>CP142454.1:70440000-71850000 GCA_038049695.1 Cinnamomum chago | reverse complement strand
GCTCTATATTATGCTTTTATAATTCATAAAATGTAGAGAAGGAAGTAAAAAAAGAAGCAAAGATGGATCATGATGATGATCACATACCAATTTCCCAGAGAGTGAAAAAATCGGTTTCATCAGACAATCGATCCTTATCAAAGAAACCAACAAAGGTTGTCACCTCCCAATTGAAGAAAACAAACAAGAAATCAAAAACGATTATAAAAGCTTCTAAATACTCAAAGTTGTTGAAGGTTTTGGGTTTGTATAAACCTTTGAAGGTTTTGGGTTTGAAGATTATATAAAGCTTTGTATGTGTTTCTGTTTAGTTTTGGGTTTTGATTGGAAGAATCGAGGTATATGCGAGTTGTTTTATGATTTGTTCTTTTTTTTTATTTATTTATATAGAGCTTTACTATTGATTCTGTTTGTGTGTAAGCTAATTTATATTGACTGAGTAGATGAAAAAGGCTTGGTATGCATTGATTCAGTTAGATGGTTACTGATTCAATCTGGCTGGTCTTCTTCTGTTTAAGTTTGTTATAAATTAGCTAATTCATATGTATTGAGAACTGGATTTGCAGTCGGAGATCTCTTTCTTGTATTTTGTCTCAATGGTCTATCTGCAGGCCAAACTTTGATGTCTAGGAGATATCTGTTCTGGAAGGTTTTGAGGCTTGCTCATCCATGGATGGTTTCTGTTTGATCAACATTCTGGATGCCCAAATCATGAATTACTTGTATAGTGCATCACATTAAGATACTGTACATATTGAAATACATCAATACACTAATTCCACTTTAATGGAATGTCTCTTGCTTAAATTGGCAGAGATACTCTGCTTGTACATTTTCCTGTTTTACTGAGTCTCTTTTGTTCTTTTCTAAACAGAAATTTGCTGTTAGACGAAGGGGGACGCCTGAAAATTGGTGAATATTGGATTCAAATGCTTTATGAACAAATTGACCCTTTCCAAGATTACTGTATGTCATCTTATCAGTTAACTGCATGTAATTCTTTCATGAATAGTCAACTGCTTTGAGTTATGACCTATGTCATTGTCTTTTTTCATTTATTATTTGAGAAAATGGATCTTCAGGTGAGTAATTATCTTGTTTTTACAGGTCAAAGAAATGATGAGGCTGCTATCATGGCCAATGCTCTTTACGAGGAGGATAATCTGAATAACAGATTTAAGCCAATTCAGGATCTCAGAACAGATGCAATCTTTTCGGTTGATGACGTAGTTGTTCTTTGCCCTACTTTGGATTTTGCTTTTACTGTATGGCAAAGTGCTTCAGACACAATGGTGGGTTTTGTTCCACGCATGCATTGGTTGGATGAAGAGGTGAGCTATTTAACATAGGTCACTATGCTGTCAAGTTATTATCACAAAAAAACTTGCATGTTGAAAGTGGTATTTGCTGCAGTTTGTTATGAAACATGTAGATTATTTTGTTCACAGTCACATGTTTGTTCACTGCAGTTTAGAATGATTTCCAAAGACTCAAAGCTGCATCATGTTCATGTATTAATACTTTTCTTCCTTCTATATAAATATAGGTATATTTGCTGTATGCTATGCTTCAATTGATTCATCTTTAGAAATTGTGTCTATGCATTCACATTAATATTAGGCTGCGCGTACACACTCTATTACTGTTGGATTACTTAGTTGTAGCTGATCAACATTTGGACTAAAGACCACCGATTGTCTGTTGACTGTGCAGATCTAAATTCTTTTGAGATGTGGAAATTTGAGATGATTTGATGTGGGTTGACAAGGCGTCAAGGCCCATTGGGCTCAATCCACAGGCTCAACATGACCAACCACTTAATACTCCATGAGGCATTAGCGACCGCCATATGGAGTATTAGCGACCGCCATGGCGGCCGCTAAAAGTCCAAATTTTTTTTTTTAAATTTATTTGCGACCGCCATGTAGCGGTCGCTAATACCTTTAGCGACGAGATTTTCGCGGCCGCCGCGTGGCGGTCGCTAGGCGGTCGCTAAAGAGTATTAGCGACCGCCAATTTACTTTTAGCGACGGCAAGTGGCGGCCGCTAAAAGTCAATTTTCTAGTAGTGTACCTACAATACCAAAATGAATATATAAAATATTTCTCAACAGTTTCCAAAAGATTCCAATGAACCCGCTCTCTAATCACGTCCATTCAGCTAGACCTCCTGGAGGTAGCGAATGGGCCTCCTCCGCTGGCGGGGCGGTCGCTGAGGGACCGGCACGGGTAACTGAGCCTGTAACATCATCAGTAATACCGTGAACACGACGGTTCAACAAGATATACACATATGTCTAACAAGTCCTAACAATTCATCGATTTAAACAGTTCTAAACAATCAATATCAAATACAAATAACAATGACAATAATACTGGCAACTACACTAGCATTGGTTTCAACTCCATTCAGTTCTTCCCAAAAGGAAGCATTTCATATTCATTTATTCATTAGATTCAACCTTTATTAATGGCTTTTCAGTGTATGACTTTTCAGTCAATGACCTTTCGGTCCAATAAGGTGGGATCTCCCAGTGTCTTGATCAGAGATCATTGGTGTCACCACGGGCTCCGGAACACCCCAATCTCATCTACTGCAATAAGAATAGTCATTTCATTTATCAATTCATTCAGTGCAATTCCACAATGAGTTTAAGAAACCACTAGGTAGTGCCAGACCCTTTAACAATTCTTACTCATCTCATTCTCATTCTAAAGCAAGCCTCTAACCAATCCTCTAACCAACCCTTGAGTGCAACTATGGTTATCAATGCAAGTATTACTTTTGATGACATTACTTAGTTGATTATGCATTAGGATAACCCTAGTTAACACTTATGGAGGTGTACATATCACTTACCTATACGAGAAGCATTGATGACCACATAAGGGATCTTAGTTCTCGTAAAATTCCAAAACTCACTCGAGGACCGTTAGGTCCGAGCGATTGGCCAAATTTTTCCTTACTATGAATAATCTGGTCAATTTCGGCTACCTCGGCGGCTACCTGGCGGTTAGCCGCAACTGTGCAGGCGGCTAGCCGAACTGTACTGGCGGCTAGCCGAAATTCGACCGGCGGCTAGCCGAACCAAGTTCGGTTAGCTTACGGTCAGCTTTCCAGAAGCTGATTTTTCTGACAGGGATTTCTGACCAATTTCGGTTAGCTTGGCGGTCACCTCGCGGCTAGCTGAAATTCCAATTTCGGCTAACCGAAATTTGGCGGTTAGCTTTCCAGAAGCTCGTCAAATTCGGATTTTCTGTCGGTTAGCCTCACGGCTAGCCGAAATTCGCCCAGAAGCTCATTTTCGAGCTTCAGAAATCTTGAACCAAATCCACATGTTTGAACTCCCTGAGTTCATACAAGTTATATAAAAGCTTAAATTACTAGAAATGCATATACTTGCCTTAGATTAAGCTTAATCCTTGGTTATCTTGGATTTGAGATAAAATCCACTCTTTTCAAGCTTGAATGCCAAGAAAACTCAAGGAAGGTGATGTAGAAGATGAAGGAGATGACTTCCTTTCACTCGAATCAACTCAACTTCACTCTTGATGAAGAAACAATCAAAGAAAGAAGAAGAAACGGCTGCTGCTAGGTTGCTGGAGATGAATGAACTCAATTGAGTTCATCATCTTATCTTATAAGTCCATTTTTTGCATTTAACCCCTCTTTCATTCATTCATTTACATTTCGAGTCAATTAGCGGTCCATTGGATCCCATACTCATCGAATCAATTCACGTCTTTTATGAAAGTTATCGTACTCGCCGAGATACACATGCGGGTATCAAGACTTTCCGTATTCGACAAAATACGTATAAATCCGTATTTCCGAAAAAGTCCTTGGTTTGCTCATTTGAGCTTCATTTTCCATTCCATTCAATTCATTTTATAATCTCATTTACTATTAAGCCTACATTAGGCAAATTCCAATCCATTTGGTGATAAATCACCATTAGTTCATTTAAACCGGCTTAATTAGTCATCAACCTAATTAATTAGAGTTAATCGTGATTAACTCGGGACGGAGCCTAACAGTGAGTCATCCTATGTACACCAACTTGAGTTGCTAGAAGCATCCACGACGGAAGCCCAATTATTTCCCAACATCTGCCATTTCAAGACGAAGTGTCATGAGATTGGGCAACGCTTGAGACAATGGATCTTCATGTAATTGAGACGAGTGTAAAGCCAATCCAGTGAGGTTTTGAAGGGAAACAATCGAGAGAGGTAGGCTCTCCAGATGCCTGTATAATTTTAGAACTTCAAGATGAGTTGGAGGAGAAGACAGTGCTTCCATATTAAGAATCTCTTCTTCGCTTGTAGCTATTACATTCAAGATTCAAAAGGCCCTCCATCTTTTGTAATGAGGCACATTACTCTGCTGCATGGTCTCTTTCCACCGCTGCAATTGTCAACTTTCTTAGATGAGTCAAGTTTCCGATTTTTCTAACTATTTCATTGTTTACTCCAATGACGTCTAAAGTTTGTAAGCACTTTAAATTACGTATCCCAATTGGAGCTTGGGAAAATTTGACACAGTTCAATTTGCCAACGAAAAGCTCGTCATAACGATATGTAAAGATGTACTGCAGTTTCTTCAATTTTTCTACTTTGGGTATGATATATATATATATATATATTGGATTTTCTAGTACACAATATCTGCATATTTTGGTGCCTTCCTATAGATTCTGGTACCTCCTTAACAATCTTATTCCTCAAACTCAAATAGCGTAAATTGAATAACTTCACTAATTGATCTGATAGAGGAGTCTTCTAGATCTAACACCCTTAATAGTTTAAAGCTTGATAAGATGCTATGCAAAGAAAAAGATGGGATTTCTATTTTGAACAACATCAAAGAGGGAAGATGACAATTACTCGGCCCAATGTTTACAACACCATGGTGCATTTACAAGTAATGGGGTTTTTTTTGTTCAGAGTCTCTTCTTTTCCATCATTTATGTAGCAAAAGTTCTCTTCGTGGCCAATTGATAGAGCTAACTATTGCAGAACATCGTGCATTCGTACCATTAAATTTTTTTTTTTTTTTGAATATCACTATTCACTATCTACGTAATGTATATAGCATGCTCCTAAATACAAGATCCTTGATATAGTCTGCCGCCACCTCCTCTAGTGTTAGCCCTCTCTCTTGTATAAAACCTTGGGCAACCTATAACCTAATAGTCTTTTTTATGTAATTTTGCAATCTTCAGTAAAGAGGTTACAATATAACAAACAGTACTTGAGGTTGTATTACAAATCGTTAATGCTGAGCAAGAGTATGTTTTTCATCCCACTCAAATCTTTATTGTTGCCTAGCTGCCAACTAAGACTATTTTCTACCTTCCTCCATTCTAATATGGTCACAATTGCTAGTGGTAGCCCTCATATTTTTGTACTAAGCTTTATGAATATGAATTTAGATTCTGAGGACAGCTTTTGTTTGAAAATGCTTTGCTACAAAAGAGGATAAATGCATCGTCATTGCCCAGTTGCCCAAGGTATAGAACATTTTCAACTCCGAAAGATGATGCAAATCATCCGTGTTGTGATGATAACTCTGCATCCACATCCATTCTCTGGCAATGCAGGTTGGATGTGTTTCCATACAATTGCTTTCCATACATCATCTAGTTAAAACAAATATGGTAAAATGAGTTGCATGTGGAAATTATATCTAAATGGTGTTTGCAAATAAACTTGTAATATATGTAATACGTTAAACATATCTAAATTTTACAATTCCTAGTTAGCCATGATGGACCACGGTCAAACCGTGAGCAAACCACGGACACAAGCAGTCAGCTTTGCTCGAGAAGAAGGGAATTTAGCAATTCCCATGTACATAAAAAAAAAAAATACAATACTCAGGTAAAAATCTCACACTCACTACACAAAGATTGCCCAACATGGCTCCCTACATGTTGCTTACAAATTCCAAAACCCACAAAATCTTCCCAAACAAATGGCTTCAAACTATTAATATTCGCAAAAGCATATCCAAATTCATCCACTCCAACCTCACTTTCAAGAACATCTCCACGTTCTCCAACCTCCCTGAAGAACATCTCCAAGTCCTTCTGTAGTCCCCAGCTCAAGGCTCTAAGTCTTTTTTTGAAAGAGTAAGGCATTGGTTAGCACCTCTGCTTTAGGTTCTTCTCTTTGTTCTTTCTCTTCTTTTGGGGGTCCAATTTGACCCTTGTAAATTCCTTCTCTGTATCTTTCTTCTTCTTCTAATACACTTACCCTTTAAGCAAAAAAAAAAAAACCTCACTTTCAAGAGAAAATCATCATTTAGGCATTTCACGGAACACCTTGCACTCCAAATTCAAACTCTCAAAACTCATGCGAAGGAGGTGACAAATGTGTAGAAACTAAGCATGTGACCCACACACCTAAGAAAGATTGCCAAGACTACTTAAGGAAGATCACAGACATAAAATACAATAATTTTCATAATTTTTTCATCATTAGGTTAAAGAAGATAGAGCATAATATCGTTTTTTTTCCATGAAAGTTGATGATATCGTCAACCAATTAACGATATTTATCAACTGGGGTGATTTAGTTCTAAAAAATATATGAACAATTATCTCGTCATTTTATAGTTTTTCTTCATAAAACCTTTTAATTAAGGTTTAAGCTTAATTCTTTCGTAAAAATCCTTAATTTTTTTTAATTTATAAATTTTCATACTTTATAGCATAGTGAATTTGGAATCCAAGTCGGGTCTGGGGTATCGAGTGTCGTTACCCGATTCGTTGTTTGATTAATTTGAATTTGAGTTTTCAATTCACAATGTGAATACTTATCCCAACTCTAGAGTTCGATTGCGTAAGTTTAGTTAGTGTGCTATTTTTATTTTTATTTTTGTATGTTTGAGTTAAACGAGTTTAATGAATTAATTCAAACAATGGTTTGATACAGTTCACTGTGGTTTGCATAATCAATAGAGCCATGTGGTAGTCTTTTATTTTAAGTGGTGTGTAGAGAGAAGCAGTGTGGAAAAAGAGATTTTGGGCGTGGATTTAGCAGCTCTCATCCATTTATTACTTGAGCTGAAATTGTCAAAGATAGCCCAACGTGGAAGTTAAAAATGTCAGTCTGAAACAACATTTAACATGTTGGATTCAGATTGGCTCAGTGGGTCAGCGAACTTGTCGGGTGATTCTTTTTTGGGTCCATGCAGTGGACTAAAACCTGTCTATCGGTCCAAATGTAGACCCATTTCTTTCGGTTTGAGAAATGGTATTTGGGTTTCTGGGGGACACATTTTGACAAGAGAGAGGGAGACCCATTTCTTTCGGTTTGAGAAATGGTATTTGGGTTTCTGGGGGACACATTTTGACGAGGGAGAGGGAGAGGGAGAGGGAGAGGGAGAGATATCAGGGATTAAAATTAGTGAAATGCAGTTAAAAAAAACAGTTACAAGTAGTTTCAAAAGAAGCATGTTCCACAACCGAAAGAGAGGCTAAGGAAAATCCGGGGAGCCCACAAAAAAGATTGAAGTGGTATGAAAGAGGGTTGAACAATGTTAGGCAGGAGAAAATGGATCGAAACAATTCAGGAGGTCTGTCTTGGGCTGATCAATGGGACTACAACCCTGAGCCCCCACCACCCCTTCAACATGATGGAGAGGACAGGAAGAAAGATAAAGAAGCCAAGAACAAGGCAAAGAAGAAGTCCTTTAGACAATGGGTGAAGGACCTTTGCCACAAGAAATCTAATAAATAAATGTACCCTGTCTATTGTTCTTCTCTTTTCTAATGCTCTTTTTTGGGTTAACTTTTCTAATGCTTGATGATGTAAATCCCTGTTTGCATTTTAACTTTCTATGATATTAAATTTGTGCTCTCTCTCTCTCTCTCTCGGGCTTTTATCTATCTCTACTTCATCGAATTGGGTTGAGTCGTTTTGGACCCAATCTCTATTTAAATGGATCTGAAACCCCAGCCATGTCTTCTAAAGCTGTGTCCAAAAAGACGAATTGTAAGGTAATTGGGTGAGCTCAAGTCTAGGGATGTCAAACGGGCCGGGTAGGCCGTGCATGAAGTGGGCTGGGCCGTGCCTCCTTAATTTTCTTTTCCTAATTTTTCTTCATTATTCTGTATAAAAATCAAGGTCATATACATTAATTATCCATGCATCATACGGACTTTATGATCTCTTCATCTACATCAATGTTCATCAAGAGACAATGATGGACTCTAGCAGATAGATACTAGTGAGAAATTTGAGTTTTAAATCTTTTTCTTGAGTGTCCTCTGTATAAATTGGGATTTCAGATAATTGAGATAAAAGGTAAAAAATTTATAGGATGTCTATTGGTACATTACTAAATTAAATTGTGAAAATTTAGACTATAAAAGAGGAAGTTCCTAAGGGCTAGGAGGGCCGTACTTACGAGTAGACCGTGGGACAGGCTAGGATGGCCAACAGTTATGAATGGGTCAACCCGCAGCGAGCCATGCCGAAACAGGCCAACCATGCCCATTCCCTCGGCCCATGGCACGGGCCGTGCTGAGCCATGGGTCTTGACTGGTTTTGGCACTGCCCAGCCCATTTGACATCTCTAGGCTCAACTGGTTCACACCCACTCTTTTGTGTATGAGCATAATATTAAAAAGAGAGAAAGAAAAGGGCGAATGGACTCGGTATTCGTGGGCATATGGACTTGGAATTCAACTATACACCCAAGATTAGTAGTTCGGCATGTGTATTGAATCTATGGGCCAGTCCATCTAGCAGAATATTTACATGTGGATATTTCTAGGACTGGTCCATTTAGCTATGGGATGAGATATTGGGCCACTCAAGAAAATGGTTAGAAGATCAGCCCATATCATCACTCAAATATGAGTAACAAATCACCTCAATCTTGATGAACATTACTTTTTTTTTTTTATAACATGAAGGCCTAGGGGTCTATCCATGGGCATGTGTGTGATGCAGAAGTGCTAACACCATTCGACCATAAGTGTGTTGGCCAATGAACATTACATTTGTTTTTGCATAAATATGTTGCGGGAATTGAGAATTACACTGTCGGTTGGATCACTAACACTAGCATTAGTAATTTTTTCACTGTCACCTAAGTGGGTACCCAAATTCAAGAAGTGAATTGGAAATTTAAAAAGTAAAATAAAATCTGGAGTCTTGGAGGTATATTAACATTTTTTTTTTTTTTTTGTCCCTATCGTAAATTAGACACTTACCTAATTCTCGTGCAGGCCTTTTATATATTTGATCATGTAAATTTTGGCATCTCCATTGATCCCATGGCTGAGATTGTTATGTGAACTCCTTTTTTTTTGGGATTCTTTACTTTATCTTTATTTTATGGTAAAATTATCAAACGGGCCCTTATGATCAAGTAATTCTGTCTCATCAGGGCAGATGCCTTTGGGGGGTTATATAGATAACAAATCTTGGGGGCCAATATGTAAATAAAAATAATAATAATAAATAATAAAAAAACACCTAAAGTTTTCTTAATATTGAAGTGGTTTTCCATTTTTTTTTTTTTTGTGGGGCTAATATTAAAATATCTAGATTTTCTATAACAATAGGTTGTTTTTGAGATTTCTGGGGTCCTTGGCACCCTCAGCCTCTGCTTAGTTCGGCCCCTACCCATCATAATCATTATCTCCCATGATTTGGCACTAACCCTATCATAGCACGCACTGGATGAATGCATACCACAACTATACATTGGGAGATTCGGCTACAATGATCAATGAAACCCAATCAGGAATTCTTGTTGGGGAGTTTTATAAATTCCCAAGATGTTATTGTCCATCCAGCTTCACAGATGTTTAAGTACAATGCAACATTTTGAAAATTGAGATTCTGAAAATTTCACAAATTAAAAGTGACATTTCATAAAGTTTACTTTATGAATTCTCAACATTCAAGCAAAGAAATGAGATTGGACCCTCCCCATGGAACTCTGCAAATCTTTGCCTTGTGGAGCTACAGTACATATAACGTTAGTTTGAAAATGTTTTTTTTTTTTTCAAAATTCTCAAATTTATAGTACATATAAGCTTGGGGGTTTTACCAAAAAAATAACTTTAAGTGGCTACTACACCAAACAGAGTACTTTAGCTAGTAGTGCACCAAATAGAGAATCCGTATAAAAAAATTAACTTTTTTCACCATTTTTTTTTTGTGGTCGCATTCGACCTTCATTTTTTGTGTTAAGGGTCGACTACGACCCTCGCTACAACAAGTGAGGGTCGCATTCGACCCTAAGCAGGCATAATCTCTTCATCTTCTTCTTTCTTCCTCAAGTGTTCGAGTTTTCGGTTAAAGGAAGAGATGACTGGAAGATCTAACCTAGTAAATTGCCAATTGGCCCTAAAAATGTTGTTAGTGGGTTTGCCAATTTAAGAAAGGTTCGGTCCATAATAAATGTTGTTGATTGGTTGTGCATCATGTGAACTGCTGGTGCCCTGTTCTCTTCCTCATCTCTGGTTTTCTTGTTGGTAGCATCTTTTACTTTAGGCCATTGGTATCTTCTTGTATGGGCATGGTTTTTCTGGCCCAAAGCACAAATGAGCGTAGATCTTAGCTTTTGAATTGCTCCTCCAATCCATTCTTCCATTTTAGCAAAATTTGTTTCACGTGATGTTACACAAAACCATAGCAAGCTAAAAATTTGGGTTTGAAATTGCAAGAGCTTTTTTCCAGAAGGATCCTCTAAGAGAAATTTACCAAAAAAGTAACTTTAAGTAGTAGATCTTCCTGTCCTCTCTTCTTTTAATCGAAAATTCGAACACTCAAGGAAGAAGGAAGAAGATAAAGAGGTTATACCTACTCAGGGTAGAATGCGACCCTCACTTGTTATAGCGAGGGTCGCAGTCGACCCTTAACACAGAAAATGCAGGTCGAATGCGACCACACAAAAAAAAAGGGTGGGGGGGGATTCGGCGACGGGTCCCTAAACATTTCACTTTATTGCCTTAGATCCACAATATTTTTTCATAGTGTGATAGGTCATTTTTTCAAATTTAAAGACCTAAAATGTCTAATTTACCCTTTCTTCAAACTCATATCCCACAATTAGTGGGATATGCCATTAATAATGGTCAACTACCATTTAATTGGCCACGATTAATGGAATCCCTTTAATAAAATTTTCAAATAAATTCTAAAAACACACAAATAAATTGCAAAATAACATAAGTAAAATTTAAAAAACGCATATAAATTTTAAAACACATAATAATTTCAAAAAACGCAATAGATTTTAAAAAGACGTAAATAAAGGCAATAATTTCAAATTTTCAAAAAACGCAATAATTTCAAAAGACACAAAAAACTCAAAAGACGTAAATAAAATTAAAAAACAATAATTTCAAAAAACACAAAAATTCAAAAGATGTAAATAAAATTATAAAATGAAATAATTTCAAAAAAAGCAATAAATTTCAAAAGAAAGCAGAGAAATTTAAAAAGATACAAATAAATCTCAAAAGATCCAAATAAATTTCAAAAGAGGAAGATCAATTTCAAAAGATCCAAATAAAATTTAAAAGATCCAAATAAATGTCAAAAAAAGTAAATAAAATGCAAAAGACAAAAATAAATTTCAAAAGAAGTAAATTAAATTAAAAAAGAAAATAAATATAAAAAAATGCAAACACATTTGCCAAATTTAAGAAAAACCAATATTCCAAATTTCAGAAAATTTTTCCAAAAACTCAGGTATTTTTGTCACAACTCAGTTAAATTTATTTCAAAAAATACAAATAATTTTTAAAAGACAAATAGATCTAAAAAAATACAAATAAATTTTCCAAAAACAAAGAAAGATTCGTTCAAAAACTCAGTTAAAATTTTCAAAATTGAGATATATTTGTTAGAAACTCGGCTATATTTTTCAAAAACTCAAATAAATTTTCCAAAAACTCAGATCGATTTGATTAGAACTTAGATAAAAAGTCAAAAATTCAGATAAATTTATTTCAGAGCTCAAATAAATTTGTGCAAAATTCAAATAATTTTTTTCAAAAAATAAAAAACTCAGATAAATTTGACAGAAACTCATATAAATTTGTTAAAAACTTAGATAAATTTGACAAAATCTTAGAAAAATTTGACACAAACTCATATAAATTTGTTAAAAACTTAGATAAACTTGATAAAAACTTAGATAAATTTCACAAAAACTCAGATAAAGTTCATAAAAACTCATAGATTTGTCAAAACGATATAACAGCCCTGCTGCCTTCCTTCTCTAGCGGTGTTGCGCTACATTTGACAACGGACAGAAAACTACAGTAGCGGCTACAACGAGACCCGCTGGCCTTCTTCATTCTCAATCGATCAAACCCCCATCTCTGTGGTTGCCTAATTAGATCACCTGGACTGCTGCTATGGCCGGAACTGTATAATGCTGTGTATCAGGTCAACCTGACCCGAACCTGGACCTATAACCAGCCAGACCTGGGTTCCTAGGTCTCCTTCCCCATACACAACTTGACCTAGGACCATCCCGGGACTCCTACAAGCCCATGCCCATCTCTTATTCTTCTTCTTCGTTATTCTGTTTTGGTTCAGAACCAGAGCGTGCAACTCAACAGAGACAGAGACGTCTCCGGCCACGGGAGGTGCGGGACCACTGGGGCCCTTCTTCTCCGGCGACACGCAGCAGCGGGACTCCGGCAATTCCTGCGATTCCCAGGCCCACCTCTTCTTCTTCTTCGTTCTTCTGTTCTGGTTCAGAACCAGAACCTGCAAGTCAATAAAGACAGAGACGTCTCCGGCCACAGGAGCTGAGGAGCCAGCGGGGCCCTTCTTCTTCGGCGACAGGCAGCGGAGGAACTCCGGCGATTCCCGCGATCCTGACCACGCGCATAGAGAAGCAAACCGTTGTTTGCTTCTTTTATTCCTCTCTGATCAGCAGGGGTGATGAGGGACTCCGGCGCTGATTCTTCTTCGTCCTGGTTTAACCAGAACCATCGGATTTCCGTTCTTCTTCGTTCCTCGTGTTCTCTTCTACGGCAACAAACAACCCATGCGATCAAACCCGGAAGCAGAGAAAACAACAAAGATCGTCTCTGTTCTCTCTGTAAAAGGAATGGGCACTGCCCTTCTTCCTTGCGGTTTGTGTGGCCAACTGCACTGCACGATCTAGAAAATCTCTGATTTGTATGGCCCTCTGGAGATCAAACGATCTCTTGCTCTCTACTTCTCCAATGAAGCAGTTGATCTGATCTTAGCCCCTTTAAGATCCAATCCGACGACGTAAGACTCTAGGTTGAAAAAGAAGAGGGATAATACAAAATTTGAAATTTGAAATTTCAAAATTTTATGCCTAAAACAGATGAAAGGGTAAATTAGTCATAAGAATTATATCCAGGGACTTCTCGCTAAAATATGTCCAGCTGCATGGACTACACGCCTTAAAAGAAAAGTTGATGGATTGGAAGCCTTACAAGTCCTATACAAGGGACCTTTCGTTAATTATCTCAAAAAAAAAATGGTGAAAAAAGTTACTTTTTCTGTATAGATTCCATGTTTGGTGCACTACTGGCTAAAGTTCTTTATTTGGTGCAGTGGTCACTTAAAGTTATTTTTTTGGTAAAATCCTCTATAAGCTTTGTAGGCCCAAACACCTAAAGACCTGAACTGGTAATCATATTCACAATGCTAAAAATGGTTTTGGCGTCCAATATCAACCATTGATTCATGAAATATATGGAGATATTTTTTTTAAAGTACAAACCAATAAATGGCGGTATCTAGATTTTTGTAGGTCCCACTTGCATAATCTAGACCGTTTAGACTCTTCAAAATACCAAAAAAGCTAACAATCCAAATTCCGGAGCTTGACTCCTCATGGATCATGAGAAAATTGCAAAAAACTGTGAACCACTAATTGGCCATAGGGCCAAAACGGGGATGAAAAAGCAGCCCATCTTCTCCCATTTTCTGCTTCGCGTGGGCCCTACAAACAAAATATGCACCGTTCATAATCTCCAAACGGGCAAAAATAGTTAAAGGCTCAAATTTCCACCATAGATTCTTCATGGATTTTGAGATATTTGCAAAAACGTCCATACCTTTTATTTTATTTTGTGTGGGCCCCATTTGCATGATGTGAACCAGTCAGAATTTTTATAAGACCAAAAACCATTTGGAGATGATATCTTAGCACTTGAATCATCGCAGATTTGTGAGAAATTAATGAAAAACATGTGATTATTGAATGTACTTTAGTGTAGTTGGTAGGAATTTAGGTGTTTACCAACTGTGGAATACAATGATTCCCCCCCTCTAAAGTTTTCAGTGAGGATATCATGGCTCTAGTTGAATGAATGAATCCTCTATAAATATGATGGATTCCTCTCCATAGTAAAGATTGTTTCCAAACGTGTTTATTCTGCGCTAGTTGATTCCTTATTTCAGTGTTGTTTCTTATTCGTTTTTTTTTTATTGGGTATTGTTCAGTTCACTGTACTCTTATATGAAATTAAGTGTTTAGCTTTTCAAACGATGGTTAAAGCTAGTGTGATTATTTTGCTCAGTATGGTTTGCTCAACTTGAATTTCTGAAAATTATTGGCTTACTATTCCAATGAATTCAATTCTAATCTTACATGAATTTAAGTATTTAGTTTTTCAAATGATGGTTCAAGCCAGTGTGATTATTTTGCTCAGTATGGTCTGCTCAACTTGAATTTCTCAAAATTATTGGCTATGATTCCAATGAAGTAATTCTAACATATAATTCAGCTTTGCACTGTAATTTTGTTGCAGCAATTTGGGTCGTTTGACCATTTTATTATTTATGAAACTAAGGATCTGTCTGGGCTTTCTGATTGGTGACTTACGGATTGACCTGAAATTACTTCAAAACAATTGATGGCTATGATATTCTTTCCTGGTATGATGAACTTTAATGAATCCAGCAGGTGCATACTCTGGTAAGACCTGAATTGGAGTGTGTAAGGTCCCTTGTTCAGATCATCGGTATTAACAAGTACAATATTGCACGAGACCAGAAGAGGCACTTGGCTTTTGCATTAGACTTAGAAGTTGAAGGTTATGGGCCAATTTCTAGAATGTCTATGAGTTCAATAACCAATGCACAGCGGAAGAAATAAACCAAATTAATGCGAACTAGTGAAGAAATCTACCAATCACACACCACAAGAAGGCACATATAATTCTTTTTTAAATGGAAACCCTAGCAGGGAAAAAACCTTGATTCGGAAATCAAGTACTATTGAATAGTTACAAGATATAATCACAGCTCCCTTTCCCAGTCAATCCATCGACCTGAGGAATGTAGTTGCTCTTGCACAACTCTCTGTTGCCACGACTCTTCGCCGCGCACCGCTCCCTGCACTTGATCCAATAACACATTAAGAACTAAGATAATCAAATTTTCTACAAGAAAATAGAAGCCACAAGCTCTCTAGAACAACTTTTCAGCACAATCTCTCTGTGATGGCTCTAGAGAAGAAAGAATCTTTCTAAGGGTATTCTATCCTCTGAACAATGAAAGAATTACTTATTGGATGCCTTAGGGTTGAGAGAAACACCGTTTAAATAGCCCATGATTCGTGCATTTAGGGTTAGAAGCCTAATAGGACTTGAATTGAAAATTCCAATTGAAAAAGGAAACAAACTCACAGAACCTGAACTAGAAAATTTCCACCATCCGCCCGATCGATCGGACATGCTCCTGTCTCCGAAATTAATTTCTGCCAGCCTCTTAACTGAGAACATCACTTTGTCCAATCGATCCGACCTTTATCCGATCGATCGGGTACTATGTCTTCTATTTTTCTTCTTGGTCTTCGTTTCACGTCTTCCGGTGAAACAACCGAAATCCATTCTAAAACAAATAGAAAATTACACCTCAATGGACCTAGAGTTTTGTCCAACTCATGAATTAGCCAACATATGAAACTCCTAACAATCTCCCCCTTTGACAATTCATGGACAAAACTTCGTAGGACAATAAATTTGATCTACCTAAAAAACCCCAAAATTACATTGAATCTTTTGCACTCTTTTTTTTTTTTTTTTTTTTTTTGCAGAACTTGTAGATCTTACATTGTCTTTAACTTATCTTCAATCATGATATCTCCCCCTAACTTCATTCTTCTCCCCCGTTTTTTCCGTAATTGACGAACAAATATCATCATGCAACTTCTGTCAGTCTGGATCCAATAGCTTCCCCTCAATTTTGACTCCCCCTAAAATATCTTCTTCTTTTCAGCACTAAGGCGGGGGCTTGATTTTGTAAATCAACGGTGATGAGGCTTAGGTACTTACACTTGCAAATTTAAACATTTGAACAAAGTGTGTACCAAAACAGAAGGTAGGTCATCTTTCTTGACCCAGATAGTTGTGGTATTGATCTTCGCTTCAATCTTCTACTTCTTCTTTTG
Source organism: Cinnamomum chago (assembly GCA_038049695.1). Lineage (NCBI taxonomy): Eukaryota > Viridiplantae > Streptophyta > Magnoliopsida > Laurales > Lauraceae > Cinnamomum > Cinnamomum chago. The sequence goes on along the minus strand of CP142454.1, from coordinate 71,833,584 downwards.
CATTTATTTTCGTGAATTTTGAAGTTTCTTACAATGAGGTCGAATGTGTTCTTTAATTCCACAGTGATGGTTGTAAGACATCGACCCCTAATTCTCGTGTTTACTGTTGTATCAGTTGTGGATTAGCTTTTTGAGTGAGATTAGAGGTGGTTCGGATTCGTTTGTGAGTTTGGCTAGATTTTTCATAGCTTTAGAGAATTTTGAGAGCCGCGGGTTTGTTTTGACCCGGCCAATGGTCGCCCGGGTGATTTGTGTTCACGTGGGAATTTATTATTTTATTTAAAAAAAACTTCCGATTTTTACTCCTCTCAATTTTTTTTATTGATCTCAACAACTTTCGTGTTTTACCCGTTTGCATTTAAAACCCATAAATCGCGTTGTTTGAGAAAAAGGACAAAACAGTCATTTCACACCTAAATCTGTGCATAAATTTCAAAATTTGGAAATCACGAGGAAAATATACTTTTTGAAAACTAGATTTTTCAACGATCATTTTTCTCTTCTTAGTCTACTTCATCCGGAACCCACAGAAGAGAGTTTTAAACACTTGAAGATTTGGGGCCCATGGGGCCCACCTTCCTCACTTAAACCCAAATTAGGCCCACGTTAGAGGCCTTCTTCCCCTTCATTTTGTTTTTCCTGCAACTGTGCTGAGAAAGAGTTTTCCTTCTCTTCCATTTCCAGCCACCTTCTCTCCTCTTGCATGTGTACCTCTTGAGTGCTACTTAGAGATTGGACTTCATAAATCTCCTCTCCTCACCTCTAGCTTCCCATTGGTACTGTTCTTGAAGAAAATCAGCTGGAACCACCTTCTTCTCCAAGTCTTTCTTCTTGCTTAGAGCTGTGAAAGGTTAGCAATGGCTTCCCCTCTTGAAATCTTGGTTTTTTTAGACCCTTTAAGACTCTTTTATCATGCACGCAAAAGAGTTTCTTGAGAGCTCCTTTCTATTTCGAATTGGGTGGATTTTAGTGTGTTCTTCTTTTGATTTTTTTGGTGTAGATTGGAGCCGCTGTATTTGAGAGTTTCTTAGAGTGGTTTGTGACCCTTTTTGGAGTAAAGGCAAGTGAATAAATGGATATTGGATTGCATACAATTAAATTTGTGTTTCTTTTTCAAGGTTTGATGTGAAATTGCTATTTCATTTATTCATTGCCTTTGGCTATTCAAGGTGGATCTAATAAGGGTTTTTGTACTCAGTTTATGTTCAGATTTCTGCATGTTTTTGCACTCAGTTAAGTTTAGAATTCTGCATGTTTTTGTTCAGGTTTCTGCAGGTTTTTTTTATGTCAAAGTTCAGATTTTTGCAGGTTTTTTTTTTTTATGTCAAAGTTCAGATTTTTGCAGGTTTTAATGTTCAGTTTATATTCAGATGTCTGCAGGTTTTTATGTCCAAATAATGTGCAGATTTCTGCAATGTTTTAATGATCAGTTTTGTGCAGATTTCTGCAATGTTTTAATGATCAGCTATATTCACATTTCTACAAGGATTTTAGTATGCAATTGTGTACAAACTTCTGAAGGATTTTTGTGAGGAATAGTGTTCAAATTTCTGCAGGATTTTCATGAACAAATGAGTTCAGATTTCTGCAGAATTATGTATTTCTAATGTCATACAATATGCTGAAATTGATTTGGGGAATCTGAATGTAAATAATGTTTATGGTTGAATGGGAATTCTCAATGTTAAGAAAGGCTTGAAATGAATGGGAAAGAAACTGGAAATGATAGAGGAGGAAGGAAGGAAATGGAACCAAAGAAAAGAAGGAACAGTGCAGAATTCTGCACTGAGCCGGACCCAGCAAAGAAACTGGGCTGCTCGAGCGAGCCCATGGGCCGCTCGAGCGGACCAGTCTCTGGATGGGGTCTGCTCGAGCGGGCCCACCTCCGCTCGAGTGGGTCTGGGCCCTGTCAGGCCTGTTTCAACAAGCGCCAAAGCCCATTTCAGCAGGTCCTTTCCCTTTTATTTGAAGTATTTAACCCCTATGGACTATAAATGTTTGGGAATGAAAAGTTTAGAAAGAAATACATTGAATTATGCAAATCGAATGTGAAAAATGAAGGAAAGACTCGATGTTGGAATTTGCCGGGGAAATTTTTATAAGTCTCAATGTACACTTTACAACCTTAAATGTTGGAGATTTTCATTGGTACCAAACCCATTATTATAAATCAACATTTAGGGGTTAAGTGTGTATTGAGTCAACCCTTGGTAAGCCACTAAACCATGATACATTACTTCATTCCAAGTTAGGGAAATTTGAATATTTTCTACAAATTGTTTTAAAATAGATTTGAGTAGTTCGCCACAGAAATTTGTATATTTTCTACAAATTGTTTTGAAATAGATTTGAGTGGTTTGCCACGTTCGGAAACATCGGTAAGGCTACTCATCTGATTCGTTCGAATTTGTCAGTATCTATTTGTCTGGAGTAGTTCCTTTTATCGATTTTGGAAATATATTACTATGATTTGATTTGTATCGATTCAGGTTTTGGTTTTGAATGACACCACTAAGCTTAGGTCACCTAGTTGGGCTGATCACCAGGCTTAGGATATTAAAATTATTTGCCAGCTGTAGTTTGGATTCTGTTTGTTTGCTCCGGCCATGACAACAGTTCTGTATTCCGGTCCCACAGGTAGTGACAACGGTTCTATTCCGGTCCCACGTGTAGTGGCGACGGTTCTGTATTCCGTCCCACTTTATGTGGCAATGGCTCTGTTTTTCCGGTCCCACGGGTGGTGGCAACGGTTTATGTCTGCTCTTGTTACTTCAGTAATAGGAGAATATAGCTATATGTGGATTGCCGGTGTTTTTACTCAGTTTATTATGTCTCTTTAAAATTGTTAATGGTTTAGAAATTATTTAATTATTTCATCAATATTCATGTTTAGACTTTTAATTGTTTTACAACGTTTTCATAATGTTTTATAAATACTTGTCACTCTTTATCTATTTATTTGCTTGCCAGACCGTCGTGCCTGATACTCTCTTGTTTGGTGCCAGATTTCGACCACGTTGCCTTTTAGACGGTTTGAGCAGAGGAGGCGGTTGAGCCGTCGGTTGGACGTGAGTGGCTGCCCAACGATGTCATCTAGATGTCGCTTTTGGTGCTAGAGTTCGTAACGTAATTTGGGGTAGCATTTTGTTTAGTTGGGTATTTTTGGATGGCTTTTATTAGCCTTTTTCTTTTGGTTTTTTTTTTATGAATATATTTGTATAATTTGTAACTTGAACATATGTGGGAAATAAATTGTCTTGTTACTGTCAGCTCAGTATTTTATGGTTCTTGATTTGTTCCAGTCTGATTATGAGCCTTGATTTGATGGCTTTATGTTAGCGGTTGAGTGTGACACGGAACCCGATGGCCACAGGCTCTGAGTTGCAACGCCACATCAGCTTCCGTGAAAATTTCAAGTCGTGTGAAATTTTGAAATCCTCACACACGCAGATCCTGGGGAAAGCAAAAATTTTAAATAACCCCAAATCATGCTCCCCGAGATCGGATCGCTGCAGGATCCCCGTTTTGGGGCGTGACAATGGCAAGTGGGAATACATGCAAGACGAGACACATTCTTCTTCTTAGCAGTTGTGTGTGTAGCATCAACAACAAGATTAGTAATGATTGAACTTTTAACAAGACTATTTTTACCTTTGGCGTTCGATGTCGTGACACCATTAGTGTAACCAGTACTATGCTTGTTTGTTTTTGCCTTTTAACTGCTCAGAATGTCATCATGCTTTTTCGATCCAGCTTTCATCTTGTCCAATGAAGCCTTGGCAGAATCTAACTCAGACAAAACCATCTTGAGTTTACTATGCGGGCCAGCATTCTCAGCTTCAAGGTCTTTATATCATGATGAAGCAAGTCACACTTCTGTGATTCTGCAATCAACTTGTCAGCCATACTATTATTCTCATTCTCTAAGTGACATACCTTCACAAGAGTTTCAGCCAATTAAGCTTTTAGGGAAGAATCCTGCTCTTCAGACTATTTAATTTATGGCCACTTTTTCATTCATCTTCATATCTTTTTAAACAGTGGCTGATATTCTATTTTCCAATCATGTTCTTCCTCTGACCCACTCTCATCATGATCAGTCTCATCAACAGAAGAAATTTATGGAGAAGCAGAAACTATAGATGCCATAAAAGCCATGAATTTTCCTTTGCCAATGTTAGGCTCTTCAGACTCAGGGTTTTTCTCATCATCATCAGAAATATCATCATCCCAAGTCAACTTAAAAGCCTTTTCTTTGGTTTCCAATTGCCATAGTCACTTGCAACGTGTCCATATCCTTGACACTCATAGCACCGAATCTCTTTAGAATATTTCTTCTTCCCAGCAGATTTAGGGTTTCTCAAATCACTTATCTTCCCCTTCATAAATAGTTTGGATTGCTTCATGAATTGAGCAGCCAATTAGGGACCAACCTCCTCAGACATAGTATCTGAATCACTTTCAATTCTTTTGACGGATTCCTTAGAAGCTTTCAAAGCAATGCCTTTAGATTTTGAATTTCCATTAGACCTAAGGTTAGCATCAAAAGTTTGTAGGTTTCTCACAAATTGATCAACCTTTAATATATTCCGATCTCCATTCTCTTCAATGTCCACAACCTTTGAATCAACTCTCTTTGTAAGAGACCTCATAAATTAACTTTTTGACAATCCTATTTTCAGGGATTGGGTCACCCAAATTAAAAACAGAATTGACAATATCATTCAACTTTCACCCAAATTAAAAATAGAATTGACAATATCATTCAACTTTGGATAGAATTCATTAGAGATCCCATCCTCTTCCATCTTAATGTTTTCAAGGGCCGTATTTAATTTCTACAATTTCGACTATTTCACAGTTTCAGTCCCCTCATGAACAATCTGCAGGATATCCCAGGCTTCTTTTGGGGTTGTGCACGTAGAAATTTTACGAAACTCAGACATAGTGACTATATTGTAAAGAGCATTAATGGCCCTAGAGTTGTAGTTAGAAGCCAACTCTTCTTCCTTAGTCCACTGCTCCTTAGGTTTGGGCATGTTGACCCCATTAACAACAACAATAGGTAAGGTATAACCATGTACAACTGATTTCCAGACTTTATTATCAACGGCTCTAAGAAAGGCAACCATTCTTGTTTTCCAGTAGGCATAATTTGTGCCATCCAATAAAGGAGGTTTATTGGTCAAAGTGCCCTCAAGGTAGAGTTCCATTCTAGAAATTTGTGGATCTACACAACTATATAGTGCAGCTTGCTCTGATACCAATTGAAGGTTATGGGGCATATTCCTAGAATGTCTACTAGTTCAACAACCAGTGTGTAGTAGAAGACATAGACCAAATCAATGCGAACTAGTAAATAATCTACCAATCACACAACATAAAAGGCACGCACAAGTAAAATCAAGATCCGAAAATCAAGCACTATTGAATAGTTACAAGATATACTCACAGCTCCCTTTTCCCAGTCAATCCATCGACCTAATGACTGTAATTGTTCTAGCACAACTCCATGTTGCCTTAACTCGTCGCTGCGCACCACTCCCTGCACTTGATCCAGCCACACCTTGAGAACCAAGATGATCAAACCTTGATTAAGAAAATAGAAGCCACAACCTCTCTAGAGCAGCTCTTCAGCACAATCTCTCTATGGGTATTCTATCCTCAGAATAATAAGAGAATTACTTCTTGGATGCCTTAGGGTTGAGAAAATTAGCACATGATTCATGCCTTAGGGTTGAGAAAAACTCTCTTTAAATAGCCCATGATTCATGCCTTAGGGTTAGAAGACTAATAGGACTCGAATTGAAAATTCCAGTTGAAAAAGGAAACAAACTAGCAAAACCCGAATTGGAAAACCTCTGCAATCAGATCGATCAGACAGATTGTCCGATCGATCGGACATGCTCCTGTCTCCAAATTTATTTTTTGTCAATCTGTTAACTGAGAGCACCACTTTATCTGATCGATCCGACCTTTATCTGACCAATCGGGTACTGTGTCTTTCGTCTTTCTGCTATTTTTCTTCTCTGCCTTTGGTTCAGGTCTTCTGGTGACATAGCACAGTCCATTCATAATAATTAGAAAATTAGAATTCAATGGACCTAGAGTTTTCTTCAACCCATGAATTGGCCAACATATGAATGTTAGGAATTTTGTGTATTGCAATTTGATGGATGCATTATCATTCTAGCATCATTTGATTTACACACATATGCATTGATTTAGAAAATCTTGAAATCTTGATTTACACATGCATTGTTTTTAAGATATTGATTTATGCATGTTTTGTTTTTAAACTTGGATGCATTTTAATTTGAAAAGAAGTTTTACCAAATCAAGCTAGCCTATGTTTTAAATCTTTTAAATCTTTTTAGGCTTTTTATGTTTCATGTTTTTAAATATCTTAGTTTGATTTAAAACATGATTTCAAGCTTGATTCAATGGCCCAAAAGTCCCCATATAAAAATACTTTGAAAAATGCAAGTTTAGGGGATTTTGGTCCCAGGCCAGGTCGACCCGCAGTGTGCCAGGTCGACCGGCCCAACAGTGGACCAGGTCGACCGGGGAAGGCCAAGTCGACCGGCCCAACAGGAGGCCAAGTCGACTGGGAAAGAGCCGTTGAGGCTCTTGTCAAACGGTCAGTTTTATGACCGTTGTGAAGGCCAGGTCGACCCGGGGGTCATGGGGTCGACCGGGGACTAGCCATTGGGCTGCTTTGGCTATAAATACTAGTTCATTCCTTTGCCAAAAGTTAAGGATTTTTAGGCCTTCCTTGAGAGGTTTTGAGGCAAATCAAAGGGGAATGAGCTAAGGGATGAAAGGGGTCAATAGGAAAGCTAAAGCTTGAATTAATGAAGTTAAATCTCTAAGTAAGCTTTATTTTCCTTAACCATATGTTGTCATGCCTTGCTTTATTATTGGTAAATGTTTTCTAGCATGATAAACTATGTTTTGTTGTGTCCTTAACATGTTTATGTTTTGAATTGATTTATTGTTTTGGATGCATCACTATTGATTCAATCCAAATAGTACTTAAATTGGTATATCTAAGTAAATCATGTTAATGAAAGAATCTTTGAAATTATATGTAACATGATTCCTATACTTGGTTGAATCTTTGGTTGTTGTTTTTCATCATAAGAAAATCACTTTCAAATCTATCTTATGTTTTGGATTCAACAACTTCACAAATCATATGTATCTTTGTTTTAAAGTTTCACAACTTGCCTTTCTTTGATAGGTATATCATATTCAAGTTGAATTTATAAATACATATGATTTGTCCCCTAATTTCAATCAAATCTATTTTTATGTTTTGAGCTACATTGTTAATTTGATTGACATCCCTATGCATCACATGTTTTGTTCTTAGAATTTTCACAACATGTTTTGAATACATATGTATATCTTTTACAAGTTATTTTTAACATGTGACTTGCATTCTTTCTTCAATCATAAATGTTTGTATGAGCTAAAATTTTCAAAAGCCTTAGGCATACATTTATGAGCTTTCATTTTAAAAATGATTGAGGACATCATACAAACACATTGAGCATTCATCTTTGCATTCATAGTGTGTGTGTGTATGAATTAGTTTTTCACTTTCATATTCGCCTAATTAAGAGGCATTATAATGAGCTATAAATTGTACCTCCATCAAGTGTATTTTAGACACTACTTAGAGAGATAACCAACCTTTTAGTTGAAGAGGTTATTGCTTAGCCTAAGAAAAACATAGCGTAATAGGTTGATATTAAGCCTTGAAAAACATCGTTGTAAAGGTTATTGCTTAGCCTATTGAAAAGCATAAATAGTGGAAATCCAGTGGGGTGTTGGATCACAAGCCGGTAGTGGATGTAGGCATTGAGGCCGAACCACTATAAATCCTTGTGTGATGGTGCTTGCTTTGTGGTGATTGTTTTTATTAAGCTTCCGCATTTTGTTTGATAATCATCACTTGTGACTAGTTTAATTTAAAGAAGTTAAAATTTGTTTAAATTGGTCATAATTGAACCCCCCCCCCTTCTAGGTTCGGATCCCCGGATTTTCAATGAAATTCCTAACAGAAGTCGGTTTTTGCAATATAGTAGTATGGATAATTTTATACGTGGCCTATCTTCTTTCATTTTGGGTTCACATGGTAACAAGGAGTGACTTATTTTTAGCCTCTTTCATACTGGCCCCAAAATCTGACCTTAGATCTAGAATTTAATTTACAGTTGATTTTTTTTTGGGTTGCCCATACACTGATCATGGTTAGAAATTTAGGATCTCAAAATGTACCCATGTAACGTTCTTGTACAGACTATGGATGATATGGATACCGATTCACTGAATATACTCTAGATTCACTACAAGATCTATTTAGGGCTCATGTCCAGTTGAACCTAGTTGCATCATTTACTCCCCGGATTGTTGATATGGGGATTGAAGCGAGAGAATCTATTGGGTGTAACCCTAATTTCGCTCAAGTAGGTGGAAGGAAGCTTGAAACCTGTTGATTGCCCTTAAAAAGGCCTGAATTGATCTTAGTTATAGCCACACTTTCTGAAAAAGCAACTTGGTTTTGAAATTTCTATTAGCAAAAAAAAAAAAAAAAAACTTTAGTTCTGAAATATGAAATTGGTTCAGGATTTTTAATTTGATAAGAAAAAGATTTCTTAATTGATTTGGTGCTATTAGATGAGGTCAAGCATTCGGATCATATTTTGCCATTATTAACGGGTCGCAACCTACGGGCAGAATCGAAGACCCATTTACATCTCTAGCATGTGAAGAATGGGGGGAATTTTAGAAAACTATTTAAGAAGATTAGTGGGAGAAATTTTAGGAGGCGGTAGAGATTGCATATGTAGAAGGTGAGAGAGTAATTTGACTGCTTGGGGTTAAGACCATTGGCTCATTGATGGAGTTTAGTTCTCGGAAACAAGTCTCCTTGTACAAGTGAAATAGCTCTAATCAGATTGGTTTTCATTCTGAAAAGATGCACGAGCAGGGGTGGACCCACCTTGTACCTGGGGCGGTGGCCCTAGGTCAATGTTGAGATTACACGAGATTTAAATGGGCTGAATCATGCCCTACATACATCTAATAAATACTCGCCCCATGTTTAAACCTGGTGATTGTACCAAAACTCATAGAAGTGGAAACACCCAACTTCAATTTCGACTTCTCCTTCCACTGCGAAGACGAAATCTTCTTCGAACCATTCTCTTTCAACAACTTCTTTCATTGGTGTTAGAGTTTTTGTTTTGTTGCAATTTGATAGGATGCATTCATTTTCTTAAGTTTGACCTCTTATTCATTCATGGTCTTATTCTTAGGATCTTCATGCATATTTCTCTTTCATAATCCTTGTTTTTATCTTATGTTATGCATGGTTTTCAAATCAGTTTTGTATCTTAAGATCATAGAGTTTTTTATTTTAGATTTTCAAGCCTCTAAGTGTTCAAATCCTTTAAGTTCAAAAATCATTCAAGCTTTCCAAAGTTTCTATCTTTAAAATCATTATTTTGATTTGAAGTTTTCATGACTTTTGAAATTTAGTTTTCATCATTTTTCAATCATGAATTCATGCTTGAGAAATGTGTCTCAAAGTTCCCTGGAAAGATGCCCTCTTAGTTGCAAGTTTCTTAAAATTCAGGATTTCTGGGCACTCTTTAGGTCGACCTGCCTGTGTGGCCGATTGACCTGGCCAAAGGACCCGGTTGACCGGGCACACTATGGGTCGACAGGGATTTTGAGCACCAACGGTCATTTTTCTAGCCGTTGTGTGTACCCGGTCGACCCGGCCCTGACCAGGTCGACCGGGCACTAGCCGTTGGGAACTTTTTCTTTATAAAAAGTGGCTTTTTGTTTGGAAAAAGTTGCTGAACTTTTAAGGACTTTTGAGGCCAAGGACTTACAACTTTTCTAGAGCATCTTTGAAGGGATAATGAAGCCATTCCATTGATTCAATCTTTGATCTTCAAAATGGGTGTGCTTCCTTTATCCTAAGTCCTTTAAAATCATGTTTTGTTTCATTATCTTTGATTTTCTTCAATGCATGATTTAATAGATGTTTTTCTATTGAAGTGTTGTCTTTCATAACATGCTTAGAACTTTAAAAATCTCATAGCATTATGAATCCAACATATAGTTTTTGTTTCACATGAAATTGTCTTCTTGTTTCAAAACTAACTTGTTAGACTTAAGTTTATCTTCTTTAAGAACAAGTTAGCTCACTTTATTAAATTCATGTGTTAGACAAAAAACTCTTTCTCAAACATATGATTATCATCTTTGCATCAATCTAAGTTTCATCTTTTTAAAAGAGAAATAGTTATTTCTAGTAAATGCATTATTCATAGACTTTGTCATTCATATGCATGCTTCTAGAAGTTGAGTTTTCACTTTCTATTTAGCCTATTTAGAGGCACTCTATTGCACTCACATTGTTCTCTTAATCCATGCATTCATAGGCATTTTTCTTAAGAGAAAATCATCTTGTTGTTAAGGTCGGTGCTTAGCCTTGAAAAGCATAATTGATGTTGTAAAGGTTTATGCTTAGCCTTGAAAAGAAAAGTGATGAATTTGTAAGGTTTGAGGTGATCCTAAACCTTAATTGAGTTAGTGAAATCCGGTAAGTGTACCGGGAGTGGATGTAGGCAATTTGGCCGAACCACTATAAATATGCGTGTTATGGTGATTGATCTTTTACTTTCTTTATATGAATGTTGTACTTATGGTTGAATGAAGATTGTAGTTGGTCATTCATTGTGTATGTTTATCTTAGAGACACCTTTCTATCACAAGATAATTAATCTTCATCAAAGCTTAATTGACCTAAAAGTTAAAAGAATTCAAATTGGTCTAGGTTTTTAGAGCTCACCCTATTCACACCCCCCCCCCCCCCCTCTAGGATTCGGTCTTGGACTTTCATTTGGTATCAGAGCAAGGTTGCTCTTGTTTAGGTTTAACCACCTAGAGTTAGAATCCTAGTGAGTGTTTTTCTTTTATTGCCACCATGCAAACTCATTTGGGTGAAGGCAATGCCACGAATAGACCTCCTTTGTTTAATGGAACACACTATCGTTATTGGAAAATTAGAATGCAAGTGTTCTTAGAATCCCAAAGCTTAGATGTGTGGAACATCATAGAAGATGGCTATCATCCTCCCACTACCACAGAAAAGGACTCTGAGGGGATTGTCATATCCATACAAATCAAACCCAAAAATACCTGGACTCAAGGGGAAAAGGATAGAGAAAATTTAAATGCTAAGGCAAAAAACTCCCTATATTGTGCTCTATCTCAAGAAGAATTTAATAGAGTAGTTAATTGCAACTCTGCTAAGGAAGTATGGGATACCCTAGAGACCACCCATGAAGGCACAGATCAGGTTAAGATAGTCAAGATTCAAATGTTGACCTCTAAATTAGAAGATATTAAAATGCTTGAAGAAGAAACATTTGATGAGTTCTACTCAAAATTCATGGAAATTGTCAACTCTCTCATAGGTCTAGGAGAAAAGATGGATGAATCTAAAGCTGTTAGAAAAATTTTAAGATCTCTCCCAAAAAGACTCAAGCCTAAAATTGTAGCCATAACGGAAAGCAAAGATGTTGACAAAATTAAAATTGAAGAACTAAGAGGAAATCTCCTTACATATGAATTAAACTTTGAAGTTCAAGACAAAAAGAAAGGAGTAGCTTTTTCCTCTCAATACAAAGAAAATGAAAGTGAGGTTGATAGTGATGAGGATAATGCTTTATTTGTTAAGAAATTTAAAAAGTTCTTTAGGAACAACAAGAACAATAGAAATTTTGATGAAAGCAAAAGTCCTAGATTCCAAAGAAATCCCAAAGGATCACTTATCAAAAAGGATGTGCAATGTTACAATTGCAAGGGGTTTGGACACATTCCCCAAAATTGCTCCACCCCTAAAGAATTTGAAAAAGGAGATAAGAAAGGAAAAAAGGCATTAAACATAACTTGGGATGAGGAAGATGAAGATTGTGAGAAAAATGAATCCTCTAATGATGAAGATGAAAATTTCCCTAATTGGCTTTTTCTTTCATCTATTAAAGATGCCAATGAGCATAATACATTAATAGATGACACATTAGGGCAAGAAGAAACAAATGAAGAAGATGAAGATAATGGAATTCAACAAGCTTATGATGAACTATATGAAAATTGGAAAATTTTAATTAAGAAAAATAAAATTTTAAAAGAAGATTCCAAAAAGCTTATAAATGAAGTAAGTATCATAAAAGATGAATTAAAATTAACAATCAATGAGAAAATCAACTTGGAACATAAAATCACCACTCTTAATGAAGATTTAAATCATGCTCAAAAACAAATTCATAATTTACAATCCAAGCTTGAATCTAGTCAACTTGAAACAAATTCTCTACAAATGAAACTCAATAAAGGAAAATCCATTGTTGATCAATTCACCTTGGGAAATGACAAATTTTATCAAATGTTGGGCATGCATAAAATTTATGGTGATAAGAATGGAATAGGTTTTAAAGGTTCCCCTAGTGACATGAAGAATAGTTTTCAAACATCTTCTAAGAGTCTCCACAAACCTATAGTTGAGAGAAATTATACCCTTAGATGGACTTGTCACTTTTGCAATCATAGTGGACATTTGGTCCCTAATTGCCCATACAAAATTAGGTTGTCTCTCAAAAATCCTTCTAGAATACCTTTCAAATTTGTCCCCAAGACCATTCCCTATAAATCTCCTTTATCTACTTGGATGGTAAAAGGAACAAACTTTGAGAGTCTCCTAGTTCAAACCGATTTAAAAGCAAAGGAAAACCCTACTTGGTTCTTAGATAGTGGTTGTTCTAAACACATGACAGGAGACCGATCTAGATTCAGCTCTATAGTGGAATATGAAGGAGGAAATGTTTCTTTTGGAGATAATAATAAAGCTCAAATCATTGGCAAGGGAAGTGTGATAGGAGATCAAATACCAACTCTAAATGATGTATTTCTTGTGGAAGGATTGAAACACAATCTTCTTAGCATTAGCCAATTATGTGACAAAGGAAACAAGGTAGTCTTTGACAGTCAATCATGCAAAGTGGTAAATGATAAAACTCATCAAGTTATTCTTACTGGATCAAGGACAAAAGGAAACATTTACATCATAGAAGAGTGTGATGACAATGAATCTAGGTGCTTGATAACTAAAGATCAAGAGAATTACTTATGGCACCAAAGGATGGGTCACATAAATTTCAAGTTGATGAAAACCTTATCGAAGAATGAAATTGTGAAAGGAATTCCCAAGTTAAGTGATGAAAAATCTGAACTCTGTAAGGCTTGCCAACTGGGAAAACAAATCAAGAAGAGCTTTAAAGATTTAAAGGATATATCGTCTTCTCGTCCTCTTGAATTAATCCACATGGACTTGATTGGACCTGCACCAGTGCAAAGTATTGGAGGAAAGAAATTTATTCTGGTTATGGCAGACCATTATTCTCGTTTTGGATGGGTCACTTTTCTACATGCTAAATCGGATGTTGTAGACAATATCATAAGAATTTGCAATAAGATACAAGTGGAAAAGGACTGTAAAATTCGGAAGATTAGAAGTGATCATGGGGGAGAATTTGAAAATGAAAAATTTGCTAAATTTTGTAAGAGTCATGGAATTAATCATCAATATTCTGCTCCTAAAACTCCTCAACAAAATGGAGTGGGTGAAAGGAGAAATAGAGTTATTCAAGAAATAGCTAGGACCATGCTTAATGAAAAGAATCTCTCTCGTAATCTATGGGCTGAAGCTGTGAATACTGCTTGTTATCTCATAAACAGAGTCTATCTCACTAAGAATACCAACAAAACCCCCTACGAACTTTATTTTGAAAGAAAACCTAATTTGGGGTATTTGAAAGTGTTTGGAAGCAAATGTTATATTCTAAGAGATAGGGAGCAATTAGAAAAATTTGAGCCTAAACCTGATGAAGGAATTTTCCTAGGCTATTCTGAAAGGAGCAAAGCATACAGAGTATTTAATCATAGAACCATGACCATAATGGAGTCAGCTCATGTTGTCATCGATGACACGAATCAAGTTGGAAGAATTCTTCAAGATGATGATGAAATTGAAATGGATATTGATCAATCCAGTCCAAAAGATAGTAATGATATCATTCCTTCCAAAGCCATTGTTCCAACAAAATTAATGAAACATCACACATTGGATAATATTATTGGAGATATCAGAAGTGGGGTTATGACTCGGAAACAAGTTCGAAATCTATGTGCTCATTACTCTTTTGTCTCTCAAATTGAGCCCAAGAATTTTTCTGAGGCTGAATCAAAATCTGAATGGATGGAAGCTATGCAAGAAGAATTGAATCAATTTAAGAAAAATGATGTTTGGGATCTTGTTCCTTTACCCGCAGAGAAAAATCCCATTGGCACTAAGTGGATTTTTAAGAACAAGTCAGATGAATCTGGAAATGTTCTGAGAAACAAGGCAAGACTAGTTGCAAAAGGATATGCTCAAATAGAAGGAATTGATTTTGAAGAAACTTTTGCTCCTGTAGCCCGTTTGGAGTCCATAAGAATCCTATTGAGTTATGCGAGTAGCATGAGAATCAAACTATTTCATATGGATGTCAAAAGTGCCTTCTTGAATGGAGAAATTGAAGAAGATGTTTATGTTACTCAACTAGAAAGCTTTGAAGACCCTCATCATCCTGAGTATGTATACAAACTCAAGAAAGCTCTCTATGGATTAAAACAAGCACCAAGGGCTTGGTATGAAAAGCTTACAAATCATCTGATTGAAAATGATTTTGACTGTGGAAAAGTTGATAAGACCCTGTTTATCAAGAAAATTAATCAAGACATTCTAGTAGCTCAAATCTATGTTGATGATATAGTGTTTGGATCTACTTCAGAGAAACTAGCTCAAGGATTTTCAAAACTGATTGATGGAACGCGCTCCAGGCCCCGGGCGCTACCGGGCGTCGGCGGACGTGGGAGTCCGTTTGGTCCGACCCTTTCGCCCCCGGAGGGCGGAGCGTGCATCAACGCTTTTGGGTGTTTGGGTGGGTGTGCCAGATTTTCTATTTTACTTGGAATTGCAAGTGATGATCCGGAGATCAATCTTCGCAAGTAAAAAAGGAAATCAACTTCTTTTCAAGTTTCCATTGCATATATATTTAAGAAAAGAGACAGTTTTTTATTTTGCCGTAAAAGGCGATTTTTTGGCATTTATAGCCGATTTTTGGCGTTTATAGCCGATTTGTGGCGTTTATAGCCGATTTACAATTCTCATCAATAATGAAAGACAAGAGTTGTGGTTTTTTGTCTCTTTAAAAAAAATACGAAATACAATGAAAAGCGAGAAAGGAAAAATCTAACTTTTCAGGAGATTGTGGGAGGGACCCGTTTAGATTGACGGTCGCGAGTCATGTATGGACTCCGCCATCATCCATGCAAATGAGAACGTCGGATGCTTTGGATTCGCTTGGCGTGGCTATATCCTCAGATTTTTAGAGAACAAAGACCGAGAGAAGGTCTTATGTTCAATAAAAAACTGAGTAGACGGGCTGAAGAGCCATGTCTAGCCATGTTGGATAGAAGGAGAGGTGGAACCTTGGGGGGGTGGCCCCCCAAGGGACTTCAATCACCTTGTAGTGTTGGTTGCTGCAGCAGAGTTTCTTCGTTCGCAAAGCGTCTGGATTTTCAGAGGCTTCAGATCTTCAGGCAATTTTCTGAGAATTTTTCTTGATCCCGAAAACTTTGGAGGTGGCTCCTATTTATAGGCCTTTAGGTAGCCTTTAGGAGTGATTTATGAGCCTTTATGGTAATAAAGCTCATTAAGGGAGGAGTTACAAGTTTAATTGTCTCTTGCTTTGTAACTCCTGCCCCTTGGATTTCATTGGCCGGAGGAGAGTCATGGGCATTTAATCGCCTTTAATCTCCATTATGTTAGGAGTTTCATGGCTTGAATGCCATGATTGTTTGGAATTGTAACTCCTGAACAGAGGCTTCTGATTGGGCCGTCCAAGATAATGGGTTAATGACTGCATTAACTTGCCATAAACGGGCCAATTGATAGCATTAAGTGGCCGCCTTAGTAGCTGAAGAGTCGCGGGCCATGTTGCGTCTTTTGGAATCCCCTTTGCGATGATCATCGATGGATCCTTATGTAAATCAACATCAGATGATCATGTAGTTTCAGACATTGGTTGATACCAGCGGGCCGGCAGCATCTGTCCAGTTGATTTCACGATCGGGTGGGCAGAAAGTGCACTTTTTTGGTTGTTCGGCTGGCGATCAATGAAGTTTTTGAAGTTCTGGAAAGGAGTCCTGTGATCTTGATGAATATCAGTGAATTTGGAACCTCAAAAGCCTGAATCTGGAAAAATCACAGGGACAGAACAACTCGTCTCGCGAAAACGGACGAAACGAGGGGTCCCGGGGCGAAATCGGCGCCCCGGACCTCCCAGGGTCGCCGGGCCCAGGGTCGCAGGGGTCTGCGACCCTGGGGGGAAAATCCCTTCCCGGGGCCCCTTTTTGGCCGTTTCTCGTCGTTTTTTGCTTTCGTTTTTTTTTCTTATTTTCTCTGACATTTCTCCACATTATTTGGCTTGATTTCCCTCTGAAAAACCTGATGAGAATCCTTTCAAATTGGTTTGCAAAGTTTCTGATTTTCCGGGAAAATCCGAACGCAGAACTGCTGATTTTCCGCCAGAAGCTGAAACAGGATCAAACGATGTCGGAATGACCTGAAATTTGAGGTGAAGCTTCTTGAGCATTAAATAAGACCAACCATGGGCTTTCGTTTGAGTTTTGAAGCCGTTTGGGGTCATGCAAACGCTTGCCTTTGATTTCACCGCAAGGGAAATGTCGAGCTTTGACTTTCGGTCAAACGATGTCCGATTGATCTGAAATTCGACGTGTGACTCCCTTATCAGTAGATAAGACCAACTACATGCTTTCGTTTGAGTTTTGAAGCCATTTGGAGTCATGCAAACGCTTGCCTTTGATTTCACCGCGAGGGAAATGCCGAGCTTTGACTTTTGGTCAAACGATGTCCGATTGACCTGAAATTCGACGTGTGACTCCCTCATCAGTAGATAAGACCAACCACAGGCTTTTGTTTGAGTTTTGAAGCCATTTGGAGTCATGCAAACGCTTGCCTTTGATTTCACCGCGAGGGAAATTCCGAGCTTTGACTTTTGGTCAAACGATGTCCGATTGACCTGAAATTCGACGGGTGACTCCCTCATCAGTAGATAAGACCAACCATAGGCTTTCGTTTGAGTTTTGAAGCCATTTGGAGTCATGCAAACGCTTGCCTTTGATTTCACCGCAAGGGAGATGTCGAGATTTGACTTCTGGTCAAACGATGTCCGATTGACCTGAAATTCGACGAGGAGCCTATTGGAGTCATTTTGAGATGATCCACAAGCTCCAAATTGGGTGCCAGGTCCCGGGGTGCTCTGCCGCTGGTAGGCTTGATTCAGCCGTTGGAGAGTTGATGATGGGTCAAACGTTGCTGGTTTGACTTGAGACTTGACGTGGAGCCCTTTGGACATATTTTGAGAACATCCATAGGCCCTGATCGAAGATTTGGTGTCTCCGATTCTGCCACCGCCGGGAGCGCTTGTTTAGCTGTTGGAGAAGTGTAGCTAGGCCAAATGATGTCGGAATGGCCCGAAACTTCATGTGTACCTCTCTTTTGGTTGTTTTGAATGACCTTGCAGTTTTTGTTTGATTCTGACAAGATCTGATGCTTGAAGTGGCGCCTGCCTATTTTTTGTAGGATGCGGCTCCATGTAGCTTTTGGTGTAAAGAGGCAAAGTGACATTTTTGGTGTCAACACTGATGAGCTCCCTTTTGAGATGAGTCTGGCCGGTCCCCTATAATTCTTCCTAGGACTTCAAGTTAATCAAACCGAGAAAGGGATTTTTCTTAGCCAGCCAAAATTTGCCTTAGAAATCATTAAGAAGTTTGGTCTAGAAAACTCTAAGTCTAGTTGCAACCCCATGGCTTCTACTTCAAAACTCTTTAGTGACCCAGGTGGTGTTAAAGTAGACCAAAAACTCTACCATAGTATGATAGGATGTCTTCTCTATCTCACAGCTTGTAGACCTGATCTATCCTTCAGTGTTGGGATTTGTGCTAGGTATCAATCAGATTCTCGTGCGTCCCATCTTAAAGCTGTTAAATGTATCATCAAATATGTCAATGAGACAACTCATTATGGCATCTGGTATCCTTGTGACTCCTCTTTACAATTGATTGGATACAGTGATGCTGATTGGGCAGGATCTATAGATGATAGGAAGAGCACTAGTGGATGTTGTTAATTCATAGGAAACGCCTTAGTAGCTTGGCATAGCAAAAAGCAAAATTTTGTATCCTTGTCTACTATAGAAGCTGAGTACATTGCTGCAAGTAGCTGTTGTGCTCAATTGTTGTGGATGAAACAAACTTTGTTAGATTATAATGTTCCACAACATTGTATGCCTATCATGTGTGACAACTCAAGTGCCATTAGCATTTCTAAAAATCCTGTTCAGCATTCTCGCACTAAACACATTGACATCCGCTATCATTTCTTGCGTGATCATGCTGATCAAGGTTCTATTGAGTTACTTTACGTTCCAATTGATTCTCAATTGGCTGACTTATTTACTAAACCCATTGGAAATGAACGGTTCATGAAATTGAGACATCAATTGGGCATTGGCCCTTGCCCTGAATTCTAAATTCTTGTTGGATAATCACCTGTTACCACATTTTATTTTTATCATATCTCTTATAAATAGGTGCTACTAACAAGGTTGTATGTTTTATCTTTGATGGGCAGGCTCCTTTGCAATTAAATGTCAAAGGGGGAGAGAAATATCAAATGTTCCTCAAGGTGTTCACCAATTGAGGGGGAGAAGATTCAAGGGTCGCTAATGTTGAGGGGGAGTAGCTTTGCCTAGAGTGTTATGTGTGTAGCTTCTAGGTTGGTTGTCTATGGTCGTCGCTCTCGTAAGAAAAATCCAAAGCTCCAAAAGATCCAAAGCTCCTTAAATATCCAAAGAAGGTGTTGTTCAAGATTCAAAGGAGATTGAGAGAGAGTTCAAGCTTCTAGAGTTGCCTGTTGGGATTGGTGTATGCCCTAAAGCCCACTGACTGCACTTTCATCTCTGTAACTGGATATTTATTGGTTATTTAATGGAATGACATCTTTCTCTTATTACTTGTGTATATGTATGGTTGTATAAGGCCCATTGTTTTCAAGTAAATGACTTAGGTGTGCAGTGGCTGCACACAGAAAGGTCTGAGTCATGGATACTGGAAACAACTAATATGTTCATAACTGAAAGGTGGAGTTGGGCACTTCATCTTGGTATAAGTTATAATGAGAAACTCTCCTATGTTCAGGGTGACTTACCTTAGTCACGGGAGGTCTTTCCCGGATTTATCTCATTGGTGCATGTGTCATGCATTGAACCGGACCATCTGTAGGTGTGATCTCTAAAATAGTACTATCGCAGAGAGAGATCAAATCACCTCTTGATACTGAGTGACCAGTGCTCTTAATCTTGAGCATTTGTGGATGAACTGACGAAGTCAAGTTCTTGTGCTTTAATTCACTGTGGGTGAGATCCTGTACATGGGTCAACAGCTCTGTGTTTTGGGTGCTCGGGCTTGATTAGTTGGGACGTGCAAATGCAATATGGAATCTATGCCATCGGGAGATGGAATGATCGTCCCCTTAGAATTATCCGATTAATCATCATAATCTAAGATCTTAGTATATGGATGTTCCATATGGATATTGAACTTGTGGGTCGCTCCCTGGATCAAGAGAATGATATCCGGATGATGATTAGGTCAAGGGTATGAAGTTCTAAGGTTAAGACGTAATCGAGAAGGTAGATAGTACATCGGTTAACCTACTTGATTATGGATGTTACATAGAGGGGCATTGTGGTCATTGTACTTGGTAGGTCAAAGACAATCGTCATTTTATGACGAGCTTATTGTGCATTTAATATTTGTCCCTGGAGTGCAACCATAACTCTTTAGTGGAATGAGTTAGGGTTAAAATGATCTTAATGTTGCTATGGGGTTAGCATGGACATTTTGGTCATTTTAGGAGCCAAGGGCAAATATGTCTTTTGGTCCCTCTTCTAGCCGCTTTCCTATATTGGCATGGTTTCCTAATTAGATGATATGTGTTTGAATTAATTTTGTGGAAGAATAATTTTGAGTTTAATTCTAATAGGCTCTTGTGGGCATACATGAATTTAACTCTAGCTAAATTATTGACATGTGGGCCATGGTGTGTTTAGCTACTTTGTGGGCCAGCCATATGTGGGGTCACTTGTGTGAGGTTTCCAAGTTTGATTAGGTTTCCTTACTTGGAAGGCAAGACTCCTCTTTGGGTAAGAATTCCTCTCATTAAAGATTACTATTTATTAGTTTCCTAATTTAGTAAGTGTTGCACAACTAAGGAGACTAGTTACTAATTATTATGGAAAGGTGTTTCCTATTAGAAATAGGAATGTAAACTCTATATAAGAATGGAACTACCTTGGGCGTGCAATAGGAGAGTGCTAATAGAAAGAGGAATACCCTAAAGTGGGGCGTGCAACACCATAAAACCCCATTGGCCGTCCACTATAGAAGAGCAAGGATTCACGCCCAGCCAAGTTAGTTGCTGTTTTTTCTTCTTCCTGGAGAGAGAACATCAGCAGCTTTCTTCTCCACAATTAGTGATTCAGAAATCACTTCTTGGATCCCATACTTTGATCCCACCATCATTGCCAATCAGATTTGGAAGTGGAATAGGAGAGAAGATCAAAGGAGATAAATCTGCACATTAATTCCTGCACCTGGGTTGTAGATTGCAGGAGGATTTCAGAGCCTTAAAGCTTCTCTTTTCAAAGTTTCAGAGCACACAAATCATCAAGGTAATAGATTACTATCTACTCCTTGATTTAGGAACATGTTGGTCATGATTTCATGGGTTTTAATGCATGGTTTAATGGCTGATTTCAAATCTGTTTTTTAAGTTTTTAAAACTCTGGTTTAGCACAAATCAGCCATGTATATCTCTTTCCAGACCTGATATGCATTATCTTTCAATGGTATCAGAGCCTAACCATGTGAGATCATGATCCCATGTTGTGTTTTTTACATTCCTAGAATTATTAAGGGCATGGTGGCTGCCTATTAGGAGTGCAGAGTTTTCTTTTATGCTGCTGGAATTGCATGAGTTCTAGTGCAGGAATTTCAAAGTGCAGATTTCTGCACATTAGTAGTGCAGAAATCTATTCTAGGTTGCTGGAATTGTTTTAGCAGTGTGCAGAAAAAATATTCTGGGCTGATTCAGTGTGCAGAAAAAATTCTGGGCTACTGGAATTGAAAATCCAGTGTGCAGAACAAAATTCTGGGCTGTTGGATTTGAAAAACAGTGTGCAGAAATCTGTTCTATGATGCTGGAATTTATTTAGTAGTGTGCAGATTTTTTCAAGATGATGAATAGTGCTGTTCCAAGCACAATTGCATGCATTAACCTCTTTGTTTGCAGCCATATATTGCATCCTTGATGGTTCGCATGTTTGTGTGGATTTGGATGTGATTTTATTAGTTGAAATATGTACGATTGCGCGGATAGCAATCATAGGAAGTTGTAATTATTTCCTTGTCTTTATTTCAATTAGTCTTGATGTAAGCTTTCTTGAAAAGCATAGGAATCTCCAATGTAATTTTGGGTTTTTGTTTTTCATTGAGTTGCTTGTATAAATTTGATTTATTGTAACAAGCAACAAAAGGAAAGTTTCAAGCAAGGAAGGTTGCAACAAACCGGGTCCCATGGTGATGGAGGCAATGGAGGTTTCCTAGTGCGGGAAGGACTCTTTACCAAGTTTCCTAATTGGAAAAGGATTTGAAGTCTGAAGAGCAGGGAGCCATCAAGGATTGCTTTCTTTAATTAGCTTTTATATATGGAATGCATGTTTAATGCTTTATATAATTGCTATGTTTATCACCTAGAAACATGGCCACCACTAGGTCTTAAAATTGGCATCTTTCTATATTGGATTGGTTTTAATTGGCAAATTGTTTTTAAACGGCTCTTAGACCAGCACCTTCTATTTGTCTAAGGTTTAAAATTGGATAGGGTTTAGTTTACCTTGGTACCCTTAGTTTCCATAAGAGGCCAACTTAAAATCCAATATGTTGATACCTTAGTGGGCCCATAACCCATTGGTCCCAGGATCTTTACTCAATATGTTTTAAAGCAAAGGTTATTTTTTTGAGATGACTTAAGCAATTGAGTCATGAAAATTGTTAACCAAGTTTGCTAGATTTAAACAAGGTTTGAGTAACGATCAAAAGTGTTTTTCAAAACCCTAGTGTTAAATAATCAAGTGGGAGAGGGGTTTGGAAAAACCCCACGGCCTTCCAATTTCGGTTCATGCTAACTCATTGGAGTGTTAGTGGGAGCGGCCATCCCTTCGGTGGAGTTCTTTACTGAAGATCACTTTGATGAATTAGTAGGTGAACTAATGTGAATATTCGTAATGAGGTGTTAGTGGGAGCGGCCATCCCTTCGGTGGAGCTCTTTACTAAAGATCACTTCTATAGAATGTCAATGAAGCGTTGGTGGGAGCGGCCATCCTTTCGGTGGAGCTCTTTACTAAAGATCACTTCTAGGTTGGATTAAAGTCTCTTCCCTTCGGAAGACTTAAGTCATAGACATTCTGGGAACGTTCATAAGAGATGGTAATACACTTGACATAAGACGGTAATAACCTCTCCCTAGGAGTTAGTGTTATTTGTCATATGAGGCCAAACCAATCAGTGATTGGACCATCACTGGGTATGCGTATCCAGACAGTGATGATCCAAATAAGCAGACCTTAACTCAACGTTACTGTAGGCTCGGCCATCCCTTCGATGGAGGGTCTATGAGGAGGTTGAGACACTGATACATTATTTTAGGGTGAAATAATGTAAAAAGACTTGTGCATGTTTTTCCTTTTATTACAAGCACCATATACATGTTACATATATACTGCCTGTCTAATTATAAACCTGTTATATATCCAGAGAGATGGGGAAGGACTCTTTTAGCCCATTGATGAGTATTCTGCGTGAGAACAAATTGACTGGCCCTAATTACGTAGACTGGAAAAGAAACCTGAACATAGTACTCACCGCTGAGGAGTACAAGTATGTTCTGTCGGAACCCTGTCCTTTCATTGATGATTATTCTACAGATGACCAGCTAGAGGCTGAAAAGAAATGGAAAAAGGCTAATAGCATGGCCAAATGTTATATGCTTGCTTCCATGTCCAACGTGTTGCAAACGCAGCATGAGCAAATGGACACAGCTGCAGATATCATGTTGTCCTTGTCTGAGATGTTCGCAGACAAAAGCAGGCCAGCTAGGCAAGCTGCTTTAAGGACAATTATGAATACCAGGATGGCTGAGGGAACACCTGTCAGAGAGCATATGCTCAAGATGATGGATTGTTTCAATGAAGCTGAGATCCTTGGGGCTAAGATTGATGCGGGGAGTCAGGCTGATATGATTCTAGAAACTCTACCGGAGTCTTTCAACCAGTTCAAGCTCAACTTCAACATGAGCAAGTTGGACATGACTCTCTCTGAGTTAATGAAAGAACTCCAGGCGGCAGAGGCCATCATGAAGCCTAAAGGCCAAGCTCATTTTTCCCAGTCTTCCTCTAAACTGAACCCGAAAGGGAAAAAGTTCGAGAAGAAGCAGGGTAAGGGAAAAGGGCAGAAAAAGGGCAATGCTGGTAAGAAGGACAAAGGCACAGGAGAAAAGCCCAAAGGGAAATGCTTCAAGTGCGGCCTTAAAGGTCACTGGAAGAAAGATTGTCCCAAGCTCCTAGGCTCTGATAAGAAAGGTATATCTCCTTCCTATTACATTGAAACCTGTCATGTGGTTGATTCTACTGATTCATGGATAGTAGACTCTGGAGCCACTAATCACATATGCAATTCATTGCAGGGGTTTCAGATAATGAAAAGGCTTGAGAAAGGAGAATTTGATCTTAGAGTTGGAAATGGAGCAAAGATATGGGCTGTTGCAGTGGGAGCAGTTACCTTATATTTTCCGCAAAATAGGATATTAGTTTTAAATAATGTTATCTATGTTCCGGACATAAGGAAGAATTTAATTTCAGTTTCCAGACTCATTGAATTTAATTATTCAGTTTCTTTCCATTCTGGTGTTGATATCGGTAGAGATGGAAATATTATATGTTCCGGTAGAATGCATGATAACTTATTTTATATATATCCTATTGCTCCCTCACTGCACAATGTACAACTAGAAAGCTCAGCTTCCCTAAAGAGGAAGGTATCTTCGACCAATGACACTTATCTTTGGCACTTACGTTTGGGTCACATTAACCTAAAACGGATTCAGAGGTTGGTGGAGAATGGGCCTTTGAGCTCATTGGATCTCGAACCGTTACCTCAGTATGAATCATGTCTCATGGGAAAGATGACCAAAAGGTCATTCTCTGCGAAGGGACTAAGGTCAAAGGAGTTGTTAGAATTGGTTCACACTGATGTGTGTGGTCCTATGAACAAACTAGCTAGAGGAGGTTATGAGTATTTCATCACCTTCACCGATGATTACTCTAGGTATGGATATGTGTACCTAATGCGACGCAAGTCTGAAGCGTTTGATAAGTTCAAACAATTCAAGGCTGAGGCGGAGCTACAACTAGGGAAACATATCAAAGCTCTTCGATCTGATCGAGGTGGCGAGTACCTCCTAGGTGAGTTCAAGGAGTACCTCACACAACATGGGATTGTGTCTCAGTTGTCTGCACCGGGTACACCCCAGCAAAATGGTGTAGTGGAGAGAAGAAACCGTACCCTTCGTACCCTTCTAGATATGGTAAGGTCCATGATGAGTCATGCAACCCTACCCATATCATTTTGGGGATATGCCCTAGAAGCAGCAGCATACATTTTGAATCTGGTACCTTCTAAATCAGTACCTAGGACACCTCAAGAAATGTGGACAGGTCGAAAACCTAGTTTAAGACATATCCACATTTGGGGTTGTCCAGCCTATGTACTGAATGACAAAGCTACCAAGCTAGAACCCAGATCAGAAATGTGCTACTTCATTGGGTATCCTAAGGGAACGAGAGGTGGCATCTTTTATCATCCAAAGGAGCAAAAAGTGCTTATCAGCACTCATGCTAGATACTTGGAGGATGATTGCATGATGCGCCAAGAGCTTGGTTGTAAAGAAACCATTGAGGAGATTCTTTCAGAAACTCCTGCAACATCTGTGCCAGAACCTGAGAGTGTAGAAAATCAAGACATTCCTTTTAACACTCCGGAGCCTCGTCGTAGTGGGAGAATTTCTAGACCACCAGATAGATACCTAGGAGTGTCTTTTATGACAGACTGCGAGGATTTGGTTGAGGATCCTACTAGTTACGATGAAGCAGTAACGGATATAGATGCTGACATGTGGCAGCAAGCGATGAAATCTGAATTGGATTCTCTGTATTCCAATCAAGTCTGGGAACTTGTGGATGCACCTGAAGGGATCAAACCCATAGGGTGCAAGTGGATCTACAAGAGAAAGAGAGGAGTGGATGGGAAGGTTGAAACCCTCAAAGCAAGACTGGTGGCGAAAGGATATACTCAGAAAGAGGGTATCGATTATGAGGAAACCTTTTCACCAGTGGCTATGCTTAAATCCATTAGGATTCTCTTAGCCATTGCATGTCATTATGACTACGAGATATGGCAGATGGATGTCAAGACAGCTTTCCTTAATGGAAGTCTTGACGAATGCATCTATATGATGCAACCAGAGGGATTCATTGCTGGTGGCCAAGAGAACATGGTCTGTAAGCTTAAGAAGTCCATTTATGGACTTAAGCAAGCATCTAGGGCATGGAACATCAAGTTTAATCAGGCAGTCAAGTCCTTTGGCTTTGATCAAAACATTGATGAACCATGCGTGTATAAGAAAGGGAGTGGAAACGCAGTTGCATTTTTAGTCCTGTATGTGGATGACATATTACTCATTGGAAATGATGTTGGCATGATGTCGTCTACAAAGGTTTGGTTATCATCTCAATTTCAGATGAAGGATTTAGGTGAGGCAAGCTATGTCTTAGGGATCAAGCTTATGCGAGATTGCAAGAACAAGATGTTAGCCTTATCACAATCTTCGTATATTGAGAAGATATTGGTCAAGTATAACATGCATGACTCCAAGAAGGGCTTGCTACCTTCTAGACATGGAGTACCACTATCTCGGAATCAATGTCCGAAGACACCCGAGGAGATAGAAAGCATGAGGAGAGTACCATATGCTTCAGCTGTTGGAAGCCTCATGTATGCAATGTTGTGTACTAGACCAGATATCTGCTTTGCCGTTGGCATGGTTAGTAGATATCAGTCAAACCCTGGACCAATGCACTGGACAACAGTTAAGCATATATTCAAGTATCTTCGGAGAACGAAAGATTATATGCTAACCTACCAAGCAGATGATCTAACGCCACAGGCGTATACAGATTCTGATTTCCAGACGGATGTAGATAGCAGAAAGTCTACCTCGGGATACGTCTTTACTCAATCAGGAGGGGCTATACCATGGAAGCAGTACATTCTTAGCTGGTAGAGCAGATTGCCTCAGCAGATAACTTAGCTGACCCATTTACTAAGACTCTTACTGAAAAAGTGTTTTCTTCACATATTGAGTCTATGGGAGTTAGGTTAGGTCGCAGTGATCTTTAGTGCAAGTGGGAGATTGTTGGGATTGGTGTATGCCCTAAAGCCCACTGACTGCACTTTCATCTCTGTAACTGGATATTTATTGGTTATTTAATGGAATGACATCTTTCTCTTATTACTTGTGTATATGTATGGTTGTATAAGGCCCATTGTTTTCAAGTAAATGACTTAGGTGTGCAGTGGCTGCACACAGAAAGGTCTGAGTCATGGATACTGGAAACAACTAATATGTTCATAACTGAAAGGTGGAGTTGGGCACTTCATCTTGGTATAAGTTATAATGAGAAACTCTCCTATGTTCAGGGTGACTTACCTTAGTCACGGGAGGTCTTTCCCGGATTAAATCTCATTGGTGCATGTGTCATGCATTGAACCGGACCATCTGTAGGTGTGATCTCTAAAATAGTACTATCGCAGAGAGAGATCAAATCACCTCTTGATACTGAGTGACCAGTGCTCTTAATCTTGAGCATTTGTGGATGAACTGACGAAGTCAAGTTCTTGTGCTTTAATTCACTGTGGGTGAGATCCTGTACATGGGTCAACAGCTCTGTGTTTTGGGTGCTCGGGCTTGATTAGTTGGGACGTGCAAATGCAATATGGAATCTATGCCATCGGGAGATGGAATGATCGTCCCCTTAGAATTATCCGATTAATCATCATAATCTAAGATCTTAGTATATGGATGTTCCATATGGATATTGAACTTGTGGGTCGCTCCCTGGATCAAGAGAATGATATCCGGATGATGATTAGGTCAAGGGTATGAAGTTCTAAGGTTAAGACGTAATCGAGAAGGTAGATAGTACATCGGTTAACCTACTTGATTATGGATGTTACATAGAGGGGCATTGTGGTCATTGTACTTGGTAGGTCAAAGACAATCGTCATTTTATGACGAGCTTATTGTGCATTTAATATTTGTCCCTGGAGTGCAACCATAACTCTTTAGTGGAATGAGTTAGGGTTAAAATGATCTTAATGTTGCTATGGGTTAGCATGGACATTTTGGTCATTTTAGGAGCCAAGGGCAAATATGTCTTTTGGTCCCTCTTCTAGCCGCTTTCCTATATTGGCATGGTTTCCTAATTAGATGATATGTGTTTGAATTAATTTTGTGGAAGAATAATTTTGAGTTTAATTCTAATAGGCTCTTGTGGGCATACATGAATTTAACTCTAGCTAAATTATTGACATGTGGGCCATGGTGTGTTTAGCTACTTTGTGGGCCAGCCATATGTGGGGTCACTTGTGTGAGGTTTCCAAGTTTGATTAGGTTTCCTTACTTGGAAGGCAAGACTCCTCTTTGGGTAAGAATTCCTCTCATTAAAGATTACTATTTATTAGTTTCCTAATTTAGTAAGTGTTGCACAACTAAGGAGACTAGTTACTAATTATTATGGAAAGGTGTTTCCTATTAGAAATAGGAATGTAAACTCTATATAAGAATGGAACTACCTTGGGCGTGCAATAGGAGAGTGCTAATAGAAAGAGGAATACCCTAAAGTGGGGCGTGCAACACCATAAAACCCCATTGGCCGTCCACTATAGAAGAGCAAGGATTCACGCCCAGCCAAGTTAGTTGCTGTTTTTTCTTCTTCCTGGAGAGAGAACATCAGCAGCTTTCTTCTCCACAATTAGTGATTCAGAAATCACTTCTTGGATCCCATACTTTGATCCCACCATCATTGCCAATCAGATTTGGAAGTGGAATAGGAGAGAAGATCAAAGGAGATAAATCTGCACATTAATTCCTGCACCTGGGTTGTAGATTGCAGGAGGATTTCAGAGCCTTAAAGCTTCTCTTTTCAAAGTTTCAGAGCACACAAATCATCAAGGTAATAGATTACTATCTACTCCTTGATTTAGGAACATGTTGGTCATGATTTCATGGGTTTTAATGCATGGTTTAATGGCTGATTTCAAATCTGTTTTTTAAGTTTTTAAAACTCTGGTTTAGCACAAATCAGCCATGTATATCTCTTTCCAGACCTGATATGCATTATCTTTCATTGCCATCAAATTGCAAAGGGGGAGATTGTTAGAGTTTTTGTTTTGTTACAATTTGATAGGATGCATTCATTTTCTGAAGCTTGACCTCTCATTCATTCATGGTCTTATTCTTAGGATCTTCATGCATATTTCTCTTTCATAATCCTTGTTTTTATCTTATGTTATGCATGGTTTCCAAATCAGTTTTGTATCTTAAGATCATAGAGTTTCTTATTTCAGATTTTCAAGAACAAAAATATCAAATGTTCCTCAAGGTGTTCACCAATTGAGGGGGAGAAGATTCAAGGGTCACTAATGTTGAGGGGGAGTAGCTTTGCCTAGAGTGTTATGTGTGTAGCTTCTAGGTTGGTTGTCTATGGTCGTCACTCTCGCAAGAAAAATCCAAAGCTCCTTAAATATCCAAAGAAGGTGTTGTTCAAGATTCAAAGGAGATTGAGAGAGAGTTCAAGCTTCTAGAGTTGCCATCAAATTACAAAGGGGGAGATTGTTAGAGTTTTTGTTTTGTTGCAATTTGATATGATGCATTCATTTTCTGAAGCTTGACCTCTCATTCATTCATGGTCTTATTCTTAGGATCTTCATACATATTTCTCTTTCATAATCCTTGTTTTTATCGTATGTTCTGCATGGTTTTCAAATCAGTTTTTTATTAAGATCATAGAGTTTTTTATTTCAGATTTTCAAGCCTCCAAGTGTTTAAATCCTTTCAGTTCAAAAATCATTCAAGCTTTCCAAAGTTTCTATCTTTAAAATCATTATTTTGATTTGGAGTTTTCATGACTTTTGAAATTCAGTTTTCATCATTTTTCAGTCATGAATTCATGCTTGAGAAATGTGTCTCAAAGTTCCCTGGAAAGATGCCCTCTTAGTTGCAAGTTTCAAAAAATCAGGATTTCTGGGCACTCTTCAGGTCGACCTGCCTGTGTGGCCGATCGACCAGGCCAAGGGACCCGGTCGACCGGGCACACTGCTGGTCGACAGGGATTTTGAGCACCAACGGTCATTTTTATAGCCGTTGTGCGTACCCGGTCGACCCGGCCCTGTACCAGGTCGACCGGGCACTAGCCGTTGGGAACTTTTTCTTTATAAAAAGTGGTTTTTTGTTTGGAAAAAGTTCCTGAACTTTCAAGGACTTTTGAGGCCAAGGACTTACAACTTTTCTAGAGCATCTTTGAAGGGATTATGAAGCCATTCCATTGATTCAATCTTTGATCTTCAAAATGGGTGTGCTTCCTTTATCCTAAGTTCTTTAAAATCATGTTTTGTTTCATTATCTTTGATTTTCTTCAATGCATGATTTAATAAATGTTTTTCTATTGAAGTGTTGTCTTTCATAACATGCTTAGAACTTTAAAAATCTCATAGCATTATGAATCCAACATATAGTTTTTGTTTCACATGAAATTGTCTTCTTGTTTCAAAACTAACTTGTTAGACTTAAGTTTATCTTCTTTAAGAACAAGCTAGCTCACTTTATTAAATTCATGTGTTAGACAAACAACTCTTTCTCAAATATATGATTAACATCTTTGCATCAATCTAAGTTTCATCTTTTTAAAAGAGAAAGAGTTATTTCTAGTAAATGCATTATTCATAGACTTTGTCATTCATATGCATGCTTCTAGAAGTTGAGTTTTCACTTTATATTTAGCCTATTTAGAGGCACTCCATTGCACTTACATTGTTCTCTTAATCCATGCATTCATAGGCATTTTTCTTAAGAGAAAATCATCTTGTTGTTAAGGTCGGTGCTTAGCCTTGAAAAGCATAATTGATGTTGCAAAGGTTTATGCTTAGCCTTGAAAAGCAAAGTGATGAATTTGTAAGGTTTGAGGTGATCCTAAACCTTAATTGAGTTAGTGAAATTCGGTAAGTGTACCGGGAGTGGATGTAGGCAATTTGGCCGAACCACTATAAATATGCGTGTTATGGTGATTGATCTTTTACTTATTTTATATGAATGTTGTACTTATGGTTGAATGAAGATTGTAGTTGGTCATTGATTGTGTATGTTTATCTTATAGACACCTTTCTATCACAAGATAATTAATCTTCATCAAAGCTTAATTGACCTAAAAGTTAAAAGAATTCAAATTGGTCTAGGTTTTTAGAGCTCACCCTATTCACCCCCCACCCCCCTCTCTAGGATTTGGTCTTGGACTTTCAATTGGGAGATCGGCTCCTCATCGCCGCTCCTTTAATAGTTAGTCTCTCTCCCTCCCTCCCCAGATGTGTAGTATAATCATGATCACTTCATATCTAAAACTGAACCCTTAGTTTCCAAATCCTAATCCAAGCCCTAAGCCTTAAATCACCAAATCTAAGAATATATACAAATTTAAAGATAATGAAATCACCCTTGGGCACGCTTTAATATTCAGTTCATATGAAAATTCAGCCCCAGGGTTCATATGATTGGATAGCTTGAGTTACAGTTAAGTTAAGTGGCAGTTTTTCTTCTTTGCCATCAGCCCATGACCAACTATAATACATTATTTTCACAACTAAAGTAAGCGCATGACATTTTAACGAGAGAGATTTATGTTAATTAATGCACTTAAATATGTTGTGTCTATTTAAATGCAATACATTTTCTCTTTTGCTATTGTAAATATAAAAAAAAATTCTTAAAAAGTCGAGCAAAGTTTAGCCCCACCCAAACGAAAATCCCTGATGATAACATAATCATTTTATTGAATTTAGCAGATGGAATATAAGATTTGGACGTGTGGTTCATTTAAGATATAATTTTTTTTCTTTGTAAAGAGAGAGGGTCTCTTTCTCCTGGTCCTTATAAAACTTAAACTCTATTTTCTGTTGTTGTCCTGGTTCGTTTAAATTTGAATCATGTTTGCAAAGAGAGACTCTGTCCTTGTGAGATCTATTTTCCATCGTCGTCCTTCCTTCTCTATATAAACTCACATGCACACACCTCCTTCTCCAGCAGCTGTTCAAAAGAGAAAAGAGAAGAGAGAGAGAGAGAGAGAGAGAGAGAGAGAGAGAGAGAGAGAAAGCATAAGCAATATAAGCATAGGAAGCGAGATCAACAGGTATATTGATTTATACCATATAATTACTTTTCTAGTTCATTCTTCTTTGCTTTTGTGAGTGCCTAAAAGTTCAGGACCCAGATTAGGTTGGTATCAGAGTTGTGATTTTGTTGTTTAAGCTTTTTTGGGGAAGATTGATCACCTCAGGACCTCAAAAGAGAGAAGAAATAAAGATCAGAGACCTTGGCTGCTGTCAACCGAAGGCTCTCTGATGCCTGAGTTAGTGCTGTCACTGAACAAAGGATGGAGATGAGAGGCAAGTATGCTCTTATGCAAGGCGTTCTGTAACGCGCTATGCAATGTATGATGAACATGGCATTAGTTCATGAATTCATTAATTCATAGTCCATATCTCCAGAATGGTGCGTATATTTTCTCATACCTCTGAAGGGATTCTTACCCTTGTTTTTGTAGAGGTTTCACCTGGCGCTCCCTTAGTGGGGGGTAGGTGGAGAAACTGTCAGGTTGAATCAAGAGATAACTGTCGGATGTGAATTTTGATCCCCCACGGGGAGGGAAATCGCCATTCATTTATATGTGCTATTTAAATTTTACATCCAAAATGAGGATTCCGACTACCCTCAAAATCGACGGATCATGATCGCCAGCTACGGTAACGGTAGTAACACTGTTCTTCGACAAAAGCCGAAGAAAAATGGGAGAAAATAAATGGGTGGGTTCTTCCTCTCGTCTAATGTGTTGCCGTCAACACATGACGGTTTTCCTGTCACATTAATTTGGGTCTCTTTGGGTCTCTTTAATATAAGGTCAATTCAGGGTTATGAGTTAAAGTCCAAATAAGGGTTAATCCTCACATAGCAAAATCATAGTTTATCCAAGTAAAATAAAATAATTAAAATAAAGAAAATAAAAGGGGGCAGGTGCCAAATATTTAAGAAGAGGATCAGCCCCGTTCCCGAGTACCCCCTTCTAATCCCTTGGCAAAATAGAGTTTAAAGGCTGACTGTGCAAACCAAAATGATGATGCAAATGAGACTTTGACTTGTGATTTCTGTGTTTTTCATGTGCGATACACGAGTGATAAAAGTGAAAGGCCGATGCGCCGTAATTGATTGGAGGTGGCCGATGGGCTGGTGTTTGTTTTAGAGTGGCTGATGGGCCGAAATTGTTTGAGGGTGGCCGATGGGCCGAAATAAAAATATGCAAAGTGTGTGAAATCACTCATCTCATCTTATTATTCTCATTTATTCAATTTTATCATTAAGTTCGATTAAATATCTGGCACCTGAGGTGGAGGAAGAAATAAAGGAAAAATCTTTTTGGGCTTATTTTGTTGGTTTTATAGTTTTTAGGGATTTTTAACATTGGGGCTAGAAGGGCCTAACTAAGGGATCTTACTTGGATTTACGTGATTAATGCTTTATTATTGATCATCGGATTAAGCCTAACCTAAGGTCCTAGACCGCCCACATCAGCTCTCTCGGTCCCCTAACGGAACAAGAAAAGTGATGGGACGAAGCCTAACGCTCTTATCTTTCTAATGTGGGAAGTTCAATTTATTCCTAAGGTGCAAATAGCCTAAGCTTGGCAATTTCTATGCCTAAACAATTTGGTTGAGCATGGTCTTAATTGATTTGGTTTGTTTTGATTTATGTTGAAGGTTGGTTAAGGGCGATTTAGGGATGTATTAAGGTTTTGATTAATGCGTTTTTAAATATATTGAGGTTCTGTTTTAGTTGTTGAAGGTTCTAGAATTTCAGGTTTTACTTCAAATGATGAAAAGATGTCGAAATCGGTGAAATAGGACTGACAGAGGACTTGGGCGCACCTGTGGTCGCCTAGGTCACTCTGGTGACTTGGGCGCACAGATAGTGGCGCCCAAGTGCCAGGTTTCGTGTGGCTTGGCTGGTGGTGATGAATCGACTTGATCTTCGGAGTTCATAGGGTTTATATTTAATGCAAGTCTCTGTTTTGATGTTGTTTTAGGTTTTGGGTTGTTTTATTTTTATAATCTTGAGTCCGGAATTCGAAATACAACCGAGGTTTACAACTTGGGCCAGACAGGGAACTTGGGTGCACCTGTGTGTGCGCCTAGGTGTCTCTGTGCACTTGAGCGCACCAGCAGTGGCGCCCAGGTGGTGTTTTGATGTTCTTTGACCGTCTGACTTTGATTCGAGGTTCCGGATGGGTTTAAGTGAATTGAATTTTTAGTTTCTGGACTATTGTTGGCTCGGTAAGGATTCTAAGATGTTGATTGAGGTCAAGGCGAATAAGGACTCAGAGATCCCGGGGGCTAGAATGAGACAGGTGCGCCTAGGTGTATGGGTGACTTGGGTGTCTGCTTGTTGGGTGGTTCCGGGTTGGTCCGATTCTAGGGTATTTCTAAGTTGGTTTCATATATTCTACCTCGTTCCTTGGTTAAGAGATGTTGTTATTCTCTGGGTGTGGTTTGGTCTTGATGTTTTAATTAGGTTTTGACTATGGCCTTAAAGTTTGAATTTAGGTAGGGTTATCGATTAGAATTGTGCTGGTTATGGTTTGAATTATGGTTTGGTTTAAGTTTGAAGTTCAGGTTATGGTTTTGTTAATTCGACTTTGTCAATTTAGGCTTGAATTAAAGGTTCGTTGTTGGAATTTATTAATGAGATTTTAATTGGATCTTTGATTAATTAAGGTTTATTAATTAGGATTTTGATTATGGTCTCGTTAATTAGGGATTGGTGACTAGGGTTTTGCTTGTTAGGGTTTGATTAAAAGATTTGTTGATCAAGATTATTAATTAGGGTTCGGATTAATTAGGGGTTTTGATTTATTTAGGCTTATTAATTAGAATTTTAATCAAGGTTTTGTTAATTAAGGTTTTATTAGGAGTTGTTAATCGATTTTAGAGATTTAATCAATTAATTCTATGGGTTTTAATTGGATGTTTTAATTAGGTATTTTGAGTTAATTAAGTGTTTTAGATTAGGGTTGATCAAGTTTATTAATTTACTTAGGTACGAATGGAATATCCTAAGAACACCTACTTAATGTCTACTTTTATAATTCTACTACTTTTTTTAATTACTTTCTTTTTTGTGTTCTCTTCTCTAATTACTGGACAACAAGATGAGAGGAGAAGTGTTTTATGATTTTGTGATTTTTTTTGGTTTTTTATATAAAGGCAATGCAACCTAACCGAAAAAACTACTTATGATCCTCTACTTAATGTCTATTGTTTTTTCTTCTTTATGGACTTTTCTATTTCTTTTAATTTTTTTTTCTCTCCTGTCTAATTACTAAAGAGCAAGATGAGAAGAGAAGAGTTTTATGATTTTATATTTTTTTTGATATTTTATGCAATTTATCCTAACCTAAAATGATGATGATTCGATGATTCGAAGTCTAGAAGTTCAGTAGTCAATTGAAATCATCACAAAGATGAAACAACAAGCTATATGAAATGCAAAGATGTGGAAAAAGCGGGCTGGAAATCAATCTAGGGCCTTGGACGCACCTCCAGGGGCGCCCAAGTATCTTTGCAGCACTTGGGCGCACACACAGTGGCGCCCAAGTCACTTCTTGCTGGTTGTAATTCACTTGCAATTCTCAGCGATATTCTAATTCAATTTTCGACACTTCGTGACTAAATATAAGGTCCTAATATGAATTATTGATATAACAACCTTTGGATTCGAGAGTAATGACACGAGAACCAAAGTCCAAGAGGCGGATCTCTTTGGCAGGGACTTGGGTGCACCCATAGTGGCGCCCAAGTACACTGTCTTTTTTTTCTTTACCTTTTGGTAATATATTTCGGTATTCCTTCGATTCTTTCAATGTTTCTTGTGGATCCGAAGGCTTTGATATCAATGTATATGAAGATAGACTCGGATCTAAGAACCAGAATGCGTGCAAAATGAGAAATCGGGGCCAAAGCCCTATCCAGAGACTTGGGCGCACACAAAGTTGCACCCAAGTGTTTTCCTGCACCTTTCTTCCTTTTTGTGTCTTTTCTCAATACTTTTCGCGCGATTTGGAATGCAAAGTTACAGATCCGAAGGTCCCAATATCAATATGTATAAAAACGAATTCGGATCTAAGAAATAAAATACGCTTTATATGAAAATCGGGGTTGAAACCCAACGTGGACACTTTGACGTACCCACAGTTGCACCCAAGTGCTTTGTTGCACCCTTTTTTTTAGATTCGGATTTTCCTTAATGAAAATGAGATGGATGCAAAGTCTACCCTAATCACGAGTTCAGAATGCTAAAAATGATGCAGATGTACAGAGTAGGAATGATCCTAAGCATGTTACTAATGATAGATGACTACTAAATATTAGATCTACTGAAAAACACTACTATTAATGCAGATCTACAATGCATGCATGATCCTAAGCATGTTTCTAACCATTAATGATGCTGAGTATCAATTGAAGAGAACCTAATCTAGAAATACCGGTTTGAGTTGTATCCTTCAAGTCCTAGATCGATGCTCTCGCACAAATCCATGGCTTTTGTAAGCTTTCTCCATTGCTTATCTTGAAAACCGGAATGCTCCTTCTTCTCCTTTCTTCTAGATCCAAGGCTCTCTCTATGGTGGCTACTCCCTCTTTTTCTCTCCCTTTTACTTCTCTCTTTTTCTTTGTTTTTTTTTTGGTAGCCTCCCTTGTAAATAGTATAAGAGATCCTTATATAAGGGTTTTCTCGTGGAGAAGGGGTTAGGGCTAATGTTTGCACGAACATCTAGAAGTTTCATGCAAGCCAAGGTAGATTTAGGGCTATAGGTGACTTGGGCGCACCTAGGGTGGTGCCCAAGTGAATTATGTGACTTGGGCGCACCTGTGCTTGTTTTGGGGCTAAGTGGGCTTACGGTTTGGTTTCGGACTGTTTTTGGGCTGAGGTCGGGTCGGAACTGCGAAAGATAGAGTGAAACCCACCTAAGTATGCATTCAAGTGCATTTCTAGGGTAACCGGAGACCTGGGCGCACCTGTGTGTGTGCCCAAGTACAGGCTGGGACACGGGCGCACCTAGGGTGGCGCCCAAGTGTGCCTCTCGTGGGGGGCCGCTAGGGTAGTGTTCCGGCGGTCACATCTTTTGTTCGTTTGTCCGATTTGGACGCTCTATATATCGTCGGAAAGCTCTCGGAACGTAGAATATTTTTGTCTATAAATCCTAATAGTCAGAGGTCAGGAAAATTTAAGGATATCTGGACCAACAATCCTAGCCTCCTAATCCATGCTAATCATATCGTGCTTAGGCACCCTAAGTGTAATCTCTTTAGGAACAACCTGAGTGTGTTCTATGTAGTCTAGAAGGGGCTTGGGTAGTGTTGTAGTCCATTCCTTGTTTGAATAGTGGGTTGAACTCAAGATCCCAACGTGATTCGGCCTTTTCTATCACAACTTCTATGAATCGTCAAGCTAAGTCTAAAATTATCAACAAGCATCTTCATCGTCATTAATTAATCTGAATTATGCCATTAACCATTCAATTATGGGTGAAATGGGGGCATCGTTATATATGATAAGTGTTTAAGGCTATCATGGGGGGCCAAAATGAGGTGTCTACAATAACCCCTGGCATTAATGTGGATGTGATCGATCAAGGCGACACCTAACCACCATCCGGCGCCTGTCTTGTCTGTCAGCACGTTCTGCAACGTAGCCATAGCTTCATGGAAGTACAATGATGACCTAGTGCCCATCCCTGTGGAGGGACCGAGCTGAGGATGGTACTGAGGCCAGGTTTGGATGCATCGTGGTACTATTGTCGAGACCGGGATGAGCCTAGTTGGTACTCTTTACCGAGATTGGCTCAAGCTTGGCGCAAGCTGACACTGTTTGCCGAGCTGAGAAGGGATGTCTAGCTGGTACTATTACCAAACTAGATGGATCTTGGCGTTGTGGCCGAACTTGGACATCGAGATCGGGATGCATTGAGCTGGTACCGCTACTGAGATCAATGTAATCCTACTCTTAGAAAACACCCCACACAATTGCCCCCCAGCTTGCGACTTCAGGACCCAATCCACAATATTTCCCACAGACGGCGCCAATTGTGAGTGCCTGAAAATTCAGGACCCAGATTAGGTTGGTATAAGAGTTGTGATTTGCTGTTTAAACTTCTTTGGGGAAGATTGACCGCCTCAGGACCTGAAAGGAGAGAAGAAATAAAGATCAGAGAATCTGGCTGCTGTCAGCCGAAGACTCTCCGATGCCTGAGTTAGTGCTGTCACTGAACAAAGGATGGAGATGAGAGGCAAGTATGCTCTTATGCAAGGCGTTCTGTAAAGCGTTATGCGTTGTATGATGAACATGGCATTAGTTCATGAATTCATTAATTCATAGTCCATATCTCCATAATGGTGCGTATATTTTCTCATACCTCTGAAGGGATTCTTACCCTTGTTTATGTATAGGTTTCACCTGGCGCTCCCTTAGTGGGGTAGGTGGAGAAACTGTCAAGTCGAATCAAGCGATGACCCCTAGCGTTAATATGGATCTGATCGATCAAGGTGACACCTGACTACCATCCGGCGCCTGTCTTGTCTGTCAACACGTTCTGCAACGTAGCCATAACTTCATGGAAGTACAATGATGACCTAGTGCCCATCCCTATGGACGGACCGAGCTGAGGATGGTACTAAGGCCAGGTTTAGATGCATCATGGTACTATTGCCAAGGTGCCTTATACGGAGACCGAGAAGAGCCTAGTTGGTACTCTTTACCGAGACTAGCTCAAGAATGGCGCAAGTTGGCACTGTTTGCCAAGCTGAGAAGGGATGTCTAGCTGGTACCATTACCGAACTAGACGGATCTTGGCGCTGTGGCCGAACTCGGACATCGAGATCGGGATGCATTGAGCTAGTACCGCTACCGAGACCAATGTAATCCTACTCTTAGGAAAACACCCAACACAGCTTTAATTAGTTATTTATATGCTTCTTGTTGGTGTAATGGTGTTGAATTGATTGATTATATTTGAGACTAACGTGGGAGATTGACAAGGGATTTTAAATACTCACCTCAATACACGAGAGATTGAAACCCAACAAGTTCTTTTGAACGAGCACATCCAAGTCTTTTGATTCACCACACACTACTATTTTTATCTTTGTTCTTCTCTTTCTTGTGTTTCCTTACATGTTCCGATTGTAAAATATAAATGACTTTTCCAACGTAAATGCTTATTTATAGCTCCATACGGTTTTGTGTAATTTCCTTTTTACGATATTCTTTTAGTTGAAGCTCTAAGTTTAGCATGACCCTATGATCATATCATTGATAGAGATTGTTTGGGACCCATCTTGGAAAACTTTTCTATTTTAAATCTTTTCAAATAGAACGTTAGATTTTGAGCTCCATATTCGGTTTAAGAGTGAATCATATTTGATTTCAAATAATTGTCTCACCAACTTGTGGGAGGGATCCTAACAACATGATTGAGGGCAAAGCTACCAAACAGAGCGCCTCGCTGCATCATAGTATGATGCAGCGCCTGTCATATGCAAGTGGGCGGGGCCCACTCTTAAGAAATCCAAGCCATTCGTTGGTTCTAACACCTAATGTGGGATATACATATAAAATATTATTCAAATAAAAAATATGCACACCGTCAGATTAACTAGATCATGAACACATGATTCTACTTTATTGACTTTCGCTCTTTCCTTACGGAAATAGAAGTTGGGCACATATTTAAAATCAACAGGTCAATCTAACAGTAGGCCCCACGAAATACACTTTGAAATTATATACTAAAGAACAGGATGTGTGTAAAAGACGATGAATGGATTGGATTTTTTTTAAAGTGGGCCCCCACCCACTTGCATATGCAAGGCGCTGCATCATACTAAGATGCAGCGCTGCTGTATGTAGCTTTGCCCCATTATTGAAGTAAAGAAGGTGGGCTGCAATTTCATTAAAGTCCTTGTGATCACTAAAACTTGTTCCAATAAGCCTATGCCTAGATGAACACTACTGTCAAAGGGTCGGGCAAGGTCGGGCCTGGGGTGTCCTAGCCCTACCCTCAATATATGCAGAGCTGGGCCTGAGCTGGCCAAAGCCCTCGAAGGGCCTTCACTATCTAGGCCCTTACCCTACCCTCGAGGGCCAGGGCCAGGGCAGGGCTCAGGATTTCAAAACAAGACAATTATTTTTTTAACATTGTTACCAAAATCTGAGTGTGATCGAGCGTTATGAGTGTGATCAAGCATGATCTTGTCTAACCTCAATTACAAAGAAATCATTAAGAAAACATTTGTTATCTTGTCTAATCTCAATTTCAAACGAACCATTAAGCAAACATTGGGAGAGTATAAGTCATCTCCAAAAAAGTTTCTTGTATCGGATAAATGTGCTTTGATGACTTGGGTTGGGTTCTAGACATATGATTTTATTTGTTTTGACAAAAGAATGAAAATAGTTAAAGAGTATGATCTATTTCACACATTTAATATGACTTTCATATGAATTTCTACGTATGAAATTATTTCAATAGTGTCTTATCTTGAGATTTTTAATCCATTTACACTCACATACCTTTTATCAATTGACATTATTTTTTATTAACACTGATTTGACTATTATGCATTCTTAGGTTTCAGTCACAAAAATAAATACATTTAAAAAATACTATTAGTTTAAACTTTTAAGAATTGAGAATTATAATTATCTAATTAAAAGGATGTTTGGATTACTCCATATCCTTAAAGTTCCATACACATTCAAACTAACTTTATGAATTGGCTGATATCCTAAGCAACTCTATAGAGGAAAAAGTGTATAATTATTAATAGAAATG
This sequence comes from Cinnamomum chago, assembly GCA_038049695.1. NCBI lineage: Eukaryota > Viridiplantae > Streptophyta > Magnoliopsida > Laurales > Lauraceae > Cinnamomum > Cinnamomum chago. The sequence goes on along the minus strand of CP142454.1, from coordinate 71,792,989 downwards.
AGTACACCCCCTTTTGCACTAACAATGTTTTAGAAAAATAATATAAAATACTTAAATAAGAAGCAATAAAACTAAAAGAAAGTGATAAAAAGCAATTGTACAACACTTATTGATTATGTATTAAGTACAATACATAACTTAAATAATTAAATATAGATGAAATGAATGAAGTATATATGTATGGGGCCCTGGGCGACCTTACCATGGGTTTTGATAGGTGGGCCCATTATCTATTAGCTCCAAAAAGGAAGAGGCGTGATGAAGCCTCTATGAGCAATGAAAGTGATGTGATGAGATCTGTTTTACAAACATGAGTATGTTAGGAATTTTGTAGATTGCAATTTGATGGATGCATTATCATTCTAGCATCATTTGTTTTACACACATATGCATTGTTTTATATTAACTTGAAATCTTGTTTTATTCATGCATTGTTTTTAAAGACTTGTAAAAGTTTTGATTTATGCATGATTTTTTTTAAAATCTTGGATGCATTTGTCTTAGAAAAGAGTTTTAGAAAATCAAGCTAGCCTATGAGTTTTAAATCTTTCAAAATGTTTTAGGCTTTTTATGTTCCATGTTTTAAAACCCATAGAATTATTTAAAACATGTTTTTCAGCTTGATTTTATGGCCCAAATAGTTCCACAAAGAAAAACTTTGAAGTTGCAAAATAGTGGAATTTTGGCCCTGGCAGTGTCGCCGGTCGACCGAGACCTGCTTCCCGGTCGACCGGGAACACTGTCGGTCGAGTGTGCAGATTCTGAACTGAAATCTGCCAACGGTCAGAAATATGACCGTTGTGCCTTCCCGGTCGACCGAGACCTCTTTGCAGGTCGACCGAGGACTAGCCGTTGGGCACTTTTTGCTATATATATGAGTTCTTTCCTTTGCCAAAAGTTGGGAATTTTAAGGCCCTCTTTGAGGGGTTTTGAGGCATATTCAAGGGAAATGAACTAAGGGATGAAGGGGAGCATTAGGAAAGCTAAAGCTTGGATTAATGAAGTTAAATCACCAAGTAGGCTTTACTTTCCTTAATCATATGTTTTCATGCTTTGTTTTATTTTTGGTAAATCATTTCTAGCATGTTAAACTATGTTTGTGTTGTGTCCTTAACATGTTTTATGTTTTGAGTTGTTTTATTGTTTTGGATACAACACCATATGATTCAATCCAAGTAGTACTTAATCTTGGTAAATCTAAGTAGATCATGTTAATGAAAGAACCTTTGAAATTATATGTAACATGATTCCTATACTTGGTTGAATCTTTGGTTGTTGTTTTCCATCATAAGAAAATCACTTTCAAAACTATCTTATGTTTTGGACTCAACCTCTTTACAAATCATATGTTTACATGTTTTGTTTTATCTTAGGTAAATCTTTAGTAACATGATAAACTATGATGTGTTGTATCCTTAGCATGTTCTATATTTTGAATTGATCTATTGTTTTGGATGCATCACCATTGATTCAATCAAAGTAGTACTTTATCTTTGGTAAATCTAAGTAGATCATGTTAATGAAATATGTAACATGATTCATATACTTTGTTGAATCTTTGGTTGTTGTTTTTCCATCATAAGAAAATCTCTTTCAAATGTGTCTTATGTTTTGGATTCAACATGTTTACAAATCATATGTAACTTTATTTTAAAGTTCACAACTTACTTTGCTTTGATTGGTAAATCACATTCAAGTTGTATTTGTAATTACATATGATTTGTCCCCCCTTTTCAATCAAATCTATTTCTTTGTTTTGAGCTACATTGTTGATTTGATTGACATCCCTATGCATCACATGTTTAGAGCTAATTAATTTCATACAACTTGTGTAACTTTGATATCATTAACAAGTTGTTACTTTTAACATGTGATTGCATCATTTCCTCAATCATAAATGTTTTTGAGCTAAAACTTTCAAAAGCCTTACGCTTACATTTATGAGCTTTCATTTTCAAAATGATTGAGGACCACACACACACACACTTCATATACTTTCATCTTTGCATTCATAGTGTGAGTGTGTATTAGTTTTTCACTTCCATATCCGCCTATTTAAGAGGCATTGTAATGAGCTTAATAGAATCTCCATCAAGTGTATGTTAGACACTACTTTAGTGAGATAACCAACCTATGGTTGAAGAGGTTATTGCTTAGCCTATAAAAGCATAATGTATAGGTTGATGTTAAGCCTTGAAAAACATCAATGTAAGGTTATTGCTAAGCCTTGGAAAGCATATTGTAAAGGTTATTGCTTAGCCTATTGAAAAGCATAAATAGTGGAAATCCGGTGGGGTGTTGGATCACAAGCCGGTAGTGGATGTAGGCATTGAGGCCGAACCACTATAAATACTTGTGTGATGGTGATTGCTTTGTCGTGATTCTTTTGTTAGCTTCCGCATCTTGTATGTTTAATCATCACATGTGACTAGTTTGTTTTAAAGAAGTTAAATTTGTTAAAATGGGTCACAATTGGAGCTCACCCTATTCACCCCCCCCCCTCTAGGGTTCGGATCCCATGGACTTACAGAGTACATCCCTGATGTTTTTACTATTTACACTGCACTCCTCTGGGTATGCACACTGCAGCACTTAATTGAATTATTTATTTTATTTATCAATGACTGACACATATATTTGTGTTGTACTATTTCATCGAGACCATGTATACATGGATTGGTTGACTTTACAAGGGGGATAATACATGAATAATATGATATATATAGATCTGAACTTCTGAATGAAGTATTGAGATTGATCTTGATGCACAATCATGTTAAAATAAAATACTCTCCTTGAATATTTAATTAATTAATGACTTTAGCAATTGTATGGGACGTTTCCCTAAGAGCAAGATTATGTTAGTCTCGATAACAGTATTGACTTGGCTTATCTCGATCTCGGCTTCCGAATTTGGCAAAAATGCCACGATACATCCAGCTCGGCAACAGTGCCAGCGAGCACCGAGCTTGAGCTAGCCTCGGTAAGTGTACCAGTTAGCGTCACCTCGGCAACAATGCCAGGATGCATCCATAGCTGGTTTCAGTATCATCTTCAGCTCTGCACGACCAACTGAGATGAATGCTAGGCCATAGTTGCATTCCCATAAAGCTACAGATACGTTGCAGAATGTACTGATAGATAAGATGGGCGCCGGATAATGATAAGGGGTTGTCCATATCGGACGATCACATCTGCATTAATACAAGAAGTCAGTGCATGATCGGATGGAACAATGCCTCCACCTACCTCCACTTAGGGAACACAGTGTGAGCTGATGGGACAGAACTTCCACCTACCCCCGCAGAGGGAGCGCCAAGTGGAACTTCCCCGTATATATATACGAGGGTAAAATCCCAAAAAGGTACGCAAAACAATAAGACCCAGACTTTGCCTTTCTTCTCCATTGATCCTTTTTTTGTTCAGTGACTGCACTAACTCAGGCATCGGAGAGCCTTCGGCTGACTGCAGCCAAGGTCTCTGACCTTTGCTTCTCCTTCTCCTGTCAGGTTCCAGGCATTCAATCATTCCCAAAGAAGCTTAACAACAATATTACGAGCTTCATACTCACCTAATCAAGTCCGTAAGATTTAGGCACTTACAATTGGTGACGTCTATGGGAAAGGGCTAAACCAAGTTCACAAAAACCATGCCTCCAAAAACCAGAAATGGCAAAGGACGATCAAAAGCCTCGTCACTACCACCAGCGGGCCCCCGCCAGAGGAGATTCAGGGGGAAGGTCTGGTGTGGAAAGCGTAGAGGGACCTGTTACTCAGTCAGATTCATCGTCGAAAGGGGTGACTGCACCTCCTCGGCAAAATAACCTTCCAACGGTTCCTCCCCAGCACAGTGTTCCCCTATTGGGACCTCCCCCATGCGACAAAGCTCCAGCTATAGCTAGATCTCGTCAATCCCCCCACCAGGTGGACGACGATGATGATGATGACGACCCGTTCCTTGTGGACGTCAGGGCTCAAAACCTTGTCATCCAAGAACAGAATGAGTTGATCCACCAACTCAAACGGCAGCTCCAAGATAAGGCGAAAAGCTCGGCTCAATCCAATAGACGTAACCGAGCCCCTTCAGTTGGACAGGATTTGAGGCAAATCCTAAACAACAAGAGGCGAGACCGAGCTTACGATGAAAGTTCGAGCAGCAGTCACTTGCACAAAGACTCAAGAAGATCATGCCAAAGACCGGAGGATAACGAAGACCTGAGAGAATGGCTTGACCGCCAAGTCAAGCAAATGGTCCAGTGCAATATGGAGGTGGTCGGCTTCACCCGAGACCGACTAAACGCCTATGATGCCGAGGACCCAGGCGCGTCTCCCTTCTCTTAAGAGATAATAGACTTCTCCTTCTCTAATAAATTCAGTGTCCCGAGGTTCGTCCTTTATGACGGAAACTCGGACCCTGCAACACATCTCCGGCATTTCACCCAGCGGATGTCAGTATGGGGCGACGTCGGTCACCTAAACTGCAGAGTCTTTTCTTCCAGTTTGGACGATCTCCCCCTAAGGTGGTTCTGTACACTCCCAGAGGGATCGATTTGGAGTTGGCGGCAGCTCCGAAACTCCTTCATGGAAAAGTTCCAGGCGCACAGAGTCATCCCAAAAATAGACAACGACCTCATGGAGATCACAATGAGGCGGACTGAAAACATTACTCACTTCACCAAAAGGTTCTGGACCGTCTACAACCAAGTGGAAGACACCACTGACAAGGTGGCCCTTACGTCCTTCAAACAAGCTCTACTGCCAGGCAACAAGCTTCGAAAGGACCTAGCTCGGTTCCCCATGGTCACGGTGAAGGCACCGATCCAGGCAACGAGCTTCAAAAGGACCTAGTTCGGTTCCCCGTGGTCACGGTGAAGGCACTGATGGCTAGGGTGAGCCAGTTTATCGAACAAGAAGAAGACGAGGCTCGAGCTCGGGAAAGCTTCAGCCTCTAACTGGATAGCCCCTCCAAAAAAGAAAGGCATTTTGAAAACAGGACGAGGACCGAAATGAAGCCCCACTGAGCTCGGCAACGACCTCAAGAAGCGGCAAGAAGTCCAAGTCAGCATTGCCTCTTACAAGGCTGTTGACACGGTCTTCCAGGAGCCAATCTACAAGCTCCTTGGCAAGATTAACTCACAGCTGTTCTTCAAGTGGCCACAGCCGATGAAGGGTGACCCTTCTACCCGAGATCAAAGCAAGTTATGTGCCTATCATAAGCAGAATGAACACAGAACCGAAAACTGCAAGGCCTTCAAGTCTGACCTCGAAGAACTCATCAAGGACGGGCACTTGAAGGACTACATCAAAGAGGACCAAGCTCGTTGGCGCTGAACTAATGATAGTCAGAACAGCGATGAGCCGAAAGGCATTATTAACTAGCTCCCCCATAATACCCGGTGTAGCAACACCACCGCAGGCACATGAGGCCAAGCTCGTCAAGGAAGCATGGTGGTTGTTACAGAACATCCACTTAAAGGCCCTTGTTACTATGCAAAGCCGGCCCAATACCGGACCAAGGGGAAAACAGGTTGAAGACGAAGTCAGCAAGACATAAATAGAAATCTTGGGAACGGTTCCTTGACTTGCTATACAAGGTCTTCATCCACAAGCCTCAGCTCGATGACAGCACCAACTCGGTGACGGCACCAACTCGATGGTGGCTTTAGCTCGGTTACAGAACCAGCTATACAAAATGGCAAGTTACTGAACTCGGCGAAAATCTCAGCTCGGTTATTGAACCAGCTAAAAAGCACCAAGTTACAGAACTCGGCAATAACTCTAGCTCAGTTACAGAACTAACTATACGCCAGGTTGCGGAACTCGGCAGTTGTCCTAGTTTGGTTGTAGAACCAACTATGCAAAGCATCCGGTTAAAAAAACTCGATAGCTACCTCTGAGAGTCAAGTTCGGTTACGGAACCAACTAAAGTTTTCTATTTCCAAGGATACAAGTATTTCTTGAGTTACAGAACTTAAGAACAATTGGGATTCCGTTTGTTGGACCAAATTCGATTAAGCTAAGTCACTTCTGGTTGTGGAACCAAAGTCATTTGCTTAATGGTACTCAGTGGTTCCGGTTATTGAATCGAACTCAACTACTTGGCTGGAATCAGACATTTATGCTAAGGGCCCAATTATGGAATTGAGGTCAAATGCATGGATGTAATTTTCAAGAGAATGACTGAAGGCAAGTATGAGAAAGAAATTATATTCATTAATTGAAAAAGAAATTACAAAATTATTTACATTTCCCCCACCGTTACAAAAGAAAAGGAAGAAATACATCATTAAAAGTTTCAAGAAGCAGGAGCCTCGGCATTGGCCTCTGGAAGGTCGATCACAGGAGGCTCAGTCGCAGCAGCTTAGGAAGTAACCTCAGACAGTGGAGTCAAAACAGCCTCTAGATTGGCGTCAGGAGTGGGGGCAGAACTCGGTTCAGGCTCGGAGCTCGAAAACTTGGGCAAATTATGATAAACAGGGTGATCCTTGAGGATCCCTGCCTTTTTCAATGCAGCCCAGCACCCGAGGTCGAACAAGTCCAAGCCTATCTTCTCGACTTGGGCCTCGTAGTCCTTGGTTGCCGCATCCACCCCGTCCTAGAAAGCTGCATCAATTTCAACTTAGACTGAGGCTTGGAGTTCGGCCTTTTCCTTGTGCGCTAATTCTAGCTCGACCTTCTGTTTCACCAATTCGGCCTCAAGCTTGAGTGCCCTCCTCACCTTGACCTCAGTTGCGCCCCTCAGCTCATGGGTCTCAACCTTGAGCTTGCAGATTTTGGCAAGTGCCAACTCAAGCTCTGCCCCTTGGCTATTGTTCTTCTCCTCCGCCTCTTTTAGCTTCTGGCTACTCCCCTTCAAGGCTGTCGCAAGTTTCTTCTTTTCTACTTCCAGTTTTTCAACCTTGGAGGCCTCCTTGTGAGATCTGTCCATGACGACCTAGACCTTCTGCACAATCTGAGAAAAGAACCAAGTGTCAGAGAGAAGCAACCGAGACCGAACATTACATAGGATCTATGATAAAGGCTCACCAAGAAAGCCGACTGCGATGACAAGGCCAGCAACTCCATATCATCGAACTTCCTGTGCCTCTCCATATCGCGTGGCAGGGCACAGGCTTGGAAGATTGCAGCAATGACAAGGGCGTTGCCGGCCTTCCGGTCCTCCACGTTAAGAGGCCTTCCCGACTCTATCTGGAGGCTTGGCCTTCACGGGGCTGGCCCCATAGGCTGAGAAACCGAGACTGGAGGGGGACAAATAGGCTTCGACGAGTTGGGACAAGTCTACGTCCTCCGAGCCGGTGGGCGATTTGGATGCCTCATCACCTAAAGCTCTTCGGCACTTGGCGTCGGTTAGGGCGAGAACGGGCTCCTTCCTCTTGATGTACATATGGTACCTCGGCTTGTATCCTAACAGGACCCAAGCAGCTCGCCCGTGATGACCCTGGTAGTCGCGCATAGCCTTCAGCTAGCTGTCGTTTCTCTTCCAACCAGCACGCTCAGCCCTCTGCGATGTCATGGACACCGAGGCTAATGCCCAAGATCTTATTGAGTTCGGTGGCACCCACTATCACTTTGAAGTTGTTGGGCATCAGCTGACAAGGGCTAAGGTGCCATGTCGCCAGACAAGCCCTTAGAAGGGGGTGAACAAGAAACTTAACCACTCCTTCAATTATTGAGACCAATGGGAATGGAATCCAGCCACCACGGAAGGAGTAACCCTCGAAAGGGTTCTTTGGATTGGATGTCGTATGGGATCCCATATATCTCCCTGAACCCAGCCATGGCCTCAGCAAGTTGGTAGGTCTAATCAGCAACACACATTCACAACTATAGTTATAAAAAAGAAAAAGAAAGTTAATACCTGAGATGTTTGTCCAAGCAAGGAGGAGACAAAGGGTTGCAGAGATAAAAGGCAAATAAGAAGATTGCAAACCTGAAGAGGAGAAAAATAAAATTAATAAAAATAGATAAAAGGTTGTATCTTGTAATACCAAAATCAACTAATATAAGTTATATATCATGAGTACAGCCGAATCCATTCTGATATAGGACATTCCAAGCTCCAAATAACCAAGGCTTTCTCTCCCAAACAAAACCCACCAAAATCTCCCTAAAATCAAAACCCCTACACTGTCAAGCACCCACATCCATAACAGCCAACACAAGAAATAAAAGAAACGAGTTCTAGCTCAAGATACATTCAAGGATATAAGAGGCCTACCTCTTGGAAGCTCAAGAAAAAGAGAAGGTGATGAAGGAGGGGCAATCACTGCTGGATTCACACCAAAACAGAGTATGTCGTTCAGAGGATGACATGGGATCGATTGGCCAGATCAGATCTTTCAAGGGAAGCCTTCAAGAAATCGCTCTTCAAGAAGCCATGGAAGGAGAGAAGGAGAAAAAGAAGAGAGAAAGATAGAAGCTTTTGTAATGTAGCTATACCCTGCACAGCCCACCTGCTGCACCACCCTGCACACACCCACCCTGCACAGCCCACCTGTTGCACCACCTTGCACACACCCACATGCACAGCCCACCTGCTGCACCACCCTGCACACACCCACCCTGCACAGCCCACCTGCTGCACCACCCTGCACACACCCACCTGCTGTACAGAGTAAAGTGCTTTTCCATCCACCATAAAGAAATGAAACAAGAATATTCATTCCATTTCATACTAATATTCAAATATCCTTACAACATTAAAAAGCACTTTACTAGATCCATTACAAAATAAAAATCCATGCTAACATTCCACTCTGTACCAACATTCAAAGTCTGAGTTCTGTTGGCTGCATCTTTTCTACATTCAATCTCTCAATAGCTTAGTAAGGCACATATTATTCTAAGGTCTTCCAAAAGTAACAAGAAATCACATATTTATTTACCTTCATTGTATCCCATAAATCTCTTTCCAGTTGCCCTTCCCTAAGATCTTTCAATTTACGCCAATCACTAAATGCGTTAAGTGGGATCATCACTCTTGCCAAAGCCCCTTCATAACTAGCTATTTTTCCTGCGTACTTCTTGTGGTGTAGGCCTACCATTTTGATCATACTCAACAGTAATTACATTTCCATCCCAATTCTTAGTCAACTCAAGCATTAAAGTTGTCCCCCTAGCTTTCCTTTTTTTTCGAATGCGGGGTTGACCAACATTACTTATGTTGTCCTGTGATTCACCATTCCTTTCTGGATCCATTACTAGCTGTGAACAAAAAAACATACATATCAATAAATATATTGTGTATGTCATGGAATAGGTAATACATACAACAATGCAATGCATAGCATACTAACACTACCACTAAGTGTGACATCAGTTCAAATAACCTATATATGCCTTCTTACAAACAATACATAAGGGAATATTTAACAATAAGAAACACTTACACAAAAAAACACAATTATAATACATTTTCAAATATCAATGTCAGTCCAAGTCCCCTCAGCATCTTCACGCGTGTACATTGCCTCAGATTCATTTATAGCATCCAATGGTTCATCAAATTGTATTACTTCATGACGAGTTTGATCTTCAATGCCAGCATCAAAGAGGACTTCTTCATTGTCATCAACATTATAGGTTCTTTCAGGAGTTGCTAGAGCAATGGACCATTTATGATTGACTGGATCAGGTACATAGAAGACTTTCTTTGTTTGAGAGGCTAAAATGAAAGAATCAGATTTATAACCAATTCTAGCAAGATCAACTATGGTGAATCCCAGCTCATCTACCTTAAAGCCAGTCTTGTTGCCAACCCAATCACACTTGAACAATGGGATTTTGAAATGACTATAATCAATCAACCATATTTCCACAATAACACCATAGTACCCTGATTCACAAAGAACAGGATTATTATCCTTTGCATTAGACACGTTCATCGCCGTGGCCACTAGACTTACACCACTATTCTGAGTGACATGTGAAGCATCACGATCCTTTGTGGTAAAATGACAACCATTAATGGTATAACTATGATATTTCATAACATGTATACGAGGACCTTGTGATACCCATCTCAAGATTTCTGAGATGTTGTTACCGATGACACGCCGATCTTCAAAAACCTGTGTTCCTAAGAAAGTTAGTCACATTTAGTAAATAGACACAACACAAGTCTTATGGTTGACAATTGTTACCTTGTTTTTTAGCCAAGAATTAAAAGAACGGTTATGTTCATCTTGTAACCATTTCTGAATTTTGGACTGCCGAGGAAATGTTTTCTTTAGGTGGTTCATGTGTCTCCTGTATAGTTTTCCATACGAACCGCATGTTAGCTCTAAAACTAATGTAATGCTTTAATTTGTAAGTCAAGAAGTTAAAATACAATTACTCAATATAGGGTTGAACAACACTTGTGTTGTGCAATACATAACAATGTGCTTGCTCCAAGGACTTAGCATCAACTTCAACAAAATCACCTCCTGGAGGTTTCTTTCCAGTCACAATTTCAGGGTAAGTTTTATCTTCAAATGGTGGAATTCCAACTGCATCCAATCCAGAGAAGTGCTCACTACAAAATTCAACCGCTTCCTCCGCAATATAACACTCTGCCATGCAACCTTCTGGACGGTAACGATTTCTTACTTGACCTTTTAAAACCGACATATACCTAAAACATAGTAAACCATTGATTACTTTAAATAATTTAAATTAGTAAACTGTACTTGAAGAATATTTAAAGTTATTAATACCTCTCAAATCCATACATTCATCACAAACAAACAGGGCCACCAATTTGGACTTCTCGAACGAGATGGACGGTTAAATGAACCATAATATCAAAGAATGATGGTGGGAAATATTTTTCTAGCAAACACAAGGTGACCACCAGATTCTTCTGAACTTCAAGTAATCGAGGTACATCTACTACCTTCGCACATAATTCATTAAAAAATGAGCAAAATCTGATAAGTAGGACAGATCGTATAGCAACAGGAAGTAATTGCTGCATCAACACATGGTAATCATGAGATTTCATACCCCCCAACTTTAAGTCTTGCATAGAAACCAATGCTCTGAAATTTGATGAGTATCCATCTGGAACTTTTAACTTATGCAATGTTTCACACACACTGAATTTCTCTTCTTTGGATAATGAGAAACAAGCTGGTGGTAAGTACGCTCTATTTTGACTTACATCAGGTGCCAGTACTTCATCCCTTAAACCCATATCTTGCAAATCAAGGTGACTATTCAGTCCATCCTTTGTTTTACCTGGAATATTCAGCAAGGTTCCAATAAGACTCTCACAAACATTTTTCTCTATGTGCATCACATCCAAGTTGTGTCAAAGAAGCAAGTATTTTCAGTAGCCGAGGCTAAAGAAAATTGACTTCTTCTTCCAACAAATTCTAGCACCATCATCACTACCATCTTCCACTCGCTTCCTCTTCAATGAAGTCGATCTTTTTGATTTTTTTTTTCTTTTTCTTGGGCTTCTCTTTTGGTACTAGTTTCCCCCACAAGGTTTTGATTCCATTAACCTTTTCTGCCACTTCTTCACCAGTCAAAATTATTGGTGCTTTTCGAAACTCTTGCTCACCATTAAATGCTTTTTCTGTTTCCAAAAGGGATGATCTTCTGGAAGGAACATTCGATGGGCCATGTATACATTCTTCCTCAAATGTTTTAATCTGCATGATTGTGTCTCTTCGCCACATATGGGGCAACCATGATAGCCTTCTACAACACAACCAGACAAATTACCATATGCAGGGAAATCATTAATGGTCCACAACAAAATTGCTTTCAATGTAAAAGCCTCTTGTCGGTAAGCATCATGAGCTTTAACCCCTGTATCCCATAGTGTTTTCAAGTCATCAGTTAATGGTTCTAGGTAAACATCGATGTCGTTTCCAAGTTGTCGTGGACCCGATATCAACATCGTTAAAATCACAAACTTTCTTTTCATGTACAACCAAGGCGTGAGATTGTAAGTGACTAACATTACTAGCCAACAACTATACTTGCTGCTCATCGAACCATGCGGATTGACCCCATCTGCTGAAAGTGCTAAGCGCAAATTTCTTGGCTCTTGTGCAAACTCCAGCCATTTATCATCTACCAACTTCCATGCGGGGGAGTCAGCTGGGTGGCGTAACTTATCGTCAACCATTCTCTCATCAGCGTGCCAAGTCATCTGTTTCGATATCTGTACCAACTGAAATAATTTCTTAAACCTAGGGATAGGTGGAAAATACCATAGAACTTTTGTCGGCACCCCCTTACGTTGCTCAATCAGGTTCTTATTCACTTTGTATCTTGACTTACCACAAGTAGGGCAACTAGTTTTATTCTCATTATCAGATCCCTTTCTATAAAGCACGCAATCATTTGGACATGCGTCTATCTTCTCATAGCTCATCCCATACACAGACAATGTCTTTTTTGAAAGTCCTGGGATCCTAACCCTAGAGAAGGGGGGGTGAATAGGGTGAGCTACAATAAGTGACCAATTATGACAAAATTTAACTTCTTAAAATAAACTAGTCACAAATGATGATTTATCAAACAAGATGCGGAAGCTAATAGAACAATCACCACAAGCAAACACCACTACACAAAGATTTATAGTAGTTCTGCATCAATGCCTACATCCACTATCGGCTTATGATCTAATCACCCCACCGAATTTCCACTATCTATGCTTTTCAATAGGCTAAGCAATAACCTTTACAATGTTGTTTTTCTAGGCTTAACAACAACCTTTACAAGATGCTTTTCTAGGCTAAGCAATAACCTTTACACAAATGCTTTTCTTAGGCTAAGCAATAACCTTTACAAGAAAAAGATTTCTCTTAAAGAAGTGTCTACAAAAACACTCAAAGAGATACAATTTAAGCTCAATAAATTTGCCTCTAAAATAGGTGGATATGAAAGTGAAAAACCAACTCACACAAACACTAAATGAATGCAAAGATGTATGCTCATGATGTGTGCGTGATAACTTCAATCAAGTTTAAAAAGAAAGCTCAATCAATATATGCTCAAAGCATTTAAAAGTTTAAGGCACATAAAAGATTTGATTGAAGTGAAATGCAAATCACATGTATATATACAAACTTGTTAATGATATGAAAGTCAAAGGTTCACAAGTTGTATGAAATTAATTAACCGAACATGTGATGCATGTGTAATGTTGTTTGCAAAACAAAATAAATTTAACTAAGGTTTAAATGAATGAAAACAACAAATAAGAATTCAACCAAGAAAATGAATCATGCTATCAAAGATTTAGGCTAAGCATGATTAATGAAAATTTTAAAACAAAACTTGGTTTGAAATCAAAGTGAAGAATCCAATCTTAATTAGATCAAAGATGAAGAGAAGAATGGATTCAACACATCATAGTTATAATGCTAAAATACATTTACCAATAATTTAAACAAAGCATATAACATATGATTAAGAAAGGTAAAGCTTACTTAGATATTTAACTTCATTAATCCAAGTTTTAGCTCTTCAAATGACCCCTTGGTCTCTTTTAGTTCATCCCCTTTGTCTTGTCTCCAAGCACTTTAAAGATGGCTAAAAAATCTCCAACGACAAAGGAATGAACTTCATTTTATAGATCAAAACTGCCTAACGGCTAGTCCCCGGTCGACCTGCCCCTATGCCCGGTCGACCTAGCCTTCAACGGTCATAAAACTGACCGTTTGAAGAAGGCAGCAACGGCTCTTTCCCGGTCGACCCACAGTGGGCTCTTTCCCTAACATGCATTTTTCAAAGTGTTTTTGGTTGGGAATTTTTTGGGCCATTAAATCAAGCTTGAAAACATGTTTTAAATCATTCTAAGGATTTTAAAACATGAAACATAAAAAGCCAAAATGGATTCAAAACTATAAAGCCAATGGCTTGCTTGATTTAAAAGAAATTCTTTTCAAATTTAAATTGCATCCTAGTTTAAAAACAAAACATGCATAACTCAAAAATTCTCCAAGTCTAAAAACCAATGCATGTATAAAACAAGATTTAAAGATATTCTGCATTGTGTAAATTCAAATGATGCTAATATGATAATGCATCCATCAAATTGCAATATACAAAATTCCTAACATTTTTAACCTCTTTCATACTTCGGGGCAGTAAATTATTATCATCAGGTAGCATGTCTCCAATGATTTTCAACAACCGTGAAAAGCTTATGTCAGACCATCCACTCCTCGCTTTCTCATTAAACAATGTAACTACTGCAGATAATTTGGTAAACTTTAGACAACCTTTGTATAAAGGTTCCTTAGCCTCTGCAAGAATTTTTTGAAACTTTTCAGGATTTGATGAATACTGGTCACAAGCGGTCCGAGCTAATTTTAATGAGCTTGCAGTATCATCTAGGGGTGTAGTATCATCTGGGACATCACTCCCAAAATGGTGTTGGGTGGACCTATTTCAAGGCACACTTGAGGGAGCTTCACCAGGAGATGCTTCTCCATGCCATATCCACCTAGTATAACTTTGATCGATACCATGGAAAAACAGATGGTACTCAACATCCTTAGCTACAAATTTATTGAGATTCCCACATGTTTTGCATGGACATGGCATGGGATTAACTTCACCAAACTTCTTTTTGGCAAACATCAAAAAACTTTCAACCCCTTCCCCATATGCAATAGAAAACCGATTCAATGGCATCCAAGACTTGTCCATTTCTGTATAGCCCAATAAAATGCTACAGACAAGCAATAATCAGAAATTCAATGCCATATAATGCTAATATTACGTAAAAAAAAAACATGTGTGTAACTTATTAAAAATAGATATATTCAAACAAATACACAAAACAAAACTATGTAGTATAATAATCTAAGATTATTGAACTGGTTATAATAATTTATAGATTGCCGAATACTAGAAAATTCAACTGGTCAAACTCCCCTCTTACAGCTATGGTCTCAATAGGCAAGGATTAGGATAACCAAATGAATTACACCAGCATGCACCATAACATCATCAGAAACTTTCTTGTAATGTACAACCAATTAATGTGAGAGAGACCTGGGTTGGTCTACACTAAACGAACTGAATATCCTTGTTTCCAACCTTGGTTTTTACAAACCACAAAAACCCAATTTCAAACCAAAAAAAAGAAAAGATCATCACTTGGTTATTCTCGTTCGGGCAAAGCTTTCAGATTGGCTGAAGATTTGTAGAAATAAATCCATGGACAGAGATTCACCAAACAGCAAAACAAAAGCAACCAAGTTCAGAAATTCACAATTAAACCAGATGCAAATATTTAAAAAAATTAACCCACAGAGAAGAGTAATGTAGATAATCCACAGAAAAAAAATGGCTGACATTAATAAGATGAAATAAAAAGATCTAATGACAAACAAATGACTGAGAAGAGTAATGTAGCTGCACACAAAATTTGATGACAACTGCACGGCCCCAATAAACTATTCAATAAGTTGGGTTTGTCACGATTCTATTTCAATCCAAAGACTCCAACAATGCAACCAGCCAATATAAATCCCATACAATGATTTTGTTCATAAAATGGGTTTGACTGTTTGTTTTTTCAGAAAACACAGGTCTATTCATATATGTAAATTGACTTAGAAAATGCAGAGATATAATTGTGCGTTGAAGTGACTATTCATGTCCCACTTACTGTAAATTGTGCATTTGAGGATAATAACTAGCTCAATTGCTCCCCTGTGACCAAGAAAAAAAAACCATCTTCCAAAACCCAAATAGACAAACACCTACAGTACCAACCAAAATCCCATACCATAAAACTCAAATAACCAAACGCCCAAACGAAACCCATCTTCCCAAACCAAAACAAACAAAAACCAACAAAACAAACACCAGCACCAACCAAAACTAGAAAACCGAAATAAACAAAACACCAACACACACCATCCACAACGTCTACCTCTCAGGCCCTACAAACCCAAGCAAAACACCAAACAAACGAACACCCATAGATTGTGATGTACATTGGGTTTTGGGGTTTTGAAGGTTTTGGAGATTTTGATTGCGATGAAGAATATGAAAGCACTCAGACAGGGATCAGGCAAAAGACATCTTCAACTCAGAAAGCCAGGCAAAAGGAGTCAGCCCAACGTAATTGGAAGAAAAACCTACTATAGAAACAGAGCCATCCCTGCAACCTGCGAGCTATCCAGCAAGCATAGAATGAAAGACTGAGATGGAGCAGGCAGCAGGAGAAGCACCTTCTAATCAAAATTGCAAAAACTCATGACTTGAACTACTCATAGAGCCCTTCAAAATAGACCAAG
The DNA here is from genome assembly GCA_038049695.1 of Cinnamomum chago. NCBI lineage: Eukaryota > Viridiplantae > Streptophyta > Magnoliopsida > Laurales > Lauraceae > Cinnamomum > Cinnamomum chago. Next base: position 71,776,734 of record CP142454.1, on the reverse strand, counting down.
GAAGGAAGGTGCTGAAACCTGCTGCAGCTACAATCCAGTTGATAATACACCCCTTCAGACCAAAAAACCACCCTGCAATCAAAAGAGAAGGGAACCTTTCTGCAGGAAGAAAAACTGGGCAACCAGGGGGGGAGAAGAACCGAATATTTCAACTGCTCAGAAAGCCCTGCATACCAAACAAAGCAAGAAGGAGCAGAACCCAGATGCAAAATCCACACCAGCCCTGCATTCCGAAAACCGCCTTGCAACCAGAAACTAAAGGAACCTGACTGCCAGGGGAAAAGCCAAAGAGTGTATAGAGACCTGCAAATGAGAAAAGCCAAAGAGTGTAAACCTTTCTGAGCATTAAATCAAAAGAAAAATGAGGAGTGATCCCAAAATAGTGCACGAAAGAGAAACCCCAAACAGAGATGGCATGATTAATGGAGAAAGAAAGAGAAGGGAGGGAAGGAAAAAAAAAGGAAGGAAATAAGGAATGATGGAGAAAGAAAGAGAAGGGAGGGAAGGAAAAAAAAAGAGGGAAAGAAGGAGTGAGCCCGTGCGGGGAGCAGCATATTAAGGGATTTTAAAACCGATGTAAAATCATTGTGTATATAATATCGGTTTCATAATAACCAATATAAAATATAGAAATCAATATCATATATTTTCTAACCAATATTAAATAGAGAGATTATTATGTCGGTTCCTCTGTAACCGATATAAAAAAAATTGACCGATATAAAAAAAATATTAACCGATATAAAAAAACCTTGACTGAAGATATTATATCGGTTATATGAAAAACTGATATATGGCAATTTTTGTAACCGATATAAAAACCCTTTTTTCTAGTAGTGATGATTCTCTCATCATAATACTTAGCTCCCGACCTCAAAGAGTTGGAGAACTCTACGAGGTCAAGAGCTAGGGGGCAATTGTGTGAGACATTTCCCTAAGAGTAAGGTTATGTTAGTCTCGGTAACAATATCGACTTGGCTTATCTTGATCTTGGCTTCCAAATTCAGCAATAGTGCCAATATACATCCAGCTCGGCAACAGTGCTAGCGAGCACCGAGCTTGAGCTAGCCTCGGTAAGAGTACCAGCTAGCCTCACCTCGGTCTTGGTATAAGGCACCTCGGCAACAATGCCAGGATGCATCCATAGCTGGTTTCGGTATCATCTTCAGCTCTACACGACCAACTGAGATGAATGCTAGGCCATGACTGCATTCCCATAAAGCTACAGATATGTTGCAGAATGTACTGACAGATAAGATGGGCGCCGGATAATGATAAGGGGTTGTCCTTATCAGACGATCACATCTGCATTAATACAAGAAGTCTGCGCATGATCCGATGGGACAATGCCTTCACCTACCTCCACTGAGGGAACACGGTGTGAGCTGATGGGACAGAACTTCCTCCTACCCCCACTGAGGGAGCGCCAAATGGAGCTTCCCCCTATATGTATACGAGGGTAAAATCCCAAAAAGGTACGCAACACAATACAGCCCAGACTTTGCCTTTCTTCTCCATTGATCCATCTTTTGTTCAGTGACTGCACCTAACTCAGGCATCGGAGAGCCTTCGACTGACTGCAGCCAGAGTCTCTGAGCTTTGCTTCTCCTTCTCCTTTCAGGTTCCAGGCATTCAATCATTCCCAAAGAAGCTTTAACAGCAATATTACGAGTTTCATACTCACCTAATCAAGTCCATAAGATTTAGGCACTTACAGTAATTTTATGTTTTTTTATCATAAGAGGCTAGAAATCACTGCCAAACACCTCTAATTTAAAAACCTCTACCCACTTTAGAGAAATAAAGGATTAGAGGCAAAAAATAGATATGCCAAACAGGGGCTTAGTGGTGTCTGTGTTTGAGATAAAGGAATTTTCAGCCCTGATATTTCTAGTAATTTTATTTAGTGGTGTCTGTGTCTTGATTTCTTCTTCTTCTTCTTCTTCTTCTTCTTCTTCTTCTTCTTCTTTTGTTTACTTTTAGCAACAGAAATAATGAAGTGTGTCGTAACTACTCACGTAGCCCTCATTATTCTTCTCCTTGTGATCAGAAGCTTCAGCTCTATTTCGGGGTTCTACCCCCCAGAACCTCAACACCCTGTTGATGAGATTCAAAAAATCATCGAGGGCATGATTGGTATTGAAGCTAGCGAGAGGTGGGTTGAGCTCATCAATCACATTGGCACTGCAAATCTCCCTCTCTCTACGGCCATCTTCTTTCCAACAGGCAAAGATGTGTCCTTAGGATCTAAACAATGGGTCATGCACCCTCAAGTCATTCAATACCATATTGGCAGCTCAGTAAGCATGCGGCTGCCGACCACCGTATTCCCACTCTCCTACCGTACAAGTCAATTAATGTGACAGGTGACACGATATGCAATGTTATTAGTGTTGACAATGTCCCCATCACTCACCCTGAGATGTTCCACGACGGTTCCATTGCCATACATGGTGTATCAACTCTCCTCACGATTCACTCTCTTAGTGGCAGTCGGACGAAGCCATCACCACCTCAGGCGCAGCCACATAATGAAGATGATGATGGATTTCAGCCTTGGATATCACCTCAGGCTTTCCCGTTTGAGATGGCCTCGGGGACAATTCTGATGGGTCAGGCCCAAATGACTCGGTCCACAATGACGGGTCGGGCCCAAGTGACTCGGTCCACGATGGTGGGTCAGGCCTAAGTGACCCGAGTCCGTGACAAGCCCAGGTCCAAATCCACAAAGTGACGAAGTCAGCGCGTCGTTCCCTTAACCTGCTTTTACCCGATCCTGCGGAGGAGATCCTACCTACCTCGTCTGTTGAGGGTGGTTCGAAGACTCCGCCAAAATGAAGCGCCGTTGCTGAAGAGTCGTCCCCATCTGTTGGGGGAAGACTATAAATCACAGAGCCCCACCAGTACTGGGGGGCAAGCAATTCTTCTCCATTTTTACACTATCATTGTACTCTTCTTACTTGTAATCCCTACCTCGGAGAAGTAAAGTCACCAGTTTGAAGTGGACGTAGGTCATACTGACCGAACCACTATAAATCCTCTCTCTCTCTCTCCATTAATGTTCACATTAATTACTCTTCACTTGACCGGTGGTGCCCGAAAACACTTTTTGGCATCATCAGTTTGGCGCCGTCTGTGGGAATCGAAGAGAATTTCCTTTTTCCAAAGCTATGCCGATCACCACAAGGTCAACAATGCGATAAGATGGAAATCCCTTGGGGGAGGGCGAGGGTAATCCTCCACCGACTAACCATGCACCGAACGCTCCTGCTCCCTCTCCTCAACAAATGCTGGAGACCATGCAGCAGCTGGTGACGCAAAACCAGCAAATATTGCAACTCATGCTTGCAGGGCAAGGAGGAGCACAGTTTGGTACGGTACCTCCACAGGAAGTGTCGCGCCCGGAGCATCCGGCTGCTCCACGCAGAGGAGCGCCTCGCCCAGGCGCCCATCCCCATGGTGCCCGGGGCCGAGGAGCTACCCGACCCCATCCTCACCTAGGCGCCCATTCCCAGGGCGCCCAGGGTCGAGGAGCACACCTGGGCGCCCACGCCCAGGGCGCCCATCCTCATGGCACCCACGCCCAGGGCGCCCATCCTCATGGCGCCCACGCCCAGGGCGCCTCTGCTGGAGCTCCCCCTGTCGCCCCACACGGAAGACTCTTGGTCGACCCTCAAGGCCGCACTCATCTCGACGTGCCTCCACCCCCGGGTGGAGCCCCAGGAGGGTCGAATCACGGTGGACTTCCACCTCCTCCCTCTGCTTCCAATGATGAGGATCCTCATTTTCAGGAAGGGAGAAGTGAAAACCACAGCCTGGAAGATGAGAGTCATTTCCAAGGCTAGTCCAAAGAAGCCCCCAATCGTTGGGATGAGAAGATCAAGGAAATGCAAAATCAGATTGACAATGTCTTCAATGCCATGAAGGCACAGGTACCAGAAACAATTGACTACCTAGTACAACGGACGGGCACACCGTTCAAGCCCGTCGTGGCGAACTACCCACTTCCTAAAAAGTTCAAAATGCCATCCATGGAGACCTTTGATGGAACGAAGGATCCACTGGACCATCTGGAGACGTACAAAACCAAAATGCAGCTGCATAATATCCCTGACGAGATAATGTGCAGGGCGTTCCCAACTACATTGAAGGGTTCCGCTCGGCAGTGGTTTGCCAATCTCCCCCAAGCATCCATAGCCACCTTTGGAGAGTTGAGCAAATCTTTTGTCTCACACTTTATCGGTGGGCGTCGCCACCAGAAGCCTGCCAAACACCTGCTCAGTATAAAACAGGAACGAGATGAGAGTCTGTGGAGTTACCTCACTCGTTTTAACAAGGAGGTCCTCCAAGTCGAGGAGCCCAATGACAAAGTCACCATGACCACCTTTCTGGGAGGCCTCCGTTCATCCAGTTTCCTCTTTTCAGTAACGAAGCGACCACCAAAGAGCATGCCAGAACTATTGGCAAAAGCTCAAAAATATATGAATGCTGAGGAAATCAACAAGTCCAAGTGAGGTGAATCATCTCGTGGATCTCCAAAAGCTTGACCTGCCTCTGCACTGTTCTTAAACAGGCAGTCTATCTCCAGCTTAGCGGCTTTCTAGCGGGTCGCCAAAAAGCTTGGCCTCTGCACTGTTCTCAAACAGGCAGCCTATATATCCAGCTTAGCGGCTCTCTCGCGGGTCGCCAAAAAAGCTTGGCCTCTGCACTGTTCTCAAACAGGCAGCCTATATATCCAGCTTAGCGGCTCTCTCGCGGGTCTCCAAAAAAGCTTGGTCTCTGCACTATTCTCAAACAGGCAGCCTATCTCCAGCTTAGCGGCTCTCTCGCGGGTCGCCAAAAAAGCTTGGCCTACCTCTGCACTGTTCTCAAACAGGCAGCCTATCGCCAGCTTAGCGGCTCTCTCATGGGGCGCCAAAAGCACGGTCTCAGAAGGCAGGATCTTGAAACTCAGGTCATCTGCAACCGGAAGGACTACATTAAATTAGCGTACCCAACTGTCTAGCTGCCCAAATGAGCCAAACCAGCACCTGGGGCGCCCGAGCTGGCGTCTCGGCCTCCGTCGTGCGCAGCAACTAGATGGGTGCCCCGTCTCCTCCCATCGCCTGCAGCCCTCTACCTGCAGCAGCAGCTGTGCCAGCGCCAGGGACGCCACCCACTCCATCGCGAGCAGCACGCCCTCTCCATGTGCTCGCCCACAAAAAAAAAAAAAATGAAAAGAGCATGGGCGCCCCTGCCCTGGTTCATCCACATGCTCGCCCACCAACAAAAAAACAAGAAGAAAGTATGATCCAGGGAACAAAAGTCAAAGAAAGACATCTGTCATAAGTTATTTTGATCCAGGGAACAAAAGTCAAAGAAGTCCATATTGGGTGGAGATGATATGATTTTCTAATTGGGTAGCCTGGCATAATTATTTTTGATGTGGTATTCACCCCATCATACATGTGAGTCCCATGACATGATATTCTAATTAGATGGCCTGGCCATAATTACTTTTGATGTGGTGTCCACCCCATCATACATGTGAGTACCACCATGATTATTCGAAATTCTTTGCCTTGCTTTGCTGGCTTCATCTTAGACTCCACAAATGTCCAACCATACCAGCAGATGGACGGCGAATGATGAAAGGAAGTGTGCTTCTTAAAGTTGGCACAGGCACAGCAACCATTCAATTGTAATAAAATAAAATAAAATAAAAAAACTGCTCGCCCAACAGCAGCACACCCACAGCAGTGACCCGGGGAGCCCCCACCGGCGCCCAACTCCACAGCCGCGCCTGCGCCCATGGCGCCCTGCCCTCCATCGTGCACTGCACTCCCAGCACCTGCTGGCACCAGCGCCCGCTCCCAGTGCCTGCGCCCAGTGCTCCCCGCGCCAGCGCCCAGTGCTCCCCCCGCCCGCTTCCAGCTGCAAGCCCAACAATGGCCCATCATTCAAAAAATGGAAAAGACTTGGGGTGTTTAGCGATGCAAAAATATATCATAAAGGGAAATAGTCATCTAGCAGAAGGAGTCTCCACCAGCCAGAGTTCAAAAATTCAAGCTAATGCCCCTTCTCCAAGTTTTCTTAGACAAGGGGCATTGGGGGGCAAATGTTGGGTCAGGCCCAAATGACTCGGTCCACAATGACGGGTCGGGCCCAAGTGACTCGGTCCACGATGGTGGGTCAGCCCTAAGTGACCCGAGTCCGTGACAAGCCCAGGTCCAGATCCACAAAGTGACGAAGTCAGCGCGTCGTTCCCTTAACCTGCTTTTACCCGGTCCTGCGGAGGAGATCCTACCTGCCTCGTCTGTTGAGGGCGGTTCGAAGACTCCGCCAAAATGAAGCGCCGTTGCTGAAGAGTCGTCCCCATCTGTTGGGGTAAGACTATAAATCACAGAGCCCCACCAGTACTGGGGGGCAAGCAATTCTTCTCCATTTTTACACTATCATTGTACTCTTCTTACTTGTAATCCCTACCTCAGAGAAGTAAAATCACCAGTTTGAAGTGGACGTAGGTCATACTGACCGAACCACTATAAATTCTCTCTCTCTCTCTCCATTAATCTTCACATTAATTACTCTTCACTTGACCGGTGGTGCCCGAAAACACTTTTTGGCATCATCAAATTCCGCCGCCACCTTCCAATGCTTTATCTGCGCCTACACCTCAGCCATCAGCTAGCGGGGGGAGTTCCATCAAACAAGTCTCAATTGCGCTCTTGGTGGGAGTTTGGGCAGTCCTTCTGTCTTAAATTTCTTTTTATTTGACGACATGTTAAAATACTTAGACTGGTGGACATACATATGATTAGTAGGTGTCCATTGCAGTCATTCTAGTAGATCTCTTATTCTGCACTACTTGATTCCTTATTTCAATGTTATTTCTCTTCTTCTTTTTTTTCGGGTTATTGTTTAGTTCACCGTACTCTTCTATGAATTTAAGTATTTAATTTTTCAAATGATGGTTTAAGGCAGTGTGATTATTTTGCTCAGTATCGTATGCTCAACTTGAAACCCTGAAAATTATTGGCTTAAGATTCTAATGAAGTCAATTCTACTTATAATTTAGCTGTGCTTTGTAGTTTTGGTACGACAATTTGGGTCGTCTGACCATGTTATTGTATATGAAACTCGTTAATAAGGATCTGTCTGGGCTTTCTGATTGGTGGCTTACGGATTGACCGATTAAGAAATTACTTCAAAACAATTTATGGTTGTGATATTGATAAGAGCCTAAAATGTACCATTTAGGCCCCTTAGTTTAGACTTTGGTATACACTTTGATGCGATTATTTAGTCTAATTATGTTTTTTTTATATTTACAGGTGTTCTAGGAGCATTGGAAAGAAATTGGCGCAAGATGGAAAAAATGGCAAAAATCCAGACGAACCGGCGCTCACTGGCACCTGGCGTCCGGATGCCAGGACGCCCGGTCACAGAGACGTTCAGGAATAAAAGTTCCCAGCGTCCGGACGCCCGACCCGGATGAAGACTCCGCCTCTAGCACGTTTTGAGAGATTTTTAGGTCCAAAACCTATAAATATAAGCCCTAATCTCGTTTTAGAGACATTCACATCTGGGGAGAAGGTCTGGAGCAAGGTTTAGGAGCTTTTGGAAGCGCGTCCATGGGAATTTCATCAGAGACTCTTCGTCAACCTCTTGCCATGCGTAACTAAATCTTTATCTTTGGGTTGCGATGAAGCCATAATCTCTTGTTTATGGTGATGTATAGGTTTAGGGTTTTACTTTAAACGCTTTTAGTTATATGACAGGATGTTAATCCATTGATTGGATTCTATTAATGCAATATCTCTTTCTTTGGTATTTTAATCTTGTAGATTTGAATACTAAGTTATATAACGATGCTTGAATGAATGTGTTTGTTAGATCTAAGATAATCTATGCCATAGAGATAGGTTATGCCCCGATTTACATCCATATCTCTTATTTGTTGAACCAGAACGAGTCTTTATAGTGTTGATAGTGAAACCCTACGTCTATACTCGCCATTGTGCGAGGTTAGAGTGGATTCGTACCCTGAGATCTCTTCTCTAATTGAATCAAAGCTTTCTTTAATTTGTTAATTTAGAAATCAAAACCCATCAAACCAACACTTCGTTTTCTAATAGGATTAGGTTAGGAATTTAGGAAACAACACATCTTACCCTTTTTGTCCCAGTGGATACGATACTCGGTTAACATCTTTGCTTTTGCAAACAAAGATAGGAGTGGAGAATAATTTATATTTTCAACCCTATTTTAGGACTGGTCAAATATTCTTTTCTGGTATGATGAACTTTAATGAATCGAGCAGGTCCATATACTCTGCTGAGAGCTGAATTGGAGTGTGTAGGTTCTCCTGTTCAGATCATTGACCTTTACGAGTACAATATTGCACGGGACCTGCATAGGCACTTGGCTTTTGCATGAGACTTAGAAGTCGATTTTTGCCACATAGGAGTAATGTAGTATAGATAATTTTATAAGTGGCCGCCTGTTTTCTTGGATTTGGGGCTCTCATGGTAACAAGGAGACTAACTTTTAGGCTTGTTCATACTGGCGCAAAAATCTGATCTTAGATCAAGAATTATTATTTTTACAATTGATTTCTTTTTGTTGCATGCACATACAGTAACATACAGTACTAATCATAATTAGATTATAGGATCTGAAAATGTACCCATGCAAGATTCTTGTAATGGATGATATGGATACCCATTCACTGAAATATTCTGCAGAATGTCCTGTGGATTTACTGCAAGATCTATTTAGGGCTCATGTCCAGTTGAAGGTGGCTGCTTCTTGTTTACTCCTGAGATTGTTGTTATATATGGGGACTGAAGCGGGAAAATCTATTGGGTAGGATGGTTGATATATATGGGGATTGAAGTGGGAAAATCTACTGGGTGTAGGCCTAATTTCACGAAAGCCGGTGGAAGGAAGCCCGGGAACCTGTTGAATGCCTTTGAAAAGGCCTGAATTGATCTTAGTTATAGCTAGTCTTTCTGAAAAAGCACCCTGGTTCTGAAATATCTGTTAGCAAAAAAAAAAACCTGGTTCTTAAATATGGAATTGGCTAGCTCTGGCGTTTTAATTTCATAAAAAAAAAAAAAGTCAATTCTTAATCGATTAGAAAGTCAAGCATTCGGATCATGTTTTTCCATTAGATTTATTTATAAAATTAGAAAGTTTGGATATTGGGTTTATGGTATTCAGACTGATTTTGTTCGCCCTTCAATATAATGAATGCACCCGTAAATTATATACTAGCTAAACATGCCCGTACTTAACATGGGTAATGTAGTTCATGTTATGAATAAATCTATAAACTATAAAAATTAAAATATGATATGTTATATATAAATTATATTAATAAGGAAAAAGATGCAATATAATTAATATATATATATATATATATATACACACACACTCATTAATATAATACTTATAATATTATAATATATATAAATTAATAAGATGACAATGATATTATTACCAATTATCATTATCATTATTATTATTATTATTATTATTATTATTATTATTATCATATGATTAAGATACGTGTGCTCCTATTTATAATAAAAAAAGGTTATGATCTTAAATTTTAAGTTACAAAGATAATCTAGAAATGTAAATTTTGCAAAAAAAAAAGTACAATTTCTTTCTAGTTTGGGATGATTATTTTTTTATGTCCGCCAAACAACTTTGGATGCTTTTGCTTTAGTATGGCCATATGGACTGTATGTTTTAACATGGCCAACCAGGTCCAGAAATCAGTGTATGGATTGCTGACCTCAAACCTAGCACCACAAGAGAGATTTAGGTGTTAGTCCATCACAGGACAGGAGGCACCCAAATGTTCACCACATTCAATTTCAAATACTGAAAGCTCCCAATAAAACCAATCAAGGATATGAGTTAAACGAGAGGAAGATCTAGAATTCTGCATCCACGTTGCTCCTAACATGTTCATTTCTGAAAAGGAATACAGAAGACGGAAGAGAACATTTCCTCATGAAATGAGACCAACATATCTCATTAACATACAAGATGCATAAACACACAAAGTATTTTGGGTTAATCAAATGGAATTGGAAGACAAACAAGCCCAAAATTCAGAACACAAGACCATGTTCGCGTGCAGCATTGGCAAGCGCTTCAACTCGTCCATGATAACGGAAACCACCACGATCAAAAACCACCTTTGTAATTCCCTTTTCCAAACAAGATTTTGCAATGGCTTCACCAACCTTCTTTGCTACTTCCTGGTGACAAAATCAAAAAAATAAAAAATAAAAAAACTGAGGATTTAAACCATCACATTTATCTTCTAGAAATACAAAAGCACACATCTGCAATAAAACCCATTAAAACAACTCTATGAGAACATATAAATACCAATTTGGTTATGTCATCCACCAAAGAGATGCTTTCTTGTCATGCGATAAGAATCAAGTAATGAAAAAATTGATGGGGGGTTATAGCATGGCTTGAAGATGTGACATTAGCAAAAAGTTATTACTTTTTCTTTTTCATTTTGGTATAAAGAAGAAGGTATTACTTGGTGAAATATGGGAGTGTGCAAGCTTAAGCAAAGATCTATTGCTGCAGTGACCATAGTTTGATGTTGACCACTAAGAAATGGACAATGTTGTTCTCTATTGTCTATTGTTAATTAGACAGAGATCTGAGGATGATTCATTGAAGGCTATGATACTGAAAATAATAGAAATAAGCAACATAATCATATTATCCTACCTAATACTTCACTTTATCATCATCATCATCATCAAATCCTGTCCCAACTATGTTGGGGTTGGCTACACGAATTCTATTTATCCATTCCGATCTATCTGGACCTAAATCCTAAGATGGGTTGTACTCCTTCATATTTACTTTTACTATATTCTATGTGAAAAATCCATGTCCCTACCATATTCCTGATGTAATTGCTGTATCCATTATCAGAGCTATCTAATCCAACACATGGACTGGCACTGCCCGGATCCACAATCGATGCAATAGATCAATCTCCCGAAGGATTGATCGAAGCCAATGATGGATTCACCAGGGCACACTCATGATAACGAGAAACATCATAACGGAAGAGAAAACTCTCATAACTCAAAAAGATTAATTGATAATAAGCATCGGCCTAACATACTTATATAAAGGAGTTGGCTTAATCCCTAAGAAAAAATATCTCCTAATACCATTTCAAAAAAAAATCTCCTAATATCTGAATAATGCCTAAAATAAGAAACACACTAATATTAATCCTAAACAAATTAAAATACTTAATAGGATTCCTAAATAATTGGATGTTCCGTTGGGCCTATGGGTTGAGCCCAATGGGTCGGCCGACCTATTGTCTGGCCTACATCAATTCTCTCCTTTTTGGAAAAAAACTCGACTCCAGCGAGTTGACGGCTTGATAATATGGGAGAAAATCCAACCACAAAATCGGGAAGGGTCCTCCAGGGTTGAAAATCAATCGCACAAACTTCAAATGTTCTTACAATCTTCATTTGCTTTGTGTCTTGCAAGCTTCATGTAGTCTTTTTCTCCAGTTAGAAATAGATGGGAGCTGTCGAGTCTTCTGATGTCCGCATTGAGCTAGGATGTGCGCTTTTCTTATGAGAGACTGCAACCATAGAAGCTGCCATATCTGAGTGCAAGCTTCAAACTTCCATTGTTGATCCCTGAAGATGAAGTCAATGTGAGGGACGTCAACTTGATCTTCTTATGAAACCTCTGAAACGATTGTTTTAATTTCCAATGACCCAATTAAATTTTCTAGAAGTGACATTACAATCAGATCTACCGGATGTTCACTTTCCTTGCTAACTCGATCAAAGTCTTCAATGTTTGTTTGCCCTTGTTCATCTTCTACCTATTGTGGCTCTTGATTAACACTATTTTGCTCATCTTGTTCTTGTTCTGAATTTTCCATGAGATCAGCCGTGTGCACATTAACATCCTTGTTCAAGATGCTTCATGGGATGGTAACACCAAGAAGAGGAAGTTGCACTTGATAAGTGATGCAAACCCTAGGATTAGGGTTTGCGTGACAAGTGCCAAAGCAAGATAATGGTCTCTGCAGAGACTTTCACACACAAGGATGCATCTCAAAGGAACCAAAAATCCCATGAATTTTATTCAAATATGAAATCTGAGATCTAAATCTCTACAATGCATATAAATAAGCATAGAAACCTTAAGGGCTAAGACTACTGATAAAAATAAGAAAGCAAATTGGAAACTATCCTAATTAAAATAAATAATAGAATGCAATGCAATTAATTAGAGAAATAAAATCAGAAACAGTAATATTTAAACTTTCTTGTGTGTTCCCACACATGGGTTCATCCATTATGCATCAACAAGTAGTGTCATGTTATTAACGCTAAAGAGCATGTTGATTTGGGTTTGGGGAGTTTCGTCCTTAAAAATAGGGCACTTCCTGCCAAGTGGTGGTGGAGATTTGGAGAAGAGAAGGCCTTGGGGAGGATGAGGGAGGTTAAGTTCTTAGAAGAGTCCCTACGTACATAAGGTTCGGGCGTTGGGGTATTATATCTTGTTGTGGGGGGAGGTTTTTAAAAGGGGGATAGGTTTTAGGATTGCAGAGGGTAGGAGAGTTTGATTTTGGGTGGATGATTGGGCGGGAGTGGGTGTTTCCTCATCTACAATAATTAGAAATGAGCATATCCAGAGAAATTCAATAAAGTTTGATTAACTACTTGAATCTAATAAAATGCATGGAAATTATCAAATAAAGGTGATCTGTGATCCTGCAGAGATTATGATACATTGAGGACCATATGAAATTGAGTGTCTCAACAAAAAATCCTCACATCCACATGTGCCCCACGTAACTATGGATGTGGTCATGTGGGGAATTGAATAATACCAAGAGTAGCACTACAAAAGTGTTACAAGTTATAAATGGAATTAAAAAGTAATAAAAAAAGATTAATGGAAAAGGAATTTTTTCTTCTTTCAAGATAAATAGATATCCATTCTTGGAAACTCAATATCAAACCAATTAAAAGAAGCACATCAAAATATAGTCATAAATTCGTTGAGTCAAGTCAGAACTCGGGCCAATTTGACAACTATGCAGAATTTCAAGTCAGTTAAAATTTTTAGCCAAATCAAAGGATGTTATTTAAGGGAGATGCTCCTATGAGAGATATCTCTCACCTTATATGAGAGAGAGGGGTGGGGGCCTCACATTTAAGTTGTTGGCATTGGATATGGATGTGAGGGCCCCCACCCAATCTCTCATTTAAGGTGAGAGATATCTCTCGTATGAGCATCTCCAATTGTTTAATATAATAGATAAAGTATTTTGAAGTCGATAGTTAACCCATCTATAGATCCCTTGACACTTTTAAATGCAAGAGTAAGAACTAAGAAGGCCTTGATGATATTCAACAACACATGGCATGGGATACATACAATGGTGAACTGCAATCGGTAGAGAAATTAGCAAGGCATAATCTTGATTTGTTGTTAAGGGTTGAGGAAAGCCTGATTCGTTATAAGTCTCGAGACCAGGCCGTTAATTTGGGGGATAATAATACACGGTATTTTAATGGGCTCATGAAAAGGAGGTTTGCTTCTTCCTATATTTCAAGAATTATGGATTCAAAAGGTACGGAATTAAATGATCCTAAGCTTATTGAAGAAGTCACTGTGGGTCATTTTAAAGGGATTCTCGCCCCTCAACTAGAGGCTCTTAATTCAACAAAGCATGGCATGGGATACATATAATGGTGAATTGCAATCGGCAGAGAAATTGGCAAAGCATAATCTTGATTTGTTGTTAAGGATTGATAAAAACCTGATTTGTCAGAAGTCTCGAGATCAGGATGTTAATTTGGGGGATAATAATACACGGCATTTTTATGGGCTCATGAAAAGGAGGTTTGCTTCTACCCCTAAACTAGAGGCCCTTGATTCGTCTCTTGATCATGTTCATCCTTTCGGCCGATTAACTAATGAACAAAGTCAAACTTGTCTCTCCTGTTACTATTGAGGAAATTGAGGAAGTTATAAAACTGCCAATCCAAATAAGGCCCCTAGCCTACATGGGCTGAATGCTCATTTTTACAAGTTATGCTGGCCTATTATTGGTAATGATGTCTGCTTGGCAATTAAGGATTTCTTTCGGTCCTCTATGATGTTGAAGCAGTTGAAGGCTACTTTCATCACTTTGGTTCCAAAAGCTGCGAATGCAATTAACCCTGATAAGTACAAACCCATTTCCCTTACAAATGAGTTGTATAAGATTATTACTCAAATTATTGTTAATTGGCATAAACCATTTATGGCTAAGTTGGTTGTGCCTATGCAATCAGCCTTCATTCCAGGAAGATCAATTGCTGATAACGTTCTTATGGCACAAGATCTTTTGTATCAGTTTCACTTGAATAGAGGACATCCTCAAATGTGCCTTAAGCTGGACTTAGCAAAAGCTTATGATAGCCTCAGACGGGATTTCTTAGAATCAGCTCTTCGTGTTATGAGCTTCCCACATCATCTTATTGGCCTTATTATGACTTGTGTGAAGGAGACTCAATTTTCAATCTTCATAAATGGCAAGGCAGCTGGATATTTCAAAAGCTCAAAGGGGCTTCATCAAGGTTGTCCTCTTTGTCCCTTTCTCTTCACTACTGCTATGGAGTTTTTCTCTTCTATGTTATCTTCATGTGCAGAGTCCAAATTGATACCCACTCCATTTTGCAAGGGAGGTGTTTCAATTTTGCACCCTTTATTTGCTGATGATGTTATTATCTTCAGTCAAAACTCTCCTCAAGCTGCTAGGAATTTGAAGGCTCTTTTGGATGACTTTCGCTGATTTTCTGGGCTTGCTATTAATTGGGGGAAAAGATCCATTTTCTTTTTTAATACTACTGATGATTTTAAAGCTTTTATCATCTCTATATTCATGGTCAATGGAGGATCCTTCCCTTTCAGATATTTGGGGGTACCTATTTCTTCAAAGAAGCTCAAACATCAGGATTGTCAACTGTTTCTGGATAAATTCATAAGCAAACTTTCTGGATGGAAGTCTCACTTCCTTTATTATGCTGGGAGTGTGGAGCTTATTCAATCAACTTTATCTACTTTGCATTTATTTTGGGCAACTGTTTTTCTTCTCCCCAAATCAGTTTTGCATACCATTGAAAGGTATATCCGAAACTTCTTCTGAAACGCAGGGACATCTCATTATTTTCATCCTATGGCTTGGGAGTCGATCTGTAAACCTCATTCCCTAGGAAGACTTGGCATTAAATCAGTCGTTCGTCTTAATGAAGCTGCTTTGATGAGCCAAGTGTGGAATATTTCTAATAAAGCCTCATGCTGGACTATGTGGGTGAAAGCTAAATATATAAAAGAAAAATCCTTTGGGATATTCGTACTCCAGGTGCTGCTTCTTGGGGACGGAGATTTATTTTGCAGATGCGCCCCAAAGTTTTTTCCTTTTATCCTTCATTTGATAGGTGATGGTAAGGGTGCTAAATTTTGGACTGATCCTTGGCTTTCTGTTGGTCGGTTAATGGATGTCTATGGAGCTAGAGTTGTTTCTGATCTTGGGTTAGGACTTAGGAGATGACATCTCAGTGAGCCCGATTGATTGGAAAAGGAGGGTGGAATTTACCAATCTGGTGACTCGATGATGCAGTACAGACTACAGAAGCCAAAGAAAGCCTCTGGGCGCACATGATGGACCCAGACGTCAACCCAGTCCATTGGGTTCAGTCCATCTCCCAGAACCACCAAATCCACTTCTTGAATAATTCCAGCCCCAGCCGAAACCAACCCTGCACCGAACCCTTCCCAGTCCACCGAAACCATCCCATCTCGTAACCATCAAAACCCAAAGCCACTGCCAAGCCCTGATCCCTTTAACTGAAACCCAATCGAACCCCAATCCATCCACAACCCATCTCTAACCCATCCTCCATCAGCCGAACCCAACCCTTCAGCCGAAACCCCCAAAAAAAAAAAAAAAAACCTCTGTCCACTTCACCCTCCGTTCGGCATCCCCAACCCCAGCGGAGAGGAAAAAAATAGAAAAAGAGAAGGAGACCGAGAAGAGAAAAAGAGTTCCAAAGGGCATACCTGGCACCTTTGATCGCATCCACTGCTCCTCGGAAAAACTAGCAGCCTGCAACACCATCATCATCTCCCTTCACCGCCCAGCTGCACCATTGAGCCCACAGTTAAGTGCAGTCTCCTCCTCGTCGAAGTCGCAGGAGCTCCCCTCGTTTTCTCCAAGTCGAAGCAAGTAAGAGGCCAGAGCTCCACTTTTATTTTCTTCCTGCGCGAGATCCAAGACAAACAAAAGAGGGTCCATCCCCCTTCTGCGTGCCTTTTTTCTAGCATGAGCCTGGCCTTCCAGTTTGGGCCTATAACCTAAGTTTGGGTCTAACTTGAGCCCAAACCCAAACCCACAAAAACAGACAAAAAAATCTCTCCTCATCCATGATTACCCACACTGGTCAAGTTTTCCACGGTAGACTCACCAATATTCGGCACAACAACTGCATATCAGATTTATATGCACCAATGCAAGCCTTAGAAAATACAGGGGATGAACTCAGTAAGGCCAACACTAATCCTACGTAGCGGCCGATATTTTGATCCTTGGCTCCACCACCAGGTCAACAGAATCCTCAGCACAATCAAAGATGGCAAAAAAATCAGAATAATGCTAGAGGACATGGAAGAATAGATAAGAGAGATACTGTATGTCATTCTTGCAAGGAGCGAGGCCATTATGCTAAGGAATGTCCACATTGAAATCTGCATTGTGACGGTGAACCTTATGATGAGGAAATCAAATTGGAGCAACCTAATGTAGAATGATGCAGTGTAGAACTCACGGCCACATGTGTAGGGCCCACATAGATTTAGGAATTTATTTTTATGTCAATAGTTTCTAATTTTATTGTAATTAGGATTAGCATTCTGATTTATTTGGTTTCCTAGTTTGATTAGGATAATTCTATTATTAGATTAGATTTTCTTAGGCCCTAAGTTTACTTTGCCTATTTATATTGCATTGTAGAGATAATAATCTCAGATTTGGAATCAAGTAAAATTGGGATTTTCCCTTGGAGAGGTTTTTTCCTCGTGTTAGAAATCTCTACGGAGATAATTTGAGGTGTCTTTTGACACGTGCTTCGGCATCTACGCAAGCCCTAACCCTAGGGCCTGCATCATAGAACTTCCACCGGAGCCAAAACCACCACTTGAGGTAACAACCATTGATGAGGAAAGCCCATTGCTTATCCTTCACCGGCGTCTTTTAGTGGCAGATGGTACGAAGGAAGATTGACAATCGAGCTCCAATTTTTCGAATAAGATTCACTTGTAAAGGTAGAGCTTGCAATGTCATCATTGAAGGTGGAAGTGCAATGAATGTCATATCCAAAGAAGCAGTTGATAAACTTCAATTGCCAACTACGAAGCACCCGAGGCCTTATAGAGTTGCATGGGTCGATGATTACTCTAATCATATCAACCGACAATGCATTGTTTCTTTAAAGCTTGGCTCATACGAAGATAATGTTAAGTCTGATGTTATTCCTGTCGATACACATTGTTGTGCCCTTCACTAACAGCTCAAGCTTTTGGTGTTACTAGTTGATAAAATGGTATCAGAGCCAAAGGTCACGAATTCGAAACCCCTGAGAGGCATGTTACCTCCATTTGTTTGTTTGGTCTATCAGTTCCGTCTATATGTTGTGTTTTGAATTCGACGACTTCCCGTTCGAGAGGGGGTGTTGATATACATTATTGTGCCCTTTACTAACAGCTCGAGCTTTTGGTGTTACTAGTTGATAACAATTCCGATGAATGTCGCTCACATCTAATTTGGTTGGCCTCGGCTAAAATTCTTTACGGTCATCACCAATCACGCGGATAACACCTACACTTTTAAATGGAATGGACGCCAAATTCAATTGAAGCCCATGGAGACTCCATTCTCTTCAAAGCAAGCTACTCCTTTTCCATCTCCTCACATCCTCACCATGCGCGAATTTGAAGTTGAAAGCAAAGAGCAAAATGTGATGTATGCTTTGTTTACCAAACAGGTGACCAGCTCAAAAGAAGACTCAAAGCCATTTATCCCCCAAGAGGTACAACCACTGCTTAATGATTTTTCTAATTTAATTCTTGAAGAACTTCCAAATGAATTGCCACCAATGCGAGACATACAGCATGCAATAGATTTAACTCCCGGGGCATCTCTCCCTAATCTTTGTACTTACCGGATGAGCCCATCCGACATGTTGAACTCAAGAAACAAGTTGGTCTTTTTCACGGGGGATATATTCGGGAAAGCCTTAGTCCATGCGCAGTACCTGCTCTCCTCACACCAAAGAAGAATGGAAGTTGGCGTATGTGCGTGGATAGTCGTGTCATCAATCAAATCACTATAAAGTAGTGCTTCCCTATCCCTAGACTTAATGATATGCTTGCTCGTATGACTGGTGCTTCTATCTTTTCCAAGATTGATCTTCGCAATGGATATCATCAAATCAGAATTAGGCCAAGTGAAGAACAGAAGACGACCTTTAAAATAAAAGATGGTCTTTATGAATTGTTGGTTATGCCTTTTGGTCTTACTAATGCTCATAGTACATTCAAGCGTGTTATGAATCAATTGCTAAAACCTTTTACTGAAAAGTTAGTTGTCGTCTATTTTGATGATATCTTAATTTAAAAGCAAATAAAAAAAGGAGCATCTTGATCACTTGAAGAGCATTTTTCAACGTCTTCGCTGAGAACGCTTTTATGTTAATCTGAAGAAGTGCACTTTTATGAGCAATTATGTGTTTTTTCTTGGCTTTGTTGTCTCTTTGAAGGGCATAGAGATGGATCCATCCAAGGTTCAAACTATTCTCGACTGGCCTATTCCGACAACCCTCACTAAAGTTCGTAGTTTTCACAGATTTGCTACTCTCTATAAGAGATTCATTCAAGATTTCAGCAATATTATGGCTCTTATCACAGACCGTATGAAAAGGGGAGAATTTAAATGGACAAGCATAGGAACTAGAGCCTTTGAAGGGATCAACGCATGATCACGGAAGCCCCTGTATTGCGACTTCCATATTTTGATAAAGTTTTTGAAGTTGCTTGTGAGTTATGATGCTCTCATGTTGACATTGGAGGAATTCTTAGCCAAGAAGGTCCCCAATGCCAAGCGCAAATATTCTATATATCATCTGGAATTCTACGCCGTTGTGCAAGCATTGTGACATTAGGGACATTACTTGGTTGGAAAAGACTGTGTCTTAAATTCCGATCATGAGGCATTGAAACATCTTCAACCCCAATAGCAGATGAGTGAACATAGAATTAAGTGGAGCATATACCTTCAGGAACTCACCTTCACTCTCCATCATAAATCCAGCAAAGACAATATGGTGGCTGATGCATTAAGTCGTCAAAAACATCTCCTCACTACTATGGCAGTCACTGTACTAGGTCTTGAGCAAATAAAGCAGGAGTATACAGATGACAAAGATTTTGGCACAATCTATTCTAATCTTCTTAATGGTGGCCAAGACAAGCACCCTCGGTACAACATACGTGATGGATTCTTTTTCAGGTGTACCAAACTTTGCCTCCCTACTACTTCTATTAGAGAACATGTTGTTCGCAAATTACATTCAAGTGGTTGTAGTGGTCACTCGTGACGTGACAAGACACTTGCTCTTGTGGATGATCACTATTATTGGCCGCGTATGAGAGTTAATGTTATTAACATTTGTGAAAGATTTTGCACTCGTCAATTGGCTAGAGGTAACAAAAAGAATACAGGGTTATATCAGCCATTGTCAATTCCTAATGCACCATGGGATGATATCAACATGGACTTTTGCGTTAGGACTTCCAAAGACTGCAAGAAAAGTTTATTCAATTTTCGTTGTTGTTGATCGTTTTTTTTCCATCCTTACAAGGTAGCTCCATTATTCTTCAAGGAAGTTGTCCGTCTTCATGGCCTTCCCAAGACAATCATCTCAGATCATAACACCTATTTTATGAGTTACTTTTGGAAGACTTTATAGATGATAGCAAAAACAAAACTTCACTTTTCCACTACCTACCATTAAGCTTCACATTTCTACTACCTAATATATGTAAACTGATGGACAGACCGAGGTTGTTAATATAAGTCTTGGACAATTGTTACAATGCCTTGTCACGATCATATCACCACATGGGATCAAGTTTTACCCATGGCTGAATTTGCTTATAATAATTCAGTCAATCGCTCCACAGGCATCTCACCATTTGAAGCACTCACAGTCACCGGTGTTTGTTTGTGGTTGCCTATGGATCTTGTCCCTAACCTCTTGCAACGCACCCTAGTGTTGAAGCAGATAACCTCATCAAACACATGCAACAGATACATGATGAAGTTTGACGTCATATCGCCGCTAGCGATGACAGTTACAAGTCTCATGCAGACAAACGTCGTCGTTTCCTTGAGTTTTCTAAAGGAGACATGGCTATGGTTCGTATCCATCCTAAAAAGGCGACCACCAAGAGCTAATAAGAAGTTGCATCCACGTAATGCAGGTCCATTCAAAGTTCCGAAGAAGCTTAGTTCCAATGCCTATACCCTGGAGTTACCATCCGATCTTGGATCCCACATTCAATGTAGCAAATCTCACACTCTACTGTGGGCATGACAATGAGGAAGATTCTAAAGAACAAGCCCTTACCTTACGGTCCTTACCAGCTACTCCTCCCCCGGCAAATCAAATCATTGATGTTCTCGATGATCAATTTGTTTCTACTTGTCAAGGAGGATTCCAAAAGCTCCTTGTCCGTTGGCACAACTGCCCAATCTCTGATTCTACATCGATTACTAGTACGAACTTCCAGAACCAAAATCAAGATCTCTATGAACATTATCAAGCTATTAGCTCGCCGAAGTCGAGTTCCTCCAAGCTGGGGAGAGTTAATATTGTACAGAAGCCAAAGAAAGCCCCTGGGCCCACATGATGGACCCATATGTCAACCCAGTCCATTGGGTTCAGTCCACATACCCAATTGGCTGAGAACTACTGTGGCATTCTATTTTTATCCCATTTCTATTTTCTTGTTTAATTAGGGAACTATTTCTAATTATATTATTTGATTAGGATTAGAAGCTTTCTATTTAGAAGTCTTAGTGGCTAAGAAACAATACTCTATATATAGTTGAGTCCTTCATTGTAGTTGCTTATGCTTATTCCAATTAATCAAAGATTTCTTGAGTTTTCTTCAGTTATGGCGTGTTTTATGGTTGTGCTTGTGCCTTGGGGCTGGAAATCATTGGATTTGATCAATCCTTCAGGAGATTGATCTATTTGTCGATCGTGGATCCGGGGTTGCCCCACTTGATGACTATTTGGGGCATTATAAGAGATGAAGTCCACCCAGTTACTCAGTTTGTTGATGAGGCAGTGTGGATTTTGAAAGATCATGGTAGCTTCTCTTTAAAATATGCTTATCAAGCTATAAATGGTTTTCAAAATCATGATCGAGTCCCTTGGGTGGACTTACGATCATGGTTTAAAATATCGGCCAATACCGGTTCATATCAGCCGATATGAACCGGTATTGGTCCGAACCGGTCCGATATTTTGGTGCGATACCGGAATTGGTATCAGACACCAAAATATCCCCAAAATATCGGTCCATCTAGGCCGATATTTTGAAACTATTGGTTTAGAAGATATATCGGCCGATATTTTAAATATATCGGCCGAGTGGAATAAACCATTTTTTTTTCTTTTCCCTCATTCCCTCATCTTCTTCCTTTTTCCTCACCTCCTTAGAGCAGCCCCTCCTGCGCTCCTTCTCTTCCATATTTCCACCACTCTTTTTTCAAGAAATCATTTTATTTGGTAAGAGAAAATCAACTTTTACTATTATGTGTTCTTTGTTTTTTGTAGATAAAGCATAGAAATGAATGAAAAGATCATTGACATGTCATTTTTTGGTTGTGTTATTCTCATAGATCCACACACTTTCATACTAGATCTACTCATATATATGATTTTGGGTGTAGAAAAATATTTTTTTTTAATCTTCTATTTTTTTTAAAAATAATTGTTGGAGAATTTATGATACTAAATACTAATGGCTTATTAATAGTGTGTAGATGATAGATCTACTCATACACATGATTTTGGATTTTTTTTTAATTATTTTATTTTTTAATTTTTTAATATTTGAATTATAATATATCATTTTTTTTTTTTTTGGATTTTACCATAATAAGACAACAAGTTAGCGACACAGATAGGACTCATGACTTAAAGTGACCGATATTTTGATTTATTGTTGTTACTAATGGAACAAAAATTATTATTTTCCTGCATTTTCTAATATTTTGGATTTGTTGGGTAGTTTTGTGATTTTTTTGGATAAGAAAAAAAATTTCACACCACGACGAACCGATACCAATATGATATCGGTTTTTTGTCCCGGCCGATACTGCGATTTTGAACCATGCTTACTATGGTTTAAAGGATGTATCCAAAAAAAAAAAAAAAAACATTCCTTATTTGTCTGGCTGTGTTAATGGGCTATCTTAAAACTAAGGAATTCCTTCTTCAGTGGAATGTGAATTGTGATTCATGTTGTGTCTTATGTAACTGTACATGGGAATCTTCAGAGCACTTATTTCTACATTGCTCTTATGCTAAGCAGATTTGGCGGGGGATATTAAATAAATTTTGGCTTCAGGAAATCAATTGTGAAACTCCTTTTGATCTAATTGATTCAATTAGATCTAGAATTGATATTTCCCAAGGAGGATGTTATTCTTCTTCCTGGGTTCAAAAATCCTGATTCTTCTAACTGGAAACATCGATTTCAGTCCAGGAAACTTGAAATGATGTGGTCTCACACCAAGCTATGAGGCTTAGTAGGAAAATTAAGCAACATTGTTTAGTGCCATCTCATCTTTCTTCAATAGAAATTATTAAAGTTCAATCTATTGTTTAAACTGATCACAGGTTGTGGGATTTTGATTTTGGATTAGTTGGACTGTTTCTTTTTTATTGTAAATTGGGGTATGCCCCAATGGGAATTGAAATTCGATTTTTGTACTTTATGTTTTTTGAAAATTGAAAGAATCACTTAAATTTTCAACAAAAAAAGATATGGTATGGATACCAGTATTGGATAGAAGAAGAAAGAAGAACATCACAGGACGTCTTAAAATACCTTTTTAGTGTATCCGTCTGTATTAATTCCAGTATTTCATAAAATTCTTTTGCTTTTCTTACTTTCCAATGTTCAAAAAAAAAAAAAAAAAAAAAAAGGAGAGTTGAAATAATAGTTATACTCCTATTAGATTTAGAAATGTCATAAAGAAGAGTAATAACGATATAAAAAATCAAGTTGCTTGAATGATGTGAACTTTTATCTTGCAAGAATAATAATATCAAATGTCAATTGTTATTTTTAACGTATCATACCTGTATCTTACTGAGTAATACTAGGCACAACTTATTTCCCTTGTGAAAGCAGATAAGAGGTTTTCTTTATTAAGGTAATTTCAGAGCAAATCTACTGCATTGTGTTTAAAAATATATTGGGGAAAAAACAGAAGAAAACCCATCAGACTTCATATATGAAAACCCAAGTCAAACCAACCACAACAAAAGACCTGACTGATATTTGTCCAGTTCCAAATGAACTTACAATAGTAGGTCCAGAACTGTACTCCACCTCCTCTGAGATTGGTTTCTGAACTGTTGAAGCTGAAGCAAGTGTGTGCATCTTAGTGTCATCGATTACCTGCACATACATATGTTTATTGGAACGAAAAACACACAACCTTGGCCTCTCTGTGGTCCCATTAACCTGATAGCAAGAGATAAAAACAGAGTGCATGTTACAATCAATAACCGGGAAAAATACAATAGCTGACAGTATTCATGGCAATTTAAGTAAATGGAAAAAATAGAGGGGAAAATAACCAGAACAAGAAATTTAACAAACTGTCAATGAAAAAGAAAAACCAAAAACAAATTCAGAATACTGAATCTGAGGGTCCCTTTGCCCTATGGGACTCCCACACAAGCGCTGTGGGGGATTTTCAATCACCGCCATTCAACAAGAGAGTCTTGTAGGTGAGAAAAGAGCCTGAACATGAATATATCCAAGAAACTCAAATAGAAAAGAAACCGTTTGCAGAATTAATGGCCCAATATCTGGCACATGTTAGCATTGACAAGAGAAGCACTAACCTAGGAGATTGGCTCATCCACTGAATACTAGTATCGCATGAAACCCAGAACAAGCGGTCAAAAATAGGGTTGCAAACAGGCCAGACCAGGACTGAACCATGTTATATCCAGTTCTGGATCTGTCTTGCAAATGATGGATAAGGATCCGGATCAGGCTGGAACCTATCAGATGGATCTGGTTCTGGCTCAAGCATGGAGAGAGAGAGAGACGGTACCAGAAGAAGAGTAAGGTGAGCCTTGATGGTACTAGAAGAAAAGCAAGGTGAACCTTTTCAACAGAAAAGACAGTTGCTCCAGCATTTAGAACATGACTGAGAGCACCCGGTTTTTACTTTTTAATAAAAAAAAATGAAGCAAATTAAGGGGCACTGAATAGCATGGTAACGCTGCAGCAAGTGCACTGAATAACATGGTAAAGTAAAATGAAGTAAATTAGGGACGAAATGAAATGATAGCAAAGAGAAAGGAGGAGAACGAGAGAAAATGGGCCTAGAGATTTTTGAGGGGGATAGGAGAATTGGAGATCCATTTGCAATCCCAGTAAAAAAAGAGCACGATGCTTATATCTTCCCGGTACTAAAATCGGGCTGTCAATGAACCAAGCCAATTCATGACCTAGCTCGACCTAGGCTTGATTGAGCTCGAGCACAACCATGGCTCATGATCTAATCTAGCTCAGCTCCAAGCTTCTCATGCTCAGCTTGTCAAGCTCACAACCTTGTACATACAAGCCAAGCCCCAGATTAAGACCTACATTATACATACACATAAATACAAGGAAGGACAAGCCAAGAACAAACCTAGGTGTCCTAACTTAAGCTTGCCTAGATTCTAATCATACTCAAGCTTGGGCTCAGTAAAGTGATGATGACCAATCTCAAGCACAGCTTCTCAAGTTCCACTGAAGCTCAAGCCATGGATCAGTTTGCTGAGCTCAAAGCTTGGTCAAGCAAGCTCAGCTCAGCTCGCTTACACCCTTATACCGAGATAGTTAGCTTTCAACCAAGTGTCGTGTCAGAAAGCAAGTATGAGGGCTGAAGAGATGAGTTGATGATACTGGTACCCTCAAAAAACAACTTATCTTAGTCTCCAGTGGCAGGCTCAGCTCCAACCCCCAGGAGAAAAACTAAATCCGGAGTGATTTAATGTACAGAAATCAGAAGCAACTCAGGTGAATGCAGTCTAGACAACTAATGAAAGAGAGATGGGAGAATATAAAGAAGTGTGGTTATCGTCAAGGCATTTTAAGAACTGGAATAGGCTATACAGCTGATTCTACATGATAGAAAGAATACTAAAGAGCCATAGAAGCACAGAAGAATGATTTCTATAAAACTAATAAAAATGCACACATGGGAATTGCTCTCTTAAATGTCCAGGAAATTTGTTTGCTCGCAATCGCATCTTGCTTGTATACACGCATCAATCACTCAGCGCTTGCCCCCATTCTTTTCATGGGATTATAATATGCTTCTATCCATCCATTAGCCATCTCTAAGGCTCTCCACCAGCAACTGGCCATGTTTCGCTGAAGCAACTAATATTGTGTCAGATCTCATCCAAAATAATGGTTTCACTTTCCAGCACAAGCCACCAACCCAGAAAAATAGATACCAATTCACATAAGTGGTATCAGTGTCCAACACGGTAAGGGTTGTCGTGATTTAGCAAATCCCAAAAGGCGATATTTTGGATTCAACACAAACCCTTTTTTGTTATTAGCATCAATTCAACACAATGTTTAAATTAATTTAAATAAATGATTATATTTAAAATAATATGAAAAAAAAACCAATAAAAAATAATGTACAAAAACCCTACTCCATAGGCTCATTAGCTATCTCTATGGTTCTCTGCCAGCAAGCAACCATAAATGCTAAAGTAGCTAATACTGTTTCTGATCTCATCCAAAGTGTTTCTTTCAACTCAGAGGCATATTGGAGTCCAACATGGTAAGAGGTGTCACATTCAAATAATCCCACAAAAAACAATATTCATTGATTCAATTTAAAGTTTAAATTAATTTAGATAGATGACCATATTTGAACAATGATATGGAAAATAACACCAATAAAAAACAATGCAGCAAAAAAAAAAAAATCTCAGGCCTATTTGCCTACATTGTAATGAATACCTAGAATTTTTTAAAAGGAATGAACTTCTATGTGCTGAGAGTGAAGGATTAAAGGTGGGTCTACAGGAATAGTCCGCCTTAGATAGGAAAGGGTTGAAGTTGAACATCATTCACCCTGTGAAATTCAATCACAAGAATTTGATGGTTCCCTGTAGATCTCCACCGTTGATTCTTCACTCTTCACTTCTTTCAATCGTTTATCAAGAATAAACAGATGAACCTGTTATGTAATGGCCATTATTTCAAACCATTTCACTCCCTATTCACAAGTAGGAGTCATCTGATATAAATGCACATTTAGGAAATGAAATGGGTTTACAATGATTTAAGATTTCAGAGAAGAAAAACGATGCCTGATTTTACCACTTCCACTTTGAAGGGTTTCTAGGAGAAACTGCACCGATTTGAGAACACAAAAGGGTTTAGCCGTTTAGGCACCTTTGGAAAAGTTGTGGATTCTGGGGTTTGCAACATCCACCATGTATTCTTTCTGTGGATATTTTGGATGTAGATTACAGAGACAGACAGAGACAGACAGAGAGAGAGAGAGAGAGAGAGAGAGAAATGTACCTTCTTTCTGACACGGGCATGTAGAGCGATCCTATTTTCTCTTCTTGTTCTTGCTTCGGCTTCGATGACTGGATATGAATTGGCTTTTCTCAAAGCGACTGATTTCGGGACACAAGAGAAAAGGTCACGGGAGTTGGAAAAGGAGCTAAGGGAGAAGAAAATAGAAGATGAAGAAGGAAAAAGAGAAGAGGAAGCCATGGTTTGATGGTTCTCTCCCTTTCTATCTCTATCTCTATCTCTGGATTTCTGCTCTATGCGATTCGCTTCTGTTCTTCTCGCCTTACCTTATCTGGTTTTTTTTTAAGGGGCTTGCTATTAGCACAATGAATTTAGCTTTTTCCACGTATGGAAACTTGTTTTTATTTTATAATATTCATACCCCTTCATGAAATGACCAAAATAGATATAGTTCAATAAAAATTCAAAACCTATTTTCTTTTCATACGCAGGCTGGTCTTCTTCCTCTCTCACTCATCTCATTCTTCACTTCCTCCATCTTCCTTAGGCAACTCATCTTCACTCACATTCCTCCATTTTCTTCTCATATTCAAGCCATTTACTTTCTACTTCCTCCATCCACTTGTCTACTAATCTTCACTTACATTCCTCTACTTTCTAGTGCAATGAAGGAAGAAAATAACAATTAAATTGTAACTTTAAACCAAAGTAGTATTGGAAAGGTCAGTTCCTTTGTTTGTTTGTGTTTTTTATTTATTTTACCTCTTTTTTTAATTTTTTTTCCCACCTGGAACGAGTTGCAGGTTCTCGATATGTACGAACTTTCAGGTCCGAACATATGGCTTTTGTTCGGACATTAATGTCCGAACAAATGGTTTTGTTCGGACATTAATGTCTGAACAAATGGCTTGTGTTCGGTCCTGAAGTTCCGAACACTTCATATGTTCGGATGTTTCATACCGAACATTGACATATTATTATGTATTTTTTGTAGGCCTCTACGCAGGAAAGTCAGGTTGGATCGAAGTTTGTCATGGATTATACCAGTGAGTTTATAACTCAAGAAGTATGTCCGATTGTGAATTTATTACTCAAATTATAAATATTTGTTACTAAATTCATATTAAAATTGTTTACTGTAGATATTTCACAGTCGCGATTCGTTGATCAGTTGGGCTTGTGGTGTAGGACGGAAAAACGAGTTTGTCATTGTGATAAAGGTTTCAAATGCTGCTCGAATAGATGTCAAACCTAGAGTACTCCTTGCATGCGAGAGAAGTGGACAATATAAGCATGAAGAGGGCCAAAAGCGAAAAAGGGTCAAACAAATCGGTTCAAAAAAATGTGGATGCCCTTTCGCATTAAAGGGCATAAAGTTAGACTCAAATGATGATTGGATGTTGGAGGTCACATGTGGCGTGCACAATCATTCGGCAGCAGAACATTTAGAGGGGCATTCTTTTGCAGGCAAATTATCAAAGGAGGAAACTCAGTTGCTGGTTGATATGTCCAAGAGCATGGTTAGACCAAAAGAAATTTTGGTTACGTTGAAACAAAGAAGTGAATTAAACGTAACCACAGTGAAGACAATATACAATGCACGCTACAGATATAAAGTTAATGATCGGGGTGGAAGAAGTCAGATGCAACAACTGCTTGGGAAGCTAACAGAGCATAATTACATTGAATGGCATAAGACTTGTGAGGACAGCGATACTGTAACTGACTTGATTTGGACGCACCCAAGCAGTTTAGATTTATTACGTGCATTTCCACATGTTTTGATAATGGACTGTACTTACAAGACCAATCGTTATCGCATGCCTCTATTGGAGGTTGTTGGAGTCACATCCACAGACATGACTTTTTCTGTATGCTTTGCATACCTTCATGCAAAACGCGAAGATAATTATGCATGAGCATTGGGTGTATTGCGGGAAGTTATTGGTGATGGTATTCTTCCCGATGTCATTGTGACGGACAGAGAACTGTCACTCATGAACGCCATTAACAGAGTATTCCCGAGTGCAACTCATTTATTATGCAAATGGCATATTAATAGAAACGTATTGGCGAGATGCAAAAAGTTGTTTGAAACTAAAGAGAAATGGGACAGGTTTATTATGAGCTGGAATATGTTAGTGTCTTCATCAACAGAAGAGGAGTTTGGTGAACAACTATGTAAGCTAAATCAAGAATTCAGTACGTATCATGATGCACTCAATTACGTGAAGGGTAATTGGTTAGATCATTACAAGGAGAGATTTGTTTCTGCATAGACAGACAATAGTATCCATTTTGGGAATACTACTTCGAACAGGTACTTTTAAAAAAATACCAATTATTTGATTTATGCCTATTAATTACTATGTCTCACCTCTTAACAATCATATGCAGGGCTGAGAGTTCACATGCACAGCTTAAGAGGCAGCTGGGATCAAGTCAAGGAAATTTTGAAGCGGTTTGGACTAAAATCCACAATTTGCTTGAGTTGCAGCATACCGGTATCAAAGCTTCATTTGAGAAAAGTAAGACAATTGTGAAACATAATTTCAAGCCGGCCGAATACAAAGAGCTTCATGGTAATGTCTCTAAGAATGCACTTGAGAAAATCTTAACAGAAACCAAGAGAGCCAACCTAGTTGGAATTGACGCCAGTGTTTGTGGTTGTGTTATTCGACGCACACATGGATTACCCTGTGCGCATGAGATTGCAGAATATATAAGTCAAGGGCGGCCTATTCCTCTAAGTTGCATACATCCGCATTGGTGTAAGCTTGATATGTTGCCTACTACCCCGTCAACAAGTTCTTCTATGGGCCTGGATTGTAAGGCTGATTTGCAGTTACTGGAAAAACGGTTCAATGAATATGATTCCACAAGAAAACTGCAACTTCTAAAGAAGATACGAGAACTATCAAAACCAAAAAGTACTCATTTGATAGAACCCGAAGTAAAATCAAGAACAAGAGGCAGACCAAGTATGAAAGTTGACACCTCAACTCGATGAGATCCAAGCGCATTTGAGTTGGTATCGTCTGCACAGGATAGCTACTCTCCTAAATCAGTTGCAATGACAGAAGTTACAGATAAAGGACGGCTAGAATGCAAACCAAAGAGAAGAGAAAAGATTATTGCGATTCGTACGAGGTCAAGGAGCATTAATAATTATGTTCTCTCATTTCCCGTGGGGTTGAGGCCTTACATTCAACATGTAAAGGACGTCGCAGCTGATGGTAACTGTGGATTCAGAGCCATCGCTGGTTTGGTTGGTCTAGCTGAGGATGAATGGAGACAAGTTAGGAGAGATTTATTACAAGAGTTGCTTGCACATGCAGACCACTACAAACAATTATATGCGGTGGAGAACAGAGTTGAGGAATTGGTGGAAGCATTATCATACTATGATGACAACCCATGCTTGGACTATTGGATGACTATGCCTGACATGGGGCACCTTATAGCGTCTCGTTATAATTTGGTTTTATACCACTTGAGCATAGAACAGTGTCTGACTTTCCTCTCATTGCGGTCTGTGCCAGTGTCGACACCTTCTCGGAACGAGCGAACAATAGGTTTTGTTAATCGGAATCATTTTGTTCAATTATTCTTAGTACCTGGTCATCCAATTCCGCCTATTGCAAATAAGTGGAGACAATTTCATCACTCTTGTGCGAATGGTTGGGAGACTCCATACAGGGATCGGATTGTACAATTCAAATAGCTTGTAAATCCAGATGTATCAACATGTGAGACAATTGATTTGGATTGAATAGAACTACCTGGTCATCCAAGCGAATTTATGTTGCATGTAATAACTATTTTTAAACATTTGATGGAGTTTGGAATGTGTTTTAGTAGTTTCTTTTTATTGTATTTAATGAATGCTTTGATGTATGTACAAATTTTAAAACTACTAGGATGTATTGGTTTTGCCGCCTATTACAGGTTTTTAAAGGTGATGTGAGTTACAGTTAATGTTCGGAAACATAGTGCTGAACACCAGTTTGTTCGGAAACACAGGGTCGAACAAACTGGGACACAGTGCCGAACAAATGGCATTTGTTCGGCACTGTGTTTCCGAACAAATGTTCAGTTCGTCCCTTTCGAAGATTTTCATATACACTTTTGAAGATTTATGGTCCTACATCTGTAACAATTCAAGCATATTCCAAACATAAAATCAAAGGTAAAATAAACAAAATACCATTTGAATTAACTAAGAAAGAACAACCACTTTCCAAATAAAATACTACTTAAAAGAGGATCCAAGTCTTATAACAACCATCCAAATTACAAAAAAAAAAAATCTAAAGAAATACAAGCATTCATTGTTTTAGTCAAACTTCTTCATATTTCATCAGTTGTTCATTCCCCTTGTTGACCTGCTGCGGGTGTAACTCTTTCCACTCATGTGGGGATGTCGAATGGTTCGTTGAGCATCGGCAATGGACATTCCCCGTAAAACGTGGGCAACCTGATTCACATGGGTATATAGTCCCCGTGGATCTTCAACCCAATGGTCCTCACCCCTTTCCATGACTTCATCAAGAATGAAAAGTGCATCCGAATTACGATGCTCATAGTCCACCGTATTGCTTGACTGTGTTTCGTCGGGTCCGGGCGCAAAATTAGAGTGATGATTTGGGTTTTGTAATATCCTCCACGAGACTCGTTTATACCAATCCATATACCCGGGAACACAATCTGCAGGATGCCTTACTGGTTGACTACGGTTCAATGCAGACAGTAGGTGATTAGGCCAGCCCTCCCAAATTTGATTCATGTATTGATACGCGATATGGTAGTCAGGGGCAGTCGAACCCCGCGTAGCGCGAATGGGGGCTAATGGCGGTGGAGGAATAGTTTGTACTCTCCCAAACTGTCTGAGCACCCTATCTGGATGATAAGGCTCAACAACATCCATGCACTTGATGCATCCACAGTAGTATGCAACCTCGTTGAAAGGATAATAGCGCCTAACATCACGATATGGGTCCCAAGTGACCTGAAAATTGTGAATCCAAGTATAAGATATGAAAATACATAATATAGAATAATGACTTCATGTGATAGAAAATAAGTAAGAAAATTTGCGTAATTACCAAGTCAGTGCTCATGGAATCAAGTCTCTCTCGTAATGCTTGTAAAGGCGCAGACTCCCTACGAGGGACCCATCGATGGACCCGGAGGTGATCGGGCTGATAGTGAATGTTTGGAGTTGGAGCCAAACATTCGAAGTGCTCGTACACCCAAGCTTCAAGTAGAGTCAGGTAACCGGCAATTTGTTTAACTTCACGCCGGGTTGCTAACCCCAACTGCCTGTATAAGTATGTCAGTGCAGCAGTACCCCATGCATTTGTACGTACGTTTTTCAAATCCACCAGATGTGTAAGAAATATGATCGGCACCCTTATGCCACTCTTGTCTGTGAACAACGTACATCCTAGTAAGTACAGAAGGTAAGCTCTGACTGCACAATCAACCATCTCCTCTCCATCATCATCAGACATTCCACCAAACCTTTCCCGTAGCCACTCCAATCTAACAGATTGGCCCCGCACCTGGATCAACTCATCATGTGCCTCTATGGGTTCTACTCCTAGTGCATCAACAAGGAGTGCTTAAGCTGCCTCATATGTCATTCTATCATTATACGAGACAATCCGCCCCGTCACTGGGATGCCTATGATGGATGCAACATCATCTAAAGTGATGGTCATCTCACCAAATGGCATGTGAAAGGTGTTAGTCTTAGGTTGCCACATTTCCACAAAACCCGATACAATAATCTTATTGACAGAGCGGTATGATGCAGTAACTAAGGGAGCCAAACTAGACCTGGACATCCATCGCCTGAACCTATCAGGCCCATTCAATTGCCATTGCTACAATGGCACTTTCTGACCATGGCTTAGACACTTCAGTGGTCCTCGATCCTGCAGTCAACAATTGATACATCATTATCGAAAAAATTCACAACTTAATAAATCAATCAAACTTCATATGAAACAAACGAAGCACACCTCTCCACTCCAAATATACCTAGCTATATGTGTATCAAAGCTAGTCAATAACGACCTATCTCGTGGCCCATGAGCTGGTTGTTCTTCCATCTCTGGTTGTTCTTCAACATCCTCCTCACGAAGAACAGGTTCTTCTACAACCTCTTCCATTCGGTGGCGACGCCTTCTGTTTGAAGCAGTAGGTCGCACCCTATAAGAGCTCGGTTGGTCCATATCTGAAATAAAAATACAAACATTGTAGGATTATAGTGTTTCAAACAAACTGTTCGGATGTTCAGTTCCGAACAAACCCATTTTTTTCGGACTTTCAGGTCCGAACAAACCGTGCTTTCTGTGTGGAAAATAAATGGCGATGATGGTGTACAACCAGCCCAAATGCATGGAAAAACGTCACCATTGTTTGTAAAAACTTACATTGAATGAGAATCTATCCCCATAACAAGTTTTCATGAAAAAAAAAGGTAATCTAAGATGGATAAAATGGTAAAAAATGAATGGTGAAGAAAAATGAAATGACAATGGTGGAGATAGAGATTTACCTTTG
This sequence comes from Cinnamomum chago, assembly GCA_038049695.1. Classification (NCBI taxonomy): domain Eukaryota; kingdom Viridiplantae; phylum Streptophyta; class Magnoliopsida; order Laurales; family Lauraceae; genus Cinnamomum; species Cinnamomum chago. The sequence goes on along the minus strand of CP142454.1, from coordinate 71,743,233 downwards.
AAAGAGGAGATTGTGTAGAGGATTGTGAACGCCGGAGAAATAAATGACGCCGGAGAAGTGGAGAGAGTGGGAAAAAAGATGGATCGGCCGATGTTGGTGAAGAGAAGGAAAACCGTCTGTGTGTGGAAAGAAAGAGGGAAATGGAGAGAGGGTTAAAATGGAGATTTCTACTGTGTGTGGAAAGAAAAAATGTCATTTTTAAATTATTGTGATGTGTGTGGAGAGAAATTGTGTGGAAAAAGCTAAATTTTGTGTTCCAATAGCAAGACCCTTTTTTAAATTTGTCAAGGACGGAAATACCCCTTCCCCTAATCACAGAATCGCTCCTTCGAGTTCGAGCCACAGCCCTCGCCACGCTTCGAATTAATCACAAGCTCACTCAAATTTTAATAATAATAATAACACAGTAACTCTTGCTAAGCATACACATAAGACCAATAATATTTGTATTTGTATTTGTAAAAAATAATTATTTTAAGTTAATTTTTTATATATTATTAAAATACTGAAAAATATATAATTAAACGACAACTATGGATGAAATGTGTGACTTCGGCCACGTGTGCATTGGTGGGGCCAAGTCGTGTTGTGCCCTAGTTGGCAGAGGCTCGACCCAGCACGGTCTTAAAACACGAGATTGGCCATGGTATGATAGGTCGTGACCAGGGAGGACGGAAGGAAGGAAGGTGGATCGAGCTTTCATATTTGATTATTGTAGAGAGAGAAAAAATGAATTTAGGCATTTTTAACTTAGGTCAATTTCCCCCTTCTCAACTTTCTCTACTATAGAAAAACAAGGGTATTTTTTTCTATTTAAAAAAGGGCATTATTTTCATTTTCTAAAACACTGGAACTTATTAAAGTTGTGTATCCATCTTTATCTCAGCAATTCCATTGTACTCCATCACTAATGTCTCATCCCACCCTCAACCATTAGGTCTTTGTGTTTAGAGATTATTTAATGAGGCTCTTGAGTGGAGCCTACTATTTAAGACTATGAAATCGGCTCGAGATGTGAATCCTCCAAGGCCGATACTCTTGAGTGGGGTATACATAGGAATAAATCTCATAAAATAAATGTTCTGATTCTCTATAAGAAATATATATAACTCAATATGATATGTGCCTAAGTCAGATTGATCTATATGAAAATATTAACACCTTTTATAAAATAAAATAAAATAAAAACTTATTGGAATATTTTTAAAAGTTAAGAATTTGAAGTTGGGACCTTTAAGTGAAATTTGATGAGTACTATATACTATAAGAGGAGGTTGTTTTTCAATGGATTAGGCATTTTATAAGTAGACCTATTGTCATGGAACTTTTCTCTGATGCTTTGTTTTCTTTTCACTTTTTACTCTCTTTACTATGTAGATATCATCCATCGACATTGCAATCATCTTAGTTCTTGATTTAATAACATTAAATTATAACACTCTTTCAATCATAAATTCAGTCTTTTTCTTATGCGATTCAATTGATAGTGGGTAAAGGATGAACAAGCGTCAAGATTTGGCATGGTTCCAAATCAAGGTGAGATATAAGTGGGAAAGGAGTTAAAATTATCAAAGGGGGGCCTAAGTGGGCCCCATAGAATTGGACTTTACATGTAATATTAATCTACTTCTAAGAGAAATTTATCCTTTAAATAAATCTTAGTGAATTTTAAGATAAGCAAACCTTTTCATTCAAATAAAATAAATACCTAGAAGAGAGAGAGAGAGAGAGAGAGAGAGAGAGTTTTCAAAAGTTTTTTGAGAGGGAGCTCTTTGATGATTTGATCTTGGTCCGTAAGTGTGGACACCAAAAATATCATTCATAGTTATTCATGCATCTTCAACATAAAAAAAAAGTAACATAAAGCTTCATCAAGCCATGCAAATGTGATTTTCAAAGCTCTCACACAATTTCGGTAAAGTTTCAACATCATTTCATATGCAATAATCCTTCTCGTAACAAAATGGACAACAACTACTTCAAGAATCAAATATTCTCAAAATCAACTGAAAACTTCAAGATTACGACCATGAAGAGAGTACACTTCAAGTTTTTTGCCATTTTCATATAAGTTGGATTGACTTCACTCTTCCAGTAGCTAAAATGGATGCTTCCGGCAACAGTAGTGTTGGAGAGCCCGCGGTTGGTCTCAAAATACCATTAGGAGGCTCCACATAAAATCTCAGCTCATTCCAACACCATTTTAGTCAAAAGTGAAAAAGTCGCATTCTCCTTACGACAAAGTCAGCCCTTCCGGCAACAGCAGTGTTGGATACATCAATCCTTCAATCAGAGCATGTGAATGGTATTAAAACATTTCCAAGAAGATGCGACATTCCATCGATACTCGCAACTGAATGAATAAAGAGACGATATTCCATCAATACTTGCAAAATCATTCATGAAACCCAAAAACCAAAATCTGGCTTTCACGCAGCAAAAAAACAAAAAAAAAGAAAAAAGAAAAAAAAACGGTAGTGCTACCTGGACAAACTTTGTTGCTAGAATTTTGGACAACTCCTATGATATCCCTTGAATATCATAGGAATATTCAAGGGATATCATAGGGGTTGTCCAAAATTCTGGCAAAAAAACTTGTCCAAATAGACTTTTTGAAAAAAAAAAAAACTGGCGTAAAAGTCAGAAAACCAGTTTCGGCTTCCATGCTTTTGGCTACCAAATTTTGGATTTCTTTCGGCTTCCATGCTTTTGGCTACCAAATTTTGGATTTCATTCTTCTTTTTGTTAGTGTTGTGATTGGATTTCTTTGTTTTAGCTCTTATATGATTATTGTTGGTGTAATGGTGTTGGTTGACTATATTTGAGACTAACAAGGGAGATTGACAAGTGATTTCAAATATTCACCTCAATTCACTGAGATTGAAACCCAACAGGTCCTTTTTAACGAGCAGAACCAAAACTCTTTTTATTCACACGCTACTATTTTAATCTTTGTTCTGTTCTTTTCTTCCTTGTGTTTCCTTACATTTTCCAATTGTAAAAATATAAATATGAGTTTTCCTTCTTAAATATTTATTGTTAGCTCCATACGGTTTTGTGTAATTTCCTTTTTTACCATTTTCTTTTAGTTGAAACTCCAAGTTTAGCATGACCCTGTGAATATAACTGATAGAGATTGCTTGCCCCTTCTTGCATCATTTCATTTTCAATCTTTCAAGATCTTGTACAAATCAAGTCGCCGGGCCATGTAATATTACACGAACAATTCTACAGGAAAATTTTAAAGTTTAACTATTATGGAAGCAAATGTCGGATAAGACTAGTGGTACTATCAATATTCCAAATTTTTTTTTTTTTTGAAAAATACACTCCTGCTGCCTCTTCCGGGAAATAGGGATGTAAAGCCAGCCCAACATCAATCTATTTGATGACTTAAACGGTGCCCCCAGTCCCTCGATATTGCCTCCGGGAAGGCCTCGTTGTTGCAACCATCAGTACGAGATGAAAAAGGTGCTGCTACAAAATATAGTTGCTAATGCTACGAGAAGAAACAACAGGCTTGTGCTTGTGCACTAGCTGGGTATTGGCTAAATGAAAGACCTCATAAAATTGTCTGAAGTGGACAAAAAATAAGCGATCAAGCTGTGCATCTGATATATATATATATATATATATATATAGATATATATGTGTTGGGCCACTTGATTCAAGTATGATCTAATCGAGGTGGGCTTTTAGAATGGGCTTTTTACGAAAAAATTAAGTTTAAATCTTAATTAAGCGATTTTACAAAAAAATATATAAAATGACTAAATAATTATTCTTACATTTTTTTTGGACAAAATCACCAAAGCTGACGATATCATCAACCCAATTGACGATATCATCAACTTTTATAGCAAAAGCGATATTCTGCTTTATCGTTAACATTTTGTGTCCTAATAATCTTCTTTAAGTACTTTTGACTATCTTCCTTAGGTGTATGAGTCTCATGCTTAGATTTCACACATTTGTTGCCTCTTTCGCATGAGTTTTAAGAGTTTGAATTTGAAGTGCAAGGTGTTCAATGAAATGCCTAAATGAAGATTTTCTTTAGAAGTGAGGTTGGGGGCTAAGAAGCACGGATACATAAAAAAGGGTCTCGTATCCGTATCCCGGACGTATCAGACACGGATATGCCCGGATACGTCTGGGATGCACGAAATTCGTATCCAGTTTTTTTATTTTATTTTAAATGCCGGACACGTGCGGGACATGCACGGTACACGCACATATCCCCCACGGACACGTTTTTAAAAGCCCGTTAAAAGAAAAAGGGGAGAGTTAGAAACCAAGGAGAGAGGAAGGAAAAAAAAAATAGGGGAAGGAAGAAATTCGTCGTCGCCTCAGCCTCGCCGTCGCCGTGCTGCCGTCGTCCTGCTACTGTAGTCGTGCTGTTGCCGTCTGTGCTGTGCTGTGCCGTTTCATCTCCACTTTCAGGTTCTCTTTTCTCTTCTTTCTTTCCTCTTGTTTCTTTCTTTCTCTTCATCTGTAAAGGTTGGTTTTTGTTGGTTGATACTATTCTGGTTAATTCTAATCTAGGGTTTTTTTTTCTTCCCCCTTAAATCATTTGGATTTTAGGGCTTTTTTTTTTTTGTGCTGCTTCTTTTTTCTGTTCTCTGCTGTGTTCTTTTTTTTTTTTTGCTGCTTCTTTTTTCTTTTTTCTGTTTTCTGTTCTCTTTTTTTTCTCTGCTGTGTTCTGCTGCTGTTCTTTTCTCTGTTGTGTTCTGCTGCTATTCTTTTCTCTGCTTGATGCTGCTGCTGTTTCTTTCTTTTTTTTCTTCTTTTCTTGATGCTCTGCTACTGCTGCTGTTTCTTTTTTTTTTCCTTGATGTTATGTTGCTGCTGTTGTTTCCCTTTTTTCCATCTGTTCTTGATGCCATGCTGCTGCTGCTGTTCCTTTTTTTTTCTTTTTCTCTTGATGCTATGCTGCTGCTGCTGCTATTTCTTTTTTTTCCTTGATGCTATATTGTGCTGCTGTTTCTTTATTTTTTTCCATTTTTTCTTGATGCTATGCTGCTGCTGCTACTTTTTTTTTTTTTTTTTCCTCTTGATGCTATGTTGCTGCTGCTATTTCTTTTTTTTCTTGATGCTATATAGCTACTGCTGTTTCTTTTCTTTTTTTTTTCTTGATGCCATGATTTTAGGTGGACTGATGGGGCCAATATGTTGTGTTTCCAGCAACCAAAGTTTGCTGTAATGGCTTCTAGTACGGGTGGTAGTACTAGTGCGTCTTCTCCAGCTATTGAATTAGAAGACGCTCACAACCCTCTTTGGAGGTATGTGACAAAACAACAAAAACTTGGTGATGGAGGGGGAAATGTGTCGTGGCAATGCAATTTTTTCCATCAAAACAAGAAAAGCTCATACACAAGGGTGAGGGCTCATTTGATACATGAGCCCGGTCATGCTGTTGCATTCTGTCCAAAAGTTAAGAGCAGTGATATTGCGGAGATGAAAAGGTTAGAGGACGAATGCAAAGAGAGATTGAGGAAAAATGCACCCAAGAAAGTACCATTGCCAACTTCTAGTGTGGATTATGATTCAAAAAAAAGGAAGGCGATTGGAAGTGGAAGTTGGAGTGCAAGTGATAATAATACGGCTATTGGGAAGTCATTTAACCTGAAGTTGCGTGACCAAATGGATGCGGAGATTGCTAGGATGTTCTATGCATCGGGCTTACCATTTCACCTAGCAAGGAGCCCTTATTATGTGAGTTGTATCCAATTTGCCGCAAACAATGCTCTTGCAAGCTATGTGCCACCGGGGTATAATAAGCTAAGGACAAGTCTACTCCAACAAGAAAGGGCTCATGTTGATAGATTGCTAGAACCAATTAAAGGCACATGGAAAGAAAAGGGTGTAAGCATTGTGAGTGATGGATGGAGTGACTCACAAAGGAGGCCCTTGATTAATTTTATGGCTGTGACGGAAACTGGGCCTATGTTCCTTAAAGCAGTGGATTGTACGGGTGAAGTTAAAGATAAGTACTTCATTTATGGTTTGTTGAAAGAAGTGATAGAAGAGGTTGGTCCCGAAAATGTGATTCAAGTGATAACTAATAATGCTAAGAATTGTTCGAGTGCAGGGCATCTCATTGAAGCACAATTTGAAAATATTGTTTGGACACCATGTGTGGTTCATACACTCAACCTTGCCTTGCAAAACATTTGTATGGCAAAGAATATTGAAAACAATGCACTAACATATGAGGAGTGTCGTTGGATCACGGACTTGGCCGAGGATGTTGTGTTTGTTAAGAACTTTATCATGAATCACTCCATGAGATTGGCTATTTTTAATGAATTTGTCCCTTTGAAGTTGCTTTCGGTTGCAAGTACACGTTTTGCTTCGGTCCTTATCATGCTTAAGAGATTCAAGCTCATAAAAGGTAGTCTTCAAGCTATGGTTATTAGTGAAATGTGGAATTCCTACAGAGATGAAGATAAGGAGAGAGCCAAGGCTGTGAAAGAGTTTGAGTTAGATGACCTTTGGTGGGACAAAATGACTTACATACTTTCTTTTATGGCTCCTATATATGATATGTTAAGGGTTTGTGACACGGATAAGCCTTGTCTTCACTTGGTGTATGACATGTGGGATACCATGATAGAAAAAGTGAAATGTGCAATATATAGGCATGAAGGAAAGAGACTTGATGAGACATCTACCTTTTATGAAGTGGTGCATAAAATTCTTGTGGATCGTTGGAACAAGAACAACACTCCTCTCCATTGCTTAGCTCATTCACTAAATCCAAGGTGACTTCTAGTCTTGAACTTTTTTTTCTCCCTCTTAGTCTTAAACTCTTAATCATAAACTTATTCTTAATTCTTTCTTTTTCCCTATTCAAGGTACTATAGCGAGCATTGGCTTCATGAGGATCCTAGTCGAGTTGCTCCACATAGAGATATGGAGGTTGCTAGAGAAAGAATGAAAATTCTTAAAAAATATTTTCCTAATTTGGAGCAGCGCAAAATGATAATCACACAATTTGCTGATTTCTCTAGCAAGTCAGGAGAGTTTGCGGATGTTGATTCCATTCGTGATCGCTATTAAATGGATCCTAAAAGGTGGTGGGTCACCTATGGTGCGTGTGCACCTTTGCTTCAAACTCTAGCTTTCAAGTTACTTGTGCAACCTTCCTCATCGTCTTGTGCAGAGAGGAATTGGAGTACTTATTCCTTTGGGCACTCAGTGAGAAGGAATAAGATGACACCAAAACGTGCTGAAGACTTGGTTTTCATTCATAGCAATCTTCGCCTTCTTTCAAGAAGAACTCCACAATATATGAAAGGAGAAACCAAGATGTGGGATATTGCTGGAGATGCTTTTGATTCGTTTGAGGATGCTGGAGAGCTTGAGATTGCACAACTCTCCCTTGATGAACCAGAATTGGAGGCCGTGCTCTTTCGTGAAGATGGTGATGGTGGCGGACCTGGTGGTCAGGCAATTGAAGTTTAAGTAGATCTACTGTCTGTTTGTTTGGGTTATATGCTTATGTTTCTATAGTAATTGGTGAAACTTGGATTTTGAACTTGGAAGTATTGAATGTAATGTTTGATGATGATGATTGATTATGATTAAATCAATGAAAGTGCATATTTTACGGCTATTTTGATTTAAATAATGTTAGATTTTTATTACATAGTCATATAAAAAATATTAATTTTTTTTTTTCAACGTATCCCTGACGTATCGTATCCTACTTTTTTGAGAAATGGCGTATCTGCGTATCCGTATCGTATCCGTGTCGCATATCCGTGATTCATAGGTTGGGGGGGATGAGTTCGGGTATGCTTTTGTGAACATTAAGAATTTGAATCTATTTGTTTAGGCAAATTTCGTAGGCTTTGTGCGGTGAATGTGAGATTTTACTTAGGTAATGCATTGTTCGTGTAGAGTTTTAGATCCCAATAGTGCATTTTGTTTTTTTAATCTGGAATCTTGAACCAGCTTTAAAAATAGATTTGATAGTAGATTTCAAATATAAAAATGAATATAATAGTGGATGGATTGAACAGACTTCATTATGTGATTTGTGAAAGACTTATCAAACCATAATTCTTTGATTCATCCATCACCTCCTTTTGGTTTTCCTTAATTTATTTAAAATAAATATTCATCTTCCGCCAAGTTTCTATGTCATCCCCTCCAAACCTAAGGCAATTAGGTATGAAAATCATGGAAGAAGAAAAGTTGCATTAGGTAGATGATATCATCACATCGTCAACGGGATTGATGATATCATCAAGTTGGATAATTTCATCAAAAAATACATACGAACAATTATCTCACCATTTTATGATTTTATTTCATAAAACCGTTTAATTATGATTTAAACTTAATTTTTTGGTAAAAATCCCATTTGACGACCACACCTAGACACGAAAAGATCCCGCCGCCAAAGGAGGCAATCATCTCCCATCTGCTTTCTGGGAAGAGGCACATCGAAACCCTCCCATCAGGAAGCAGAGTCCTTGGCCAACGCCAACTGAGATTTTACAGGTGCAAATCCCATGACAAACAAGTGAAACAACCAACAGGCTGCATATGATTCTACAACGAAGAAGAGAGTTGTTCGCAGTCCCACTTTCTCCATCATAAAGCTCATTTCCAGGCACCCAACAATTGCCAAAACAAAGAACTAAAAAACCAAACCAAGCATGGAACAAAAGGTGAAGGCAATATATAGCTCAGGAGCTCATTCACCCATCTATACTCTGGACCCTCAGAACTCCCTTGCGCAAATTGAAATCTAAATATACCATAATTCCATCTAGCTCTAATTAATTATTATAGATAACAACAGAACAACTATCATCAATCACAAAGGCATTTGAAACTTCCAAAAGCTTCCCAATGTTGCCAGTACACAAGCTTACAGCATCCTTACATGAATAAGCATCAATGGCTAAATTGTAAGTTGGTAAATGTGACAGCCAACACCAAAACAATTGCTCCGGTGAGAATTCTTCTCCCTAAAAGGTAAAAAAAAATCAATGTCAAGCACATGCAGGTGGCAGCAACTAAATTTTATTTCCAGAAACAGTTACAGATAAAGTTGGTAGGGAGTCAGAGAAGGGGAAGAAGACATTCACATGTAAACAATGGAGAAATAGCAGGGGCTAAAATAGTAATCCAGGTTTCTACAAAGCAATGAGTGGACGCCGGACATCAAGGTCCAATGCTGAAACAAGCCCCAAGTTGCAACTGCCAGCAGAACCATATGCACAACTCTTGGAGATAGAATGCTTTGTTTCAACAACACTGAAGAGAAGATCCAACTTCACCAGCAACATAATAAATATCTGTCGTTTTCTCAGTTTATTAGATGTATTCCACAATAAAACTTAACTGTCTAAAGGACCATTCATCCCAAATCACATCAATATATTATGATACTGAAAGAACTTCTTGCACAGGCTGACCCCACCCAAACTGAATGGTCCCCATCTCTCTCTTTTTTTGTCTTTCAACTTTCTTTTTTTCCTTCTCTTTTCTTTCTTTTTTTTTATTTTTTTTATTTTTCCTCTTTCTTTTTACTTTTCCAATGGCAAACTTGGGTTGAAGTCATACACATGGCTGATGATGCACTGACTCATCTATTCTGCATTTCTGGTTCGCATCCAGTGATCAAAGTGGTTGTGGTTGGTTTGGATTACCCATAACATTCTAAGACCAACCTAGTCCATCCAAACTCCAAAGCAGAAGGATAGCATTCTAGCAAGACACATGAAAGTAATACCTTGTCCCCATAAAAAATAGTATATGCAAACCTGGCACCTTCCTGTGTCTATTGGCACTGAAACAGCTCATTCCAACAGCCCCAACAAAGCAAGTCAAGACAGAATGTCTCCTCATATTCAGTGCCATCTATACATCTCCCACACTGGACACACCGTGCAATGCAAAATGAGCATGCGCGACATTGTTGGGCAGAATTCTGCTTCCCTTGGCAGCTTTGCACAGGACAATCATAAACAAGTCTCAATCTCTGACACTTCGGACACATCTCAATATCAATTGGACACTCATCGTCATTGGAGTGCAATAAGTGGCTACTGTGAAAGAACCGAGGCTTGCGAGCATCAGTCTGTTGCTGTTTGTCTGCATTCAACAGGGAGATAATCTCTTCAAAGTGCTGCTGTGTAATACCATAAAGCCCACCAATTCGTAAGCATTTTATCCCGGGCATTCCTGTAGAATTGAATGCCTTCAAGTTGTTCACAAGGCCACCAATGCTTAATCTTGTACATCCTGGCACGCTCAGCTGTTCAAACAGTGTAAGTACTCGTCAGTGCATAACATCAGGGGCCCAAAAGTTCAAATAGAAACAGGTAACACACATCAAGTAGAAAATAAAAAAGTCTATTTTTGAACAATCATTATAGAGGTCCTAACATTGCTCAAATTTTTAACTACCACGTGATATTTCCAGAATCAATAAGATCAAATAGAAACATGAAAAACAAAGCAAGTGAAATAGAGAAGTATATCATCAACCAATCAGCATATAGGTTAAGATGTTCCCCCAAATAATTAACCACCAGATGATATTTCCAGACTCAACTATGAAAACTACACCAAATCATGCTAAATTGTTAGGTTACTATAACTTACAAAGAAACAGGGGATTTTTTTTTAATCAGTAGAATCAAGGAAATAATGAGATATTATTACTAAATCGATTGGCTGCATTAACAGATTGTTATCGCTTATCACTAATCAGTCCTAAGCAGTTTGATAATTATAAGTTTCCAATGCTCAGTAAATAATTAGCAGAGTTGCCAAGCTATTGCATATGCTGCATTCATGAAAACAATTAGCATGTAGGATATCAAGTTATCAACACCACGGACATTTGGATGCATTTATATTGCAAAGAACATTATGTCACATTGGCACACCAACATCAAATTGGATGTGCAACCCAAAAAAAAAAAATCAAATTGCATGCAGCAACAAATTCCACCATGAGTGGAATCACACGCACGCACGCAAGAAAAATTCTAAAGATAACCCACATTTTCAATGCCCCTTTCTGAATTTTCATACTTGGGGCCCACCTTTCATCAATCCAATCCTTCACACACAGCAGCCACTCTCGAACTGGCACAAGCCCATATTTTTCAGTGTTCTAGACATCATTCACCATTTGACTCTCACAACAATACAGCACAGTACAGAGCCATTAAGCTTTGCGGATTAAAACTAAGGCTAAATCAGAAACCGTTTGACTCTATCACAACAAAACTGCACAGTGCATAGCCATTAAGCCTTGGGGATTAAAACTAAGGCTAGGATCAGTTCATCAGCTTAATATATCATATATCCCTCATCCACATATAAACATTTCCATTGCAACACCACCCTTTTACATACACATATATCGGGCCTCTTTGTTTGCATTAGAATACATAGGTATTGAATAGATAGCAATTGGGATAATTCATGCCATAAGTGGTAAAAAATGAAGGCAAAATGTGCCAAATTTGCCCATCAAATACCTCCCCTTCAATGGAAATTAAATCAAGGGAAGATGGGAAATGAATACCCAGCCATAAGCCAACACCCTCATAATTCAATACCTAGGAAAGTCAAGGTCCCATTCACATCGCCACCTTATTTCCCTCGCTCCTCACCTCATATCCTTCAATCATCACGTCATCTCTTTAAAAGTCCTTTGTGGAGCTCATTTGGCCTTGAATTCCTACGCATACAATTCCTATGTAATCTAGTGCAAACAATCAAGCCCATACAATAACTTTTCACCCAAGAGGCACCCCTCATGGTTTCTGAGGCAAAAATCTAAACCCTTGTGGGAGCAGCTTGGATGCATTTCTATCGAGGAATAACATGATCGAAAAAAATCATTATGGATTAGATTTTGAGCAAAAAAAAAACATAATCTCATGAAGACCATTTATTCAAGGGACTCAACTTTGCAACTTTTTTATGAAATACAATCTAACAGATTAGTGTCAAAGCATGGTGAGTGACAATTCATAGGGTTTAACGAGAGCGTTGGGGTTAGACTGATGTTAATAGCAACAGTAGAAGGTACCTCTCACATGAAAACTTTCTTTATGCATTATAAATAATTATATATACATATATGTATATACGGATAAATATTAGAGACACAAATATATATTAGACATACACAGGCACAGAGAAAGTAAAGTGCAGTGGCAAGAGCCATCACTACCATACACCATGAATATCAAATCTAAGCATCCATAAACCATGATATCAAAACACTACAAACAACAATATAAGAAGTATGATGCAAAAGATATGATAACCCCAATAAAATATAACAGTGCTGGATCAAATTCAGAGAACAAAAGGTTTCAAGGACAAACCTTGGTGAGTCTTGGGTTGCTTTCAAGTACATGCCTTAGACCATCATCAGTGATCCTTGAACACTCCACCAGACACAAGGATTGCAAACAACCCTGAGCTCTTCCTGTCAGCTTTAAAAGCTCATGATCAGTAATCCTTTCGTTCAATGGCTGATCTATGTGAATGCTTCTCCAGAAAAGGGCATCACTTTGAACTGCGTCGCGGAAAGACTTGCAAACCCTTTCCGCAGATAGAAGATCCTGGACCTCCAAATAACCAAGTGAAAGCAGCAACGCATCATGTGGAGCTCCCCCATCTCCACCAGAGCAACTTTCAGCTTCATCGCCAAAGCTCAGAATCTCTTCAACATCCCAAACAGACTCGAATTCGCCATCGCAAGATTCATCCCACATCTCCATCTCCTCCTCGAAAGACCCCGATCCATTGAGTCTCCACCCCGTATTCGAGCTCTCACCAATCCCATTATCGGATGATCCAAACGCCATGGCCCTATTCCAGATCAAATTCAATCCAGACTCCACCTCAAAATCCTCAAGCCAATCCGCAATCGCAGTGAACGTAGCGCTCAGATCCATACCAAAGGGATCCGATGGCAAGAGATCAAGGATGTCATTGGCGATCGGCTCGCGAGAGCCTCCTCCTCCTCCCTCGTCGACTCGATCTCGCCCCAAAAACCCATACGGATCCTCCATCCCGAACTCGTTCCCCATTCTATCCCCAACGAACCGGTCTCCGATTCGAATCAAAGAAGCCCAATCTCCCTCGGTTGGATACATCGCGCAAGGTGAATAATTCAAAGCCATTGCAATGCAAAGATTCCCCTCTCGTCCCCCTCAGAAAACCCAAATCGACAGAAAAAGAAAAAAAACCCAAAACCCAAACCCTAACCTTACACTAGGATTCTGCAAGAAAACCCTCGATTTCGGATGAGCGGAAAAAATAAATCACCTAAAACTTCACCGAGCTTCTTGATCAGAACTTGCAATTTTATAAAACAAATATAAAAACAACACAAACCCTAACCCTAATCAGATGATCCTCCCAATCCCAACAGTTTTTACTTTTTCTTGGCTAATCTTGTTGAAAAATAAAGGACCTAATCCTAATCAAAACCTTGGATTTGAAGCAAGACGAAGAGAAAAGCAAAAATGAGAAGAAAAGACAGACCTTTTCCGTTGGAACCTTAAAAAGGAGAAAGCGCTCAGATGCAGCAATAAGAATGAAATCGCAAAAAAGAGGACAAGGGAGACGATCTGATGCCTGCAAAAAGTATAGATTACGAGCGATTGAGAGAGAGAGAGAGAGGATTCGAGGGATCGAAAAGCGATCGATCGAAGAGCGAGCGAGAGCGAGAGATTGCAGAGGGTTTGGGGGAAGTGAGAGAGAGAGAGAAGTGGAAATGCGAAGAAGGGGATGGAAATTGGAATTAGTAAGAGGCGGAGCGGGGGAAAAGAAACACGCGTCGCGTGAGGGGAAATTTGGGAGGAAAGAGAGAGAAGGAGGGGAAGGATTTTGAGGTGGGGAGATGTGTGGCGAGATATGAGGGGAATTTCTCTCGAGATTCTCCTTACTTCTCTTTTTTTTTTTTACGTACGTATTGTAGAGAGAGAAACAGCTGGAGGGAGAGAGAGAGAGCCCTAAAATGTTGGGCGCCACTTAACCAACAGCCACGCAATTTTGCGCATTCGCGCGCGGGCGGGAACTTAGGCGGGGTGGTTATTTGGGCTGGAGATTTCGTACGGGTTCGTCATAGTGACGTTAATTAGCCGCGCGCGACTGTAAATAAAACGATCATTGATTTGAGTTTGTGCGTGCATGTCTCTTTGTCCATGTGTATGTGTGTGTGGTGTTTTTTCCTTTTAAGGATAGATGTGGCCTGTGGGTATGGATGATGGGTGTTGATATTTAAAATGTTTCTATAAAATGATTCATACAATTAATATATAATAGTGGAAAAATGACAGTTTTATATATAGGATATCAACAAAATGTTTCATTAATAAGGTAGAGAGAAGGAAGTTTCTTGAGCTGGATAAATATGTCAGTATGTGTGATTTTTTAACGGCCTAAGTTGCTGCACACTACAAAGGCAATTAGCTAGTTCACATCGTTGAAAGAATAGGTCAAGTCCTAAAGTACTTGTAGAGTTAAAATTTTTTTTTTTACCCTTTGCCAAAGGGTTGTACGTACGATAGCCCACACGTGTTGGAATAGAGCTTGAACGCAGATTAAAAGAGCCCACAAATGTGAAAATAAGGCAAATTCCCTAGGAAATGAACACTAGATATCTTGGTGAGAGATGGGATCGTCAACCAACTGAGCTACCCCTAGTTCTCAATTGATCAAAGTGAGTTGGTTAGGTGTGACGTAAGGATTTTGAAATAAGAGAGGAAGTATGCTCTAATTTTCTACACGGTCCAATTTTGTTTATTTATTTATTATGATTTTATTTGGGGGATTTACCAAAAAAATTCCTTAAAATAGGATCCGTGATTAAGGACAAAAAAAACATGTAATATCAGTGGAGGATCTCCTAGCCAATTTTCGTGAATTCACTAATGTCAACGAAAACTCATTTTGCCCTAATTGAATAAGAGAAACAAAAGAAGAAAAGGAGAAGAAGTTGAACGATGATGAACCTGATGAAACCACACACATGAACTCCCTTTTATCCCATCATCAGTCCAGCCTTTATCTTCATCATCCTCTCTACAAGATTCATTTTTTGCGTGAGTCGAAGTCAGACAGGTCAGCTCGGCATGTCTATGCAATGTCAACCTCCCTTCTTCTCCTTTGCGCGATATCTCGAAATTGGCCTTCTGTTTCAATGACAACCACCGTGAAAGCTCGATCGGGTGGTTCGACCGAGGTCTCATTGATGCTTAAGTTAGTAATGAAACTTAATCAATTGTTTCTCTCCATTTGGTTAGAAAATTTCACATACCTTTTCCTCAGATCTTTCTCTCCTCATATGCTATCTCTCCCTGGGTTTCTGCCCACTACCAGCACACGTTCCCATCCCATCCTCGTCGTAACTGGTAACTGCCTGGGTCTTGGATCGTGGGGCATTACTCCGTGAATCTAGGACTTTATTCTCCTATGCCCGTCAGCTATTCCAGGCTCCTTGCTTCGTCTTCTCCTCTGGGTCGGATTGGTAAGTCGCCTTGGGTTGGTCTCGACCCAAGCCCAACCCAAGGTGTAATTCAAATTCCCCCCCACAATTGCCCCCCAAGCCATCCCTTCCCTCTCCTTTTTCAAAAGGAATGGGGGGCTTGAGATATTTTCAGACATGTGTCCGTCTCGGGTTCATCCGCCCGTCAATAGCTATCACGCATCTACGCATCTAATCTATAAGAACCGCCATTCTTCTTTTTCAGTTTCCATCTTCATCTTACTACTCCTCTGCCTCAAATCTTCCTCCATGGACTCTGCTTCCATTCTCTCATCCTCCCTCAATCCGTGGTAAGTCTCGTTTTCCTTCATTCACCTCTTCATAGATGGGAAGCCTTAAAGACCTACTTGATGCCCCGGAAGGAGTTTCCGACTTCAAGAACAAATACAACAATCCTTCGGATGTTCAGGTCCACGCCCCGCGGCCTGATGAGTCTCTGGAAATGGGATCCCGAGATGGGATGCCCTTTCTAGCCATCGCCATTGTAGAGGGCGGTGTTAGGTTTCCCCTAGATCCTCTCCTAGTCATTTTCCTTTCTTTAACAAACCTCTTCCCCACTCAGTGCTCTCCCAACCTATACCGCATCATCATGGGGGTTGCCGCACTGAACAGGCTGCTTGGTACAAGCATCGGGGTTTATGACATCTTATCTTGTTACATGTTGATCCCTCTAGACAGCTACATATCAATTTTCTATTTGAAATCTAGGGACTCTAGCAGGCTTCTTGTCCATTTTCTCCTAGATTCTAATAAGTCTAGTAAGGAAGATTTCATTATCGTGAGTGGGAACTGGCAAACGCCAACCATCTGGGGTAGGATCAATCAAACAGTCCCTCGATCCCTAGGCCTCCCAGGTTGGAACTAGTCTCTTTTAGGCGCTTTCCTTTTGTTCTCTTTCATTCATCTACTAACTGCTTTTCTTCTCTCTCTTCTTTTTTTTAGATGCAATAATCAACCGCGTTCCTCTCCAATATGAAAAGTTAAAGCGGGTGCTTGAATTTCGAGGACCTACCGAGCTAAATGGTTGGGGCCGAGCTGCTCATTTATTGCTCGGATACATCCATACATGCGATAACTTCTTATCACTTCCTGCTTGGCACGAGCCCCTGGCATCTGACCCTCTTTTTAAGCGGAGGAAGGCTCTCGTTGTGAAGGTTTCCAGGTCCTCGAGGGCAAACCTCCAACGCTCAGTCCTCTGCTTCTCAGCATTCCCTTGCCCCCACTTAGCCTGCTAATCAACCTCCATCTGCTCGAAAAGAGTCCTCTGGCGTTAATAGGTCATTGCAACGTACTCTACCTTCTAGCGATTCTTTATCTTCCGCCAACCATCAACGAACTCCTGTCCTAAATATCTCAGATAATTCTTCCTTGTCTGACACCCAAAAGCCCTCTCCAGCACTGTCTCGGCGCAGACCAAAAATCTTTTTTTACAGCCTCGGCGATCCTCCAACCTCCATGACTGGGAAGGCTCCCTCCTCTAGACCTTTGTCAACGCTTGGTAAAAGACCGGCATCTTAATCTCATCACGAACTGCGTGAGCCAAAGATGGGCAAATATCCTGCCAAACCTGCCGAAGTTACTGACTCTCCTTCCACGTGGTTGAAAGATTGCCTGCCCCCACTGCCCCCTCAGCCAAGCTCTTCCTCGGGTCAGAAGGGCTCGCTTGGATCTCCGTCCCTGGGTGAGTGGATTTCTGGATCTCCATCCTTGACTCTAATCATGGGTAAATCTGTCATTCTCCCTTCCGATATGAATCTACACAGCACCTTACCTAGCGACGAGCTCGTGTCCACGGGAGTTCAACACTGCCTTCTAGTATGTCAGCCTTTGATCATTAGGCCTCTTTTTTATTCAAAGTCCTTTTGACAATGTTCCTTACCTTTCTTCCTCATTACCAGGGTCTTAAGAAATGGTTTGCCGTTTCCAATCGCATGAAGAAGTTTCAGAGGCGCGTGGAGGATTTAGAAAAGGTGTTGGCAGGATCTGAAGCCGCTTGGCGCTTGGCTGAGTCCAATGATGACGCCTCCTTCAAGACTGCTAAGATTGCTGAAGCCCAGGCGGTTGCTGCCAAGAGTCGCCTTGCGGCGATCGAGATAGAACTTGAAGCTTTCTGCTCCAGGCAGATATGTATCCCATGGCGAGACGCGCCTTGGGAGGCCCTGGCTCTACCTCTGGTGTGTTTCCCCTTGCAATTTGTCCATGAAAGGCAAGATTATCGGGCGACTCGGGCCAACGTGGAAAACCTATGATCAGACTCGTCATTTCCCATCCGCAGAAGGGACGGTTCAATTGCTTTTGGTGCACTAGACATATTCGAAATCTGCTCCGTTAGAGCGGTTGATCAAAAGATCTTTTCTCGATTGTTTTCGTCCTCCTCTTATTTGGGCTTCCTCCCCCTGAGGTGGAGGTCGTCCAGTTTAAGGATGCGATCCTTGATTCTGATCTTGATCTGCCATTTTTCTCCGCAAGAAGAAGCGTCAATGGTTTTTTTTTTCCTTTTCGCTACCTACAGACGACGTCAATTGTAAGATCCATTTTTTGTGTAAGCCGAAGACAAACAAGTCATCTCGGCCCGTCGATGCAATGTCAGCCTCCCTTATTCTAATTCGTGCGATATCTCAAATTTGGTCTCCTGTTTCAAAGACAACCACCGTGAAAGCTCGATTGGGTGGTCCGACCGAGGTCTCTCCTATGCTTAAGTTAGTAATGGAACTTAATCAATTCTTTCTCTCCATTTGGTTAGAAAATTTCACATACCTTTTCCTTAGATCTTTCTCTCCTCATATGCTATCTCTCCCTGGATTTCTGCCCACTACCAGCACACGTTCCCATCCCATCCTCGTCGTAACTGGTAACCACCTGGCTCTTGGATCGTGGGGCGTTTCTCTGTGAATCCAGGGCTTTATTCTCCTCTGTCTGCCAGCCATTCCAGTCTCCTCGCTCTTCGTCTTCTCCTCTGGGTCGGATTGGTAAGTCACATTGGGTTGGTCTCAACCCAAGCCCAACCCAAGGTGCAATTCAAATCCATCCCCCCCCCCCCACTCTCCTTTCATCTCCACTTTGGTGAGGTATGTTTGGTGGTTTATATCGACGTTTTGGTTGGTGTTGGTTAGTTTGGACGATTCTGAATGTAGAGAAGAAGGTGTGTGAAGGGAATGAGAGAATGAGATAAAGACAGCTGCTTGGGTTCCATAGAGAAAGTGGGTTGGATTCCCACCACGTTGGGTGGGTTTTGGGAGGGAAAGGGAAAGGAAAAGAGGAAGGGAAAGGTGAATGATATATATGATCATGGGACTTCATCTCCATTGAATGTTGTGGCTCAAGAACACCCAACGACATTATCCCCTTCTCGTTTCTATCAATCCCCCTTTGTCCCCCTTTTGCTCGACTGCTCTATTCTATAATTTTGTGATCCGAATATACAAAGAGAAGCAAACTAAGTGATATCATATTAATGCCAAACTGTCAAGGATAGTATTAAATTGTAGCTTACTTTCATGATCCCACCAATGTGAAATTCATAAGGGTTGCACAAAATGATTTATGATATGACAGGATATGGTTGATATTGGTCTAGTGTAGAATGTATTGGGTGTAGATATGTTAGGGCACAATTATGTAGACTGGATGTTTATTCTCCTCTACCTTGTTACTTTCATCTCCATCTTCTCTTCTCTTTTCCTTCTTCCTTACTCCATTGCTTTTCTCATTTTCACATTGTCTTCTACTGTTTATCTATGCCCCGACATCAAATCTATTTTCTCTTCTTGTTATTTCTTTATGTCCCTTCCATATTTGTTTATTATTTTAAATAATTTTTCATTTTCTCCCACGTTATTTTTTTATTTTTATTTTTTTGTCTGCATAGGAATATCAAAGGATGAGATGTTTTTTTGTATTTCACTTTATGTCGCGACCCCGGACCGAGGATTGGGCCTACGACGGTGATGCGTCAATCTAATTGGAATTTTATCTAATTTCCTACAGGTTCCCGCGGTGAGGATTCCGAGACACGTGGAATCTAGCTCACACGATTAAATTTGCGGAAGCATGTAGCAATTATATCAAAACAAGCACGAATAAAATTTCAAGTGCAAGAATAGGAGTATCAAGATAACGTATCAAAAGTAGGAAAATATAACATAACATTTCCATCATAATTCAAGTTATAGTCAACCCAAAAGTAAGTTAAGTTTTGTTACAAGCAATAAAAGGTCAACAAAGGCCAATACAATTCCCAAAAGTATAAAAGAACCCTAGACAAAATGGAATGAATCTCAAGATCCCGCCTGGCGTCTAGTTAACGTCGTCGGGCTGCCACTCACGAGTTGGGGGCTCAACAGCCTCCTCCGGACGCTCCTCCTCAAAGGCAACGTCAACTGCACCTGAGCACCAAAATACAATGGTCAAACACGATGTTTTGGCAGGTAATCAATTTAGGTATAAGCATGGAACAATAAATGTTTTAAGAAAATCATAATAAGCAAATTACTGAATTTGAAACGATTACTTAACTGAGGTAAAATTCAAAATATGAACAAAGCTAAAATACAAAACAAGCTAAGATACTAAAGCAAGCTAGCATGAATATTTATAATATCATGAATAATAAATCCACAAAGAGCCCATCCTTTCTCTATCATTTATAATGAAAAGAGCAAGCACGCACGACAAGCACGATAAACAAAACACGATTCCCACGCCACACTGAGGTGGACGGGGATTTCCGGCCGTGGAACCGGACACGCACGATGTGTAATAGAATACAGACTAATCTGCAGATAGTCCACATGTTTAAGGACCTCAGACAGTGGTTCAGACTGAAAGGGCAATCCAAGCTCAGTAGTGTTCACTTGAATTCATGAATGTACAAAATATGGCAAAACACGTTTTAAACAGATCGGAAATTTAAGGGGAAAATCACCTATCAAGACAAGACAAGGCACGACTAGCAAAGGGCATAAATTATACGCATATGAACTTAAGAAGTGATTCCCTTTTTAATACTTGAAACAAATCTTTAAACAAGCTTGTTCTTGAAATTCAGAACGGGCGTATGATGGTACTCATTGTACCAAAACCGAAGTTCAAACATGAAATCCCTCAAGGATATGTTGAGACCATTGATTGACCTTCGTGTAATTGAAACCTAAATGTCGGAAAAATAATATGAATTGGTGTCCCCGAAGTTGGTTTATATTTCGAAGTTCCATTTACACAATGTAAAGCTAAAGCCCTTAACATAGTATAGTTTTCAATCCTCAAGAAAATACACAAATGGAAACAAAACTCATTCCTGAATCTGGCAGGTTCGCTCGAGCGGACAGGTCTTTGTCATGCTCCAGGCCAGACAATGGATAGTTCACTCAAGTGGACCCAAGGGTCGCTCGAGTGAACCCAGGGGTCGCTTGAGTGAACAGGCTTCTGCCTGTGCTCGCTGAGTGCAGAAACTGTCATTCTTTTGTGTGATTTCTGATTTATTTCTTCCCCTCTTCTCATCCTTAAACCACCTGCAATCCCCTGAGCCTCCATGCTCTCCAAGGGGTCAATTTTACATTTTAAACCCATTCACATAACAATCCATACCATTAAATTTCCATTCTCCATCAAAATCAAAATAAGATTTCTAGGCAAAACACATGCTTACAATTCAAAGCAAAAATTGCATAAGCTTGTAGAATGGTTAACACAATTGCAATAAGATAAATGAAATCCAAATGAATGAGTCTAAAACATCTCGTTTGAAAACTCAATAACATAGCTAGAAGAATATTTATAAGCAAGGATGAAATCCATATCAAACATGCATCCATATTCCTATAAAGATCACTTGCCTTTTGCCCAAATGCCACACAAATTCTCTTTAATCACTCCTACTCAAGAGCTAAGCCAAACACTACAAAAACCCCATGAAAATCCATTCAAAACTCAACCAAATTTGAAAACAAATAACCCATTTCGAAATGGGTGTTGCATGCTAGAAAAATAAGTTCTTTAGGAGCTAAAAAGACTCCATGGAAAAGATGGGTTGAAGTTCTCACCTAGAGATGCCCAAACAAGAAGAGATGAAGAAAAATGGAGAGCTTGCCCAACTATAACTTACAAGAAAATAACATCAATAGAAAGCTTGGGATGAGAGGAAGAAAATGGTGGTCTTAAAATTTCATTTGGAGACTCCTAACTAGAGTATGCAAGATGGGGGAAGGTAGAAGAAAAGACGGTTTTCCCTTGAGCTTTGGTTCTCTAGGGTTGCAGGAAAATGATGATGAACAAGAGAGAGAAGAAGGATGACATAAGTACTTTGCAAATGGGGCCCATTAGATCTAATTCTTGCATCGTCAAAA
The DNA here is from genome assembly GCA_038049695.1 of Cinnamomum chago. Lineage (NCBI taxonomy): Eukaryota > Viridiplantae > Streptophyta > Magnoliopsida > Laurales > Lauraceae > Cinnamomum > Cinnamomum chago. The sequence goes on along the minus strand of CP142454.1, from coordinate 71,721,348 downwards.
ACATGATCTTGCGGGTCCCGAACGAACTCGACGAAGAAGGATAAAATGATCCTCAAAAAATATAGTCTCCAAAAAGTATAATTTTTGACATGGTTTTGAGATTTCGAAGTTTGTGTCCAGATTTGGGTATAAAAAGACAATTTTACCCTTTTGGGCCAAAACTTAGGTTTTTGGGCTTCAAATACGGACGGGCTGAAAACGAAAGTTGTAACGAATAATAAAACCATTCAAATGAAAATAAAAATCATAATTAAAACGGAAATCAAAACGATCATCCCAAGCTTGCACATACACTCAGGCCTCTCTGAATGTATCTGACTAACACTAAACGTTCTCAAAATTTCCAAAGCTATGTCCATGACTAAAACTAATTATTTTCTAACCCAATGGTAATTAAACCCACCTAAGACTAAGCACACACTAATCACGCACTAATCGGATTAGTCTGGGTCGGGGTCTAACACTTTAATTGAGAGTTTGATTAGAATACGACCAACCTGGTGTACAAGGGCGGTGGATAAAAGATGATATATCCTAGTAACTTTACATACTACAATTCATTGGTCCAAAGTGCATTAAAAGCAACAAATGGGTAGAAAGAGACGAAGCTCTTGAAATTCAATACTATATTTGATCATTTACATTCGATGATTGGACTAACAAACTATGTAATAAATAAAAAATTTTCTTTTATTTTCCTTATTTTAGTATTTTTATTGCATATATAAACTTATTAATTTGAACTGACTATCATGAATGCCTATAAATAAATATATATTTATATTTTATAAGTAATGGATTCATTTAAAAAAAAAAAAACATGACTCTCCCGAGTCTCCGCATTGACTAACAAACTATGTAATATATAAAAAAAATTCTTTTATTTTTCTTATTGGTGTACTTTTATTGCATATATAAACTTATTAATTTGAATTGATTAATTCTCATGAATGCCTATAAATAAATATATTTTTATATTTTATAAGTAATGGATTCATGAAAAAAAAAAAAAAGCATGACTCCACTTTGTTTACTCTAAGTCAAATTTTTTTACACCGGACGAGTCAAGTCCAAATCATGAATTTTCCAACCTTAAATAAAATATGAATTAAACAATTAGAAAGGATTCAGGCACCAACTTTTTACAATGGGGAAAGCACCTCAATAAAGAGAGAAACTTCATTTTTGTAAAAAGTCTATAAGTGTAGTTAAGGTTGTAAATAGGTGTGGTCTATAGCGGACATGGGGTCGCACCCAATTAAACTTATACATAGTGTGGATCCAAATCTAAGTATATAAATATAAATTATAATGTTTTTTACTGTTTTCTTCTGTAAATATAATATTTTTACTGTTATATTATACAATAGTGTACATATCATTCAACTACGTTGTATTGGATAGGGACCTGATTAGACCTATCCTAAATCTCTCTAATATTTATCAACCAAGTTCAAAAGAGAGAAGGTCCAATCCATATACAATCAAGTACTCCTCCAGTGTCTGTAGGTGTGACATGCCACATTAGTAAGCACATCTCATGCTGGTAGGATAGGCCCCACAGATCTTGCAGAAATGTGAGAAGTGGTTACAAACTAGCTATCTCTAAACAATAAAAAAAAAAGAAAAAAAAAACCAAGATACAAAACAAATCAGTTTTAAAATGATGACCCCTGACTATAATTTTTATTTTGAAATTCAAAATCTTAAATTCATGGGTTAGATAGGTGATATGCACCATCCTTGGGAGGTCCAATATAGGCCCCTTAACTATAATATTTCTCGTGACATTGTAACTGTCCAAGTTGTACAAGTGTTCATCATTTGATTATGGTTAATTGAGGATCTAAAATATTCACCTGGTTAATCTGTCACACTTGATATAATTTGACATATGATTTTCTTATTTGACATCAACTCTTATAAGGTTTTCAAAATAAGCCTTTAATTATAGATCATCAAACAAGAAACTATCTTATCTATCATTTATTCATATATATATATATATATATAGCAAGGCTCTCCTAAGTTCAAGCTTAGGAAAAAATTTCGTAAGCTTATGCTTGTGGGGCCTACCTTTGGTCCATCCGAATGGACCAAACACATGACTTCCCTAGATTGCATATGTCCACAAACTTTCGATCAGATCCGAATTTACTGGACCGTTGGATCAACTATGTACCAATCCAAATGAACAGTTGACCGTTAAACTTTTGGGCCTATATGGAGATGATAGAAATCTCATTTGAGTCTGATTTTTTGTAGAGAGGAAGATCCCAAGGAATCCTTAAAATCCCCCCCCCCCCCCCCCCCCCCTCCATCCCCATGTAGGTCCTCAGGTGGGCTCCACCACACACTTGAACTTACCTTATCCTAAGCTTGAGGTGAGAGCCCTCACATTTAAGTTGGATATGGGTTTAAGGGGGGATATATATAAAGGTGGGAGCCCTCACCTTTAAGTTGTTGACATTAGATATGGATGTGAGGCCCCATACCTTATCTCTCATATAAAGTGAGAGATATCTCTATAAGAGCATCTCCATATATATATATATATATGGAGAATATTCATGTGCATCCATCCCACACCATATGGTGAGAGACACTTATATAATTGGAAAAATTCATGTGCACAAGAGGAAAAGCCATACATATGATAATATGAAAAAAAAAAAAAAGAATGTTCATGTGCAAATAGGGAAAGCCATGTAATTGTACCTCACCCTAAGGTGAAAGATGGATGCACATGAATGTCCTTATATATATATATGTGATAGACGGGTGGAAGCCCTCATATTTAAGTTGTTGGCATTGGATATGGATGTACCTTATCTCTCACCTTATTTGAAAGATATGGGTGTGGGCCCTCACATTTAAGTTGTGGACATTGGATATGGATGTGATGGCCCCACTCAATCTTTCATATAAGGTGAGAGATATCATCCATTCATCACATTGGCTATAAAGGTAATATTTGGAAAAAAAGAAAAAAAGAAGCAGTAGCAGCAACAGCTTCAGGAAGATGGACACAATCTAAACAATGCTTTGTATGAACGAACTAATATTAATATTGCCTATAAAAAATAAGTTAGATTCAGTAAAAGAGGAACCCATCATCAAGCATATGACCAATTTAATGAGAAATGAAGTTATTTCTAAAAGAAGAACAATATGATCATCATTCAACTCTTGATGTTGGCACGTGAGAAGTTGATTAAATTACGAATGCCAGTTGCTTAGGTAAAAGTGATTGGCTTGTTTGGCAACTCTGATTTATTCATATATAAATCTTTATACTTGTTTGACCAGAGTTGTTTCCGTCAGACGACTTTACAAATTATAGACGATTTGGTATTTCTTAATAAGGAAGCTTGCCATATAATAGAAGTTATACATGTAAATTTTCAAAAATAATAATAATAAAAGTTCCTTCCAAAGCAGTTTTAAGTGAATATACCTTATTTTTAAACTTGAAAATTTGACATATTAATCCCCCTTAAACTCTACTTCCTCAATTCCATGACTGAAATTGAATTAAACGACTCTGGTCCAATTTATTTTTTATTTTTTACTTTTTTGCCCTAGATTGCATGATATCATGGGATCCAAATGTTAAAAGTTGAAAAGCCCGTACATTAAAAAAAAATTGGATTATTTTCTTATCTAGACCTGAATCCCATGATATCATGGGTTTTTAAACTTTTTACATTCGGATCCCATGAATATCTAGGGAAGCAGGGCAGAAAAGTAAAAGAAAAATGTGAACCAGAGTCAAACGACTCTGGTGATATTAGTAGATTTTCACTTTTTCAGTCATGAAATTAGAGAAACAAGGTTTAAGGGGGTTTAATATCATAAATCCCCTTTAAACTTTTCAAGTACAGAAAGAGAAAAAACTGTTTGCAATACTAGGGTGTTACACCAAATTGTTCTGTGTATGCAATACATTACTCCAATGCCATCAGTGCGTGGGCGACCTTTAAGTGGTATTCGGTTTCACTAGGCTTGGGTGGGTGGTGTGATGGTAAGGAGGTTTGCTAATCCTAATCTCATTATATCTAGATTAGAGAGCATTCATCAAGGGAAAACCTACTGTTGAGATCTCATTTACACAGTGGGCTCCAAGTAGATCCCACACTGCCCCTATTGTGTGTGTGTGGCCCATTGCCACACTAAAAAGGCCGTCACCATTCCAAACCGTGTATGAGATACATGCAGTGTGATTAGGCTTATCAATGGCAGTGATTGCTTGATCCCACACATGTAAGAAGAGCGGGATACCTAGTGATTGATTCTTGGATAGCCAGGTGACATCCAGAGTAGCCAACAAAGCAACCAATTGTTGTCATCTCATTGCGCTCTTTAGTCCCCGGAGATTTCAGTTATCTTTTTATTTGCTGTTTGACTGTTTATATATGTATAGACACATGCTTAAAGTTTGATTTTCCAAATTAAAAATTAGACTTCTGTTATTTTAATATTTAATCATGCATTTCTGGTTTTTTTTTTTAATTCTATATCTCCATGTGCTTTCTGTTTGTTTTAGAGGGAGAATGGGAGTTGGGGTTTTGGTAGGGTGAGATAAAAGGGAGGAATAGATGGTCAGGTTAGTTGAGTGGAGTTAGAAGAGGTGCATCCCATCTTCCTGATCAGGGTAACCCACCTCTCCAAGTTTCTACTTCTCCACAGCCCCACGCCACCTACAAGTCAGTATCTCACAGCACCCTCTCCCTTTCTTTATTCCACACACTTGTGTGGAATCATCCCTCAATATAATATAAGGATCCCTTTGGACTATAAACATGGACCCATGCTTTTATTTCATTTTCGAAGACTGGCCTTTTTGACGACAATGCTGAAAAGGTACAAAAGCTGGATTCTTATTACAGAGAGAAGATTGGAAGTGCACATGTGTGCCATGGGGTGATTTTATCCTCAAGTTTGATATTACTTGTTTAGCAAGCTGTTGCTGAACTCTGTACGTGTGGTGTGGAGTCTATGATTTTGCTGATGATCTATCCAGACCATGTACCTTGTGATCCCCGCCTCAAGTTTCTTCACAGTGATGATTCATTGTTCTATAGTGTGAAAGTGACTGCAAGTAGGGATGGCATTTTTAACCCGCCCCGCCCCAACCCGGAGTGCCCGCCCCGCCCCGCACGGGTTTTCCCCGCCCCGACTCTTAGACGGGGCGGGGACGGGGAAAAAAACTACACCCCGAATCCGGGGCGGGGCGGGGATGGGAATGGGTCCTGCCCCGCCCCGCCCCATAACCCGCCCCGTAATGCCGCCCCATGCCCCGCCCCGTAACCCGCCCCGAAATTAATAATCCTCTAAAATATATATATATATTAGATTTCTTTTATAATAAATAAACATATTTATATGTAAATGTATATATTGATTTTATGTTGTTATTAAGGGTTAAGTAGATTGATGAAGACTTTTTTTAAAGTTAAACATGTAATTGAATGAGACATTATAAAAGCATATAATATGATCCCATTCCCTCTAATTCAAATTTAATGAAGTTAAAATTGTTAAAAAATCTATCTAAGCTTATTTTACTTTAATCATATATAATGTTAAATTGTGACAAGATAAATAATATTAAATAAAACGAATATAAATATATAATAGAATGATGGATCATGCTTTAATAGCAAAGTAAATTATAGTTAGTAACTTAATATGATTCTAATCATACTAACAACACTATAAATTATACTAATTTTAATTATATGTAATCAACCTCTTTATTAGTAAGTGGAGTTCATTGGTCTTAAAGTGAGGTTTCTGCCAAATCAATGAGATTTAATGATATTGACCATCAACTGTTAATAATTTTGACTCGACTTGATCCTCGTTAAGATCTTCCAATCTTTTTCTTACATATGGTTAGTACTTTGTATGCATATGGTTGGGGCCCACACCATGGAAAGTTGGGTAAGCTTGTTGACCTGAGGGAAAATTGGAACATATATCATGTAGTCAGTTAAATACCAGAAATGGAGTGAAACCATGTATTGATAATTTACCTTTTTTCTTTGTAGAGAAAAAGTGATAATTTAAAAATAGGGAGATGGAATTGAATGTGTTGAATAGTGCAGAGTAGCATGTATGCTCGACCTAAAGTTTACTCATTCATTAATTATGATAAAGAAGTCAATTCAAATATTTTTTAAAGCTATAAAGGTTAAATCAACATTTAATTAATAGGTCACATTCAAGTTAAATTGCCGAGAGGTCATGGTAAAGTTGGGCCCGGAGGTCATATGTTATAGATTAACTTTAATCCAATCCATTGATTAATTGGGTTAGAGAAATGTTAGTTCAAACATATTAAAAAAAAAAAAAAACTCTAACTTTGAATTACCAAGTGGATTAACTGGTAGCTCAGCGGTGAGGCACATCCCTTCCATAAAAACAGGTAAGGATCAATTCCTTACTATAGTACTGATGGTGAGGGACTTGATTGAGTGAGTACAAGGCATATGATTATTTATAGTATAGGAGGGGGAGTTCGAGTTAGGTTGGTAAGTTAGGTCAAAATTTCTACTACTATCAATTTCTTCTAAAACTTTCTCCAATTAAAGGACTATAGCTAATTTACCAACTGCCTCATGACAATGCTCTTATTAATTATCATAAATTAAAAGAGTTTATAAAACTATCTTACTCCTGTTTCATTAGAAGGTAACTTGCACTTGAGCTAAGCCCAAATTGTTACCGAACCAACTTCAGTTCTAACCCTTCCAACTTCAAACTTTACCTCTAAATTTCAAATTTCAAATTTCATTTCGCAATTGATTGAGAAATTGGAGCTCAATTGAGATTGCAATTGCGAAATTGAAACTCCAATTTTCATTTCAATTTTAATTAGAGATAAATTTTAAATTTTCTTGAAATCTACGTTGAGAGTCCACTTTTGTCAACCTTCTTTAGGAGAATTTCAAATTTAAATATATTTTATAGTACAAGCACGTTTCTCTTTTTTCTTTGCCTTTTTTTTTCCTATTGAAAAATAGAAGAACTTGCACATGATTTCTCTATGTCAAAGCCTTTTAGAGGATCCAAATTTATCAATGTGTATAAATCCAACAACAGAGCCTATATCTTAAATCGTTCACATCACTAGCTAAACCTATATTAGATTTATTTTAAATTATACTCTAATAGAACTTATCTCATCATCAAACTTGAAAGAACCTCCTAAATCCTAATGGGCCCATTTGGATCATAATCTGGGCATATATAATATCTGGGCCAGGCATGGATGAATGACAGAAAGCCCAAGCCCTGGCCTAGGCGAGCCCAAATAAAGAGTGTAATTTAGTGATTATTTGTCCAAACAATAAAGCATTTTGCTTAGCCTGGCCCAATTGGTATTGGACACAGACCTGACCCAAAAAAAGCTCGTTTGCATTTTGCAACTCTTTTGCCGTATGGAATTTGGAGTTCATATATAATTTGCAACTCATATATAAAGCAAACCAAAGGTCCAAAAGACCAAAACCCTAGCCGTCTCTCAAGTCTCCAAAAGACCACAACCCTTCCACTCCTTTCGGGCTTCCTCCTTTCCACCTCTGGGAAAAAAACCCTTCAGCCGAATCAGCCCCTTCTTCCTTCGAGTGCACCGTGGAGGAACCCTTCTTGTTGGACATTTGTGACGGTCGCTTCAGGTAAACCTCTCTCTCTGAGCTAGTTGTTGTCATTCCTTTTTAATCTTGAATATTGAGAGACTTATAGAAAGGTTAGGATCCCTGAAGAGCGCTGAATCCATCCATAAATATGATCCTTCCCATAGTTTTTGTGTTTAACATGTCTATAGTTTCTCCCTGCATGATTTATATCGTTGAGTTTGAGCGCCTGTAATCTACTTTGGGTTAGAAAATCAAAAAGTAATTTGTTAGTTGGCACAATCTGTTTTTGGTGGTTCTGATCTTGGAAATTATGAGCAAGAACCCTTTGCAAATGTTAAATTATTGATGCATGAGAATTGTTAGGAGATTAAAGTGGAAATGGATGGTGTTACTGTGGGTTATAAAGCTCGTCATGACCTGATTCTGATGATCTTATCTCATATTTAAGAACTCAACTGTTTCGTTGCCGTTGAAAAAAAAACATTGTTTCCTCTCTTAGTTAGGTTAAATAGAATAGTAATGCTGGGGCATCAAATATTTAGGGATATCATTGTAGATGGGGATTGACCGATTGGAATGATGGGTCCTGCACCATATTTGGGCCACACATTATCGTTTTTAAAGGCGGGCTTCACTGATTGTGTGAGTGCAAATCGCCTCCAGCCTTGTTTTCATTAAGTTTGGGCTTGACCCAAGATGTCCATACTGACCTATTTAAAGGCCTATGCCTATTTACATGTTTGTCTTGGTGTTTTTATTGCTAGTTGTATATCTAATTTAATTTACAGGATTTTCTAGTTGACACATTGAAAGCAAATACTAAAAGAATTATTGCAGATTTTGTTCAAATGTCTTCGTCATCTTCACCTGGAAATGATGATATGGTTAGTGGATCTCAAACTTCTTCACCAATTTCCGAAAGTCCGCAATCACCTATGATCCCTTCTGAAGAGAATCAATCCAATGCTTCTTCAAGTCCTATCAATTCTGAACAAGTTGAAGCTAATGATGGTGGAAAGTCAAAATTGAAGTCGGCTATGTGGAATCATTATGATAGAATAATAGTTGATGGGGTTTATAGGGCAGTGTGCAATTATTGTTCCAAATCCCTTGGTGGAGAAACTAAAAATGGGACCAAACATCTACATGACCATTTTAGGAGATGTCCAAAGAGAAAGTATAAAGATATTGTGGATATGAGACAACAAGTTTTGGTGAATCAACAAAATAAAGCTGATGAAAGAATGAGTTTGACTGCCCATCACTTTGATCAAGAAGTATCAAAGAGGGAACTCACAAATATGATTATTTTGCATGAGTATCCTCTTTCTATAGTGGAGCATTTTGGGTTTAGAAGATTTGTAGTTTCATTGCAACCTTTGTTTAAAATGGTTTGCAGAAATACAATAAAGAGCGAAATCTTCAAAATCTACAATTGTGAGAAAGAGAATGTGATGAAAAAGTTAGATAAGAATCGAGGCAGAGTTGCCATTACAACTGATATGTGGACATCAAGTAACAGAAAGAGGGGGTTTATGGTTGTAACGGCACACTTTATCGATGACTCGTGGAATTTACATAGTCGAGTTATGAGGTATATACTTCTTTTTTTTATACTATTTTAGATTGTTTGAACTTAATTATTGAACAAGTAGATTTTTTAACTAAACAAACTCAATAATTAATTATATTTCAGGTTTATTTATGTGCCTTCTCCACATACAAAAGAGGTTCTTGCGGATTCACTTTTGGAATGCTTATTGGAATGGAATATTGACCGGAAGTTGTCTACAATGACCGTGGATAATTGTAGTACAAATGATGCCATGGTTAAAATTCTTTCAGAGAGGCTTCAAAAAAGTTCACTTATGTTGCACGGGTCCTTGCTGCATATGCGCTGCGCCGCGCATATTCTTAATCTGATTGTTCAAGATGGGTTGGGTGTAATTAAGGTAGCAGTTGAAAAAATTCGGGATAGCGTGGTATTTTGGACAGCATCAACAAAGAGAAGGCAAAAATTTGGAGAGACAACGCAACAGTTGCATATGGAAAGAGCTAAAGAATTGGTTCTAGACTGTAAGACTCGTTGGAACTCTACATATCTTATGTTGTCTAGTGCCTTGATGTACAAGGATGTTTTCTTTCGCTTAAAACAACGTGACTCATCCTATTTTTTAATGCCAAGTGATGAAGAATGGGAGGTTGCAAAAAATATTTGCAAGAAACTAGAGTTATTCTTCAATGTGACTAAGTTGTTCTCAGGTACCACATATCCTACTGCTAATATTTATTTTCCAAAAGTTTGTGAAATTAAAATATCATTGGCGGAGTGGTGTTTGGATTCTAATGTTGTGATTAAGAATATGACATTTCATATGTTTGAGAAATTTAATAGTTATTGGAATGTCATTAGTGGTATAATGGGTGTAGCAACTGTCCTAGATCCAAGGTATAAGATGATGTTGTTGGAGTTCTACTTTCCTACAATTTATGGTGACGACGCAGATTATGAGATTAGGAAGATAAAGGGAATTTGTGAGGATTTGATGCATGAATATAGTTCCCAAAATATGGACACAAATAGCCATGACTCCTTTACATCAAATCCAAATGTGGTAAATAAAGACAGTCTTGCAAGTTTTGATCAGTTTGTTAGTAGTAGAAAGAAGGGTTCAATTGGAAATATAAAGTTAGAGTTGGACCACTATCTTGAGGATGATGTATTGCCTCGGTCTCCTGATTTTGACATCCTTGCTTGGTGGAAAACTAATGGACCCAAGTATCCCAATTTGCAACGTATGGCAAGAGATATTCTAGCCATTCCAGTGTCAACGGTTGCTTCAGAGTCAGCTTTTAGTACCAGTGGTCGATTGTTGAGTCCACATCGTAGTAAACTCCATTCAAATACAGTTGAGGCGTTGATGTGTGCTTAGAATTGGTTAAACAATGAAATTTCACCTAGAGATGGAGGTATTATAAATTAATATTTAAATTAGTTACATGTTATTTAATTGAATTTCTCTTATTTTTAATATGTTTTTGGTGTTATTAGGCCATTCATTGAAAATGAGTTCAAAGGATTCCATCATGCTTCAAAACATTCTCGATGACATTGATGATGATGAAGGAGAAGAAATTGATCAAATTGTGCTTGGATGATACCTTCTAAAGTAATTTTTTTTCCACTTTCACTTTTGTAACTACTTGGGAGTTTATATGTTAATTATTGGTTTCATTAGATTTTCATTTTGCATGCAGTGAGGCTGACAGAGGACAACTAGTTGGTGCATTTGTTGCTTCTAAGGGCGTTGCAGGGTTCTTCTTTTTTTTTTTTTATTCCTATCTTGATGGTGCAACTTGAACTCTATTTGTGGTTGAACTTTGTTTGTGGCATTGCGGGGTTCTGTTATTTGAACAATCATGTACTCTATTTGAACTATGTCTGTGGTTGCTTAAAAATTCTCCAAACTTGATGATGTGATTGTACTCTATTTGAACTTTGTTTGTGGTTGACTAAAAATTCTCCAAACTTGATAATGAGCTTGGAAATAAGAAAACTTATGTTACAAGGTGGCTTTTCCTCTTCTTCTTCTTCACTTTTCTTTTTTATGAAGAACTTTGACAGGTCCAATGGCAAGTGTAGACTGTGAATCATTGAAGTGTGCAGGTGAATGCTATACAGGTCCAGGACTAATGCAACCCATTTTTTTTGAGCTTTTGCTATAGAAGTATTTACATGTTTCCTTTTTCGTTCTTAATAATGCTCCATAACATGCTGGTGGTGGTGATGACGCCAAAACAGGATGCAGAACCTTGGTGGGTTTTGGATCTTGGGATCTAATTAGCCATTGATTTTCATTCTCTTCTCCTCTGTGATTCTCTGTTTTCTGTTGTTTCCTCAGTGGATTTGGTGATGTGGAGAGACATATCTAAATCAGCACTTATTTTTGGAGTTGGAACCTTTACTCTTGTCTCATCGTCATATACCAAAGATGTCAACTTCAGGTTAAAGACCTATAAAATCAAAAGAAATTTTTTTTTCTATTTTTCCATATGAATTCCCATGTTGCAGATCACTAATTCCCATTTCAATTTTCTACAGCTTTATTTCTGCAATTTCCTATCTGGGTCTAGTATATCTTGCTGCAAAATTCTTTTATAAGTCAATAATCTGTAGGTAATTGAACAAATCTCTCTCTATCTCAATCTCTCTCTCTCTAGGTAGGTAGGTAGATAGATAGATAATCTCTCTCAATTTATGTCTTAATTTTTTGATTGTATGAATCAGGGGAGCTGTGGATTTCATGGATTCAGACCAAAAACACATAATATTGGGAGAAGAAGAAGTAATTTGGATACTGAAATTGAATCTTCCATACTTCAATGAGGTTCTTTTCAAGATCAGATGCCTTTTCTCTGGAGATCCTGCAACTACCATGAAGGTATTTCCCTTTCTACTGATCTTGTTTTTTAAGAAACAGGAACACTACTGAAAGTAGCATGGTAAAACACAGGAGTAAGAAGGAAAAATCCAAAGATCCAATCTCCACTCCTATCAAATTCAATCCATGCCATATACTTATTTTTTTCACACTCATAACTTCTATTATATTCCCTTCTTCATGTCCAGCCACTGGGCATGCTTCCATCATCCTGTCCTGTCCCTGTTATACCCATCACATTTGCAACCTTGATCAGAAACAGAGATCAGTAAACACTACTAAGGCCATGGTTGTGTAATGTAAGGATTCGGCTAGATATGGAGAACATGATAGATTGTGGAGTTCACATTTAGATTACACAATGTAGATTGTAGATTACACAAACACATCCTAAATAGAATATCAACGAAGAACATGATAGATCGTCGAGTTCACGTAATGGCTTTAAATAGGGTCAAGCAAACAAACTAAATCACAACCCTTGATTTATGGGTCTTGAAGTTTAAAAAAATCTTAAGTTAAATATATATATATATATATATAAAATTCAATCCAAAAGTGAATATAATTCGAGTTAGTGTTAAATTAGGGTGGTGCCAATTCTTAAGGTATTAGCAAATGTGAATGTGTTGAATTAATGATGCATAGGTCCCATGCGCTACTAAATTAGTTCTCAAATAAATTTTACAAAAACAGATGCCAAATAAATGAAATAAAAAGCTTCAATGAAGATGATAAATCATGAAAAGAATCACTCCCCAATGAAGAAGAAAAAAATTCTCAAACTTGATTTGGTGCAGTAGTCTAGTAACAGGTTTACAGTACATCCATTAAAGTGGTGCATGTACACTATCCATGATACTCCACTGAAGCATAGTATAGTTCTCACTATACTTTTTGGCACTTTTCCTTTTCCATCAGGCATTATCATATGAATCTCATACACATGGCATTTGCAGTTGGCGATATTGCTGTTCGTTTTGGCTCGTTGTGGGAGCTCCATCACCATCTGGACAATGGCAAGATTGGGAAGTTATTACATAAGTAGAATGGGATGAAGTTTTTACATGAGGGTAGGGTTGGAAAGAACAAGTTATCACTGACTTTATGGCACTTGTTTGTTTTTGTTGTGTTTATAACTCAAACCTTTATTTCTGACTCTACAAAGGTTGCAATGACTTTATGGCACTTGTTTGTAATGTGGTTTATAGTGTGACTCTTTAGGTCAGATTTTGAGTTAGAATTTGATGATGCTGATTTCTATTGCCAGCACTATGCTTGATGTTAATGCTTTTTGAACAAAATCTTCTATTACTAATTTTCTGTTATGTTCCCTTGGATGACTTTGGTTACTTCACCTAATGACTGTTGAATTAGGTCCATAAGGGGTTGATGAGGCCAAGAAGATAGCATTTTTTAAATGCATGGTTAAGTGGAAATAACAATAACAATACAAGATTTTGTTCAAATCTAAGATGGCTATTTCAATGTGTAGTTTAGTCTTAGTTTTGGTGCCAGTGCTTTTGAGAATTCAGTTTGAATTCTTGAAACCTCTTATGTTAGTTGTTAGCTCGGGGCGGGGCGGGGACGGAATGTGGTTGCCCCGTCCCCGCCCCGCCCCGTTGATGTGGTTGCACCACATCGGGGCGGGGCCCCGCGGCATGTCGGGGCGGGGACAGGGTATTTAAGATACCCCGAAGGACGGGGCGGGGCGGGGACGGGGCGTACCCCATGAGGTGCGGGGCGGGGACGGGGCAACCCAATTCCGTCCCCGCCCCGCCCCGTTGCCATCCCTGACTGCAAGCGACTTGCTAAAGTTTGACCAAGACTAGGAGTTCATTGGCCCCACTAGGCTCGAACTTGTTCCAAATGAATCAGGAACCTGCACCCTATCTTAAAAAAATGGAAAATGTTATTTTATTTTATTTTTATTATTATTCTCTAGGCTAATCCAGGATTACCTATATCCTTACAAATTGTGGGCGTATTTATTTAAATTGAATCCTAGGAAAGTAAGGACTGTTAATTTCACCCCCGACTCATATCTCGTTCACCCCATTCGATTCCTATGTAATCTATATCCTCTACCTTGACTTCTTTAATAAATTTAAGACAGCTCATTTGAGTATGACTTCCTACAGGATCTAATTCAAACAAACATATGAAGGATATTATAAGGCAGTCATGTATGGGATTTGAATTACTAAGGTGGTGGCTAGGGTTGCAAACGGAACGGTTTCGGATCGGAACAATAAGAGATCCGGACCCGTTTCTAAATAACGGTTCTCATTCCGGATCGAATTTTAAATTAGAACTAATTTTGTTTGTTGTAGATCCCGGTTCCAATAGGAAAACTTGGATCTGGTTTCAGAATCGGATCCAACTAAAGGACTGGAATCTAGATCCAAAACTGGTTCTAATTTCTCTTTATTTTTTAATTTCTTTTTAAACTAAGCATATCATTCAACTCATAACATTACATCAAGTCTATGACCTCCAATATCATACATAAAATTGTACAATTTTTTTTTTGAGGTACAGTTTGCAATATCAAAGACTCATATGTTGGGTTCCGGGACCACGAGTCGAAACCTATATGGACCCGGAACTAGACTCGTTTATCAATCGAAACTTAAAATAGGTTTCCATGCCCAATTTTTTGTTGGTGGGAACTTCCGGGTAATCAGAGAGTCAGATATCCATTGGATAGGTATTTTGATTGTAGCTTCAAGTGTAGAGTTTCGATTCTAGTAAAAACTAATAAGACGAGGTCAATCCACAAGGAGTTTTTGGTAATAAGGATTCTTCAACTTGCTTCATGCCCTAATAAAAAACGTAGATTTAGTCTAAAAACAAAAACAAATACATCATCACTATTACTTTAAATTAAAAAGTAATAATCTAAAAGGAATCACAAGTTACTGTAAAAGAACACACAAATTAAAACATTAAATGAGAAATGTTCTATAAATAAAAATTACCAAATGAAACTAAGAAACTAAACTAGAAACAAAATAAACCTAAGTTAAGAACCAAATTAATAAATATATTCAACTATAATTAGTAACGAATCAAATTGCCTAAGTTAGAAACTTTCCTAAATTAAATTCCTAGATCAAAATAAGAAATTAACATTAAACAACAAAGTTAGATCTATTTTCCTAAATCAAGTTAGTTGTCTTTCTCAAGTTAAATACTTATCAAGAATTAAGATTTGCAAATCAACTTCCATTTAGAAAGTGTTCAAATTAAGAAAGTGAAAAAAAATAGTAACTTTCAAAGTTAGAACCTAGTTTAAATTAGTAACTATGCTATGTTAATTACTTTTTTAAGTTAGTGAATTAACTAAGTAAACTTTCAAGAGCTAAGGACTTTCCAAAAATAAAGATTTTCAAATCTCACCCAATTTAGAAAGCACTTATGTAGTAAATTAGAAAATTAAACTATACTAAGTCATCTTTCCAAGTCTTAAAGAACTTTCTAACTTTTAAAATCTTCACATAAAACAAGTTTGGAAAGGTCTTTTAATTCTGAAAATTGTCTAAAATAATCAAAAGCTCAAAATTAGAAAGTTAGTATTGCAATGTATGCTATGAGATGCTGACAAATTCTAAGTATGGAAAAATAGTATACTAGACTATTTTTATGCATGAATTTGCCTATCCTAATACAACCTAAGACTGAGTTTAACGATTGAAATTTCAACTACAATGATGCATTAATCAAACAAAAACAACAGAAGTAAAAAAGGATTTAAATCGAATAAGATATAAGTGCATGGAAATGACAAAAAATCAGACACTATGTAGGATTTCTGCACACAGTAGATCCGACTAGCCATGTTTGAACCACTGGTTCACCAACTTCCCAGAATTTTTTTTTTTTTTTGAAATTATGAGGTTTGAAAGTACACTGGTCAAACTTTAATTCCCCCGAGTTTCATCAAAGAAAACATATAAAAGAATAATCAATTTGAATTGTTGTTAGGCCTCGTCTCGAGTTAATCAAGATTAACTATGATTAATCAAAATTTAAGCTAGTTAATTATGTTTAATTAAGCTAATGGTGGTTTATAGCCTAATGGAATTGAATTAGCTGAAAATAAATGATTTAAGCGTAATGAAATGTTAAAGAAAGATATTAAATGAATTGGATGAGTTTTAGACTCAAACTAAGAGAATTAAGGACTTTTTCGTAAATACGAATTTATACGTATTTTGTCAAATACGGAAACACTGGATACCAATACGTGTATCTCGACGAGCACGTAAACTTTCATAAAAGACTCGAGGTCATTCGATGAATATCGGATCAAATGGACCTTCATTTGACTCGAATTGTAAATGAATGGGAATATTGGACTTAAACGCAAAAATGGGCTTATATATGAAGGAGATGAGTTCATTTATCTCATTCTTCAACTCCAGCAACCCTAGGTTCTTCCTTTTTCTTTTTCTTTCTTCCATTTCATCTCCACCAAGCACAAGGCTGAAGCTTTAGAGTGATTCAAGTGAAGATGACTTTATCTTCTTCATCATTTCTTGAAGTTAAGCTTGAAAGGAAGGATCCAAATTGAGACGTTCCACCTCAAATCCAAGCTAGACAAAGGGTTTTTGTGGATTAACCTCCAAATAGAGGCAAGTGTATGCATTTCTATTGTTTTATAGTGTTATTGAAGTGATTTGAGCTCAGGGAGTTCAAATCTCTAATTTTCTTCAGAACTTATGAAGCTCGGAAATGAGCTTCTAGGTGAATTTCGACTAGCCGCAGCGCTAACCGCCAGAAATCCACAATTGTGTCAGCTTTTCACAAGCCGACCGTAGAATTTCGGTTAGTCGAAATTTAAATTTCGGCTAGCCGCAAGGTGACTGCTGAGCTGACCGAAATTAAGTCAGAAATCCATGTCAGAATATCAGCTTCTGAAAAGCTGACTATAAGCTAACCGAACTTGGCTCGGCTAGGCGCCAACACCATTTCGGCTAACCGCTAGTGCAGTTTCGGCTGACCGCCAGGTAGCTGCTGAGGTAACCGAGCTTGGCAGAAATTATTGATACTGAGTAAAAATTAGTGGGTTTTGGGTTTTACGTGAACTAAGATTGCTTTTATGATCATAGATACTCCTTTAGTTTAAGTCGAATCATGAGATAGATTGGGACTGATCTGAATTGAAAGCCTAATCAGTGAGGTTAATATTAGTGATATCTAAACCTTCATAAGTGTTAGCTAAGGTTATCTTAATGCACAATTTATTATCTTAATGCACAATTTAACTAAGTAATGTCATCTACAATAACGCGTGAATTGATAACGAACGTTTTACTCAATTGTTTGGTTTAGATAATTGTTTAGAATTGGAATAGGATTGGATGGAATGATTAATTCAATTTGAGTTATGAGTTTGGCACTACATGGTGGTTTCTTAAGCTCAACATTGAGCCACACTGAACGAATACTTAATGAAATATTGAATGAATGACTAGTTACTAAATGTAACAACCAATTAATCAATAATCCTACTGCAGTAGATGGATGGGGTGTTCCGGAGCTCCGTGGTAATGCCAGTAATCTCTAATCAAGACACTGGTAGATCCCACATATATATGAGACTGAAAAGTCTCATTTGATAAGCCACCTAATAATACATACTGTAAAGTCAAATTGGACCGAAGAGTCCCACTGATAAGCCATTAATAAATGCGCGTAATGTAATGGATGACTTAAATGTGCATACTGAAAGCTTCCTTTTAGAAGACCTGAATTGAAATGAAACCAAGACCGTGTTAGTTGCCAACTCAATTACTGTTATTACTTGTAATTATTGTACAGGGCATTGTTATAGATATTGATTGTCTAGAATTGCTAAGTCAATGAGTTGACAAAAATAGCATAAATTGTCATAGAATTGTATATACATTGTTGAACTGTCGTGTTCACAGTTTTATTGATGAAATTACAGTCCCAGTTGCCCATGCCGGTTCCGCAAAGACCTCGCCGCAAGCGGAGATTGCCCCATCCGATACTCCCAGGAGGTTTAATCGAATGGACATAGATCAGAGTGCCAAGAAGAGAATGTTTTAAGAAATGTTTTGATATATACTTGTGTATTCATTTTGAATAGTAAGTGGTGGTCACCTGCATTGTATTTAAATATGTAGTGGTTGACTTGTGAGAAATGTTTATTGACTTTACTCTTATGTAAAGGAATTGTTTAGTTTTAAATGGTTGTCAATGTATACATATATATATATATATATATGTTTCCGCACAATTGTACATTGACAGATATGTATGTAAGATCCCTTATGGACTTCGTCTTAACTTCGGTTAATTTGGGATTTACGAAAGTAAGTATGATGCCATCCCGACCCGGGGTTTAGCCCTAATGACTCTGATCTCGGGCTCGGATCGTGACAATTGTTGATGGTACGAATAGTGAATTAATTTATAAAAACTATTTGTGCTTGAAAGACTCTATATATTACTTGGTCCAACATCTTGATGTGCCGCATTTTATTATTTCTTTGGTTCTATGTATTTATTATTTAGTTAAATTAGTAAATGTAAATGACAATAAAAAAAGTTTATAATAAAGATGGAAACTCGTGAGAAAAGTTTGAGGGGCACGGAAGATTTTAGGGTAAGATCAAGTAAACATTAGATATTTTAGGACCTTGATTTGATTATATTTGTATTTAGGTATAAATCGAGTGTCGATTTCAAAATTAAATGTGAATTTTGAAATTAATTGGCTTCCACGATGGGCCCCACAAATTAATCTTACTGGATATTAAAAGGAAATAAGGAGAAAAAAGTAGCATAATACAGCCCATGAAAGTGCCCCCCCCACAAAAAATATGGCTCTCACAATGGGGCCCATAGATTTATTTGGTAAAATCAATAAATTTAAATAATAATTAAAAAAAATATGATAAAGACGGAAACTCATGAGAGAAATCTTAGGCAGCTGAAAAATTTAGGGGAAGATCAAGTAAATAGTAAAGATTTTAGAACCTTAATTTGATTATATTTGTGCTTAGGCATAAATTGAGTGTCGTTTGAATATTAAACATGGATTTTGAAATTAATTGGCTTCCACAATGGGCCCCACTAATTAATCCTACAAAATATTGAAAGAAAAATAAGGAAAAAAGTAGTAAAATACAACCTATGAAAGTGCCCCAAATTTTGCAATTTGGATCTGCCACGAGGATCCCACAAATTGATCAGCAATAGAATTTAATACATATATTCCCACTTATCACTAAAACCATAACTTGATCTCTATATTTTTTATTAGTCTGTAGGGCTCACAATCAAAGCCAAAGGGCCTTTTTTTTTAGTTTAATAATTTGTGGGGCTCATTAAAGGTAAATGGTCAATGTAAAGGATTTTGGAAGGGCCAAAGAGAAGTTAGTATCATATGCTATATTTTAGGTAGAGGTGGAAAATGGGTCAGGTTGGGTTGAACGGGTCAGACTCGTTTATTAAACGTGTTAGATGCTCCTAACCCGTATCCAACCTGTTTATTAAACAGGTTAGAAACCCCTAACCCGCACCCATTACGGGTTAACCTGACTCGACCCACATTTACCCGCATAACCCTTGAGGGTTACTGTCGGTCTGGTTTACCCATATAACTTGCACCCAAATCTAAATCTATTAACAATCCTTTAAGGCATTAACCATAACCAAAGTTTAAATTAGACTCAAACCGATAAGTTGATTTATAAAAATAAGATAAGATCTAAAAGAATAATCCTTAACTTTCTAAATTTTATTGGTGCAATTTAAAACCTATCATAATAGGCAATATGTACAAGCTCTATTTGGTTATGATATGTTTATTATTAATTTGTTTCATATATGATCTTAAATCATTGATAAAAAAAAAAGGATCTTAAATTAGACTTCGGCTCGATTGATGTTGGGTTGAAAATTTAGACCTAAGCTTGGGTCATGATGCCATAATTCACCATTCTCTTCAGCTCGTGCTAGCGTAAGGAGAAAATTCTTATGGAATCTTAGTATGAAGATTTTTTTATTTATTTATTTATGTCATATCCATTGTGTTTTATTCACGTCCATAATCCTCCTAAGGGAGAAAAGCACCCAAAAATCATTTTTTGTTAGAAAAGGAAGAGACTAAGAGAAGGAGGATTAGAGAGAGAAGAGAGAGCTTTTCTGTTATCTCATTATTTGTATACAAATACAAGGGGAGAAGCCTATTTATAGGCAAAGTAACCTCATAAGAGAGGAAGCCTAATTCTAACCCTAACTCATCTTAAGTGGGCATCCATCCAAGATTCATATCTCATAACACTCCCCCTTGGATGACCACCATTCAAAGACAGTTGCCTTATTAAAAACCTGGCTAAGGAAAACCCAGTGGGAAAAATCAAAGCGAAAGGAAAAAGAGTACAACATTTTTCAAAATCATTGAACTGATGTTGGACATGCATAATGCTGCCTCGTTAAAACCTTAAATAGGAAAACCCAGTGGAATAAAACCTAGAGAAGGAAAAAAAAAGTACAGTGCACAAATGTCCTGGGTAACATACTTCAGGATGCTCCTTGATAAATCTCTCCCCCTGATGATAACAACTGTTCACATAATTTGATGATGAACTATGCGCATGCCAATCTCATATACAAACTTCTAGAACATTGATTTTGACAAAGATTTGGTAAACAGATCAGCTAGGTTGTTACTCGAACAAACTTGCTTGACTTCAATTTCATTGTTCTTCTAAAGTTCATGAGTGAAGAAGAACTTCGGTGTTAGCTTAGTCTTATCTCTTTTAATGAAACCTTCTCGAATCTGTTTTATACATGCTTCATTATCTTCATAGATGATGTGACGCCCCGGAGTCCCACATCGACTATAGAGAAGAAAGTGAATGGGGTTATATGTGAAGTTTACACCCTTACCTTGCATGAGGCATTTTAAAACCGTGCGGCCCCGGAAAAACGTAAAAACTCCGAGGTTAAGCATGCTCGGGCGGGAGCAGTACTAGGATGGGAAAGCGAACAATATCATGCATGTGTAAAGGGTGGGGCGTTACAAATGGTATCAGAGCCGACTCTCGACTAGTTCGAGTGTGGGTCCCCTGCCGTGGTCTGGTGCAAGTGGGCGGGTCTCCATGTGGGCGGGCCAAGAGGGCTGGCTGGCTACAGGGACTGGCAGGCTACTGTACAGGGACGTGCAGCCCTAAGGGGGGTGGAATGTGATGCCCCGGAGTCCCACATCGACTATAGAGAGAAAAGTGAATGGGGTTATATGTAAAGTTTACACCCTTACCTTGCATGAGGCCTGTTAAAACCGTACGGCCCCGGAAAAACGTAAAAACTCCGAGGTTAAGCGTGCTCGGGCGGGAGCAGTACTAGGATGGGTGACCTCCTGGGAAGTCCTTGCGCGTGCACGCGGGCCAAAGCGGACAATATCATGCATGTGTGAAGGGTGGGGTGTTACAAATAATATTCGGGATACCTCAAATAGATGGTAATTGACAATAACTACGAATATGCTGAATCAAAGATTTCAGCCATACACATTCCCTACTGGCTTCATAAAGAGCCAAAATCTTAGTTTGGTTGGAGGAAGTAGCTACTAAAGTCTGTTTAGTATAATGCCAAGAAATGACGGCATTACCATTAAGAAACACATAACCTGTCTGTGATCGACCCTTATGAAGATCAGAGAAATAACCTGAATTTGCATATTCTACAAAACTAAAATTTTTACCATCAAGAATAAAATATTCCTAAATCCGTTGTTGCACATAAATATCGTAGGATGTGTTTAATACCAATCCAGTGCCTTAATCGGATTGAGTACATACTCCTTCGCATTACTTCAGGCAAAGGAAATCCTTCCAGGATTTATAGAATGTGGTTTTGTGTCCCAATCATCATCATAATTTCTATTCCATCTCTCTCTTGAATAATTGTAAAGTATAGAGATCTCTTCATTATCCGATACCGGTGCCTCTTCAAGAGCTTTCAAAGTCTTACTAAGGACTTTCATTATTCTAGAGAGAACGGGTTTTACCATAACCTCTTCAGAAGCGTAACGTGCATCTTTGGGAGGAACCCTTTTAGGAGCGATATGCCTTTTCAGGAGGAAACCTTTTTAGGAACGTTATGTGCCTCTTCGGGAGGAAACCTCTTTAGGACTTTGGGAGGAAACCTCTTCAGGAGCGTTACGTGCCTAGAAACATCTTTAGGAGCATTACGTGCCTAGAAACCTCTTCATGAGCGTCATATGCCTCTTAGGGGGGAAACCTTTTCAGGAGCATTACAAACAAACAAAGACAGAATATTATCGTAACCCACTTATATTTTATTTTTTCACTATTTGAGGCCATAAGGCTTGTTTCTTTATTAGAATTATTGATAGAAATTCTAAATGTTGAGTCTTTTGGGACATTAGTATTTGCAAATCTCTTGTTTCTTGCTTAGAACCCTTTAATTCCAGCCAAATGAAAGATCCCAAATGACTTTTGAAAATTCAGAAATTCCACCCTCTTTGCATTTTTTTGGAATTAATGGATGCTTAAGTCAAGGGAGCATCAATGAATTCCACCATGTCTGGAAATTTAGGAATTTCCTGTAAAGAAACATCATCGTTTAGGTTTGGATGTTTACAAAATAAAATATTTACATATTTAAATATTGTAAGAATAAAATAGTATAGAATAGAATAATACAATATTATAATATTATAATATTTTTGATGTTTGACAATTTTTGAAGAATATTAAAGATTTTAAATTGAGTTGTTTGG
The DNA here is from genome assembly GCA_038049695.1 of Cinnamomum chago. Lineage (NCBI taxonomy): Eukaryota > Viridiplantae > Streptophyta > Magnoliopsida > Laurales > Lauraceae > Cinnamomum > Cinnamomum chago. The sequence continues at coordinate 71,698,480 of CP142454.1, read as the reverse complement.
AAGGTGCTATGATTAAAGTAAATTACATTATTAGAATAATTTTTTTATAAAATATTTTAACTTATATGTGATTTACCATGTCTAGATAAAAAAATAGTGTGGTAGAGTAAAGTTCAAGTGTCAAGTTTTTACCATAAATTACTTTTCCTTTATCATATAAAACTATGGTAAAGTATACAAAAAATAACTACTTTATAACTCTCTCACACTTTGCTTTACCTCATGCTTCATCTCACCTTACTTACCTCACATTTTACTATGATATAACATCAATCTTTATTTTACTTTATCACACTCGTAAACAAGTCACTTTTTATTTACCATATAAAACTACGATAAAATGTGATAAAGTAAAGTAAAATAAATAAATTACTTTACCATTCATTCTCACTTTACTTCACCATATACTTTATCATATCTTTACTTTACCCCACCTTTACCGTGTTGTGATATTTACTTTTACTTTACTTCACCCTATATGTAAACAAACACTTTGGGATTTGATGAACTAAAGTTTTTCTTTAACTCTACCACTTTGTAATTGTCATTTTAAAATATTCTTTTATTATTAAAAGTTTTCTGTAGTAGGGAGTTGTAGGATAAAATATTAAACTTTTTAAAAGTAAACAATATTTTCTTCAAAATTTTATCGAGTTACCAAACGTATAAGATTTTCTTCTTGATAAAATGAAAGATTATATTTTATAAAATATCATTTTCTTGTGCATCTAAACAGGCTCTTCCCAAATAAATGAGGCTTTCAATCCCAGGCCCCAAAAGGGCATTATGTTTTTATCCTATCCTGAAATTACCAATAACAAATTATGTAGATTAGCGTCAAGTTGATAATAATTAACAATGATACAAAAAGAATAAAAAAATGAAATTTCTTTTCGCCCCACCATAGCCCTAGGGTAGGTAAGGGCCTAGAGCCCTAGACAGTGCAGGCCCAAGGGCTTTGGGCCTTTGGGCCATCCATATCTTGGTCCCTTGACAGCTTCCCGATCTCTGGTTTTTCCATAGGATGCTGACCGCCGTTGATTCCAAGTGGAAAAAAATTCACAGCTGAAATTCCAGACGACACACCGGACTCACAAAGAAAGCCATCAAGAGCAGGAGACATGGATTTGATTGATCTTCTCCAAACCCTAGTTCCTTCTTCTAGCTCTGTAAGCAGTGACTGATTCAATTCAAATCTCAACCAAATCACATTCTTCTTCTTCTTCAAAATCTGAATTCGTTTTACCCTCTCTTCTTCTTTGATGATTTTCTCAGGTTGCTATTCTCTTCTCCTACTTCCTCTACTTAGCTATAGCTGTATCTTTGATTCCGGGAAAGATCGTCCCTGGCGCACTCCTTTCCGACGGATCTCGACTCCACTATCGCTGCAATGGTCAGTTCTTCCCACGCATTTCTCTGTTCATGTTCTTGCATTGATTTTTTTTTATTCCCATTTGATTGATGCACTTTTCTTGTATATGAAATGGGACTGTTTTGGCCACTTTTGGGAATTTACAGGTACTGGGTGTTTTTGCCCAATACCTTTTTTTTTTTTTTGAGTAGAGAGGATTGGGGAATGATGGAGTGGAACAGTGCATGCCATATTGCATATTGGGGTGATCTTGTTTTGGACGGTTGGATGTAGATTTGATGCAATGCAAAGGTTCAGTGTTGCTAAGAAAGCATCATGATTGGATATTCCCAGAGCATCTGATCTGGAGTTTAGATTTTCTAAGAGGGAGACTCAGATTCCCAGAACTCATCATTATAATCCCGTCAGTCTAATCACTATAAACTATGACATTTTCCTTTCTTTAATCACACATTTTACTATTTTTTTTTTACCTAGTTTAGAGATGATGCGGCGACCCAAACTGTAATTGGAGTGAATTTTCATTGATGATAGAACAAGGTGAGAGAGTGGTTTTTGAGCATTTCGGATTTCAAAGGTGAGCCTTACTGATGAATTTATAGGATGGTTTTAAAAATGGTGAAGTTTGAGTCCACTTGAACTCCATAACAACTTAGTTTAGTCAACCCCTCACTGATTCCTTTGAAGAAAGGGCAAAAAGTAATACACATACATACACATATATTCAATTTCATTTTGTGACAAGATGTAGGAGGTTTTCTGGTCTCTTTGCACTGATTTTGGAAGGTCACAGCTACATTTAAAAAAGAAAAACTTTGGCATTAAAAGATTGGAGGTAAGCATTCATTCGATTCAGTAAAAATAAAATGTGGCCACGTATTTCTACTTAAATTTATTCTTAATATACACTTGTCTTACAATTTTAGAATTATAGGACAAGGACACCATTTTCTATTTTTTAAAGATTTAATTCATTATTTCTTACAAATTAAAAAAAAAGTCTTAAAACTATTTTAAGAGTTTTTTTGGCTTTCAAGGTGCACCGAATCCCATACAACCCAGCTGATTGACTTGATTCAACTCAAGGTGGACCGAGTCCCCTCAAGTCTGAGTTTTTAAACCTTGTTCTATACTGATGTGCTCAGAGAATCTGAGATTCTGAGTCCCGCCCTAAGAAAATCTGTGAATTCTGAACAAATCCTCTAGTTTGAATGTTCTTGATTCTAAGGCTATGATCATCTCACCAATGTGCTTTTTGGCCATTCATGATTGGAAGTGGACCTTTATTGTCAAACTATCCACCTTTCTGTCAATTTTATAGGCCCCTTATAAGATGGTTGTCATAATCAAATCAAGGTGATGTTGTAGCTGTACACTAGATATGGAATGATCATGACTATTCGAGTTGGGGCCTTTGGTCAAAATGTTAGGATAATTTGGTTGTTGATCTCTCCAGTTTGCTGGCACTTGATTTGTTCTCTATGATCACACTGCCACTTCACTTTTTCATACCAGATGCAATCCTAAGTGGACCTTTGCTATCCAATCATCCATGTTGGTGTCTATTTTATGGGCTCCTTATGAGATGGTTTTGATCATCAAGCCAATGTGATATTTGAGCCATTTATAAACCACAGAATGGCAGCATTAAAAACAATGATATGACCTTCCTATCCAATCATTTGTCTAAAAAAAAATCAAGTGAAATGGGCCATACAACATTTAATACAATGTGATTAGACTTGAGTCTATGTCAAAAAAAAAAAAAGAAAGAAATCTCACATAATTAGTTTGTGTGTTTGTACAGATACCTGTTTTACATACACTTTTATCTTATTAAATCTCAATATTGGTGATGACCGCTGGATCGTGTCATGATTAATTCATAAACTGGCACACACAGACATGTATATATAGCTGTAGAGAGAGTGAGACTCATTTTGGCAATAAAAATCACTCCTGTTGGATGGTAATGGCCTACAACTTACACAACTTAAGATGCTCAAAGTACAACAGTTCTTTAAGTGCAGATTTTTTGTGGTTAAATCTTATGGTAAATATCAGTGGGATAGGGCTTGATTACTCAATATTGTACTTGTTCTATTTCCAAATCTGCAATTGAGAAAAGTGAAGAGAAATTTTAAGAGTTCTTGACTTCTTGTACCCCATTCAAAAAGCCATGCTCATAATTATCCATTGCTGTTTTGTCTCTAGCATGGCCACTTGATGAAACGTGGAGGGGAGTGGGTAAATGGGCAACTAGGGGAAGCATTTGTCATTGGGTTTGTAGGTACTTCAGCTGATATTTCTATAATTGATTTAATAGGTATTTTCTTTTAAGGTTGCCGAAAGGTTCCCTTTTAAGGGTATGCTTGGGATAATATTCAGTGGAGATTGGGTTGAGCCTCTAGCTCAGGAGATTAGAGCACGTCCTGTGAATTACAACTATAGGGTTTTGAAGTTAAACCCCTCCTCACACAAATTGACCACAAGGGAAGGACCTTTTGTTTACTTTTTGTGAGTTCAAGCTTTATGTTATGGACTAGAAAAAGCAATTTCTTACCTGAAATGTACTGAATCATTTGGATCTTCTTACCTCTCTTCCTCTAGTTCAAGAGCCACTGATTCTTCACATGTTTACTATCCAATCCAGCTCTGCCGATTATTGTAGGGATGTCCCCATTTGGACTATCAGTTGGATTGGGATCATGTTGGGGAAAGTGAAAATATTCCTCGAGCATTGAGTTTTGGGGTGTGTGTGCATGCATGTTTTGAGTGGGTTTTAACTGATCTTGATCATATGCGAGCCACAAATTATCTGAAGGTGGACTCTTACAGAGCCCTAAGCAAAAATCTCATACTATCTGAAAAAAAACAATGATAAATTAAACTGCTGTTTCTACAGTCAAAAGAGTCCGTGCTGCAGGTTTAGTCATGTTTCCACAAAAGGAAAACGAATCTGCTATTAGAGAATATCTATTGTTGGTATTTGATCATTTATTCAATTGATTTGAAAAGAAGAGAGAGCAGTGGTATAATGCAAAGACTTCACACTATATCTTTTCTCACTTGTTTCTAAGTTTATGCGTTGCTATTTACTAGTTCAGTGGTTTTTTTATTTCAACTCCTCTTTACTAATTTGGCGATTATTATTTTACTCTTCTCTTCTTTGCCAGGTCTGGTGTCCCTTCTTCTTCTTATTGCACTCCTTGGATTCGGTGTTAGCACAAAGCTTATATCACCTACGGTAAGTATCTTTACACATTATACTTTCTTCACACTTGATTTAGAATGATTTAACATTGATTGTTGCCTTAAATCTTTTTAGGGCACCCTTTGATAGCTTGCTAGTATTGGTATGTGATTTAGGGCATCCTTTGATATCTTGCTAGTATTGGTATGTGGAAGGTGTGATGCAATGAATTCGTCTGATGTCTCTATGTGGAAATGTTTTAGACTTTGATTTCATAGTACTGGAATTATGGCCAAAAAATGGAAGGTCATTCTATATGGTAAGGTTGCCTTGCATGCACAAAGAACACCATATAGGAAAATAGGTTCTGTTGAGAATGTCAAGGTCTGTTGGAATCTTATTTTAGGAACAATAGCGAACTAGAGGAAATATGTTAAACTTTTCTGTTTCACTGTAAATAATTCCGTTTCTCTCCAGAAGAAAAGGGGGAACTAGAGGAGGTAGTTTATTTATCATGCATGCAATTCAAGAGATGAGGAAATAGATTCGGCCATAGGTAAAAAGATTAAGAGATCGGTGGATTCTTTATTGCATGTTGGAATGGGTGAACCATACAATGGTGGTGAACGAGGTACTCGTGGAGTACATTTAGAAGGAATTTATGGAAAACCTTTTCTACTATCCAACTCCAAGAGAACCTTTTTAACATTAGCTTCATAAGAACTTGAATATGTCACCCACCATTCATAATTAAAAAAAAAGGGAATTTGAATATGTCAGGGACCGATGCGACTTGGAGCCTGAGGGGTGGTATGCACCAAGTAACTTAGAAATAAGCTACTTAATATTTACACAACTTAAAACTTGCAAGCGCACAAAATCACTATGTAGTATAATGAATTGTAAGTACGAGGTCGATCCCACAAAGACTTGTGATAAAACAATGTCAAAAATAACTAAAAACTCAGAATATTAAACGGATGAAAAAGTGATTGAATGCTGATTGATTGAATGAAACTACTAAAACAGTAAATTAAACTATTAAAATAAATCAAAAGCTTAATGGAAAGTAACCTAACACACAAAACTACTAGGATTAAAAACAATGATAATGAATGAACTAGGATTTCATCTACTCCCCGAACCTATCTTATGCATGTCCCTTATTATCCCTTAATAAAAAAATCAGTATTATTGGTGACATTTATCAACCTAGATCATTGCATATGTATCTAGATTATAATTCCCCTAAACCTATTTCATGATTGGCATACTACATGAATTGTTCATCAAGTTGCAAAAAACTAAGCATGGCATATGTCCTAGTCAATACATGCATGATGCATAAAAACAATGGGAATGATAAATGCATGAGTCTAAGCATGGCATATACTTAGATTATTCATGGTTCTAAACCCTAGATGCTTAACATCAAGATCAATCAAAGATAAGTTAGCTAATCTTAAATTTAATTGAACATGGCATGGTTGGCATGACATATACACAACTCATCAAATTAAAATCATAGTTTAGAAACTCAACCAACAAAACTGAAATCTGAATTAAAGAATGCCAAAAGGGACTACGAAGAATTAGGCTAGGGTTTTAATTACACCCTAGCTCTAAAACGTTTAGCTACTCATGTTTGGAATTGAAAATAACATAGATAATAAGGTCATAATAAAAAAACTAGAAGATTGATGAAGAAGAAGGCACAGCCAGCAGCTGCTTGCTCCTTCCTTGGCTTCAAAAAGCTCCCAAATTTGATGGTGTATGCTTGCTAGGGCTGTGGATGGGTGCTGGTCGTCCGACCCTATTGTCCACTTTTATGCTTTTTGCAAAAGCTCTCTTTAGCAAGGAGTTTCCTCCTTTTTAGGCATTGTTTCCTTTTATGATTAGATCTCTTTCTTTCTTTACAAGTAGGTTTCCTAATTAGATGAGAATAGAAGTCTCTTTTCTTGATGTGCAAGACTTTCTAATTCTGGTCTCACTTTATGGCTTTTTGAAAGTTCTTCACTTGGACCCACAAATCTGAGATTTATTTTCAAGGGACTAAATCTGAATCTGACATGAGAGTGGGCCCATATGGGGCATGCAACATTGTGTGTGGGACCCCCTTCTTGGACTTCTAAGCTTAGCTTGGACTCTTGCTTGATACTTCCTTCTTTTTCTCCTTTTTCTTCTCTATGCTTGGGTGTCACTTGGACTTGGGAAAGAATTTCCAAATTCCCAAATTCAACTCTTTGCAATAGATGTGGGGCCCCCTTTGGGCGTGCAACACATAGTTGGGCTTTTTTCTTCTTTCTTTCTTTGCTTCACTTTCCTTCTTTGTTCATGCTTTCTTGCTCTCCAATTCTTTCTAATTTGAATTTTAGGTTATCCAAAGAATTAGAAAGGAATCTTAAAAATCTGAAACAACTTGGATGGGCCCACCATGGCTCCTCCTCCTTGGGATTCACGCCTGAATCTCTCATCGATTCTTCTCTTTTAGCTCCGTTTGACCTTTTCATTAAAAATAACAAAGACAGTGTAAAAACAAATAAAATAATCATGAACTAGCACAAGATAAATCAATTATTAGGGCTCAAATTATAAGCAATTAAGCACTCATCAAGGGGCTAGGTGCAATGTGAGTTGCATGCCTTATTCTTCTGGGCATATTTTTAAGAGAAAGGAGAATATAGCCTAAGCAATTCATATAGGAGTCCATTTAGAAGGAATTTATGGAAAACCTTTTCTACTATTCAGCTCCAAGAGAACCTTTTTAACATTAGCTTCATAAGAACTTGAATATGTCACCATTAAAAAAAAAAGGAATTTGAATTTTGAATATGTCAGGCACCATGGGCACTTGGAGCATGAGGTGCTAGGTGCAATGTTAGTTGCATTTGCATGCCTTATTCTTCTAGGCATATCTTTAAGAAAAAAGAGAATATAGCCTAAGCAATTCATATAAAATAATATCCACATGAAAATATAGGTATTGTACATCTTAAAACATAAAAAAACACTAAATAAATAGTATTTTCTGCATGAAATGGTGCTGCCAACACATTTCTCATCGTACTTGTCAGTTCTGGAAAGCTGATACTTCTTTGGTCCATATACTGAACATTAGTTAAAGTACAAACATGTCTTTTCAGCATGCTCCCTTTCTCCAATGATTGCCGATGATCTATTCTAAGTTGGGGCATTCTGGGTTATGTCTTTGATTGTTTTGTTTGAAACTTCGATATTATCAATGAAAGCACTGGTTAAACGGAAAAAAAATGCAGAACTAGTTTATCAAGTATTTGATTTGTATTATGCATGTTAGATTGCCATATATTGTTAACAGGTGAACTCTTCTGTACTTGTAGTTATATATTTACAGAAGAACCAGGTACCAAATCTATCTGCTGATTCATGTGCGAAATTGATATGGAATCTTATTACTGGTTATAGGTGGTGGCAGATAAAGGAGTTGAGCTTCTGTCTGCAACTTTTGTATTCAGCCTTCTTGTAAGTTCAATGTTATATTTTAACCTCTGCATTCAGTTTTTACCCTTGTTATGTGTATCATTTCTCTGTTAGCAGATCAAATCAATCTCTTCATCATTTTCTTGGGTACACTGTGTACTTCCATGGACTAGTAGCAATTTTGTAAAAGAAATTGGGTTTATATTTTATCATGTGAAATTCCAAAAGCTGTCATTTCTATGCTGCATCATTATCTCGTGCATTTACATGCAAGTATTATGCAAAACTCCAATTTTGTCATTCATGTGCAGCATCATTATTTTGTGCATTTTAATCCAAGTTTCAATGGAAATTGAAAATGTATTTTCATAATCCCATTGTCAGTAGAAGTTTTTGGATAAAACAAGGGGAGTCGTGCATATTTTTACCACTGCCACATGTAGAAATTATTTGATTCGTTACTGCACGACATGATTATATCAAATATCGAGTTTAAGGTCTGACTGTGTCACCACTGAGACCTTACGGCTTGACCAGTTGCATGACTTAGCAAGTACCTGCATGGATTTGACTAAAACGAGTTCCCTATTGGGCCCAGGGGGATTGGACTCCATGATACTGGCACATGTTTTTGAGCCATAGATTAAGGATTAAGAACATGCTGCAGGTTGGACAACTCTACTTGTCCTTTAAGAGCCTTGAAAATATCAACAATTTCATCTTTTTATGGTACATGAGTGATGCAGGCCGTTCAAAGGCCAAGGCCCGCATGCCTGATGGCTTGATTGATAGGGTCCACATGATCTTTAAATTGAGATCCCTATCATTAGTTTAGATAATTTCTAGATTAGCAGGTTGCTTAATTGTTAAGAAGATTTATTTTCTAATTAGGATTAGCTATTTCCTATTCAGGATTAATGCTACTCTATATATAGAGAAGCTTTTATTGTAATCGGTAGACCTAATTCTAATACAATTCAAGTTGCTCTCGTGAGTTTGGGTATATTATTCCTAAGTGAGTTTAGGGTTTTAGTCTCAGGACTCGATCTCACCGCTGGAGGTGTCGATCTTCACATGAGACTGGGCCGAAAGAATTGGTCGACCGATGGAATCATGGGTCTGTCCTGCATCACTAGCTCAAATCTAAGGCAGTTTTTTTGGCAATCAAAGGACAGGTGACATTGAAGTGGAGGCGCATTAAAGATCTATGAAAGTATAGTAATTTCTTTATGAGCACTGTTTTTCAAAAGTAGGATTTCCAAAATCCATCACATCACCTAAGAGATCAGACTCTGGAAATTGGCTAATTGTTTGGAAAAATTCTAGATTTTTTGTTTCATATAAATAGAAAACCAGCATAATGCACCCAGGTTAGCACGGGCAATATAATAAACCAAACCAAACCAAGCCTTTTCCCACTAGGTGGGGTCGGCTATATGGATTTGACGACGCCAATCAAATCTGTTTAGCACGGGCAATATAATATATAATATTAAACGTTTTTAGAGTTTTTAAAATAATTATATAATTTATATAAAATATATAGCAAAATGGTCCAAAATTATTAGTGTCAAGCTTCAATAGATTTGAGCCAAACTTAAGTACACTGATGGCCTTGATCAATTATAAGGAAGTTTTTTTGGAAACTATTAAATGATATTAAGAAAAAACAAGTGTGCAAAATATTACCGTGCTTAGCACGGCCAATATAATCATAATATAAAGATTTGTAAAAATAAGCAAGAGCAATACAATCATAATATTTTAAAGCATTAGGCAAAATATAATCATAATATTAAATATAAAACATTAAAATAAAGAAGATTTAATTATATTAAGATGATAAAAATTGAAATCACAACCAATTCCTATAAAATAACATAAAATATATATAATTGATTAATTTCAAAATCAGAGCACTTCAATTTGTTTACAATCAAATGCAAATTTTAGAGAGAGAGCGTGAGAAGTAGAGTTTAACAGATTCAGTTACAATCTGAGAGAGCAAACTAAAAAGAATTCCATGAAAATCCAGAAATCCATGAAAATCCAATACCAATTTTTTTTTCTTTCTCTATCTCGTTTATTCAAAAGAGACTCTTAGATCGGCCTCTTTGAAGAAAAGTTCTCTTTAGACTGGCCTCTTTATATTGGTCAAAATCGAAATCAATGGGCCCACAAAGATATCCAACAATCTAAAATCCTTAAAGTCTCTCTTTCTCAAGTCAAAATCGGGTCAAAATTAAAATCATAATTGAGAAATCGGAGCTCAATTTTGAAATCAAAGTCTATCCCTTTTATATATAATAATAATAGCTAACGACCATGGTTTTAGAACTCTGTATAGGTCACCACGTCAGTCACCTCTGATTTGAGTCCACTCGACCAAGCCAAGTCACACGAAGGCTTCACTAAGTCGGTGAGACACAGGAGGGGGGCAAAGTCCAAGTTGATGAGTCAGACTACACTGATTTTAATTTTTTGTTGAAGACCCATTATATACTAGGAACAAAATAGCACAAAGTGATAAGTTAGATTGCAGAGTAACAAAGAAATATAAAACCCTAAATGGGGATAAGTGGAAAAGTAGATTCTAGAAAACCAAGTCTAGTTAGATGAGACAAGGTTTCAATGATGATGATAAAGATGACCGGCAATGACAACAATCACCTTGATCATGATGATCTGCCATGATTCAACAAAGCAACAAACTGCTCCATTAAAGTACACCAGTTTGTTTTGGGCATATTTTTCCACTTCAGCTAGGGGCATTGTAACCATATCTCAGCAGCATCTTTATCAGTAAAACTACACTGCTCTACTTAGTAATGTCTGTTAAAGTATGTATAGGAAAACCATTGCTTCATTTGAGAAAAAGCCGAAGGTAATGATAACATATTTAAGTCTCATTGATGTGAAGATCTACACCTCCAGCGGTGAGATTGAACTTGGCTCTGATACCAATTGATGTGAAGATCTACACCTCTAGCGGTGAGATCGAGTCCTGAGACTCAAACCCTAAACTCACTTAGAAAAATATACCCAAACTCACGAGAGCAACTTGAATTGTATTAGAATTAGGTCTACTGATTACAATAAAAGCTTCTCTATACATAGAGTAGCATTAATCCTAAATAGGAAATAGCTAATCCTAATTAGAAAAGAAATCTTCTTAACAATTAAGCAACCTGCTAATCTAGAAATTATCTAAACTATGATAGGGATCTCAATTTGAAGATCATGTGGACCCTATCAATCAAGCCATCAGGGCTTGCGGGCCTTGGCCTTTGATCGGCCTGCATCACAGTCCAGCCCAATCCATTGGTCCATTAGATTAAACAAGCTAGCTCGTGCAATACCACTAGTTGTTCTATCATTTCTATTCCCCACAATCTCCCTGTGAGCCAAAACTCTTCCCTGTTCTGTTTTTGTAAGTCCTGAATGCTATGACCGCACCTCTAGAATAGAACCCAATTATGGGGACTCAAGACAGAAAAGGGTCAGAATGTGGGGACTCTTAATAGAACCCTACTTCTTCTATGATCAACAATGGAAGCTTTCTCAATTATTGTACTTTGAACTGTCTAATTGTCACGGTCTTTCAAACAATGCCTTGATTTTTTTAGTTTAATAGCAATGGCAACAAATCCATATAGCCGATTTGAGGCTATATGGAGGACATGGCCTTAAACAGATTTGATTGGCATCGTCAAATCCATATAGCCGACCCCACCTAGTGGGAAAAGGCTTGGTTTGGTTTGGTTTAATAGCAATGGCAACAAAGGCAGTTTGAGGCCTTCTGGGTTTTGTAACCTTGGTACTTGAGGTTGGGAAATAAGCTGCCAGTTTTTGAAGTATTTCTTTGGCTTCTTAATAGATTTGAGTGACTTAAAAGGCAAGTTATTAAGATATTGAGTCTTACATTTCCATGAGCTTCGAAATCTTGGTCTGAAATTAAAAAATCTTTGAAGATGCTTGCCTGTGAAGGACAGAGGAAGAGATGTCTCGCAGGAGCTTTATGTTGTTTCACCCACTTTTTATATCAGAATTTCAAGTTTTTGAAAACCCATGTGAGAAAATGGTGGCGTATTTCTGTATGTTATTCTTTATCCCGGAGATGTGATAGGAAAATACATTGTGACAATGCTGGGAAAAAGTTGTGTTGCCCCACATAAAATTTTCAATATGGAAAAGAATGCAATGGATTTCTTGTGAAATTTCGAAAGAAATCAAGACTTGGAACAGACCCTTTTAGAAGTGTACCAATGCGATGGGTCACCCAACTAGTTATCAATTCTATTTGAGTTTGGCCTTATATTGAAACTTTCTGGTCCGCCGGATGGGTTGCAATTGAAAAATGAAAAAAATAAATAAATACAGAATACCTAAATTGAAAATAGAAGTAGAAATTTGGCTGGGGCCACAGACTCAGTGTGAAATTTGGTTAGGGCCCTATTTCCCATTAGATTGAAATTTCCCTATGGCTTATATATAAGTGAGATAAATGTTTTAGATGGATTAGATGTTTAATAGATGACCCCACTGCTGATTTTCAGTGGGCCCTACTAGAGTGAAATATGGCTAGGGCTTGTACGAGTGTAGGTCACACATTTTACATTTTTAAACAACTCCGATTTTCAATGCGGTGGGCCTCACTGTGCATTCCGATCCTTCAATGCTGGAATTCTTTAAGGCAGTTACTGAAAGGATCCAGACTCTATTTATTAAGGCGTGAAAGCCCTTTCGCCCCTTTTATCCAGAGCTTGTGTGTGTGTGTGTGTGTGTGAGAGAGAGAGAGAGAGAGAGAGAGAGAGAGAGAGAGAGAGAGAGAGAGAGAGAGAGAGAGAGAGAGAGAGAGAGAGAGAGAGTGAACCTTGGACCCGTGCAGGCGGCTGCTGCAGGTGGAGCCTGGAGGTGTGGTGGGTCCTTTTTTTCTTCTTCAGTCGATTGTGAGAGAAAGAAGCCCTAAAAAGGGTTTTCTCCTATACTTGAGACCAACTCAATTATGTGAAGAAAATCCCATTTACAGGGGTAATTGAGGAAGAAATTAAAAGAAAAAAAAAATCAAGAACAAGATGCATTGAGTTTCCCAATGATTTCGGTTCTCATTCTGCATGATTTGCAGGAATATTTTTAATTTTAATTTTCTGGCGCATGTTCGCATCATTTGATGATTTTTTTTGGGTGCCTCTAGTACTATTTTGGCTGAGCAAGGCTTCAGGTAGACCAAGGAATTGTGTTGTTTAAGTAAGCCAAAGCAAGAAAATGAATGATAATTTTGAAAACTTACCCGTGCAGAATTCAGATACATCATCTAAATAACAATAGTTGATTCCTTTTCATCATTGTTCCTCTTTGTTTCTGTGCCAGGTATCTTCGGTACTATATATTGTTGGTCAAAAGTCTCGGGATCACAGTTCTTCTTTAAAGCCACATGTTACGGGAAATTTTATCCATGACTGGTACTTCTTTTGAAGTCCTTTATCTGTTTCAATTATGTCTATAATTTAAATTCTCGATTGTATGAGTAAGAATATTTTGGCATATGAAGTTGGAGTTGGAATGAGGAAACTGCACTATTGTGAGTGACTGTGATTAGATCCCAATATTTTTTTCATAGCTATACTACAGTGCATAGATTTAAGATTGTAAGGTTTAATTGTCATTACAGTGATTCAATAAATTATTTTCTTCATCTTTGCCTATATAATCTGTGAATTTAATGATCTTGCTCGATGAAAAGATAAAAGCATGAATGACTCCCGTAGTACCTACTTGATTGTCACTTAGAGCTCTGTAAATCAGATGGAGTTTGTTAAATCTATTAAGTTTGCCTTATGACCTTAAGGTCAGTCTACATGTTTTTCAAAGCTATAGTACGGTGAATGATTTAAGCTTGTCTGTTTTAATTTCATTTGACTGATTAAAGAAAATAATATTTTCATTTTGTCTGCAATCTATGATATTTAATGATCTGGTTTGATAGAAGGATATGGGTTCGAACAAGTTGTATACATATTGGTGATCTTTTTATAGTTTTTTTATCCAGATCTAAGTGCTTGAAAGAACCAGAGGGGTTGATTGGGTCATTGGGGGGAGGTGACTCCAGATCCATATGGCCCCACATGTGTCAAACTTCATAAAGGAATTTTTGTGCATTCTTCAAGAAATCCTTTGGTTGAGTATCTTAAATTCACTGTTTAGGAAGTCCAGTTTCTTAGGCTTCTGGCATATTGCATGCAATCATTCAATAAGGCAAGCAATCTTTCATAATGTTAGGTTTAAATGTGGTAATGTTCTTGTATCCATTTGTGGACGAACCTTTGGTGTGGTGAGATGAGAGAAGCATGTGCTTTTCCGAATTTGTAGTCTGTTTCTACTTATGGGAATTCTTGATTTCTGAGTTATGGAGGATGCGTGATACAACTGTGTGGAATCCCATCTTTCACCAAAACCCAGGATGAGGAGGTAGATGATTTGGTGGAGCTCATGGGCCATTTGCATTAGTTGTTTATCCCAAGTAATGAAGAAGAATCTTGTGTTGAGTGGCCTGATGCCAATGGAGAATTATCACTTAGAGCTTTCATTGTTAGTTGTGAGGCAGAAGAGAGGAGTAAAAATGGGTTTCTTTTATTCATAAAAGGAACCTCTAACCATCTTAGCTTTTACATGGGCAACAACTTAAGATAAGATTTTGATTATTAACTTGGAAGTGCTGAGGATGTTTGTCATCTGTTTATTCATTGCTGGAGGATTTCTTTGGTGATACTATTTTGGATTTGTGGACCAGTTGGGTGGCTTCTTGTATATAGTCTTTTATACTGTGCATGGACCTGCAGAGAGGGAGGGAGTTCTAAGTCAGCCAGGAATCCTGAGTTAAATTCTATCTTCCAAGCAAAAGTCAGGCCAAGTATTTTAAGTAGGATATTTTATCCTAAAATTTGCAGCAAGTCCTTTTCATGGATGTTGATTAGTTTTATGGAGGACAATCCTATCTTCTATCCTTTGGTCCATTTGGAAAGAAAGCAACAAGAGATATGATGAGGGTTGGCAAATGGGCTTTAGTGGGGAAGGAGTCTGAGAAATCAAGTTGGACGGCATTCTTTACTAATAGGAGGTCTGCATGGGATGTGGGCAAACAAAGAAGATGAAATGGAGCTTTGGTTCCCTCCTTTGAGTAGCGCTTTGAAGTTTAATGTCGATGGTACAAGTAGAGGAAAGCCAGGGCCTGTAAGAATTCGAGGTGTTCTTCGTAATGTGAAGTGGGAGGTGTTGCCTATGTTTTCCTTGCCCATTGCTGTGAAGGAGCATAAGGAAGCCAAGGTTCTGGGCATTTTATAAGTGCTAGTAATCTTATTGCAGTCTGTCTGGCAGGGTGGCAGTAGATAGCAAATCTTCTAATGCTATTTCTTAGGTCCCATGTTCATCCAACATGGGAATCTCAGTTCATTTTTAATGAGATCAAAGCTTTATCTTCTCTTCAGGTAGCTTTTTCTGCGTGAAGGGAAGCCAATAGAGTAACGGATTTTATAGCTAAACAAGGGGTTCATAGGATAGATCATTTTCCTGGTTTCTTTATTTTCTTGCTCATTCCCGTTGATGATTTGCAGTGTAGCTCTCATCCACCACTATTTCTGTTTTTATCATCTGTTTTTTTTCTTTTTCCTCTATTGGTAACAACGAATTCATTGAAAAGAGATCATACAAGGCACCAATCAAAAGAAAGGGCCACAAAGGTAGAAGAGCCTTATACCGGAAAAACGAGAGAAACAAAAATCGCACATGAAAAACAACAAAAGGCGAAGTTTTGTCCACCCCTTGTTTGGCCAATGAGTCTGCTAGACTGCTAGAGCACCAACCAATCTCCCAACATGCCTAAACACATCTTGAAGAAATGAAGCCAAGGCCTTGATCTCATTAAAGAAGAAATGAAACCTCCAAGGGATCAAAGAAGAAGAAGAAACCCATGATATAGCATTCATCGAATCACTCTCCACCACAAGGTTTCCATGAAAGTTAGACCTAAAATGGCGAAGAGCTTCTAAAATGACCAAGACTTCCGCCTCACTGTACTCCTTAATACCAATATTCTTAGAGAACATATCCAAAACAACCCCCCATCGTTATTGCGAAGAAGCCCCCAATTCCGGCCAGGCCAGGTTTACCTCTAGCTGCATCCTCCACATTAAACTTAAAGACACCAATAGACGGAGGCAACCATCTTGCTACCTT
Organism: Cinnamomum chago; assembly: GCA_038049695.1. Lineage (NCBI taxonomy): Eukaryota > Viridiplantae > Streptophyta > Magnoliopsida > Laurales > Lauraceae > Cinnamomum > Cinnamomum chago. The sequence continues at coordinate 71,682,224 of CP142454.1, read as the reverse complement.
CTTAGACTTGCAAGACCCCCAAGACATAAAAGCTTCCCAATTGTTCAAAATACCTTCCATGCTAGAACTAATAAAAAAATAAAAAATAATAAAAAACATCTTTGACCAAGGCCCTCACTTCCTGATCTTATCCCTCAATTTTTCCTTGTTGGCTTTGTGAATAAAATGTTGGTTGTTCTCCATCAAAGAAAAAAACCGAGCTGATTAGCCATTAGCATTTGGTGGTTACTGATTTTTTTAAACATATAGATGTTTACAATTTTTTGCTCAATTCATACATTTGGATGTTGTTTATCTTTACTGGATAGCGTATTGTCAGTTTTGTGATTTTTAAATAATTTATTCAATGGAATTATGTTGAAATTTATATCCTTATTTGTTGTTCAATAGGTGGTATGGGATACAGTTGAATCCTCAGTTTATGGGAGTCGACCTCAAGTATGCAAACTGCTCTTTGGATTTTTTATTTTTTATTTATTTTTGGTATCATCCTCATATGTTAGAATGGGCTAGACAACAGTGCGTACACTGCATTTGTCGCATACTTGCAGCCTTTCCAGATCATTTGAATTATGGGTCCCACCGTACATGGAATGAGCTTGAATATCAGACAACTCTAACCTCTAACCTTTCTGTTGGGTTATACACGCACACATATATAGGTGACCATAGTTAGGAGAGGTTGATTACAGACATTTTAGGATTATGCTATCCATCCATGATGAGTTCCACCATTTGAGTAGTTTGGATTGGCATGTATGTATTCAACATGCAATGTTGAATTGCCATAAAGTTTGGATTGGTTCGAAACTGTGCTACCACACTGGGGCTACAGGGGATATACTCGGCTCCCCCTGGGCCTGTAGGGATCAGTTCGGCCCAAATGGCTGGGACACCCTCCATTATTAAAAAAAAAAAAAAAATGTTGAATTGCCATAAATTTTTGTTTGTGCAGTATGAACTTTACATGTCTTACCACATTAGAATTTCTAATTTACACTCATGACTAAATTATAATGAACCTCATTTATCATTTGTTTCAATTATTTCTGAAGCCCAATGTTTTCCAATATCAATCAAGATTATCTTCTGAAATAGAATATTCCTGAAACTTATAGCTCAGCCTATAATTAATCTATCATTTTTCTTACGAACCATTTGATGTCAAAGGTAGATCCCTTCTCCTGCTATTTTTAGCCTGATATACTCTACAAAAAAAAAAAAAAATTCGCTGTGTTTTCAAATATCCTTTTCGCAGGTTTGGCCATGAAGAAACAGCATTCTCATTTGCTGTTTTTAGGCTCATTTTCTTTCTGTTTTGCTATTCTTGTTATCCTGTAGCATTTTAAGATGTTGATTGCTGGCTTGAACACAACCTTATTTCTTGATCTGAACTGATGTTTTCAGATCCATATGCAGTAAACTGGCTTGATTGGGTTTTCCTTGCACTTAACTGTTTATAAAGTTTTTAACATTACCATAACAATATACTGATAAGGTGTAAAGCTTAATGCAAAGCTCTCTCCTTTTTTTGTCTGGTGAGCATGCTTCTTCTTACAGTAAAATTGGTTGTTTATTTCTCGGTCTGCAGATTTTTCTTTGTGAGAGCTGGAATGATGGGCTGGCTACTTCTCAATCTTTCAATTTTAGCCAGAAGCTTCCAAGATGGCAACATGAGCCAGTCAATGGTCCTTTATCAGCTCTTTGCAGTGGTACTGTGAATGTTCCAGTGTCAACTGTTTTTTTCAAAAAAAATTCTAAAGAAGATTGTTTTACCTAGGTTACTGAAGTTTCTTTATATTCATATTGTCTTCAGTTGTACATTCTGGATTACTTCTTTTATGAGGAATACATGACCTCCACGTAAGTTTTCATCCATTTTTTTTGGTAATGGAACAGTTTTATTTGAAGTAAAGAAGCATATTAGATACAATAGCTAACAATGGGGAGCTGAGAAACTTACAAGCATTGTCTTATTCACTACTACTATAGCTAAAGATCAGTGACTCATCAACAACTTAAAACATTATAAAAAAAAAAAAAAGATTTGCAAGTTTTTTTTTTCTTTTTTTTTAAATTAAAACTCACACACCCACATACATATGATACCCAAGTCCCTAACCAACAGAGCTACAACCAATCCCTGATTGTTTTGTGGAGAGGGTGATGCCTCACCACTAAACTATTGGTGGATTGACAAAAGTCATATGAGTTGGAGATCAAAATCCTGTGTTCTTTTATTACTGCTTTCTCCCTGATCAATATTTTTAAAAATTTTCAGTTCGTTGCATGATGATTACTGAAAGCTGGTTGTGCTCATGTTTATAGAACTCATGGAGCTCTCAAAAGTCAAAACTCAATCAAGTCATCTCAACTCAAAGACTTTGATTTTAGTTTGTCTTTGTCAACTCAAGACTTGTTGCACTGGCCATAAATTTACTCGGAAGACATTTCACCAGATGTGACCAGCTTTTTTTTTTCTTCTTGTTCTTAGATTCCTGATGAAGAGCAAAAGAAAGGGGAATTAAATTTTTCTTTTTTTTTAAGGAGTAGAACTGTGTTTTTGATGATGTGTATCTTATGGTAATGTTTCTTTCATAATCATCCCATTGAAGCCTTATCCCATGTATCTAGGATTGGCATTGTAAGCTTTGCTTTTACCAAGTACATTTTTAATCTTGGTGTTTTTTCGATGGGCAGTATGTATACTCAGCATGTGGCTTTCTTCAGTATTTTTGTTGATAATCTCTTCAGTGGGATGCATTGCCAATGAATATATTTAATTGAACCATCTATATTTTGTTGCTTTCAGTCACACTGACTGATCGTTTGTGGAAATCTTTGTAGGTGGGACATCATTGCGGAGAGGTTGGGATTCATGTTAGTCTTTGGAGATTTAGTCTGGATTCCTTTCACTTTTAGCATACAGGCATGTTGAATCACTTCAAGCAGATAGTCAAATAATATTGGGTTCTGTCTCTTTGGTCTTGCATTAAAGAAACATGGCTCCAGATATTTTCTTATGTCTTTCTTCAAATTTCTGATGAAGCACCCTCATAAACCCATATTCGATGCATGAACAGGGAACTTCTTCCCAAATCCTCCATCATAGCCCCCCCCCACCAACCACCACCAACACCAACCCCCACCCCTTTTTTGTGATTTCTTCTTTAGTAAGGTGTTACCATAAATATGATGTTTTTCTTGACGTTCAACTCAGTATATTTGCAATGATAGGTTGCATAATGCTCGAGTTCAAGTATCCAAGATAATATTCAGTTGGCACCAGCTGAATGCTAATCGTTACCTTAGATTTAGATTTCCATCTGTTGATGATATATGTTGGAACCATCTTGCTTTACCATTTTGAATATCTTCTCACCTCCAGTCATTGATGCTTCTTGTTGATAGGGGTGCAACCCTCATCCTTGCTATTACCGATGATCTCCAATCTTGGTAAATAGCAAAGTTTTAGAGGGGGATTGTGATTGGTATACTTACATGTTTCCATTAGCAAACTCTTTAACAAATTTCAAGGAGGTGTTGCATCATGTGTGGAAGTTATCTGCTACAAAGAGAAGTATACATTTTCATCTTTATGTTCAGTCACAAAACAACTTTGTTGAACACTTAAGATATTTCTACATACTGCATCTTTGGTTTTGAAATTCCCAATTTTTCACCTCCATAGTTTTTTTTAATATCTGATTACCTGAGAATCGCATCATTAATTCTAGAAATGGTCACTTTCTTCCATGTATTGTCTATAATTATTTTTCAGTTCTCAGATGATTGAAAGTTTTAAATTGGTCCAGGGATGGTGGCTTTTGAGGAACGACGTGGAGCTGACAAAAGCAGGAATTATTGCAAATTGTTTGGTTTTCCTTATTGGGTATTTTTTTTTTCCAATTTCTTGTTTACCAGTCGTGATTTGCATGTATCTTGAGAGAACTTTCCTGAATGAATATAATTTACATTTACTGGTGATTGTCTAATCTAAATCTTTATGATAAACATAGTGATAGTTGTCAAAAGGCAAACCTATTATGTACCAAGTGAAACAACTCAAGAAATCATAAAAGATTTCGAGAAGTTGTGTTTTATTAATGATCCCAACAACCCCAAGGGGTAGCTCAGTTGGCTTAGGACCACGGTTTGCTCCTGGAGGTTGAGGGTTTGAAACTGCACTACCACATTGGGGCCACAGGGGATTTACCCGGCTCCCCCAGGCCCATATGGATTAGTCTGGCCCAAAGGGCTGGGACACCCTCCATTATCAAGTTTTTTTTATTAATGATCCCAACCACCATATTTATAATTAATACATACATACAAAAAAGGAATACAAAGAGGTTTGACCAACTTTATGAAGCTAAGAAAGTGTATGATACATTGAGGACTATAAAACAATGGTGCACCTCTAAAATTATGGTGCACTGAGAACCGTGCAAAATTAAGTGTCTTCACACCACGCAATTCAATGCTTGGAATGCATGTTTATAATTTTTCTAGTATGAATTCTGGCCTCTTCCGGCCTGAACAGCTAAAACTACCCTGTTGCGGCTGGAACCAATTGGGTTTGTTCCAGACTTTTTCTTTTCCACATTGTAACCCTCAAGAAGCAAGCCCTCATTTTCCAATCCATTTCTAACTTTAAGCTTTTGAGCCTGTTTGTTTGCATAGAATACACAGAAATTGAATACATACGGATTCATGGTCAAAAGAGCTCTACCAAAGAATTATTGAAAAGGTGAGAGATGAGTATATGAAGTGGGGGTGAAGGATACAAGGTAGTGATGTAGATGGGACCTTGACTTTCCTAGGATATCAAATTTTGAATTACTAGGGTGATGGCTGGGTATTAATTTCCCATCTTCCCTTGATACAATTTCTATTAAAAGGAGGTATTTAATGGTCATCTTTGGATATACACCTTTGTTGCTTCATTTTTAACCACTTACAGTACAACAAAAAATTAGAATTCCTAGGAATTCAATTACGTAAAAAAAAGGCCCTTCATGTTTACTTTTGTTGGTCTTCCCAATTTGTATTCAAATATGCTTGTTTCCTTGACTGCTTATTGCTTAAGCCTTAATTGCTCTGTATGATGGATGCATGACTATTGCCTTGGCATAGTTGATGTAGAAAGGTAGATATGGCCATTTGTTTAGTGTAGTAATGTTAAATTTGTAAATATGAATTTTCATTGTCATTTTGGAGTTCAGCATTTTTCCCATTTTTCTCTTTTCAGATATTTTTATAATATAATTTTTTGTCCATCTGTTACATCTTTGTGAGATGAAACTCTGAAACTGCGGAATGGGATCCATAAAGAATTGACTACTATGACGATAAAGCTTTGCCAACCTTTTCATGTTCTGTGCAGGTATCGAGTTTTTAGAGGAGCTAACAAGCAAAAACATGTATTCAAGAAGAACCCCAGAGCTCATATATGGGGTAAGCCTCCTAAAGTTATAGGAGGAAAGTTGCTTGCTTCAGGTTACTGGTGAGCTACCTATACTTTTGTACTTCATTTTGATATATGATAGAGTTGCACAACTGTTCTCGTTCAATTTTTGAGAATAATTATCACTGTGGTGTATATCTTATTTCTTATGACACTTGATTGAAAGAAATTGTTTTTGTTGCTCAGCCAGCAGTGTTGCATTTGTCGTACCTTTTCTGGTGTTAATTTAAGCCGTTCATCTGATGGCCCATCATGTGATGAAACATTCTTAATATCCTCACGAACAAATGATTTTGCCATCCAATTGGTGTCATGTGAATGAAGAAGATGACCTATATTTCTCTCGTAGTGTGAGCAGATTAGAAGTGGCCTTTCAATGGTAGGCCATCCAATGGGCTTTTTGTTGCATCACCAAAAGGTTGGACCCACATTTACAATTCTTAAGGTTGAAATTTGTGATTTAACCATTGATCTGTGAGCTTTTGACCGTGAAATGGGTAGATGATCAGCAAAAGGAAGAAAATATCTGCTATGACTTCATAATAAATGTCGATCAGTGTCCAATGAAACAACTGCTATGATCCTATGACTTCTAAATAACAATAATGGAATGTGTTTTTCCTGGAAATTGTATTCCAATTATTTATTCTTACAAGTAATATGTAAACTGAAAGTAATCTCGGTTCACGCAGCTTTATCCGTTTCTTCCTCATTCATTTTCTTTTTATTTTTCAAATATGTATTTTTATAATTTTCTATTTGAGGGTGTAACATTCTTATGACACATATTATGATGCAGGGGAGTTGCTAGGCACTGCAATTACCTTGGGGACTTGCTACTAGCGCTTTCATTTAGTTTACCTTGTGGCATTAGGTAATCTCTTAGCTAGTTAAAGATGGTCTGAATCTGGACCATCCTTTTCCATTTTTTTATACCCATATACTGCTATCTATCCACCACAACATGACATACATTCTTATCAACCTTAATTGTCCTATTTAGGGATAGCAATGAAACCATGCTGATTAGCAAATCTTTAATCATCTGTTTCCAATGAATTTATTTTAGACTGAATGTCAATTCATTTTAACCACAGATTTAACGGTTAGCTAATTAGTGTGGGTTTGAGGCGAGGTTCCATTAAATTGGGTGCCCATGACTTGGTTGCTTGAGAATTTAGATCGGCATGCATGTATGCCCCACATGTTTGGTGGTTGAGTTGGAACAATCTCATGAGGTGCAGATTTGTGGATTTACCAACTTTTTTCTCAAGCTTTACATCGTGTAACAATAAAAATCTTCAATGCAGCTCTGTTGTTCCATACTTCTACCCTTTGTATCTTCTGATTCTGCTTATATGGAGAGAGAGAAGAGATGAAGCTCGCTGTGCAGAGAAGTATAAAGAAGTCTGGGCAGAATACTGCAAGATTGTTCCATGGAGGATTCTACCATATGCGTATTAGAAACGGTCGATGGTGTATGTGCCTGCTCATTGAGAGGGTTTCATGTGGCTCTTATTTGTATAAAATTTTTTTGTCATCACCTAGTGCGGCCCCTCCGAAGCAGGGTCCAAACTGGAGACAAACCTAATCTTTGGAAATTTTGCACTAAGTGGCTGCTCGCAGGTCTCGAACTTGCATTATCACACAACACCCAAAACTTTTACCATTGCACCAAAGCAATGATCCTGTGGCTTTTATCTATATGCTACAAGTTATTTATCATGGTATCTTTCCATTTTCATCTCTTTTTTGGGGGGCCAAAGAAAATAATCAATTAGATATTTTGCGATAGGTAAGCCAAGAAATTTCACAGCTTTGTAGCTGCATTATGAACTGCTGCCGTTGTGTTTGTAATGCAGTGTAGAATGATAGCAAGCAGAACACTTTTTTTTATTTATTTAAAAGAAGTGTTTGAATGAGAAGTATTTGGGTGTGTAAGTGGAAGCTAATCCTTGGAAATTTCAATTCCTCTTTAATGAAATTTGGGTCTTATCCTTCATCATTAATGTGGCTTTTCATCATGATCTTTGTATGAACAACTATATGGCGGATGCTTTGGCCAAACAAGGGGTTGAGAGGCTCTCACCTTTGTAGTTGTTGTATGAGAGGCTCTCAGCTTGTTCACAGCACTTTGGAGAAGGATTCTAACAGTTGGGAACCAGTCTATCCTTGCCGAATGATCTTGCTGTTTATAATTTATTTAAGGAAAATTTTCAAATAAGGCCTTAAGTTTTGCTTTATTTCAACAAAGGACACAAGTTTCAATACTTCTCAATTTAGTCTCTAAGTTTTTTCGAAAACTTTTCAATTAACGATATTTGTCCATTTAAAAGTATTTTCTAGAAGACTCTTTCTCTTAATTTTTTTTAAATGCCCAAATTATATTTCATTTAAAGTCATGACTTGGTTTCGATAGCCACTACATGTAGCTGATTGCTGTGGGGACACCGGTTGTCCTTGATCACCGTGAGTGTAAGACCCCGAACCGAGTGAACCGTTTAGTGCTAATTAAGTTGCGTGTTAGTGCTAAGTTTGATTAGTGATTTTGACTAAGTTGGGTTTGGAATAACTTTTGTTTTAGTTTTGGGCAACTTTGAGTGCTTTGATAGCTAGTGGGGGCCCTTTGGGGGTTCCCTTTTCGACTTTGCATTTACTTAGGTGATTTCCCTGAAATTGTTTTGAATTGCATTCTTAGCCCGTTTCATTTATCTTAGTGATCCCTACAACTTTCATGTTGATCCCGTTTCCATTCGAGGCCCCGAAACCCGATTTACAAGCCTTGAAGGGCAAAACAGTCTTTTTACACTAAACCTGTATCCAAAACTTGATATCCCCGAAACCCGCGAAACATATACTTTTTGGAAACTAGATATTTCGACGATCATTTCTTCCTTCTTCGTCGAATTCATCCGAGATCCCGAAAGAGATGATTTCAGCCAAACTAGTTCCTTTAATAGTGGGACCCAACTCATTTGTTAACAAAGAGAAGTCATTCTTCATTCATTGCATTCTTCTTGTTCCAGCACAACAACTGAACTTAGGGTTTCCTTGCAACTCTTCTTCTTCTTCTTGCTTCTCCATCTCCAAGCCACACCAATCTTGCACCAACATCGAAATAGAGATCACCATCCTCTTCCTCATCTTGCAAGCTTCATCTTGATACCATTTGTGGAGAAATCTTCCAACCTTGAGATCTTCTTTGAGCTAACTCTCTTCATTTGAAGGTCATCCAAGTGAGTAATCATTCCCATCTTCTAGATTTGTAGTCTTCTAGCCCTAGGGAAGCTTCATTTGCATTATTGAAAGTTCTATCATTTTCATTCTTTGTGTAACCCATTTTAGAGTTTGTTTTGGGGTTTTTTTTATTGTAGCTTGGATTTGAGCTATAGAGGTGATTAGAAGCTTGGTACAGCTAGCTGGGACTTGAGGCAAGTGAATGATTGGGTGTTTTAAGTTTTAAATGGTTTGGTGAAACATTAATGGATTTCTTTCATACTTTTAGTGATTTTCATTGTTGAAAGAAATGCTCTTAATGTATCTTGATAGCCTCATTTAATGCCTTGAAAACATGAGTTTAATGTCTTCTTGTCTCTAGTATTGTGTGGTTTTATTTGTGTTGGAAGGAGGGAACAAGAGGAGGACCAAGGCCACTGCAGAACAGAACCTGGGTTCTGTTCCGCAGTGTGCCCGGTCGATCTGGAGGGGTCCAGGTAGACCTGGGACACACTGACGAAATTCTGGGAACCAAATAAAAGTTACAATCGCCGGTCGACCTGGCCATGGCCGGTCGACCGGGCACACAGAGGCCAGGTCGACCGGCCCAACTGGAATTTCCTGCTGAGTGGAAAATTCCAACCTGATTTAGAATGGTTTTAGGTGGGACCTTGGCTACCTTTTTTGGACTGTTTGGACTATGTGTGAGGATGTCTTGAGCCGACACTCCTCACGGTTGGTTCGGGGGCATCGAAGTTCAATCCATTTCAATCTTGAACGGGATGGGACGACGCGATATCTTCCTTACAACTATACGCAAAGTCTATTTCCTTGGGTATCGCGAATCCTATTCCTTTCGATGACTGAGTAGGTTGCTCGATGTATCCGGATTAACGTCATGCCTAGGATGGACCGTTTATGGTCTTGATTTTTCTAGCATAGCATCTAGTATTGTCCATAAGCTCGTTTAAAGTTTTAAAAACCGTAAAAGTGCATAAGGAGTCCGGAATGTATTCAAACTGAAGGAGTACCAAGTTTTTATTATAATCGACATACGTGACCCCTATTCACTTAAATAGATCTTGAAACCAATATTTTACCCAAAATTGTTGTAGTTCATTGTTTCACTTCATTCCAAGATTTACATTACATGATTTGTTTTCCCGAAAGCATAATAGTTACACTAGTAACATTGACTTGTCCCGAAGTGTATTGCCCGACATGAAATGAAAGTTATGCATTTGAGTATTCTTGCCCCGTTCATTTATTTACTCAAACTTGATGTATTTTGCATATGCCTCGATTTGATATTTAACCTATGAGTCGGCATCACTAAGCTTGGATAACCTTGTCGGTTTGATCCACCGACTTGGAGATCCCTCTCCCGTCCCGCGAGCTGTAGTTTGGATCCCGATACCCGGTTTATTACCGTGGTCCCGTCCCGATACCCGGTTCGCTACCGTGGTCCCGTCCCGTATATTTATATTGTATATATGATTTGCGTTGAAGCTCCTCACCTTGTGTGACTGAGATCAACGTCCCATGATATTGTTGTCACTTTAGTGACAAAGGACTTAACTTTATGTGATTGTCATCTTGTTAGTTCCCGACTCCTTGGATACCTTATATGTTTTATCTTGTTTACTTGTTTTCTAGCAAATGATTTATCTACTTTATGAGAGTTATTGCTTAAACAGATTTCTATGCTTTTCAAGATATTTCCTTTATTATATGTTGTTATATCTTTTCACTCTCTTGCCAGACCGTCGTGTCTGACCCATTTGCTTTGGTACTCAGGTCCCGTTGTCGGCTACCTTGAGGAGGAGCCGGAGGAGGTGGTAGGTGAACCGCAACCCTTAGTCGAGTGGCGTGCTGACGATGTCATGTAGACATCGGGATTGCTACGAGAGACGTGACATGATGGGGAAAACTATTTAATCATTCTTGGATTACTGTTTTGTTATATTGGCCTTTGTTGGCCTCTAATTTTGGGGAATGTAACTAAATGATCTTTTGTTTAAACTTTAACTACTTTTGGGAAACATGCTATAGATCATTGCTCATTCTGATACAGTAATTCATACTTGATGTTATCTTATTGACTAAGGATAGTTTGACTATTTGATTTGCTACACGCTTCCGCACTCAAAAGAAATATTCATTTATGGTTGTGATATCCTCACCGCGGACACCTGTGAGAAATTAAATAAATGTATGGTATTATTAAACTGTTGATGTAGGTTATTATCATTATTAGTCCCGATCCCGGATCAGTCCCTCGGGGGCCCGGTCCGGGGTCGTGACAGACCGGTATTAGAGAGAGATGTGTTTCAAGCATTTAAAAGAAGCTAGAAATTCTAAGGACGTAGCGAGGATCCGTTAGATCTTTCGTGAACTAGTATCGTGTGAGCAATGTGTGACCCTTTATATTATTATGTGCTAATAATTTGTTTTGCAACATCATGCCACCTCGTAAGAGAACAGTGAATGACTTTCCTTCTGGAAGTAACAGTGATCACACCGGGCCTGTAGAAGAGGATATAGTTGAGAACAACCCACCAAATCAGTTTCAAGAAATGATGCAAGCAATGCTTGACCTGCAACGTCAAGCTAACGAGAACCAGGCTAGACTACAAGAGCAGATGCTCAAGCGAGAGGAAGATCATGCAAGGGAAATGGCAGAGATGCAAAGGCAGTTGCTTGAGGTCTTACAGAGAAGACCAGAACCGGTTCAACCCCAACCCGCTATCGTCATAAATCAGAGGGAACATGACCCTAATGCCTTGTTTGAGCGGTTTCGGAAGAGAGCTCCGAAAGAATTTCTGGGGATAGAAGATCCATTGGCTGCAGATGACTGGTTAGAACATACAGAGAACATCTTCGAGATTTTCCAGTGTACCGGGGGAGAAAGAGTGAAGCTGGCATCATCCCTCTTTAGCGGTACGGCAGACAGATGGTGGAAAACGGTTAGGGAAGAATACAGGACCATGGCTGATGCAGAGGTTTGGGCAAACTTCAAGAGGCAGTTTCATGATAAGTATGTACCCGCCCACATCAAGAGACAAAAGGCCATAGAATTTCAGCAGCTCGTCCAAGGAAGCATGATAGTCTTAGAGTATCTCACCAAGTTTGAGAGACTGTCCAAATATGCTCCAGAGTTGGTGGATACCGTTGAGAAGAAAATTGCCAAGTTCTTTGAGGGACTTAACCCTTTCATTGAGAGGGATGCCACAGGAGTGGTGCCACCTGCTACTTTCGATGAAGCGGTCAAGAGGGCCTACAAGTTTGAGAACTTCCACAACAAGATCCTTAGAGTCCAAGGCAAGGGACAAGCTCAGCAGCAGAACTACCAGCAAAGGAATCATCAGAATAAGAAGCAAAGGACATGACCAAATATGCAGAATCCAGTGGTTTGCATCTACTGTGGGAAGAACCATGCCAGTGCTGAATGTCGTACTATTACAGGAGCATGCTTCAGGTGTGGTTCCATGGACCACCAAATGAGGGATTATCCTAGACCGAATAGGCAGAATCAGCAGCAGCAGCAAGGACCACAACGTCCAGCACCACCACAGAATGCATTGGTTGTCCAAAACCAGGCAAGGCCACTACAGCAACAAGCACCACAGCAACAGCAGCATAGACAGCAGCAGGCCCGTTATCAGCAGGGACAGAACCAGAATCAGCGTGCACCGCAGCAGAATAGGAATGCACAGCAAGGCAGGCCACAACAAGCTCAGAATAGGCCACAACATCGAGGGCGAATCTATGGGGTCAATAGAGTTGATGCAGAGGCAGCGGGAAACATAGTGGAAGGTACAATTCTTGTTTGTGGGATAAAAGCTAAGATTTTATTTGACCCTGGCTCTACACATTCATTCTTATCCCATGAATTTTCTAAGTTGATTGATATGCATGCTAGAGAACTTGAGTTTTTTTTACTGTGGCAACCCCAATAGGCAAACAAATTATTTGTAGAACATATTACCCTAGTTGCACAGTCTAGTTAGGAGAAATGGTTTTAATCGCAGATCTCATTTCTTTGGAGATGTTCGATTATGATGTCATCCTAGGGATGGATTGGCTGGCAGGATACCATGCCACGATGGATTGTTTCCATAAGACCCTTACTTTCAAGTTAGTTGAGACACCAGAAGGAGTATTGTTTCAGGGAGAGAGGAGGAATTCTAGTGCAGGGTTTGTTTCAACGTTGAAAGCTGACAAACTTTTGAGAAGTGGTTGTGAAGCCTATTTAGCGTTTATCACGGAGGATAAACGGTCCCAATGGGTGGAGGAGATCCCAATTGTTTGAGAATTCCAGGATGTTTTTCCGGAGGAGATTCCAGGCTTACCACCCATCAGGGAGGTTGATTTCACTATTGAGTTGCTAGCAGGGACCGCTCCGATATCTATTGCACCATATAGAATGGCTCCAGCAGAATTGGGAGAGTTAAAGACTCAGTTGCAAGAATTGTTGGATAAAGGCTTTGTGAGACTGAGTGTTTCACCATGGGGAGCTCCAGTTTTGTTTGTTAAGAAGAAGGATGGTTCGATGAGAATGTGTATAGATTACAGAAGATTGAATCAAGTGACCATCAAGAACAAATATCCATTGCCAAGGATAGATGAATTGTTTGATCAATTGCAAGGTGCTTCATACTTTTCGAAGATTGACTTGAGATCCGGTTACCATCAGCTGAGAGTCAAAGAATCAGATGTGTTGAAAACATCTTTCCGGACAAGATATGGCCACTATGAGTTCCTAGTGATGCCATTTGGGTTGACAAATGCACCGGCAGTGTTCATGGCATTGATAAATAAGATATTTACAGAGTATCTAGATCAGTTTGTGGTGGTATTCATAGATGACATTTTGGTGTACTCCAAGACCAAGGAAGAGCATGAAGAGCATTTGAGGATAGCATTGCAACTCTTGAGAGAGAATCAGCTGTATGCGAAGCTCAACAAGTGTGAGTTTTGGCTAGACCAAGTAGCATTCTTGGGGCACATTATCTCCAAGGAAGGATTGTCAGTGGATTCGTCCAAGATTGAAGCAGTAGTGAATTGGGAAAGACCGAAGAATGTGACTGAAATTAGAAGTTTCCTGGGATTGGCAGGCTATTATTGGAGGTTTGTGCAAGGATCTTCGTCAATTGCGTCACCATTGACGAAGTTGACAAGGAAAAATGCACCATATGTATGGACAGATCATTGTGAAGAGAGTTTCCAAGAGCTAAAGAAGAGATTGACTACAGCACCAGTCCTTACTTTGCCATCCGGAAGCGGCGGTTTTACCATTTTTACCGATGCTTCGAATGTTGGACTTGGTTGTGTTTTGATGCAAGAAGGAAAAGCGATTGCTTATGGATCTCGACAGTTGAAGGATCACGAGAAGAACTATGCCACCCATGATCTTGAGTTAGCAGCGGTTTTGTTCGCGTTGAAAATGTGGAGACATTACCTCTATGGAGAGCAGTTCGAAGTCCACTCCGACCACCGCAGCTTACAGTACTTGTTTTCACAGAAGGATTTGAACATTAGGCAGAGAAGATGGATGAAATATATAAAGGATTACGATTTTCCAATCAAGTATCACCCGGGGAAAGCTAATGTAGTTGCAGATGCCTTGAGCAGAAAATCAGTGGGCTTGGCAAACCAAGTGGCACTTGTATCTTTGAGCAATTTGAAGAGTTGAGTATAGACCTGCAGCCACTAAGGAAGGGTGTTTTGTTAGCAAACATGTCAGTTTCAGAACCTTCTTTCATTTAGAAGATCAAGGATAGTCAGTTGCAAGATCCAGAGTTGGCCAAGATTTCAGAGCATATAGCAAAACGTCCTGACTTCCGTATTGTTGATGGAGTTTTGTACTACCGTGACCGTCTATGTGTGCCTAACATCGAAGATTTGAGAAATGACATCATGGCTGAGGCTCATAGTACGAAGTACTCTATGCATCCAGGCAGCACAAAGATGTTTCAGAATTGAATGGCAGATTTTGGTGGAACAATATGAAGAGAGAGATTGCAGCATTTGTCTCCCGTTGCATGACCTGTCAGTTGATCAAGGCAGAACATCAGAGGCCTCCAGGGTTGTTGCAACCATTAGAAATCCCTGAATGGAAGTGGGAGCACATTACTATGGATTTTATTTCGGGATTACCGAGGACTAGCAGAGGCAACGATGCGATATGGGTCATTGTGGACCGTCTCACCAAGTCAGCGCATTTCCTTGCGATGAAGACAGGAAAGAAGATGCACATGCTACCTTTGGCAGAGTTGTTTGTCAACGAGATTCTCAGTCGTCACGGGCAGCCAATTTCTATCACATCCGACAGAGACAGCAGATTCGTCTCGAGGTTCTGGAAGACACTACATGAGTCTATGGGTACGAGATTACAGTTCAGCACGGCTTATCACCCTTAGACAGATGGCCAGTCAGAGAGGACGATTCAGACTCTTGAGGATATGCTCCGTGCTTGTGTGTTAGACTACAAGACTCAATGAGATGAGACTCTACCGTTGTGTGAGTTTGCTTACAACAACAGCTATCATTCGAGCATTGGGATGGCTCCTTTTGAGGCTTTGTATGGCAGGAGGTGTAGGACACCTGTATGTTGGGAAGAAGTAGGCACTCGCAGTTTTCATGGACCGACCATTGTTAGTGAGACCAGCGACAAGATCAAGTTGATTCAAGAATGTCTGAAAGTGTCCCGGAGTAGACAGAAGAACTACGCAGACTCCCACCGCAGAGATCTACAGTTTAAGGAAGGAGACAAGGTCTTCTTGAAAGTGTCACCTACAAGGGGAACATTGAGATTTGGACAGAAGGGCAAGTTATCACGGAGATACATTGGACCCTATGACATTGTGAGTAAGATCGGTGACGTGACTTATAGATTAGCCCTACCACCCGAGCTATCCGGCGTACACAACGTCTTCCATGTGTCAATGCTGAAGAAGTATGTCCCCGATCCGTCCCATGTGCTCCGGCATGAGCCATTGGAGATTCGAGAGGATGCTACCTATGTTGAGAAGCCCGTTGAGATCGTCGATACAAAGGAACAAGAGTTGAGGACTCAGACTATTCAATGGGTAAAGGTGCTATGTGAGAATCATGGACCGGAAGCGGCAACGTGGGAACTACGAGATCAAGTGCAGAAAAAGTACCCACATCTTCTACCAGAGGTGAGTCTTATGTTTCATTTGGAGGACCAAATGCCCTAAGGGGTGGAGGATGTAAGACCCCGACCCGAGTGAACCGTTTAGTGCTAATTAAGTTGCGTGTTAGTGCTAAGCTTGATTAGTGATTTTGACTAAGTTGGGTTTGGAATAGCTTTTGTTTTAGTTTTGGGCAACTTTGAGTGCTTCGATAGCTAGTGGGGGCCCTTTGGGGGTTCCCTTTTCGACTTTGCATTTACTTAGGTGATTTCCCGGAAATTGTTTTGAATTGCATTCTTAGCCCGTTTCATGTATCTTAGTGATCCCTACAACTTTCATGTTGATCCCGTTTCCATTCGAGGCCCCGAAACCCGATTTACAAGCCTTGAAGGGCAAAACAGTCTTTTTACACTAAACCTGTATCCAAAACTTGATATCCCCGAAACCCGCAAAACATATACTTTTTGGAAAATAGATATTTCGACGATCATTTCTTCCTTCTTCGTCGAATTCATCCGAGATCCCGAAAGAGATGATTTCAGCCAAACTAGTTCTTTTAGTAGTGGGACCCAACTCATTTGTTAACAAAGAGAAGCCATTCTTCATTCATTGCATTCTTCTTGTTCCAGCACAACAACTGAACCTAGGGTTTCCTTGCAACTCTTCTTCTTCTTCTTGCTTCTCCATCTCCAAGCCACACCAATCTTGCACCAACATCGAAATAGAGATCACCATCCTCTTCCTCAACTTGCAAGCTTCATCTTGATACCATTTGTGGAGAAATCTTCCAACCTTGAGATTTTCTTTGAGCTAGCTCTCTTCATTTGAAGGTCATCCAAGTGAGTAATCATTCCCATCTTCTAGATTTGTAGTCTTCTAGCCCTAGGGAAGCTTCATTTGCATTATTGAAAGTTTTATCATTTTCATTCTTTGTGTAACCCATTTTAGGGTTTGTTTTGGAGGTTTTTGATTGTAGCTTGGATTTGAGCTATAGAGGTGATTAGAAGCTTGGTACAGCTAGCTTGGACTAAAGGCAAGTGAATGATTGGGTGTTTTAAGTTTTAAATGGTTTGGTGAAACATTAATGGATTTCTTTCATACTTTTAGTGATTTTCATTGTTGAAATAAATGCTCTTAATGTATCTTGATAGCCTCATTTAATGCCTTGAAAACATGAGTTTAATGTCTTCTTGTCTCTAGTATTGTGTGGTTTTATTTGTGTTGGAAGGAGGGAACAAGAGGAGGACCAAGGCCACTGCAGAACAGAACCTGGGTTCTGTTCCGCAGTGTGCCCGGTCGACCTGGAGGGGTGCAGGTAGACCTGGGACACACTGATGAAATTCTGGGAACCAAATAAAAGTTACAATCGCAGGTCGACCAGCCCAACTGGAATTTCCTGCTGAGTGGAAAATTCCAACCTGATTTAGAATGGTTTTAGGTGGGACCTTGGCTACCTTTTTTGGACTGTTTGGACTATGTGTGAGGATGTCTTGAGCCGACACTCCTCACGGTTGGTTCGGGGGCATCGAAGTTCAATCCATTTCAATCTTGAACGGGATGGGACGACGCGATATCTTCCTTACAACTATACGCAAAGTCTATTTCCTTGGGTATCGCGAATCCTATTCCTTTCGATGACTGAGTAGGTTGCTCGATGTATCCGGATTAACGTCATGCCTAGGATGGACCGTTTATGGTCTTGATTTTTCTAGCATAGCATCTAGTATTGTCCATAAGCTCGTTTAAAGTTTTAAAAACCGTAAAAGTGCATAAGGAGTCCGGAATGTATTCAAACTGAAGGAGTACCAAGTTTTTATTATAATCGACATACGTGACCCCTATTCACTTAAATAGATCTTGAAACCAATATTTTACCCAAAATTGTTGTAGTTCATTGTTTCACTTCATTCCAAGATTTACATTACATGATTTGTTTTCCCGAAAGCATAATAGTTACACTAGTAACATTGACTTGTCCCGAAGTGTATTGCCCGACATGAAATGAAAGTTATGCATTTGAGTATTCTTGCCCCGTTCATTTATTTACTCAAACTTGATGTATTTTGCATATGCCTCGATTTGATATTTAACCTATGAGTCGGCATCACTAAGCTTGGATAACCTTGTCGGTTTGATCCACCGACTTGGAGATCCCTCTCCCGTCCCGCGAGCTGTAGTTTGGATCCCGATACCCGGTTTATTACCGTGGTCCCGTCCCGATACCCGGTTCGCTACCGTGGTCCCGTCCCGTATATTTATATTGTATATATGATTTGCGTTGAAGCTCCTCACCTTGTGTGACTGAGATCAACGTCCCATGATATTGTTGTCACTTTAGTGACAAAGGACTTAACTTTATGTGATTGTCATCTTGTTAGTTCCCGACTCCTTGGATACCTTATATGTTTTATCTTGTTTACTTGTTTTCTAGCAAATGTTTTATCTACTTTATGAGAGTTCTTGCTTAAACAGATTTCTATGCTTTTCAAGATATTTCCTTCATTATATGTTGTTATATCTTTTCACTCTCTTGTCAGACCGTCGTGTCTGGCCCATTTGCTTTGGTACTCAGGTCCCGTTGCCGGCTACCTTGAGGAGAAGCCGGAGGAGGCGGTAGGTGAACCGCAGCCCTTAGTCGAGTGGTGTGCTGACGATGTCATGTAGACATCGGGATTGCTACAAGAGACGTGACATGATGGGGAAAACTATTTAATCATTCTTGGATTACTGTTTTGTTATATTGGCCTTTGTTGGTCTCTAATTTTGGGGAATGTAACTAAATGATCTTTTGTTTAAACTTTAACTACTTTTGGGAAACATGCTATAGATCTTGCTCATTCTGATACAGTAATTCATACTTGATGTTATCTTCTTGACTAAGGATAGTTTGACTATTTGATTTGCTACACGCTTCCACACTCAAAAGAAATATTCATTTATGGTTGTGATATCCTCACCGCGGACACCTGTGGGAAATTAAATAAATGTATGGTATTATTAAACTGTTGATGTAGGTTATTATCATTATTAGTCCCGATCCCGGATCAGTCCCTCGGGGGCCCGGTCCGGGGTCGTGACAGTGAGGACTCCAGTGCGGGAAGTGAGGAAAATATAGAGGAAGTGAATGAATGTTTTATTTCAATGAATGGTGGTTTGGGTATTTTAAAAATTTTGAGGGGAAAAAGTTGAGGAAAAATAGCTTTAAATGGACAGATGTCATTAATTGAAAACTTTTCGAAAAACTTATGGAGTAATTTGAAAAGTTTTGAAACTTGTGTCATTTTTTAAAATAATGCAAACACTTAAGGCCTTATTTGAATATTTTCCTTTATTTATGGGAGATCTTGCCGCATCCATAGTTGCTCCTTGCACATCCCTTCTCAGTATACATTCGGAATTCTATAGAAAATGCTCATTGCACAATCCTCTTTTCCCAAATTGTCCATACACCACACATCTCCTTTTTCTTTGCACAACCGTCTCTTCCCTCCTCACTTGACTTCCATTCTTAGTTGACGGTGCAGTCGAAGGAACCTTCAAACAAGAAGTTCCATCGATTGTCTTCTTCCTCTTCCATTTTTCCCTCCTCTCTTCTCGAACAATATCATTGTTGTTTGGACCTGAAAGTCCGAATAGACACGAACAAAAAAAAAAACAAAAAAAACTTCGCCACCGAGCGATTGACGAAGGAAGGAGCAATTGGTGATCTCCCTAGCTCCTTTAGATATTTTGGGATCAACCTTCCTCTCTATTATGCATCGAAAGCCAAAATGAAAGGAGATGGAAACGTGAAAAGGGAGATAGAGATGTGAAGGTGAGTTCGAGATGGAGATGTGATGGTGAGTTGAGGATGAAGTTCTTGTTGCAGAAATGGGAGGGAAGATGTGTACGCAGAAATTAGATGAGCCCTGAAGGTATTCCTCATGTCTATTTTTGTAAATTCACATATGGGTATACTTGACTTCAAAAAATTGGATATGTGAGGATCAATGAGGGATGCGGCAATAGCAGCTTCTTTTTTATTTATTTCAATCCATGCTCAAGCAATGTTGCCAGAAATGTTCATTTCAGCTCATACCGTCCAAGGGGGTGGGGGTACTTTCTCTAAGATGTCGGATTGCCACACCCATCATGAATGTGGTCGTCCAAAAATCAAGATTGGACAGTCCATCTCTCTCTCTCTCTCGCCCGCCCACCGGACTTGAAATGGATTGTCATGCCAGTGTGGAGGTATTTCTTACAATTTTGTGTACTAAATCAATGATGTGCCCGTATAGCTATTTGGGACAGAGGAAAGAACATGCCAACACAGTTATGATTGAGTGGTGTTGGTACTTTAGTTTCTCATGGGATTCCATCCCTGGATCCTAAGTTAAAATCACTTTAGTAGCCTAGCCTAGCAAAAAGGAGAAAAAGAAAATATTTCAAAGCAGTACTTGCACTATTCCTTACAGAGTCTCAGAAAACCTTTTTACAGAATTAAGATAAGAGCAGTTGCAAATTTTCCTGTCCAGGCTCCATGCATCCTTCTCCCAGTCCAATATCCAAAATGAACCTTTCCCGGTTAAATCGTGTTTGTCATTTCATCTCAAGGGGCTCATCTAAAGCTCCCACCACTTCCTTTTCTGAATAGTACCATGGCCAGTCATGGATCATATGACATCTGGGTCCCAAAGTTTGGATTTCTTCATGATCTTCCAGCTACCATTCATCATCTCAATCATTTTCCTCAAGGTTGCAGATGGTCCATATAATGGTACCAAGAAATAGTATTATTGATATAATGGATACCCCAGATGGACGGGCTAGGCAGTCCTCTCCCAAACTCCCGCTGCTCATTCTAAGTATAGCCTATATATATTCCCAGTACTCCTGCCCCCATTTGTTTGTTCATGCAGCTAATCCCTCACATCTCCCATCAGCCAATGCATGAGGTGGGCTATGATGGAGACAGGACATGCCAGATTTCTTTCTAGATCAGCAAAACATAGTTTTTTTAACAAGTGATCAGCAAAACATACCATAGTCGTGTGGATTTTTAGTTTGATGGGTTGTCCTAAATGGATGGGCCTAATGGAGAATAGGTGTATATATTTAAGGGACCATCTTCGCCACACCTTCGTTGCCTACGCTGTGGGTGTCCAAGCATGCTTTCAGTTGCTTCACCTTGTCCATCTATAAAAAGACGAATAGTCATTATCATGCCTGGAAGACGGAAGCATTGGACGCAGCCAAACACCCAACTTTCTCCCTGAGGATCCTTGATTGCTCAGGCCTCTAGGCTAGATGCATTGATTGTTCTTTGACTTGCCCCTCAGGGTCGCTGGTGACTCCCTTTTTCCTGATCCATCCTCTTCCTCCACAGGTGAAGCACATGCATTATGTAGTCTGTCTCTACTAGGTGCCAAACACACACTCTCTTATCATAACCATCCCACATCACCCATTTGAAATCACATCCCCCTTATCATAACCATCCAACAGCTGGTCTTTGAACAAGAGATAGGGGAGTCAACCCCTTAAATTAAATAGTGAAAATGGCTGGTCTACTTTCTGTAATGAAAATAAGAAAAACCAAAAAAGTTGGATGAGGAGACAACATAATTCTCAAAAAAAAAAAAAAAAAAAAAAGAAATTAAAATAAAATCCCAAAATTCAAAAGCTCTTCAGCAACATGTTCTCATGCCTAAGACCTTGACTTCTTCCTCGACTTGGATGAAGGCTTGGGTTGCTCGGAGCTACCAACTGCCACCTTGGAAGAACTAGCAGCTGCCTGGCTTGATTTTGTGGTGTTACTAGCATTTGCATCTTGTTTCTCTCTAACAACTGCTCCTTGAGAACCTCTTACCTGAGCTGCTCTCTTATCCTTTCTCTTGGGCCTGTAGCTAGACCTCTCCCTCTTGGGTAGCCACCTCTCTGGATCTGGCGGTGGGCCCGGGTTTGCCGGATCGAAACCCTTTGGGTACTTCGGCTTCCTTTTCCTCTTCTTCCTCGCTTTTGTCTTCTCCTTTCCTTCCTCAGGTGCTGTTTCCACTTGCACCGCATGATTGCTCTCCACATGCTTCGCACCAGACGTCCTTTCCAGAGACTCCACATTGACTTCTTTCAGCCCCGATAGCTTCCTCAGCCGTTTTGCATATACCTCAGCCTTGTCGACGTCAACATGTGCAGTCGTCATAACCAGCCCAACCAATGCCTCCACACTCCCATGACTCTTTACGAGCTCCTCGTAAAGACGAGCGGCCTCTTCCTCACGCCCATGTTTGAGCTTGAATGACGCAGCTTCGTGCATGATAATACTGAGCTTGTTGTCTTCAGACATTGCGTTTGTCCACCATTGTGTGGCACCATCAAGCACAGCAGATGCCCCACCAACATCCCCTGCTCGCTCTTTCAGAGAGACGAGGGTGGCAACAGTGGCTGGCAAGTGTTGTATGTCTTCTATCCTGGCCAGAGAGTCGGCAGCTACCTGTGGGTGGCCACCAGCAGCAGCAACCTGTGCTCGCACAAGCAGGATTGGCTTGGCTTTATCTGGGAATCTCTCGGCAAACTGCCCAAGGATCTCCTCAGCCTTTCCTGCCTTATTCTCTCTTACTAATACTGCAGCTTGAAGCAGAACCAGCATCGCACTATCTGGAAACATGTCTGGCAGTGCAGATACAAGCTCTCGAGCCTACAAAGCACGCAAGCAAGATTACCTATCAGAAAGATCAACAATAATTGGCATTAACACATTAACACCAAGAAAAATCACATCATCCTCATCATCTTCTATAGCCTTATCCCATCTATTTGGGGTTGTCTATTTGAGTTCTTCACTTGTCTGTAATCTCCAATCATTTTTTTTCGTCAACTCCCCAATCCACCATATCTTTTCCCATTTGCCCTCTTTTCCTAATTCACTGAAAATATAACCTTTCATAAATTCGCATACAACACATGTAAATAACAGAAATGTATCATTGTCGCAGTTGCAATCAAAGTGTTAACACATTTACCTAGGATTGGCTTTGCCAACCAGATTTACATGTATAAGTGTAAACAATGCTTCTCACCTGAAAAGAGGCTTGGTGTCCAGATTAGATTCTCTAAAAACTCAAACTTCATTCAGACTTTTCAGCCTTATAAATTATTCATCATCTTTTGTGAGTGAGTGCAATGGAGAATTTTATTTCATCTTTTATTTTTAGCCCAAATAGCAGCCACTGTATAATGACATAGTTGCTAGTTAAAGAAAAATGATCCAATGCCGGTGACATCATGGGGAATCATTCTATGCCGTCACCTTGTGTCTCGACCTATGTGAAGCCCACCTTAGCTTGATCCAGTCCATTCATATAACATGCCCCATGATAAATAAGATGCAAAGTAGCATGAATATGGATACATGTGTCAAAATCAGTTACTAGTATGAGGAGTCCATTTGGAAAATCATAAAAAATCAAATACATGAATTGCGCACAATATTTAAATAACAATAAATAAATGCTAATCGTAAAAACTAATAATATAAAAAACATAAACAAGAATTATGTACAAATCTCACTCTACATAATTAAGTAATAAATATTTCAAGACATGTAGGAATCTATCTTTTATCAACTACTGAATAATCTTTAAATGAGTAATAAAAAAATCCGCCAACACATTTATGGTTGAGTGGTGTTGGCACTTTAGCATCACACACATGCCCAAGGATCGATCCTTAGGTCTTCAAGTTAAAAAATATCACCCCTGACCAGTAGTCCAACTTAGCATTAAAAAAAATTAGATAAATAAATAATCCATGAAAAATCCAATAACACCTGTGGGATGGTCTTTAAAAGAATCCATCCAAATATAAATAGGTGGTGGTCCAAATTTTACTTCAATTACAATGGAATACACTGTTGGATTGACCACTGTAAAAGGCAAGAACTTAACTTAGTATTTAATCTCGCCTTTCATGCATTGATCAATCCAATGATATATGTCAATCCAATTGGAGTAATTCAGGCAGCAGCTATTCAATGGGTGCATGCTTATGAATGCCACGGATCAAATAGAGGTAGACCTCACATGGGTCAACACAAGATGATAGCATGGAAAGTCCATGCAGCCATCATTGTTATGTTAATATAAATGAATAAATGGCAAGATGGAAACACATTTTCACAATAGCAATATACAGTCATTTATAAAAAAAAGTAAATAATTCTTTCAAGTAAATATTGGAAATCCAGCTTAATGTTTCTAGAGTCATGGATTCCACTTCTTACCATTTTTTTGAGTTTATCATTTCCTACTTTGCCATAGCATAATGGTCAATAATATAGTAATATTATACAGTGGAGACAGCACAATGACTTATTTTAAACCTTGAAAAACTGCACACACACCACAATTATGTGACTTCTTACAGACCCCAACACCTGTACACCTGCATCTGGACGTGCACATGCACAAAAAGAAGGCACAGGTGTGAAGTGTGAACACTGCATTTTGAAAAACCATTCTCTGTTGGAAAAGATTAGTAAATCTCTTCGATTTTCCAAGAGAAAACAAAACAACAAAAACACAAATTGCCATGAGGAACACACCTGGTCCATTCGATTTGCATGGAGAAGTAGAAGTAACCGGTTCGAGTAAATAGCTTCCTTTTGCCTTGAGGACAGCTTGAAGTCCAACCCATGAGCAAGTCGGAACGGCTGTGCTCCACCACCTTTTTCAATTAGCCGATCGAGCTTCCTCAGTCCATCGGAAACATCCTTTGTACCCTTCAATGCAATAAGGTTATTTGTCGCCACAGCAAGTGATGAAGCATCAGCCACGTTTCGGTTTAAAATGTCTGTATAAGCTTCAATTGCTTCTTGAGTGTTTCCTAATAGCTGCAAAAGGCCCAATACATGGTAAAGCCACTGGTAGAAGTTCCCTAAGGAAAATGTAAGATGAGACTGTCACCTGTCGAACATATGCAAGCTGGACAACTATAGGAGCAAGCTCAGTCTCTATCTCATCATCTGCATAATCTTCCTCCATTAGCATTTCTTGGCCAATTCTGCCAACAGAATAATTGTTAAGCATAAGTTTCTCATTTTCTTCTCTTTATCATTTTCCCAAGGACTCAAAGTGTTTATCCTTTAAACAAATTTGGCTCAAGCCTACATATTGCAAGGCTCCTGATGCAATATAAAGTGGAAGTCTTTACCAAACTTCACAATACAGCCTTCACACTTGGACAACCACCAGCATAACAATTTGAAGATTTGCATGTTTTAGTATCGTCATCATCAAAGCATTGTCCCAATTATGTTGGCACTTGCATGTTTTAGTATGAAAAATCTAAAAATATAGGGCTTGTGCAAATACATCCATGACTAAAATACAATATGAAATGCTTAGCCAAGCCAATGAACAACACTAAATGCAATATTCAAATGGAATTATTAGCAGGCAAAATAAGAGAAAAAACCAATGGTTATAGTAACCTACTTTAGTCTTAATACTTCTACACATTGGCTTTCTTTAGTCATATTTTTAATGCTTATGGTCTATAGGCTACACAAAGTTGTATTAAAAGAGTTGAAAGATGTACAGAGTGGAAAAGCTGTACCAAAAAAAAAATCATATATGAAAGGACAGGATACCACATCTCAAGTGGAAAGAAGTCTCATATAGGCTATAACTACGCCAGTTCGGTCAAACCCTATGAAGTCTGCAACACCATTGGCCACTTTTTTTACATGCACAAATATAGTGCTGATCCCTCGTGAAGAACAAAGATCTCATTGTAGATGACACAAGATGCCATGGCACATTGAAATTTGACCGGCTCATGAAATATTAGTGTTAAATTCCCTTCAATCAGCAGCTTCCTATAGTAGCTATACATTATAAGAGATACATCTATTGAGGAGCTAAGGGCCAGGAAGAAGCCCTGCAGCACCAGAAAATGTACAATGATAAAAGGAATAGACAAGCCTTTCAAAGGGAAATTATAGGATCAATTCCAAAAACCAAACCTTGGTGCACCGCACCTTTAGCCAGCCTATCAACCTTTCATTTAACCGACCATATTACACAAGAGAATGAGGCCTAAATCTGACGAGCAAGATTGACCTCCTCTTTTATTTTTGGAATGTTAAACTTTCATTAAACCAAATCAGTACAAAAGAATTATACTGACAAGGAAGAAAAGAAAAACATAACAAGCTACAGAGCTAAAGACCCCGAACAGAAAGCAAGAGCAGCTAACAGAGTACAGACAGTTAGTACAGAAAGCAAAACAGCTAAAAGTCTGACTGACACCAAAATCCAAGAGGGCAAACAGAGAGCAAGAGCAGCAAACAGAGTACAGACAGTTAGTACAGAAAGCAAAACAGCTAAAAGTCTGACTGACACCCAGAATCCAAGAGCGCTATCCCCTTCCAATTATACATTATCTGGTCAGCAGGATAATCTTTGAATATCGAATTTATCTTCAGCCATTGCGCTACCGAAAATTTTATCTTCTCACATGAGATTTCCTCAGATTTTTTTTCCTTCAAAACATCACATTTTTCTCCTTCCAAATGTGCCATAGGACTGATAGAAACGAAAGACTCCATAGCTCCTTTCCTTAGGGTTTCTAATTGGAGAGTTTCACGCCTCAAAAAGTTGTTGAATACCTTCCGGCGTAACCCATGAACATCCAAAACAGCGTAAGACAGAATTCCATATTTTCGCCGCACACCTACACCGTAAAAGAAGATGAACGACATTTTCCTCATCGTCCAAGCACATTGGGCAAGCACTGACATTAATCTTCCCTCTCTTCCTGAGATTGTCTATAGCTAAAATTCATCTTCATAGAGCTATCCATGCAAAAGCTACAACCCTTGCCGCTAGAAACCAACTAGAAAGATGAAACAGAAAAAGACCCACATCTTGATGCTATCCAAATTCTAGTATCTTCCCCATCTTCACAAGTTTGGATATTCCTTAGAATATTTAGGAGTGACATGAACTGGCTTTCCTCCTCTTCCTTTAAATTCCTTCTAAATGTCAGGCTCCAAGTCATCTGTCCACTGCTGCCAGACCGATCGGCGCAATTTCCCACCTTTGCTTGTTTCTGCCTTGCGCAATTATACAACTACGGAAATTTAGAAGCTGAAGGATCCTCTCCTACACACCTATCCCGCCAAAAAAGAACTTTACTCCCCGATCCTTTCTGATATCTGATGTTCTGCATAAACTTTTCTTTGGTAGAAACTATTCCTTTCCAAATTGCCAAGTGTTTGTAGATTGCGTCGCTAACCTCCCAACCATCCCTTTGATTTCCATATTTCTCCATCACCACCCGTCGCCATAGACCTTCCTTCTTATCTCCTAACCTCCAGAGCCATTTTCCTAGCAGGGCTTGGTTCATTTGCCTTGGAGATTTGATACCCAATCCTCCCTCTAGTTTTGATGTGCACACTGATGCCCAGTCTACTAGATGGAACTTCCTTTCAACACTTCTTCCATGCCATAGAAACTCCCTTTGCAACTTCTCTATCATGTTGATTACAGAGATTGGACATTTGAGAAACGACACGAAGTAGATTGGAAGATTTCCCATTATTACTTTGATGAGAGTTATTCTTCTTCCCAAAGACAAATAGTTTGCTTTCCAAGCAGGCAGTTTTCTTTCCGCTCTTTTCACCACTGGGTTCCATTCCACTTTGTTAGCTTGTCCTCTGCATAAAGGAAGGCCTAAATAAGTCGCCGGGAAAGATCCCACTTTGCATCCAAGGATTTCTGCAAATCGTCCCATGAGAGTCTCCTCTACTCAAATTCCAATCAACTCACTTTTGAAGAAGTTAATCTTTAGCCCCAACACCGCTTCGAAGCAAAACAGAATTGCTTTGACATTTTTTATTTGATCTTCGTTAGCTTGACAAGATTGACCTCCTCTTTCACTCAAACAATTGTGCTTTACATTGGCCATTCCCATCTGATGACACAGGGTCTCCTTCAATGATAATTTGAAAAGGGTTAAGGCGAGATCCTCCCAAAGGAAAATTTTGAATACCATCATCTCTACTGCATTGACAGTTTTCACCCCCTTAGGACCCAAGAAGGAGATGATAACCCTCACAGCACTGTCCAAATAATCCTTACCACTGCCACTAAACCGGTTTCCCCTCTGCAATGCCATCAAAAATAAGTATTAAGGCAACCTGGTGGAGGAAGCAGCAACCTTGGCAACATAAGCAACAACACAGTAGACGAGAAGGCCAATTCGTACCATCTTTTCAGGATCGTAGCTATCAGAATGTCATGGAATTAAGGAATATGGTAAACCCACAAGCCCACAAGTAACACAGAACTTAACATTCACTATCAGAGCCTCCAATTCTGATAATTTAGCAAGGAAACATCAAGTTTCCCACTTTCTAGACAGACACATTACTGCCATCAAGGACACCTTCCATATATGCTATGTTTTATGTTATCAAGTATGCACATGAAGCTTACCATTCACATGTTACGGCTTACGCCTCATAATTTGGGCAATTGAAAGACCTTGCCTCTTTGTTTAAAATTTTATTATGGAGTACTTCATTAAGAAAGGACTCATACAACTCATCTCTATTCCCTAAGGCCATGAACAAGTCATAATCATTCAAAAGAATGACCGGCACAGGCCAGCACAAGTCATAATCTTTGAAAGGGGTTTTGAAGTTTGTTACAAGTCTAGTTGTCAGAGATTTGAGTCTAGTGACCAGAGGTCTTAGCCATGCTTGAGTGATTAGTCATGCTTTTCAAGTGCTTAAGTTAATCGTAGCTTAAGTTAGTCATAGTCCAATATGTTGGGAAAACAATAAAGGTCATTCTTAAGTAGACCAAAATGTTTGGAAGAATCGATTTAATCAACATTATAATTCCAACAAGGCAAGGTAATTCGTTTCCAAGAGTCTAATTTCTTTTCAGATAGCTCCAATACCTGCGTATGTCGGAGATTGAACCCAATCCACGTTGTTTTCTTAATTACAACATAAGAAACAACATTGATAATAAAGCAAAGAATCATGGTAGCAGAGATGACGGACCAATAGATTAATGATGGAGGATATGATATTATAGAGAGAGATAGGAGGTTAGGTAAAGGGAGAAAAGACAGAGAGAGATTGCCATGAGAGGAGAACTTGAAGGCAGGAAGTAAAAAAAAAAAACTCAACAGTTCACTGAATATTCACTCTAAACTTGTAACTTTTTTTACACCCACTCAAACAACACCAAAACACAACTTTCTATTATAAAAATGAGCCCTAGTTGTACTTAGTATGAAACCAAACCCGTCTAAAGATACAATAACTAGAATTAAGCTTCTACATGAGATTTGAATCTAACAAAATAAACTTTATATAAAAAAGAAAACCACTCTCCTATCTTACGTACTTCCTTTTTTTTTTTAATGGTAATTTTTACTAAGGCAGCCCATCGGTACAAGAGTTATATACAGATGGATAAAAGCAACGAAAGCTGCCAAACAAAACCAAAAATTGGAGAGCACAAAGAGTTAGAAAACATATTCTGCACAAGCATCAGGCTTTGACGACCAAATCCCTCCTTAGCCAAGGAATCTGCCGCCGAATTTGCGCTTCTCTTGGTATGACTGAAAGACATCTCATCTCCTTAAAGAGATCATGAACCTCTTCCACCACGTCTGCATACTCCCGAGGAGCCAAACACAGACCGAAGACCCATCTAATGGCACAAGCTGAATCTCCCTCTACAAGCAGGTGACAAAATTCAACCTTCCCGCTTTTTTCTGTTTTTAATATTACAACCTTCGCACTTCCTTCAGCCCAATATGCAAAGCTTCTATCTCTGCTCTATTAACAGAACAAAGGACCAAGGAAGAGTAATGCAAAATAGTGTTTTCACTACTATCCCATATAAGATCACCAATGCCGACAGGACCTGGATTACCAATGTCACTGCCATCAAAGTTCAATTCAAAAAAGTCTTCTGGCAAAGGACTCCAAGCAGGAAGCATAATGGCCTTAGACACTGGTGAGAAAGCATAATCTTAGGTACGTTGTTGAAGCAACATCTTCTCTGACCCAAAAAAGAAAAGAAAAGTAAAAAAAAAAAAAACCTACCATGAAGATGGTCCCCGTGGGCTGCTATATGTGCATCATGTGCCCCACATGTGGTATCGAATCCACCGACACAACGGCATCACCAATCCCATTTAAAGCTGAATGTGAGTTACCATTCACCAAAAACGAAGAAGAAGAAGAATTAAAGGAAGGCCGAGGATCCTATTGTTAGTGACAGTCATATATGCACACCCTTTGGTTGTCAATTCCGTATCAAGTAGTCCAAGACATTGCCTCTAAGTATTACTCAAGGAAGATCAAGTTCAAAGGCAAAGTTTCAAGTCTTGGAAGGCTGGATCTCATCAAGGAAGACTTAGTGTTTGTGCCAACCTATTCAGGTATTGTGGACCAAAACCAACCAAGAAATGGCCCCCAAAGCCCTTAGTTTTATTGGTTAATTTAATAGGGTTTTAACTGGCAACTTTGAGCAAATGTGTATGGCTCAATTCAGTGCAGGGGGTCGGCCAACCGTAGGAATTTTCGGTCAGCTCGCAATTGCTTTTGCAGAAGCTGAACCTGAAATTTCCCTTGCTCTGCGGGTAGCTTATGGTTAGCTCACGGCTAGCCGTAAGTCCCTTATGGCTAGCCGTGAGCTAGCCATAGAATGAAAAGGCCAGCTTTGACTATGGGTCAAACTAGCTGTTGTACTATCCATTGGGGGTTGCGGTTAACTGAAAATTGAAGTAGGCTAACCGCTAGATGTTGGAGAGCTTTCTATATATACTGGAGCTCATTCCAATGGCCACAACTTTTGGATTTTTGAGACCTCTTTCCCACATATTGTGCCCTCATAGTAAAACCATCTAAGAGCTCCATAATCCGAATTCCACACACACTTAAGCTCTAATTAGGCATGCTTAAGAGCATTCAAAGCTCCATTAAAGTGTGTTCAGTGGAATCACTATTCTAGGGACCTTGAGCCTAACAAGTTAAACATCTTTCTCCCTAGACTTACTCCTATAGCCCTCTTGGTTGAGCACATCTTGGAGTATCATCTTCACCAAGGAGCAAAGGAAGAAGTCATAGCTTGGAGCATCATTCAAGCATCAAGAGCACCCTCAAGACTTTGGTTTTCGTCTAGAGGCAAGTGTTCTAGTTTTCATTTGTAAAATCGGGTTGTAAAGTGGATTAGATCTTCGTGGTCAAACCACTATAAAAAATAGGATTGGTAGATGTAGAAGTATGTGACCGAACCACCTCATCAGAAATCTAGTGTGTATGTGATTGGAGGTGTACCTGTGTGGTTGCCTCAATATAGTGGAACCAAGAGTGGAAACTCTTGAGAAGTGGATGTAGGTCTGGGACTGAACCACTATAAATCACTTGTGTCATTTTCTCTCTATGCATCATCATCATTTTATTATGTTTTGAGATACATGTGCCAGATAGTTATATCTTAGATAAATTGACACACACTTGTGCTAAATTGCATTGATCCTATTCATATACTTAAGTGTTTAGCACAAACATCTTGTTTAGCACTTCAATTGATCATTTGATAGCATTCTTTACAGTTATTCATTGTTGTTTATTTCAAGTGTATTAGCGATTGTGTTTAATTGGATTAATTAGTTTAATTAAGAATTTTTAATTAGTCCTATTCACAACCCCCTCTCTTCCATCCCTTCCCTCTCCTCTAGGATTTATATTGGTCTAGCTTGGACTTATATCACAATTTCGACTCCAGTTAGGGCACTACACAATCCCTTCTTCGCATTGTCTCCCATTGTCGTGCTTTTCTTTGATACATTCTTCAAACCCAATGGCTTCGAAGCTTCTTTAGGTGCTCTTCAAGCTCCACCCTTGATTTTCAATGCCTCACACGGTAAAGATATCATCCAAAAACTGCACAAGCATGAAGGATTCCTAAAATTTTCTATACGGAACAACTTAAATTAAACCATCCACACCAACCTTTATTTAATAAGTCTCTACTAAGACTACAATTTACAGCTGCCAACAGGTACAAATTTACATGAAAGATTCTGAGGAGAAAAGGTCAGGTCCACATTCAAATACATGTAATAAACAACTAGGTTTGATCTTTTGACCCACGAGTTTGGATCTGATTAATAAGCGAGTTTGGTGCAGGCTTGGGCACTGGTCAAATAAAAACCCTCTTATCAATGGCCTCTCTCTTTTGTCCTTAATCAATACCTTGAGCATATCCTTTTCAATCACACTCCAAAACACCTTATTAGTGATGAACCCTAATTTCAAAGTGTTCACCTTCTTGTATTCGTCATCTAGTGGAAGAAGCATGTATTCTTCCCCTTCTTGAGCCCATGCCTTGGGTTCTTCCTCCAAACAAATTTCTCTTTGAATAGCATTTTAATATTCCTTTAAGTGGAGGGCTGCCCCTATTCTCCTAATGATAAAGATCCCACTTCCTTCAGCTTGACTAAACTGTTGATTTGATAAGAAAGTTTATGCCTTTGTCTTCCAATAGCCCAGAATAAAAATAAATATCCCACTCCTTTAGCCCCACTTTTATAGATTGCAGCTTCTTGTAAATCTCCAATAGGCTGTCTTACAACTTTAAGAGTCGCGCTAAATAATTCTGAAACATGTTCCCTATTTGATCTATTAAGAAGAACAACAATTCATCCCCATATCCCTCTCCTCCATGTTGAACCGGCCCATGCTTAAATAACAAATATAAATTCCATACAGTGCATACATTTATGGGACACACAGACAAGAGGTTTCTAAAATGGTTTCCCTATTACTTGTCTTTCAGTTGGTGTTCAATATTAATTAGTATTCTTGGAGTGGAACACCAACTTTAATATCATTTGGTGTGCCTCTTCTGTAGTGTTCACATCAATTTTGCCATTGGCTTCAAGAAAAAAATTCACAAGACCATGCAAACATTGTAATAATAAATGATCTCAAAGCATAATATCCTTAGAGATATAATAAACAATGAATTAAAGCACAGTATATTTTAGAGCTACATAAGAACATGCATAAAACTTCTATATTTGTACTATTATTTGCTGAATGCATATTACCTTCGAGCTGAAAGCAATAGCTGTTCAGCATCTGCATATTTTCTCTTTTCAATCAAAGAACAAGCAGTGTTATACGCCACCTCAAAGCTGCTAGTTGCCTTGACTTTAAAGGAATCCATCATTCTCTGAACTTCAGAAGTCCTTCCAGCCGTGATCAATGCAGCAATAAAGTTTGTCTTCAATTCTAAAGAAAATGAATCGGTCTTTGACATCTGTAGCTTCTCATAGCTTTCCATACAAGCTTCCATTTTCCCTAAGCGATAAAGAATCTGTGACTCCAATTGCAGAACAGAAGCACTTCTCTCATCACCCTTCAAAGTCTCCAGAGCTTCATGTAGCTTGTTTTGTCTGTACAGACAATATGCCTGAAGGTACACAGGAAAAGAGAGATAGAGGCAATTGGTAATGCAGACATTCATTAATACTTTTATTGAGTGCTAATTTAAAAATAAAAATAAAAACAGTAAAGATGAAAACTGATAGAAAAGAATTGGAAACCCATGAAACAATTAAAACTTGGAACAATCAACTTGAGCAGGAAGAAGCACATGGAAGAGTCTACTGAAAAGCAATACATCATACGAAGATATGAAAAAGATGGAATTCACTCCACAGAATGATATGAAGATACTGCAGCAGATGAAAAGAACTGGAAATCAATGATATCCGACAACTTTCTCTACTTGACACATTATAATTTATAATTAAGGAAATCAAAATCAAAATCTACTATAAGTATAAGAACAAAAGTGATATCACAGATAGAAAAACTAATTCGTGTTGATGTCCCGCACAAATACAAGTATCAAACACTTCCTTGTTAAATGGGACCAAGCATTCATTCATCATTGTCGTTGTCATCTGGAGTTTTGAAAATCGGCTGAGTATGAGTTGACTCAGACTCGGCTGGGTCCACTTCAGTTCTAGTGCAACTCGGCTAAGTCGCACTTGAAGTGAGATAATTAGTTAAAAATCATGTTTTTGCCCATTTCTTTCCCGTTTTCATGTTATCAAAGGGTTCTGCCATCATTTTTTTGCCCAAAACACCAATTTCGGACATCTAGATACCATTTCAAAAAGATTTAAATTGAAGAAGCCACCTAAATTTTCATCTTTTAAAGCTAAAGGAGCTTTCATGGTCTGCAATCTCATCCGTACTCTTACATTCGTCACTGCAGAAGAATAGATCTTGAGCAGAGGGTGATAGAAGAGGAAAAAGAATGAGAATAAGAGACGAAAAAGAGCCGTTACATGAGAAATTATCGTACAGGACTACTGGGCATTTCATTATGAGACAAGGGTCACTACTGTCTTAGTGGTCTTGAGAGCACTCTAGACTGCTATAGAGTTTAGACTATTTAAGAAGCTAGATCCCTAGCATTCTTTATTACTGATAAGAAAGTAGACTATTAAATCTACCCATTACTACCATTCCTTTATCTTTTCCTATATTACTGATAGGAGAATTTCTCTTAGACTGACAAGTGAGAAGCATCCCTATTCCCTAGTATTCTTTCTTAGCATTTTTGACAGTTTAACATGTGGTCCAGGGCGTTGCACTGTGTGTATTTGGCACATTATAGAACTATGACTTGGTGAAAAAAAATTGAAAAGCTACGCTGCGCATGCAACTTGGCTGAGTCGAGACACTGCAACTCAGCTCAGCTCAAGCTGAGTCCCAAGTCCAACACTGTGTTTTTAAACCCAGTCATCGCCATCATCTTATCCTCATCTCATCAACTTGGGGTCAAAATGAAAGGAGAATTCTACAGTATAACTATAGAGAAGGTATGTCAATAATACACTATCTGGTCATGGAGTAGAAATGTGAGCTCTCTTTCTATATATTTGCGTGTTGAGAGAGATGTGAGAGACAGCAGGAGAGAGAACTATTTTACAAGGAACCATTCCATTCTTTCAAAATAAGGAACTTTGTTTATGAGACCCACATTGATGCATGCCAATCATGGGGGAGGAGGGGGGCGAATAGAGCTACATATTGTTAAGGGTAGACCAAAAATTTCCCCAGTCAAATCAACCTAACCGTGCCTGGAATTCTTTGCCAAAATCTCTAACTGGAATTTGTGCTGTTGGGAATTCAAACACAATGATGTGACTGTTGTTCCTCAAGATTTCTGGACACAGTGTTCTTTTGCTGGAATTCTGAATTCCATAAAGCCACTTGAAACAAAAGTAGCCTTTGGAATTCTCAGCATCCCAAACTCCTTGGCATTTCTAGATGCTCATGTGGAGAGGAGGATTCAGGAATTCCACATATGGGACAGCCTCTAGAAAATTTATAAATACTCGATGCATGAATTCGTGGAATTCTTGTGAATTCGTGGAATTCTTGTGAATTCATGGAATTCTTGTGAAGAAATAGGCCCCAAAATTTAGTGGTCCTAAAGTTTCAAATATTAGATAGCACAATTTCTTTGTTTTCTACATCCAATGGTGTATAATAGTCTGGTGAGTGTCATCATTTAGGAGTAACCGCCAATCCATGGAGGTGTAGGTGTATGTATTAAAAGTTCCTCTCCTACGAATATATAAGAAACAAGTTCTTTTTAAAAACTCCCAAATGTATATACAAAGATCCATGTTTTCACCAGCAACTAAGCATTCCCCCTTTGCTTTCTCTCGTCTGATTGAAAATAATACAGCCCATGGCACAGTTGAAACTGCTTGCGTTACCACGAAAAAGAAAAATATATATAAATAAATAATACAGCTCCAACCTTAGAGCCGCCTAAGCACACAAAGTTCTAGCTTCAAGATAATTACAGCACATCAACTTAAATTACAAAGCATGCAAAAGTGACACTATGCACTCCAAACTAAAATTCAAAACACCACCAAATCTGCAACATCAATGCTACAAATCCACTCCTTTTTCTTCATCAAATCACAAACCCCTAAAACAGATTTTCATAAAAAGAAAAGCAGAAGAACAAGCTGACCAAATCCAAACAGCAGCACATGTGTATGAACGTATTAATGCATATATCACACCAGGGAATTCAAAAAAAAAAGAAAAAAGGAGCCCTAGATCGATCTGCGGATGTAATACCTTGTAGAATCTGAGATCGATCGGAATGTTTTGAGAAGCCTGAATTGTCGATAGGGCACGATCGATGCTGTCCGACTTGATCAAAGCTACAATCTTGCATCGCAGCGCATCCTCGTCACCAGGAGCGATTGCAAGAACTGCAAATGATATTACAGCAGAAAGAGATCGGCATCAACAACAGAGACGAAGAGAGATTGGGGGATTGAGAGAGAGGATGAGAATGAGATTGATCATACCTTGATCTGCGACTTTGACGGCCTGATCGTATTCGAAGTTCTGGATGTGGCGATGGAGGGAGGAGAAGAGGTCTTCGAGGGAAATGGACGGCTGAGATTGGACGGGAGGAGAGGGTTTGGGTTTGTCTTTGGCCTTGGGAGCCATGAGAATGTGTTATTGATCGATGGAATAGAAATCGTTTGATAGTGTTGTTGTGTTGGTAGATGTATTTATATGTGGTTTCTGTTCATGAAGAAAGACGAATTGCAGAACAAGTAGAGAGAAACACAGAAGGGAGGGTTTTGCTATCGTGCGCTTGGAGTTGGGACGCGGGTTTGGTACGAGTTGGGTCGGCCCGTCTTAAGTTTATATTTTGGGGACTTTGGTCGGAGGTCCCTCAACTCCTCACTTTATTCCAAACAGTCCACAAAAAAAAAAGGTCTAGTCAAAGGTCCCTCATTCACAATTTGGTATGTAAAAGGTCTAATTTGCCCTTACATTCATTCTGTCTTTATTAAGATAAGGCCAACGAAAGCGTTACACTCATATCGCAAAAAGACTTTCGAATATTCTGAAGCAGGAAAGAAACGACGAAGAAGGCGACATTCTCGTCTCTGTGACTACATGCAACGAGTAACAGCAGGTTAGATAGAAATTTCAAAAACTTTCCTTAGATTAACTGTTTCATTGCAAGTTAGAGTTTGCATAAAAGATATCTTCGATTTCGACAATAGGAGATACAAGAAAGACGACATAGAAACCCTAGTTTCAGAAGACGGTTCCACAACTGCATAACTGTTTCCGAAAGCATACAAAGACAGTTCAAAATACTCATTTCCATTGTAAGTTCAAAGTTTCTCACTCTTTTTTGTTTGGAAACCCTATCTTACTGTTAATCACGAATTTGAATGATTTTCTACCATTCTCTCTGCTTCCTCTTCTAATAACGAAAACCCAATCAGGAAATGGCCAGAACGAAGTCCTCAATGGTTTCAGAAAGCCAAGGGCAAAAGGAACAGAGAGTTGAAGGTATCCAGAGTCAGATTTTTTTCTTTTTTTGGCTTATAATGTCTGTCATTTTTGTATAAATTAGAAATGTTGAACCAAATGTATAACATTCATATCTGAATCTAAAATAAATTTATCTGTGCCTTGTGCAATTTATTTGTGATCTGTATTCACTTATCTTACTCTTTGATGATATGTATCTGTGTATTTTTGCAATTTATCTGTGTTTTGTGCGATTTTGAATCAATGTCTCTTGATTTTAAATGAGATTAAAAGCAAGAGAGTGTGATGTTGGACTGAAAATTCAACAAGACTTTTGTGTATTTCATGAATTTATCTGAGTTTATATCAAATTTATCTGAGTTTAAGATAAATTTATCTGTGTATTTTTACAATTTATCTGTGTTCTGTGTGATGTTGAATCAATTTCTCTTGGCTTTATCTGAGATTAAAACCAAGAGAGTGTGATGCTGGACTGAAAATTGAACAAGCATTTTATATGTTTTATGAATTTATCTGAGTTTATATTAAATTTATCTGAGTTTAAATCAACTTCATATGATTTATCTGTGACAATTTATTTGACTTTCTAACAATTTATCTCAACTTATATCAATTTTATCTGACTTCTGTGGCAATTTATCTGACTTTGTAACAATTTATCTGAACTTGTGTCAAATTTATCTGACTTATGTGTCATTTTATCTGACTTTCTAACAATTTATCTGAACTTGTGTCAAATTTATCTGACTTCTGTGTCATTTTATCTGACTTTCTAACAATTTATCTGAACTTATATCAATTTTATCTGACTTCTGTGACAATTTATCTGACTTGTGTGACAATTTATCTGAACTTATATCAAATTTATCTGAGTTTATATCAACTTCATATGAGTTTAAGATAAATTTATATGTGTATTGTGCAGTTGTATCTGTGTTCTGTGTGATGTTGAATCAATTTCTCTTGGCTTTATCTTAGATTAAAACCAAGAGAGTGTGATGCTGGACTGAAAATTGAACAAGCCTTTTGTGTGTTTCATGAATTTATCTGAGTTTATATCAAATTTTTCTGAGTTTAAATCAACTTCATATGATTTATCTGTGACAATTTATCTAACTTTCTAACAATTTATCTGAACTTATTTCAATTTTATCTGACTTCTATGTCAAATTTATCTGACTTCTGTGTCATTTTATCTGACTTTCTAACAATTTATCTGAACTTGTGTCAAATTTATCTGACTTCTGTGTCATTTTATCTGACTTTCTAACAATTTATCTGAACTTGTGTCAAATTTATCTGACTTCTGTGTCATTTTATTTGACTTTCTAACAATTTATCTGAACTTATATCAATTTTATCTGACTTCTGTGACAATTTATCTGACTTCTGTGACAATTTATCTGAACTTATATCAAATTTATCTGAGATTATGTCAAATTTATCTAAGTTTAAGATAAATTTATCTGTGTATTGTGCAATTTATCTGTGTTCTGTATTCAGTTGTTTTAATCTTTTTGTGATATGAATCTGAGTTATTTTACTATATGCAGGAGTAAAACACAACAAGAGAAAGAGGGTGGAAGATAAACCATCAAACAAGAAAGAAGTCAGTGAAGACATAGATGCTGAGAAGCCTAGCGCTCATTACCAGTTCAGATCAAATCTGGTCTCAACTGTTTCACTCGTCCAAAGCATCAAACAAATGATCACTGAAGTCCACAGAGTTGAAAACTACCAACCCAGGCAAGTAGCTGCTGATGATGACTTCGAGAACTGACGAAAAAACTACAGCAATGAGACAAACAATTTGTTTCCAATCAAGTTGATGTATTTTATGTAAATCTCTTTATATGAAAAGTGAATGTTCAACAGACTTGTGAATGTATTTTTTTGGTTCACATGAAGGTTGGACAAACATTTCTGTCAATGTAATTCTCACATTTGTGAATGAATGTAAATAGAATTATTCCTGTCAATGTCTCCGTACGTCAGCACTATGCAATCTTTTGTTCTAATCTCTGGTGGAATTTTATCTGACTTCTGATAGAAATTATCAGAGTTCTGACTGACTCATGGATGAAATTATCGGAGTCGAGGTGAAATTATCTGACTTATGAATGAATTTATCTGACTTCTGAATCAAGTTATATGAGTGATTGGTGAAATTATCTGAGTTCTGACTCAAATTATCTGAGTCCTGGCTGAAATTATCTGACAAATGGATGAAATTATCTGACTTATATATGAAATTATCT
This sequence comes from Cinnamomum chago, assembly GCA_038049695.1. Taxonomy (NCBI): domain Eukaryota; kingdom Viridiplantae; phylum Streptophyta; class Magnoliopsida; order Laurales; family Lauraceae; genus Cinnamomum; species Cinnamomum chago. Next base: position 71,642,707 of record CP142454.1, on the reverse strand, counting down.
GAGTCCTGTATGAAATTATCTGAGTTCTGACTCAAATTATCTGAGTCCTGGTGAAATTTATCTGACTCATGAATGAATTTATCTGACTTCTGAATCAAGTTATCTGATTCATGAGTGAAATTATCTGAGTTCTGACTCAAATTATCAGAGTCCTTGGTGAATTTATCTGACTCATGGATGAAATTATCTGAGTCCTGGTGAATTTATCATTTTTCACATATACAAATTCAAACTCAACCTCAATTGAATATCTGCACAATACACTTCTAAACTCCCCAACACCACCCTCAAACCTCTGCCCCACATCTCTAATACCACTTGCCCAGCCGGAAGACAGCAACATCTTCTCCTTGTGGGTACAAAACTGTGGAAGAAGATCTGTCTCTATATCTGTATCCTCGTACCCCACTAATGGTGGGGCATCTTCAGCTAAATGATCACCAATTTCCTCTTGATCATCGTCCTCCGATTCCTGCGATTCTGATACAAATACATCAACTGTCCCCAATCCCATTGAAGAAGCCAGCATGGACAAGCTCATTAGATCCGAATCGCTGTCCAGCAAGCACTTTGGGTGGCCAGGCAATGCATAAGTAAAACAAACCATGTTCATTGTAAGATTTCTCCACTTGTTACAAACTTGACGCATCAAACCATCATAGCTCATACCCCGACTCAAATGAATAACAGCCGTAAGCATGCCATACTTACAGAGAAGCAATAACGGCTGTGACATCTGTAAAACAACAAGATTCAATGAATATAAATGGCCACTATCATTGCAAAAACTATAAATGACTCAGATAAATGTTAACTCTAAACTTAGATAAATTGTACATAACACAGATAAATTGTACATGACTCAGATAAACTGTACATAACTCAGATAAATTTTGGCTCTAAACTCAGATAAATTGTACATGACACAGATAAATTGTACATAACTCAGATAAACTGTACATAACTCAGATAAATCTTGGCTCTCAACTCAGATAAATTGTACATGACTTAGATAAATTGTACACAACTCAGATAAATTGTACATGACTCATATAAATTGTACACAACTCAGATAAATTTTGGCTCTGAACTCAGATAAATTGTACATAACTCAGATAAATTTTGGCTCTCAACTCAGATAAATTGTACACAACTCAGATAAATTGTACATAACTCAGATAAATTCAATACAGAAATCAGATATTGTGTATATAACTCAGATAAAATTACACAAACTACGATTTGTCTGATTAACAGTCAGATAAATTTCATGCTAAAAGTCAAATATCTTAGATTACATTACTTCTTCCACAATGCATCTCTGAAATAAGACTGGTAAATAAGTCATGCTCTAGCTAATCTAAATGCATGACCATCAAATCTTTTCTACATCAACTGAGCTGATACAAATTGAATACTTCATCACCAACAAAACTAAAGAAACCTAACTATCAAGACTCGAAAAGAAAAATGAAAAACTTCAAGTCCATATAAAAAATAGAACTGCTACACAAAAGTTAGATTTGAAATTTGCTATACAGTAAATCAAACTACACAGCTAAAAACCAATAAGAATAGAACTAAGCATGCGCATCAGAAATATGTATATATATACACATTCATATAACAAAAACTGCATAATCTCTGATGTAAACAGAAAAAATCGCTTACCTCAAAAAAGATGAAGCATAATTTCTGCTTCCAAGCCAATGAACTGTTTCCTAGCCAATCAATATACGAGACTATAATCCAATTACAATAGAACTCCTACCAAAATATTGATCTGCAATCTGCTCCGCAAACAATGAATCTCTCTCTCGTTAGGTTTCTACATTCAGATTCAATATCATAAGATTCAAAAAACGAGATCTACGCTGGATGACAGGGGCATATCAGTAATAACTTCCCCACTTATGCACTTAAATCGTGGCTAAATAATAGTGACACGTTGGGGACCACTCCACTGCATGCTGCGACGGTTACAGGGGTAAATTAGTCTTCAAAATTGAAACCGTGTGGATAGAGGGACCTTAGGCTGCAAACATTCTAACTGCTTGGACCAGAGCCTTTAAACAGAATCCGCCTGGACTGGAGGCTGGAAACATTCCATTCGAGGGACCTTTCGCTAATTAATCCTTAAATTTTTTTAAATTCGACCCGTCCCATGACAAGTCACCGGTAAGTAAGTGATATTAATTACACCCACTCCTTTGGTAGGGATGGAAATGGGTGAGTTTCACTCCGAGTCCACCATAATCAGGATGAGAAGTTGGACCAATATCATTTCGGAGCCGGTTTCTTGATTTCAGAACCGAACCATTAATGAAAAGATTGGACTGGAATTGGAATTGGAACAGTATATGGGATGGGTCTCGATCTAGAACTAAGGTAAATAATAATATATAAAAAGACCTAGTTTTTAGGAAAAATTCTAAGAAATTGAGGTAATATGTTGGGTCTCGGGTCCACGGGTCCGAATGAATGTGGAACCGGACCTGGGCTCATTTAGGTTACGGTACAAAAGAAGGACCTGGACCCGTTTGCTTATCGATGCCTAAATAAGGACACCCAAACTTGGTTTTTAATGTCAGAACCTCCCGGTAATAGGAGAATGAGGGACCTATTTACATCCCTACCTATGAGATCAATTGAGTTCTTTTCTCGCATTCAATAGGTTCTATCGTGATGGATTTGAAATTGGGGATATTTGGGATTGGGGTTTGAAATTGGGTGTCTTAGGGTTTCTTAGGATTTAGAAATTGGAGGTTTTAGGGGTTATGTTTTCTATGAGAAGTTTAGGGTTTCATTCTTTATTTTGAATAACAGATAATAATTTTAGATTTTAATGTTTCAGCCCTCCCGCTCCCGCTCCCGCTCCGCGCTCTACACACAACAGCACAAAAAAGGCCATCCCGCCAATTTTAACTTCCTTTTTTTGCCTTTTTGACCAAGCGACAATACCGTTGCTCATTTCAAAGTTTAGCAACGATATTGTCGCTCATGTCTTCTTTCTTCCTCTTCTCCTATATCTTTCTTCATATCCCTCACTCCATTTCTCACTAACTTATAGCCTTTTGATGTGGCTTTTCACTACCACTAGAATCATGATTGTATGCCCCTTGGTGGGCCCCACAAGCGGTACAACTACAATGATGTTTGTGGTTTCTCCGAGTGTGATGTCCCCATTTTTTTTCCCTCTTTGTGTTGTTGGTTCATGTCCCTGCCATGAATGCGCTTGCCATGTCTCCCAGTAACACTGTAAAAAAACAATCCCCACAAATGCCCCTGAAGACCGTAAGACTTCTTCTTCTCCTCCTTTTTTTCCCATCTATTTCTTCAAAGTAGTTCCATGTCATTGATCACAAAACAATTCTCTCAATCAACTCTGCTTTTATTTAACACCTCGATCATCCGAATTGGGTTTTCTTTTCTTTCTCCGAGTCTTTCTTCCGACCCTAAATTGATGGGTCAAATTCTCAAATGATTATATGCTGATGATGATGAATGATGTGGGTTTCGTGTGGTTTTGCAAATGTAGGTAGGTAATGATCAAGGGCCAGGCAGTTACTAAAGAAAAAAGAAGTGGGAGATGGAAAAATAGGTGGGAGAAGAGGAAGAAGAAGACACAAGTGACGTCAGCGTCACTTAGTCAAAAAGGCAAAAAAAGAAAGTTAAAATTGGCGCAAGGGCCTTTTTTGTGCAGTTGGAACTATGAGGCCCTTCTTCGTGCACGGGTCATCTATGGGGTTTTTTTCACGTAAAACCTTTTATTCCTTTCTATATGATTTTTATGATGTATGTGAATTGAGCTGAACTGAATGATTTATGCACATGTAACGAATACTTTCATTTTACACAGATTTTTTAAAGGTGGGCCTATTATGGGTCTGCAATATTCTCGTGGGTTGAGCCTTCTAATATGCGTACTCTTTCCCCCTGCAATAGGCAACCATTCAAAAAACTGCCTTTGTTTTGAAACATGATGATTTAGCAAAATAAACATTAAAGGAGATTTTACCAAGAAAAGGACCCTAGATGGCCACTAACCAGAAGAGGTACCAATAGTATATATGCAACAAAACCGGTATTCTCGCCAGATTATTTATTTATTTATTTTGCCTTTTTTCAACAAGTGACGACGTCATCACTAATATTATATATATATATATATATATATGCCCCGTCACAGCTACCTTTTCTCCTTCCTTTTACATCTGCGATTGAATACCGAACGAACCAGAGCAGAACTCTCCCCCAACTTGTATATTCCTTGTGGAGGTTGTTGATCTCCATTAAGAGGTAGGCATAGTACATTTTTGGGGTTCTTTCATGCATTAGCTACCATAGATTCTGAGTTTCATGTTTACCTTTTTGAGAAAAGTTCATTAGGGCTTTTGATATACAGTTTTTTCATGACATTATCTTGTTTTAAAATTATTGTTGGGTGGCTAAATCATCAAGGTAACAACTTTGGCTATTCAAGGGTTGTTCATTGTCACAACTCCTAATTGAAAGCATATGAAGATGGTGAATACATGTTAGGGTTTACCCCTGTTAAGTAATATGAAAATGGGCTCCAATACGTGCACAAAAGAATGGTGAATACGCTTATTTACATGGTAGGGTTGTTATATGAAAGGTTGGAGCAAACACGCAACAAATGATTTCATTTTCACTCCTCATTTGTCAGTAACCCTAGAGGGAAAATAGTGTTAAGGGAGTTAACTTATCTTGTGATTTTTTTACGTTTTAAATAGAAATAGAAACGGACAATCGAACACATACAATCATATCTCTGTTTGCATTATTCAATATGTGACCTATTCACTACATTTGCTAATACCAACAAATTGATATATGGTTTATTTGTTTCAGCAGAATGACTGAGTATGGGATCTCCATCATATTTCACTATGATGGAGAGTTTGTCTTTGACATTATACGTCCAGTCTACAATGGTGGAAGACAGAAGATGAGGTCTCTACCTAAGACCCTAACATATGGCGTGTTGCTGAATGAAGCAATTGCATTGTCTAATTGGGATGCAAATATCGATGATGTAAGCATGAAATACCTTCATCACAATGGACTCGTTTTTTCATTGATTAGTTTGGAAGATGAAAATGATATCATGGGAATGTTGATGGCGTCTGAAAGTGAGCAAGATGGGCTACACGTGTATGTTAACAGGAAACTTCACGCTGTAAACAAAAAACGCGAAGGCTCTCAGTACGTATCTATGTTATATTTCTTTAATATTTATATAGTTGCATTTGTCATGCCTAACTTTAATCCTTGCCCATGTCTTGTATTGAAAGGGTTATGGTTGGCAGTTTAAGTGCCCGGAAGAAAATGAGCAAAGGGATTTGCGAGAATATAAATCCGACGCCTGGCCTAGTGTATCCCACCATGGATATTCATGAAGACGTTGATATGCATTTCTCTTCCGCACGGGATTCTTATATAAGAGATTGTTCTACAAAAGTTGGTTTTGATGTGGATGGAATAGACCCCGAGGCTGTTGATGCACATGATGCTGTTTGTGCTACTGTTGATATATCAATGGTTCGTGGATCTCCCTCTTTGATGATGGCTGGTAATGAACAAGGCGCCGAAACCATTCATGTTGTGAATCATTCATTTGCTATGGAAGGTGTCAATTTTGTTGGTAATGAACAAGGAGCTGAAACCATTCATGCTGTGAATCATTCATTTGCTATGAAAAATGTGAATTTTGTTCATAATGAACAAGGAGCTGAAACCATTCATGTTATGAATCATTCACTTGCTATGGAAGATGTCAATTTTGTTGACACAATGGTCCCTCAAGATGTTATAGTAGAAACTGGTATGGACTCAGCACGAGAAATGTGAATAGGGCATCCGTTTCCTGATCGTGAATGCTTCAGAAGACCTCTTCCAAAATTTGCAATTTATAACAATTTTACTTTACGACATGTGTCGACCAAGATGAAAAAAATCTCAGCACGTTGCAAAGATGATTGTTGTCCCTGGCATATATATATGTGCTTCCATTGTTGATTCAGGCCAGGAGTTTAAGGTGCAGACGTATAACCCACGGCATTGTTGATCAAAACCAATGATGGGAATGACACATCCCCAAGCTTCATCGAAACTGATTGAAGAGTTCATTGAGGACAGAGTCCGATGCAATAACCACTTGAAGCTGAAAGAGATTATGAATGAATACCAAAATGAGTTTGGCACCCGTATCACTTACAGAAAAAGCACACATTGCAAAAGAGATGGCATTGCGTGTAGTTCGGGGATTATATGAAGGATCTTTTAAGATTCTACCTTTGTACTGTAGAGAATTACACATGACCAATCAAGGTACTGTGACTAATATCAACACAATAGTTGAAGACAGAAGTGAAAGTCCGGGATCCGAACCCTAGAGGGGGGTGAATAGGGTGAGCTTCAAATTAGTGACCAATTATGACCAATTTTAACTTCCTTAAATTAAATTAGCCACTAGTGATGATTATTAAGCAAAATGCGGAAACTAATAAAAACAATCACCACAAATCATGCACCATCACACAAGGATTTATAGTGGTTCGGCCTCAATGCCTACATCCACTACCGGCTTGTGATCCAACACCCCACTGGATTTCCACTATCTATGTTTTTCAATAAGCTAAGTAATAACCTTTACATTATGCTTTCTAAGGCTAAGCAATAACCTCTTACATTATGCTTTTCTTAGGCTAAGCAATAACCTCTACAACCAAAATGTTGGTTATCTCTCTAAGTAGTGTCTAGAATACACTTGATGGAGATACAATTTATAGATCATTACAATGTCTCTTAATTAGGTGTATATGAAAGTGAAAATCTAATTCACACACACACACACACACACACACACACACACACACACTATGAAGGCAAAGATGAATGCACAATGTATATGTATGATGTCCTCAATCAATTTGAAAATGAAAGCTCATAAATGTATGTTAAAGGCTTTTAAAAGTCTTAGCTCATAAAAACATTTATGATTGAGGAAAGAATGCTAATCACATGTTAAAAATAACTTGTAAAAGAAATACCTATGTATTCCAAACAAGTTGAGAAATTCTAAAAACAAAACATGTGATGCATAAGGATTTCAATCAAATTAACAATGTAGCTCAATATATGTATGCTAAAAGCATTTGAAAGTGTAAAACACAAAAATAGATTTGATTGAAGTTAAGGGACAAATCATATGTAATTAAAAATTCAACTTGAAAAAGATATACCTATCAATGCAAAGCAAGTTGTGAAACTTTAAAACAAAAGTACATATGATTTGTGAAGTTGTTGAATCCAAAAACATAAGATAGATTTGAAAGTGATTTTCTTATGATGAAAAACAACAAGCAAAGATTCAACAAAGTATAGAAATCATGTTACATATAATTTCAAAGATGTTTTCATTAACATGATTTACTTAGATATACCAATGTGAGTACTATTTGGTTTGAATCAAGGTGATGCATCCAAAACAATAAATCAATTCAAAAACATATACATGTTAAGGACACAAAAAATCATAGTTTATCACGCTAGAAAATATTTACTAATAATTTAAGCAAAGCATGAAAACATATGAAAAGGAAAACTAAGCTTACATAGAAGATTTACTTATGATTACAAGCTTTAGCTTCCCTTTTTGACTAACTAGCCTCCCTTCGCTCATTCCCCTTTATTTGGTCTCAAAATACCTCAAAGAGTATCCTTTGGATCCTCAAATTTGGCCAAGGAATGAACTTCAATTTACAGAAATGTTGTCCAACGGCTAGCTTGTCGGTCAACCGAACTCCCAACGGTCATAAAACAGCTAGTTTTGACCATTCTGGAACGCGAACCGAAGTGGGTTCGGTCAAGTGTCGGTCGACCGACATCTTGAGTTCGGTCGACCGACATCTAGTCCGGTTGACCAAAAACACTGTAGCAAAACACTGTAGCAAAATTACTGTAGCAAGTACTGTAGCACAAAAAAAAAAGTTTTGCCTTCTTAAACGATTTAGTAAAAAGCTACTCCAAAGTATTTTGCTAGAGGGAGTTCTGGGACATAAAATCAAGTCTGGAAACATGTTTTAAATCAATCTAATAGTGTTAAAAACATGAAACCTAAAATGCCTAAGATGATTTGAAACTTTTAAAACCATAGGCAAGCTTGATTCGAAAATCTTCTTTTGAAAACTAAATGCATCCAAGTTTTAAATCGAAAACATGCATGAATCATTATTTCTAGAAGTCTTAAAAACAATGCATGAGTAAATCAAGATTTCAAGTATTTCAAAAACAATGCATGTGTGAAAATTAAAATGATGCTAAAATGATAGTGCATCCATTAAATTGCAAAACACAAAATCCCTAACAATAAGATTCTTCTGGGCTTTCAGTCCTTACATCTGATCATTCTGTTCATCAATGAGGCCCATGATCGCTGCTGATGGGTCACATCTTCGGAGAAAGTATCCAGGTGTGCTGCTAGTGGTTGTCACCTATGATGGTAATCATAAGCTATTTCCTATAGCTTTCGCCTTGGCCGAGGCCGAGCGTCGTGACAGTTGGGAGTGGTTCCTTGCCAATCTCACTCTTGCATTGGGAAGTCCAACGAACCTAACTATTGTGTCTGGTCGACAAAAGGACCTTGTCCCGGCATTGTCCAACATCATTCCAAGTGCGATGCACTGCTATTGTTGTCATCACACTGCAGAAAATATTAAAGCAGCCTTCTGTGATCGTGCCATTGTATTGAAATTCTGGCGGGGTGACAAGCTTTTAGACCATGTGAGTATGAGGCCTTTATGAACGACATTCTTGCTATAGACCAAGGGGCGCACACTTATATCAATGCCATTGGAAAACAACGTTGGTCAAATGCCTATGTTAAAGGTCGGCGCTATAACATGATAAACAACAACACTGCTGGGTGCACGAACGTGCTTTTAAAGGACATTAGAGTGCTTCCTATTACAAAGCAAGTCGAAAAAAACAGTGCCAAGTTGATGGAGTTCTTCCAGAGAAGACATCTTGAGTCACACAATATTACGTCACGATTAACACCCTATGCAGAGAAACTAATGAGCCAAGAGGCTGAAGACTCACGCCGCGTGCATGTACGTGTTGCCGAGCTCGTTGAGTTCCAGGTTCAATCAGCACAATTTATAGATATTGTGGATCTTGAACAAAAGAAGTGTAGTTGCTGTAGATAAGAAATAATGGGGATTCCATGTTGTCATGCACTAGCAGCAATGAAAGTTAGGCACCTGAATCCGTATGACTATGTTGAGGATTGTTACCTCACAAGTACTTATCGTGTTTCGTACAGTGAGGTCATACATGCCACTCGTGATAGTAGACAATGGGAACAGACATCAAATGAAATTGTCTTGCCTCCACGTGCTACCAAACAACTAGGGCGTTTAAAGAAAAACATAATTCGGGTTGAAGACTTCAATAGCGCAGGGTTGTTACTTGCTCTAATTGCAAAAATAGGGGACACAACCGAAATGTTGTCACAATCCACCATCCGATCATGTTCCATAGATCAAACTTTAATGTATAGATCCAACTATTTCATTTTTTTTATGTGGATCATACTTTTATGGGGTAGCCTTCTAGTACAGTTCCAATCAGTTTGTACTTTCAACTTTCACATTTTAGGATGTGAATCATACTTTTGTGGGGTAGCCTGGGTAGCCTTCTAGTACAGTTCTAATAAGTTTGTACTTTCAACTTTCACATTTCAGGATGTGGATCATGCTTTTGTGGGGTAGCCTTCTAGTACAGTTCCATACATTTTAGGATGTGGACCATACTTTTGTAGTAATCAACCTTGTATTCAACCATGTGGATCATACTTTCGTAATACAACTTTATATATATTACAGCTGCAACAAATTTGTCATGAAGTTTCATCCACTTTGTCACCATTTAAATTCGATGTGTTTTAGTTATGTGTGCAAAGAATCTGTCGCCTCACCTGATGGGAAGTGGAAGGTGTTAGTTTCAGTACGCCATCTTTCTACCAAGGTCTTAATTAGGGCATGATCTATCCTAATATGCTCCATTTCTGCCAAATTATGCAACCCCGATTGCCTGAAGTAGTCCTTTTGGGTTTCATTTAACACCCATACATCTTTGTCCGGGTTCATTTGTATGCATCTAAAAGTGCCGAATTCCTGCCAGACATTTTCAAGTGATTACAGTTAATAGAAGGTAAACTCAATAATAAATGTATAGATGAAAGGATGGCTAAGAATATACATTTCCTTGTTTTATGGCTTCTGAAATATGATTGACTTGATCGTATAGAGGCCTATTTCCGTTATCCTTACTTCTAGCCATCTGCAAAAACAAATAGAGAGAGATGTAAACCTAACAAGAGAGAGATGTAAACCTAACTACGAAGAAAATTAAAAGCAGCGAATTGCACAACATAAGAGTGAAAGTCCGGGGATCCTAACCCTAGAGGGGGGGTGAATAGGGTGCGCTACAACTATGACCAATTTAGACCAATTTTAATTTCTTAACAAAAACTAGTCACATGTGATGATTAATCAAACAATATGCGGAAGCTAATATAAACAATCACCACAAAAGCAAGCACCACAACACCAAGGTTTATAGTGGTTCGGCCTCAATGCCTACGTCCACTACCGGCTTGTGATCCAATCACCCCACCGGATTTCCACTATTTATGCTTTTTACTAGGCTAAGCAATAACCCTTACAATGTTGTTTTTCTAGGCTAAACAACAATCTCTCAATGTGCTTTTCTAGGCTAAGCAATAACCTTTACAAGATGCTTTTCTTAGGCTAAGCAATAACCTTTACACAATGCTTTTCTTAGGCTAAGTAATAACCTTTACAAAAGAGATTTCTCAAAGAAGGTGTCTTTACAAAAGATCACTCTAAGAGATACAATTTAAGCACAATGAAATTGCCTCTTAAATAGGCTAATATGAAAGTTTAATTCAAATTACAAACATACACTAAAACAAGCTAAAGTGTGTGCACAAGTGTATGAATGCTTTACTTCAATCAATGTCTACAATGAAGCTCCTAAACGAATGCTTGATGCATTTTAAAATCAAAGCTTAGAAAATGATGATTGAAGATAAAACTAACCACATAAAAGATTCAAACAACTTTGAAGAAATGAACTAAACAAGTTGTATGAATATTAAAGTCTAAGAACATGTGAATTAGTCAAGAGAGTTTGCAAACCATTCTTAATATTCCAAAGATGATAATGAGTTTGCAAAACAACTCTTTAAAAACTAGAAATCATGCATAAAAGAAAATACAAAGATTTAAACATGCATAGATTCTAATTTTAATGGAAATCAAAATGATAAGTAAGATCTACCTTTTTAAAAATCAAGCATTTGATTTCCAAATAGCCCTCTAGCCTTTCCAACTTCTTCCCCTTTCTTTGGCTCCAAAATGGCCTCAAAAGTTCATGGTTCAAGCCTCAAAAAGGATGGGAAATGAATGGACTTTATACAAGAAAACAGTCCAACGGCTAGTCCCCGGTCGACCTGGAAACAGGTCTCGGTCGACCGGGATAACACAACGGTCATATTTTTGACCGTTGGTGCTTCAGGGCCATTTCTGCCTGTAGTGTTCCCGGTCGACCGGGACCTCTGGGCCGGTCGACCGGCCACACAGGCAGCTGACCCCCTGGGACGAAAAAATCCATATTTCGCATAATTGAAGGTATTTCTTTGTGGGGATTTTTGGGCTACTAAATCAAGCTTGGTAACATGTTTTAAATCAATCTAAGATGTTTAAAAACATGAAACACAAAAAACCTAAAATGATTCGAAACTTTAAAACCAAAGGCTAGCTTGATTTCTAAAAACTCTTTTCACAAATAAATGCATACAAAAGTGATTCTGAAAATGATGAATGTATGCAAGGCACAAACCTAAATCCTCAATATGATTTTTCAAAAGTAATGCACAAAGAATTAGGATTTCAAAAGAGTTTGAATTCTAAAATCAATGCATCCAAGTATAAAAACAAAACATGCATAAAACAATACTTTTTCAAATCTTAAAAGCAATGCATGTATAAAACCAGATTTCAAGGTTTTCTAAAACAATGCAAGTGTGAAAATTCAAATGATGCTAAAGTGAAAATGCATCCATCAAATTGCAAATATAAAATTCCTAACAATCTCCCCCTTTGCAATTTGATGGCAACTTACTCATCATTGAAATTACACACTTAGTCTTCAGCTCCCCCTAAGCTGGACAAGTCTTGAAATCTTCTTGGATGCTCCTCCTCTTAGCTTGGGCTCTTTTCTTCAATCTTCTTGATGCTTGGAGCTTGATCATTCTTCAAGCTTTCTTTTCATCTTCGTCTCTATGGCCAAGCATCTTCTTTAGCTCCAAGCTTTCTTTCTTCTATTAGCTCTCCCCCTTTGACCATGCCTCTCTCTCCCTTTGGCAAGATATGCATTCTCTCCCCTTGTAGAAGATCATACACAACTCTCCCTTTAGGAAGCTTGGACATTCTCTTCACCCTTCTTGAGAACTTGAATACTCTCTCCCCCTTTGAAGAGTATGAGATCTTTGAGTACTAGAATGCTCTCTCCCCCTTTGCCATTAAATTGCAAAGGTACCTACACACATGAAACAAGGAAAATACCTTTTAGTAGCACCTGTTAACAAAAGAAATCGAAAATGATAATCATAACAGGTGATCATGTATGGAAGTAGTCTCTAAGGGTCCAAAGGCAATCCAAGGGTCAATTTGATCAAAAACTAATACTTCCTATGAAGGTTTACACTCCCCCTCAATCCATTCTCTTCTTTTGTCAAACTTTTGACAAGATATAACTATTTGTTTCAAGAAGAAGATGGTTTAACCAAATGAGGGTCAACTTCAAGGAAAGGATTAGATTCATTTAACTATAGAGCACAATATGATCAAATTACCAAAAGAAAGCAATGTCAATGGGAAAAGCAATCATGGATACCAATTGGAAAAATAAAGAATACCAATTGAGATTTAAGGATAAGACTTATTAAAACAATCACTCTAAAATGGATTTGAAAATATGACTATTAGGAAAAATCCAAATTAGAGCTATCCATGATGAAATGGGGTTTATAAATCATAGCATCAAATAATCTAACTATGGAAAGCATATGCTATGAAGGTTTTGAAAATCATTTCATTCAATCAATAAATATGACTATATTAAAGTGCAAGATGAGTGAAATGAAATTCAAACATGAAGCCAATCTCAACTAATAACCAACCAATATTATTAACACATAAACATGGTGGTCATGAGATTTACTTATATGAACAAGAGAGGTGGCAAACATGAACATTATGATGCTAATGGTGTGTGACATGGAACAAATATATAACTATCAAGCTCAATCCAATGTACACAGGGTCTATCACAATCACAAGAAATCAAATCAATCGTAAATTATACCAAATGAAACCAATTGAATTTGACAACATGATTAAGAGCAAGGATGTGACAAACACAACATTCCATCAAGCATCATAAATGCATATTCATCACTTTTAAAGATATGACTAATGAGCATGGTGATGAATAAGATAAATTGCAATGCAAAAGGATATAACTTTGTAATGCATGCAATTTTCAAAGTGACTAAATCATATGAATTCAACAACTAAGATATCCATCAAACATATAGAAATATGAGGAATGGATTTCAAAGAGCTTCATAGGATCAAGATCACTACTATGATGTTGAAACATGTACAAGGATGACATCACTTAGAGAATACACATGAATCAACATCATAACCATCCAAAAAGAAATGACTAGAAGGCATAGAGGATGGATTTGGGTTCTAGTATGGTTTCTACAAATATAACTAGTATCACAACCATACATGAAACCAATAGTCATTTGCATATAAAAAGGATGTAAATAAGCAAAGATGCAAACAACATTCATTTCCATTTCTAAGATAATGAAACCTAAAGAAAAGGAAATGAGAACATGGAACATGCTTAGATGATTATACTAATGAGTAATGATGTTATAGAGCATTTTCATTCAAACAATCTTCAAATCATTTTGATAAACAAAATCCAACAATGAGCTAAAAAGAATGATTTTGAAGATCAATTTTCAACATTGTATTTTAAAAGATATAACTTAAATGAAACACATACAAGTTGATTTTACAAAACAATGATTTTCCATATAAAAGTATAACTTAGAAATCCATGGAAAAACTTGAATTGATTCAAATCATTTGATCAAATAATCTTACCAAGACATCTACACAAATGATTCAACAACAATTGATCATGAAGAATCTAGCTATGAAAGCTTTTGAAATCACAATCAATTGATCATGTATAGAAATGCAATGCAAGGCATATAACTAAATGTGAGCAATAAGCAAATCTAACATGATGAAATTATAATCAAATGATTTTGAAAACCAAGAAGTCTAACTTAGAATGGTGCATGAAAATAAAATCAATTGATCATAAAGAAACAATGCATTTTAATAAATGTAACTAAGAAGGAACAAAATGCAAATGCAACATGACCAACAAAGTGATTTAACTTAAAAAGAATAGGTTGGTCAAGAAGGTTCAAGGCCTTAAGATTTGTCTAAGTAAATAACTTTAGGAATCCACCTAAGGTCTTGAGAGGGTTGATCTTTGAGGTCTTGTTTTGGAGTCCCACCAACTATAGGAGATTTGACTTGATAAATTTTCAATTTAAACTTATCACCATGATATTTAGATTTGACTAAATTTAGCTTAGAATGATGATTAGTCTTTTGAGGTTGGTGGGTTTGTTTCTTAGGGGATTGTTTCACTTTTCTTTTCTTCTTATTTTCTCCCTTTACTTGACTTTTGAATTTTAAATTTAACTTTGTTACTTTATTCAAAAGTTCTTTCATGGGTTGATATAAGGGAGATAGGTTGAGAAGCTTTTTGTTCATAGATTCTTTCAAGCTTGGTTTAACTTGTTTAAAGTTTTTAGAATCTATCTTAGGAGACTCCATTTTAAATGATTTAACTTGTTTAGTTTTTTTGGAGTCTTCTTTGTTTTTAAGTGTCTTACCCTTCATAGATTTAGATTCTACCTTTTTGAGTTCAAAGATGGGTTTAGACACATGACTTCTTCTTCTTAGTTTGCACTCAAACCTAAAATGCCCTTCAATGCCACAATAATTACATTTTGTTTTGGGCAAAGGGGAAAGAGTGCTAGAGAAAGAGGACTCACCTTTCACAAAAGTGTTGGTGAATTTAGGGTCATGTGACATATTCCTATTAAATCCAAGACCCGTCCTATCTCCTTTAGATTTACCCAATCTAAATAATTTTTCAAATTTATCTTCTCCTTGGGTAAATTTGCACTCATACTTTTGTTTATAGCTTTCAAGTTGAGTGACTTTGGCTATAAGGATTGAATTTTCATTTTTGACTTTTGAAAGTTCATTTTCAATTTCCTTATATTTGCTTAGCTCTTCATTGGCAAGTTTTAATTTAAGATTTAGTTCATTAACAACATTAGATCCAAGTTCTGAGTTT
The DNA here is from genome assembly GCA_038049695.1 of Cinnamomum chago. Taxonomy (NCBI): domain Eukaryota; kingdom Viridiplantae; phylum Streptophyta; class Magnoliopsida; order Laurales; family Lauraceae; genus Cinnamomum; species Cinnamomum chago. The sequence continues at coordinate 71,627,128 of CP142454.1, read as the reverse complement.
TTTAACTTACTTTTAATCAACTTGGATTCTAAATTGATAAAGTCTTTGTCTTGCCTTTTTATTTGATCTCTTAGATTTAAATTTTCCTTATTGACATTATCATAACCCATCTTTAATTCTTTTAGTTCATCTTGAATGTTAGATAGGTTATTTAAAGAGATCATGAACTTAGATTCTACACATTTTATTACTTCTTCTTTCTCTCTAAGTTCATCTTTTGAAGAAGCTAACTCTATGTTTAGTCTATTTGATTCTTCTTTTAAACTTTTATTTCTCTTATCAAGCTTTGAAGATAATGTATATAATTCATTATAGGCTTGTTGAAGATCATCTTCATCATACTCATTTTCTTCCTCTTTTGAATCAAATTGATATTCATTTAATTGAGGGTTTGAATCTCCAATAGAATGAAGAGTGAGGGGTCTAGAAGAATCTACAAAGTCTAGCATAGTGGAGTCCATTCTAATGATTTTCATGTAAGCACAACTCTAGGGTGATGACTCTAGGTTATTACACCTAATCAAGAGTTCCAAACACTTGATCCTAAAATATAGAGCACTTGGCTCTGATACCAATTGAAAGTCCGGGGATCCTAACCCTAGAGGGGGGGTGAATAGGGTGCGCTACAACTATGACCAATTTAGACCAATTTTAATTTCTTAACAAAAACTAGTCACATGTGATGATTAATCAAACAATATGCGGAAGCTAATATAAACAATCACCACAAAAGCAAGCACCACAACACCAAGGTTTATAGTGGTTCGGCCTCAATGCCTACGTCCACTACCGGCTTGTGATCCAATCACCCCACCGGATTTCCACTATTTATGCTTTTTACTAGGCTAAGCAATAACCCTTACAATGTTGTTTTTCTAGGCTAAACAACAACCTCTCAATGTGCTTTACTAGGCTAAGCAATAACATTTACAAGATGCTTTTCTTAGGCTAAGCAATAACCTTTACACAATGCTTTTCTTAAGCTAAGCGATAACCTTTACACAATGCTTTTCTTAGGCTAAGCAATAACCTTTACAAAGGAGATTTCTCAAAGAAGGTGTCTTTACAAAAGATCACTCTAAGAGATACAATTTAAGCACAATGAAATTGTCTTTTAAATAGGCTAATATGAAAGTTTAATTCAAATTACAAACATACACTAAAACAAGCAAAAGTGTGTGTACAAGTGTATGAATGCTTTACTTCAATCAATGTCTACAATGAAGCTCCTAAACGAATGCTTGATGCATTTTAAAATCAAAGCTTAGAAAATGATGATTGAAGATAAAACTAATCACATAAAAGATTCAAACAACTTTGAAGAAATGAACTAAACAAGTTGTATGAATATTAAAGTCTAAGAACATGTGAATTAGTCAAGAGAGTTTGCAAACCATTCTTAATATTCCAAAGATGATAATGAGTTTGCAAAACAACTCTTTAAAAACTAGAAATCATGCATAAAAGAAAATACAAAGATTTAAACATGCATAGATTCTAATTTTAATGGAAATCAAAATGATAAGTAAGATCTACCTTTTTAAAAATCAAGCATTTGATTTCCAAATAGCCCTCTAGCCTTTCCAACTTCTTCCCCTTTCTTTGGCTCCAAAATGGCCTCAAAAGTTCATGGTTCAAGCCTCAAAAAGGATGGGAAATGAATGGACTTTATACAAGAAAACAGTCCAACGGCTAGTCCCCGGTCGACCTGGAAACAGGTCTCGGTCGACCGGGATAACACAACGGTCATATTTTTGACCGTTGGTGCTTCAGGGCCATTTCTGCCTGTAGTGTTCCCGGTCGACCGGGACCTCTGGGCCGGTCGACCGGCCACACAGGCAGCTGACCCCCTGGGACGAAAAAATCCATATTTCGCATAATTGAAGGTATTTCTTTGTGGGGATTTTTGGGCTACTAAATCAAGCTTGGTAACATGTTTTAAATCAATCTAAGATGTTTAAAAACATGAAACACAAAAAACCTAAAATGATTCGAAACTTTAAAACCAAAGGCTAGCTTGATTTCTAAAAACTCTTTTCACAAATAAATGCATACAAAAGTGATTCTGAAAATGATGAATGTATGCAAGGCACAAACCTAAATCCTCAATATAATTTCTCAAAAGTAATGCACAAAGAATTAGGATTTCAAAAGAGTTTGAATTCTAAAATCAATGCATCCAAGTATAAAAACAAAACATGCATAAAACAATATTTTTTCAAATCTAAAAAGCAATGCATGTATAAAACCAGATTTCAAGGTTTTCTAAAACAATGCAAGTGTGAAAATTAAAATGATGCTAAAGTGAAAATGTATCCATCAAATTGCAAATATAAAATTCCTAACAAAGAGAACCTAGACTTTTAGTCCTCAAATTCTTGCTTCACTTTTAGCAGTAAAGTCATTTAGGAGCCTATTCCACAATTAGTAGATAATTTAAGGGATGTTTGGTTTAATGTGAGACTACTTATTTTGATGGGTACATACTCCTTATTTTCCCTTGGTTAAAAAATCACTCTAATAAGTTGGTAGGATTCTGCGGGGCTTACCTTAGGTAGCCCTGTATGTATTAGAAATATATTTATGTATTTATGAAATGATTTGTATGGAAATGGGGTCAGCCTTGGTACACATTAAATTCATGCATAAATAAAGAAATGCACCAAAATTCATTGGATACAAATTTCCATCCATTTAATAGGAGGTTTTACATTCAATTTTGTGGGTACATCATACTCCCGATCATGAGAACTCATCAATCGTTAATTACATCCTCAATAGAAAACCTCTGATTATCAAAAATTGACTCAATAAAATTTACAAACAAAATACAAGAATGAAATAAATAAATAAATAAAAATTGACAAGTTCCTGCTCTTTGCTTTTGCTATCAGAAGTAGTTCTTTAAATTCACCTGGATCTTCATGATCATTACTCAATTGGATTCATGAATTGATGAATTTGATGATGATTTTTTTTTATTAGTGGGCCATCCTTTGAATTTTATTGGCCCATTAGAATTATGTTCATAATGGAGAGAAGGGTTTTACCTTTAATTTTGACCGTCGGTTTGGATTTTGACCGTTAGGTTTTTTTTTTTTCAAATCTTCTCGCCCTACTTATGCAAAAACCTATATTATAGGAATCACTCATAACCACTCCCCACCTCTCTTTTTCAATAAAAACTATGAATTTATTTTATGCATGAATATTTCAATTGCAATATTGATTATATCCGTGCTGAGCACGGGTTATTATACTAGTTCCATATTACGTATGAGTTAACGAGCATTTGAATTTACTGAGACATTGAAGAGGTTGGAACGGACAACATTGAAGAGGTTGGAACTAGCAGCACTACCATTCAATTAGAGATCAAATAGCAAATAATGTATGTATGACCTCTTTTGGATAATCTATCATTTTTTTGCATTGATTTTTTTAGTATAAAATATCCATAATTCCAAAGTATATTCTGTTTGTTTCTATATGTCAAATGCTGTCCGTAAACATTCGATTGAGTAGCAAATTCATTTTTTGATGGACAAATGTAATGATTTATTCCAATCATTTTCTTTTTGTAGACAGTATTGCAACCGAATTTTTGGTCACATTACATGATCTATAAGTATGGTTTGATTTGGATCTTAGACCTGTAATTCTGTCTTGATTTATACTTATAATTCTGAGCCCAATTTAGGCCTGTAATTCTGGCCTGATGTAGACCTAAAACAAAAAAATCTAGTCTTATTTGAATCTGTAATTTTGGCCAAGAATTCTGTCATGGGTCAGACCTAGAATTATGGCCTAAAATCTGTATTGGATTAGATCCAATATTCTGGCCTGATTCGGACCCAAAACCTGGCCTGATTCGGACTAAAAAATCTGGCTTGATTTAGACCTAATATTCTGTCTTAAATTAGAACCAAAATCTGATCTTATTTAGGCCTAAAATCTGGTCTTATTTAGGTCCAAAAATCTGTCTTAAATTGAACCCAAAATCTGATCTTATTTAGGCCTAAAATCTGGTCTTACTTAGGCCTAAAATCTGGTCTTATTTAGGCCCAAAATCTGTCCTGGGTCAGACCCAGAATTATGAACTGAGAGACTCTGGCAAATTTCAGTCTCTTTTGAGCCAATTCTTGAGCCCATTTATATAGGATTTGAAAATTTAGGCTGTTTGTTTGAGTGGATTTGGGTTGTTCGTTTGCAGGAATTCAACTCATTTGGTTGTGGGAATCCATGTTTTAAAGCAACGCCTAGGACACATTTTAGGGTCATAATAGACATTATGTCAGGCTCATAACAGCCTCTGTTTGGGACATTTACAGCCCATGCCTCATGCCAATTTAAATCAGTTTGCCTGTGATTTAGGCCAAATTCATTTTTTTTTACAATGGGTTGAGACCTGGACTAAATTTTATGAACCGGGTTCTTGAAATGGGTTCATTTCTTAAAGCGAGTTCACCTTTGGATATTATCTCATGGAAGGGTTCATAGATGGAGGTAATTTTATGAAATAAATTCATACATAGGAAAATCTAATGAAATGGGTCCTCTATTTGTACTATTTTTTGCCCATTTACATAAGTCATTTGAGCCATTTAGAACCCGATTCCAGCCACTATCAAGTCGTACTTCAACCCAATTTCAGCCACTATATGGAAGCTTTGATTGAGTTTCGGGTTGATTTTATTTTAAACCCACTTCCAGACAATGTTTGGGTCGTCTCCAAGCTGAATCCATAATCTAAATTAAATCTTTTACCCATTCACAACCAATATATGGGCTGTTTGTTTAGGAGAATTTTTGCTGTTTATTTAGGTGGACTCAGCCTGTTTGTGGGTTGTTTGGTTGGGTGAATTCAGGTCATGGGTTCAGGTCCTTTATTTATTTAAACCCAAACTCTTTAGCCATATCCATTGTAGCCAAATAACTGATTTTTAGGCCTACTCACAAAATTGATTTTCAGCTTGTTTATAGGAGTGTGCTAAACTAGTTTTCAGTCTATTTGGGTCCCTCTTTTAGACTGTGTTTCAGCCCACCATATCCATTTATTTGGGGTGGCTTTTGACCCAATTAGAGCACTAGTCTTAACCAATTTTTCAACCTGTTTGCAGACAAAATCTGGCTGTAACCCAGCCCAATTTCAGCAAGTGTTTGGGCTAAAATCCAGCCCAATTTGAGGCAAGAATTCAGACCCATTTGCAAATGTTATTTTTAGACCATTCATAGTTGCTGCATGGGCTGGTTTTCAACTTAACCATTTCAGGCTAGACGTTCAACCATTTAAAACCATTGTTTGGGTTATCTGCACCCATTTGTAACCATTTTTTCTTATTATGTCGCAGTCCAGTTCAACCAATATTTGGGCTATCTCCTGACCCATTTAGAGCCCCAGCCCGGACTGAATTTTCAACCCATTCACAGCCAATATCTGACTATAACTCAGCCCAGTTTCAGCAGCGCTTAGGCCAAAATCTAGCCCAATTTTAGTCATTTGTTTGGGCTAACTTTGAGCTCATTCATGCTTATTATCCAAGTTGGTTGGATGTGAGAATTTGTAGCCCGTTTGTATATGGAGTTTTGTTGACTGTATGCAGTTTTTTTATTTTTTTTAGTTATTGTTGGGCTGATTTTCAATTATTATAGACAATTCTATGGAGGGCAGATTCCTCTATAACGAGAATCTGGATATCCGATGGGGCATCTTGTGTGGAGGGCAGCAACTTTACAAACTAAAGTTCTAAATCTCCATTGTAAGATGATTTGGCGTAAGACCAAGGCCGCTTATTTGGGGCATATTTAGTCTTTTTAGGAGGGCAGATTTCCACCAAGGAAATCTGAATCTCCAATTTTTTCTTCAGACCGTTTGTGGGAGGGCAGATTTCTTTTAGAGAAATCTGAATCTCCATTAAAAAAAAATGGGGATGTTTTGAAGAATAAATCTTTTTGTAACATAAGGATTTGGATCTTCATTTGATGGAGGGCAGAAACCTTTGAACAGGGATTTGAATCTCCATTTTAATGGAAATGAAGTGGTGGGAAAGATGAAGATGGAGTGGGTTTAGAGGTGATGTGGTAGCTGGAGGGCAGAATCCCTCTAAAGAGGCTTCCAAATCTCCAATATATGGCAATAGGGAAGATAAAATGGATGACATACATGGAAAAGATGAGATGGGAAGATGGAGTGAAGAGACAAAGAAGAAGACAACAACTTCATTACCTTCTTCTTCTTTCCTTCTCCTTTTCCTCTCTTTTTCTCTTCTCTTTCTTGTTCTTTGTTTTTTCTCCTCTCTCAGAGACAAAAACGACCTCTTCCTTCTCTCTTTACTTCTCCTTTTTATTTCCTTTGTTTGAGAAGTTATATAACTTCCCAACATGATGAGATCATGAGGATGGGTGGGGAGTTTTAACAACTTCCCACAACGATCTCTTTTAAATGTTTGAGTGGGTCAAATGGTCTAGATCATTTTGTGGGGCCCGCATTTGAATTTTGAGGAATAAAAAATATTTTATGTAGGGATTCAAAACTTAGACCTTTGGGATGATATGGATTGGCTTCCACCACTTTACCAACAACTACTCTTGTAGTTTTTGTTTTTTTTTTACTTTACTAAAAAAAATGTTTTGGAATTTTGATGACTCATGTCATTGAATCATTGTAATATAATGGGCTTAAACCAATTTCTATCTGCATCTTTTTGTTCGGCAAAATTTTGACATCAACAGCCTTGAGTGTGTTTGGACTCGTATACGAAGACAGGTGTCTAAGTGTCATAGGGTGGGGGCAGTAAATGAGTGTATGGGGCTGTATGGTATGCGCAACTAGGGTGTGAGTGCAGGGAGGCACTTTGAGTAGGTTGTGAGTACAGTTGGATGTCGTGGGGTTACGCGGGGATATGAAGTACAATGCGGGTGGGTGCGGGGAATGAGAAGGGAGAAAGAAGGTGAAGGGACCGGAATGAACACTATAAAATGGTTGATATTGACCAACCTACATAAAACGTCAAAAGATCCTACCCGTCTTCAATATGCTATTGGGTCCTCGTTGGTCTTATAGGTCCTATGGGGAATTTTTGGGTAGTTTTCCCAATTATAAATCTATTGCAAGTTAAGTTTATGTATATGACTCAACATGGATCAATGGTTCAAGTTTAACTTTATATTGTACCAAACCCAACCGGCCCCCTACTTTTCGGGTGAATCGTCAGATTTTTTAATCAAGTAAGAAATTCATTTTAAAGAGAGTTTTTCTTAGGCCTATTTTAGTTGAAATTGATATGAGCTAAATCCAATCTATTTTGACAAATATTCAAATTATATTGGCATCATTATTAGATAAATTAGAAAACTAAAGTTAATGAAACAATGTAAAATAAGAGATTAATACAAATTTAACTTGACCCATATCAATGACCTTAGTCTAATTTGAATTACATTACATTTTGTCTAAAGAAACATCGAGTGCAAATTATATTGGGTGTATCACCTGGGCAAATATTGGCTTTGGAGTGCCAATCAAATTACAAATTTAGTATTTGTAGAAATGAAAGAGCAGGGGTTACTTGTAAGTTATAAAGGTTATAGGTGTCATTTTGTAAAATTCTTAAAATAAGGAAAACCTCTATTGTGAAAGTGTACATTATGGCTTAACCTACCTGCATTGCATGACCCAGGTGGGGTGGTTCTGATTGATGAATGTGTAAAACCATGTCTAAAGAAGAAGTGAAAAGGTCTTGCTTTGGGTCCAGTTGCTCATGGGCTGAGCCTGACAGGGTCTACTAGGCTATCTTGCTTTGGGTTCAGTTTAGGCATTAGCTTTTAGGATTAAGTTGGGTCTGAATCTGAGATTTAAGCCAGTTTGATAATTAAGAAAGTGAAACTGCACTCATGTTTGAGATTTGGTGAAAAGATTGGCCATTTGCGGAGACGTAAACAAATGCCCTAGTGGGGTTAAATGTTGGCCAACAAGCTTCATTCTTTCATAGAAGACATCATTACCAGCCATTTCAATGTCACTTTTGTTGTCACATAACATGGGAGTGACATGGGAGTGAGGGAGGTGAAGGAGACACTGTAAAGATTTTAGTTGGCTAATTCATAGGTGATTGGACAAAACTGTGTTTCTTTAATCATGTATTGAGTTTAGGAAAGGACTGCCAAAGTCTAAAATGGAAAGATTTCCAAAGAGTCCGAATTCTGAAGATTTAGTATGGTCGCTCGAGCGATCATAACTTCGCTTGAGCGGACCAAACAGAAAGAAGCTCGCTCGACCCATCCAGGTTCTGGAATGAAGTTTCTGAAGACGGTAAGATGTTCGCTAGATGATCGCTCGAGCGAACCTCTCACAAAGAGTAGTTCGCTCGACCGCACTTTCTCATTCGCTCTACCCATGAAGCAATGCGTTGAACGTCTGTTTCCAGAGAGCAGTTCTCTCGAGCGAACCCCATGTCCGCTCGAGCGAACCTAGGAATTCTAGTTCTGGACGATCTTTTCTTTCTAACTTCTCTTAGGGAAGATACTTGTTTGTTGTAGCCCTTCTTACACGAAATACTCTCTATAAAAGGGCTCCTTGTCTCTCGTCTCACCATGTCTCTGAATTAGAAGAAATCCACTGGTGTGAGAGTTTGAGAGATCCATTGTTCTGCCCCAAGGCTGCCAATTCTGTTGCTATACTAATGATTCAAGTCTTGGTCTAATTCCATCGATTTACTTGAAGACTCTTTTGTTCAAGCACGGTGAAGATTCGTGACGAGCAGTCGACAAGATCTGAAGCAATCCTTACGTTGAGTCAGCAACTGGGAAGGGTTGTAAGTGTCTTGTAATCTTCAAGTTTTTACATAGTGCTTGGTTGTCTGTTGGCTTAGATGGTAAGGCCCGTGGTTTTTTCCCGAGTAGGGTTTTCCACGTATAAATCCGTATTTCCTTCTCTCTCTTGTGGTTTGATTGCTTAATCTGGATTAGGGTTAATTACTAGTTTAATCACGTTTTACTTGATATTCGTCTGAGATCGTTTTATTGGGACCTCTGCCTGTGTTAAGGCAAGGTTAAGTATTTTTCAATTAATATCAGAGCAGGTTTCACTAATTTACTGTGTGATCAATTTACTGATCTCTCATGGATATCATTAGAGAAGGAACTTCTACCAACAAGCCCCCCCTTCTAGATGGATCAAATTATTCATATTGGTAAGGAAGAATGATAGCTTTCTTTAAGGCCATCGATGACCAGGTCTACGATGTTGTTGTTGATGGATATACTGAACCCACAATGGTCGTTGATGGACAAACAAAACGAAAACTCAAAGCACAATAGTCCGCTGATGAAAAGGCCAAATCAAAGTGCAATAATAAGGTCATTCATGCTATTTACAATGGAGTTACTCAAACTGAGTTCCATAGGATTTCTGTTTGCACCACTGCAAAGGCTGCATGGGATTTGCTTCAAACTGTTCAAGAAGGAATAGAAATTGTTAGGCAAACAAAACTCCAGAATCTGACAACGGCTTTTGAAACGATTCGCATGAAAGAATCTGAATCTTTTGATGATTTTAACACAAAATTGTCTAAAATTGTCAATTCATGCCATACTTTGGGAGAGTCGGTTCCTCCATCTAAGGTTGTTAAAAAGATTTTGAGGTCTCTCCTTGAAAGGTTTCGTCCAAAAGTCGTTGTCATTGAGGAACACCAGGATCTGAACTCAATATCTATTGAAGAACTAGTTGGAAATTTACAGACTTTTGAGGCAAATCACTGCCGCAGAAAAAGGGAAAGGACATTGCACTGATGTCCTCTAAGACAGTCGAGGATCCTGAATTAAGTGATCCAGGCAGTGATACAGATGATGAAAAGTTTGAAGCATATCTCGCTAGAAAACTCAAGAAGATCTGGAAAAACAGGAAGACCTTCAACAAGAAAGATACATCAAACCCAAAGGCACCGTTTAAAGGAAAATTTATACCCAAAACATAACAGAATCGATCAAAGGGTACAAACAAGCAAATTAAATGCTTTGAGTGTCAAGGATATGGACACACAGCTGCTAAGTATGCCAATCGCAGGGAAAAGAATAAAAGCAAGGCACTGAATGTTGTCTGGGATGAAGATTCAGATGAGGATGGATATGAACTTGAATCACCTTCGAGTGATTCAGGAAAGTATGTTGCTTTTGTTGCTTTGTCTAATGTTTCATCTACGCAGGAATCTAAATCCGAAGATGATTTAGACCATAATGACATTTCTGATAAAGAACAGGAGGGAGAAGAAAACTATCAAAAGTTGCTGCAAGAATCCCTCCGAATGTCAAAAATCAGTGAAAAGAGGGCTTTAAAATTGAAAGTTATGGAAGAAAAGAACTTGTCTCTGCAGACTACCTTGACAAACTCTCAGTCAAAGGTAAGACAATTGGAAGAACAACGGGCAATTTTGTCTAACAAATTGATTGTTGCAGGTGAAGAAAATGCTCAGCTCCAACAACGAAATCAAAGGGCTGAATCTGAATTGGAGAATTTGCGAAAAGAGTTGAATGTCTGCAAATCTGAAAGAGATAATTCTGCTGGAAAGTTAAGAATGGCGCTGGTAGAGTTGGAATCGGCTAAAGCTTCAATCGACAGGAAGAACACTGGATCCGTAAAGTTGAATCAAATCCTGGAAAGCCAATTACCTCCAACATCGAAAACTGGTCTTGGATTTGTACATGGCGCCTCTACATCTAAAGACAAAGGTAAGACTGTTTTTGTTCAAGGACAGACCATGATGTCTTTGCCTCTTAACTATTCAAATATCACACACACAAAGAATCACAAGTCAAATCATGTGTCTAGATCAAAGTTTGTTCCTGTATGTCACTTTTGCGGGATTACTGGACACATAAGACCACACTGCAACAAATTGCAAAATTTCAATAGAAATCAGCGTAGAAAGTCAAAAATCTTTTCTTCATAGATTAGGACCAAACCAGTCTGGGTCCGAAAATCTAATATACACTGTAACGTGGTCCTTTCGGCACTGAGTGCTACCGACTCAGATGTGTGGTATTTAGATAGTGGATGCTCGAGACATATGACAGGAAACAAAGCCTTGTTTACTTCTCTTGAAGATTATAATGATGGTTCTGTTCAATTCGGAGATGGAGGTAAGGCTAAAGTTGTTGGAAAATGTACAGTATCTATTCCAGGTATGTCACATTTGAAGGATGTATATTTAGTTGATGGGTTGAAAACGAATCTCTTAAGCATAAGTCAATTGTGTGACAATCATCATGAAGTGCATTTTTCTGCAAAAGATTGCACAATTGTGGATAAAAAAGGGAAAACCGTGATTCATGGTTTAAGAAATTCGGGAAATTGTTATGTAGTCTCTTCAGACAAAGATATGACTTGCAATTCTACAATCATAAGTGACATTGAAATGTGGCACCAAAGATTAGGTCATGTGAATTACAAGGATCTTGAAAAATTGTCAACACATGAGTTGGTTCGTAGGCTCCCTAAACTCAAAAAGGCCCCAAATAATGTTTGTGGTCCCTGCCAACTTGGTAAACAAATAAAAACTCCACACAAAAAGGTTGACTCTCTTACCACTAAGAGACCATTAGAGCTACTTCATATGGATCTTATAGGACCCACAAAGGTTGAAAGCATTGTTGGTAAAAAATATATATTTTTTACTGTTGATGATTTCTCTAGATTAACATGGGTGCACTTCTTACGTGAAAAATCAGAAACTTTTATTGTGTTTAATGACTTGTGGTCTCTTCTTATTGCAGATAAAGGTCAAGAATTTGGAGGAGTTTCCAGAATAAGATCAGATCATGGCATCGAATTTCAAAATTTGGATTTCTCTACCTTTTGCACAACACATGGAATTAAGCATGAGTTTTCTGCACCCAAAACACCACAGCAGAATGGGGTTGTGGAAAGAAAAAATCGGGTGGTCCAAGATATGGCACGAGTGATGTTACATAGCAAAAACATTCCTCAAAGGTTTTGGGCTGAGGCCGTCAATACGGCAGTATATGTGATCAATCGTGTTTATCTCCGCCCAGGAACTAAAACAAACCCATATGAATTATGGACTGGAGTAAAGCCAAACATAAAATATTTTTGAACTTTTGGCAGCAAGTGTTACATCCTTCGTGATAGAGAACATTTGACAAAATTTGACTCCAGGAGTGACGAAGGAATCTTCCTCGATTACTCATCGACAAGTAAAGCTTATCGAGTTTTTCATCTGAAGAATTCTACTGTTATGGAGTCCATTAATGTTGTTGTTGATGATGCAGGAACCTCTGATCATTTCTCTGATGATGATGAGGGACTAACTTTTTCTCCATCCTCTGCACAAGTTGAAAACTTGATTGAAAGCCATGCTGAACTCGATTTAGATAAGAAACAAGGTGAATTTGAATTTGTTGAACCGAAAAGTCTAAGAAAAAATTCTTCTGAAAGCAATGTTCCAGATATCATTAGGCATTTTGAAGAGAAGAGTGCATCCCCTCTACCTGTTCATCCGCGATCGCAAAGAGGTCAAGTAATCAAAGATCATCCTCTCGATACTGTTATTGGTGAGGTTTCAGCCCCTATGAAAACACGGAAACAGGTACACGATGAGGTAAGTCATGTGTGTTATGTTTCTACTTTTGAACCGAAAAATGTTAAAGCTGCTCTTGATGATGATTCTTGGATTAATGCTATGCATGAAGAACTGACTCAATTTGAAAGAAACTGTGTTTGGGAGCTTGTTCCTAGGCCTACTAACTTAAATGTCATCGGTACAAAATGGATCTTCAAAAACAAAACCGATGAATCTGGTCAGGTTATTAGGAACAAAGCTCGTCTAGTAGCTCAGGGTTATACCCAAGTTGAAGGTATCGACTTTGATGAAACTTTTGCCCCTGTTGCTAGACTTGAATCTGTAACATTGTTACTTGCTCTTGCGTGTTTTCTGAATATAAAACTATTTCAAATGGATGTGAAAAGTGCTTTCCTTAATGGATTTTTAAATGAGGTAGTGTATGTTGAGCAGCCGAAAGGATTCGAAGATCCTCAGTCTCTCGATCATGTTTATAAATTGATAAAGGCACTTTATGGCTTGAAACAGGCACCAAGAGCATGGTATGAAAGATTAACAGTTTTTCTACTTGAGCATGGATTTAATAGAGGAAGTGTCGATAAAACATTGTTCATCAAATAAGACAAGAACAACATTGTCATTGCACAAGTCTATGTTGATGACATCATCTTTGGATCTACATCTAAGTTGCTGGCTGAAAAGTTTGCTGGAAAAATGGCGAGTGAATTCGAAATGAGCATAGTTGGTGAACTTTCTTTCTTTTTGGGACTTCAAATCAAACAAACTCCGTCTGGTATTTTTATTTCTCAACCAAAATATGCCAGAGAGTTACTGAAGAAATTTGGAATGCAGTCTTCGAAGCATGCTAGGACACCAATGAGTACAACCGCCAAAATCAGTCTTGATGTTAGTGGACAGGACTCTGATGAGAAAGCTTACAGGCATGATAGGTAGTCTTCTCTACCTTACTGCGAGTCGTCCTAATATTGCTTACAGTGTTGGCGCGTGTGCTAGATATCAATCCAAACCGAAATTGTCTCATGTTCAAGCTGTGAAACGAATTTTAAAATACATCTCTGGAACTGCTGAGTTTGGAATTTGGATGTCAAAAGATACCAACACGACTGTGGTTGGATACTCTGATGCTAATTGGGCTGGATGCGTTGATGATCGAAAAAGTACTTTTGGTGGCTGCTTCTTTGTTGGAAATAATCTGGTGGCTTGGCATAGTAAAAAGCAGACTTCGACTTCTCTGTTGACTGCTGAAGCTGAATACATCGCTACAGGAAGTTGTTACACACAACTTCTTTGGATGAAACAAATGCTACAAGATTATGGAATTGAGCAAGAAACTATGACTGCTTTATGTGACAATCAAAGCGCAATCGATATTTCCAAGAATCCAGTCCAACACTCACGCACCAAGCATATAGATATTAGGCATCATTTTATTCGGGATCTGGTAGAGGAAGGAATAATCTCACTTCATCATATTCCAACCGACGCTCAACTTGCGGATATCTTTACAAAACCTTTGGATGCGACCCGGTTTGAATCTTTACGTAAATCGTTAGGAATTTGTCTAATTCCCTACACTCCATAATTTTTATTCGTTTAAGTGCACACTCACATTATCACATGACATTTTTTTTACTGCACGAATTAATTCTCTCACTTCTATCTCCTTTTTTATTTTTTTGAGAGATGTTGTAGCAATAAGGTTAAACCGGAGGAAAAGGGCTACCTACGAATATGTGTGAAAGCTTTCACTTGTCTGGTAATTTTCATTTGGAGAAGGCTACCATGTTCGTTAGTGTGAAAGTCACCCATGATGGTTAAGCTTGTCCCCGCATTTATAAAAAAAAAAGGGTTTACCCTACTGAGTTCTCTTACAAAAAAAAAAGGGTTTACTCTACTGAGTTCTCTTACCAATAAAAAAAAAGGGGAAATTCATTTGCTCAACTGTTTAGTTGATGGGTGTGCTCCCTATGCCATAAATAGTTCATCTTGAGATGATTTAAAGGGAGTATACCACACATTTTTTTTAATTTTTTCATGGTCATACTTTTCACATCTTCACTGTGTACTTAAGCTTGTGAAAATTTCTACAGTGGCATCTTTTCACTGTTCATGGAGAGATTTGACCAAAAATGAGACGTTAGAGAATTTTTTCCATGCTGCATTCAAAGAGCGGAACCCTTGGCAGTTCGCTCGAGCGAACTTAACTGGTCGCTCAAGCGAACCCCCCGCATTAATATCACGTGACTTCCTCTTCTTTCCCCATTTCTTCTTCCTTATTTCCCTGTAAACCCTAGCGGTTTTCCTTTTGTTTTTCGCCTCCTTCACCCTCGTGCTCTCTGTCCCTTTACTAAGGTATTTTCTTACTTTTTCCTCCTCAAAACTTGTTTATTTTTCATCTATACACATTTCTATGCATTGTTTTTCCTTTTATTAGTCTCTTATGCATTTTTTTTAGGCTTTTCCCTATTACTTCATGCATCCTCTTTATCCTTTACATGCATTCTCTTTCACTTTGGATTGGGTTCTAAGGAGATACATTTTTACAATATTCATTGATTGTCATAGACTATTGCCCAATGCTCTCTTTCATTTTCTTATTAGTATCTGGGTTTGGGGTTATTTGATGGTGTGTTGGCATTGGATGAATGTGGATGGCACATTTGTGGATGAGATGGTGTTATGTCTGGAGGATCTTGTCTGTGGTATCTTCTTGGATGGATTGAATGGAGTGTTGTTTATGGATGGAGAATTGTTATTCACAGTTGTTAGAATGAATGGAGAATTTTTCTCGGTGGAGATATGTGATTGTGAAACTGTTCTATGGCTCTGTGCTACTACATGATTGTGATAACATTTGGTTGTTGATGCTCTGTTGCATTGGACATTGATTGGTTATGGTTGGATAGGTTGCCTTTTAGGCATCTTTGGTGATGGGTGGAGATACCCAAAATTTCTTTTTGCAGGAAATGTTAAATGATTGTGTTGATTTTTCTCTTTGACAGTTCCTTTGATGGCTCCAAAGAAGAGACCTCATGTTGAGGCTTCCTCTTCATCGTCATTTGATCATACTCGGTTCCCTACCTTAGGGAAATCAACTCAATATTATGAACTGTTTGCAACAAGAAATATTGAATCAGAGAGGGAAGTGGCTGAGGAATTGCACAACAAGTCAGTCTGTAGGAGTTTGGCGAACAGGGATTGGTACCTGCTGATCAAGTTTGACTCCAAGAAAATTCATGTGGATTTGGTTCGGGAGTTTTATTGTAATATGGAGGTTCTCGAAAATGGCTCGGTTAAGTCCTATGTGAGAGGCAAATGGGTAACCATTTCTGTGTCAGATATAGTTGACTTTATAAATATTCCTGAAGAGGAGGATGCTGACTACCCAATTCCCGATGAGCTCCCCGCACCCATTGATTATGATTTGATCGCTACTACACAATGTGGTGTTCTTACTCATTGGCCAGGCGATATCATACTTCATGGAAACTTAACCGCTGAATATCGGTTTCTCAACCGCTTTGTGTACCACAATTTGGAACCACGTGGTCATACCTCTGATGTAGTTCAAAAGAATGGGTGTCTGCTTTACTACATCGGCATGGGGAAGCGAGTCAATATTCCATTGGTGATCTTACATATTCTCGTACGTACCTTAACAGCCAAACGGAATTCTTTGCTACCATTTGGAGTCTTCATAACTGAGTTCCTTGCCTTCAAGGAGATTCCGGTCCGACAAAATGAGCCTTTCGTGAAAGTCAAAAACCCCATCAACTCTCGCACCATTGCTATCTTCTGCTCATATTCCTCCTGCACCCCGCGCTACAGAAGGAAACCAAGACGAAGAAGTTGGTGCTGCACAAGGACAGGGGGAGCAACAAGGGTTGCATGCGAGATTTGATCAACTTTCTAATCAAGTAAGAAATTCATTTTAAAGAGAGTTTTTCTTAGGCCTATTTTAGTTGAAATTGATATGAGCTAAATCCAATCTATTTTGACAAATATTCAAATTATATTGGCATCATTATTAGAAAAATTAGAAAACTAAAGTTAATGAAACAATGTAAAATAAGAGATTAATACAAATTTAACATGACCCATATCAATGCCCTTAGTCTAATCTGAATTACATTACATTTTGTCTAAAGAAACATCGAGTACAAATTATGTTGGGTTTATCACCTGGGCAAATATTGGCTTTGGATTGCCAATCAAATTACAAATTTAGTTATTTGTAGAAATGAAAGAGCAGGGGTTACTTGTAACTTATAAAGGTTATAGGTGTCATTTTGTAAAATTCTTAAAATAAGGAAAACCTCTATTGTGAAAGTGTACATTATGGGTTTACCTACCTGCATTGCATGACCCAGGTGGGGTGGTTCTGATTGAAGAATGTGTAAAACCATGTCTAAAGAAGAAGTGAAAGGTCTTGCTTTGGGTCCAGTTGCTCATGGGTTGAGCCTGACAGGGTCTACTAGGCTATCTTGCTTTGGGTTCAGTTTAGGCCTTAGCTTTTAGGATTAAGTTGGGTCTGAATCTGAGATTTAAGCCCGTTTGATAATTAAGAATGAAACTGCACTCATGTTTGAGATTTGGTGAAAAGATTGGTCATTTGAGGAGACATAAACAAATGCCCTAGTGGGGTTAAATGTTGGCCAACAAGCTTCATTCTTTCATAGAAGACATCATTACCAGCCATTTGAATGTCACTTTTGTTGTCACATAACATGGGAGTGACATGGGAGTGAGGGAGGTGAAGGAGACATTGTAAAGATTTTAGTTGGCTAATTCATAGGTGATTGGACAAAACTGTGTTTCTTTAATCATGTATTGAGTTTAGGAAAGGACTGCCAGAGTCTAAAATGGAAAGATTTCCACAAAGAGTTCGAATTCTGAAGATTTAGTATGGTCGCTCGAGCGATCATAACTTCGCTCGAGCGGACCAAACAGAAAGAAGCTTGCTCGACCCATCAATCCGTGCGCTCGACCCATCCAGGTTTTGGAATGAAGTTTCTGAAGATGGTAAGAGGTTTGCTAGATGATCGCTCGAGCGAACCTCTCACAGAGAGTTGTTCGCTCGACCGCACTTTCCCATTCGCTCGACCCATGAAGCAATGTGCTGAACGTCTATTTCCAAAGAGCATTTCGCTCGAGCGAACCCCATGTCCGCTCGAGCGAACCTAGGAATTCTAGTTCTGGACGATCTTTTCTTTCTAACTTCTCTTAAGGAAGATACTTGTTTGTTGTAGCCCTTCTTACACGAAATACTCTCTATAAAAGGGCTCCTTGTCTCTCGTCTCACCATGTCTCTGAATTAGAAGAAATCCACTGGTGTGAGAGTTTGAGAGATCCATTGTTCTGCCCCAAGGCTGCCAATTCTGTTGCTATACTGATGATTCAAGTCTTGGTCTAATTCCATCAATTTACTTGAAGACTCTTTTGTTCAAGCACGGTGAAGATTCGTGACGAGCAGTCGACAAGATCTGAAGCAGTCCTTATGTTGAGTCAGCAACTGGGAAGGGTTGTAAGTGTCTTGTAATCTTCAAGTTTTTACATAATGCTTGGTTGTCTGTTGGCTTAGATGGTAAGGCCCGTGGTTTTTTCCCGAGTAGGGTTTTCCACGTATAAATCCGTATGTCCTTCTCTCTCTTGTGGTTTGATTGCTTAATCTGGATTAGGGTTAATTACTAGTTTAATCAAGTTTTACTTGATATTCGTCTGAGATCGTTTTATTGGGACCTCTGCCTGTGTTAAGGCAAGGTTAAGTATTTTTCAATTGATATCAGAACCTGGTAGGTCGGGTGTTCGAATCACGGGACAGGCGTTTTGCGCGTTCGCAGCAGGAGTCGCAGCGGGTGTGCCATTGAGGGAGGGATTGTTGAGGTCAACGTCCACCCTCGCTCCTGAGCGGTCATAATTGTGATCGAGCACTCACCCTCGCCATAAAACTATTGTTGTGCATTTTCCTATCACCAACAGGTTTTGGGATAAGTGGTAGCTCAATGGGGTGTAAGATCCTACAAACACCCATATATATTTTCTAACAATCCTACAAAGCCAAATAGTTTTTTACAGTGCTTTCAAACTTATGACCTCTGGCTCTAATACGAAACTTGCAATGATTTATGCATATTAGTGATTGTCCAACTATCACATTTATATACTAGGCCGTCTATCTAATGCAATGCTGACTTAATTGGATAGAAAAGACGAGGTTTTGATTTGTGTTATAACTCTGTTATTTTCAGAGTTGGGTTTCTCATTAGAGTTTAAAATTTGTGTTATTTGTTTCTCAAATTGATCTCTTGAGAATTGGGCATTGTGTTATTTGTGTCAATTTTTCTTTTTGAATTGTTATTAGAGAATGTTAGTTACTTGATGTAGTTAGATATTTTGCATCTATTTCAGTGCAAGATATTTTTCTTTTGCCATTGATAATGTGAATAAATGACATCAAAATAACACAATACATAACAACAAAATAATATTTGAAATCTTCAATTGATCATCATCTGCCCCCCTCAAACAAAAATCATAGGTCCGCCATTGGTCTTAAAGGTCAACCAATACTTAGTACAGACCGAGTTATTTCCTTATCCAAGTCTTCCAACATTTAAAACTTTAGTTGCAGTTGCATTTGCATCCTATTAAAACCATGTAAAAAGATATTTACCTTTACATTAGTTTGCTATTGTGAATTTTATAGAGGGGATGTAATTAGCACAAAAATGGAACAAAGTTACAATGGTAATTGATAGATTGGGAGGAAGAGATATAAAAGTTCAAATGATGAACATCACACTACTTTCAGGGTATTGAAAAGATGGCCACCCTTGTGAGGGACAAAAGTTACATTTCCAGCATGGCGCACATATTTGCATGAAGTATCTGCATGTCCACTAGGGTTGACTACACAGTTGAGAAGGGGGAAAATGGAAGGACCGAGTGATGAGTTGATTCAATGCAAAAATCATGTATAGTGCATGAATATTAACCATTTTAGGATGTGAAGCAAATGGAAAGAAGATGAAGAAACCCCAATAAATCATCATTTTGTAATATAAAAAAAGAAAAGCGACAAGAAGAATACCTCCACCTGATAAACCGCTGGAAAGCTTGATGCTAGAATCCAAAAGGTTGGAAAACGACCTTTGGGACCACCTTGACTGCCTTTTGAGGAAGGAGGAGACGAATCCACCAGGGGAAAAGGAGAAAGCGACAGAGGAAGAAAGGGGAAATGGGGAAGTAGGGTTTAAACCGCTGGAAAGCTTGATGCTACAATCCAATGGGTTGGAAAACGACCTTTGGGACCACCTTAACTGTCTTTTGAGGAAGGAGGAGACGAAACTGCCAAAGGAAAAGAGAAAGCGACTGAGGCAGAAGGGGGAAATAGGGAAGTGAGGTTTCAGGGGAGTTTTATGGGACCACTTCCGTGCCATATATACTATTGGTATCTCTTCTATTCAGTGGCCATGTAGGGTCCCTTTTTAGGTAAAATTCTCTAAATTAAATATGTATAATTATTATATTTTTTTAAAAATTGATTTGTATTTCTTTCCACATTTATATATATATTTTTTATGTTTGTCCATATTGGATGAAACATTTTAGTTTGGAGGCAAATCAAAATGGGGTCCAAAACAAAATTGACAAACTTGGTTTGATCTCAAAATAAATAAAAACATATAAATTAAGATTAATTTAAATTGAGTTTTCATATATTAAAAGATTAAAAGTTATATAACTAAACTACAAGTAAATGAAAAATACAAAATAAATATATTAAAACACAATTAGTAAATGGCAACTACAATGATACATGAGCATGAAAAAATAAGAGAAAATGATAGTAGCAACCGTATTAATAAGAGTCGACATCCTAAAAATATACATAGTTTTATGAATACATGGTAGATAGTCTAACTGGCATCAATGTTTAAAAAAGTTATAAGGTCCCTATATGGTTAGGTTTCCTACTCTAGCTAACTACTTCTCTCACTGTTTTAATTATTTTTTATGTAAATGTATTGTTTGGTATTGTGGTTAGGTTAGGTAATTTAATAGGCAAGAGGTCATGAATTCAAAACCTCATAAGCTATGTATTTTAGTTTTTTTACCAAATCTCCTTAAACAAGTCAAATTTGATGGAATCCCGTCGAAATTGAATAAAAAATGGTCGGCTAATATATTATAATGCGCAACTACTATCAACAAGCTAAGCTAAACTGACCTTCCATTTGTCCAAATTGAACTCGTTTTGAGCCTGACCACTAAATGGATAAACTTTAGATTGCATAGATACTCTTCACTCAGCAAAATTTTGGACATTTGTAATCCATAGTAGGGCCCATTATTTCAATAATTTGGAACTCTATTATGTCAATGGATGATAAAAAAAAAAAAAAACTATTTTTCTAAAGCATTAGAGTACTAGTCTGGATTTTTTTAGAGTCAAGATTCAGATATCCTGAATCTTAAAGTTACTTTTTTCTTCTCGTAAGAGCCTAGCTTGAATACCAAATGGAGATATTTTTCAGTTGGTCGGTGTCCCATTGGTAAAGAATTCCTTGGCAAGTTTTAACACTTCAATATTACTACATGGACTGGTACCTCAGTAAAATTGTAATGCTTGAATATCTGTGTTTTGTGCCTTTTTTATTCAATCTGCCAATAAGATTAGAAACTGTAAGCATATTGGTATTGGATTTCTGATTATTTTGCTCTGTTTAATTTGTTGGCATGTAGGAGCAAGCAAATTGATGCGGATCAATTTCCATGAATTAATAAATATCAAGCAGATTAATTATTTGACGCCCATGATCAAGCATGCCGACCATGGACACACTTGTAAGTGGGCCAAAAGAACAATTGGGGTTCAAACACACCCATATATTAAAGAAAGTATGAATGCAGGGGGCTGTCTTGAAGAAAATGGAAAATAAAAGGTGGATTTTGTAATTTTTGTAGTTCAATTCAAAAACAGTAAATATGCAGGATTCGTGTAGGATTTCCTTATCTAGAAGTTTTGACTTTCCTCTTTAATATTAATTAGTGTCAATAAAGATCTTAGATGTGAAAATAATTATGGACTGTGTAGCAGTGATCATGAGAATAATTATATAATGAGTAGGATAATTGATTTGATTGCAATACCATAAAAAGAAACTAATTTCCTATAAAGTGTAATTGTCTACTGTAGAATGACAGATAATGGATAATGGGTAAAATGAGAAAAATGAATAAAGAGACTTAGGTTCTCTTGTTTTCTTCAATAATTTATTTCTCTTCGTTTTACCTAAGTGAGTCTCTATGCATTAAATTGTTGACAAAAAAACAAAAAGTCACTTTGCCTCTTCAACATCAAGAAGCTACATGAAGTTGCATCCTACCACAAACAAGCAATGCCACTTCGAGCGTCAAATCTTATTAGAACCAGACAAAAACTGTAAGATTCTTCAAGACAGCTAAAAGAGAAGTACACCTGAAGTTTCGGGCCATTTCAACATCATTTGACCCAACTTCACTCTTCCAGCAGCTGAGAAGGACCGGAGCTCACGACGGCGGCAAAGCCATAGACCCTGACACACAAAACAGAGCACACAACTGGCCACAAAATGCCACTAGGAGGCTCCATATGAAGTTTCAGGTCATTCCAACATCATTTGGCCTAACTTCACTCCTCCGGTAGCCAAACAGGCGCCCCTGGCAACGACAGTGTCAAAGACATCAAAACTTCGATAAGAGCCTATGAATGGTCTCGAAATACCTCCCAAAGGCTCCGTGTCAAATTTCAAGTCAAACCGACAACGTTTGACCCTCCATCGACCCTCGAGTAGAAAAATCAAGCCTCTCGGCGGCGAGAACCACCAAGACCATCACTCATCAAACAGAGCACATGGGTGGCTTCAACATGCTTCCAAAGGGCTGCACGTAAAATTTCAGCTCATTCCGACGACGTTTGACCCAACTTTGACACTCGGAAACAAAATCAAGCCCCCAGGCGGCGGAGCTTCCCAGGACCATGACTTAGAAATCGGAGCTAATGGATCGTCTCAAAATGACTCCAATAGGCTCCCTGTCAAATTTCAGGACAATCAGACATCGGTTGACCGCACATCAAAGCGCAACATCTCCCTCATAACAAAATCAAGTCTACTGGTAATAGGACCCCACACGGCTTTAAAAATCAAACAAAAGCTTATGGTTGGTCTTGTCTACTGCTTAAGAGGCTCCACTTCAAATTCCAGGTCATTTCGACATCGTTTGACCTAGTTTGGCTTCTGATGGAAAATCGGCAGCTCTGCGCGATAAAGTCTGCAGCTTTCCCGGAAAATCGAAAACTTTGTGCTCCGATTTGCACGGCTTCTCGTCAGGTTTTCTTCAAGAGAATCTAGCCAATAAATGATGAGAAATGTCAAGAAAAATACAGGAGAAAAAAGGACCGAAAAATGGTCGAAAAACGACAACCAAAGAAGGGGAAAAAAACCCATGGTCACCGGCGGCGACCCCAGCCCATGGTCGTCAGCGACCATGGGTGCATGGTTACTGGCGACCCTGGAAATCCAGGTCAGCGAATTTCCGCTGAAAGGGCCATTTCTCCTACCCTTTTTTCGCGTTTCAAGAATCCCAGCCCCTGTACGGTTTTCCGAAAATCTAATTTTTTGTGCTCGAAATCAGCTAGTCTTCACCAAACTTAAATCTACCATCAAAACCATGTGATCAATATCGCACGCTTCAAAATTGCCAAACCAGTCAACCAAGAAAGTACACTTTCTGTCTGACCGATCGAGAAATTGACAAGACGGATGTCACCGGCCCACTAATATCAATCAATGTCTGAAGTTGCATCGCCATCCGACATCAAACTACATGCGGATCCCTCGGCGATCAGCACGAGAAGAATTCCAAAAGATGCGGTACAGCCTGCGACTCTTCAAGCGACCAGGCGACCACTTAATACAGTTAATTGACCCGTTTTATGACAATTTAATGCGGTCATTAACCCATTATTTTAGACGGCCCAATCCAAAGCAAGGAAAGAATAGTTACAAATTAAAGCAATCATGGCATTAAAACCATGAAACTCCTCTCATCATGGAGATTAAAGGCGATTAAACGCTCATCATTCTCCATCAGCCAAGAAAAAGGAGTTACAAAAGAAATGAATTAAAATTTGTAACTCCTCCCATCATGGAGCATCAATGCCATCAATGCTCATAAACCCACTCCATGGCTACCAAGAGCCTATAAAAGGGGGTCATTTCAAGAAGAAAAGGAGGCCAGATCCAAAAAGATCGTCACACACACACATAGAGAAGGGAGAGAAAAATCCAAGAAGAAAGTTTTGCTACTTTGCTGCAACAAACACCACAAGGTGGTTGAAGTCCCTTAGGGGGCCACCCCCCAAGGCCCCTCTCTTTCCATCCGACCTGGCCTAGACGCTGCTTTTCAGCCCGTCTATTCGGTTTTTTATTGGATATAGGACCTCCCCTTGGTCCTTATCCTCCAAAAACCTGAATTCCAAGCCAAGCCAAAGGAATCAAAGCATCTTGCGTTCTCATCTAAAGGACGATGGCGAAGTCCATACATGACTTGCGACCGTCGATCTAAACGTGTCCCCGCAATCTCCTGAGAAGTCAGAATTCATTTTCTTACTTTTCTATTGTATTTTGTATTAAAGAAACAAAAAAATCACAATTCTTGTCTTTCATTATTGATAAGATTTGTACATCGCCTTTTACGGCAAACACCGCTTTTCACGGCAAAAAAATCGCCTTTCACGGTAAACAAAAAAATCACCTCTTACAGCATTCAAAGATCTCGTCTCTTTTCTTAAATATATGTGCAATGAAAAATTAGGAAAAAAGATTGATTTCCTTTCTACTTGTGATGGTGGATCTCCGGATCACTATTTCTAAATTCCAAGTAGAATAGAAAATATGGCATACCCATACAAAAATGTTGATGCCCGCCTTTCCCTTTTTTTCCCTCCGCCGGCCTTTCGGTAGCCCCGGGGACGGAGGAGAGGTGAAAAAGAAGAAACAGGTCCATCAATAATTGTCTACTGTAGTATGACAAATAATGGATAATGAGTAAAATAGGAAAATGAATAAAGAGACTCAGGTTCTTTTGTTTTCTTCAATAATTTAATTCTCTTTGTTTTACCTAAGCGAGTTTCTATGCATTGCATGTTTCTTAGCATCATTGTTGTGAATTTATCACTATCCTCTTACTGAAAATTAAGCCCCAACTTAAAACAATTGTTACATACTTTTAGAAAGCAGTATACTAACGACATAGCCGTTGTCTTGGATGCCTTGTGGATCCCTGACCACGTCACAAACTCAGAAGAGAAGTAGATAAAGTAGGGCTGTCAAAATGTCACACGACCCGTTAACACGACACGAACCCGCACGATATTAACAGGTTTGGGTTGGCTCTTAATGGGTTCGGGTCGTTAACGGGTCAAACCAGTTAACACGTTAAGTTAACGGGTCGGGTACGAATTAAACAAGTAACCCGTTAACAACCCACTTGACCTGTTAATTTTTTTTTCACTCCCTAAATGTAAATAAATTAATTTATATTCATAAAGAAGAAATTGAAATTTATTATTTTATAGTGGATTTTTAGGTGGGATCCACTCAAGATCCTCACTTACAGTTTCATGTGGCTTATATATTTTTCTTCTTCTATTTTTGTATAATTTTTTTTTAATTTCGAAATGACTTAATTACTTAATTGGTTAATGGGTTGGGTCGGGTAACCCGTTAAATTAACGGGTTGTGTTCGGGTTAGATTTTTTGACCCGTTAAGTTAACGGGTCGGGTACGGGTTGAGGTGATTTTAACCCGAATTTGTTAACCCGTAATCCGAACTCGTTAACACGACACAATTGACATCCCTAAGATAAACTACCAATGTTGTTGTTCATTTCTTACGGTGTCCTCTAACATCCTAAACTGAAGTGCGTGTTTTGATGTTCATGCAACTGTCATTATTTATTGGTTTCTTTTCTGTCATAGGTATACAATGAACAGATCATTGGTTTACTCAATGTGACTCAAAGGAACCTTCGGGTATGTTAAATCATTTTCCACTTTGAATACTAAAAATACAAAATTATTTCAAAAATATTAGTTAATTGCCTGCGTCTTTTGCTTCATAAATGCATCTTTGACTGTCAAGGAGCTTTCAATTCAGGGAAGCGACCGTCGGATAACATTATCATTGCTAAAGAATTGTTGCATATGATGAGTACAAGCGGCTGCATGAAAAAATATTGTGCCGTTAAATTGGACATACGAAAAGCATATGATAATCTATCCTGGCCTTTCCTCAAGGTGTGCTTACGGCGATATGGTTTCTCAGATGAGGTAGTCCATTGAATCATGACATGTGTTCAAATAGTGATTTACACGGTGGACATTAATGGACACCGTACTAATCGGATTTTTCTAGCATGGGGTTTCCGCCAAAGTGACCCATTGTCCCCGTATCTTTTCCTTTTGTGTAGTGAAGCCCTCACACAGTCCATGCTAAATTTGGCTCGGCTATGTCCTTCCATTTTTCCTGCTATACGCTGATGACACCCTACTGTTCATAAGGGCAACTAAGCAAGACGCAAAAAGAACTAGAGCCATTCTAGATGCCTACGGGGAGGAGGCGGGCCAACTCATAAACTCTAGCAAATCTTCACTTATTTTCAATACGGCCATGTCAAAAAGAACAATCTGAGAGGTAAAAGCAGCTTTGGGGATCGCCACAGTCGAGACCTCCTTTACCTATCTTGGCGAAACAGTGAGTTTGAGGACAACAAGATCAAGATCTGGGGCCAGACTGCAAGATAGGATCCATAAATGGATTCTCCTTTGGACGAGTAACTCTGTTGAGGGCCGTTCTTACTGCGATCCCACAATATTGGTTGGGTTTCAAGCTACTTCCAAAACGAGACTCACAACCCATCATTTCATCCCAGGCTATGTTCCTTTGGAAGGGTTCCACGGACAGAATCTCATGGACTCCCGTGTCTTGGAAAACCATCACAAAACCAGTGGTGGACGGTGGTCTAGGCGTCTGGGATATCACCCTTCAAAATACAACAGCCATGGCCCATCTGGTCTGGCATTTCAACATGTTTAAAGACGTCTGGTGGACCAGGCTTCTGAGCCAAAAATATCTTCGTAACGTCTTCTTTGATCTTTGTCAGCCCCGGACATCGGACTCACCTCTCTGGAAGGATATGCTCTAAGTTAAAGATATTATTCTAGATAACCAGCGTTGGGTCGTTGATGATGGCACACAAGTTTGTGTCCTAGAGGATGAATGGGTCCCGGGTGTGGGTATACTGAGGCAGCACCTTCTACCTAGGAATCACCTTCACAGTCAAGCGTCGTCAGAAATGTTACCCTCAAGGACAACTGCTTTAACAGTGTTAATGGTGGCCGACCTGATTGTCACAACACAATTTGGGAAAATATGGAACAAACCGCTAATTCGAGACATGTGGCCACCGAAGGTGGCGAGGAAGATCATGGAAATACTGCTCGGTCAGCGAGATATTCGATGCTGGCTAAACGAACCCACAGGTCATTGCAACTATAAAGCTCTATTTCGATTTTTGCAGCCTCACTGTATAGGCCCAGAGTTTCCATGGAAGGAGGTCTGGAATATGAAAGTTCTGCCAAAAATACATTTTTTGCTTGGCAAGCCTTGCTGAACAAACTTCCTACACGCGCACGTCATGCCCGATGGGATACAAGCATTTCTCCATTATGCTCCCTCTGCAACCTTGCGGATGAATTAATAAACCATCTGCTCATCCAATGCCCTTTTGCCAAAAACTTGTGGCTTGGATTACCTACATCTATTCCGAGGCCTGCAACATATCTCTCCCTAACCCATTGGTTCTGGCAACAGGCGTATGCTGGTAACAGGCGTCTGTTAAAAAATAATAATTAATTCAAATAGCATCCAACGGTCATGTGACTGGTTCTCATTTTGTTTAGTGGGTTGTTGCACCAGTTAGATGGTTGAAAAAGTCTTGTATAGGTTGATGTACACGTTATGGTCTGTTGAGTAGTGGTTCTTTTTTAGCTCCTTGAATCAAGTGTACATGGGACACATGTAAGTCTTTCATGAGTTTAACAATTCTTTAAATAGGGTCATGTACTTGTGTTCAATTTGCAATGAAGGTGATTAAAGAAATATTAAAAAACAAATTCACTTTGAGTGTGAGACTCTCTGTGTTGTGCTCTTGTGCTCATTGCTATGTCGCCCATAGCCTTGAAATCTCAGCCAGCTCCCAACAAGTTTTGGTATCAGAGCCAAGATCGCTCAAAGCTGGACTCTACCCAGGTGCTGCACGTGGAGAAGAAGACTTGAAACAAGAGTTTGAAGATGGCTACAGTGAATGGTATCGGCAGTTCTGTAAGTGTTTCTCAACAATTAATTCCTATTTTCAAGGGTGATAATTATCAATTTTGGAGTATCAAAATGAAAACTTTGTTTCTGTCATATGATTTATGGGATTTGGTTGAGAATGGCATGAAAGACTAACTGCAGCACAAAGAAATAAGATGAAAGAGAATAAAAGAAAAGATGCAAAGGCCCTATTTTACATCCAACAAGCTTTGGATGAAACAGTTTTCCCAAGGATAATGGGAGCTTCAACCTCAAAAAAAGCATGGGACCTGCTTAAAAAGATGAATATAAAGGGTTAAGTCAAGTTGTAACCTTGAGGTTACAAACTTTGCGTCGTGAATTTGAGACTCTAATGATGAAAATTTATGAATCTATTCAAGATTTTTTTACAAAAGTCACAACCATTGTGAATCAAATTCGATCACTTGGTGAGGACCTAAAAGAGCAAAAAGTTGTTGAAAAAGTTTTAAGAAGTCTCACTCCCAAGTTCGATCATGTAGTTGCTGCAATAGAAGAATCCAAAGACTTGACCACTTTGTCAGTAAATCACCTAATGGGTTCTCTCCAAACCCATGAGGTGAGAATGAATAGAGCTGCAGAAAAGCCACTTGAACAAGCCTTACAATCAAAAATTGATTTGAAAAAGGGTTCAAATGAGGGTGCAAGACCTCGTTCATCAGAACAAAGGCCAACTGGGAATGGTCGTGGAAAGAAAAAATTTTGCGAACGAGGGAGAGGAAGAAACAGGTACAATGCAAATGAAAGAAATCCCAACAATGGTAATCATGAACTTCCTCAATGTTATAATTGCAAAAAAAAGAGCACATTGAAAAAGACTGTAGGTACAAAAATAAGGACTCAAGTGTACCACAATGTTCAATTTGTAAAAAATTTGGACATGATGAGAAGGATTGTTGGTACAAAAACAAGAATCAAGCAAATTTTCATGAAGAAAAGGAAATTGATGAAACTAGTGAAAATGTGTTTCTCTCATGCTTATCTAGTTCTATTGAAAATGTCTGGTACCTAGATAGTGGTTGCAGCAATCATATGACAGGTGAAAAAAATTTGTTCGTGGAAATGAATGAATCAGTGAGATCTCAAGTTAAGATGGGAGATAACAATCAAGTTCAAGTGAAAGGCAGAGGAGTTGTTTCAGTAAGCACCAAGTCAGCTAACAAACTCATCCACAATGTCATGTATGTTCCTGGCTTAGCCCAGAATTTAATTAGCTTGGGACAACTGATGGAGATGGGTTATTATGCCATTTTTATGAAGACCAGTGCATGATTTTTAACAAGAAGAATATGGAGATGTTAATGACTGTGAAAATGACATCAAACAAAATGTTTCCAATCAAATTTTCTGAGCATAGCATCAATGCATTTAATGTTGAAACATGTGATGTTGCATGGCTGTGGCATAAGAGATATGGGCATCTTAACTTTGGTGGCCTAGATTCGCTGCATAAACAAAATTTGGTTGTTGGTTTACCTATGGTACAGAAAATTGAGGACATATGTGAATCATATGTCTATGGAAAACAACATAGAGTACCCTTTCAAGTGGGTAAATCCTGGAGGGCAAATGAGCCATTAATGCTTGTGCATGCCGACATTTGTGGACCCATACAAACACCCTCACTTGGTGAAAGTAGATATTTTCTACTATTTGTGGATGATCTTACTAGGATGAGCTAGGTTTACTTTCTTAAACAAAAATATGAGGCGTTCTCATTCTTTGTTCAATTTTGGGCTTATGTTGAAAAACAAAGTGGATATGTAATAAAAATATTGCGCACTGATAGGGGTGGTGACTTCCAAAGAATTTTTCAAGTATTGTAAGGATGCGGGTATTCGTAGGGAATTAACAGCAAGTTTTACGCCACAGCAAAATGGTGTAGCAGAGAGGAAAAATCGGAGTATTGTTGAAACTGTAAGAAATATGCTGAAAGAAAAGGGCCTTCCAAAGATTTTTTGGGCTGAAGCAGTGTCTACTTCAATTTACTTACTTAATCGTTCCCCCACAAAAGCAGTAAATGAAAAAACTCCTTATGAAGCTTGGTTTGGCAGAAAACCCAATGTAAGTCATTTGAAGGTATTTGGGTCTATAGCCTATGCTCATATTCCTTTTGAAAAAAGCCGAAAGTTAGATGAAAAAAGCATCAAATGCATTTTTGTTGGCTATAGTGATGAAACGAAAGGCTATAGGCTTTATGATCCTGAAAATAAGGAGTTAATTATCAGTCGTGATGTCATATTTAATGAAAATGATGCTTGGAAGTGGGAAGCTAATGTGGAAAAGTCACCTCTTATTATTGAAGAAGAAGAGACATCCTCCTTTGAATTGCTACCTGACACTCCACCAAGCCCGATGGGATCTCCAGGGTCAGAAACACTTCCTAGAAAGGTAAGAAGCCTCCATGACATTTATCAACATTGTGATTTTGCATTATTTTCTTCAGAGCCTACTTGTTTTGAAGATGCAGTTCAAAAGAAAGAGTGGCATGATGCAATGAAAGCAGAATTAATGCAATTGAAAAAAACAAAACATGGAGATTGGTGGACTTGCCTCCGGGAAAGGAAGTCATTGGACTAAAATGGGTTTATAAGTCCAAGTTCAACTTAGATGGGTCTTTACAAAAACATAAAGCCCATTTGGTTGCGAAAGGGTATGCTCAAGTGCCAGGTATTGATTTCTTTGAAACATTTTCCCCTGTTGCTAGAATTGACACCATTAGAACTGTCATAGTTATTGCTGCACAGAGGATGGAAAGTCTCTCAGTTTGATGTCAAGTCGGCTTTTCTAAATGGGGAATTACAGGAGGAAGTGTATGTGGAGCAACCACATGGTTTTGAAATTAAAGGGTTGGAAAACAAAGTGTATAAATTGGAAAAAAGCATTGTATGGATTGAAACAAGCTCCAAGAGCTTGGTATGGAAAAATTGATAAATACTTTCTTGACAATGGGTTCCAAAAAAGTGAAAGTGAACCAACCCTTTATGTGAAATCCAAGGATACAGATGAAATTCTGATTGTATGTCTTTATGTGGATGACATGATTTTTGCTGGCAATTCTCTTCCATTGATAAATGATTTCAAAGAAAAAATGATGTCAAAGTTTGAAATGACTGATTTGGGGCTCCTACACTATTTTTTGGGAATGGAAATCATTCAAGACCCATATGGTATTTTTCTGTGCCAAGAAAAGTATGCAAAAGATTTGTTAAAGCGGTTTCACATGTCAAATTGCTATCCTGCAAGTACACCAATAAATACAAATGAAAGGCTTATGTTAGATGATGGTGTTGAGAAAGCAGATGAAAAAGAATTTCGAAGCATTGTTGGTGGACTGATTTATCTCACTCATTCAAGGCCTGACATAATGTTTGCAGTAAGCTTGATTTCAAGATTCATGCAAAAACCGAGTCGACAGCATATGGGGGCAGCAAAAAGAGTTTTGCGCTACATTCGTGGAACCTTGAGTTTTGGACTAAGGTATCAAAAAGTAAGCAATTGTAAACTTATTTCCTATACTGACAATGATTAGGCTGGTTGTGCAGATGACAGGAAAAGTACATTAGGCTATGCACATAGCCTTGGATCCGGAGTTATATCATGGGCATAAAAAAAGCAACAAACTATTGCACTTTCTTCGTCGGAAGCAGAATACATGGCTGCTACAAGTGCTGCGTGCCAAACGGTATAGCTTCGAAGAAACTTGGCTGATTTGAAGGAAAAGCAGGATGAAGCTACCATCATGTTCTGTGACAACAAGTCTACAATTGCGATGACAAAGAATCCAGTTTTTTCACGAAAGGACCAAGCATATAGAGATTCGTCATCATTTCATTCGTGAGCTCGTGGCTAGAAAAGAAATCAAGGTAGAATTTTGCAACACCGAAAGTCAGCTTGCAGACATTTTCACAAAAGCACTTCCGGTGGCAAGATTTTACGAGTTGCGGTACTTGGTCGGTGTTAAATGCATTTGAATTAAGGGGGAGCGTTAAAAAAAATAATTAATTCAAATAGCATCCAATGGTCATGTGACTGGGTCTCATTTTGTTTAGTGGGTTGTTGCATCAGTTAGATGGTTGAAAAAGTCTTGTACAGGTTGATGTACACGTTATGGTATGTTGAGTAGTGGTTCTTTTTTAGCTCCTTGAATCAAGTGTACATGGGACACATGTAAGTCTTTCATGAGTTTAGCAATTCTTTAAATAGGGTCATGTACTTGTGTTCAATTTGCAATGAAGGTGATTAAAGAAATATTAAAAAACAAATTCACTTTGAGTGTGAGACTCTCTGTGTTGTGCTCTTGTGCTCATTGCTGTGTCGCCCATAGCCTTGAAATCTCAGCCAACTCCCAACAGCGCCAGGGGATCACTTTGTTCTAGTATCTGTGGAAGGCCAAAAATATGTTCATATTCCAGTACCACCTTCTCTATCCACTACAGATCCAGAGTAAAACTATTAGCTCTATTTTTTTATTGGAATCTCTCTCATCTATATGCGGGATTGGTAAGCAAAATGACCATCACCACTGATCGATGGATGCCTCCACCTCTAGGGTGGATCAAATTAAACTTTGATGGCGCTTTCAGCAACAGTACGTGCAAAGTGAGTATCAGTGGTTTAGCCCGTGACCCATATGAGAACTTGCTTCTGGCATACACCTATGAGGTTCTGGTTGCCCACCCACTTGAGGTGGAACTGTTGGCGTTGCAACGAGGGTTCTTACATCTCAGTCATCTGCACACTTCTCCCCTGTTAATCGAAGGGGATTATCTGGTGCTACTGACAAACATTAGGAATTCCAGACATCTGACGTGGGACATGATGCGTCTCTGGCGAAGAACCATTCACATGTTGTCATCCTTCCATTGGGTGGTTTAATATTGCAAGAGATCTGCTAATGTTGTTGTGGATTTACTGGCATCCTATCACATACCACCTGATGCAGATATTTTAACTGAACTACCTCAGCATATCCATGTTGTCTTTCAAAAGGAAAAGGAACGGGCAAGCGCCTTCACGGTCTTATTTTACCATCATCAAGAAAGGGCTTTTCTGCCTGCTCTACAAAACATTTCAGTACGGGTAACCACGCACCAACCTTCAAGTGCTACAAAAGATAACGACCAGACAGAGACAGAGACGGAAAACTTGGCAACGATCACTGTATGACATGGAGGCATCTCACGTGACGTGGCACTAATCAAGGCAGATTTTGGGATTGTTGGCTTATTTTGGACTCTATACTTTGTTTGGTGTCTTAATCAAGGCAGATTTACTTTTCACCATCTTGTCCTCTACATTATATAGATTAAAGCAAAGGGGGAGGTGGGTTGTGGGGGGCACCACCTCAGCCTTGAAAAACCTCTCATTTCAGATAAATACACAAGAAAAAAAATGAGGGAAAGAGGGACCGATCAGTTTTCCCTCCCTCGTAACGCAGAGTCCACTGAGATCTGGGAATGAGACTCCCAGATCCGAGAAACTCTTCCCTCCCCCATAATGCAGATCTCATCACACTCATCCTTGCCATCTCCTTTGTCACCACATTCCATCATCTCCACTCCCTGTCCCCCTGCACAGAAACCTTTCCCATCTCCATCAAGTTTGCCCGACTATATATACATGACACGGCTCATGAGCTTAGAAACAGGAGAGTAGCCTTGGCAGATGGTACACATGAAATAACTTTGAATGAGTCTATTATAGAAGGGCTAAAAGCAGTTCTAGACGGAGTAAATCGATACGTACAAAAATTCATATCATTGAAGGATAAATTTCAAGGAGAGCTTCCACGAAATATATCAATGAGAATACTTTCTGATAGATCTAAAGATACAAGACGATATAATCGTCCACCAGTGGACGGGGTAGCTGCATTAATAGTTGATGAAGAATCTACAAGCCATTCCAATAAA
The DNA here is from genome assembly GCA_038049695.1 of Cinnamomum chago. NCBI lineage: Eukaryota > Viridiplantae > Streptophyta > Magnoliopsida > Laurales > Lauraceae > Cinnamomum > Cinnamomum chago. The sequence goes on along the minus strand of CP142454.1, from coordinate 71,593,176 downwards.
GATATCATCTTAGAGAGTGTCTCAGGGTTTTTGCAAAGAATAAGTGAACTTCATCCAAGTTATATGTCACTACAGTACCCATTGCTTTGAGAGGATGGGTGGCATCCAAATATATCTTATTCAATGTCATCAATATCATCAAATTCTAAAGTCTCAATGAGAGAATACTACTGTTACAGACTACAACAAAGACATGAGAAAGGAAAGACACTCTTATTATCTGGAAAACTCTTCCATCAGTTTATTGTTGATGCATTTGCAAGTATTGAACAGAACAGAGCTTCCTATATAAGAGCCAATCATGGTACATTTAGACTTGATTTTTACAAAAGTATTGAAGATGCAGTTGTTCAAGGAGACACTACAGCATCAGCAATTGGTCAACGATATATACTACCTTCTTCCTTCACAGGCAGTCCACGTTACATGATCGAACAATATCAAGATGCAATGGCTATTTGTCAATGGGCAGGGTGTCCCGATATATTTTTAACAGTTATAAGTAAACCAAAATGGATAGAGATCCAACATTTTATAGACTTAATTCCAGGACAAAAAATTGAAGATCGTCCTGATATTATTGCAAGGCTATTTCATATAAAACTCAATGAATTGATGGAAGAGGTAAAAAAAGGAAAGGTTTTTGGCAAAGTTATCGCAGGTAAAACTTTATTCCCTTTATCATGACTCAATTTCAATATACATTGCTTACAATTTCTGATAGTTAGAAAAAATTTCTTATTTTACAGATATATATGCTATCGAATTTCAAAAAAGAGGGCTTCCACATGCACATGTATTAATAACATTGGACCAAAATCACAAGATATTGAGCACTGAAGACATGGATAATGTTGTTTCCGTAGAAATACCTGATATAATTGAAGACGCAGAGTTATATGACACGATTAAGAGGTGCATGATCCATGGTCCATGTGGACCTCTAAATCCAAAATGTGTGTGTATGCAAGATGGAAAATGTAGCAAAAAATACCCCAAGCGTTTCAACGAGCGTACATCACTTGATAATTACAGTTATCCAACTTACAGGAGAAGAGGTGATGGAAGAACTATTAACATAAGTGGTGTTATGCTAGACAATAGATGGGTCGTTCCATATAACTCATATCTATCAAGAAAATATAATGCACACATAAATGTTGAAATTTGCAGCCAAATACAATGATAAAGTATTTGTATAAATATATACACAAAGGACCGGATCGCGCAACTATCATTATTGAAGAAAGTGGTCAATCAAGAGATGCATCTGGTACATTGAGATATAAAGAAATTGATGAAATAAAATAGTACTTTGATTGTCGTTATCTTTCGGCGCCAGAATCGTGCTGGAGAACATTTGAGTTCAGAATGCACCATAGAAATCCTACTGTTGAACGCCTACAATACCATCTAAAAAATCAACAAGTTGTTTTCAGCGATAACGACAATCTATCGTCTGTTTTTAAATAGACCAAGAGTGAATAAAACAATGTTCACAGAGTGGTTTACAACAAATTGCCAAGATCCAGAAGCCAGAAGTCTTAGATATGTTGACTTTCCAATGAATTACACTTGGAAAAGTAATGAAAAGATATGGTCAAAAAGAAAGTGTCAGAAATGCATTGAGAGATTATATTATGCTTCACCTAATACAAGTGAAAGGTACTATTTGAGAATACTCCTACATATTATACGTGGCGCTCAAAGTTATAAAGATCTAAGGACAGTCAACGGTACTGTGCATGATTCATTTAAACTGGCGTGCTCGGAACTTGGATTGCTTGATGATGACAATGAGTGGGACAATGCAATTTGTGAAGCATCAACTTGGGCTACAGGACATCAATTAAGGAACATGTTTGCAGAAATACTAATGTTCTATGAGGTTACAAATCCATTACAATTATGGAAGAAAATTTTTCAATCACTTTCTAAAGATATAGCAATGAGACTAGAGAGATAAGGAGGCACAATAGATTCAGAAGTTTCTATATTTGAAATTCAAAATCAGACACTTATTGAAATCGAAACCATCTTAAATAAGAATGGAAGATCATTGAAAGAATTCACAAATATGTCATTCCCTCGCTATGAAGACGCCGATTACATCTCAAATAGGCTACTCCAAGAAGAGATGTCCTACAACACTGAAGAATTTATCTCTAAGTTTGATGTCATATATACAACACCAAATCAGGGACAATCTAAAGTATTTCACAATATCATTACATCATATCAAGAAAAAAAAGGGCGAAATCTTCTTTCTCAATGGCAGCGGTGGAACAAGTAAGACATACTTGTGGAAAACAATTATGATAAAGCTTAGAAGTGATGGCTGTAAGGTCTGCGACCTTACTGGGTCAGTTGGGCCCAATAACCGGCCCGTTGACCCATTTATTTTGATATTATTATAATAATTATTTTATTAGATATTTAAGTGGGGTCAGCGAGTTTCTTTTAGTGTTAGAATAGTGCCTCCGGAGTTTCGTGCGATTCTGAGTTCGTTTGACCCTAGTAGGGGGTAGTTTGCAAATTATGAAAAAATTGAGTGTTTTCCCAGAAATTCCTATCGCCGTGATTTTGGGTTCGTTGGAAAGGTCTCGTCGCGTTGATCAATTTTGTCTTCTGGCTCGTTGCGATCTGACGACTAGAAACCCTTCTAATAATTCATTCTTTCTCCGAACCCACTTAAGGAGTAACTTAGTCTTTTCTCTACAACTTGCCTTTCAGCAAAAAAAACTTAGTCTTTTCTCCCTCCATTTCTTCTTAAACAAGAGATTAACCCTAATCTCTTTTCTTTCTCTACAACGAACGATAACCTACCGCAGCCTCTTCTTCTTCCTCATTCTTCCAAGGCTCCAGAACTCCTTCCCTGAGAGATCACTTCCGCGATCCGAGCCACTCATCTTCTTCCTCGCGATCTCCTCTTTCCATTGACATCAGTTTGGTAAGATTTCCCTCTCTTTCATCTTTTCAATCAATTCTCTTTGGTTTAGATTTAGGTTAGATCTTGATCTTTTCCTCTCTTTTCTTCTCCTTTGCGTGATAGATTGTGTTTGGTCGGGTAGATTGAGGTTTCTGATGTGGTAGGGCTTCTCCTCAGATTTCCCCAATTCCAATCTTCTTCTTGGTTGATGCAAGTAGATCTGCATTTTATAATTAAGCTTGTGTGTATGTCTTCCATTGATTGGATGTATGTGTTTTCTTGTTAGGTTTCCCTAATTCCAAGCCTGTTCTGTTATTAATTTGGATTTATTTAATTTAATTGTTAATTGTTAATTGATGTAAGTAGAAATGATGATGGATGGAATGGATTATTGGGGGAGCACGGTGGCTCAGTTTTGTGCAGGTGAATTTTTGGAATGGATTGGGTGAAAGAATGCAAAAAAAAATGGGGTTTCTGTATTTGACAGAAAGAAAAAAAAAGGGAATCTAACTGACGTTCAGAACGTTCAATGTTCTGAACGTCAGTCAGCGAAAACATTCAAGCCTTAAAAAAAAGAAAAAAAAATAAGAAGAGAAACGTTGAACGATGGCTGGACAGAACGTTGAACGATGACGGCACGGGAGTGGAGTGCCGATGACGTAGAGTAGCGTCATCATTACCAGGCACATGAGAGACTCACTTTGGGACTAACGTTAGATTTTATTTAATTCAATGTTATTCTTTGTTGAACTTTCTTTCATTGACTCTATGTTGTTTAATGGCCTTAGTTTATGGGATGGCCATAGTATTTAAATTAACTTCCTCTTTAGCTTTAATTGTTGCTTGCAACTTTAAATTTAATTGAGATTTATTATCCATTGTTGATATCAATGTATGAATTCCGCTATGGTTTTATGTTTTGAGGTTGAAATACATTATCCTCACAGCGGACTTACGATCCTTGAGCCAAAAGGGGCAAAAAATTTTAATTGACCCAAAATTTCACTCCCCGGATCCGGTTTTTTTTCTAATCGGGTTTGGGGAACGCGACAAGATGGTATCAGAGCAATGGATGGTTTCTCAGGGTAAAATTTTTAGAAACCATAGGACGCGTGTGAAGATTCCGTTAGTTAGTAGGTTGGCTTTGTAGTTCTTTCTTAGCATTGTATTGTTAGCTTGAGGCATTTTGAAACTAACCTTGAATGTTTTACAGGACGATGGCTGGTAGACCCACCCGATCTAATAACGGACCACCATCAGAGGGTAGTTCTTCTCAGAGTGGCCCAGAGAATCAATTACATCAATTCATGGCAGCATTTATTCAGTCTTAGAAGGATTTGGCTGAACAGAGTACTAGGCAGAACGAGAGTCAAGCTGTATTCTAGGCTCAGATGCTTGAGGTAGTGCAGAAAGTGGGCCAGCCACAGCCCAAGGAATATGATCTCAACGAGCTGGTTGAGAAATTCAGGAAGAGGTTCCCACCAGAGTTTCATGGCATTGAGGACCCCGCTGTGGCAGATGAGTGGGTTGTTCAGATGGAGAAAATCTATGAAGTATTCAAGTGCACGGGTGTCCAACAGGTGCAGCTAGCGACCCACATGTTCCGTGGGCAGCAAAGAGGAGGTGGAAGACAGTGAAGCACCCTTATGAAACGATTGCAGAAGATGTAGCTTGGAAGACCTTCACTGAGCAGTTCCAAAAGAAGTTTATCCCTGAGCACTACCGTGATCAGAAGATGGAGGAGTTTGAGAGATTGGTTTAGGGTGATCTATCAGTACAAGACTATGAGATCTTTTTCACCCACCTATCCAGGTTTGCAGGGAATCTAATTCAGCCCGAATCAGAGAGAGTTCGAAGGTTTATCAAGGGACTACGAGCAGATATCAAGATGCATGTACAGCATAGTAAGCTGACCGATTATGATGATGTGGTCAAAGAAATTTATTGGGCAGAAGAGTCTCTTAAGGATGTGATTGGCTTGGAGCAGCAGAGGATCTTGGCATTAATACCTCAACCCAAGGCACAGGGTTCTTCCTCCCAATATTATCAGCAACTAGCATCTAAGAGGCTTCGGGTTGAATCAGTGCTTCGCCAGTTACCTCAGCGGATCACTTGCACTTTCTGTGGGGGTAGCCATCATGTTCGTGATTGCAGGAAACAAACGGGTGCATGTTTCCATTGTGGGGACCCAGGGCATAAAGTTCGCAACTGTCCAGGGAAGACAGGAGTGGCACCACCAGCATTCCCAGCTCCGGCGCCCAGGCCTCCACATCCTGCGTAGCCGTTGAGACAGGTGCCTCCTGCTCAGGCGAGACCCCATCAGCAGCAGATGATTGTCAGACCACCCCATCCACCGCAGCAAAGTGCTCCGGTATCACAGCAGCAATTCCAGCAGAAACCTCCGGCACCACTCAGATTTCAGGCTCGTTGTCCTAGGCCACAGCAGCAGTATCAGCAACAACGTCCCCAACTAGCAAGGAGAGCTTATGCTCTGACGCATGAAGAGGCAGAGGCTGCAGGCAATGTCATAGAAGGTACACTTTCAGTTTGTGGATTTGATGCTAAAGTTCTATTTGATCCTGGATCTACATACTCATTTGTTGCACCAGCTTTTGCACTTCACTTGGGGGAGGATAAGGAGACACTATCATATGATTTGATAGTAGCTACCCATGTGGGAAGACATGTACCTTGTAATGTTGTCTACCCTAGATGTAGTATTCAGATTGGAGGAGTTGTGATGACTGTCAGTTTGATTATTTTACCGATGTCGGAGTTTGACGTGATTCATGGAATGGATTGGTTAGCAGCGAACCGAGCGGTGTTAGATTGTTTTAACAAGATCGTGAGGTTACAGGATACAGATTGTAGTGTTGAGTTTGTGGGAGCTAAGAAGTCTACTTCCACTCGGTTGATTTCTGCGTTGAAGGCAGAACGATTGGTAAGGAGTGGTTGTGAAGGTTTTATCGCATTTATCGCTGAAGACAAGGAGTCTAAGACTGTTGAAGAGATTCCTGTGGTGCGAGAATTCCCAAATTTATTTCCAGAGGAGATTCCTGGTTTGCCACATGTTCGTGAGTTGGACTTCACGATAAAATTGCAACCGGGTACAACACCTATATCTAGGGCTCCGTATAGGATGGCTCCAGCAGAATTGAAGGAGTTGAAGACTCAAATAGAAGATCTGTTGGATAAGGGTTTCATCAGACCCAGTGTTTCACCGGGGGGAGCTCCGGTGATATTTGTGAAGAAGAAGGATGGGACTGTGAGAATGTGCATAGACTACCGACAGTTGAATCAGGTGACAGGTAAGAACAAGTATCCGTTATCTAGGATTGATGAGTTGTTTGATCAATTGCAGGGAGCCCAATTCTTTTTGAAGATAGATCTACGATCCGGATATCATCAATTGCGAGTCAATGAAGAGAGTATTCCTAAGACTGCATTCCAGACGAGATATGGCCACTTTGAGTTCCTCGTGATGCCTTTCGGGTTGACAAATGCACCCGCTGTCTTTATGGCATTGATGAATAAGGTCTTTGCTCCTTTCCTAAATCAGTTTGTAGTAGTCTTCATTGATGATATATTGGTGTACTCAAAATCTAAGGAGGAGCATGAGCATCAGTTGAGGACATCGTTGCAGCTTTTGAGGGAAAAGCAATTATATGCTAAACTGAACAAATGTGAATTTTGGTTGGAGCAAGTGGCATTTTTGAGTCATATTATCTCTACGTATGGATTAACAGTAGACCCTAAGAAGGTAGCAGCGGTTGTTAATTGGGGTAGTCCCCGAAATGTAGCTGAGATTCACAGTTTTCTCTGGGACTTGCGGGCTACTACAGGAGGTTCTCGAAAGGGTTTTCTACCATAGGATCTCCACTCACTAAGTTGACAAGGAAGGATATCCCATTTGTGTGGACAGAAGAATGTGAGAAGAGTTTTCAAGAGTTGAAGACCAGGTTAATTACAGCGCCCATACTTGTTTTACCCTCAGGCAGTGGAGGATTTGTGGTTTATACAAATGCATTAGGGATTGGCTTAGGCTGCGTTCTCATGCAGAATAATAAAGTGATAGCATACGGGTCCAGGCAGTTGAAGGTTCATGAGAAGAAGTATGCCACACATGATTTAGAACTGGCAGTGGTATTTGCATTGAAATTGTGGAGGCATTATCTGTATAGAGAGAGATTTGAGGTGCACACAGATCACAAGAGTCTGCAATATCTGTTTACACAGGGTAATTTGAATAACAGGTAGCAGAGATGGATAGAGTACATAAAGGATTATGATTTTCCGATTAAGTACCATCCTGGTAAGGTGAATGTGGTAGCAGATGCTCTCAGTAGAAAGGCAGCTTTCAGTGGGTGTGTAATGCCAGAATGGAGATGGATGGAGCAGTTCAGAGATATGGATGTGGAGGTATGGCCTGTTAACGAAAAAGTATTGGTTGCTACTATGGGAGTTTAGGAGCCAGAAATAGTTAACAGAATCAAGGAAGCTCAGAAGGATGATCCTGAGTTGTTGAGAATTATTGACCACATTGATGATCTTTCAGAGTTCAGATTGATTGAAGGAATCTTGTACTGTAGAGACAGGTTGTGTGTGCCAGATGTGCAAGACATCAAGTTAGAGCTGATGACTGATGCGCACCACACTAGATATTCAGTTCACCCAGGGAGCACCAAAATGTATCAGAATTTGAAGAATCACTATTGGTGGGTGAAAATGAAAAAAGAGATTGCAGAATTTGTCGCTAAATGTATGACTTGTCAGCAGATTAAGGCAGAACACAAGAAGCCTCCTGGTTTGCTTCACCCGTTGGACATTCCGCAGTGGAAATGGGAGCACATCACTATGGATTTTGTGTCAAGGTTACCAAACACCAGGAAGGGCAATGATGATATTTGGGTGATTGTGGATAGATTGATGAAGTCAGCACATTTTCTGTCATTCAAGACTGGTCAGTTTATGAACAAGATGATTGTGTTGTACAGGGATAATATAGTCAAGTTGCATGGAGTGCCTAAGTCCATAGTATCCAATCGAGACCCTAAGTTTGTCTCTCGGTTTTGGTCTACTTTCCAATCATCTATGGGTACTCAGTTGAAGTTCAGCACAACTTACCACCCTCAGACAGATGGATAGTCTGAGCGTACCATCCAGATATTGGAAGATCTTCTCCGAGCATGTGTTTTGGATTTCAAGGAGAGTTGGGATGAAAGCTTGCCTCTATGTGAGTTTGCCTACAATAACAGTTATCATTCAAGTATTGGAATGGCACCATTTAAGGCATTATATGGGCGTAGATGCAGGACCCCAGCATGTTGGGAGGAAGTAGGAGTTCGGAGTTTCCATGGACCCTCAGAGGTTGCTGACTCCAGTGAGAAAGTCAGAATTGTTCAGATGACGATGAAAGAGTCACCTGATCGACAGAAGAGTTATGCAGATAAGAGGCGGAGACCTCTAGAATTCCAAGTGGGGGATAAGGTGTTTCTGAAGGTGTCACCGATGAGAGGAGTTGTCAGATTTGGACAGAAAGGGAAGCTTGCGAAGAGGTTTGTGGGACCATTTGAGATTAAGAGCAGAATTGGAGACGTGGCCTATCGTCTTGTGCTACCACCTGAGTTAGCCGGTGTGCACGACGTTTTCCATGTCTCAATGCTTCGAAAATATGTTCCAGGTCCTACTCACGTGTTGCAGCACGAGCCCCTTCAGATTCAAGCAGATGCAACCTATGTGGACCATCCGGCACAAATCATCGACACCAAGGAAGTAGTGCTGCGTACCAAGATTATTCAGTGGGTTAAGGTACAATGGGAGCATCATACTCTGGAGGAGGCCACATGGGAGCTCAAGGACCAGATGCAGAAGGTGTATCCTTATCTTTTTCCTGATGAGGTATGTTTAGGCATTTGGGGGACCAAATGTTCTTTTTCGAGGTAAGAGATGTAAGGTCTGCGACCTTACTGGGTCAGTTGGGCCCAATAACCGGCCCGTCGACCCATTTATTTTGATATTATTATAATTATTATTTTATTAGATATTTAAGTGGGTTTAAATGGTCAGCGAGTTTCTTTTAGTGTTAGAATAGTTCCTGCGGAGTTTCGTGCGATTCTGAGTTCGTTTGACCCTAGTAGGGGGGTAGTTTGTAAATTAGGAAAAAATTGAGTGTTTTTCCGAAAATTCCTATCGCCGTGATTTTGGGTTCGATGGAAAGCTCTCGTCGCATTGATCAATTTTGTCTTCTGGCTCGTTGCGATCCGACGACCATAAACCCTTCTAATAATTCATTCTTTCTCCGGACTCACTTAAGGGGTAACTTAGTCTTTTCTCCCTCCCTTTCTTCTTAAACAAGAGATTAACCCTAATCTTTTTACTTTCTCTGCAACGAACGTTAACCTACCGCAGCCTCTTATTCTTCCTCATTCTTCCAAGGCTCCAGAACTCTTTCCCTGAGAGATCACTTCCGCGATCCGAGCTACTCATCTTCTTCCTCGCGATCTCCTTTTTCCATTGACATCAATTTGGTAAGATTTCCCTCTCTTTCATCTTTTCAATCAATTTTCTTTAGTTTAGATTTAGGTTAGATCTTGATCTTTTCCTCTCTTTTCTTCTCCTTTGCGTGATAGATTGCGTTTGGTCGGGTAGATTGAGGTTTCTGCAGTGGTAGGGCTTCTCCTCAAATTTCCCCAATTCCAATCTTCTTCTTGGTTGATGCAAGTAGATCTGCATTTTATAATTAAGCCAGCCTGTGTGTATGTCTTCCATTGATTGGATGTATGTGTTTTTTTGTTAGGTTTCCCTAATTCCAAGCCTGTTCTGTTATTAATTTGGATTTATTTAATTTAATTGTTAATTGTTAATTGATGTAAGTGGAAATGATGATGGATGGAATGGATTATTGGGGGAGCACGGTGGCTCAGTTTTGTGCAGGTGAATTTTTAGAATGGATTGGGTGAAAGACTGCAAAAAAATGGGGTTTATGCATTTGACAGAAAGAAGAAAAAAAAAAGGGAATCTGACTGACGTTCAGAACGTTCAACGTTCTGTCCTGGCCATAACACCTGAGCATATGAATGAATAAAAAAATAAAAAATAAAAACCAAAGAAACGTTGATGGCCTAACATGAATGTGGCTGCTGTTGGATCATCCATCCACTGAGTCGGACACATGGTTGGTCCGTCGCGCTTATATATATATAAAGGGGCAAACTTCTATGGGCCATAACTTCTAAACCATACGTCGGAATTTCGCGAGCCATATACCGTTGGAAAGCTCTTTGAGCGTACAATCCAATGATACATGTCTTGTGATGATTGGAGATCAGGTAGGTAGGTATCTAAGGAGATTAATTATTTAGACCACTTTCTTGTTAGTAACGAGATTGTTAGCCTAGGTTTGGGCCTTAGACATTGGAAACCATGAAACCACTCTCACGTGACCATTAATGGGGTTTTGAAATCGTAGCACGTGGCTTGGTGTGCTTCGATGGGTTGTCTAGGTATTCGTGTATTGTGTATGGTTTAACCGAATGCGTATGGAATTAAATCAATCGATGCTCAACATGATTGTACCCCAAGGAAATTCTTTATAAGCATTGATGATTCGAATTCCCCACGCACTCCATTAAACCACATATGGTACATGGATGACAACACTTGCCTAGGATTGGATTGTAATCTCTCATTGGTTTGTTAATCGCATCCGTTGATTTTGTATCATTGTACACTCTCTTGGCATAAAACACCTAATTAATTATGAAACATAAACTCTTGTAGAATTACAACAAGGACCTGATTTAGAGTGTACCTTAGGAACCATGTATCGTGTATTGATTAACATGACTAGCTAGAATGTAAGGGATTATCGTGTGGATGGTCTATCTTGTATTGTTTGAATGAGATAATCCCTAAGAGCACACTTTGTGTGCTGAGCTAGCCACACTTGCTTGTCTTGGTTTTTCCCGCGTATCAACACCACTTTATTATTATTATTATTATTATTTACATATCATGGCCAGCTGCAGTTTGGGGTTTATTGATGGGCCGGTTACTCGGACATCGGGGTGGGCAGTCGGCTTTGGACGGCTTCCATGGCGTTGAATAGTTGGGAGCGGGCTTCAACCGTGCTACTATTCCCAGGACCAGGAGCTCGGATCCCCCTGGAGCCAGACTTTAGTATCAGTAGTCCGGACATGATTGTTACTGGTACCCCGTGAGGTGGCTTGGACATCCACGGAGTCTCCCTCTTGTGCATTACATTACATTGGTAGTGGTGATTGTTAGCATTGCTAGGATTTCTATTTATGATTCTGATGGTTACTCATGCTACATGCCTAGTATTGTTCCTTGTATTCCTACGATCTTGTACTTGTCATTACTCTTATATTTGATGCATGTTATGTTTTAATTATATCTTGCTTATCTATTGCTCAACATGTCGTTGACTCGGTTCCTTAGTGTGCAGACTCCTCAGGTGAGTACTACTACGAGGAGCAAGCCGGTGAGGAGATCAACCAACAGAGGAGGCACGGGAGTGGAGTGCCGATGACGTAGAGTAGCGTCATCATTACCAGGCACATGAGAGACTCACTTTGGGACAAACATTAGATTTTATTTAATTCATTGTTATTCTTCGTTGAACTTTCTTTCATTGACTCTATGTTGTTTAATGGCCTTAGTTTATGGGATGGCCATAGTAATTAAATTAACTTCCTCTTTAGCTTTAATTGTTACTTTCAACTTTAAATTTAATTGAGATTTATTATCCATTGTTGATATCGATGTATGAATTCCGCTATGGTTTTATGTTTTGAGGTTGAAATACATTATCCTCACAGCGGACTTACGATCCTTGGGCCAAAAGTGGCAAAAAAATTTAATTGGCTCAAAATTTTACTCCCCGGATCTGGTTTATTTTCTAATCGGGTTCGGGGGACGCGACAATGGCAAAATAGTTTTGGTTGTTGCATCATAAGGAATAGCATCTTTGTTGTTACCAAGAGGTCGCACTGCACACTCACGCTTCAAAATCCCACTACAACCTCATGAGACATCATGTTGCTCCATTAGTAAAAAATGAAATTTGGCTGATCTTATTCGAAATACAACTTTGATTATATGGGATGAAGCACCAATGATGAATAAGCATGCCTTTGATGCTATTGATAGAACTCTACGTGACATACTCAATGTGTCTAATCCCACTGCAGCGTCTAAATTATTTGGAGGAAAAGTTGTTGCATTCGGTGAAGATTTTAGACAAATTTTGCCTGTAATTAGAAAAGGAAGTAGAGAGGATATAGTTTCTTCTTCAATTACAAAATCTTTGATATGGAAGAATTGTAAGGTTCAAAACCTAACCGAAAATATGCGGCTGCAAAATTTAACAACCGATGATGATATGGCACAGTTTACAAGATGGGTATTAAGTATTGGAGATGGAGAATGCAACTCTACCAATGATGATAATGACGACAACTTGGTTGAGATACCATCTGATTTAAGAATTGATACATACAATGATGAGTTTCTGCCACTGATAAACTTTGTTTATGAGAACATAGATAAGAATTATAAAGATCTATCTTATCTGAGAGATAGAGTCATCTTAACACCATTGAATGATTATGTTGACAAGATTAATGGTGTTGTTCTCTCAATGATTCCTACACAAGGGCAAACATAATTAAGCGTCGTTACAATGGTGGAGGCTGATAGCAATGAAAGTAATCAAGGAATCTTGTACGCTACAAAATTCCTTAATACATTAAATGTTAGTGGACTGTCAAATCACCGTCTCAACCTCAAAATTGGAACTCCGATAATGCTGTTTCGCAATCTAAATCAGTCTATTGGGTTATGCAATGGAACGAGACTAATTATCAAGAAATTGAGACACAAGGTAATAGATGCAGAGATAATTACAGGACCAAATGTGAGGCCCCACCCCTTATGGGCCCTCGATTTGGATTTTGAATACTATTTAATAGTGTATGTAGCTTATTATACTAATTAATAGAGTTTATTAGCTAATTATACTAATTAGTGGGTTAGTAAGGATAGTTATGTATTTTCCTAAGTTTAGTTAGATTAGACTAGTTGTATTGGTAATAGGGTTTATAGGGGTCTTTTGCAATTTCTAGGGTTAGTAGTGTGTTGGAGGCCCTAGCTAGATATTAATAGGTTCCATAGGGGGGTATCCATAAAAGAGCTCTTCTAGAACATTCCCACCTAAAGACCTAAATGCCCTCTACCCTAACCCTAATCCTATACAAACAAGAAGGGTATTTTAGACCCTAGCTAAACCCCCCCAATCTATAAATACAGCACATTTCCCAAGACACTCCTTAGCTACTATTCATCTTCTTCACTTCCCCTCTCCTTCCTCTCTTCTAGACCTAGGCTTTGAGTTGGTTCTGTGCTGGAGAAGACCTAGGAGCTGTGATTTCCTTGTTGGCTTGGTTCTCTTCTTCCTCTCTCTACAACCTTTCATATAATACAAGGCAAGTGCAATATATGTATTTAACATAGAATATATACTTCTAGTCCCTTGATTCTGCATTTTCAATTCAGTTAATGAACATATGCTAGATCTAACTATGAGCTTAGTGTGGATGGATTTTTGGCATTGATGGATGAGTTTTACCCATTTGGAAGATCAATGGCCCTTTTTGTGTTGGATGGAGGTACATTGAAGTGATTTTATGTAATCTATTGATTTGGTGAGGTTTGGGCGAGATTGAAGATGTTTAAATGGAAAAATGGGTTGGAGAAGAAGAAACCCTAAAATTGGGTTTTTCTACAGTCTGCGTGTACTCAGTCGACCGACCTGTAGCTCGGTCGACCGAGCACACTAAAATCTTGGAAAAACCCAGTCTCAGTTATTTTTCTGCAGAACTGAAGGTTCAGTGTGCGCGGTCGACCGAGCACACTGTTTTTGCAGGAATCAACTGGGAGCTGGATTTTCTCTCAGATCCAGAAATCCTGTGTACGAGGTCGACCGAGCTCTGCTCCAGGTTGACCGAGCACACAGGACCTGCAGTGGAAAATGCCTGAGAGCTGGGACATCACTTTTTCCAAGTTTTCTGTGTATGCGGTCGACCGCCCAGGCCAGGAGGTCGACCGGACACACTGGAAACCACTGAAAACAAATCATGCATGCCAAGTGCCTGACCTAGTTTTCTCAGTGCACTTGGTCGACCGACCAGGCCAGGAGGTCGACCGAGCACACTGCACCAGGGTCGACCTGGGGGTCAACCCCCAGTGTACTCGGTCGACCGAGCCCTGTGCCAGGTCGACCGAGCACACTGAATTCAGTGATTTTCCAGTTTTCAGTATTCTGAAATTGTGATCATTTATGGGGCCCATTGACCATCCAAATGGACATCTATTGATGTGCCAAGCCCGAGTCAATGGTGTGGCTCAACCTTGACTCGTGGGGACCACCAAGTAGGGTTTTGGTCGCTTAATCTACGATGATTCAACCCTTAAACGTTGTCAATGATGCCCGTAACTTCTGGAGCACCAAACACAGTATCCATTGGCATCTGAGACTCCATTTAGAGATCAAATTACCTGAGATGGACCTGGACCTGAATGTGGTCCATTATCTAGGTTGACTTATTGTTATTTCCCTATTGATTCTCATGCTTGAAGTTCATACTTCACTTATCTTATTACTGTCACTCTTATATCCTTACTGTAGCTGATAACGTAACGCCCCAATTCCGGATACCGATAAAGTCGTCGGAATACCCGAAGTTGGCGCGTTACTTCCCTGAAAATTCGAGAACTTCCAAGATCATAGGTCCGCAGTGAGGTCCAATTTAAAACTTTTGGATGATATACTAACCATAGTTAAATTGTGGAAGCATAACAAGTAAGCGGAAGCAATGAGTATCAATATATGTATTAAATAAGAGCTGAACAGTAGTCTAGTTTAAAGTTATCAATTTGTTAAAACAAAAGTTAATACATTTTTGTTAGCTACCCTGCTCACTACAAAATTCTCTCAAAACCCCAAACAAATGAATGCTCATAACCCTGGTAATATCTCTCCACCCTCCGGCTCAACATCAGGGTCGGCCGAGCCCCATACGTAGTCTCCGACGACAGGCGCCTCTACCAGCGCAAGCGCATCCTCTGCGAACTCTGGGTCAAGGCCTAAGCACCAAAGATGGGTCAGATCTAAAAGATCTGGCAAGTCACAGTATACTAATAACATAAGACATATATCAAATGAATAGAGACAGGTATATAAATTAAAGAATAACAAGGTAAAAGAACTAGGCAGTTGAGCAAGATAAGCATAAGGAATCAGGATAAATATACAACATCTAATCTACTACAAAATGGCACATTCACACGAGCTGGAATACCGCGGGATATTTTGCCGCGGCCCTCCCATACTGAACACAGTTGCGGCGGGAAAATCTCACCAGTGCTGGGAATTACTAATCCCGCAAATCACTCATCAATCTCATCACACTCATCACTCCAGACCGGACACGGTATCACACCGTCCGTCTTAACCACACAGCTCATCATGATAGCTCCTCAACACTCATAATAGCTCCTACCGGGGATGATCAGTCCATAGGCTGAGCTTAAATCAACCGAGTGAATGTCTATGCCGACTCGAGAATACTCTAAGGGTCTGTGTCTGTCTAGGCTTTGCCTTACGTGAACAAGGTCATAACCAAGTCTCTAAGAGGTTCATACATCAAATCAGTCTATGGATTATATTCCAAGTCCAAGCTCACTCGTTGGATCCATACCAAGGTCCATCAACACATGGCCTGGTCTAAAACAGTCCATACGAGGCAATCATAACCATATTTACTGATAAACAGCTTATTCTAATCCATAAAGAGTTATAATTCCAATATAAACTACCTCTCCAATCTAAGGGTACACATATTCATACTTAGGCCCAATAAGGGCCCGCCTAGCCACAGACACGGGTCAGTGTTCTCCAAATCATACTATCGGGTCACCTCTAAGATATCCTAGGTTCAGGTCCTCCATTTATATTTAATTAACAGTTAACAGCTACACTAAAGATCTAAGAATGACAGTAATAAACAAGGTGAAGTGTGAACTTCAATATGAGAATCAATAGGGAAATACAACAGTCCAATCCTAAGTAATGGACCACATTCAGATTCAGGTCCATCTCCGGTAATTAGATCTCTAAATGAAGTCTCAGATGCCAAAGGATACTGTGTTTGGTGCTCCTGAGGTTACGGGCATCATTGGCAACGTTTAAGGCTCTAATCATCTTAGCTTAAACGACCAAAACCCTAATCAGTGGTCCCCACGAGTCAAGGTTGAGCCACACCGTTGACTCGGGCTTAGTACAATGATAAATGTCCATTTGGATAGTCAATGGGCCCCACAAATGATCACAACTCCTAAATGTTGAAAACTGGAAAATCAGGGTTTCCCAGTGTGCTCGGTCGACCTGGCACAGGCTGGGTCGACCCGGCACACTAGGGGTTGACCCCCAGGTTGACCTGATGTGCAGTGCGCTCGGTCGACCTCCTGGCCTGGTGGGTCGACCGAGTGCACTGGAAAATCTGGTTCAGGCCTCCTGGAAGACTTAATTTGTTTTCAAAGGTTCCCAGCGTGTCCGGTCAACCTCCTGGCCTGGGTGGTTGACCGCATACACCAAAAATCCTAGAACGAGTGATGTCCCAGCTTTCAGACATTTTTACTGCAAATCCTATGTGCTAGGTCGACCTGTCACACCAGAGGTCTGAGTTTCAAGTGAAAAACCAACTCTCAGTCATTTCCTGCGAAAACAGTTTACCCGGATCGACCTAGGCATGGCCAGGTCGACCTGGTACATTGAAATGGATCTCTGCAGGAATTTCTAACTAGGAGCTGATTTTCCCCAAAATGCAGTGTACCCGGTCGACCTGGGCAGGGCCAAGTTGACCTGGCGCACTGAGAACTCATCCCTGCAGAAATTTCCTAACTAAGAACAAATCTTCTCAAAATGCAGTGTTCCCGGTCGACCTGGCTCTACACTGAAAAATCAGTTTGCAGAACATTTTAACTGGGACCTACATTTTTCCAAATCTTAGTGTTCCCGGTCGACCTGCCTGCAGGCAGGTCGACCTGGCACACAAGGGGTGGACCTCCAGGTCGACCTGGTGCACGGGAATCTGGGGAAAACCCAGTTTTGCAGGTTTCATCTTCTTGATCCGTTTTTCCTCCAAATCACCTCCAATCATTCCCAAACTCCACCAAATCAACATAAAACATAAAAATACTAAAATGCACCTCCATCCAACACAAAACAAGCCCATTGATCTTCCAAATGGGGTGAAAACCCATCCATTAATGTCCAACTATTCATCTAACATAACTAAGCTCCAAGTAGTTCTAACATGTGAAAATAACTGAACTATAACTTAAATGAATCAAATAAAACAGAATATATAATTTAAGTTAAAAGTATAATGCACTTGCCTTGTTTGGATTAGAAGGTAGTAGAGAGAGAGAAATAGAGGAAATCCTATCCAATGCAAGAAGAAGACGAAGTTGCAGCCCCTAAGCAATTTTCTCCAGCACAACAGTAGCTCAACTATTAGGGAAGAAATGAGAGAGAGGAAAATGAAAGAGGAATAGTTGCTAGGGTTTTTTTTTTGGGAATATTGCTGGTTTTATAGATTTGGGGGAGTGGCTAAAAACTAAAAAGTCCTTTGGGGTTGTATAGGATTAGGGTTAGGGTTAGGGGCATTTGAGTCTTTAGGTTGGAAGGTTCTAGAGAAGGTGCTTTTGTGATTAACCCCCTATGGTAAACACTATTTCCTAGTAAGGGCCTCCACTAACTACAAACCCTAAAATTACAAAAAGACTCCATAAAACCCTAATACTAATACAACTAAACTAGTCTAACACAAACTTAGGAGATTAATACCTAACTACCCTGATTAACCCCTAATTAGCATAATTAGCTAGTAATTAGTATAATTAGCTAATAATTAGCAATAATTAGTGTTTAAAAATACAATTAGAGGGCCCAAAAGGGGTGGGGCCTCACAATAACTGTTAATTAAATGGAAATGAATGACCTGAACCTAGTGTATTTTAGAGGTGACCCGATGGTGTGATTGGGAGAACATGACCCGTGTCTGTGGCTAGGCGGGCCTTTTTATGGCCTAAGTTTGGATGTGATATACCCTTAGAATTGGAGAGGTGCATTGTATTAGACTTGTTACTCATTTGGATGAGAGTGGACTGTTTATCAGTAGAAATGGACTTGTTACCTCGTTTGGACTGTTTTAGACCAGGCCATGTGTTTGATGGGCCTTGGTATGGATCCAACGAGTGGGCTTGGACTTGGGTCGTATTCCTTGGGCTAATTGATATATAAACCTCTTAGGGACATTGTTAGGACCTTGTTCACGCAAGGCAAAGTCTAGACAGACACAGACCTTTATAGTTCCTCGAGTCGGTATAGACATTCACTCGGTTGATTTAAGCTCAGCCTGTGGATTGATCATCCCCGGTAGGAGCTATTTATGAGTGTTGAGTGAGCTATCATGATGAGTTATGTTTTAGACGGATGGTGTGATACCGAATCTAGTCTCCCCGAGTGATGAGTGTGGTGAGACTGTTGAGTGACTTGCGGGGTTAGTTATCCCCAGCATTGGTGAGATTCCCCACCGCAACTGTGTTCAGTATGGGAGGGTCGCGACATAATATCCCGCGGTATCCAGCTCGTGTGAATGTGTCATATCGTATTAGTCTAGATGCTATATTATCATGATTCGTTATGTTTATCTTGCTCAACTGCCTAGTCTTGTGTATTGATATTCTTTTAATTGTGTAACTGTCACTACTCTATTTTGATATATATGTCATATGTTACTTGTATACTGTGACTTGCCAGATCTTTAGATCTGACCCATTTTTGGTGCTTAGGTCTTGACCCCGAGTACGCGGACGATGCGCTCGCGCTCGTAGAGGCGCCTGTAGTCGTAGATTACGTTTGGGGACCGGCCGACCCAGATGTCGAGCCGGAGGGTGGAGAGCTAGTGCCAGGGCTTTGAGCGTTATATTTGTTTGGGCTTTTGAGCGATTTTGTAGTGAGCTGGGTAACAGTTAAAATGTAATTAACTTTTTTTCTTAACATTGATACTTTTAAACTAGACTGCAGTTCTGCTCTTATTTGATATATTATGATACTCATTACTTCCGTTGTACTTCTTATGCTTCCGCAATTTAACCGTTGTTACTACATTGTTCAAAATTCTTAAATTGGACCTCACTGCGGACCTACGATCTTGGAAGTTCTCGGATTTTTCGGGAAGTAGCGCGCCAACTTCGGGTATTCCGACGACTTTCTCGGTACCTGGAATTGGGGCGTTACACCAAATATAGGAGATCATGTCTTCATACCACGCATTATAATGTCAACGGTTGATACAGAATGGCCATTTATACTGAAGAGAATGCAGTTTCCAATAAAAGTTGCATTTGCGATGACAATTAATGGAAGTCAGGGACAAACACTACAAAAAATAGGCCTCTATCTCCCTAAACCCGTCTTTTCTCACGGCCAACTATATGTAGTTATTTCCAGAGTCACAAAAAAATCTGGACTGAAAATATTACTAAAGAAAAATGATGGCATCCCTCTTGGCTATACAAAAAATGTTGTATACAATGAAGTGTTGAATGAAGTAAAAAGGCATTCCACGAACTCATAATAAAGGTAATAATTTTTCCTTTAGACCCTATAAAATATGTCATCATAATTCATATAATGCTTCTCATTAAAAATGGATCATAAGTTTTGTTCCTATTACTACAGGATCTGAAACTCATTCAATCATAAATGTCGTCCCAGAGATATCATCACCTAGAAGAACTCCACTGTTTTTCTGATGGCATATCAAAGTAACGCTTAGCAGAGTCCTTGAAGATAGAGAGTATCATACAAGAAAGGGATCAGGAAGAATAAATAAACTTATTCTTATTAATGAAAAGGTAAAAAGTACTTTGCTTAAATTTGTTATTACGTTAAATATTTAATATTAAATCTAATTTCATTCTATTTTCTATTTTTAAATTACAGGTGATCAGATTCTTCTGACATTGTTTAACGATAAGATCCCTAAATTCGTTAACAACTTATGTGAGGGTAGTTGTTACACCATAAGAAATATTCGGGTTAAGCCAGCTCCAGATGCATACAATGTTGTCAGGCATGATTATCAGCTGTCATTGGCAAGAGATTCCCCAATAGTACAAATAACTGATGCATGTCATGAAATTCCATTCAAGTATTACTTTGTTCCAATTGATACACTTCCATCTCTACTAAACAAAGTCAAATTTCTTCCAGGTATTAACTTTGAATTTTAGTTTTAAGTAGAATATTTGCTTATTTAAATTATTATTCACTGCATTTTTTCTCATTATATAGATATCATCGGAATTATAGAAGATATAATAGGCATATCTTATATAAGAAAACAAGATGGAACAGAACTAGCAAAACTAGATGTTACGTTATATGATGAAATATAACTTTATTTACAAGCTATAGATTTATTTACAATCTCCTATTGGATAAATATACTAATTTCTCATTTTCTACTCTATTCTTGTAGTTTGAAAAAATTGAATCTAAATTTATGGGGAGATTTGGCATCATACCACTTTTATTCTTTAACATCAAATGTTGGAAGAGTCCTCTTGACTACATCGATCATAGTTAAATAATACAATGGTAATTAATTAAACTTTTTTCTATTAATTCAAACATATGATTTAACACTAATGCTAAAAGTAAGTGCATGCAATATTTATCTGAGCACATCATTCGCTACTAAGATAATGATCAACCCAAATATTCCAGAAGCAAATTCTTTACTAAAGTGGTAAAATTATGATCTTTTCAATTTTAATAAATTAAATAATAAAATGTATCATTCTAATATGTGTTTGAAACATTAAATACAGGAATGAAGGTCATAGTGGTGATTCTATGAATAACAGAATTTTATTGGAAGATTTAGTTTCAATAGTGGAGAAAAGAGTAACTGAAGTAAGTTAGTTATCAATCACATCTTTTATATTATTATTGTGTGCATTTATCATTTATATTTGTAGTTTATGAAATAAAATAATAAATTTTATCCTGCATGTTTATAGGTGGAATATGTTACAATCAAAGTTACCGTCGCAATGTTGCACATGGATAGACCATTATCATTCGTATCTTGTAATAGGTGTGATAAAAAAATCGATCCAACTGTAAATAATGGTCAATGCAATCATTGCACTTCCCCCACGCGAACAAACAAAATAAGGTAAGTTATTAATAATGCACAACTTTCTTGTAATATGTTAGATTTATAAATTAAATATATTCATTTATACTTTTTAATTTTTAACCGTTATAATTGTAGATACATTGCAACAATAATTGTAATGGATCATTTTTGCTCTAAGAAAACGTCGTTAAGAAATTCTTGAATACATCAGAAGAAGATTTTGAAGTAAATGCAGCTAAGGTAATGACGCAATGTTTGTTTGTTTCTATTCTTTTTAATATGCTCCTATCATATACAATATATCTAAATCTCAGTTATCTAATTTTTTTGTCTTGTAAATTTATTTTTATCAAATTTTGCAGGAAGATTGGTACACCCATTTCGCACCTCAAATCCATAAAGCACTATGGCAAGAATACATGTTCCTTCTAAAGATCGGATCAAACATGAGCAAATCTACTTTGGATAGTGGAGTTCCAATTAAAAAAATAGAACTCATAAACATCAATCATGAGGGAAAGTTTTTACTATCAGAAATAGAACATTGTGAGCCTTTACAATTTTGTTTTAATAATACTTATTCTTTTAAAAGATTATTTTATTTCACTAACTTATTTTCACTTATGTCAACAGCAATAAAGATGAAAGATAAAATCAACACTCCAGCCATTGGGACAAGTAATGCACGTGATCAAGTGGAAAGTGAAGTGACAAACTTAGTGACCAACGTAGATACAAGTGGATGAATTGCACAATCTTTATGAGATATCATGACCATTGATTTAGTGATTGGATGTATCCAATCCAGTTTTGATTTGGGGTTGATTCAAATGGTTCATGGATTCTTATTATGTTTAACGCTTTATGTATTCATGTTCATGTTTGGTGGTTTATCAGGTACTTGTTAGAATCACCAGGTCTCTGGAACCCATAAGGATGGATCCATAGATTTTTCACCATGAGATTAAATAAGTTTTGACCAGCTTATTTTTTTCCTCCTATAAATAATTTTATTGCACTGCCTTACATTAAATGCTTGTCTTATAATTTGGAGGTGGGGACATGCCTTCTGGAATAATTAAAATATTTACATGTTAATATGCTTTCATATCATTGGTAGAATGCTGACTTAATGGTCCAGCATATACTTTCCACAAAAAAAAAGGGGCTGAACTTTCACTTTCCAACCGGAGCACCCATTCGAATAATTCAACTAAGTCATAGTATAATACTTCCATGAATTGTCGGCTGAACTTTCACTTTCCAACCGGAGCACCCATTCGAATAATTCAACTAAGTCACAGTATAATACTTCCATGAATTGTCATTCATACATCTTTCTATTACTCAGTGTTGGTTTGAACTATTCATCTTTCATAACCTTTAATTTCACAATTGATTTCTATGCTCTTAAAAATTATAGCTTCTAAAAATCCACTACACTGTTTTTTGGCGGATTCCTTATCCATGCATGGACATTCCCTCTCCCTTTGTTATCCTAGATTGGTGGTAACGTCAAGGATAACCTACAAACTGTAAAGTATCCCTCATATAGCGTATCAGAAAGGAGAACATTAACCCAATATGCAAATTAGCTTTGCCATCTTGAATGGTCATTCATCCATTACATGTTCAATAACCTAACTTGTAGTTGACCATATTTTGTGGTGGATTGCACCCAAGTACGTCCAAACTTTATATCATATGGTTTACTATCTGAAAATGTAAAGTGCACACCAAATGATTCTTATGATTTAAAATAAATCTTTTATGAAAGTCTATTTTATTTTATAAGTATTTGAAGATTTAATAATATATGAATTTTGTAATAAACTATTTAGTTTGTTTTATCGAGGCACAGGCTAAGCACGGGCCTGTGTTGCTAGTTTGATGTATTTGACGCCTCATCACTACACGTCAGGCAACAACTTCTACTAATATAAAAGTTCCTTCTTAGCAAAAAAAAAAAAGAAAAGAAACGATACTAACAATGGCTTCTATGTTGAGAAATTGAATGAGGAATATGTGATTTCATTCGAAGATGTAGCTCAGATTTGACTATTCTTTGATTTGTTGCCCCTCTATTATATTGGATTATGAAAGTGCTAAACTTTCAGATTTCCGTGTGTGCTTGATGTTCCCAGAAATATGGGACTAGCACTTTAAATAGATTTTCTTTTATTTTTCAACTGTTCAAGATGCATCCATACAGACAGATAGCATCGTTGGCCGCTTGTACTAAATTTGTGAACATATGTTTCAAGATCTCAATTTTCTGCAAGTTCTTAAATTAATTTTTCCAAACGTTTTATGTCCTCATTATCGAATAATATACGGTATATGTGGTTTGATTTTTCTACTTTTCCATCACTTTTTTAGATTTTGGTTATTTTGTAAAACAACCTAATGTTAGAAACTTGGAAGTTGTAAAAATTGATATTCGGGTGCAATTGTTTCCACTTGCTCATCTCTATGTGGTTGAGTGTTTTTGGGTTACTTTAGGGCCTGTTTGGCACTTTACTAGTTTAGTAAAAGTTTATGGATGACCCAAGTGTAAGATAGATGCAAATTGTGAATAGAATCATACTAATGAGTTAATTAGATATCTACATTTTTGTTGGAATGATGCTAAAATGATTATTGGAATATGAAATAACTACATGCAATGCACTTATCCATCACTAATATTGTAATCCTTTGCTGAGAATGGTCCAGACTGTTGGACCCACTTGGTGAATATAATCAATCTAAGTCCTTCACACATGATAACCCATGATTGGTTATTAGCCTGTAATATCCTGTATTATATGGGCCTAGGATTAGTCTGGCTCAGGTAGTACTTTAGTGGTTTTCTTATTATGAAATTAGTAATAATACTTATTAAGGAATTAGAAATTGGAAAGTATCCCACGTTTTGTTTTGGGACTGGAGTTGTATAACAACTATAATAGAGGAAATAAGAGATATATTAGGATTAGGAAGTTTATACAACACATCCTTTTATATATACATAAGCAAACCAACGACCCCTATTATGGTATTCTTTTTCCACTGGAGACAATTCTGAGAGAGAGAGAGTCTTGTGGCTGTTAATCAGGAGAAGGAAGGGAAGGCTATTGATGTCCTATTCGCGTTCACAGATTGCAAAGGCGATGATCGTTTATCAAAGGTGAGTGGATCTTCTTAATTAATTAGTTAAATAAGTAAGATGGTTGATATTGAATTGTGAATTGGATATTTTGTGTTAAGAAAGAACTAATGTTGAAGAAGTGATTTGATTATTCTGTATTAAGATGATCTGTTTTGGTTATGAAGTCCTATGTAATTGAATATGGGAATGATACAAGTAGAATAGAATGCAAATCCATGAAATAGGATTGGATATTGGTTGAAACAGAGACTGTCGACATGGTGATATTAGACAATGGAGGGCTGTGGGACCCCATGGCCCACCTAATCTCAGATCAGGTCTAGAGATCTGGTAGGACACTACTGGTCGACCCTGGAGATGCTGGTCCTACAAAGATTCAATTCTGTCTGGGGCCCCATCCATTCAGTTGTAATGCTCCAGACGTGAATATGAGGAAGAAAGTGCTGAATGTTGTCAGGGGCAGTGGGACCCATCAGTGGGCCTAATTGGAAATTAGAACCCCACATCTTGAAGGAAACCCCTGGGCGACCATGGAGGAGTGGGACATCTTGGATTAGGATCAGTGGAACCCACTGATCAAGGAATTCCATTGCAGCCAGGCGTGACTATGTACAGGAACCAGTAAATTCCGTTTTTGACTTGTGGACCCCAGAACATGATCTGAAGATGGATCAGATCCAATAGGATGATGGTTTAGCAGTGGGCGACCTTGACCTAGGAGGTTAATCTTGATTTAGTTGAGTGGGGCCCACTGGATACTAAATTTGGAGTGTTGCAGGCGTGAATGAGGCAATCTGGTTGATAATAGTAGTGAGACCCACTAACTAAGCCAATCATGGATTAAGACCCCACGTCTTAAAGTAGACTCAGAGACGATCCCAATGGTGGTGGTCCCATGTGGCCTGGTCTCCATCTGATCAATTATCCAGGAACTTCAATTTTATTAACAATAAGGATAATTTATGAATTTCAATTGTATTTGTTAATCTTGTGGGGCCCAGTAAAGATATCTGGTGGTGAATCCAATCTATTGAGAGTAAAGCCTATACTTGAGTAACCCTAGAGAGTAGACCTAATCGTGATTTAGACCAGTGGGACCCACTGGATGTTATATGAGTGTGCCTTCAGGCATAGACAGACTAGTATCTGGTTTTGTTCATGTACGTGTGACAAGTATAATTGGGCTTGCCCTAAGACTGATAGGTGATGATCATATAAAGTTTATATACAGATAACTTAAGAATAGATGATCAATTAATTGTGATTAAGGGACTGTGATCAATTTAATTGTGATTAATTTAATGCATTAAGATTACTTAATGTTATATTATGTTTGTTCTATGGTGGACCAACCATACTCTAACAACACCAATTATGAGTTGGAGTGGGGCAATAAACACTGAACTTAGTAGGGTTGGGTCCACACTGTTGATATGTAAATGAGGAAAATTGTTAATAATATTGAGTTGTGGTTGTTATGAAATGGTGAGGTCCCAGACGTAGGATGTTGGACTTAGTGTCCGAGCCGTTATAGCAGCTGGTCTATAGGGGACGTGTTTGATGAGACATGGTCATAGTGACCGATATACATATATATGATGGGCCTTTGAGGCGTGGTAAGGTGCATGGGCACGGATATATATTTATGGATGTATTTTTCTTGGCATTTAATATATTGATTCAAATATGTTAATCATGTGATATTATGTTTTATGTTGCTTATGTAATTAGGAACATTCATTCACCAGTAGTACTGATGTTGTGTTGCCCCCTTCAGGTAATCTTATTGCGGGTGAGATAAATTAGGATGACGCTCAGCACGTAGATTTTGGCATGCGTGGCTGAAGGGAGAGAACGAGAAATATTTATATGAGTGACAGAAGGATTAGCTTTTGTTTAACAATTGATTTAATGTTTAGTACATTATTAATTTGAGTCAGAACATAGGGATTTGAATTATTCAGAGATTTTTGATATTGTTTGACTTTATTTAAATTAATTGGAATTATAGTTGATTTATATGACAAATCTCTTATGCGAATAATTTGATAAATGAATGGTAAACATTGCCAAGTTATCACGATCCGAATATACGACAAGGCCCCGGAACTTGGGTCGTGACATAGCCCAAATGTGACACTCATCCTAGTTTTTAGATGGATCATGTAGAATTGGATAAAAAAATTGGACCTTGTATAATGATCAGAATTTGAACGTCTTTAAAGCTTTAAAATACCAATTTTAATTGAACAGGTTTTATTTCACACACAGGTACGTCATATGGGCTATTCATGAAGGAGGTTGTGATATCTATACATATAAATATTTATATTATGTAAATGTATAACATCTTGTTTCTTATAAAAAATATTCATATATAGTTGTAAATGCAAATAGTAAAAGATTAAAAAAAGTATTATTAATGCATTTAAAATCAAGCTCAATGATCTTGGATTTTTTTTTTTTTTTTTTTTTTTTGCACAGGGTCGATATCGACCTTCCCCTATTTTTTTGGAGGGCCGTTATCAACCTTCAAAAAATAGGTAAAAAAAAAAGACTTTTTTGGTGGGAAGGCCTGTTTTGTGTGAAGGAAACTAAAGTTTTTTACGAATTCATCATTTTTTAATGATACGGAGAACTCTGCTGGTTAATCGAGAGCTAATCGATAAGTCATTGACAAACAAAACCTATGATTTTTAATATCCAATTATTTTGATTGAGAGGTGACCGAAGCATATGTTGGTTAACCACAAATTTTTAGGGTTTTAGACTTAAAAATGATTTTCTATGAGGGAATTCTTTGCCATGAAAATCATGGTTAGATTCATGTTTAAATCAATTCAAAAGTGTTTTTCAAAACATGAACCTATTATGCCTAAAATGATTTAACTATGAAATCACAGGCATGCATGATTAAAATCTATTTTTGCATCCAAGTTAAAATCCAAGTCATACATGAAAAATCAAGTTTTAAAAAACTATAAAACCATGCATGATTAATTCCAATATTTCAAGTTTTTCTAAACCAATGCCAATGCAGAAAATCAAATGATAGATAAAATGAAAATGCCCATTAAATTGCAACACACAAAATCCCGAACAAAACAATCAAGTCCAACCCAAACTACTTAGTGGGGCTCACTTCAACAACCTTTTGTATGCATAGTTGAGAATTTTTTTTTTCCAAATGATTAAAAAACCATATTTATTAAATAGTTATGATCATCAAAATCAAAATGGCTAACTTTAGAGGGGAAAATGAGTTAAGAAATGAAAAAAAAATTAATAAGATAACTTTATTTTTTCCATTTCTTAAAAAAATAGAGAGTACGTGATTGAAATAATTGAGAATTTTTTTTATATATTTCTATAAAATACTCAAATCTTCATTTCATATATTTTTGTAAGAATCAGCCAAAAATCATATATTTTGTTTCGAAATTTTCTAGAATTTTTTTTTGCTATCAGAGGATTTCCAATTCTTTGGACTGGATTAATTTCTCTGAGCTCGAATGGAAGTCGAATAAAATTTCTTATGACACCAATATAATAATACAATTTTGAACCTACAACCATGTGGGTGTAAAATGTACTCTTAGTACAAGTGGAGGTACATACTTACATCCGAAGGACGTGGGCTCTTGGTTCCTCTGTCCATTGTAAGTGGGACCGAACCCAACTTCTTCCATTTCCCTTGCCGATTCCCATCCCGCGATTTAAAAATGCCTCGGAGAATCCAAATGCCCTCGTCGAGGAAAGAGAAAAGTTAAAAAAGAAAGCGAGGAAACTCAAGTCTGGCGAGAGAGATGACGATGGATCGAGAGAAGGAGCGAGAAGTGGAGCTGGAGTGCGCAATGTACACCAACTGCTTGCTTTTGGGACTCGATCCCTCCATCCTCGGCATCGGAGGTACCAATGCCACCCCTCGCCTCGGTCTCTTCCGCCATTCAAACCCTAGAATGGGTGAACAACTCCTCTACTTCATCCTCTCCTCCCTTCGAGGCCCCGTCCAATCTGCCAAAGTATATATATACACATCAGATCTTTCTCTTTCTATCCGTTCTTTTTTCTTCTAATTCTAACCCTGTAATCTCTCGCAGGATTTCGACAAGGTATGGCCGATCTTCGATTCTGCACAATCTCGCGATTTCCGCAAGGTAATTGTTCCCCTTCTCTTCTTTGATTTTTCCTTTCAGCGTTCAATCTCGAGATTCTGATATTTTCCCTAATCTAGTTATGATGGATTATTTTTATTTGATTTGGAGTGATTTGAATTTTGTTTAGTGCTTTTTTTTTTGTTGGTTTCAGATTGTGCAGGGAATTATAACTGAGCTTGAGTCGCAGGGAGCGCTTCCAAGGAGCAATTCGAGGGTCTCTTCACTTGCGACTTGCTGCGGGCAGAGGTCAGCTGTTACATTTTTGTTGCAGAAGTATGAATCTGGAAAGAATAAATTCTGAAAAAGATGGAATGTGATTTATTTAGGGCCCGTTTTTTTCATGTAATTGAATAGTGAGATTGAATTTCGGTTAGTAGTTAAAAAGAAAGAACCAAATGTGACGTCGTATCCTTCATCCCTCACCTCTTTAATAATCATTGGTGAATGTTTTGGTTGCGAACATACACTTGTGGATGTTCAGTTGCACTGTTTAGTTAGTGTTTTATGAGATTTGTATGTGTTCATGTTAGATATATATGTTTAGGTTGTGATTTTTTTTTTTGGTTTTGAGTTGTGAACACACACTAGTGAATTCAGTTTTGAATGTTGACGTTTCATCAGATTTGTATATGATTGAGAGCTTTTATGCTCGGCTCAAATGTGGATGGTTAAATTGGTAGTAGGGAATGGATTTGTTTGAAATGCAGGTTTTATGTGAGTGAATTAATGTTTTGGGTTCTGTCTACGACCGACTTTTCTTGTAGCCCCTCTGCCTGGGCGCCTAAAATGGAGATGTTCTTTAACAGGAAATTTGTGATATCATATTTTTTGAAAATGCGACATTACATAAAAGTCTTTTTATTTTGAAGAAAAAGACACGGTGTGATGCCGCCTACTGAAGGACACCCCAAAATGGGCCAACTAGTTCCAAATTTTATCTTCTTTTTTAAGATAAATTCTTATACTGTAAATCCTTAATAGTCACCTGTAAAAAAAAGAAAAAAGAGAAAAAGAAGATAAATTCGATTCCACTTTCCGATACATGCATTTTTTGTGTTCTATTAGAACTGTTTTGCGATATTGCATACAATTCTCATGATATTGCAAAAAATGCAATGCTGCGTGAAATTTTCTGAATTTGAGAAATGAGCACGACCATATGACGTGGCCCATACCTCATGGTCCAAAGTGGCCTCATAGTTCCAAAATCTTTTCTATTTTTTAAGATAAATTTGATTTTCATTTTCAGATAATAATCTAGGATCTACTCCTTATGAGCTTGAGTTTTTCTTCAAAAAATGGCATGAAAATAATATCTTATTTCTTTTAGGGCACGTTTGTGCAGAGTTGTTTTTGTGGAAATGGTACCACCTTTCATCTTTCGTTCAAATACTTTGGTTCGGTGCAGCTTAAGTTGCCACAGAAAATACCAAAAAAATAGGCATCTTTTACTTACTTCTATAAAAATAGGAGTCTGACCCTCCCCCATGAGAAACCTGTTCTAGTAGACGAGGAGCACAACTTTCCTCTTCCATGGGAGTACACAAAGTCACAGACATGCCCTTAATGAGGATGGAAGGGCCCACATCTCTTCTATGAAATGAAAAGGAAGCAAAGCAACATCGCTGACCGGAGCCTATCCGTCATCATCGTCACCCTCTCAATCCATCCGCTGCCAGACCCAAAACCACATCGAACCCATTACATTCCACCAAAACCCCTTTTCCAAAAATCCCAAAACCCATTCTCATCCAAGCCAAACCGCCCGCTGCCAAACCGTTTCACCAGAATCCACAAACCATCACCGCCCCCCTCAATCCCTAAACTCAACCCTCCTAGTCATCATATCATCTGTGCCCCAAAATCCCCAAAATCACCCAACAAATACCCTACCGCCGTCCACACACCAAATCAACTTCTCCAATCCAACCCAATCCGCTACATCTGAACCCATACCAATAGGTCCCGCACACCAGTAGATATCACTGACATCCCAAATCCATCCAGCAACGCCTCACTACAGCCCCGATTAAACCTTACTCCCATAGAGATCCGTCCCTGAACCCAACACAGAGAAAAAGAAATCAGAAAGACGGAGGAGGAGAAGCAGTAGCTGAGAGATAGATGTTGTACCTTTTTTCGGTCTTCGTCTTCACTGCAAGTCGTCGCCGACCTAGCCATCATTGTCTTTAGGCCTTCCAGTGCCATCGTCGTCGACTTCGTTGCAAGCCAGCATCATCAGCACCTGAGCCATCACCTCTCTTCTCTCAATCGTCCACGCATCCCCACCTTCCCCTCCGCATTCGACCGGTAACACACCGCCTTTCTCTCTCGACGAAGCACAACAACGACAACAAAAGAGGGACTCGAACCCTTTGAGTTTCTCTTTTTGTGTAGCCCGAGACAGAAGTAAGCCAAAGCAACACGTGCTAATCCTAGCTTTTGAACCTCAGTTCAGGTTTAGGTCTTGTGGGGCCTCTTATCAATTCGGGTTGACTTGACCCATTCGATCAAGACGCCCAACATTTATCAGATTTGACCAGGTCCAACACAGATTGAACAAATCATCGGCTGAAACTTCTTTTGGCAATCTCGGAGTCATCCTAATTCCTACTTCCAATCCAGTTTCACCTACACAGTTGTGGAGAGCAAATCTATCCATCAGGCTGGTTAGATTTTTCTTTATTAAATTAAAAAAAAATGTGGTTCATAAGAAGGCAGAAGTGGAGTCTTCCTCCACAAACGATGAGGATTTGAGGGAAACCCTTGCGGAATTATCGGAAAATGTTAATCAACTATCTGCAACGATGGTTCAAATCCAAAAAACTTTGGCGTGAGTGGAAACCCGATTAGCCAATTTGGAAAATAATTGGTGTGTGGATAATCACCATGATGATGGAGAAAATATTCGGATCAACGAGATCGACATGCAGTCAATGTTGATCGTAAATTAGGAATTAAAATCATGATTCCCGAATATGATGGAAAATTAAAGGCAGATGAATTCATGGATTGGTTATTGTGCGTGGAAAATATTTTTGCACTCAAGCCAATGAAGGATGGTCATAAAGTCACCTTAGTGGCAACTCAATTTCGCAATTATGTTGGGATTTGGTGGGCCGAGTTGCAAAAGAAAAGAAGGAATCAAAACATCGACCCTGTTGAGACATGGATTGAGATGAAAAACTTTTTGAAGCAAAAGTTTCTTCCTGTCAATTACTCCAGAGATCTGCGTTCAAGTTTTCAAGACTTGAAATAAGGGCCCAAAACTGTTATTGAGTATTTTGAGGGAGTTCCTGACCACGCAAGCTCATTGTGGCTTGAATGAGGATGATGATGTGTTAGTGGACGGATATTTTTATGGGTTGCGAGTAGGCATCCAACATATCCTCACATTAAATTTTTTTGATAATGTTGATGAGATTATCCAACATGCTATCAAGGCCGATGATATTGCAAATTATCTGGCTCGAAAATTTAATGCATCTAAGTGGTTCATCGGATAAAGTTTTCACCAAATCCGAAGGCCAAAATAGAATCACATGCTTTCATTGTAAATGACGGGCACCGTGAAATGAAATGTCCCAAACGTATCCACCTCATTGAGAATGAAAGTGATGTGAAGGATACACCGGATGATCCTAAAGAGAAAGAGGCTGAAGCTGAGACAGAAGAATTAGAGATCTACCATGCAATTGAAGGCTCAAAAGGCACAGTCAATGGACGAGCATGCACATTAGTAATTGATGGAGGCAGTTGTGAAAATATAATAGCTCAAGCTCTTGTGGATCACTTGCAGCTGAAGGTTC
This sequence comes from Cinnamomum chago, assembly GCA_038049695.1. NCBI lineage: Eukaryota > Viridiplantae > Streptophyta > Magnoliopsida > Laurales > Lauraceae > Cinnamomum > Cinnamomum chago. Next base: position 71,560,834 of record CP142454.1, on the reverse strand, counting down.
GAAAGCATCATCGTCCCTATTTTGCTAGATGGTTAATGATAGGTGATGAAGTGCAAGTGAGGTATGCATGTTCAATTACCTTTTCTATTGGTGAAGATTATACAGATATAGTTTGGTGTGATGTGGTACCCTTCAATAGTGGTGATATCTTGTTGGGTCACCCATGGTTGTATGACAAGAATGAAACTAATGGCATGTGCGAAAACACATACACATTCATGGATGGTGAAAAGCAAGTCACACTCCATCCTATGAAGCCAGCACCACAGGGTCAAGTTCTCGTATCACTAAGGAGGCGCTTCAAGTGCACAATGTCTACAAAAGCAACATCAAGAAGTGATCGTTCCAAAACAAGGTTTGCAAATATAAATTATACTTAGCTACTATCTCTACTCGCGAGAGCAAAGATGTTAACCGAGTGTCGTATTTACTGGGACAAAAAGGCTAAGTTGTGTTGGTTCCCAAATTCCTAAACTAATCCTAATAGAAAATGAAGTGTTGATTGATGGGTTTGATTCCTAAATTAACAATTTAAAGACAAGGTTTTGATTCAATCCAAGAAAAGATCTCAGGGTCCGAATCCACTCTAACCTCGCACAATGGCAAGTATAGACCTAGGGTTTCACTATCAACACTAAAAAGACTCGTTCTAGTTACAAACCATCAGAGTAAACAAATAAGGGATGTGGATGTATATCGGGGCATAACCTATCTCTATAGCATAGATTATCCTAAATCTAACAACTCATTCATTCAAGCATCGTTATATGGCTAGTATTTGAATCTACAAGATTAAAATACCAAAAAGAGATTGCATTAATAAATAAAATCTAATCAATGGATAACTTTATGTCATATAACCAAAAGCATTCAAAGTAAAAACCTTAGAATCTATACATCACCAAAATACAAGATTAGGGCTTCAACGCAACCCTAAGATGGAGAGTTAGTTGCTCATGGCAAGAGGTTGATGAAGAATCTTTGACGAAATCCCCATTAATGCTCCTTCAAAAGCTCCCAAACCAGCCTCTAGACCTTCTCCCAAGATGTGAATAATTCTAAAATCGAGTTTTGGATCATATTTATAGCTTTTGGCCAATTTTCCTTCAAAAATCTCGTCAAAATGCGGGCCGAGGCGGTCCTCACCTAGGTCAGGCGTCTGGACGCCCGGAGGCACTAGCCTCCGAGTGTCTTCTGTGTGCGTTCGGACGCCCAGAGGCAGTATGCTCCGGGTTGTTCCCATTTGTCATTCTTTGCTCTGGTTTCTTCTCATTGCACCTAGGGCACCTGTAAACATAAAAATAACATAATTAAACTAATTATTCTCATAAGACGGTATAACAAAGTCCTCATTGAGGGGCCTAAAATGTATATTTTAGGCTCTCATCAAGAAGAACCGATTTTGAGGTCAAACTCTTTTCCAATCTGGGGGAATGATGCAGCAACACTATACAATCATGGACCACATGTGGGACCCAATAAAGCTTAAGAGATTTTCTTAATTGTTATTAGCAAAGAGTTGTAATTCGATTAGGTTTCTAATTTGGATAGGATTCTTATTTTATTTTACTTCCTAGTTTGATTAGGATTGTTTCTTAGGGCTTAAGTATCTTTTATTATAAATATGGCATTGTAGAGATCCATGATCTCAGAGTTGAGTTAATAGAATTTTTCCTTGTGGGTTTATTGCTGGAGAGTTATCTTCTACGTGTGATTGTTCCTATGGGAACCCTAATTGTGCTCTGGCACTTGCGATCCTAACCCTAGGATTGCATCACTGCCTTTCAATAATCTCATTAATCAAGAAGTTTTGCTTCATATCTTAAATCTTCTTGGATTTCTTAGAAGTTGTAAAAAATGTCCAAACAATCCCAACTCATCTAAAACTGTTGGATGTACTCATTTACTCATGTGAAAATGGTTATTTGACAAACATGGCAATGTATTTCACATGGGTAACATTTGCATATGCAGCATTTTCATATCTAATACTTACATATATAAAACCCATTTTCCTATCCCATGAGTAAAAGGCAATTGAGCCCTTAGATAAATGCTTATACCATTATTATCATGCTTGATGGACATATTTTCTATGTAACACCTCTTCCTTCTTCTTTCGTATTTCATATGCTTGCGGCAATTATCTTGTGTACTTTGCAGCAAGTGGATTCACTATGTGACCCTGCAAAAATGATCTGCAGATGTTTCTTCTGTTTATTTATGCCATTTTATGGTTAATACACAGGAAAACTTGATAATTTCACGGGCATTTGTTCCTCTACCTTAAATGTAAAACTGCGGTAAGCTCCTTTGTACTGTTGTTGCAGATTTGTTGAGCTTTTGTGGCAACTTTCTTTGCACGCTCTTCGTGAGGTGCACAGACGAACATTTGTGGCTGATGTAGCTTCTAATCCACTTCCTGCTTCATTGACGGAAGTGTCATATTCGCATGCAGCTACTTTACTTCCCGTGTCGAAGGTATTTCTAATAATTTGGTCTTCTTTCACCTGTTCTTGTTTAATCATTTTTCTCATAATTCGGATCATCTTTTTTATTGTTTTTTAGTTTCACATCTGTTGGTAACTGAGCTTCTTTAAAGGCACGTGCTTGAATAAGAAAGTGATCTGCAAATGAATCTAGTTACTTCAACCATGAAGCAATCAATCCATTCAATCTATGTCTTGGAACCATTTGAATGTTGTGCAATATTGATTGTTCTAGTGATCGAGAATCCCACTGGAGTTTTTCCTCTAATGAGCTCTGGATTTTTTTTTTGACATATATATATTAACATTTGCATTTTTTACTGGAAATCAAATGCTTTTAACTTTTCAACCAGTCTCTCATCTTGGATGATCTGTTATGGCATATACCATTTAAAAAAAGAAAAAGAAAAACTCTGGTGATCTGTTCGACCTCTTATTTGAGCCCTTTTGTGCTAACAGGCTAGGATAGCACTAGAAAGGAGGAGATTTCTAAAAAATGCAAACTCTGCTGTACATAGACAAGCTATCTGGTCAAGCTTGGCCCATGATATAACAGCTGAGTTTCGTGGGCTTTGTGCTGAAGAGGTAAATCGTAACTGCTCATTCCTCAGAATTACCTTTACTTCAATATCTGCCATAATTCCCCCTTTTGTAATAATAATTTGCAGTAGTTATAATTACTGTCACTACATGCCTTCATTACAGGCCTATTTGCAGCAAGAACTGGAAAAACTACAGGATTTGAGGAGCAAAGCAAAGTTGGAAGGAGAACCATGGGATGAACGTATCTCTGGCTCCTTAGGTCAGAACTCCCATTTGGTCGCCAAGGCAACTCGCTTATGGGAGTCTTTGTTAGCTCGTAAGAGTAAGTATAAATGGTTCTAGTTTCTTTCTAAAGGTTTGTTTATACATGGTTTGTGCTTGAAAAACAACCCGTATGACTTATTGCTGCCTTGCTTTGAATAATTGTTAACGAGGATTGGTTTCCTTCTCATTTTCAACATTTCAATCTGCTCTCATCTTTTTTTTTTCTTGTTCTTGTTCTTTTATTTATTTTATTTTATTGGTAGCATGACTTGAACCTACATCCTCAAAGTTGCAATAGTGAGTACGTTCCTTTGTGCCGTGGGTTCTTGTCAATCTGCATTCATCTTTCATATGACAGAAAACCTTCTTTCTTTAACGTCCTATTTGGGGCTGATGCAACCCATTTGATACCCATCATGTTGAATCCAGATGCTATGATTTTAAGCATCAGTCAAATCTGCCTGCCAGTTATTTGAGAAGTTTTGTGGTGCTGAGAGGGGTGGGGGGATAGAGGGCCTCATTCGAAGTGCATTGGTTAAACTATGTGGAGTTGATGAACCAAATTCTCTGGCCACAGAAGCTGAGAATGTCATTTGAGCTGGTGGTTCGAGGTGTATGATAATGGTCTTTCTCCAAACTGATTAAAATGCTAGTGCACTCTACATTTTCCTTGAGTCTTTTATGTTTCAAACTTTACAAAGCACTGACAAGTTGACCAGAATCCATGTCTGCACATTGTTCTCAATTGAATAATAATAAACTAGTAGTAGAAACTTCAGGATTAGGCAAGGCTATAATAATAAACAAGTAGTAGAAACATCAGGATTAGGCAAGGCTATCTCATATATAGTATGTAGATGAAGGCTATAGCTGTTTGATGGGACTTTACGTCACATTGGGTGATGAGAGGGTGGGCCTATCACTTAGGCTCGAATCTTTAGAAGTGAGTATCATTAAATGGAACATTTTTTAATCTAATGTGTGGTTAGCTGGGTGTAGCTAAAGGCTACTTGTCATCTCACTCCCACCCCCCAACCCCGCACCCCCGCCCCCCATGTAAAACAGCGCTCAATTCTCTGAAGTTCTTCAAATCCAGTGGTTCTGATTTCATTTTTCAAAATTTTCTATTGGATTCACTGAAGTCTTAAAACTTGTTCTCTTCTGTTTACAGGTCAACACGAACTTCTTGCTTCAGGTCCTATCGAGGACTTGATTGCTCACCGAGAGCATAGGTAATTCTCAAGTTTTCATCTTTAAATTCTGTTGTTGAAACTTTTCTGCTTACTTTTGTAAATGATTCTTTTGTCAGGTATCGCATCTCTGGATCATCTTTGCTTGCTGCTATGGATCAAAGTTCTCATGTTCCTTATTCAGATGTATTATCTGTTCATCCTAGTGATCTAACTTCACTACGCACAGATGACGGGGAACAGATCAACGAGCCATTTATCAATATGAATAGGGAAAAGCAAAAAAGCTGTTTAGACTCGACCACTTTCCAAGTGAATGATGAAACTCTTACCAGAGTCGATGACAGAAGTGGGAGAATCCAACCCACTGTCGACATAGCAGAAGTTCTGAGGCGTTGGACACATGCTCTCCAGCGGGTTCACAGGCAGTCACTTCATCTGGTATATAAATTTCTTTTGTGGACTAAATTCATCTGATTTGTGAATGGCATGTAATCTTTTGTCACATGATCTGAGATTGAAATAACTGGTGGTCTGGCACTAAATATCTGCATTTTATCCGTTATTTATTGTTTGAACTGATGCTAATCTAGTATTGCTGACCCCTGCAATTTCCCAAGGTGTAGGACATGAAAACCATGAACGGAAGGTATCCGCTTTGCTGCTCAACATGTCACATGGGCCAGTACATGGTCTTGGCTGGGCTAAAAATTGTGGAAGAAAATTGAGATGATGCACATGTTTAGGGTTTCGAGGGGGTATACACTATACGCATGTTGCTTTCCAACATTTGGGCCATATGTACTTGTGGAAGGAGATTACTCTCACTTAGAAATAAACCATGCATAAAATCAATGTTGGAAAATTTGCCAGTCTATTATATGATGCCTCCACTGGTGGCTGAGAAGATTAAGGAGATGCAAAGAGGCTTCCTTTGAGGAGGAAGATGCACTTTGAGGAAGTAGTATCTAGTAGATCGGAAGGAATTCCAAAAGCCAAAAAACATGAAGGTATTTTGGCATGTTGGAAGAATTTAATTGGTTTCTCTGGCAAAGCAGCAGTGGCGATTAGGCGTGGAAACCAATCCCTGTAGAGAATTATTATTGACAGAAAATATGGTTGAAGGGTGGGAAATTGGTTCTTATTGCTAAATATAATGACTGAATGAGAAAAGGCTCGCACATATGTGAGATATAACTAGGTTGTGTATGTAGATAAACGATGGTAATATGGTAAATTTTTTTGGCTCAACGCTAAAAACCCTTATTGCAATAGGAATCACATTAGATTTTGGGTGATAGCCTTCTCAAGTCTTTAAACTGCAAAATGACAAAGGATCTATGGTTGAAGATGATTATGAGGTTATGGTAGACTCTTGTGTGGAATGCTCTTTTCTGTATAGGCTTTTTCTTTTTTGAAAATCCTTTGTATTAGGAACTACTGGATGTGTTTGAATTGGTGGAAATGCACAATCTTTGGGAAGCTGACATTCTATGGAAATAAATTACAGGCTGGCAATTTTCTGTTGCAAGATTGATATTCAAGTTCATATCTTGGCTGAGGATGTGCCTGCCATGTGCTGAAGTATAGGGATGTGGAGCTCTTGCATGTGTGGTTCAGGGAAAACTCATTGATAGATAATTTTCTCACCCTTTTGCTGTGTGTTGTTTGCTAGAATGTGGTAGTCGGTGACTCCATGGTGAAGGTGGGAGACAGTTTGACTTGGTGTCCTACATCACAACCTTCATGATGCTGAAGTGAATTTGTTTGTGGATCACATGAGCTTAGTTCATTTAGCCTACATCCTAAGGCAGGGGTGATTCTGAGCCCTTACAACTGGTTTTCTGTCATCTTTTTTTTTTTCTCTCTTAGGCTGCAATGGGGATGATGTCAACAAGTTCGTGGCCTATGGTCCATTCTTGCTCCTAGAGTAGTGGCCTTTGGGTGGGTGTCTTTACAAAGGAAAACCCTATCGCATAAGGAAAAGAACAACGGTGAATGCTTGTCGATGTTCTGGTTGATGATGAATTAGTGAAGCATCTCCTTGTGTCCCAGGGCATGCCAAACGTGGAATATGATAATATACTAGGTCTGCATCTTGGTGCTTAAAAATTGGATGGAGGATCTCTTTGCAGCTTTGAGGTTTATCATAAAATGAAGCGTGGGTAGACCCTTTGGCTCCTACTGTTTGTTGTTGTTGTAGAAGATAACAAGGCAGGCCCAAGGCCCAAGGCCCATTACAGCCAAGGCCCAAGGCCCATTACAGCATCCCACTCACGTGGGTTGATTTTGTCAAAGATTGTGTATATATTGTATTCCCTGATTTCTTTCTGATTGTATTCCTTGTATAGATTAGGATTGATTTTTTCTATTCTCTTATATTCTAATTTGTACACTTGACATACTTAGTGCCTTGATTAAGGCCTAACATGATTATAAATAGAGCAGTGGATCATCCAAGGATGTATCACATTCTCTCCAATCTTCTTCTCCCCATTCTTCCTCAATCTAACATGGTATCAGAGCCTTGATAGTCTGTAAGATCAAGCATAAGAGGAGTTTCGATCGTGATCATCCTAGTTCATCTTCTGGAAATCAATCAGATTCTATTGCTGCCATCTGATCGTCTGTGATCATCTCTGATCAAGACGTGGCCCACCTGCGATCATCATCAACAAAGTTGCGGGAGCAGCCCATGTTGGTCGTCTGGTTATTCTGAATTTTTTGGTGAATTTTCGAAGATTTTTGGGTCATCAGAGGTAGGATATCCATCCCATTTTGTGATATTTCAGTTTTGTGGCACAGTTTCAATCAAATCCGTTCAAATTTGTGGATTTTGATCCGTTTTGAGTGAGACTTTTTCCCTGAGTTGCGCAAATACTTTGTTCTTCCATCCCCAACCACTGATCAGCTCTTTGATCAACTACTGGAGTCCACGTCCATATCGATCCACTGACGGAACTGACGATATTGACGTGTTCTGCTTACTGCTTCACTATGGCCCACCTGCGATGCTCACGACTTCACCAATCATCATCATTGTGTTGGTCGACTGATTATTCTGGACATTTTGGTGATTTTTCCAAGATTTTTCGATCACCTTTGAGGTAGTTTCCATCCTTTTCTTCCTCTGACGGTTTTCTCAGAAAGATTTCATCACCACTGTCCAGATTTGTGGATTTTGATCCAATTATCATCAAATTTTGGCTTGGCGGAAGAACTTTTGATCTTCTTCAGAATGATGTCCTCTGATCTGTGATTGAACCAAGTTGTGGGGCACTCGTTCAGGATCTGTGGCTGACGACACAAGACGAGTGGGTCGTCTGGGTTCTGTTTCTACATTTTCTTCTGGTATCTTCTGGTCCTGGCTGCTGCTGTGATCATCTTCCAAGCATAGGAAGGTAGACTGTGATCATTTGTGCTCCTCTGCTGTTTTAGCACACTTATAGCAAGGTTCTAGCCGATTCAATCAAATTAGCACAGATTACAGCAGATTCCCTTTCTGATTGTCTGCTGCATTATGCTTCACTGTTTATTATATTTCTTGGTACTATTTACTGCTGCTGCTGGGTTTACTGCGCCATCACTGCTGTGTGCATCTTTGCTATTGTTGTTTGCTGTTGCTACTCTTAGTCCTTGGTTGCTCCATGACTCCAGCCCCAATTCAGAACACGGTGACATCAGCTTATGCATCTATGGGCTTCCATGGTGGTCGGTATCATCCTCATTTTCCTCTAGCATTCCCTGCTTTTCATTCTTCAGTCTCTTTGTCTTCATTCATCACCCCCTCCACATGGTTTTTAGATTCAGGAGCATCTAACCACATGACTTCTGTAGAAAGTAGCTTTACAGCGTCTCACCCTTACCTTGGCAAAGACAAAATCACCACTGCGAATGGAGACCAATTAATCATCTCTGGAATTGGTACCATCACTTTATCTGGTGTCTCTGGCCAGTCTCTTCACCTTCCCAATGTCTACTTTGTTCCCAAATTATCAGCCAATTTACTTTCTGTCGGACAGCTTATTGATGATGGGTACAATATTAACTTTTCTTCCACTGGTTGTGTCATACAGGGGCGGCAAACTGGAAAGGTGATCGCGACGGGGAGTAAACATGGTCGACTGTTTCTACTGGACATTGGACATCACTCGCTCTTTTCTTCTTCTTCTCCTAAGTTAGATAAATTGTGGACAGTGTGGCATAGTCGTCTTGGTCATGTGAACAATGCTTCTTTACTTTCCCTATTTAAAATTGGTTGTTTAGAACCCACTTTTGATACTAAAATGATGTCCTCTTTACTTCAATCTAAGTGTGAAACGTGTTGTTTGAGTAAGAGTCATATCTTGCCTTTTCCTATTCATCGTTCTCGTGCTTTATCATCTTTTGATATTATTCACACTGATGTTTGGGGAATTGCACCCACATTGAGTAGGACAGGCTTTAAGTATTATGTGACCTTCATTGATGATCATTCCCGTTTTACTTGGATTTATTTCATGCGCTTCAAATCTGAAGTACTTTCTCTTTTTCAAAAGTTTTACAAAATGGTTCAAACACAATTTCAAAAAGAAATAAAAATTCTTAGGTCTGACTCCGGTGGAGAATACATGTCCCATGACTTTTCTGCCTTCCTTTCTGATAAAGGAATTCTTCACCAAAAATCCTGCCCACATACTCCACAGCAAAATGGTGTTGCAGAGAGGAAGAACAGACATATTCTTGAAACTGTTCGTTCTCTCCTCCTTGCATCCTTAGTTCCTCCCACCTTTTGGTGTGATGCTGCTCAGACTGCTGTTTATCTCATCAATCGTCATCCTAGCTCTGATCTAGGAAAGACTACTTCTTATGAAACTCTCTTTGGTCATGCCCCTTCATATTCGCACTTACGAGTTTTTGGCTGCCTGTGCTTTGTTCATCTTCCACCTACAGAGCGCACTAAGTTGTCTCCTCAGGCTGCCAAATGTATTTTTCTAGGTTACAGTACTGAACACAAGGGATTTCTGTGTTATGATCAATCCGAAAAACGCATGCGAATATCTCGTAATGTGATCTTCTTGGAAAACATTCCTTTCTTTTCTTTGCGTTTGGATACTCACCCTGTTGCTGCGTCTTATATGCCGCACTTCCCTGCGACTTCTCCACCTCCTATTACTAATGTCTATGTTCGGCGTAACACAGTTCCTCCTGTGGAGACTCCCTCTCCTGATCCTCTTCCAGTGCCACCTACTGCACCCTCAGGTATTAATGCTTCTTCTGATAATATCATACCCCTGCGACGCTCTAGTCGTCCTTCAGTTACCCCTGACCGTTATGGCTTTCCTGCTCTTTTCACTTCTTTGGATAGTGCTCCTATACCCACCTCATATTCACAGGCCTCGAAGATTGCTTACTGGCAGGATGCTATGACTGAGGAGTTGCTTGCTCTTGAAGCAAACAAAACATGGGACGTGGTACCGGCCCCTGACGGGGCATCTATAATCGGCAGCAAATGGATCTACTCTGTAAAAGTTAACTCGGATGGGAGTCTTGATCGCTACAAAGCCAGATTGGTTGCGCAGGGTTACAAGCAGGAGTATGGCATTGACTATGAAGAGACATTTGCACCAGTGGCCAAAATGACCACTATTCGTACTCTTCTTTGTGTTGCTGCAGCCCGCAACTGGCCTCTATGGCAAATGGATGTAAAAAATGCCTTTCTTCATGGCGAGTTGAAAGAGACTGTCTACTTAAAACCCCCTCTGGGATATGCTTGTCCTCCTCAGCATGTTTGCAAATTGCGGAAATCTCTTTATGGCCTCAAGCAGGCTCCCAGGGCTTGGTTTGATAAATTCCGGGCCGCAATACTTCAAGCCGGCTTTCGTCAGAGTCATTCTGATAGCTCCCTATTTCTTCGATGGACACCAAAGGGCTACACATTCCTTTTGGTCTATGTTGATGATATGATCATCAGTGGCAATGATACTACTGGCATTACAGATCTCAAACACCATCTCACTCGCCACTTCCGGATGAAGGATCTTGGTCCTGTCACCTACTTTCTGGGGCTTGAGTTTTTGCGTAACAAATCAGGCATTCGGGTTCATCAGCGTAAATATGCTACCGATTTGATCACTTCGGCAAGACTTGGCGATGCTCACACTTTTGATACGCCTACGGAACTTAACAGCAAACTCAGTATGGATGATGGTCCTCCTCTGGAAGATCCCTCTGTGTTCAGGCGGATAGTTGGGAGTTTGCTCTACTTAACTATGACTCGGCCTGATATTTCTCATGCCGTTCATACGGTTAGCCAGTTTATGAGCAATCCTCACAAACCCCACCTTGCTGCTGCTTTGCGCATACTCCGCTATGTTAAAAGCACTCTTAACCATGGTCTCTTCTACCCTTCTAGCTCTTCTCTGCGCCTCTCGGCTTATGCGGATGCCGACTGGGCTGGTTGCCCTGATTCTCGGCGATCCACCACTGGCTGGTGTATGTTTCTTGGGGATTCTCTGATTTCGTGGAAGTGCAAGAAGCAAACTACAGTTTCCAAGTCTTCTGCGGAGGCCGAATATCGCGCAATGTCGTCTGCTAGTGCTGAAATCATCTGGCTACGCCGTCTTCTCTGTGAATTCGGTGTCCATGTTGGTAGGTCTACACCTCTTCATGGGGACAATACCAGTGCTACCAGGATTGCTAACAATCCAGTCTTTCATGAAAGAACAAAGCACATTGAGATTGATTGTCACTTCATCCGCCAACATGTTGTTACTGAGAAGATCACTCTACCTCACGTCTCTACTCTTAACCAGTTGGCAGATATCTTCACAAAAGCTCTCCCCAGAACACGTCATCAGGATCTTACTAGCAAATTGATGTTTTCTGTCCTACCACATCAATTTGAGGGGGAGTGTAGAAGATAACAAGGCAGGCCCAAGGCCCATTACAGCCAAGGCCCAAGGCCCATTACAGCATCCCACTCACGTGGGTTGATTTTGTCAAAGATTGTGTATATATTGTATTCCCTGATTTCTTTCTGATTGTATTCCTTGTATAGATTAGGATTGATTTTTTCTATTCTCTTATATTCTAATTTGTACACTTGACATACTTAGTGCCTTGATTAAGGCCTAACATGATTATAAATAGAGCAGTCGATCATCCAAGGATGTATCACATTCTCTCCAATCTTCTTCTCCCCATTCTTCCTCAATCTAACAGTTGTGACTTGGGGGATGGAGTGGAACAAATGCTTCTTTGAAGGCGAAGTTTTGATTGTGGAGGCCTTTGTGCTCTAATGAGTCAGATGGTTGTCTCTGAAGCTAGTCACCTTAAATTCTTCCAAGAAGTGAGTTGGGCTATCTGGATTCCATCTCGAGACCTATTGTAGCCCATGCCCCAAGAGAAAGGGAAATAGAAGCTTAATTTTGACAGTAGTGTTAACGGCAATCCGGATCTGATAATGTTGCAGGTTACTCGACATTCTTCACTGTGGATGTATATCATATTTTTGGCCCAAAATCAGTGAAGTGGAACTCGGTGGTGTCAAAGTAGGTCCAAGGGAAGCCATTAACCTTCACCTGCCAAACCTTTAAGGTTGAGGTAAACTCTTGCGCTATAAGGTTGGGCATAGGATTGCCGATGAGATTGGTGAAGATTCTGGTGTTGTTTGGGCATATGTCGAGAAGTGCCAGCTGTGAAGCTGATATCCTAGCGAAGCAAGATGTTTCACATGGTTCGTCTTCTCCCTTCTAGATACTAGGGCAATAGGTAGGGCCAAAATGATCTTGGGGAGTTGTGGGTTGGGTTGGTGCTTGCCAGCTGGCTTGGAGATTTGATGATGTGTGTGGCTATGACTGTAACGATCCGGAATCCGGGGCTCTTCGAATTCCACGTTGTGACCCAGAAGTAGCATAAGCAAAACATAAATCAAATCATTCAAGCATAGATAGGTAGGCTTTTGCCAAAAAGCTGAATCTTTAATTGAGAAAAATTATTCAAATCCAATAATGTTCAAATAGAGAAGTAACTACACAATTTCTAAAATAGTCTTTGCAATTTAAAAGAATCAACTAAAGTATGTGTCTAGGTATTTGTGAATCCCGAACCCTCAGCCGCAAACGCCAAAACTAATTTCTTCGTCTTTAGGTACCTCCTGCCTTTCTATGTTTCTCATACCTGGGATCGGGGTGAAAACACAATCTGTCATACTGAGTGAATAGATTTCTATATCTGCAAAATTGTGTGCAATAATATAATAAAAGAAACATGTAATTCAGATATGAACAATAAAGAACATGTTTGTGTATTAATTCAATTAGGGTTTCTAATTCTAACTATGGGATCACCGCCTAACCACCAAGTGTACTGGCTCCAAAACAAACATAATATACACCAGTCAAGGGTGCCTAAAAAACACAAGAGCGTGCTATAGTCAGTCGAACAGCTGACCTATAGTCAGAACAATTACACAGCTCTTGAAACAGAAGCGACAAGATAGTGCAATTGACCTAAAAGTCAGAACAATTACGCAACTCTTGAAACATAAGGGACAACTATAGTTAGTTGAAGGGCTGACGTATAGCCCGAATTATTTTAATAAGGTGAGCCCCTTCATCAAAGTTTTAGACAGTGCAGAAATAAATCCATCATACCATCATCGTACAACAATAATGAGAAAATATCCACATTACATAACTAATCATGCATGATTGAATTAAAACAAGCTCACCCCTCATAATGATTACCTGACATATAGATTTACAAATTGTAATTAAATTCAGCGATACACAGGGATTCCGATTCAATCCAAACATTAACAATATATTATTCAACAGCCCTAAAAGAAATAACTCAGTAAGTAAGCATGTATTAGTCCACAGTAAAGAAGACATGTATCCAATTGACTTAGTCCAGAATAGATCCAAGGGCATGTCGTAAATAAGTGAAATATCAAGGTTGAAATCATATGTGCTAAACGAATCTCACTATTCCCATTGTCCTTTCTACAAAACTACATCACGCCTCCACCTTTTGGAATACGTGAATGATAGGCCCCACTAACCAAACCCAATCAATGTTGGTGCCTGATCATCATGGTTGCCCATGGTATACCTTCAGAGCTTTGAATCTGATGGATCATCAGATGCCCCACCTGGTCCCACAGTCCATTATAAAACAAGAAAACACAGTCGATGCATTCAATAGGTCTCACGCCCCACTATTTTGAAGAAGCTGGATGGTGGGCCAAACGGGGCCCACTGCTTATGGGTCCAGCACCTCTAAGGTCGCCCATGGGTCCACTTCTGTATCCATGGTCCCGATCTGTCATCAGGTGGGCCATGTGGTCCCACATCCTCTGTCGACCAACAAGGTTTTTAACGTGCAGAATCTGGAATTACCCCTGGGTTGATTTCCCTGCTGATTTCTCATTCTAAGGTATGCAAATCATTGTTTAAAGAGCATAGTAACTTTAAAGGATGGATTTATCAAATTACAGCATCTGAAAGTGGAATTTATATCTTCAAATTTATCAACTAGAGAGGGTTGTCAGTGTTATTCAGGTACTGTAGCAGTCCATTAATTTGAAAAAAACTCAATCCCTCCATATGTATTGCTTAGCTTAGAGTTGGGAACAATCCTTAATAATTCTATATATCCTCCCCTATGATTTTCATTGGTTCCTTGACCCAAAGGTAGGATTTCCATTCACTTGAAGGTTTCAGGGAGTGTCGACATGTTTCAAAACATCACAGACAGTTGGTAAATTCAGATTTAGCAATCATCTAATTCGTAGTTTGAAACTGAAACAACCATTACAAAAAATTTAGGGATTTGAAGCCAAGAATATTAATCATAATATCAATTCCAAGAAGATGCAGAATTCTACTCACCTGGTATAGGGCATCTGCAAGGCTCTACACTCTGATCCTCTCTTCCTTCTACAACTTCCTCCCTAATTCTAACTTTTCTCCAACCCAGACTTGTCTTTCTTAGGGCATTGATTGGCAGTGTGTGAAGAAAAGGGAAGGGGAAGGCCTAATATATATAGTTTCTAAGGCTAGATGGTATATAACTTCTACTGTGCTAGAACTCTCCCTGGATAGGAGTTCTATTCCTATCTAAACTTCCTTACTATACTGAGTGGAATACAACCAAGGATTAAAAGGTTGGGTCCCATCCAGCATATATACAATAAGAGAGCTTCATAAGTAGGGCCTACTCTAATGTAATCATAAATCAGTAATAACATAAACATACATTATTATTCTAGCCCCTAAGTCAGGGTCCAGGGTATTACAAATTTACAATGACCATTGACCATTGTATCTTTTCTTGTCCTGCTTGTTTGTGTGCTCCTTGCAGTATATGCCTCTTGTACACCACGGAGTTTCTGTTGCTGTTGCTTTCTTTTTTTCCTAGGAAGTGGGAACACGAATGTATTAGCCATTCAGTTAAATAATAATAATGAAAAAAAAAGGCCCTTATATAGCAGCTCCCTTATTGGATTTTCAGGCAGAAGCTTGAAGTTATTGTTAAAAAAGCTTTTTATTGAAGATTCGTGATTGCAGTTTTCTGATTTAATTAAATCCTCTTTTCTAGCTACAGCAGGAATTACAAAAAAAAAAAAAAGACACTTCTCATAGATAGTTCACAATCTCCTTGCTTTTGGTGTTGAACTTCTGTATCATACTTTATTTTTTTGTGATCAGTAAAATTTCCTATTATCCAGAGTATTAAACTAGACTGTAGCTTTCATCTTTTTGGTTCCAGCCAGATCAACTCATCTCATGTTAGAAGCCATTTTTAATTTGTTTCATGTTCTTCAGTTAACAACTCATTTGATTTATCTTGTTATTGTTAAGACATTGAATTGTGGGCACATCACCTGGCATATATTTGTTGTAGATGGATTAATGTCTCTTATTATTTTTTGAAAGGTTAACAGACTGTTTTTCTGTTGGATATTGTAGGCCAAGGTTAATGATGGAGAGGGTCCAGAGCTTCTACGCTCTTCATCTGATAGTGGTAGCAGTAGTCATTCTGAATCTTTGGCTGCAACCCTTTCAGAACATCGTCAACACTTGGCAAGCATACAGGTATTTGGATATAAATAGAAGATTGGTTCCTTCTGCGTGTGGATACAATTTAGATTAGTTGCCTTCCATGAAATTTTACTGTCCTGAGATCTTTCACCAACGAGATTGATAGGTTGAGTTTCATTATTTTGGGGTTGGTCATTCTTATTTGTTCTCTAGTTGATACCATAGTTTTACACTTTGTTATGATTCTCCAAAATGGATTGTTAACATGTGGCACTTTTTGAAATGCAATGGGACATGATGTGACATCATGTCTCAAAAACCCCAACCACTAGAATTCCAGTCAAGAATTCTAGATCATGTCTCAAAAACCCCAACCACTAGAATTCCAGTCAAGAATTCTAGATCATGTCTCAAAAGCCCCAACCACTAGAATTCCAGTCAGGGATTCTAGTAAAGAAACAGGCCCTAAGACTAATGATTCTATTATCCTGTAAACATCAGTACATCACTAGAATTTGCTAATTCTCACTAACAGTTGTGTTGATAATGTTCCATTTCCTTTTGGATGTGATGGGGGGACAAATTGAGGTTATATACTAGCAGTTGACACTAGACTGCCTGGATATGTAATTGGGCAGATGTGGACACATGATGTGTGTCACATTTAGCTAGCCAAAAAAAGAAAAAATGCATTTATTGACTGGTCTATCATATATTGTAAAGAATGAGATAAACGAAGGAAGTTTGAAGACCCAAACAATACATTTTTTTATCACAATCCCATTGTACTTTCCGCTGTAGTGGTTTGTTGGGTTCTAAGGCCGTTCAGATTTTAGAACTGTTGGCTCATATTTAGAAGTTACGCATGATTTGTGGTCTCAATATGATGTTCAAGGCTACTTAGGCATCAGGTTATTCAAGAAGCTTCACTTTTTGAAATTCAAGATCGAGTGAAATAGTTTCGAGTTCAGCACTATTGATATGTTGAGGAGAAAGTTAGGTGGGATTGTTTGGAGGAGGAAAGAGAGTTAGACCAGAGGAGAAAAGCAGTGGAGTGGGAGGCAGCTAAAACTAAGATAGATGATTCACATGGAAGTTGTCTTGGACTCTTGGAGACAAAAATCTTGAGTGTTGTGGCATAAGGAGGGGGATCAAAACATGTAGTTCCCTTACCAGATGGCCGATGCGTGGAAGGGAAAGGCAATAGTATTATTGCAGATCTACTGGAAGTAATGGAGGGGGATAATTGTATTGAAAATCTATGTAGAGGGGAGGAGATTGCTAGACCAGTTTTACATGGAGTTCTCTTTCATTATGTTTTTCGAAGTCTGCCTAAATGGTTGGGGCATGATTTTGAGGAGGTGGAATTGGTTTGGGCTTTAGAGGAGTGGACAGATGACAAGGCCCCTGGGTCATATGGTTTGAACTTTTCCTTCATCAAAGCTGATTGGGGTTTTTTAGGTCAGATTTAATTGCCATGCTTTCAAAGTTCCATTGCAGGGATAAACTAAGTAGATAAATTAATGACACAGCCCAGAAGTACCTAATTTGGTGGAACTGAAAGATTCCAGGGCTTACTCCTGGTGGATGTGTGCATAAGATTTTGTTGAAGATTTTTGCTAATCATTTGAAGGTGGTGCTCATGGATATTATCAGTCTTCTCCAAGGGGCTTTTATTGTTCTCAGGCAAGTTTTAGACTAGCTGCTTATAGATAATGAGTTGATTGACTGGAGGAGACTGTCTGAAAATGAATGTGCAATGCTTAAGAATGACCTAGAGAAAGCTTATGAGCATGTTGACTGGTAGTTTGTCGATAATATACTTAATAGATTGGGTTGTGACCCAAATTGGAGAGGTTGATTTTGGCATATCTCGTCTTCCTCATTCTCAATTTTGGTTAATGGTTCCCAAACTGAAATGTCCAGAGCATTTATGGGCATTAGGGTGGTCTGTTATCTCCATTCCTCTTTACCATTGCGATAGGGGCAATGAGAGCCTTTTTCTTGAAGGCCAAGGATCAAGGGCTCATCGGTGGTTTTGAGGTCGGTAATAGATGCAATTACGCATTAGAGATTTGGAGATGACACCGCTTAATTCAGTTTGTCATGGTAGGAGGAGGTGATGGTGGTGAAGCACATTTTCAAATCTAGAGGTTAGGTGAGGTTTGAGGATCAACTTCTCAAAAGCGTGTTGTGAATGGGTAGTTCAAACGAGTGTATATACTCTTTAGCAAGCTGAATGAGCATTGGTTGAAAGCTTCCCATCAGCATTTGGGCTTGTCTTTGGGGGCTAATTCAAGATCAAAAGCTTGGTGGGAGATCCTTTGGTTGAAATGTTTAAAAATGAGCTATCTACATGGAAGAGGCAGTATCTTCCTTTGATGGCCATGTGACAGCAACCAATGTGACTTTATCTAATTTTCGTATGTACTGCTTGTCTTTGTTCAAGACGCTAGTGGAGGTGGTGAAAAAGTTAGAGCACATCCAAGGGAGCTCTCTTCGATTGAAATTCCGATTAGAGGAAGATACACTTGTTGAAGTGAAGTGGTGAATCCAAAGCAATGAGGTGGGTTGGCATGGGGGGTTTGGTTGAAAAGAACTCAGTTGTGGTGGAGATTTGGGGAAGAGAAAGTTGCTAAAGGAGAATAATTGTTTCTAAATATGGTGTGGATGAGTGGGATTGTGTTGCGGGTTATGTTTTTAGGCACAAAATGTCTAGTTGTTGGGTGATGTTGTCATGTCTTGGGATGAGTCTTTCCCACCTCAGTGATGGCGTAGCTCGGAGGCTACAGTGAAGATCTACACCTCTGACGGTGAGATCGAGCCATAAGACTCAAAACCCTAAGATCACTTCGGGGAAAATACCCAAAGGTAGCTCACGAGAACACTTCTCAACTTTTATTATCAATATATAGCATGAACATGTCAATAAGGAGGTTCTCTATATATAGAGTAGCATTGTTCCTAAATAAGCAATAAGGGAAATAGCTAATCCTAATCAACATATAAATTAGAAAGGAAATCTTCCTAAACAATTAAGCAACCTACTATTCTAGAAATAAGTCAATAAAGTAACACTACTAATCTAGAAAACATGTAGAATATGTGGACCCCATCAGATGGGTCCATCAAGGCCTGTGGGCCTTGTTCTTGGATTGTGAACGGGCTGCATCACTCAGGAGGAGGTTATAGACTATAGTATATTCTACATATAATACTTGTGCATAAGGGATGGGGAGTCTGTAATCCTTTATTTTTGAATTATGATGAATGAATTTTTGAAGTTGCGTGGCATATCTTATGGTGTTCGGGTTCTAATAAGGACCCTGCTATTTCTTTGTGTTCCATTGTGATGGTCTATTAGGAAAGAGTATGAATGGATCTTTAGCTCCTTAAAAAGATCGATTGACAAATTAATATCTAAATAAAAGTACAATTGGAACTGGGGAAGTGGGCTTTGGCAAGGAAGGAATTTGATAATCTTTGTTTTGATGATATCTACAATTGGGAAGCCTGTATGGGTTGTGTGTCAAGAATGGTGGAGAAGATAGATTTTCGGTTTCCTCCCCTTGTTGAGAAACATATGGGTTTAATTATAACCTTGGGTCATTGGCTTTGTTGTAATTTCGAGAGTAAGTTTCCCTACATTAGGATTAGTTTAAGTTTGAGTATTTTAGGTTGGAGTTGTGATGGGATTAGGATTAAATTTTCTATTATTAGGCTTCTTTGTTTGGTTATGATTAGGTTTCCTAGTTTGAATTGACATCTTTGGTTGTACTAGCTCAGTCAAGATGTAGCCCTAAAATTTCAACTTGGTATTAGGGCTTAGGCTGTAGGACTTGCTCTAGGGTTAGGTTTAGGTTTCTTCCTTTCTTTTTTGTTTCCCTTTTGAGGATGAATCTTCCTTTGATGATGAAAGAATTGGAGAAGATGATGACATTGATGTGGACATGGAAGAGGGCGATTTTTAGAGATGGGGATTGAAGATGATAACATTGATTTTTAACTTCATTTTACTAGAATTGGGTCACTTGATGGACTTTTAATCTTGTGTAGTATATGTTTTTTGCCTTTTAAACACTTTGGCATTTTGTATCAACAAGCTACATGCTTGTTTTTAACTTTTGATATCATAGATATGTTACTTATTTTTGATATCTAATATGTTTAGCGATTCAACTAGTAGTATATTGAGATGCTAATATGTTCAATGTATTGATGTTGATATGGATGGAAAATAGATAGATTATAGACATTTATAATTTTTCCTGTTTTTTCAATATTTTTTTTTGGTTTTTTTCATCTATATTTAAAAAGGTAGAAAATATCCTACGATTCGCGATATGATTCGATTCAACCCCTTTAACGATTCACGATTTGACTACCATGCATAGTTGGTCTAATCATTGTCTTGTAAAATTTTCCTTGAAATCTTGTTGGCATTCGACAAATACAAAGTACTCCATAAGCAAGTCTCCACTTCAACTATCCTACTTTTATCCTATGTTCGACATTTTCATCAATCTCCTCATCCTTACTATTTGTAGAGCCAAGGTAATATAAAGAATCTCTTTGTGGTATCTCATGGTCTTCAATTCTCACGCTAGTTTAAGCTCTTGCTATAGGCCCACTGATGTTACAATCCATATATTCAGTCTTTATAGGGCTTATTTTGAAGCCTTTGGATTCTTTCTAGAGGTTCGCATGACTGCTATTATAGCCTCTTTTTACTTTGGGTGTCCTAGGGCTTCATGAACTATGGAAATGGCGTTTCTTGGGTTTGTGCTTAGAGTGCTCTTGTTGCTCTTAACAACTCTGCCACATTTGTGGACTAGTTTGTTGCTATCAATTCAGCATTGTAGATATCTTTCCACATATATGACACTGATCCTATTGTTTGAGTGATGAGGTTTAGGCTCTGACGATCCTTTTTCCTAGTAAACATAGAATCCACCAAGGGATTTTTTTTGTACAGTCACAAAGAAATTTATCAAAATAAGAGAATCCACCAAGGGAATTCATGGTTTAAGTTTTGAAGGGTAATAATCTTCTTCCATCAGCTTGTGACTTTTATAATGTAGTTGCTTCTCTCTCTCTCATTTTGATTTGTAAAAATAAAAATAAAATTCTGATCTTTTATTCAACTAGCACCCTGTAATCCATACATCACTGCCATTCTGATACATAAGTTTTTTAGTTGTTAACGTATTATCAGTACTATGCATTCTGTAGTGAAATTGGTCTGTTCTCTAAAGTAGCTGGAACTTATCCCACCAAAACTTGTCTTTGATACAGGTATTTATCAACCAACTAAAGGAAGTTGTCCCAGCAATTCAAGAGTCTATATCGGAGCTCACAGAAGAAGTGAACAGTATCTCTTCCGCTGTTCCTATGGCCAAATATGATGGCAGATTGATGTCTCCTATTCAAGCTCAAAGTAGTGGAAGGACTGCAGTAAGTATCTTCAACTAATTTAATTTAGTTTCAAACCCTATGTAGGGGTTGCTGCTATTTAAGTTGTCTCTTTCACGAATTATCTGTAGATATACTGCATTTTCACTAATGATACCATTTCTTGTATGAAGCAGGAGAATGGAACTGATGAAGTCACAGAGGTGGCTTCAAAATTGTCAGCCATTCAGCTTGAAAAGACTCCAAACAGCCCTGCTTTGAAACTCCCACATTTATTTAGCTTGACTCCAACCTCTGGGAAAGGCGCACAAGCTCAGAAGCGGCAACCTGTAGCTCCCCAGACCATCCAGGTTGAAGAAGATTTTCCAGAAGGGAAATCTCTAGCCCAGCCTGTGTCTAATGATCATGTGGACTACCCAATACCAGGTTTACACAGTTATATCTTGCTACTGTCTGCATATTTATGCATCTTTTTTCTGAGCATGTCATGAACTTCTAATGGTTAGCCTCTGTTTTATTTTCTTTTCTAGTTTCCATGCATTTGCAAGTTGTAACCCATACACTGCTACATTAATTGGACAATACAAAGAGGTCGAGATTTTCTTTTTCTGCCAGTATTCCTCTATCTTGTGGAAATTACTTCAAGATACATTAAACTATTTGTTTCTTATATTATTTTTTGGTTTCTTGAAATAAAAACTGCACAGCTTCTTGAGCAAATTATAAATATATTGTATATTTTTCGAGATATTGTATCACCGGAGAACGGAAGGTTATATGATACCCTAAAATGGCACTCAATACTCTGTTTGGATCACCAGACAGTAGTGGGTGATGCAACATGGTGAAGCCAAGATATCTCTAAATATCCTGATCCATTTTAGTTTTCTATCTGAAATATTTGCTTCCCGTTTCTGCAGATGGTGGCAGTTCTTATGTTCAAAACCTAAGGAGATCTGTTCGGGAAGCTGCCCTATCTGTGCAATCCAGCAACCTGGAATCATTGGAAGATAACAAAGATAATGTCTCGGAACATTTCTTCGTACCATTTTCAGTGAGCAGAACTCCCCATGTGAGAGAGGAGACCAAATTAGTTCCTGAGAAAAGCAAACAACTGTTTGTGCCAAAACCAGAAGCCTTCGTGCATAAGAATGGTACTGCTGATCATAGTGCTGATGGATCTATTGATAGCAAGTTCGATGAATATCGGGACGTCTTGAAGCACTTGGATCTACTTGAAGAGTATGACAACCAAGAAAATGTTTTTTCCCATGCAGCTGCTGATACACGAAGTACGTTTTACGACATTGAGAATGCTCAGGACCAAGGCTTCTCACCTCCCTTGCTGATGGATACATCATTTTTCGCAGATTCATATGAGGATTTGCTTGGTATGCTTGTCTCATAATTTCCCCCTACCTCATACACTCCTACTTACGTTTCATTTTTTATTTTTCTTAGTCATTGATCTTCCTGTTTCCTAGACTAGACTGAAACTGGTGTCATCATAAGCAGCTTATCACGGCCATAATATCTTGATCATTTTAAGTTGTATTCATGGATGAGACTAAAGGGATTCATATCAGATATGGGTCAGCACACATCTAGATTTTTTGTATTTTCTTTTTGTTTGACGATCTTGATTTTTTGTATGGATGATAGTTAAAAATGACAGTGACATTTATTACAATAGATAAATTACATAAACATTGTCAAATCATTAAATTGATATTCAGCATGAGTACCTGTATCTGAGCATCAGTAGATGATGCCCAATACTTCTGTTTGGCTTCACTAACTGTGGAGCTTTTATAAGCCTCAGGCACGGGGTAAGGCCATACCACATCCGGATAGAATCAGCGTTCACAAATACAATAAACTATTTCTTTGCTGATTGTACAATTTCCTTATTCCTGTGAAGAAGTTACTTTAGTTGGCTCCAATGATGTAGGCCAGACAATAGGTCGGCCAATCCATTGGGCCCAGCCCATAGACTTAGTGGGACATCCATTTATTTTAGGAGTATTATTAAGTAGTTTGATTTTATTACGATTAATATTAGTAAGTTTCCTATTTTGTTTAGGCTTATTCAGATATTAGAAAGTATTGTTTCTTAGGGATCAAGCCAACTCCTCTATATAAGGATGTTAGGCTTCATTGTAACGGCAATGCTTATATCAATTATTGAAAGAATTCTGAGTTTTCTCATCAATTATGGTGTTTTTCCTCATTGTGAGGGTGCCGTAGTAGCGGGATCCATATTTGGATTCGATCAAACCTTTGGGAGATTAATCTATTCGTCGATCGTGGATCTTGGGCTGCGCCAATTGGTATCAGAGCCAAAGAGCGATTGCCAGGAAGCCAACTGTCTTCCCGGATTTCTATTCCATCATCATCTAGCCATCCCACTTCTTCCATTATCTCAACCCAACTTCACCTTCCGAAGTACCCTACCACTGAGGCTTTTTTTTTCTCACCTCGCACGACCCTATCCGTGTACAAACCCTAACCTCCAAAACAGAATGCCAAAATCTCATCCAACCATCTTTTAGCCATTTGAGACCTCAATTCCTAACCATTCAAAAGACCCTCAAACCCAAACCCCGAAAGACCGGGATCTGAAAACCGGGGGGGGGGAGGAGAACCCAAACCCCCGAAAGATCGGGATCTGAAAAACAGGGGGGGGATTTAAAATTCCTATATCCTTTTATGCTTTGGTGAAGGTCAATTTATTTGAATACATGTGACTTCTCTAAGAAGTACACAAACTTATGATCTAAATATCAAGCATATAATCAATAACCATACCCATCAACTACAAACATAGATTATGAGCATCAACCATAAACATAAACTAAGCACAAGTAATCATCCACCATACATAACACAAGAAATTTATAGTGGTCCGGCCAATGCACCTACATCCACTCCCGGATTTCCTACCGGATTTTCCATTATCCCCATTTGAGGTTTTCAGTTCACCTCTAACCTTACAAACCACTCATGCTTATCAAGGATTAGCAATAACCTTTACAACCACTTTATGCTTTTCAGAGGCTTAGCAATAATCTATTCAGCAATGAAAATTAACTCTCTAAATTGTGTCTATCAATACACTAAGAGAGATACATTTGAGTACAATTTTTGTGCCTCCTAACATAGGCTGATGTAAAATGTAAACTCATCTCAAGGCATATGCATTGTGAATACAAAGATTTATGAATGATGCATGTACTTAAAAATCTCTATCTCATTTTGAAATTTAATACTCATTAATGATGCAAAGATGAAAACCATAAATGTGAGATAGAGGTATTAAATGATGCACACATGTTTAAAATGATGAACACACTAGTTTTTGAAAATGCAACCTAAGCTAGCAAGTTTGTTCTAAACATGAAATTAATAACATGTGCAAATCTAGTCAAATGTTGAAAACATATGACTAAGCATGTTTAAAATCCAAAGCATGTTATGCAAACAACATTTGAACAAACATTTAATCATGCCATTAAATGGAACAAGATTTAAAAACAAAGCATGAATTAATTTTGAGAAAAGGGAGCAAACCCATTTGAAGAATCAAAGATTGAAATCCATGGATTAGCCTCCCAGTCTTCCTCTAATCTAGCCTAGTTGATCCTCCTTTCTTGGCCCTCAAAAGACTAAAAAATGTTGTCACAAATCCCAAGGAAGAGGCTCAAATTTATAGAAAAACACTTTCCAACGGCTATATGGCCAGTTAACCTCACCTCCAACGGTCGAAACCCAATAGCTAGTTTTTCAAAGTCGGTTAGCTGACCTCTTGCGGTTAACCGCTAGGTGACCACCAAGTGACCGAAATGCACAACTAGGAGTTTTTTTGTGCATCCAGTTATTGTGACCGCGTGAGGTGACCGAACTCCATGGCAGTTAACCGACTATCCCCTGATATTTTGATTTGAAAATGATTTTCAGAAAGGGCTTTTTGGCTGTGGAAAAACAAGACTTGATTTGACTACCATGTTTGAAAATGAAATTCAAAATGTGGTTCGAAACATGTTTACGCATGAATTTTCAAAATTCCAATTGATAAAACTTTTGAAGCTAACTTGTAAAGTTCAAAACATGCATAAAAGTCAAGTCTTAAAAAATTTGATGCCGTTCATGAAAAGTTTAAGAAAAAATGCATGAAGATTTCCAAGATGCAAAGGTTAAAATTTATGAGAAAATGAGAGATCAAGCTATCATGAAAATGTGAATGAATCCAATCAAATTGCAACAAATGAAAACCCTAGTAAACCCCTCATCCTGAAAACTTTCATACCAAACCCATCTCGTCACTGTCGACCCTAATCCCCTTAAACCCACTCTCCTAAAACTTACCGAAAAGGCAAAAACACTAAGCCACAAACAAGATACCC
The DNA here is from genome assembly GCA_038049695.1 of Cinnamomum chago. Classification (NCBI taxonomy): domain Eukaryota; kingdom Viridiplantae; phylum Streptophyta; class Magnoliopsida; order Laurales; family Lauraceae; genus Cinnamomum; species Cinnamomum chago. The sequence goes on along the minus strand of CP142454.1, from coordinate 71,535,506 downwards.
AATTACCCAAAACCCCTAATCCTATCCTAACCTGCAAATCAACACCCTTGAACCACCCCACTCTTCACTAAGGTAGAAACCTTGCAAAAAAAAAAAAAAACCCACCAATCCTCATCACTGAGACATTCCCAGACCCCTACTCTGTCGAACTGAAAAAAAAAGTAGAAATAGAAAGAAGAAGAGAAGGCTGAGTCAAGAAGAGTACTTGGCACTCTTTGATGTTAGCTGTATCGCCGCTGCACCTCCATCGCATCCTAGCACCATCTCCACCGCAGCGGTTATCACCGAGCTCGCCATTGTTAGTAGCTCGAAATCCCTTCACCTTCGCCTCTTCCAGTCGAAGCAGTAGCACAAAGTCCCTTCCTCCAGGTATTCGTCTAATTAATTCGTCGAAGGTAAGAGGTCAGACCCTCCCTCTCTTATTTTCTTCACTGCACGAAAGTCGAGACTGAGAAAAGGAGAGTGTGAAGTGTGGCACGTGCAAGCCACAGTTGGACTTCAGTTTGGGTTTGACCTGAACCTGAACCAACACAGACAACCAAAAAAATAAGTGGTCAAGCAGAACCTTGCAAACCGGGCAAGCCCTATCCGCGTAGGAGCTTTCAAAGTCCAGCCCACTCTACACAAGCGTTGACTTTCAGCAATCAATCTTTGAACGGTGATATTGGGGCCATTTGCAATCTGATCAACAATCCATATCTGCCAGCATACTCCAATCGAGAAGCTCTGCATATCACGTAAAGTCCTTTTTGCGTCCAAATCATCATGGGGATTTTTGGACACAATTGAAATTCAAAAGAATTTTGTATAAGCACAAATATGGTGATTGGTATTTTGAGAATGAGTTCTATTTTGAGCAATTTTTCAATTTGAAGCAAGATGTGACGGTTGATGAATATACCTGCCAATTTCGAGAGTTACTAGATATATGTGAACTAGAGGAAGATGAGACACATGATTTGGTTTGTTATGTCAGAGGCCTGAGACCAAATATTGTGAAGAATATGATTTTTTGCAAAACCAGTCAAGAAGCATTCTACATAGAGCACATGCTTAGACTGTCTCACATGCAACAATGGAGTTTTGAAGAAAGAAAGTCTCAACAAAGACCTAGGGCCCACGTTGTGGAGAAACTTTTTGCAGGAGAAGATAATCCCATGCTTGTCATTCGTCGACTCAATACAAATGAGAAGGAAGAAGACTGGAGTCAGATTAAGAAATTCCACATATGGGTAATAGTTGAAAACAAGTCCGCTAATTTGATTATTGACAATGGTAGTGCAATAAATTTTGTCGCACAAAAGGTTATTGACAAGCTTAATTTGCCAGTTGAGAAGCTTCCTAAGCCCTACCAAGTCACATGATATGTCATCCCCGCGATTCATAGATGTTTGGTATCATTCAAGATTGGCCATTATGAGGACAAAACTTGGTGTGATGTGATCCATATTAATAATGCTCATATTCTTTTTGGGCGTCCATGGCTTTTTGATTGGGAAGTGCACAATGATAAAGAGATGAACACATATACCTTTTTTGTGGAATTAGAAGAAGGATTAGACTCCTTACAATGAAATCAACGACCCCGTCTTTGTGTACATCATCACCTTCAACCGAAGAACCACAAAAACAACAAAAAGTTGAACGAGAAGTCATGATTGCACCAAAAGCAAAGAGTGGTTTGTAACAGAGCCAACAATTGAAATGTCTACTGGCCAGATCACACATCCGAAATAAATTCATACGTCAGAAGAAGAGACACCTCCAAAGTACTTCTACATGGAGTAAAAGACCGCATCAAGCTTTCCAGCCATGTGGTGCGCATGCAAATAAAAAGAAAAGACAGAAGTTTGTGCGATTGATTTTTGACCTAGGAGGACATTTTCCAAACTTGCGGTCGAATTCTTTCCGGCATTATCAAGCTGTCAACTCGCCGGAGTCAAATTTTTCCATGCTCGAGAGAATTGTTGCAGGGCAGACAATAGGTCGGCCAATCCATTGGACCCAGCCCATAGCCCCAACGGGACATCCAATTCTTTAGGAGTATTATTAAGTAGTTTGATTTGATTAGGATAAATTTTAGTAAGTTTCCTATTTTGTTTAGCCTTATTCAGATATTAGAAACTATTATTTCTCAGGGATCAAGCCAACTCCTCTATATAAGGATGTTAGGCCTCATTGTAATTGCAATGCTTATTTCAATTGCTAAAAGAGTTCTGAGTTTTCTCTTCAATTATGGTGTTTTTCCTCATCGTGAGGGTGCCCTAGCGGCGGAATCCATGATGGATCTGGGGCTGTGCCATCAAACCATGTCATGGTTATAGTAAATATAATAACTCCAACCATTCACAAATATAATAAACTCTTCCTTTGCTGATTGTAGAATTTCCTTGTTCCTGTGAAGAAGTTACTTTAGTTGGCTCCAACCATGTCATGATTATATCCCATGAAGACCCAACATTTTGAAAATCTTCTAATACTTTCCCGATTTAGAAATTACTGAGAACAAGATTTGTGACAGTGGACAGGATTCCCAAGCACATATCCTTATTTTTCTATGGGCCATGTCTGCTGAAAATTTGAATTTTGTGGCAAGTCCAGTCCCCTGAACATATGAACCATGGATCGCAATCTGCGTAAGAGGATATCCTAGAAACTATATTGACTGCAGTATCCTGTCCATCTATAATCCATGGTGAATTTGCACTCCTGGCCATTCTCTTTTTTAATCATTCATTTGATTCTCACCAGTTGGACAATGTGTAGTGTAAGTTTAATTATGTTCTCCAGCTGTAACGGGGTTTCCAAAATCTTGAAACTCATTACAATCTCACATTCTGTATAATGTTGTTGTTGCTTATTACATTACAATGGATCTCAAAAACAGTACCATGTCCCTTTCTAATTCTTCCATCATCGTCATGTTGTTATTGTCATCATCATCATTGAAGCTTTATCTAATCTTCTGATGTTAACTTTGTGAATTCTACTTCATCAAAAAGTGGGGGATCATATCCATCTAGATTCTTCCATATTAGCTATGTATTCATTCTAACCTGGCATCTGAGTTAGGGTGGCAACGGTTCAGGTTGGGTTGAGCGCTATGTATATAGGGGGTTATGGGCTAATTGGTGCCCAACTCATTTGTTAAATGGTTGAGTACTCTAGCCCAAGTCTGACCTGCAGATAAACGGCTCTATCGGACCTGTTCCTTACAAGTTACAATCAAAACCTTAAATAAATTAAGTAAATAAAAACTCTAATTAGGTAGACCAAGTAAAGACCCTAATTCCTTATAAAAAATAAATAAAAACTGTAATTGAAATCCATTTTAGTTAAAACCAATGAAAAAAACCCAATCAATTTTAATTAAAATCAATGACAAAAACCCAATTATCATTATCATCATAACCCTAATCAAATTACCCAATTAAATCCCTGATCAAAACCCTAGTAAACATTTCCAAGCAAAGCCCTAATCAATTCCCGATCAGTGCCCTAATAAAACCCCAACCAAAATCAAGAATCAGAACCCAAATCAAACGCCTGATGAGTTGGGGGGATTAGTAGTTCTGGTTTGGTTCATGGTTGGGTTAGCCAGTTTGGGTCCAGTTTCAGGTTGGTGGGTCCAGGTTTTGCCACCTGTAATCTGAGTCATGTATGGGGAACTCTTGAATCACTTACATTTATCTTATCCAAGAGTAAAATTGTTTACTTAATTTTTTCTAGCAAAGCATGCCTGTGCTAAGCCCTGGCCCAGAAATAAAAACACTTCCAATTTGTGGCTATTTTATGAGATATTAATTAATGAGAAAATAAATATAAAACAAACAAATATGAAAATAAATATAAAACAAACAAATAGGTCATTTATTACGGTTTGAAGCATGACTCAGCCCGACATTTATACAAAGTAAATATTACTTTTTATATAAATGAGTATGAAACTTCAAGTCTTATGTAAATTAACATTTGCAAAATTGCATGTGGCCCCATCTTTAGGAATTAGAATATGAGGCCCACTTTAAAAAAGTTCATAGTATGTGGAGCCCATATGTATAAATCACTATCAAGGACCCACTTTTAAAAATCACAAACATTATGGATTTTCTAACCATAATAGATATATTAAAATTCTAAATCCACCTAAAGAAGTCTCATTTTAACTTGGTTGGATAGAGTTATTGAGCAATGTGGATTTTTTCATCTGGACTCTTTAATCACCTATCCATAATAGATATATATTAAAATTTGAATTCACATAAAGAAGCTTAACAAAAGTGGACTCTGAATTGATTGATAGACCTTACCTCTTGAAATTGATTTGAGATCCAATTTCTCAAATTGATTTGAGATTAGAGTCAAATTTTGCAATCGATTAGCAAATTGGACTCCATTTTCGAAATCGATGCCTATGTCTATAATATATAATAATTGGTACATGTTCTTATCATTAATGCTATAAACTTGTGCATGCTTTTGAGGTCAAACTTGGGTTTATGGCCTGTGCTGTACCTTTGACGTCAACACTCTACTTGATTATTGTTGGATCATCATCATCATTTTATAATAAATTGTGTACCGCATTCTTGCAGCACCATTGTCCGAAATTGATGCTGCTTTGATGGAGCAATGATTCTAAATGATGGCAATGTTTGATCCTGCTATGTTTTGCTGGACTCAAAAAACCCGAGTTGGAGCTTGTGTTGGGAGCTCTGAAGCTGAATCATTAAACAAATACATTGATGTTATGTTGTAAAGTAGGCAGGTTGTTGCAATGTGCCATTTGTGAGAGCAATTCAAATCCAGAGAATGCTTAGAAGCAGATGTTTGTAATTTGTATTTTTTACTCAATTCATTGCAATGGGGCTTCTATTTGTTTTGCAGACACTGTTACTTTTTCTACCTTATTCTGTCACAGGCTATAAAGTTGAACTGGTAAGGTTTTGCTGGTCTCACACAGCTACGCCATTTCGCTGGACTGCCTCTAATGATCCATGATTCATGGCTTAGATCCAATCAAGGTAGATGATTTTCAATGGGTAGTTAATTTTCTTCTTTTGATTTTGTTTTTGTTTTCCTTTTTATTTGGGTACTTTCTCACTCAGGTTGAGAGGATACAAGGGGAAAGCCATGTCCTGTGATGAAGTCATGCTGTTGTCGTTACACCACTGATAGCAGCTTATATCTAATTTATCCCTCATTAGCCCTGAACTGCTCTGTTGATCATGTGTGCAATATATTGGTATGTTTTCTATACATAATCACGTGACTGTCAGCCGGATTCCATTTGTAAGAGGGTTCTGAGTTGCAAACGGTGTCTTACCACATCAGGTTTTCCCTGGCTGCCCTGAGATCCACCCCCTCGGCATCCTCCACCTGAGGGCTCTTTCAACTCACCTAAGGTTTCCTTCTCTCACTCGAGAGGGCTTCTTCTACTGGCGTGGGTTTGATGGGTCACAGCCAGTGTTGATCGTGTGGGATATATGGTGATTATTTTTTCTATTGATCTGGGACAGCTTTTGGGGGGACATCACACATAGGTGGACCCTGAAAGTTTGGATAGGATATTAGCAGCCGCCGGGATGGACATTCGACAATTTATCATAAATAATTGCATGAGAGGAACCCATCATCTTAATTATTTGGAAAATTTAAATATCCCTTGCACTTTATTAATTTATTACCTTTCCCATATTCTATTCTTTAGATGTTCCTATATTTGACTTTTATCGCCCACAGTTTCTTTTGTTTGACAAAGAGCAAGGAATCCATCAGTCAGAGTGCCGCACCACTTGCGTGTTGAGACTTGAGAGGGATAGAGAGATAAGAGCATGATCTCTTTTCATTTATTTTGATGTTAACTGGATTCCATTAGATTGGGCAGTGAAACAGGTGTAATAAATGGGTCCCATCCCAATATCCCAATATCCCATGCCTTGTATGATAGGCCCCCTATGAACAATGTGCGTCTATTTCTTACTTGCCGTGTGCGGCAAATGTTCAGTAGTCTCTGGAGTCCACGTAATGATAATTTGAATAGTCATTTTTTCCAGTGCAATGACCTTAAATTTCACTTCAATTAGTGTGGGTCTCACTATTAGATTTAGTATGTGACTGATAACTGGATTAATTCATATGAGTAAAAATTATATAAGATTGTGTTAATTACGTTATCAGCCATATGATCAATCTCACGGTAGAATCTAATTATGGAATTCACTCTGGTTGAAATGAAATTCGAGGGAGGAGATGACATTCATCTTGAACTAACTTCCGGGATAATCTAAAACTAGCAACAAACGCCCGTGCTGAGCTCGGGCTAAAACAAAGATAGAGTAAATTATTATAATAATTAAAGAAGAATCCACTATCATTATTTTTAAGAATTTTTAGAAGAAAATAAAGTGGGAAAAGACATTAGATTTTATGGTAAAAGGAAGAAATTATCGTGAAAAATAATAATGAGAATCTTGTAATATCGCACCTATAAAATTTTTATAAATTGAAAAAATGCATGGGTTGAAAGTCTCTACTAAAAAAGAGAAAACTCTGGAGCAAAAAGAAATTTTTTTACCATTCAAAGAAGGAAAAAAATGAGAAAAGAAAAAATAAATGCATTCATTTTCCTATCAATACCCGGCTGGGGGCTCAATCTGTTAGGTATATCGTGTGGAGTGTATGAGTCCCACACCAATGCCCTAAAACACTAGCTACTTGTTTTAAGCCTACTTACCATTAAAACACACCTGTTTGAAAATGCAAATCAAATCCACATCCAACCAAACACTTAAGAATGAAAGAGACGTGAGACGTGTAGAATCATTTTATTCTACATCCTTTTATTCTACATCAATGTCTTATATTTATTTAATATATATATATATATATATATATAAAGATCCAAGGAAAAAAAGTCCCTCACATGGGATCTATACTTGGTGCAAGATAACGATAGAGAGGGCAATTTAATTGCTTTCATCAATGTTGAGGCTCTAGATTTTACTTAAATGTTGAAGCATCAAAATTAACCTCATTGCAAGCATGTGCAATAAGTTTTATAATTTAGAAGTCCATTATTGAAAATATATGACAACTCTTTGAAGGCTTCAGTTCAACAAAAGCTCAAGTCCATTTAACATTGAATCGGGTTAATAAGTTTTATGAGGGGGGTCCTACTAAGATAGTGCATAAGTTAGATTTATTAAATTCTCTAAAACTTTTACGGGGTAACACGTAAGTGAAAGAGATTGTTATTTTTTTATCATAAGATATATATAGTGGGCCCCTTTAGAAGGGTCTTTTGTGTTATTTTTGAAAGATTAACTTTAATTTTTAGGAGATATTGATTGAGAGACTTTAGGAGATAGAAGATATGGATAGATATTTTTGGAGAAAAAATAGTCGAATGTGATGACATGGCTCCTTAAATCACTCTAAGTTTTTTATGTATATTTATTTAAAAGGAAAACTCCTCCAATACTGACGTGGCACCCTCAGTGGGCATTGACTGATCAATCGCCCCTTTAGACACGCCTACCCCACCTTGATGAGCATCATTTTGGCACTGATGGGGACGTTTATCGTTATTGGATTTTATCAAAATTTATCTACAACACAAGCAAAAATTGTACTTTTAACTCCATCTAATTAAAGGCGTTATCATCATCTAACTGGTCTGATAATCGGCCACACCCAAATCAATCCATTCTCCCTCCATGCTGATCAGGCATCAAGTGGGCTCCACTTCACATTAGAGTAACACCCGTGTGACCCATCAATGGCTGTGGCTGCTGGAGGGCTACAACAAATGTTCTGTGGTTTGAAAGAGGTTTTGCCTTCGAATTTCCATATATAGAGTTAGTTGGTGATTCTATCTATCCGTGGTTTTACCAATAATAAATCAAACGGGGTTGGTGGATTGCCATGGTAACAAAACAGACCAAAAAGATAAAAAAAAAAAAAAAAAAAAAAAGTGGCAGTAGTCTTCGTGGACGGCCCTTTACAGCCTCAACCGAAATTATCCTGTCGGAAGAACTCCATAAATAGGTTGAGTTGAATGACTAAACTACCTTTTTACCTGCCCAAATTGCACTCTTTAACCTCCCCAATCCAATCCTCTCAACCTCCAACACACTCTAGCCACTGCCTTTGCTAAATCTGGGACACCTGAAACAAAGGCCACTAGATTGATGTTTCAACAAATCTGCTTATATTTATTCTAGGATTATATATCCATGAGTAGGGGCAGGGCCCTAGAATATAAAAAGTTGTTGAAAGTCACAATGGCTCCATCACCCATGCATTGTTGTTAGCCAAATTTCACACCTTTTTCACTCTTTCTACATTGGAGACTCGAGCACACTCACTTTCACTGCGAGCATAATATGTCGCAACCAACTCAACTCCGGCTTGGGACTACAGGTGCACATTGGCGGCGGTTTGGATTGATTTAGAGGGAAAGCCAATAACCAAATCGAATTCATCGGTTTTTTATTTTCCCAAATTGAATCGAACCTCCAATGTGATCAAACCAAACCGAACCGAAATGAACTGTTTTGGTTCGGTTCGGTTACAATTTTCTTTTTTCTTTTTTATTTTTTTCACTAAAAAAATGGTAGTTTAATTGGTGAGAGAGGTTGGACTTCAAGTAACGGAGTGAGGGTATAAGTATTCTTCAAATAATTTTTCATTTTCTTTTATATATTTTTATAAAAAATTTAGATTTATATAATTGGTTCGGTTTGAGCAGTTTAACTTCACATAAAAAATATAGATTTATATAATTGGTTCGGTTTGAACGGTTTAACCTCACTTTCTAACCGAAAACAGAATTGAAATTAGCGGTTCAAAGGAAATTCGAACCATGATTAAATCAATCTACTACAATAGTGGTTTTTTCGTGCACCCCTATTTGAAACGGATCCAATTTTTTCGCAAAATTTATTGCATGTAAAAAATGTATGGTAAAGCTGCCGAGAGTTGAAATTCTAGCAGATGTTAGTTACTATTGGCCACTGCTCCATTGACGATTAGGACCCACAAATTGGACAGAGAGAGACATTTCTTCTTTCCTAATCTCTTCTTCAAGACTCAAGAGCCTCTTTTTTTGAAAAAAAAAAAAATAATAATAATAAAGTTGAAACAGAAGTGAAGATGGGATTTAAGTAGATTTTGGAGGGTCGTTTTGGGCAGTAGCTTTCTTCCTCTCAGAAAGACCGAAAGAAAGCCCACCAGTCTTAGTTGGAATTTGGAATGCAAACAAAAGCAGGAACATCTGCATTTCATCGAAGCATCTCACCATATGCAGACAATAAACAGTACCCTATAGCAGAGAGAAAGAGAGAGATAGGTTTTGATTTTTGGTGCCTATTAAAAGTGACCCAAATCCTGAAATTGCTGTTTCATACTCTTGAGAACATCAAAGAGCTCTTGTTGTTGTAAGTATATCAAAGCTCCCTTCCTTTGGGTTGAAAAGACTCTTCCTTTTTCTTTTTCTCTGTCTGTCTGATTGATTTTTTTTCCTCTTTCTTTTTCTACATCTGTTGAACGATTGCTTGGGCTGATCAGACCCAGATCGTCTTCATCTTTTGATCAATCTGATTTGTCATCAATTTGAGGAAAGGAGAAAAAGAAGAAAGAGAAAAAGATAGTTTATTTTTTGGCAAAGGAAGAATAGATGGGAGAGAGAAGAAGCTTATGAGGTGAATTTATTCTGATTATTCTTTTTCCCCATTTCTTTTTTTTTTTTTTGTTGATTTTGGGACTGCAATGGGATTTTGCATTATGGGTTTTAACTTCTTGATGGAAGGTAGGTTTTTTCTAATTTGATTTTGGATTGGTGGGAGCAGAGAAAATACCTTTTTTTCTTCATTTGGAAGGAAAGATGGATTGGAAAGCTGGGATTTTATAGCCGATCTATGGTCTAAATGGGTTTTTGAAGTTCAAATGAAAGGTGGAATTCTTTTGACTTGATTTTGGAGAAACAGCTTATTTCTTCTGTCGAGCTCCGAATCTGAGGTGAGTTCCTGCATCTGGGGGTTTTGACTATCCAGGTTGGCTGATTTCTTTGCTTGGATTGGAAAAGTGAGAGAAGGTAAAATCCAAATGGAAGGAAGAGAACAGAAGAAAGAGGCTAATGAGGTGGATAGGGTCATGTGTCCTTTCTTAATCCCTCAATTGAACTGGTACCTGCATTTGGTCTTTTTCCTCTAACTAGAAGGTGTGGCCTTTTTCCCTTCATGAAGGATATTCCTACTTTGAAAGAGATCTTAACTGCAGCACTGTGATATCTATTTAGGACTTGGTAGTTGTTACTTCCTCTCTCAGTTATGATCAAACAGATTCTTGGAAAGCTCCCTCGCAAGCCGTCTAAATCGGCAGAGAATCGTGATTTAGGGGGAAGCGCTGCCCTATCTTCGAATGCTTCCAGCAACTCAAGAAGCAGTGGAATAAGTGACACAATGAGCAATCGATCTGGGTATCAAAGCAATTCAATCCTTCAGAACCATAATCCAGGTGTGGATTTGGGGATGATTCATGGGAACAAACAGCCCCAGGTCTCTAATTCAAAGCTTAATGGTAATTTGATCGCATCTTCCTATGAAGCACTTCCAAGTCTTAGGGATGTCCCTAGCTCAGAGAAACAGAATCTGTTCATAAGAAAACTGAACTTGTGTTGTGTTGTGTTTGACTTCTCTGACCCGACAAAGAGCTTGAAGGAAAAGGACGTCAAACGCCAGACGCTGTTAGAACTTGTGGATTATGTCAGCTCACCAAATGGGAAGTTCGCTGAAAATGCTATGCAAGAAATCATAAAGATGATATCTGCAAATTTGTTCAGGGCATTTACATCTACACCTCGGGAGAACAAAGTTTTGGAGGCATTTGATTTGGAAGAAGAAGAGCCTTCCATGGACCCTGCATGGCCGCACTTGCAACTTGTATATGAATTTCTTTTGAGGTTTGTTGCATCACCTGAGACAGATGCGAAGTTGGCTAAGAGGTATATTGATCATTCTTTTGTGCTTAGGCTGCTCGACCTCTTTGACTCTGAAGACCCTAGAGAAAGAGAGTACTTGAAAACAATTCTCCACCGAGTCTATGGTAAATTTATGGTACACCGTCCATATATAAGAAAAGCTATCAATAACATCTTCTACCGATTTATATATGAAACAGAAAAGCATAATGGTGTTGCTGAGCTGTTAGAGATTCTTGGAAGTATAATCAATGGTTTTGCATTGCCATTGAAGGAAGAACACAAATTGTTTCTTGTTAGGGTGCTGATTCCACTTCACAAGCCGAAGTGCATACCTATGTACCACCAACAGTTATCATACTGCATCACCCAATTTGTGGAGAAAGACTGCAAACTTGCTGATACTGTGATCAGGGGCTTGTTAAAATACTGGCCAATTACAAACAGTTCAAAAGAAGTCATGTTTTTAGGAGAGCTGGAAGAGGTGTTGGAGGCGACTCAACCTGCGGAATTCCAGCGTTGCATGGTGCCGTTGTTCTGCCAGATTGCTCGTTGCATGAACAGTTTGCATTTTCAGGTAGAAAGATTTTCATCTTTTATAAAGTTTAATTTTAATGGCTAGGATTTGATTTAAAAAAATAAAATAAATGGATAGGATTGGAAGCTTTTAAAGTCTCAAGCGACAAATAATTCTTTTTCCAATTCCGTTCTAACATTTTACCACTTGCTGTTTTGCTTTTGTGTTGTACATGCTTCCTTTGTGCAAAAATAAATGTTAGATCCGGTAACCTTCTTTTAGCTGTCATTTTGTCACCATGGAGCCCTGAGTTTCTTTGATAATTATGTTTTCTTTAAAATTCAAATTGTAATTGCTCCAGCTGGGGCGGCAAACCCGGGAACTCTTCCTTGGGAGGGCCACTATGTAGAAACAAAATCTTGGGAGGACCAAGTATAAAAAAGTGCATATAATTTTTAAGGCATATAAGGCCTTTTTTGAAAACTTGGGGGGGGGGGCGGGGGCGGGGCATAAGTAAAAAACTATAAAAATTTTTAAAACCTCAAGGGGTTTTCTGAAATTTGTGGCCCCCTCGCCCCTGCGGTTCCACCAGTGTGCTCCAGCTTTCAGCATCATGTTTATAACTTGCTACCTTTTACTTATTGTTCTTGTATGTTTTTGGTAACTTTGAAGATTATCATGTAATCTGAGTATAAAACCTTGAATTAATTTCTCTTTATCATGTTGAAAAGAATGCTCATAATTGAAGTTTCTTGTGGATTCTCGTGCATTCTTTTGAATGCTATCAAAGAAATGCCAATAAGATATTCTGATTCTTTCATCATGCTAAGATTATGTATTACAATATGCATTTCTATGACCATATGTATGCGAGTCCTTGTGGATGCTGAAAAGCTGTCTAATGACGTTTAAAAAGCTTGTTCCCATTGCTGCCTATCTGTTCTTCAGTTTTGTTTGTATATAATATAAGTACAAACTTATTTGCTAAAAACATTGTTATATTTACTTTTGTTGGTAGGGTCTTTATTATGGTTCAAAATTGCAGTTGCGGTCGCCATTGCGGTCGACACTGAAAACCTTTATGACATGGCATTGCGTCACGGCTCATGGTCATTACGGTCTATCGCGTTGCAGATTGTTTTTGCCCAAAAAAATCCGAGAAAATATGCAAAAAATTCAGCATATTATAAAATGTTAAAAAACAATGTTTTTTTCCCAATAGTAAACACTTTAAAGCAAAATTATGGTCCCCCTAAGTTATAACATCCTGTATCATTGTCTTTTCTGAAAACTATGAAGTTTGTTCTGAATTATATAGATTTACATGTATATACTAAAATAAATTGAATTATGACAAATTTTATAGTATGCAACCATAATTTTGAACTAAACATTAGTGTTAAACACTTAAAGTCAAGAAACTAGCAGGTCTCAATTACTTAATCATCAAGAAAAGTTAACACTTAACGTCTTCAAGTAACATTTACTACATCAAGATGAATTAAATAGTTAAAGCAATGGAGAATTGACATTTATGATTTACTTGAATTTCTGGGAGGAGACCTGAATGCTTAAGACAAGAGGCAATGTATGAGTAGTGGTCTGGCTTGATATCATCATTATCGTCATTTCTTGGAGGATAATAGTAATAATAATCAAACTCCCGTGCCGCACTCCCATGGTTCCCATGTGGATGTTGTGGTTGAGGAGCGAAAAAGCCTTTATATGAGTATGTGTCATTAGTAGACTATGATGATTGGGGTTAGTCTCGTAACTCTCGTCCATAAAACTTGTGGGGTAAACAATTGGGTGGATCATTCGGATTGTAGCCATAGTTGTGGAAACCCCACAATTACATTAGAGAAACTAGTGGTGATGGCGTTGGCCAATGAGGCTGTTGTCACATGGCCTTTTGGTGGCTGACATCACCACCAGAAGTACCCTCTTCGCTGCCAAAGCCGCTACCACTAGTCCCTGCTTGCGATGATTCGGTCGGTGGGACAATTCTTTGGTAGCCATGGCTCGGATCCATATTACCAAGAGGAGGAAAATGTTCCATTGTCTCCATCATGTGGGGTGGTACCTTACCATAGCCATCGCCATTGCCACCATCATCACCCCATTAGAGTCAAGAGGCATATCCAAAGATGAGCTACTATTGCTCTGACGAGCATCCTCATCATCATCAAGCTCGTCCCGCGTCTCCTGAGGGTCAACGCCGTGCCTTTGTTAATGTGTAAGATTTATCTTGCGGAGGCGCTCGGAGGCCCTCATTGGCTCTGGCCTTTCCCAATCAAGTCCTCAACCATATTGCCAAGCTCTTCATCTTGATCTAGCATTGGCTCTCCTATCTCCTCTAGCCATTCTGCGTTCACATCATCCTCCTGTGAAAAAAATATAGTCCAAACTGATTGGACAGAAGTAATCCTCCTGATCTTCAAAATCTTTCCTTTTTTGTTGTTAATGTAGGAGCGTGATGTTGTAATGAATGTATACCAATTTATTCAATTTCTGCATTATCAATCGGTTTTTCACTTTAGTGTGAATGAAGAAGATGATGCTCCAATTCTTCTTGCAATTTGACGCTGTATTTGTTTGACTAATGACTTTCATTGCTATTCTCCTTAGTGTTGGAGCACTTGCTCTGTAGTTTAACCACCACTCAGCTGAAAATAAAATAAAAGCATATTAATCAAATCATATTCACTTCATCTTTTAATTTTGTGTAGAATGAAATTATTATAATCGTTACCCGGTAATGACCTTGTGATAGCTCTTTTACCGGTCATTGTCCCAAAACTACCAATGTCTTCATTGTATATATCAAGTTTTTTTTTTTTATCAGTGATGGAACCTTTATTAAAAGAGAGAAAAATGGCAACATCACAAGAAAGAAAACGAGAGATTTTGGGTGTAAAAGTATTATACCCTACCCACCAAGGCGAACAAAACCAAACAAAACCACCCCTAAAAACAAAGGATTACATAGATAAAAACCAAACAAGACCACCCCCCAAAACAAAAGATTACATAGAAAAACCCACCCATGGAGAAGCTCTATCCACCCCTTGTTTAGCCAAAGTGTCCATCATACTATTGGCACGCCTCATGACATGACAAAAAGAGACGACCAAAGAGGAGGAGATCTTCTTCATTTCATTAAAGTGAAATTGGAACTTCCAAGGACTAGAATCGGGCTTCAAGAGCCACCCCACCGCGAAGAATCACTCTCCACCAATAGTGGGCCATGGAAAGAAGACGAAAAGATCCGAAGAGCTTCCAAAATAACCAAAACCTTCTCTTCATTGGAATCTCTAATCCCCACACTTTTAGAGAAGATAAGCAACACCTCACCCTTATCATTATAGAGCACCCCACCAATACCCGCCGGCCCTAGTTTGCCTCTCGCCGCACCATCGACCTTAAATTTTAATATACCAGTAGGAGGAGGAATCCAAAAAAATGGACTTTTTTTTTTTTTACTTTAGGAGCACCGCACCCCATGCAAGCTTGCCAATTGTGAAACAAGTCTGGCACTTTGAAATATCCAAAATCCTTCCTGACCAAAGCCCACTTGGCAATTGAAAAAATAATCTTCGAAACCAAATCCTCCAAAGAAGAGGTGGAGTTTCCAAACTTCCTCTCGTTCCTTTCCTTCCACACTTCCCAAAGAATGGCGAAAGGAATAAGTCACCAAAGCAGCAAACCACAACCGCGAAAACGTCCCCACACCCATGCCTCTACCAAACTCGCCTGGGAAACACCACACTACCCCGCACAAGTTGATGAAGTAGAACCAGAGAAAGGAAGTCACCTCGCAATGAAGAAGAAGATGATTAATAGATTCCCTTTCTTTCCCACAAAGGACACAAGTATCTATAATGGAGTCCAACAAATTGCCCTATTGAGTTTCCCACCTTTGTATATGTTCACCACCTTTGTGAACATATCTAGGGGATTCTGAATTGAGAAAATCTTCTCTAGTTTCAATCCCTTTCCTCTCAAAAGCCACCGTATGAAGTTATATCTTATGCGAATGTGTTTCGTTCTTGGATGAAAGGCTGAATTCTTCGCAAGATGAATATAACTCTTAGCCCTTGTTTGGCATCTCTATTTCCAACCTCTACTTGTCTAAATGTCTAAAGCGAGCAAAGGTTTGGAAAATAAGGGCATTTGGCACACATTTCTGTCCTCTACCCGCTTTAGAGTAGTAAGGGTGCACAAAAAATCCGTCGATCTGTAAATCCGATCCGATCCGATCCGCGGATTTTTATCCGATCCGAAGGTAAACGGATTGGTGACGGATTGAGAATTTTGTAATATGTTAGCAACGGATCGGTGGCGGATTCCACCCTCAATCCGCGGATTCAATCCGATCCGATCCATTGACATTAAATATAAATAAAAAAATATAAGGGGTCTAAATATAAATTAAGATGTCTAAATATATAAAATGAGAAAAAAAAATTATGGGTCAAAATGTAAATTTTTTACAACATGTTTGATATTTTTCTTTTAACATTAGATTGAACGGATTAATCCGATCCGATCCGGTCCTCTACGGATCGGATCGGATCGGATTTTAACAGCCACGGATTGGTGACGGATTTGGCCCAATCCGCACCAATCCGATCCGTGAACACCCTTATAGAGTAGTAGCAGCAAATCCTCTTAAATTGAAATGCCCCAAATATGGGAAGATGAAAATAAGAGCGATTGGCTCTAACAAAAGTAGAGGCGAAGGTCTCTTTTGAGGACAAAATTGCCCCTGGACGATGATTTATTACCATCGAAAATCCCAATGAAAACCTTCATCTGTTGAAAAAAAAAAAACCAGACCACGGAGGAGAGGGAAGAGAGGCGTGAGCCTTCTTTGTGTTTGGGTTATGCTCGTTATCCTCCAACAATCTCAACAACAGAACTACGACTAGAGATTCCTCATCCCTCCCAACTCATCTACATGTGGTGGATGCCCGTCTCTCAATCCTGCAACGGCACCCCTCAACATCCTCACCGCAAGTTCCGATATGTCTCAGCACCAACATCTCACTCATTCATTGTCAAATATAATTTGGTCAGATTTGGGCCCAAAATTGAACTTATCTTTTAGATATGATTTGGTCAAAATACATGTGTATAGTTTCCTAGTATAGGATATTCTTTTGTTATATCTAGATAGTGTATAATTATAAATAGAAAAGAGACATATGTGGAGCCTTGATTAAGGAATTGTAATACTATTTAATCAAGGGGTCGATCTCCAGATGAGACCCTAAATTCACTTGAAAGTTTAGTAGAAGATGCTCCCGTCGACACACCAGTAGAGGTGAATGTCAAACTCCAGCAGGACGCTGATGATCCTCTTCTTTGTCCTAATCTATATCATCGTTTGTGGTTTATTTGACGATCACTCGTCATGATATCTCATATATAGTTAATTTAGTTAGTCAGTTCATGACTTATCCTCAACTTCTTCATTTGGCTGCTGTCTAACAGATGATTCGATATCTTCTCTGGACATCGACTCGTGGATTGTTCTTTTCGGTCAACAACCCCCTTATTCTTAAGCATATGTAGATGCAAATTGGGCTGGTTGTCCTAACAGTCGTCTCTTTACTAGAAGATGGTGTATTATCTAGGTGCTAGCTTGATTTCTTGGAAATGTAAGAAGCAGGATAAAGTTTCAAAATCCTCTACCAAAGCCGAGTATTGTGCAATGTCGGCCGCTTGTTTTGAAATTCTTTGGCTTCAAGGTTTGCTTTCAGACGTTGGATTTCTTGCAGAAGGTGCCACACCCCTCTTTGGTGATAATACTAGTGTCATTCGCATTACTGCCAATCCTATTTTTCATGAGCACACCAAGCATATCGAGGTCGATTGCCATATTATCCGCAATGAATACAAGCGAGATGTTATAAGCCTTCCTCATATTTCTTTTGATCTTCAACTTGCCGACATTCTAACCAAAGGGCTTCCACGACCTCGCCATTAGTTCTTGGTTAGAAAATTGATGCTTATTGATTCTCTCGCATCAATTTGAAGGGGGTTGTCAAATATGATTTGGTCAGATCTTGCCCAAAACTGAACTTATCTTTTAGATATGATTTAGTCAAAATACATGTGTATAGTTTCCTAGTATAGGATAATCTTTTGTTATATTTAGACAATGTATAATTGTAAATAGAAAAGAGATGTATGTGGAGCATTGATTAAGGCATAATACCATTTAATGAAGGGGTCGATCTCCAGAGGAGACACCAAATTCTATTGAAAGTTTGAAAATCTTGTTTGAATGATATCCATCACTCTAGTTCTTCTTCTGCTTTCTACTTTTCTCTGATTCTTTGCATGACTGGTGTTGTTGCAGAGTTGTAGCGTTATTATTAATAGGGTATAGGGTATAGTTTTTTTTTTCCTTCATGTTTTGGGGGTTAGGGGGGTTCATGAACATAAAGAACTAAGTCCTGAGGGCATTGTTGTGTAATTGGGCCCTGGTTGTTCTTCAAGTCCCTCTTCACTATTAAGTAGGCATCCCCACTTCATAGTTACCTCACTGAGAATTATACTTGTTATTTTGGATGGGTTTTTCTTTTCATTATGACACCTGTTTTGGTGTTTAGGTAGGATTTTCAAATAAGGGGCTTAGGTTGTGGACGAATCGTCTTGGCAGGTGGCTTTGCCGGTGTTTTTTATTATTATTTTGGGTGTGTTTTTTATTCATTGTTGTATAATGAAGCTAAACGCAACCTGTCCTCTTTTTTTTTTTTTTTTTGTTCTTTCCTTAAGAAAACCTCTCTCTTCATTGTGTTTGAATAGGATTTTGAAGGGTATGGGTTCTCTTCAGTCGGTGTGGAATATCAAATGTGCTAACCACCTTTTTTACATTATGATAGAAACTACCCCTGTAAATAAGAAGCATACCCCTCTGATAAGAGGCAAATAGAGGGCGTACCAAACAATCTATTTAAAAAAGATTGGTGTAATAAATACCAAACATGTTTTATGCTTTTAACCTCTTTTTTCATGGCTCTTGATGTCTATAAAAATAAAAGTAGAGATACCAAACAAGGCCTTACTGTCATTGTACAGCTTGCTGTTCTCTTGCTTCTTACCCAACTCTTCCATTAACTCCTACAACTAAATCATTTTCTTGCTAGCTTATGTAGTAATAACATACTCTGCTTTTGTAGTAGAAAGAGTAATAATCTCCTGTAATTGAGATTTCCAACTGACTGCTACACTGCATACTTCTATCAAGATCTCCTGCAAAGTCTAAATCAACGTAGCCTTGTAGCTAATTCTTGATTCTCCAAAACACAATATTGGATCAATGGTACCTCTTAGATATCTGAGAATCCACTTAACTGCCCAATACGTTTTCCCGGGGTTGCTCGTAAATTTTCTTACAACTCCCATTGCATGAGCAATTCTGGTCTTGTATTAACCATAGCACACAATAAGTTGCCAACAGAAGCATATGAGATCTTGGACATGTTATTTTTCTCTTATTTTGTCTTAGGAGATAACTCTTTTGAGAATTTGAAATAGCTAGCCAAAGGAGTGCTAACTGGCTTATCACCTCGTATATTGAAACCGTTTAGAACTTTTTCAACATATTTTGCTTGAGACAACTTTAATGTACGATTTATTCTGTCTCTATTGATTCTCGTACCGATAATCTGATTCGCAGTACCCGATCCTTCATTTCAAGTTCCTTTGTCAACTCTTTCTTCAGATTATTTATTTCATGTATGTTTGATCTTGCAACAAGCATGTCATCTACGTACAAAAGAAAAATAATATAACAGTCATCAAAATTTTTATAATAACAACAATGTTCTGCATGACATCTTTTATAATCTGTTGCACATAAACCTGTCAAATTTATTGTACCATTGTCTTGGGGCCTGCTTCAAACCGTGTAAACTCATTATACACCATTTCCTCCTTTCCTGGGATTGCATATCCTTGTGGCTGATATATTTAGATATCTTCTTCAACGTCACTATGGAGAAATGCAGTTTTAACATCTAATCGCTCAAGATGTAAATATTCTACTGCCACAATGCTCAAAACACTGCTAATTGTGTTTAATTTAACCACGAGAAAATAATTCAGAATAATCAATACCTTTCTTCTGCTGGAAACCTTTTGCAACTAGCTTGATATTGTTTCGCTCGCTACCGTCATGTTCATTCTTCAACTTATACACCCACTTGTTGTGCAATTCTTTCTTTCTCTCAGGCAAATGAACTAAGTCCCGTGTCTGATTTAATAGTAAGGATTGCATCTCATCTTCCATGGCTTGTTTCCACTTACCCTGAGTTACAACGTGCAATACTTCCTCTTAATATTCTAGCTCACCACCATCAGTTAACAACAAGTAATACATTGAAGGTGAATAACATTGTGTAGGCTTAGAAATCCTAGAGGACCTTCTTACCAGGGTAGGTGTATGAGGATCCACCTGTGGGTTTTCATTTCCCTGTACTTCTGGCACATCATTTTCAGAAATGTCCTCTAGCTCTAAATTTTCCAAATCTAATGAAAGTGCATTTTTTAGATTTAGAATCTAGCTTGTCTCTTATTTTTAGTGTCATCAACATAAACATAAGAGATACAACCAAATACTTTCAGATGTAAAAGATTTACCTCTTTTTCAGTTCAAGTTTCCTCTGTCAATCCAACATCTAAAGCTACTGAAGGCCACGATTAATTGTTGGAAACTAGGTGGGCCTTCCAGACATGTTTCAAAAACTTTTGACCCACTTGATGCAGGGATCAATTATCTAGAAGGCAATAAACCCAATCCAGGATGCAATCCCTCAAACTCATAAACTACCATGTACAGCAACATAACCTATCTAGAAGATAGAAGATAGCACATAAACATGCAGCCACGAAATCTACAACATACAAGGATGTAGATTATACCTTTGGAGCTTTGTAGTGCTCTAATGGAGAAGTTGATCTCTTTCTTTGATGATGAACACCTTCACTAATCAAATTAAGATCTCCAACACCCTTTGATCTTCCACGCTATGTCCCGTATCAGATTCTCTTTTCTCAAGAAGATGGTGGGATCTCCAAGAGAAAAACTCTAAAGGAAACTAGAAGAGAAACTAGAAGAGGGAGAGGAAGAGAGGAGTGCAACTCTTGCACTCTTAAATGGGCTGGGCGTGAATCCCTATATGGAGTAACATTAGGGACGTCCAAGGCTCTCTTCTTATCCTTTTATAGCATTGAAGCCACCTCCTCTTACTAATTGAAATAGAAGTCTTACTTCCACTACAATTAGTTGCTTACTAAATCACAATTAGAAGTCTTACTTCAACTATGATTAGTAACCTCCTCTTTTACTAATTAAAATAGAAGTCCTACTTCCATTAATAATTAGTAACTTACTATTACCACTATTAGAAGTCTCACTTCAAATAGAAATAGTAACTTTCTATTTCCTTTTAGAGTTCTACTATAATTAGTATCTTTCTAATATATTGGGCTAGCGTGGGGACCACTAGGGATTCCTTAGAAAGCTGGCTCCAACTGGGACACGCGACCCCACATCTCATGTGCAATCCGGGCCCACAGTTAATTGCAAATAACTCCACTATATAAATGCAATTGCACTCCAGTCTTAGAAATATATTTCAGTAAAGACCCTAAACTTCCCAATTACCACAAGTAGGCCCATCTATCATTATCTATGGATCAATTGGAATAAATCTGTCTCATCCAATCTTAGATCCACATCTTATTATCCTTGAGCCCCAATTAATTATAGTGATCATTTGGTACCGATCCAATTAACTCTTAATCGGAATGAGTGCGCACTTACCAATGATAAATTCATTAATTGGCACAAGGGGATAATGAAGATAGATTCCATCTTGATCATTGCATGTTCCCACAATCCTACTACCACGTACCCAAGACACCGATGTGTTGACCTACAGTTGGCCTCACTCATTGGTGACTCAAAGCAAATGAATAGACAGAAACTTGAGTTCATCAATGTCTCAGGATTGAGAGCCTATTGCTAGGGAATTATGAGAGCAGTCCTTAAATCGAGATAGTATTTCATAAGGTGCTTCTCATGGTCCTTCAATACATCAAATGTACCAGCACTATGATCCAGAATCTTACATTCTGATGATCGAGACAAATCACACTATCTCATAGTGATCAAAGTGCTGCAACCTTGTCATATGAGATGCCCAATCTCATCACTGATTGTGAAGATATTTTAAGTATAAGATTTGTGACACATATCTCCCGTATGTGGATCTCATCCATATACATATATCACATCTAATATACTAATGGGACCCGGTTCATCTCATGAACCGTTATGTCATATATATTGGTCATGTGCATTAAGTAATAAATCACCATTCATCTCATGAAAGGAAAGCATGATTATATTGATAAATAAAGAAATTAATCAATCTATTCATCATATACTGGTATTGAGACCATACTATCTAACATTAATAAGGTATGCAACAGTATTCACTGCTTCTAGCCAAAACTGTATAAGCAATCTAGCATGTAGCCCCATGCTTCTAGCACACTCTACAATTGTCCTGTTCATGCGCTGCCACGCCATTTTGTTGTGGTGTATTAGGAATGGTCTTCTCTTGCCTCATCTCATTTGTGGAGCGACACTCTTTAAATTCTGTGCTACAGTACTCTCCACCATTGTTAGATCTTGGACATTTCAATTTTAGACCTGTTGAAAATGAAAGTGAAAGCCTCTATGACTTAGAAAGCCTTGGTTGAAAATAAAACATCAAGAGAAGGTACCTTTGTTTGTCCCCATACATCCGTGTGAACTAGTTCCAACCTCTATGACTTTGGTGGCCTCCCTACTTTCTTTCTTTTGCTTTCCTAAAACACCGTATTGTCCAATGACTTGAGACCTTGTAGCTTACCTTTAGAGTGAAGGATTTTCATCTCTTTTTTCACTCGTGTGTCTAAGTCTATAGTGCCATGTGCTTGAGTCTGTTCTTGTATGTGCAACTCTAATGGAACTAGTAGTGTTATTGGTCAAATAAAGAGTTCCTTCTTATCACGAGCAACAACCATACTCCCTTTTGTAACCTTCCATGAATCATCTGCAAGGGTTGTTACATAACCAGAACTTGCAAGCTGACCAACGAAGATAAGGTTTCTTTTCAGGCTGAGTACATATCTAACTTCATTCAATTGCCATGTACTTCCATTTGGCAATTTGATCTGAACATCTCCACTGCTCATTATTTCGCAAGGTTCATCATCACCAAGACAGACTTTTCCAAAGTTACCTTGCACATAATTCTTGAGATATTCTCTATGTGCAGTGGCATGAAAGGAACAAAGTCTATAACCCAAAATTCAGATTTATAATCAAATGCAAGAATTAAAGCATCTCGAACAGTATCACCTGTAACATTTGTGGAAGCATCGACTTAGATCTTGTCCTTGTACTTATTACTGTTTCTCTGCTTGTATTTCTTTAGTGGAGCTCTACAAGCCCTTTTAAAATGTCCCTTCTTACCACAATTCTAACACTCGCTTCTCCCTTTTGATGATCTTGACTCACTCGACTTAGATCTTCCACGATCTTGCCCTCTCTTAAGAATTCTCTACATTCAATGCACTTCCTAATGATTCACCAGAGGGTTTTGTGCGAATTTCCTCAACGAGGATAGCACTCACATGTCACAACATCATCAAATTTTAGTGTTTGATCCTGAGGAATTACTTAGTGACGTGACCATACCACCCCAGCTATATGGTAAAAAAGAAAAAAACTAACATGGCCCAAATTTCATCATCAAATTCTATCCCTACCGATGATAACTGGCTCATGATTGTGTTGAACTCGTTTAAGTGTTCAGCAACAATCCCACCTTCAATCATCTTCATGTTAAACAATCTCTTCATCAAGAACACTTTATTTGAAGCAGACGGTTTTTCATACGTTTGTGAAAAGGCAGCCTTAACATCTTCAGTGGTTTTTTTTCTTTTGATATATTGATTGCAACTGACTTCGATAGAGAGTCTAATCATACCTAAGGCTTTTCCGTTGAGTACCTCCCAATCGGCATCTGACATCGCCACATACTTTTTTTTTTATCTTTTTTATCTATTTTTGGGTGGGGGTGGGATTACCAAAGAGATCCCACTAAAAATTGGAATCACAACTAAGGACCCCAAATATCTTTAATATCAGAGGAGGACCTCCGGCCTAAATCTTCATTTTTCTTTCCCATTCTACCCCTAATTCGTTGATGTCAATGAAACCCTAATTTCCCAAAACGATAGAAGAGAGAAACAAGAAGAAAAAGAAGAGAAGAAGAGTAAGAAAACGTGTTGGAGCTCATCATTCTTCATCCCACCCTTAAAACTAATGATCTTTCAGATGCATTTAGTGAACCCACATATCTAATCATCTCTAACCCTGACAATCTTCTCATCTATTCTCATCTCCTTCCTTCATCTCCATCTTTTCATCACTAGAACCCATGCATCTTCCACTTTTCTTATCCATGTTCATCATCTCCATTCATATTCTTCGTTTCATTAGTCTAACCCACACATCTTCTCATCTCTTTTCATCTTCTCCATTCATCTCTATCTTTTCATCTCATGAACCCACTGCATTTTCTTGTTCTCTTTCTTGTCTACTTTCATCTCCATCTTGTCATCTCTCTTCCTTAATTCGTAATCTGAGACGATTTTCGTTAATGTCAACAAAAAATTCGTCGATACCAATATAAAATTTGTGAATATTGACTAATATGGACTCATAGCTAATTTTTAGTTTGCAGTGTGAGGACAAAGTATCCGTCGACATCGACAAAAAACTCGTCGATATCAACATATAATTTATCGATATCAACAAATATGGACTGATAGCAATTTTTTAGTTCACACTGTAAACCACACTATTCATCGATGTCAACAAAAAACTCATCAGATATCAATGAATATGGACTGATAGCCAATTTTTAGTTCTCAGTGTAAAACATAGTATTCGTCGATGTCGACAAAGAATTTATCGATATCAACATATAATTAGTCGATATCTTCTTTGTCGATATCAACATATAATTAGTCGATATCAACAAATATGGACTGATAGCCAATATTTAACTGACACATATAACACAGTATTCGTCGATATCGACAAACAATTCATTGACATCAACAAAAAATTCATCAATATCGATGAATATGTACTAATAACATTCAGTACTAACTATACAAATTCATTTGGAAAAAAATAAACTGTATTGCATTGAAGAGGATCTTCTGAGCAAATATTGGAACATTCAAACATAGACTAAAAAAACACCCACATTTACAATCATCCTCATTGAAATCTGTCTAATTTTCATGCAAATTATCCTTACACCTCAACAATCATTGTAGGACCTGTTCCAAAAACATGCCCACATTGAAAAACTACATTGAGAATTAAGTTCCTCATGAACGACATGTTCCATAGTAATGACCCGTTCCTCATGGACATGAAGCATCCACGTTTAGAACCTCTTTATCATAACTAACCTAGCATCATCTACAACCTGTTCATTGTATTAACGACTTGTTTCGCCTTCAAAATAACAACCATTCACATAGACAATGCCATAAACAAATCTGTCACAAGTTAAGATATAGACACTCATCCAAATTAACCCACATTGAGAAACCTGTTCTATATGAACAACATGTTCCACGGTAACAACCTGTTCCGCATAGACATGAACACGCATTTAGAACCTCTATATCATTGAAAACTTAGCATCATCTACAAACTGTTGAAGTGATATTAAGGACCTGTTTCACTTTCAAAACAACAACCAACCACATCCATCATCCACATAAACAATTCACAACAACTACCATCAATAAGAATAACATATTCCACATTCAAAATAAACATGTTCCACATTAACAACATGTTTCTCATTTATATCAACAATTCATCAACATTTAGGAACCTCTTCCTCATTGAAAATTTAGCTTCATCTACATAACATCCTCTTCCTCATTCAAATCAACATCCATCCACATTAACAACCTCTTCCTTAGTCAAATCAACATCCATCCACATCAACATTCGCCACATCAACATTCAATGAAAAACTTGTACCACAAATAAATTAACAACTGTCCACAATATGAAAATAGACATTAACGAACAACAACCATCCACATCAAAACTTGTTTTCCATTAAAACCAACAACTATCTACTACGACTACCATCAACAATAACAACATATTCCACATTCCAAATAAACAACAACCATGTTCTAATCATAGACATTAATAAAACTAAACCATCAAAGCGTGTTCCACATTAACAACCTATCCAATATTCAAAAAACAATTAAAATTTAAAGACGCCATTCAGAAAATCACATATATAACCACAAATCATCCATTAACAAATAAATCTCATGACTTCTACAAGTTTACAAATGATCCATTTTGATAGTACAAATTGACCTGTTTAAGGTTATAAAATGACCATTAAAAGGTCACAAAATGAGCCATACAAAATTAAAAAATACCCACTTGCTAGACAGGCCATGTTCATGTGGCTCCCTTTAGTTTTCCTTTTTTATCATCTTTAGATCCTTCATTGCCTTATTAATAATCTACAAAGTTTGCACTCCCATTTTAGCTATCATAAGGCTGAGGATCAACTTCAAAAGAAAACTCAATTCATCTTACCCCACTTCAACTTTAAAAGTCAGTGAAAGAAAGGGTACTCTCTACAGAAAAAAAGTTTAAGAAAATATCACTTAAGCATTTCAACAAGCACATGGAAGGCAACACACCTTCCCTTTCGATCATTTCAAAGACATTACCGCACTTCTCTCTTTTTTTCTTTTTTTTTTCATCTTTAGATCCTTCATTGCCTTATTAATGATCTACAAATTCTGCACTTACATTTTATCTATCATAAGGCTGAGGATCAACTTCAAGAGAAAACTCAATTCATCTTACCCCACTTCAGCTTTAAAAGTTAATGAAAAAAAGGTACTCTGTAGAAAAGTGTTTAAGAAAATATCACTTAAGAATTTCAACAACCACATGGAAGGCAACACACCTTCACTTTCCATCAGCTCAGTGACATTGCCTCCCTCCTTTTCACATTTCTTTATTAAAAAAAAAGAAAAGAGAAAGCCCATATGAAAACAACTAACAGAGGGAGAGAAACTCATACATCAATGTTGCAACAAGATGAGTGATGAGGAACTTATATAAAAAAATCTACTAGATGGAATCTAAAAAAAATGATGGAGAAAAAATGAATGTTCTGATGAGTTCCAGGTTACAATGGGTGCACAAGTGGTGAAAATGTATAATGGAAGAAGGGTTGAGACCTGAAAAAGATGGTGAAAATAGAAGTGATGAAAACTGAGAGGATTGCAACAGATGGCTACGATGGCTGCAAAAGGGAAAAAAGAAGTGGAAGGACAATGAAGAGAAAAGGGCACTCGGGCGATAGATCTGGGCAGTGGCTGCAAATGAAGCGGAGGCATCGTCGTGGAGCCGGAGATGACGATGGAGTGGGGATGAGGAGGTGACGGACCGGACTGGCAACGAAGGGGAAGGTTCCTTGACCAATTGGTTTTCTTCTCTTTCTTTCGAAATTCTCTCTTTTTTTAGTAGATTCGGGCAAAGGGTTTGTGTTGTTTTAGGGGCAAAATGGGAAATTAAAGTTGAAATTTGGGTAGGATGTCCGTCATCAATATTAGAGATTTTTTGGGTCCTCCGTTGTGGATTCCATTTCTAAGGGGATT
This sequence comes from Cinnamomum chago, assembly GCA_038049695.1. Classification (NCBI taxonomy): domain Eukaryota; kingdom Viridiplantae; phylum Streptophyta; class Magnoliopsida; order Laurales; family Lauraceae; genus Cinnamomum; species Cinnamomum chago. The sequence continues at coordinate 71,508,204 of CP142454.1, read as the reverse complement.
TTTTTGGTAAATCTAAACCACCACCCCCAGGCCCCGTCCCTTTCCTCCAAGTGGTAAAAAGAAATTCTTTTGGTGGAGGAGATCCTCGATCTGCTTCTTCCATAATGCGAAGTTTGAGCCATTGAATTTTTCGATCATCTACTTTATATCGTCCGTCATCACTCCCACTTAAACCAAACGTTTTTTTTTTTTAAATTAAAGGGAACAATACCTTTATCTCTTCCATTTTGTGCAACCAAAACCTTGCCCTTGCAATGAGTCCGAATTGGAATACTCCACTCTTGTTTTAAGTCCAGAAACAAAGAAGCCACAACCTCCAAGAGAAAGGACAAGAACTATGACCTCTCCTTTAATAGCACCAAAGAAAGGCTAAAAGACCTCTTTTTTTGTTTGGGTCTTTTTCTTCATAAAAAACAAAGCCCACCTCTTCTTGTTATTGTTACCAGAACAAACAAAGCCTTTGCTCCAAACCAAGAGAGACTTCTTTTCACAGGCAGAAATTGAGAAGTCCAATCTCTGTTATACAAGTGCAACTGTTGTAAGAGAATGAGTACAACCAGTTCTGATCACCTATCTAACCAATCCTCTTCTTCCTTGTCTACCGTGATCAATCGATCACTAAGAAGATTCAACGAACCTCGATTTTCTTTCAAACAAAGAATTCTTGGCCATCACACAACACAAGTCAAGCTCTGATACTAGTTGTTAGGGGTTGAACAAATTTCAACCCGCGAGATCGACGAAGAACACAATCCAATCACACAGTAAAGGCACGAAACTTACATGGTTCACCTGATGTGGGCTACGTCCACGTAGCTTCAAGCCGGTTCAATATTTCGGAGATCACCACAAGAGGAACAAACCTCCTCTTTTTGCTTACAAGAGTACAAAACCCTTACCCTGATTCTCCCCTCAAGAATACAATACTCACACCCACTCAAAAAAAGACATGATACCCTAAAATCACCCAGACCCATACAACCATCAGATCTGACCTTATAATAAAGGGCTCAGATTTAACTGCCGGATTACATATTTATCCCTTTAAATAATTAAAATGTCTGGATAAGGCTTCATTAAGCCATTATCTGTTGCATCAACAGATCTGATAAAAACTGTTCCTATATGTGAGTACGCTAAAAAATTCTACAAGGACCTCCTAGTGATGGTAGTCCACCCATCACACATGAGTGTGCAGCCTGTCTCTCCGAGCCCTCCTAAAAGTATTCACCCAAGCCACCGTCACTTCATATTCCCTTTCAACATAGTGGTGGCCAATCCTGTACGGTGTGGGTGCTTTTATTACCAGACCATGTTTTGTTCTTGCGTCCAACATGGTTTTCAAATAGGATGAAGTTGCTTTATTGGGTGCAATGCCTCCATCGAAAAAAGAATATTCTGACCGCCCTAACCAATCTTTCTCTTGCTATACCCATCGTCTCTTTCAAAGCTTTGGCTATAGAAGGTTGCTTCGCAGATGGAGACCTGTATGCAAAAGGGTCAATTGGACCCACAACTTCCAGTCCACAATGTGTCTGTGTGGGAGCTTCATCTTCACCCAAAATATCTGGTTGTTAGCGGGACTGTTTTTAACTAAACGTCCAACGCAACAACATACCACCACTACCAGATCCAGATGAGCCTCCCTGCTGTACATATTGGCCACCTCTAGAAGTAGACTTATACACTATTCTTTTCTATTCTTCATTTTAGGATCTTAGACTCTCTGCTTGCTCTTTCTTTATCTGAGTCCCCATCATCATTAGAGGAAAGTTCCTTTCTAGGCCCAAATACCTCTTCTCTACATGCTTCATATTCAGCCTTCCTCATTTTTTCAATGATTACTTCTTTTTTGCTTCCCCGCATCCAATAATGCTTGCATTTCCTTCTTTAACTCCGGGCAGGGGCCGGACCGAGGTGTTAGCACGTGGGTGCAGTCACACCCGTGAAATTTGAAAAACCCTTTATATAAAATCTATAAAATATCAATTTTATTATTTAACTTCTTCACTTGATCGTTGTCCGCACCACCCAAATAAAAATCTTGGGTCCGCCATTGACTCCAGGGACACCTTGGGACATTTTGACACTTGGCCTTTTCTATTAGCCAATTGTTGCTTCAATCTTGTGATTCCACCAATTATCACCTTATCACAATAATGACATCTAATTCTACTCCTCTTTCTATCAAAATCGACACCATAACACCTAGCCGGATCTACTTCACGTATCATATTTTTTTTCTACAAGTGAGAAACATCAAAGCTTAAACACACAACGGCACAAAGCAAAAAAATTTAGATTTTGAACATAAAACCATAAAAATAAAACACATTTTTGATGTAGGATAAACATTGAATGGAACGGCAATGAAGAATTTGTGAGTAATGATTTATGAATCTTGGAGAAAACAAAATTCTATATCAAAAAATCTGAAAATAAAATTAAGAATATCATAAATATTGTTATGATATAACAATGTAAATTGGAAACAAATGAAACATATAAATGTGAATTATAACTTATACATAAACCTAAAACAATAAACGAACAAAGTTATTATGATATCATCAAAAAATATTATTTTAATATTAATTTATTTAAAATTGGAAAATAAATATTTAATAAAAATAATTTTTTCACACAAATATTTTATATCTACCCATTTTCCATGTAGATCTAGTAAGATTTGAACACCATTCCCAAGTATTTACAAAAAAATTGAACAAAACTTATAATATTTAAAAAAGCTCCAAATTTTGAAATAAAAAAGGAACCCACAAGAAAATCTAGATCTACACTAAAAAAAACACTAGATCTATGACAAGTATGAAATATGGAACCCACAAGAAAATCTAGATCTACACTAAAAAAACACTAGATCTATGACAAGTATGAAATATGGAACCCGCAAGCAAATCTAAAACATTTTAAACTAATTTGAGAAAATCAAAATGATTTCAAGAAAAGCCCCAAATATTGAAAATGAAACGCTAGATCTACACTCAAGAACACTAGATCTAAGAAAAACTAAGAGTGTAACACCAAATCTAACTCAATATGAAGCTTTGGTTACATGTATTATACTCACTTTAAAAAAAAGGATTTAAATAATGAAAAATAAAAAGAAAAACCAAAAGTGGTAAAATCTGCTCCAAAACTCTAGACCTAACATGCCTCAAACATTTCTAAGCTATTTTGAGGTTGAATCTTGAGAAAAAAACTCAAAAAAAGAAAAAGAAAAGAAAAAAGAAAAAAAAGCTTACCAAAAGACGCTCCCTTGAGTTCCTTTGTCTTCTGCGGAGAAGTCCATCCAAATCTTTGAAAACACTTATGTTTTGGTGCTTGGGAAGTTCTGGGAAAGAGTTAGGGAGGGCTCTGGGACGTTTTGCAAAAAGGAACGGAGGAAATGAAGAAAAAGAGGATTAAAAAAAAAACCCGTTGACTGTTATAACAGCCTTTATTTTACCCTTTTTTTCACAATGTTCATAATGTGGCCGTTATGATCAATAAAGCATAACGATATGCATCGTTACCATTTCATATAGGCTGTTATTTTGAACTCTGGCCTTGTTACAGGCCCTAGGGTTAGTGCTTGTGTGGAAGTGCCAAAGCACGTGTCCACAAACACGCTACGAGGTCTCCATAGAGACGATAACACGAGGACACACCTCCTAGGGATAAAACAACTCAAATTCTGTTAATCAAAGCCTAAGAGTTCCATCTGTACAATGACGTATAAATAGGAAAAGGAAACTTAGGGCCTAAGAAAAGCTCATTAAACTAGAAAAACAAACGAAATAAGCAAAAATTAGAAACTAATAACTATTAATGAAATAAGAAAATCTCCAAATTTCCTTGGGTTCCACATATGGACCATGAGACTCCTTCCAACGGGATATTGGTGTTGCCACATCATTCCCCCAGGTTGAAAAAGAGTTGGCCTCAAACTTGATTTTTCTTGACATTGCCTCTGTAGACATGATGTACTTCTTTCATGACACTGCCTTTTGATCCCTTCTTTGGTGGCTCTAGCTTCTTAGGATGGAAGGTGACTTGTTTTCCACCGTGAATGAACATGTATGTATTATAACACATGCCATGATTTCCATTTTTTGTCGTACATCCATGGTTGACCCAATAGGATATCATAATTATCCATCAGTAACACATCGCACTAAATTGTATCTCTGTAGCCTTCACCAATGGCAAAAGTAACTTGACATATATGTTGGAGTTACTTCATCAACTGTTGTAAGCCATCGGGCAAAATAGGGATAATAATGCTTAAAAACCTTTAGCTTCAAGCGATCCACCAAAGCTTGAGATTCACAACTTCCGCCATCAATCACAACTGTGCAAGCTTGTCCATTTATAGTACCTATTGAGTGAAAAATATTATTCCACAAAAGCTTGAGGCAGATGCTAGAAGTAGTGACAAACATCGCTGAGGGATCCATTAGATGAACACTAGGAATTTATAGATAATAGAGAAGAGGACAGGGAACTTAGGAAAATTTCAGGTTATCCCCTTGGATACCTATACTTTCATTTATATATTTGAAAGGGATGAGAAGCTACATGTTTACATGCCTCATTTACAGGACTTCGAACTTATCTACGAAACTATCTCAACAAATTCATCTATTTGTTACAACAACTGACCCATTAGCCAATTGGGCCTAAGGCCTTGTTTCCTCTGCATACTGGGATCGTTTACCCAACCATTGACCTTTCTGATGGTGTTTGATTACACACGTGAGACGAGTTTTCATGTTTAGAGGGTTCGGATGCTTGTAGGACCCAAAACAATGCTTTATTGGGACTGTCAAGTCAAATCAGTGAGCTGTAGGCTAATAAGCACGGACATGGACACGATAAGACATGGACACGTTGACACGGCATTTCCCAAAAAAGTAGGACACGGACACGTTAATATTTAATAATAATATAATAATAAATCTAATCATATACTAAAGATAATATCATTTTAACTTTGTAATCAATTTAGCAATCAAATAAATAAAAATCCAAGTACCAGTGTACCACTATAATATTTTCCCTTCCTTTATTAAGTTTCTCAAACTTGGTTACATATTTCCACAGAGGCTTATTTATATCTTCTTCATTGGAGGGGTGTGAGCTAGAGCCAGGAATGTAACTCATATTCCTAAATTCCAGAGGTGAAGAAGCAGCTGATAAATAAAAAAAGAATTATTTGATATAAACAACAACAGCAAAAACTAAAGAACATCAGCAGCAAGGACATTTGATGAGCCAAAAAAAAAGCAGCATGAGCAAAAACTAAAAAAAAAAAAAACAACAAAATGTTTTTCGCAGTAAAAACTGAAAGAAAAAAGTAGCAGCAGTAGAGAAAGAAAAAAAGAGCAAAAGCAAAAACAAAACCAGCGTACCTAATGAGCAGAAGCAGTACCACAGCAGATCTTCTTCTTCTTTTCTTTTCTTCTTCTTCCTTCTTTCTTTTCTTTCTTCTTCTTCTTCTTCTTCTTCTTCTTCTTCTTTCGTTAGGGCTGGACGGTTGAATGGGGTTTTTTCTCTTTCGTTTAAGGATGGACGGACGAATGGGGTTTTTTTTTATCTCTTTCATTTAGGGCTGGAGCTGGATGGACGAATTAGAAGAGCCCCCTTTCCTCTTTAGTTATAACTTTTTACAAACAACCTCCTTTTTTAAAAAAAAAGACTCTAATTTTAAGTTTTTCCAATTAAAATAGGCTAACGTGTCCCCCAGCGTGTCCGGAATCTAAAATATAAAAAAATAAATAGGATACTCTTTTTGGCGTGTTCGACACGTGTCCGAGCGTGTCTGTGTCCGACACGTGTCGAACACAGACACGACGGCCCCGGAGAGGTGTCCGTGCCTCCCAGGCTGTAGGCCTACTGCAGTTCTCAAGTTTGGACTAAAGATCTTTAAAATGTGTGCTAAGCCCCTATGGAGCCTTGTCGCCTTATGTAGGCTTCAGGTTTAGTCAGCCAGGACTTTATATCAATAAAATATGATTTAATTGTAGGCCTCGGGTTCATTCAGCCTGGCCCATTTAGAGCCTTGTAGCCCACTGTAGGCCTCAGTTCCTACGTTTGGGTTCTAAAGATCTTTAATGTATATTGTATGGTACAATATTTGAAATATAATATTTGAAATATAATATTTATATTTAGTGCTACATTTTAAATATAATGGTGAAACGTTTGAACACAATATAAAATATGATTTAACTTATTATGTTTGGACAGCCTTGTCTTTTTCATGTTCTTTCTAGTTGAGTTTACCTCAATTGTGGTACAATATACTAGAACTCCCTTATGATGGATGGAGCTTGAAGTTACTTCCATACTTATCACGTGTCTGATAGTGGTGAGAGAACTCTAAATGTGATATTCTTATCATGTTGGACACAATAAAATATTGATATGGTGGCAAACCTCTAAATACGAAAGTAATGACTACAGAAACACCTGTGCTTTCATTGTGAGAGACGGCTGAATTGATGATAGTACATGTTTCTCTAATTAAGGGCTAAATTGCAGTTTCAATTATCTCATTACAGTAAACTCACAATCCTTTAGGATATGGTACAAAGTATGGCAGCCTTTGTGTTTACACAAGTAGTCCCTTCTTTCATATTGTAGTCTGTGGAACTATGTTTTCTTCAAGAACTGATACTGGATACTCAATGATACTGTATCCTTTAATTAAATATTGTTGTCTTAGTTTTGTTAAATACGAATCTGTATTGAATTTCTTTTACCTATATTGTAGCTTATAAGCAGTATATAAAGGGAATGCTATCTTGTGGTAGAAGACTGTAAAATTAAGGGCCATGCTGCACATAGCATGCTTGATAATCTACTTCATTAAACAGAATTAAAGGAATAATAGTTTAGTTACAGAGTTTCAAGTAAAAGCTATTTACAACTAAATGTAAATAGTGCATTGTTGATGGGATAGCATATTTATATCCAGTTTCAGAAATGGTGTCATATCTTTGTCTCCCTTATCTATGTCCATACCGGTATCTATATATGCAAGGTGCCAATGTGGGTGCTGATTCATTGGCTAAATCAGGCATCTGCCTCTGCCGTTTTAGGACTTGCTACTTTTCTTGCAACAGTTTTCTTCTTTTTAATAAATTTTAAATATTTTCATAAGAAAAGTAATTGCATGTCATGGTGTGCACGAATTTTTGGCATGAAATATGGAAGTGTGTAATGCGGATATTTATTGATTCTGAAAGGATTGCCCCTTCCCATATGGGCTTTGCAAACCATAATCTTCAAAGAGTGCAATTGATGAGTCAGTAATTTTCCTAATAAATCTATCAATTTTCTTTAGAGACCAATGAAAAGCAACTTGTTTTGAATAGTAAAATAAAAATATAATAAAGATTGGAATTGGCCTTTTTTAATCTATATATGAGGGCTGAGGAGCAGTTCTCAAGTTGCTAACCAATACACGCAAATGCCTAGGCGTTAAAGGTGCGGCAAACTAAATACTTAACAGCAGTCTGAGGTGATCCATTGAGAATGGGTAACAATGTGGAATTCTAGCCTATTGCCTCCATTAGATTAGAAAGTAGGGGCCAGGTTCCACTACCTAAGTAGCTAATAAAAAAATGTTTACAAAAAAATGCTCCAACTTATCAGGAGGATTACTCTGAGGTGATACATTTCTGGATTACCTTCTCCACTTTAGATTAAAATCCATCATAGAAAAAAGTCCACACCAACATTCACCATTTAATTGGGTCTTTTTTCTTTCTTTTCTTTTTCTTTGAAACTCAGTTTTGACATACATACCACCAAACCAGATTTATGCATTAATGCCATCAAATTCTGCCAGGTTGCAAGAATCCATTGTCGAGGACTATAAATGAATATTTACTTTTAATCTGTCACCCCCTTCATTGCTACTCTATTATTGCAAGAAGATGATTTGGGTCATATACAGAAGTCTCTCATGTGTGGATCATTTTAGGAGACAATCAGTTGATTTTTTAGAAGTTCCCATCACATATCCTTTGCTACCTGAGTCCCAAACACTTCATTCTAAGAAACTCTTTCTAGGAAATTGTTTATGGTGGGAAATTTGTATGTATATATGTATTTCTAATTTTAGGGTTTTCTTGATACATATTTGGGAAAATCTCATGGAAAATATTATTAAATTAGTAATAAACTGAAAAGTGTACAAGATGACAAGGAATGAGCATATAAAAATAACTGGTTAAAGAAGATATATTATTTGAGAAGATTTTGTAAAATATCATAAAAAATGTAGTATGAAATTATTGTCAGAATCTCTTTAATTTCAAAATAGCGGTGTATTTGCTCCAAGGCATGTACTACCATACCTCGATAAGGTAGCTCGCGTCCCGTAGAAGTTTCAAACTCATACAAGATGATCAATGGGGGCCTTTTAGGGCATGCAAGGAATCATTCTAAGATTAGAGCCCTTTTTTCCAAGGTTTGGTTGACATATACAAATCTTATTTGACTATTGGCAAAGGAAATCTTCTCCTCCTAGATAATGTGTCCACTTCCACCTCCTTATTAGACGTATTCTCCAGATTATCAGTCAGAAGGGTTTTATATTTTATGAAATTCAGGACATAACTAGAACTTTAGACCTCTTTTTCGTTCATGTAGGTAGAGGAACTAATGGGGCAATGCATGGACGAGCTTAGCAGGTTATTGATAGATCAAGCCATAGTTTAAATAGCAGATCTCATGACCTTTTGATTAGATTGTGGGTACCTGTGTAGTCTGTTGGACTTTTTTTTCCTGGTGCCTTGTATCGAACCCACACCTAATGAGGTAAACCAATGGTTTAAACCATCAAGACAAGCTAGAGATTTGGTTTTATTTCTACATTTTTTCACATGAATACTATTCCTTGTTGGCTGTTGCCAATTAAAAAAGATGATAAGGTTATAAAATTAATAGGAACCTTTTTTGGTGGAGGAAGGAACTTGGATAGAAATGGAGTTTGTTTAAAACTTTTGGGTAGCTTTTGCAGTAACTAGTCCCTAATAATTATCTATATGATTGTTGTTTTGATTTTGGTTTGGAAATCTGTGCCCCATGGGATGCAGGTTGCAGAGAGGGCTTTGTTCCTATGGAATAACGATCATATTGAGAATTTGATTAAACAAAACCGGAAGGTGATATTGCCCATTATCTTCCTTGCTCTGGAGAAAAATACAAGGAACCATTGGAACCAGGCTGTCCAGAGCCTGACCCTCAATATCCGCAAGATTTTCTCTGATCTTGATCCTGATCTATTTGAAGAGTGCTTGCTCAAGTTCCAAGAAGATGAAGCAAAGGAGAGGGAGACAGTAACAAAACGTGAGGCCACATGGAAGCGCTTAGAGGAGATTGCCACATCAAAAACTGCAACTAATGAAGCCGTGCTTCTTCCCCACATTATATCCCATCACAAATCATCAGGCTAAGCAAGATCTGTTCCTAGTTCAGCCCTCCCAATCCCTTAATGTGTCTGAAATCATGGATTGCAGAGCATGTGATTGGGGGTCAATGCTTTTGGATTACTATTTAGTTCTCATCCTGTTAGCTGCAAGGTTGTCAGCTTATCAAGAGCACCATCCATGAAATGTCGCACTTTCTGGTTTATACAATGATTGTATATATGTTTATATGGAGGCATTCAATTCAAGGTAATGTTGGGCAAATGGGGTTTACAATCAACTGAGCTTCTACAATTCAAAGAACAGAGTTAGATTTGTCTTTTTAGTTAATGTTTTAAATGGTGACATAAAGAACATGAGTGCACAGGTATCTTACCCATTCATCCCGTCTGAATTGGTTTGAATCAGTTCCTGAAGATTATTAGTAGAGCACTCTTCATTTATTGATTACGTATGCTTTTTTTTTTTTTGGTTTCTGTTAAAGGTGGAACCTTCACTTGAATATGAGTCATGGATCTCTGCTTGATGAAATCTATTATTTATATGCAAAGAATAGTACACATGCTGGCTCAACGATTAATATTCGGCTAACAAGATTTCAATTCTATCTCATGCTTTCTCTTCCGTCATTCATAGGACTGTCCTGACTTCCTTCCAAGGGATTGGTGGATGAGGAGATCATTTGTTTTACTAGAGGGGTTGGGGGTTGACTTGAGAGGATAAGATGCCATCATGTTTATTCCACATAGCCCCTCTGCTTCTCTTCTTTGGATTCTGATGTACCCATTTTCTCCCCAATCTGATCCCCATGAGTTCTTCACAATCCAATACTTGATTCCTTCACTTGTCTCTTCATAGCCAACAACAGCAACTCCATGATCGAGATATGTTCCACAAGTGCCAGTAAACACTCCCTGTATGGGGAATGACATATTGTCAGATTTGCATGTAGAACTTATACATATATACCTTTTCTCTTGCTCTTGCTCCTCTCTTTTGTTGTTGGGTTGGTTAATTTTATCCAACCCCACTAAAGCATATGGTTCAAATTTTTTGGTGGAATGGAAATTATCCATTCCTTGATTGGGGTTGCACTTAAATTTGAAACTGTTTTTCAACCCTGTACCCCAGATTCATTGTTATCAATTGCCCTTACTTACTGGTAGGTATGGAATTTGGAATAGAAGAGTTGGTTAACCATCCATTCTATTGGCATATTTGGGCTCCAATCAATCCACATGCATAGTCATAATATTATATGTTTATAGAGTAGAATCCCTACATTCAAATAGAACTGAAATTCTAGGCCCCCGGCTTCTATTGCAACTGAAACAGGTTGATAGGCAACAGCTTTCATCAAGGCACTGTCATTGTTGGCAGGAACATCTTCGTAACCATCAATCGATACAACATGGGAGATCTGAAAAATGCAACATTGTTCTTCGATTTCACAAAACAGTAACAAACAGGACAACATTTACTGGTTCTATTCATCAACTACTGACTTGTTCCGTTACCTTTTTGAGATCGCACTGGTTGTCGCTTGCAGTGTAGGTATAATTTTCTTCCCTGGTGATGCCGCCGTTTTCAACAATAAACTGAAAAGCATAGTCCATGAGGCCGCCGTTACACCCTTCATTGATGTTCCTATCACAGTCAACAAGTTCCTGCTCTGACAAGGAGACCAGCTCTCTTGTTCTTATCTGGTTGATTCCCTCTACAGAGGCAATGGTTGAGAAAGCCCAGCAACTTCCTACAATTTCCAGAAATCCAGTAAAATTTCGTGAATTATCATCATTCTAACCTTTTAATAGAAATGTGAAGGTGGTGTGGGTCATTTTTCTCTTACATACCACAAGGACCTTGGTCTTTTACTGCAGTGACGGCTCCCTTGTTCCTCCAGTCAACCACTGCTGGTAGAGTCTCACTCCCCTTCTCAGAAACAAAAGTCGCACGTCCTCCTCCCCCTTGCTGCCTGATCACTGTGCGCGGCCACTGTGTGTACATTGCTCGAAACTCTTCGTTGCTCAAGTCAGCAAACTTGTTGAGCCCAAGTGTGTATGTAACATTACTCCTTTTGTTGCTGGCATGGATGTATTGGGCATTCCTCTTAAAAACATCAAACCGCTTTGACGTCAAATAATCGCCGCCCAGATCCAAACCTCCACTTCCAGAATCATTCACATGGGGGTGATGGATTGCGAGCCATCTCTTATATAGCGCAAAGAGACTCTCTTCGGAGCTAACATCGTCGTCGGTCACCCTGATTACTGCATTGTGGGAGGCATAAGAGGCAGGAAGAAGGCATAGGATAGCAAAGGAGGTGAAGACCACCACTCCCATGTCTGCAAATGGGTGCCTGAATAATATGTATGACTGGGTTGTGTGAGATGTCTGCTTTACTACTTGTGTTTATATAGGGAGAAGAGGAATATGGGTTTTGCTTGTGTGAGGGATATTGCAACAGAGAGCATTGCGTACACGAGAAAGAAAAAGGTTGGAAGAGTGGGGGAAATGGGAGCTTTGTGCTTTTTTTTATCTGTTGTTTTTTGGACTTTAGCTATTGTTCTTGAATCATGAATCTTGAAGATAAAGATTACAGTTACAAGGGTTGGTTAATGGTCTCTTGATTTCGTGAAGCAATGCTGTGTTAGATGGTTGCCGCTTGAATTAGTTGACAGTTATATATTAAATGGCCTTGAATACAATTAGAGTAACCTTTACTAACTATAAGTGATTGAATGAGGTTAAGGATGTTGTGTGGTTAAATAAAGTGAAATAAAAACACACATGGGGCCCACCTTTTAAAGATTTGGAATGTTCAAGTTGTGCCCCCCACCATGTTTGCTTATAGTAGGTTTGAGCTCTTCTAAAATAAAAAGAAAAAGAAAAGTGAGGTCTACTATTGGATTAAAGAAAATGTGATTAAAGCACTGGATGATAATATGATTCATCAATGAATTTGTTTTCATGCACTGAATTTCAGTTCAATTGGAGTGACATTTATAATCTAATCAGACAAATTCGATTTGGCGAAATTTTTTACATGTGTACAATCCAACAGTAAATCTTATATATCGATTGACTTGAAATTTGGAGATTGGATAATTAAATTGTTTGTTTTATGTTATGTGGTAACCATTGTACAAAAAGTTTTAATCTTGTTATAGAAATACGATAAATACCTGATTTAACAAGATGTTTTGAATAAACCTTGAAATCAAACATTGACAATTGCATTGAATCATAGACCAAAACAGGTAGAGAAGGGTGGATACATCTTTTGAACAATTTAGATCATCACAAAGTAGACCCAAAATTAATGGGATAAGGTTCATATAATTTTGATGGTGATAAAACTTTTATCCGTGCATTTAGTTATTTATGTTTGTAATCTTGATGTCACAGCAAAACTCAATTGTGACCACGATCGAGTCAACATGGATCTGACCATCCAATCAAGCCATCTACAAACTGCAAAAATAAAAATAAATAATCTAATTTGCGACAGCTATTACCTGGTTCATACTGTTTCGTCCATGATCATGCCTGCTCATATCACAGGCAACTTCCGAACTATAAAGTTTTCACTTCAAACATTTTATGATAGGATTGATCATGTGTAGAAAATATAACAATACATTTCATGTACAGCCAAGTCTGGCAAAGTGCCCAAAACTAATAGCTATGTAATATATTCTACTTCAATCAAACAAAGTTGGAGCCCACAAGTTAATTCGGGTGCTAGCTGCCTCAAATATGAGCAACCTATTAGGAAAATTGTGTGCCCGATTGCCATTGGGCCCACGCTAGATCGAGTCCGGCGGAGTGCCGCGGATGAACTCCCAACAAGTATTTTGATCTGGTTGAGTCAGATATGGATCAAACTATTTGTGATAGAGTTTGGATCAAGTTCCGACTCTCGATTTGCAGAATTCCCACACTGGTTAAGAGATGTGGAATTCCAGGAGGGGTAGAGTCCGGATAGAGTTGTAAGTCCTAGGGATTGCTCTATATAAGGGAGATGGGAACCCTTGCTTGATTATCCAGTAGATCTGAGAGCATTCGCAGCGAGTTCGCAGTTCTACCTCACACCGGAACGTACAAGGTTTTCGACGAGTTCGGTTCCGACACCTATCTAGGACCAGTTAGTTCTTTCAATTGGTATCAGAGCCGACTCTTGACTAGTTCGAGTGTGAGTCCCCTGCCGTGGTCTGGTGCAAGTGAACGGGTTTCCATGTGAGCGGGTCAAGAGGGTTGGGGTTGGCAGGCTACTGCATCGGGACGTACAACCTTAAGGGGGTGGAATGTGACTCTGAAAGCTTACACCCTTACCTTGCATGAGGCCTTTTGAACGATTGAGGCCCATCAGAAATAAAACCTCGAGGCATGCAGGCCAAAACATACAATATCATGCATGCGTGTAGGGTGGGGCGTTACAAATGGTAGAAATTGGTTGTTTTAGACTAAAACCTAATTGGAGGTTGAACCACTTGGCTCGACAGTTTACTCAAAACTGACTCAACCCAACTTGACATGAGATTTCAATGAAAAACAAAATTTAAAACAGTTAAAACCTCTAGTTGAAATTGTTTTGATTAATTTTTAACCATTTGAAAGGATAGATCATTCTTAAATGAGAAGAGCTCGTGGCACGGTGAAAGTTGCTCGTTATTGCAATATTGAGGTTGTGCTCACTAATATTAATACAAGTGATAGGAAAATAGGTTTTACATATGCAAATGTTAAACCTGAATCACTATTTATTAGAATTACCATTTTCATACGAGTAAATGAGTGCATCCAAAGTTTTTATATGGATATGAATTTTTTTAAGACTTTTTAACAAATTTCTTAAAAAGCACGAAGAATTAAGATATAAAACTAAACAACTTGATGTTGCCATTAATACAAGAATATTGAATGATATAGATCCTAATTTAAGAGCCTGCAAAAGTATCGAAAATTAGATTTATAGGTTGAAACTCTTTTTTTTTTTTTTTTTTAACAGATTACTTGAAAACTTTAAGAAGACTTAAGATAATCAGCTTGAGATCTTTGGGTTTGTTAGTTCAATGACAAAGTAAACAGCTTACATTGCAACTATAAGGCCTATCGAAAGAAGAAAAAATAAAAATAGTTAATGGAGTCCACAAGAATATAATCACTATGTAAGACACCATACACTCACTTTTCTAGAGAAGGTATTTATGTGTTTTGGAATCCAAGTTTTCATCTCACATGGATTTTACCAAATGAAATTTAGGGATCAGTTGTTCCTTTCCTATCTTTTTTTCTCAAAATATAAAAAAAAAAAAAAAAGAAAAAAGAAAAAAAGAAAAGAAAAGAAGAATCATGGCCCGAGCAAATGCAGATCCTCTCGGGCCGTGCATTGTTCGATAAAGCCCTCATTTTCCCAGCAATTCCCGCTCCCGCTTTTGAACCAGTCCCTCCCTTACAATAACGGAAAACTGCTCTCTCTCTCTCTCTCTCTCTCTCTCTCTCTCTCTCTCTCTCTCTCTCTCCTTCCCTCTCTCTCTTCCAAATCAATTCCTTCCTCTTCTCTTTCTCTCTCTGTCCAAATCAACACCTACTTCTCTCTTTTCCAATTTCATCTCTCTTCCAATCAATACCACACCCTTTTTTTCAAAGCCATGTATTCCAAATCAATGCCATGAAATCATTAACAACAATTAGAGAAAACCCATAAACCAGAACAGAACAAAAAATCAGTAACTTTCTCTTCTTCATCTCTCTTCCAATCAATACCTCCCTCTCTCCCTCTCTACAAATAAATACCTCTCTTTCTCAATTCCATCTCTCTTCCAATCAATACCCTCTCTTTCTCTCTCACTCAGAATTCAGTCTTTCAAATCAATACCATGAAATCATCACCACCCATTAGAGAAAACCCATAGCCCAGAATAGAACAAACAGAGGTAGAGAAATAACCCAAGGAAAGAAAAAGACAGAGAAAAGAGAGACAATGCCTAGTGTGGGTGTCAAGCTCTACAGTGTCTTCTTCAAATTCCTCCTCAAGCAACGCCTCCAGACCCGAAACCAATCCCTCTCGGACCCCTTCGGCGTCACCTCCCGACCCCAGGAGGAATCCATCGCCGCCCCTAATCCTGCCTTCACAGACGGCGTCGCCACCAAAGACATCCACATTGACTCCTTCACCTCCCTCTCCATCCGCATCTTCCTCCCCAATTCTGCTCTTGTCGTCGACTACCACCACCCCAAGCCCCGATCGAGTCTCCTCCCCAGAATCTCCCGCTGCAACAGCTATGGCCCCTCTGCGACCACCAAACCCACCAGCCCAACTCTCACCCAGTACCGCTGCAGCAGCTGTGATGGTTTCTTTGGTGATGATTCCAGGCCCCAGGAACCCGGAAGCTATCGTGGGTATTCTCCGTGCCTCGGAGACTGCAGAGTGCTCTGCCGGAAATTGCCCGTGGTCCTGCAATTTCATGGTGGGGGATTTGTTGCAGGCAGCAGCGATTCGGCTTCCAATGATTTCTTCTGCAGGAGGATCGCAAAGCTCTGTGATGTGGTTGTGATCGCAGTTGGGTATCGATTGGCGCCGGAGAATCGATATCCAGCTGCATTTGAGGATGGTTTGAAGGTGTTGTATTGGTTGGGGAAGCAGGCAAATCTTGCAGAGTGTAGTAAATCGATCGGGAGATCAGATAGTCATTGGCAGATCTCGGATGCTTTTGGATCATCCATGGTGGAGCCTTGGCTGGCTGCTCATGGAGATCCATCAAGGTACAATTCTTCTTTTTCTTAGAATTTTATTTTCCAAGGTTCTGTGATACTTCGTCTTTTTTCATTGGTTGTCTTTGGAGGTACCCCAAAATCATAGGCATTTTGAATATGTACTCACTCAAGATTAGTGGTGTAATGTTTTTCATCTTTTGTGCCCCAAATTACTATTTGCAGTTCATGCCAATGTTGATTTGTGATAGAAATAACTCATAGCTAATGTATCTTCTAATTGGGTTCCTATTCCTGAACCACTTATGATTTGATACACATCCAAAACACCCTTTATGTTTAGATTAATAATGTGGACAAAAGAAAAGTTTGAACTTTTAATTAGGGAAGCATAAATTTTTTTTTCTTTTGGTTTGAAGGTAAAAACTGTGGGTAACTGGTGAAATTTCTTACTTTTTTCGGAATGGAACATAGAGAAATTATTATTTTTTAATAAAACCATGCTTCAGAAGCATGTTGATATGTATTGTCTTCAATAATGTTATTAGAACTTAGTAAGGGGCTCTATGATGTGATGATGATGACGACATTTTGTAAGCATGTGAGAAGATTGGAAATAAAATCACATAAAGAGATTTACCAAAAAAAAAATCACATGAAGAGATTACTGGAAAAAAATTACTAACATGGATATGCTAATAGCTTCTTGTGAACGAATAATTCAAACCTGACATTTCTAAGCTTCATGAGTTGAGAAAAGTAATTTAGTTTTAAATGAAAACAAGGGGAGTTGTTTGCTATGTTGGGTGACTAGTCGGTAGTGATACTTACAACTTGAAGACCAGGCATCAATTCCTGGGTTTGTGTATGAAACCATGTGTCAACACCACTCAACCATGAGTGTGTCGGCAGAAAAGGAGTTGAATTAGCTTATGGTCTAAGCATAAAAATAAAGATGATATTTCATAAATGTCCTGAATTATAGTATGGCATCATTTTTTTTTCATGAAGGATAGTGTGGCATCATTTTTATTGAAGATGAAATTGAGTGATCTTGGTGCTGATTCAATTCTTAGCATGTCTCATTTAGGATGTGTTTTGGTATTAGGATAAGGATGTGAAATATGCTATTAACTATTTTTAATGGTGTTATGCTTTTTTTTTTGGGTAGAATATTGGTGCTATACTTGATTAAGGGTTAATCTGATGTTTGGTGCAGAAATTTTTAGTGGTTTTTTTTTTTTAAAGTAAAAATCTGCTATGCTGAGGCTTTGAATCCTAGAGGGAGGATCCAGAATTGTGACCTTTTATATGAAAAATGTGTGCTCTCTTCCTCCTCTTTTCATCATTACATCCCAAATTAAGTGGGGATTCCACGGGTATGGAATCCACACCTTTAGATGCCCCAAGAAAAGTACATTGGACAAAAATAATATCATCATCATTGTTGTCATTGTTGTCATCATCATTGTGATTATCGTCTTGGCCTTATCCCATCTATCTAAGGTTGGCTAAAAATACAATAATATAATTATTTAGAAAAAACTAATATTTTATCAACTTTGGAATAATGCTTGACTTAGTAACATGTCGTCGTGTTTGATACTATTTGACACGAGTATGTTCATTTCAAAGAATCTTTGTGGTAATTAGGATTTTGCAGGCGGTGCCATGGTTGATTTCAGTTGGTGATCTCATTATACATTGCTGATTTGTTCTGTGCTTATACACCAAATTTAAAGCTTGCAACATTGAATTTCTTTGTCTTTTACTGATGTTTTCTTTGAATCTTTTGTTTTCTCATATCGATAATATAAGAAAATATTTTAGAATGTATTGGTCACTCCAGTGTAAATATCATATATTTGGCAGTGTTTAATATCCAGATACTTGTTTCTGCTTTGTTGTTAGTAACATTCTATGTCAATATTGATAAATCATAAAAGTTCTTGTGTAGTGTAGATTGCAAGGATACCACTTGTAGGATATACTTTATCTATTTACCATCACATGGAGTTTCAGAATTTTATACAGTTTTGTGCACACCTTCAGATTTACCTGGTGCATGTGTTGCAGGGTTGTATGTGTGAGTGGGGGGATTAGTCCTGTCGGGTCAAATACCAGAGGGTACCCTCATCGGAAAAAAAAGGATAACTAGCAAATGTGATTTGGATCTCCTGATATTTTGAAAGAGGAGAATTGTATCCCCACTCCCTAAATCTGTATCCATATCAGAGCATCAAGTGAAGCAAATATAAGATTAGAAATTAGAGTTAAATTTCGCCTTTCATAGTATTCATACACAGTAGATTACATGAGTAGGATCTATTTGTGGCAATTGTCTTGCAAGAGTCAATGGTACTACCACCTTTATGAAAAGGTGAATGCTCGAAATTGTTTTCATCAGGTGTCTTTACAATTCTATCTTAACACTTAATTCTTTCTTGATCATTCTTTGGGATCAAACAATAAACTCCGTTACAAGTCTAAAAAAGTGGCAATGGATTGAAGGGCCATGGACTTAATAAGTACAATTTTTGGGGCTGGGTGGGAGATACCATGGGTTATAAAAGAGTAATTTTTTGGGCTAGTGGCTCATCAGTAAGTAACCCATCGTTTAGGCAGCGTGATCCATTGTTATGTTCAAATCAATGATTTGAAGGTTTGCTAGCATTTACTAAGGGCCTGTTTGTTTGCATAGATTACGTTGGAATTTATGATCAAATGAGATCCACAAAAAGATAATTAAAGTGGTAAGAGGTGAAGGTGATAAGATAATGATATAGATGGATCTTGAGTCTTGAGTTTCGTAGGATTGAATTACTAGGGTAATGATTGGGTATTCATTTCCAATAAGGTTATCTGATGTTCATTTTTTGATATTCGCCTTTGATTCTTCATTTTTAACCAATTAAAGAAATATAAAGTCTTAGAATTCTTAGGAGTCCAATTACATCAAAACAAGCCATAAATGTTATCTAACATCTGCTGATTCTTAAACCAGGACTACACTACTTAAATGACATAGATAACCTTCGATGTCTAATCATCTTCATGTTTACTGAATTCACATTTCTAAATGATGTTGCAACAGGTGTGTTCTCCTCGGTGCGAGTTGTGGTGCAAACATTGCCGACTATGTTGCCCGGAAGGCGGTAGAGGCCGGTAAGCTTTTAGAACCTGTTAATGTTGTTGCCCAGGTTCTTATGTACCCCTTCTTCATCGGAAGCATTCCCACTCATTCCGAGATCAAGTTGGCAAACTCTTACTTCTATGACAAGGCCATGTGCATACTTGCGTGGAAGCTTTTTTTGCCCGAGGAAGAATTCAGTCTAGATCACCCAGCTGCGAACCCCCTTACCACTGGAAGGGTACCTCCATTGAAGTACATGCCTCCAACTCTGACTGTTGTTGCAGAGCATGACTGGATGAGAGACCGTGCCATCGCCTATTCAGAGGAGCTTCGAAAAGTGAATGTCGATGCACCAGTCCTTGAGTATAAGGATGCGGTGCATGAATTTGCAACACTTGAAATGCTTCTCAAAACTCCACAAGCTCAGGCCTGTGCAGAGGACATAGCAATCTGGGTCAAGAAGTATATCTCTCTTCGTGGTCATGAGTTTTCTTACTAGATAGAACTACAGGGGCATTGACCTTTGTTTGTGTGTTCTGTACTTCAAAGATGAGCATCACTCTTGTCTGGATGTATAAGGTTTTTTGGGTGATTTTCATTTTTCCATTTTTCTTATATATGTCTGATATAGTTGTGAGGAATAGAATGAATTCAGGGAGTTCAGCATTTGTCATGTCATGTCTTTTCTGTGAGAAATATTTCTCAAGATTGGAAATTTTCCATGGGATCAAATGAATTTTTCTGTCAGATCATTCCAAGGCCACTCAGAGAAATCTTCAATGGATTCTTCTTTCGTTATTTCTTTTTTCTTCTCAGAAGCAAATAGGATTAAATCAATAAACTAAATACTCCATATCTTAATAAAAATTGGGAACATTTTCAATGAAAAAGTACATGCTCTATTGAAAGTACAGTTTACTGTTTTCACCCTCCTATTTCTCTCCTTGGAGCAAAGTAGAAACATGAAAATTTGAACCAAACAAGGAGAGATGCGGGGAGGGGAGGATGGGAGATGTACTTTATGGAAATAAAAGCATCTAAAATCTAAATACCTTTTACATCTTGGAGTACTTACTGAAAATAAAGCACATTTCCATGGAAGTAAAAGAGCCAATTGCGGCCATAGGTGATGCAGGTGTCATGCTGACAGATAGTGTAGAAACATAGGCTTAGGATATATACAAACACAAGCATAGCCTGCATAGTAGAGGAGAAGAAACATATAATCCAATGTGTTTCATGTGTTAAATGCAGTGACTCACTAGATGGGAAGAGATGTAAGAAGTCATACAAATAAGGTGACCCTAAAATCCTTGGAGTTAAATAAGCTAACCCTTGCATGAAGGGCAAGCAATCCTGTTAGCATCATTTCTTATCTCCCCTCCACACATGGGACACAATCTCATAGAGCACCATTGCCATCCATTTAGAAGAAAACAAGGTAGTCATTGCATAAGATTGCTCCCAGTCTTTTCATTCAACCAAAAAGCTACAGAGGGGATAACAAACTTGACTGGTTAGATGGGGTATGGTCTTGATCTTTCTGTCAGCAATGGCTTTCTATGCATCCCCCTATCTACTCTTTTGGAAGAACAGTTCCCCACCTGGTTTCTTACCTCTCCAGATGGCCCTGGGCAGAATAAGAAACTGAAGTCTCTTTAGTGGAGGTGGCATCAGTAATATTCTCTATAGTGTGGCAGCAGCAGGAGCATTGAATAGCTTAATTGCCCTCACCTCCCGCATTCGAATATCAGGCATTGGCCCCTGTGCTGACTGCGTCCTATCAATAGACGACAAGCTTGAACTCCATTGTCAAATCCTTGGAACAAACCTTGAGTTCTCAGTTGTGGAGAGAAATTTAGAGAACTTGGGACCTGTCAACTTCAAGGTCCTCCATGGCTCCACGGCAGTCTCTTGTTGTCGATAGCATCCTTGAATTGCACTCTGTGAAAAAGAGAACTGGGGCACTCTGAATGCTGTCCTAAAGAAAATTCATGAGCTTTTCGCAGAAGGTTTTAGTATTCACTGAGCAGGTCTCCAACCACATGGAGTCATGGGCCATTCTTTCTTTGTAGGTTCACAGAGGCATTCCGTTACTACACTGCTATCTTTCACTAACTAGACACACTGCCAATTAAGTATGACACAAGACGGGCTAAGATAGAGGTGTATCTAGACTCGATTATCAATCGAACAAAAAACTATAAAAAAATATGGTCCATACATAGATTTTCTAGGTTGGATCATTTTCGTCATAGGAAAATCAAGGTCGTTAACTAGAGGCTCCAATGATCTAAGTATTAGAATCGGCCTGTCTATTATGATTTAGAAGCACTAGATCACCCAAATAGTGTTGGTTGATTGGAGTAGACTTACTGGGACTGTAAGTCTGTAAAGATGGTATTCTATGGCATTTTCAATACGACTCTACAAGATTCTCTTCAACTGCTAAGTATACAGATTCCTTATTCTATCCTTCTGTTCTTTTCCTTCCATACTGCAACCATCCCCTATTATAATTATCACCTCTTGATGTAGTTGTTTATAATTCATGATCGTTTTCCATTACCAACCATGCATTTATTTTCAATATGTACTTGTAATTAACAATAAAAAAATTTAAAGTTTTCTTTTCACATGAAACACAAAGCCTCATTGAAAACTAAAGTCTACAATAATTTGTTCGCAAAGAAAGATCGAAGGAAAAAAAACGAAGAACGAGGAAGTTATTTTTTTATAAAAAAATATGTAATTTGTGGTGTAGGTTGTGGATTATTATTATTATTTATTATATTTTTTTTATGCTCCTCAATATCCAATAATTGTCCAGCAATTGGATGGTTGTAAAAATATTAAGGGCAGTGTGATCCATATAAGATGGGTTAAAAGTTCACAGATCAAGTGATTAGGATTAACTCATTGGAACAATTATGGGCTCTGGCCCATTTTTCATCAGTTGTGAGGTGTTTTTAGTAATTGTTTGGACAAATTATCACTAAATTACAAGCACTCCTTAATCCGGCGAGGCGAGTCTGGGATTCGGGCTTTCTATCATTCATCGGTGCCCCCGGTGGCATCTCAGCCCAAATGAAATATCCAAGCCCAACCCAAAGCAGGCTGGCCCAGCCCATGAGCACCCCAAGTCCCCCACCTCTCCACTCCAACAGTGATTACTTTATCACACAGGATAACTTTCTCAGGGCAAGTGTTTTTTTGGTAGAAGACTTTCGAGAAATTCTATTTGCACCCACTCAAAATGCTGAGTATCCCCACATACTGAGCTCACCCATTGCAAAAACATAAAGTCCCCTTTTCTACTGAGCCCACCCACCAAAGATTACAACATTGCCCTTCTTCTTCCTTCTCCTTCTTCTTCTTCCGTTCTTCCTCATTTCCTTCCCTGCAAGAAGAACAACGTCATTTCCGAGCTGTGGTGAGTGAAACGTTTGAAGGCGAATCATCTTCTCTTCTTCGTGAGCAAAGACAAATCATCTTCATCTCCCCAAGTACCTCTTCATCTTCAACTTCTTCCATTTTTTTGTTTTCTTCATTGTTAATCTTTTTTTAGGGTAAAAAATAAACATGTAATGCAAATGGATTGAGTGCATGCAAATGGAATGGAGTGTGTAGTTGCAATTGTGATTGAATGGAAGGGATGGGAGAGGGGAGAAGGGAAATCAGTGATGGTTGAGATGCAAAATGAAAAACATGATTCACGTCCTGGACGGAAACGTAGATCCGTGCACATCAAATGTGCATGGAAACGCAGTCCGTGCACATTCAATGTGCATGGAAACGCAGATCCGTGCACATTGATTGTGCACGGAGAGTAAAATCCGTGCTTGTGCATATGCACGGTGATTCAAATCCGTGCATTGTGCATATGCATGGAACTTCAAATCCGTGCAGATTGCATTCGCACGGAGTTTCACATCCGTGCATGTGGAATGCACGGGTTAAAACCACGCAGTTTCGGATATGCACTGCTAATGAAATCCGTGCAGTATGTTTACTTATTTATTGCTAATCCAAATGATGTATATTTCAGCATGCCACCAAGACGAGTTCGTCGTGGTAGTTCTTCGACCTCAGGGCATGATGACACTATTAGTAGTCCATCGACCACGCGGGATCAGAGTGGTATTGCGAGCTCATCCACCACAGATCGTCATAGGCCTACGACGTCAGAGTGGAGACGTAAGGCTTGACAGGATCCAAGTCCGGATCCAATAGAGGAGTCAGAGGAGGATGTAGCCGCTCAGGAGACTACAGATGATGATATTACTGATGAGGATGCACATCTGCTCATTCCAGAGGAGAGGGTGGACGAGGATCGTCACGCAGGTCCTATTACTGATCATATATCATTGTTGGAGCGTGGATTGGGGGTGGATAGAGGGGCTGCCAGTGCTGAGTTGTCCTTGGCTCGTGGTGGGGTGGTTAGACTGTCATGGATCAAACAAATGTGCAATGATGTGACTCCTCAGTCATCTGCACAGCGGATAGAGTACGCTGCCAGAGGCTACCTATTATATTTGTTAGGTTGCACACTCTTTGTCGAAAAGTCCGCGACGAAAGTCTACATCTTCTACTTAGAGTTATTGATGGACGTTGGACATATTCGACATTATGCATGGGGAGCTGCTGCGTTGGCGTATCTTTATCGCCAATTGGGACAGGCGGCGAGGATAGATGTTTGACAGATTGCCGGATATCTCACGCTGCTGTAGGTAACTCACGCGTATATATATATATATAAATATATACACATAACAATTTGGTATCATCAAATTTGGTAATCCATATATTATGCGCGTATAGGCCTGGGTATACGAGCACTTTCCCTCTGCTCGTCCGAGGGCAAAGATTGGATATACTACAGGCCAGCCACTAGCACGTCGATGGTATCGTTCCAGCAGTTCGGGCAACATGATGGAGAGTATACGATTGATACGTGAGAGGCTGGACGGTATCCATCCGAGCAAGGTGAATAGACATACCTATCTAGTAGTTACTATTATATTGAAGTCATTATTATTAATTTATTGTTCTCTTTTTTATCCACAGGTAGCTTGGGACCCCTATGCTAGTGTGAGGGCTCATCATCCCTTCCATCAGATATCATTTTTTTGTGGATGCTTGAGATCGATGGATGTCATAGAGCCCTATCATCCACATAGGGTCCTTCGTCAGTTTGGACACGTGCAGACAATCCCACCTCCACCGTATGCCCTTGTTCGTGCATCTAGGGGAGCGACTGTTGTTAGGTATAGGGTCTCCTACCAATTCCTAGACCAGTTCTGGATTACGTGGGGTGACCATATATTATCCCCAGAGCACCGCGGGAGTCGTGTGACACATGCATGGGATTGCGCCCCTGATTATCTTCAGTGGTTTCGGAGGATCTCGCATGTACGGGTCCAGAACCCAGATCGCCATTCACATTATGACCCCCACCAGGGCGCTGATGACCCTACCCCCACAACGATGAGTTTATTTAATTTGAGGATTTTCCCTATTTGGTATATGCATGCTTAACCCTATTGCTAAATTCATATCTTGTTCGGCTGATACAGGTCCACCGAGCTTTGAACTATCTTCGTGCTGCGATTGCGCGAACAAGACAGCCGGCTGACGTGTATTACCGTGCGTTGCAGACTATACTCGAGATTCTAGAAGACTTGCCGGTTATATACAGGCGTCGTCTACAAGGACCGTAGTCGGGTTTTATGGGTGTCATGTATTTTGTTGGTTGACCGTTGAACTATGTATTTTTTTTTTTTGGTAAACTTTGATGTGGATTGAACTATTTACATGACGGAGGATCTTCGGATGTACTTAAAAATTGACAATGGATGAAGTTGTATACCAATTTGTTTTTATTAGTATGCATGTTGAAGAAAGTAGAAATGTTGATCCAAAATTTTGCACTAAAAATATAAAATAACATTACATTAGGCATGATACACAATAAAGATTAACAAAATCAATCGTCATCTAGATGAATTGTCTCCTGCGTAGCAACAGAGTCCTCTATGATATCTTTGAACTGCTCGATATTCGTGGCATAAGAAATTTCCCACCCTGTTGCACATGGTTGATGGTATTTGTGCCAATTTGTAGCAATGGGGGGCATGGGAGATTCAGATGCGAAGAACACTTGGACAAAATGGTTTCCATTGACAAACCCAATTGCGAACACTTTGTGGAAAAGCACTGGAATCGGACTAGACCTCAGAGGTAGGAAAGTAAGGCACTGATGCAAAGATATGTGTATCAATACAACATTATAAAATGATGCTATCAAATGACCCATATCCGGCATTGACATCCAACGATCAAATGATGGATTGCTATCAAAGTATGACAATGCGTAATATAGCTCACCAACCCTGTGCTCTCCTCCACATACCAAGGCATAATATGTTTGATATCTTTGCAATTCATTGCTCAAATCCATCCTGACCTGAACCCAATTATCCTCGCTCATTCCCAAAAGACCGGTTATACATCTAAAGCCACAGTTGCCATCAGCTGCAACATCCTTAATATACTGGATAAATGGTCTGAGAGAATGAGGGAGCGAGTCATAATAAGATATAGACGATCCCGATCAACTCCGACGGACACCTAACTTCTCATTCTTCTTTGTGCTCACCGTACTGCTTGTCTTTGGTGTATCAATTTCTTGAATGGGGAGTGCATACTCAAAAGCAGATGGATCTCGATGAGTAGAAGTATTTGACGTCTTCTTCTTCAATGTGGATCGACCCCGATTATTCAACTTGACATCCAGCTCAAGAAGATAGGTGGATGAAGGATTTGCAACTTCTTTCAGTTTTTTCAATATCTGTATTTTACCGGATTGATCACTTTCCTGAAATCTTTTTGCGATCAACTCGAACTCGGCAGTGGTGGTCAATTCAGTGGGATCATCGACCGCAGTGGGTGTCAAATCAAGCTTCCTCCAATGGTGGTGTATACATGTCAGGGGTATGAG
The DNA here is from genome assembly GCA_038049695.1 of Cinnamomum chago. NCBI lineage: Eukaryota > Viridiplantae > Streptophyta > Magnoliopsida > Laurales > Lauraceae > Cinnamomum > Cinnamomum chago. The sequence continues at coordinate 71,481,911 of CP142454.1, read as the reverse complement.
ACAGTCATTGAGTCGATACTCGGCGATCTCGTGTGCACATGGTAATCCATGAGTCCTTCGAATGACGCATCCACATGCAGCAGAGTCTGTACCGATATGATCAACTCTCGTCGACTCATTTAACATTATATCCAAAGCATTCTTTGATATAAATCCTCTCAACTCTCGAAATAGGGCCGGTCTGAACTTATATTGCAGGGTGTTCAAACTCTTCTCAAAAGAAGCTTTTATCTCCGTAAAGAGCAATTCAAGCAAGGCATGGATAGTCATCCAACCTGAATCAAAGTTGCAGCTCGATGACCCTAAATGTCTTTTCAACTTTGCATGTGCACTCTCAACCCTGTTCGTAGTGACATTGCCAAAGTGCATATGCACGTCTGTCCATGCAGCAACGAATTGTTCCTTATGCTTACTCAACCAGGATTTCTTCACATAATCAAGAGCTTGTGGATACCCGGAGAAATTCCTGTTACATGCACTTAGAAATTGCATGTAGTCATCTTCGGTGGGAGATATTATCAACATGTTCCAGCTAGTAATAAATGTCTCTCATCTATCTTTTGTTTCAAAAAACTTCTTACAATTAGCCAAGATGTTCCTTGAAATATGCCACCTGCATAGCAAGTTTGCAGCATTCGGAAAAATATTTTTAATTGCATTCATTGGCGCCAGTTCTCTGTCTATGACAATCACACGTGGCAACATACATCCATCCATTAATGACTTCAACCTCTCCAAAGCCCAGGTATAGTTTTGTTCCTTCTCCGATTCAAGGTACACAAAAGCAACCGAGAACGTCAACTGAGTAGACATGACACCAACAATTTCAAGCAAAGGCAGCTGATATCTATTTGTCTTGTATGTGGAATCAATTATCAACACCTCGGGAAATGATCGTAATAACTCAACGGATGAGGGATGTGCCCAAAATAAGTTACCAACATAGTCTGTTGCATTGTTGTTAGTGTGTCATTCAATGTATCTGTTCTCCTCTAAATTCATCATGAGTTGCTGCATCTGTGATCTTTCGGCTATCTCTGTCACCTTGTACTTGTGACGAGCATTGTAGATAGTCTTCATTGTAGTGAAGTTGTTCAAATCCCTCTTCTTCAATGTGTGAAGAATGTTCCTCAACTTCACTAAACTCTTCGACATATCAATCAAAACCATTAATTCTTCATCGGAAAGCCTCCCGGCATACGAGTGCCCATCAAGATGTTGTGTATTAGGATGATTGTGCACCCCACAAATCACTATTACCATTCAATCATCATCAGTTGCCAACTTTCGGCCTTTCAAAGCAAAAGGGCAATTGCGCTTCTTCGTTCCCGTCACCTTATTCGAACATTTCCTCTCAGAGACCTTCGAAGAACCCCTGTAAGTACCGCTTCTCTCACAAGTAAATACAATTCTCGGTTTTCTACCATCTACACCAGCATCTGACTTTTTTTATTATAATTACTAAGGCATATTTTTTCCAACATCTCGTGTCCATTGGATAAGGGCATCTCGGCTTCTGAATATAGTGTCGGTGGTGAAGACGTTAGTAAAATCCAATGAACACTCACTGGCACCTGTAGAATCAACATCCTGGAAAAAAAAATCAGTGCTGAATGGCCCTACTAAAACGCCCAAACGTTCGGCCAACATAAGATGAGTCATGTTGTATTGCACGGAAATACAGAGCCGTGTAATACACTCATGCACGGAAATCCGAAGCCGTGCAATACATTTATGCACAGAAAATCTAGAGTCATGCATTACACACATGCACGGAAATCCGAAGCCGTGCAATACACTTATGCACGAAAATACAAAGCCGTGCAATACACTTATGTATGGAAGATGAAGTGAATAAGAAGGAAAAATAGACTCACGAAGAACAAGAGGGTTTGAAGAGAAGAGGAACATGAAGGCAAGGGTAATGAGGAAAATTCACATATGGGCATTCTTGAAATTAAAAAAAAATTAAAATGTGGGTTTACCCAGTAAAGTGGGTGGGTGCATATAGAAATTCTCAACACTTTCACAGAGCATTCAGAAGAAAGGTTGGTAGACAAAGTCCTCTGTAAAGTTTTTCTTTGTTCTTTTCAGCAGAGAGAGAGAGAGAGAGATTCCATGGAAGTATTAGCTGTGTCTGTTTCATCATGTCTTCTTCACTGTAATCCTGCAACATCATCATCTGTTGCTGGGAGGAACAGGAATGGCAGCTTATCCTGTGCGCGGAAGCTTCTCCTACGCACCCAACACCTCGCTGCGTTCCAACCTTCTCCTCTCGTCTCCTCGTCCCCCTTCTACTCCCATGCTAAAATACACAGCAAGAAGAACAAACCCCACATCTTCCTTCCCCATCTCGTCGCTTCAATGGTTTGTGCTACTACCTCTCTCATACATTGGTTGAAACAAGAGAACCCTTTAAACCCCCCTCTTTTTTTCCTTTGATTTTGCTTTGTATCTCATAGATTGCTGATAATAAGAAAACCCATTTGAGTTTTTCATTTTCTTCTTCTTCTTTCTTCTCTGATTTCTTTGGGGGGGTTTTGGGTTCAGGAGGAAGTGGAAGAGACTTATATTATGGTCAAACCTGATGGAGTTCAACGAGGCCTTGTAATTTCTTTATCTCTATAGCTCTCTTTCTGTGATTGCTGTTTCTTGGTAAAACCCATGAAAGTTTTCTCCTTTTAGTGTATGTATGCATGAAAGTTTAGATTGGATTGTTTTAGGTTGGAGAGATAATTTCTCGTTTTGAGAAGAAGGGATTTTTACTGAAAGGCTTGAAGCTCTTCCAATGCCCCAAGGATTTAGCAGAGGTTTGTGCCCGGAACTGTGTTGTCTGCTTATAGTTCCTCTGTTCTTTTTTCTTTTTTTCTTTTGATACCATTCATGGAACCCATTTCATATCTCTAAATATGAATAATTATATTTGCAGTTGGGATGTAATATGTCAAAATGAATTTTGATAATAATGACTAATGGGAGTATCACCAAAAAATCAACTTAATCTTTTCATGTTTTATGTTTCTGTGTGCTTGAAGAAATAAAACCCATTTTATTTCTCATATGAGAACTATGAAACTTTGGCAAGAACAAGATAATAATGGGAGCATAGATAAAACACACTTTAGTTCCCTCTTTACCAGTGTATTGTTTTCATTTACAAGTGATTTTAGTGTTTGTTTTCCTCCTGTGCTTGTCCTTAAATTATGTTTCTTAACTGCGACGTGATGATAGTGGAACATTAATAAGATAGATACCCTTTTCGTTTTCCTTTTTATTGATGCTCAGATTATCATTCAATCTTTTTTTTTTTTAATTATAGGAGCATTACAAGGACCTTAAAGGAAAATCTTTCTTCCCTAAGCTTATAGATTATATCACTTCAGGCCCAGTTGTGTGCATGGTAAAGCTCTAGCGTCCTTTTTCTTCATTTCATTTTTTCTATAATAATAATTTATCATTATAAACAATGATTGATTTATTTGTTTGAAACTCAATAAATGATTTGTTCTAAGTCAAGGCTTGGGAGGGAGTTGGTGTTGTTGCATCAGCACGTAAACTTATAGGGGTAACAAATCCTCTTCAAGCTGAACCAGGAACCATCAGAGGAGATCTTGCTGTTCAAACAGGAAGGTCAGTACTCTTAGTGAATCCATGAAATTGGGTCTAAAAGGATACTTTATTAATATTTTGTATTGCGGATATTTCATAAAGGACAAGGTCTTATGACGATGAGTTTTTGCGCAGAAATGTTGTTCATGGAAGTGACAGCCCTGATAATGGAAAACGTGAAATAGGTGAGTTCTACAATAATATTGTCACAACCCTTTGCCTTTTTTAATAGAATATTGTTGGTATTCGGTATTCCTCATGAATGCTTCTTTCCTTTAAGACTAGTGCTTATCTTATGTTGTATTCTCTAATACTCAAATGCAAGGTATGATTTTTTTTTCTTTTATCTTTTTGAGAACTGACAACTTTAGTGGTATAAAGCTGAAACTTGGCTTCCTGTTCATGATCTATTGTTGCATCAAGGCAGGTTTTCCTCAACCTATTCATTTTCTGTCAAGAACTTCTTTGGTTGTTTTATTGGACAATTAAATAAAAAGGGGAAAGAGTGGGTATCTTGTTAAGTGGAGTGGTTTAAGGTCATTTCCTTCTTTTATTTTCTCCAGAGCAGCATGCTGAATATCAACATAGTAGTAAATTAATAAGCAGTTATTTATTCATATTTTGGGTTCTAGTGGTTGTCATTGTTTTCCTTATTCATATTGGTTTATAACAATCATCATGATTTTAAATTAAAACTGTTTTTAATTGTAAAAAAGGACATGCATTAAGTCAAAGTGAAGGGTTCCCTAGAAAAGGGGTTTCATCTGTGTTAAACCTTCTTAGGATCATTAGGTATTAATCTTCCTTGAGAAAGTACCACCTTACCAAGCAGGAAAATGGGTGGGAATTAGTCAAGTCTGTCTTAATCAACCCATGTACACATTAAGTTTCAGCCGACAATCTAAAAGTAAAAAATGGAAATTTCTTTAATTTAGTTCTTACTTGTTAGAAGAAGTTGTGAGCTTTTCTCCACTAGAGAACCCATTGTAAATCTTGTCTGTAAGATTCTGCAACTGGCATGCATGCAATCTCTTCTCTTTAGGGACCTCAAATGTAATCATAATTTATCTTACTAATCTCTTAATCTAGGTAGAATATTTCGCTTTGATTTTTTTTTTCTATTTTCATCCATTTGTTCTAATCTTCAAGACAGTTTAATGATCATCATTCATGTCTTCTCTATTTCCTTCCACCGAGGGTTTATGCCATTTATACTTTACGTTATCATCATGCTTACCCTATACTTTACGTTATCATCATGCTTACCCTCCTCATAGGTCTATTTTGCATTACACTTCACTGATTTTATGCATGGGTCCATTATTGTTTTTGAGTGCTTCATATGAAATAATCTTGGAGAACTTGAGCCTTTTATCCAACCTTTGTTTTTTTTCTTTTGATCGTGGTGTTCATGCTATCAAGTTTCACGAGTTGGTAATGACTAATGAGGCCTCCGCTCAATATGGCTAACACTATTGCAGTACCAATGCTCAACCAATAGTTATAATACTAAAACCATTTGTTGGTCATCCTATAATCTTTATGGTGGTAACATATCGCCTATGGTTGTTCTCATCCAGTGTCCCACTGGGCTGCTTGCTGTAACTATTATAACGGATAGTTACTCAATGCCATAGTAGCTACATTGACATGACACAACTTCAGGGAGGAAGAAATCAAATTTTCCCTAGCTTCTGTCTTCTGTCTTAGCAATGGAGCCCCAGAAATAATTATATATTTGCTTGAACCTTTCTTATGTTTAACTTTATATTGCATTTTCTAGATGTCCCTAGGTCCCCCCCCCCCCCTAGTGGACGAGTTGTGCCTTGTGAGGGTTCGCAGTGAATATACCCACAAAATTCTCCTTGTTTTTTCTTTTAGGCAATTCACGAAAGAAAAGCAAAGTTTTTCAAAAAGACGATTGAGTCAAATCGGATGCTTCAAATTCCTGAATAATCAAAATATCAGACTTTTCAAAATCCGTTTCACGTTTTAGTTTTCAAAACTTCTCAAAAATTATACCAAAACTTTGGGTGCCTTGTGCAAGTGTATGCATCAAATCGAACTTTCAAATGTTCTATGATAATGTCGTGAAAATAGAATTCTCCTTTAAATTTTCCAATTCTCCTAGATTCTGGGTAATACGAGTCTCCTCTCAAGGCTACTATGACGGCTTTCGTACTACTGTTTTTTTAAAGGCCGCGAGATGCATCTCTTCTTTTTTATTTTATTTTTTTCAAAAATAGGGTCCTTTTGAGGTGATTTTTCTTTAACACACAGGAATTGAGGAGCAAACCCATATCATATATATTTCACCTATTTCAAGTTCGTGCATCCCTTATATTTCTTTCCTTTTTTTTTTTCTTTTCATCAGTTATTTTTTTCTTTTCGAAACGGTCCCCAACAATAGGTAACTCTTTTCAATTCGCCTAAATTAATTCACTCATCTTGGTTTGGCTTAACCATCCCGATGAACTAGGAGAACTTATATGGCCAAATTTCAGAAAGTCATCCTACTTTTCCTGAAAAACTCTAAAAACGACATTTAAAGCTCTTTTTTATCCAAGAATTTTGAAATGATGTACATGTGTTACTGTGAAAAACCAAGTTTGGTATTCTTTTTATCTTTTAGAAAATGGTGATCCTTCATTTTACTAACTTCCAAAATATTTTGATATTCAAGATTTCTAGGCATCTTCAAATCGTCAAGTTCTTTTGAAAACTTTCTTTTCTAAAAGTGAAAGAAAAATTCTTAAAACCAAAATAAAAACCTTAAATTTTGTTAACTTTTCCTAAAAAAGTGACAAAAAAGACAAAATTAATAGAATTTTTTTTTTCTAGAATTGGACTAGCGTGCTTGTTCCAACCCCCCTTAACCTAGGATGAACATCGTCCTCGATGTTATGCATGCAGTGCAAAAAGTAAATATAACATGCGGAAAGTCAATGACAAGACGGTAAAAGGGAAGAAGTCACCTGAAGATGTAGCGATTTTGATCTCTATCCATGGTTAGACAAAACAAAGAAAACAAAAGGAAAAGAAGAAGCTACTCTACTAACAGAAAAGAAGAATCTACACTAAAAAGAAAGAAATATCCTACACTACTTGATCCAAAATCATGAATCCACCTGGATCCCAGATGAAATTTTCCTCCACACAATTCACAAGAAGCATAGAAAGAGATGTTACCATGGGAACATGAAGCACATTGAACACGAGGACCGCTTGTTCGTTGTAAATGTGTGGAGAAAGGACCACCGTGAAAAATGCTTCCTCCTCCCTTAAAAATGGGCCTTTGAATGGAAGGAGAGGAGGACACAATGAACAACTGCGTGGCCCCAGGTCCCCTTGTGCCACGAATTCTTTTGAATTAATTTCCACAGTGTCCTTAGGCATGGGCTCAAATGATTCCAAAGTGTTACACTCGAAGGTCTAAACAGGACCGCATTCCTCTAATTTCAGAAGTTTCTCTGAATTTCATTGAGGGCCAAGAAATGTGAGGGCAATTTCTCTTTGGGCGTGTTTGGCACTTTACTAGTAAAGTTAAAGTGAAGTAAAGCTTCCATTTTCCAAAAAAGAAAAGACAAGGGCCATATAAAAAATATACAAATTCATAATTCCTTTTATTTATTTTTTCAAAAAAGCGACCTTTCTCCACTAAATGATCAAAAAACTCCTCTTTTTACACAAAAAGTAAAAAAGATTCCCTATCAAACAACTAAAAATAAAAGACCATCATAATCCCTTATATTTTATTCTCTCTTGATTTGATTCTTCACCTCACTTTACTTCAATTCACCATATATCCAAACACACCCGGATCATCAGATTTCATAAAGAATTCAGTATAGGATTCCAAGGATTCCATATTGTCCGAATTAGAAATTTGAAAAATGGGATCATCCTCCCAATTGTAATATTACATTTGGGGCTCATTGGGCGCATTTGTGATTCCATTATCATGGGAAAATCAATTTATAGGAAGTCCGCAATGCCAAAATCTTTAGAAGAATCGGACCCATAGTAACGATCAACATGGAAGGACACAGTATCCTTTTCGAGGGGGTCCACATTCTCCTTAGGGCCAGACTGGTGAGGGTTGGAGGAATTTGGCTTATAGGGTTCATAAACTGATTCATGCAGCGCAACATCATCCAGATCCTCAAGCGCACCCCTTGGATACCCTCTGTGTATTTGCGCAATCCATATCCGTTGGATTTTCAATGAGTGATGGATCATCATGTTGAAATTCATTATCATTGCCAAGGGTGTCATTTACTTTTTTCATATGAAGTGCAGTTTGACTAATTGAAGTCATTAGTCTTTCCATGGATTGTGCATTGTTCTGATGGATTGCATGGTGTTTTGCGTGAACTTTATGAATATGGCTAAAGTGTCTTCCAAGGATCCCTTCGGAGGAGGTGGTGGTGGTTCATATGACCATTCGAGTGGTGGGGAGTCATTAGGTGCATGACCAAGGGAAAGAATAGGGTGGGGTGCTTATGAAATATCATGTGAGGGGTAATCATACGACCCACTCGGAGTAAATTCTTGGAGATAAAAAATTTTCCATATTAAAACTCATCTTGCCAATTGTCAGAAGCTTGATTGCCTGGGCTACTCATGTTACTCATTTCATTGTGGCAAGGCCATTGATTTTCATTTGATTCTGCCTGCCATTGAATTCCCACATCCATATTTGAAGGAGTGAATGAGTGTGTGGGGTGTGAGTAATCATGTGGGGCCCTTGTCGGTTGATCATCTTCTATTATCATTCCATTGTCCATCCACTCCTCATTGTAATCATGACCATAGTGATTGGCCCACTTCCGTCCATATGTGGTACCTCTTTCCAACGAACAAGTTATTTGATGCACATTTGCGTTCCATTCTTGTTCGCGCAACTCCCTTTTGGATTTATGATTATTTGAATCATCGCCAGAGTTGCTTTGATAAAATCCTCACTTATTTGTATATGAGTTAATGTAGGTTGACATATACGTATCTGTGGGGTGTAGGTTCTCACGCCAGGATTTCTTTGGGCTATCACTATCGATTTGACCCTTATTGGTTTGTCCAGAATTTGGCCTCATGTTTGTGGATTTCCATTGGTCCATTTTCGGAATCACTTCTATTTATTTTTATTTATTTTTTTGGATTTCCTTTTTTTTTTCTATTGAAAAAAAATGAGAAAGGAAAAAAAAAAGAAGAAAAACTAGCCTACACAAGCAGCAACTGAGTTAATTCCTAAAGTCGAAAAGTTTTCCTAAGTTCACCAACCTGGCCCAATGAAACCAGCTCGGCTAGTTCAACCCTAGGTAAGGGTAGGATCAGGAATGGACCCATTTGAAGGGCCCTGCCTCGAATAGTCTAGCTATCTCCACACTTTGGACAAGGTTTTGCTTCGGCACTGAAATGATCAAGCACATCGATTAGGTCACTTTCGGTTCACTTTCTTTGAAAAGGGCTTAAAACAAGTTGAAAAATAAAGTAACTTAGCCAATTTTTAGAAATTTTCTTTAAAAAATTCAATGATGTATCCTTTCTAATTAGCAATCCATGCACTTTCCTAATTCAATTTAGGGCAGTTTAACTTAGCAATGTAAATTAAGGTTCCTCTTCAACTTGTACCTTCCCTAAATTGAAACTCTAAATCTAGCCTAAAAAACTAAAACAATACAATCATCCTACTTTCCAAAATTAAAATTAGTTACAATCCTACTTTCCAAAATTAAAATTAGTTACAATCCAATGAAAAAAAAAAAAAAAACTTACCAAGTCTAAAAATCCTAAACTAAAACTTCCAAAAAAAATTAAAGTTGCTGCAAAATAATGCACAAGTTAAAATTTCCAAAAATAGAAAGTTCATAAAACTAAACAAAATCAGAAACGAAATCAAACTTAGAAACACAAATTACTCAAATATGAGTTAGATTAGTAATCAAATCAAACAATCAAAATAAAAGAAAACAACCTACTTTCTAAAATTAGATTTTCCAAAGTTAGTAACTTTCCTATTTTGAAACCTAAGTTAAATTAGAAATTAAGTTAAATCAATTCTTTTCTAAACTAAATTAGTAAACTTTCCAAAAACTAAGGACTTTCCAAATAAAGATTTTCAAATCACAACAAATTTAGAAAGCACTTAAGTTAGTAAATTAGAAAATTAGAAACTACACTATGTCAACTTTTCAAGTCTTAAAGAACTTTCTAATTTTAAAAATCTTCACATAAAATAAGTTTAGAAAGGTCTCTTAATTCTGGAAATTATCTAAAGCAATCAAAAGCACAAAACTAGAAACTAATCCTAATGTTAGGAAGTTAGTAATGCGATGCGATGCATGCTATGACAAGTTTCCTAATGCACAAATTTTATATGAGATGCAAAATTTCATAAAACATGAACCTAATCTAATGCAATCTAAAACTAAGTTTATTGGTTGGAATTGAAACTAGAATGATGCATGAAACTAACAAAAAAAAAAAAAAAAGAAACTAAAGAGGTTGAAAAATAAGAAAGATATATAGGAAACAAGATTTATGTAATGAATAAACTTTCCAACCATAAACTATGCAAGAACCAAACACAAACATAAAGAACATAAAGAAAAATTGCAAGAAATTTAAATGTAGTGTGCAAGAAAATTGAATGTAGTAAAGATAAGAATTTAAATGTAGTGAGTGAAAATTTAAATGTATGTAAGTGTATTCTTCTCCTTCAAAATTCTTTTCTAAGCGGGGTCATAATTTGAATCATGCTCTTACGGCCTTTGGGTCATCAATCCTAACACCAACAAGAAAAAAACACAAATCAAGCTCCAATCACCCAAGTACAAGAAAGAAAAATTGAAAAGAGAAAGCAACACTTTTACTAATATGCAAAGTCTTTACAGAAGACAATTACATACTAGGATGAGAAGCCTCTTTTAGATGAAAAACCCACGGGTTTGGTGTGATTTTCAGGCCAAATCTCCTTGAGGATTTCAATGGAGAGAGAGAAAGGGAGAGGATGGGGTGTAGTAGTAATTGTAGAGAAAGGTGGTCTATCTTCCCATGAGAGGAGAGGGATGCTTATGCCTTCAATTAATAGATTTTTGCTCTCTTTCTTTCCTTCTTTGTTCCAAGTTTGTAGCATGCAATCTTCTTTGTATGGTAAGTCCCTTCCTTGGCCAACAAGTTTTCAAAGAAATAGCAAGGTGGGCGAGAAATTTTTGGTGTTTTCCATGTGCAAAATTGCAATCCCGAGTAAAAATTGTAGCACTAACTTCCAAGGGCGATATCTCCCTCATTTTAGCTCCAATTGACACAATCTTGGGCTCTACGGATATCTACTTGAAAAAAGCTTCAACGGTGAGTAGATTGTGCCGATCCAACAGTTGGAGAGTTATGGCCATTTTAATCTTGCTGCCCCTGAAAAATTCAGGAATAATAGTACACATATGGAAGCTTCTATGTTAGTTATGCAATTGGGTATGTGGGACCCATGTGGACATCCAAAGGGGTCTTGGAATCTTTCCTTCTTTGATTCTTAAATCCCCTCCCATCTTTGGTTTGCTTCCAATCTTCTTTGATTGACTAGTCAACTCTTATAGCACACTTTCCTTTCTTGAATTTCGTTCTTGATTTTGAATTTCAAACTTAGTAAGCATTAGATTTTACCAAATCTGAAGTTTCCTTTCTTGATCTTGAAATCTCAAATCTAGCTTTCTATTGTTGACTTTTCAAACTCTTCAAATATGTGGGTCCACCATGAAAGATGTCCTACCCTTGATCTCTCTCAAATTTCACCATTGTGGGTCTTATTCTTCATTTCTCCTACACAAATTGAAAGAATAAAATTCAATAATAATCACATGTGAGAAATTTGAATGGACTATGCATGGGACCCTACTTGATGCACCCAAAATTACTGACTTACCAAAAATAAATTTCCAAAAATGCCATTTTTCATAAATTTATGCAAAAAATGTGATTTTTGAGCAAATTATGCATGAATGCACTACAATGAATCCTAAATGCATAAAAACATGATTTGACACTAAATGAGGCTCTTTAATATCAATAAGTCCTTAAAATGGTCTAAAATATGTATGAAAATATGCGCTTTTCAGGACTCATTAGTGGCCTTGAGTATCCCATTGATCATGTAAGTAGAGATTGCTATATAATCAGAGGTATATACTGCAACTGCAAGGATTGGGCAACCGGCCAAGATGGAAAACATATAATCACTGGCAACAATTGTCATGCCTAATCCCAAACAAATAAGACCATGTCAAACCCAAAAGCCAAGAGGAACAAACTCCAATAGGCCAAACTACAATGGACCACACCAACTAGCTAGCACGTATATATATATATAGAGAGAGAGAGAGAGAGCAAGGCTCTCCTAAGCTCAAGCTGAGGATAAGGTAAGCTCAAGGGCCCCACATGGGGGGGGGGGGTTGGATTTCAAGGACTCCCTAGGACCCTTCTATTTACAAAAAATCAGCCCTAATCGTGATTTCTATCATCTCCAATTGGGCCCCAAAAGTTTAATGGTCAATAGTCCATTCGGATCGGTACGCAATCAATCCAACGGTCTAGTAAATTCGGATCTGACTGAAAGTTGGTGGGCATGTGCAATTCAAGGGGGTCATGTGTTTGGTCCACTTGGATGGGACCAAGGGTGAGCCCCACAAGCGTGAGCATACGGAATTTTATCCTAAGCTCAAGCTTAGGAGAGCCTTGCGATATATATATATATATATATATATATATATGGGAGATGCTCCTATTGAAAAGGTGATTGTATTAAAAGAAAGAGCTATACAGTATAGGAGAAGTATACTGTAACAAAAAGTGGCTAGAAGCCAAGACCCAAAAAAGGACCCAAGCCCCAGCCCAACAGAGAAGAATACACTGAAAATCACGCATATTCTGGAAAGATGAGTACCACCACAAACTTCCCAGCCACCTCTTGAAGCACCATACTTAGAAATTATAATCTCCTTCCAAAGACCAGCAGAGTCATCCCCAAGGTGCATAAAGGCAATTAAGTCTGCCTTTTCTTCCCAAAGCCTTTTAAAATATTTGTTCTTTAATGATGATGATAGCCAGGGCTCCCTTTATTAGGGTAATTCTAACCCCAAAAGACATTTGAATTTCTATGTGGATAGCTTCCTTTCCATCCTCCCTGTATCAAGATCCCACAAACCCTTGGATGTGGAGCCAACAAAAGTAAAAGCTCCAGATTAGTTGTTGTAAGAGATCCCATCTTGCAGCCCACAACTTCACATACACCTCCAAGCTATGACCCCACATCATCCAACCTGTCTCTAAAGAGCTTACTCTTTGTAAAATTTATTTTTAGCCCTGAAACTGCCTCTAAGCATTTGAGAATAGCTTTGATATTTTTTATTTTATCTTCTACTGTGTCACTAGATATGCAGATATTTTTTATTTCTGCAGACAGCAAGTGGCCGGCAGATAGATCTGACTTGCTACATTTAGAACCTGCAACTTAACATGTAACCCTAGCAACCAGCTGCATTCTCCTCAAAGCTTCACTCAAAAAAGGAGTGAGTGGGCTGTATGATCTTAGGCACGTGGTTGCACTAAAGAAACCATTCGGAGATCCATTCATTATCATAAAGAATTTAGCTATGAACTGCTTTTGTTTATCCTCCCTCTCCATGTCATACCAAACCCCATCCTTCCTAGCCACTAATGGAGGAAATGCTAATTACTCTACCTCAGGCTTTTTCCATATCCAACTCAGAAATGTTTCCCAGCCAGTTTTACTTAAATTACTTAGATACAAGATAGATACAATAGTATGGTTTGGTGATACTCAATATGAAGCATGAGGATACATACAACTAATTAGAGAGCATACAGAAGGCTAGCTATTCTTTAGCATGTGCATCACGCTTAAGTGCATATTTTCATGAAATATTTCTTTGAAGTTGTCCATCAATGATTTAGTTGGTGTTGCAAGAGATAGACGGGGGCCAGCAGGTGTGGAGGTGTTTTTTTTTTGTGTTTCTGAAGTAGTAGCTATAATAGTGTATTCAGGACCAGCAGGAATGTGCAGTGCTAATGAAAGCAGAAATAATTTCATTATTGTTGAGTAACTACGCATCTCTGCATATGTTGCTGCATTTGATTGTTGCAGGAAATTTGAGTAGTGCTCATCTTGACTGGATGTCAACTATGAATGATTTTCCCTTGGGAGGTTGGCAGATTACAATGACATCTTAGTCAGCCATTAAATATCCTTTCATTGCCCTATTGGCATGCCCTGAACTCTAAATGCACGTATGGCCAAATACTTCCTTTACCAACAAGGCTCAAACCAGCTCTATCCCCAAACGGAAGGATTTTGACATCCTTAGGCACTGTGTCGGGTGCAGGTGGGAGAGGCTAATATTTAGGCAGTCGAGCAGCAAAAAAACCGGTATCTGGTTCCAAAGTGATTTTTGGTGCTTTTGCTGTCTTATACACTGATAAAATGATCTTATCACACAACACCAGTGCTCTAAATCTTGCTTTTGATGTATTATTTCTTCTCCCTTTAATTTGTCCATAAACCGCCAAAACATTAGGATTAAATTATCAGCAGAGATGATGTGCATGGGGAGGTGTTGTCTGATATATGTATTAGTATTTAATGTTGTATCTAATGCATCTTATATAGATGTTCTTATCAACTCTTATCAGCTCTAGCTCTCTAATTCTTATATCCTATTGTTCTACAGGTCTCTGGTTCAAAGAAGGTGAAGTTGTTCAATGGACACAAGCTCAAGCGCCTTGGCTGAGGGAGTGATCTTCACCAAACACCTGAAGATATCATCTGTGCCCATCCAGTTTTGATGAGTTCTCAAAGAACTTATCACATCAAGTCCAGATTGTTCTTTTTCCTTATTATTTAAAATAAAGCAATATTATGAGGTAGTAGAAGTCTTTTCGAGGCCTTAAGTTATGAGCATTTGTAACATTTTTACTCCACTTTGAAGGGTGAATTGCATTATTGTGGAGCATACATTTCTTATCTTGGATGAATGGGTTATGCACAATGTATTAAACTGGGTAATTCGGTTGGAAACACCCCAGAGCTTCTTGCTTATCTCTTATTTTTCCTCTCAGCTCCTTTGTTCCTTTGCTATTGGCAGTTATTCTCGCCCTGAAGTGTACCCTCCTACAGAGAAGCATTTCCTGACCCTCACTACACTGCCCAAAAATGAAGAAAAAGATGGGTCAACCTGTCTTGAGTGGGTGGCATTTAACAGAAGAAATTTTTCCAGCAATCAAGAGGAATGATGCCACTGGTCAGTCCAAATAGTGATCTAGTGCATCCCAACCGGGGTGATGGTGATTTTAAATTCCGGACTCCCTGTATTTGAATGATATGAATCTAGTTAAAAATGATAGAATTCCTACCAATTAAGGATACATGATAAAGTTCCTCATGTCAATGTGTATATATTTTGGTCAAGTAATTAATGGGTTTTGTTCCTCATAGAAGGACCGGATCTGGGGTTCCAATAAGAGGACTTGATGTAGTTTCAAAACCGGTTTTGAATTTTGTTATTTTTTTTGTTTGAAGTAAGGATATCGTTCATACCAAAAATCTAAAAAGTGATATCATTCAACCCAATAATAGTACATGAGTCTATCTTCAACAACTGATAAATTTCAACATCCTCAGAACTATGTTGTTACATGAAGTATTTGACTTTAGCCTATACAAAATCAGAACCATGTCTTAAAAATGCACATCCATGAGTCAAGTCCTCGATCCACAGGTCATAAGTGTGTGGATCCAAAACCAAACCCTAAATTAGATTATGGATCCAAATCTATTTATGAGTTGGAACCTAAAATAAGTATTAAATCTGATTTTTACAGGTCAGAACCTCCATATAATCGGAGAATCGCATATCCATTTGCTTCTCTAGCAGTGCATGTGAGTGAATGATATTAACCAGAGCTATAAAAGATTGTATCGACAATGCATTCTGAATCTGATGTCAAAAGCAGGAGATACTGGCCCATAAACGTAACACTTTGCATGCGTGCTTGCTTTTAGGGTAAGCCAAGCAATTGCCATGATGAGCCCACCATGGATGAGTAATGCTCCTAAACTCATAAACTGAATGCAAATCATACATTTGTTTTTGGGTAAGAAAGTATAAATCTTGTGTTATAAAAATAATTGAGTTGGGAATTTGGGCAGATAAAGAATGGGAAGCACCAATAAAAATGCCACTTGAAATGGTTTCAATAGTCAAGTACAAAAGCTGCCCAAATGACATGTAAAAAAAGGTTACAAGTTCAAAGACCCAGAGAAAAAGAAGAACAAAAACCTTGAATTCAGCAGTAAGCAAAGACGTGATAGATTGTACAGTAGTAGAACATAAAATAAATAGGGTTGAGCAGAAAGACTGAAATCTTAAAGCCATATCACCAAAGAAATGGTATCAAGCTACAATGATGATGAAACTATGCCATTCGAGAAAAAGAAAAATAATGAAGAAGAAGATTTAGCATGCATATTTATGGCTCAAATACTCATTAAACTCTGACTATCTTTAAGGTGCTCTTGTTCAAGTACATTGTTTGCTCAACATTTGCAAATGGATTTTGCTGAAAGGTTTGGTAAACGGTTTCCTGTAAGTTGTTGAGGTTGTGCATATGTTGATGAACCCGGTTTGTTAGCAAATGGATTTGCTGAAAGGTTTGGTAAACGGTTTCTTGTAAGTTGTTGAGATTGTTCATATGTTGATGAACCCGGTTTGTCCAATCAGAAGGTAGCCTGAAAGATGAGCAAGGATCCAAGGACCCAAAGCCATCACCCATTTTGCCTCGTAAAACGTCTACATAGTTCAAAAACTTGACTTGCCCTGACTTCAGTCAAGTGAACTCAAACCTAAGGGCACCAAGTCGAACAAGTCTGACCAAGCACCTCAAGTTCCATCCAAGTCAGTTGGTAGAGTCAGGTTTTTGAACTAAACAATACCAAAGTGCAATGGATTGGCTTTCCATAACCCAGGAGAAGCGTCTAGCCCTCTTTTTGCATATTTAGCTTAAGTACATATATGTTCTAAATGTGTAACATTCAATGACAAAACACCTGCTTCATGGGTAACCTCATACCAACTTAGTTCCCCCAATGGACGAAATTCTCTTTCCTCTTCCTAGGGTTGGGTCGGGCTGATGCACAGAAAATGACAGTTATCTGTATAGTAACACCGTTGGGATAATCATAACAATGAGATTTCTCAGAATGGTTATGGAAAAAAGATTATTCTGTCTAGCCCCAAATGGAGATTTCTTCTTGTACACTGTAGCTGAATGAAGCTGCAAACCACATTGCATGAAATATAACAAATAATCATCTAAGACTCAAATCAGGATCATCTTCATCATCAATTTCCTGTTCACTTGGCCTGACTCGCTTAACATCTCTTGGAGCTGTTCTTCCCTTCTTTGGTTTTCCCCTGGAAAGAATCAACATGATTTCATTTGATGTGTATGTGAATGAAGTGAATCACAAATGCAGTGTCGACACTAGGAGACATCAGATGTGAATCCACAGCCGCACAAACAATTTCTCATCTATACCATAATAAATCAGTATACTAGTATGAATGCTCACTAAATAATTAAGGATCAAGGGGCCCAAAGTACATTAGTGTTCTAATCAATTGCTCGTCACCAACGATCAAAATAAACAGTTACGGAGGGCATAACAGCCAATGGCCAAAACACTACGTAGCGGCGCAGCGGAGTGAATTTTCTAAGTGGTACAAAAAAAACTCAAATCTTTTCTAGCAGTCAATCTGATAGTTTTTTAGTAATTTTGAAAGATATAAGGGTAGAGACAACTTTAAGAGAGGCTATTGAGAGGAATAAGTTGCTTGGCTCTATTAGGTTTTAGACAGTAGCGCCGCTATTTTCAAAATACGATAGCGGCCTTAAATGCTACGACCGATAATGTGGCCGCTACTATTTTGAACCATGCATGTCACAAAAAGGATGTCCAAAGCCTTCTTCAAGGGAAACTTTAATTCATTTGATCAACGACTTCCATATACAACCAATGTGGTATTTGGGCTACAAACAATTGATATTGAGTGGTCTCACCTATCTACTATTTTTTCTTTTTTTATTCTTCTTTTTTTTTTTTTTTTTGTAGAAACTCATCTATCTACTGGTTGAAGTGGCCTAGGGTAGCTCAATCGGGCACAATATTATCACCTATGATAGCTGGATACGGCATGTTGCTGTTGCCCATGGTACCCGTGCGGTCACGGTCCAATATGGATACGAGTATGGGATACGGTAAGAAACGAGCAAGATACGATTATGAAACGGCCCAAAATCTTGGATACAGCTTTCTTGCATTTTATGGTAAAAAACACAAATTTAGTTAGAAATATCTAATTTCCTTCATCTGATTTTGTTGTAACTAAAAAAGGAAAAAAAACACTATTCCCCCTTTATGCAGACCAAGAGAAAGAAAAGAAAGACTCAGGAGAAAGGGGGAGAAGAAGAAGCTGAGGAGGATTGGATGAGGCAGCTTACCAACGAGGATGAGGAAGAAGAAAGATTCATGTAGTCGAGTGTTGCTGCTCAACCGAGGGCGACAATCTAGTCCAAGTGTTTGGAGAGAAGACAGGCAATGGTGGGCGCAGGTGGTGATGTGGTCGCGTCATTAGGGAATCATGGCCCGTGGCTTTGATGATGGCACCTCCAACTCACGACTTCCTCTTCGTTTTCATTTTTTTCCTTCTCTCCACTCGCTCTCCATCGTTGTTTACCCTTTTCTTTTTTTGTCGAGGATGAGATGAAATGAAAGAAGCAAACGTATCTTTTTGCATTTTCATAAAAAAATTGTTTTACATTCAGCCCCCTCTGGTTTTCTTTTAAGGCCGCATAAGTCAAAATCCACTCTCTTTAAATGTCCATTTTACATTCAGCCCCTTTTCTTTTCTTTTCTTTTTAAAGATTGCAAAGCTCAAAATCCACCAACCCACTTTTAAGGAAAGTGGCAAAAGCAGGCCAACCAAATTTATAGGCAATACAAAATATCTTTATATATTCTTTTATTATGGATCCATAATGAGTTCACTTATTAAAAATTTAATCTTTATAAAATAAATGTCCTGCTAATTAATGGTCCCTGATATATCTCAAGTACTGCCGTACCCATATCCGTGTCCTAACTTTTTGAAGATGGCGTATCGGACTCGTTCCCCGTATCCGTGTCCGAGCATGAGCATCATAGGTTATCACTGGATATTCACTATAAATGTATGTCCTTCATATTGAAACATAGGTTAGTGTGTTTACATATTAATACACATGCAAGTCACAAAAGCAATAACCTGAGTCGGTCCAGATGAAGTTAAGTTCCAAATTCTCCAGCTATTTCAGTCAACCAATTGCATTATTTTCCTTTTCCCTAGCGCCTGTCTGGATCTTTGTAAACCCAAGTGCAGGTAACTTGTTTTGCACATAAATGAGGTTCATGTGATCAGTTTACCTGATAAATAAAAGTTTTTAATTTGTCATATTAAACGTAAGTTGAGTACAAGGCAACTGAGTTCTGAGTTCCAAAGATCCAGATGGGGCCTTAATTATTATCTTTGACGTTCAATGTTAATCTACAATGAATAAGTGAGGAGAGTGCTAGTATTCTCACTGTCCATTAGCAGGAGTTCCTCCACCCTTTGACCGACCTGGTCCAAAATCAGACCTTCCATCTACCATAAACATAAACAAGTAAAAAAAAAATAGGAAAACATTATTTCCAAAGAAATACTTAACATCAATCTGCTAGAGTGGATTACTCACCATCACGGCCAACTACATGTTCTTCAACCTGAAAGCAAGCAAAATAACATATTAGACACAACTACATCACATATCAAGGAAAGCTTTGTCGGAGAATATGCCCTGAAAAACCAAACACAACAGAATTTTTGTCTAAATATCACTCTGCTAAATTAGTTAGTCACTCTCTCTCTCTTCAAATATAACTGCAAAGCTCTAACTGTTCGGCCTTCTCTTAAATGGGTCATTACCTATGAAATCTATCGTGGCTGAAAGCTTATACACTACTATTAATTTTTTTTTATATATTATGTGATTGCATGGTACCCGGGTACTTTAAAAGGCAATGCATCCATATCATACCATATCCAATACTTCATTCTATGCATATTACCCTCTGTATCCATGGCAATTCCTTGTCTTATCCATCCTGTATCTGGCATCATAGACATGATCTCAGCCAAACCACAGTGAAAATGTGCTAGTCACTCCAACTTAAATACATAGCCCAAACCCTACTTTTTCTGGGTGATGTGGGCCATATATCAATGAAGAATGTTACAAATGCACTATTTTTAAAGGTGAGTTTGTTGCATGGTCTGCTTTATGCTAAAGCCTGATGCATAAGGTGGAAATAAAAAAGAGTAAGCAATGTCAATTACTTGATTCATGCAATTTTTTCTTCACATTTCAAGTTCATCTTTCATGAATAGCTAAATAAGTTTGCTGAGCCTAAACCTCCCAATTTTCACACTTGCAGGTGCAAGACCCAACTACCCAAGCTGTATGTGTAGATCCCTAATCTAAAAATCAGGCTAGTTCTCTCATCTAGTGGGCACAGTGTACATCATATACAGACCACCCACACATTTTTAAATCATTATTTTTTAAATGTGGCCCAGATGATATATAGACTGGCCCATTTTTGGGCCATAGAGTCTACATGGCCGCACAACTAATTAGCGCCTTGGATTATCCACATGTTGGCACATGCTTGCAAGATGTTGCATAAAGGTGCAAGTACTCTAGCATACTCACCAAATAAATAGCAGATTCATTGAAAAAGATTCAGATAAATTGAGAAGCCAGTATCACTTTGATTTTAAAAGTAATTTCTAGGACATACTGCTGGTGAGGTAACTGACGACAATGAGAAGAGTCTGTCTTCTGGTTGAAACTTTCTGGAACGCTTTAAGCTGAAAGCAGATTTTAAACAAGACATTGACACAATTATGTCATATCCAAGACTAATTAATACCAGAAAACCACACAATAGAAGTCTTAAGAGGCACCAGTCATAATCCTTTCTCTTATTTGTAGTTAAGCACATACACAAATGAGTGAATGACAAAAGACAAAAAATGTGGATGTACCATAAGGAGTAAAAAATATAACTGTCATAATACATGAAAGATAAGGAAAGAGCAGCATTTTATAGCAGTATCATTTTCTAAAATAGGCCCATGTAGCTAATTTCTGGGAAGATTACTTTATCTTTTACTGTTCATTTTCCTTGGCATTTTGCACACCTCGAGGATTGAAAATAAATCAGATCAACTTCCACACTTCATATAAGCTGTTGTGCAACAATTAGGTGGATTGTGAGATACACTTCCAGGAATGTTGTTGGTCAATTTGCTTGAGAAAGATCATGCCCTTGTGCCTTCTGGGCAATGGCTTTATGCAAGATATATAACCAAACTTGAGACTGCAAATCCTTTATAAATTGAATCAAACATAAAAGTCTACTTGGCCTACTGCTTGGATAAAATTTATATATTTTACTTATTTAGTTAGCTGTTTAGAGAGAGAAGATACTGCAGGACAATTCTTTCTAGGTCATTTTAAGGCCCATTAGGCTTTCAAAGAACACCTCACCAAGAAACATTTACCATGACAATGGCCACCAATGAATCCAGCCTCAATCATTGTTTAACCACATCAGCAATGTAGCATTGGAGACTCTTCCAAAATGAAGACTCATAACATGATAATAAGCAGGAGATTAAACGAAAAGCAAGAGGCAGATAAGGGGAAGGTGCTATCTTAATGTGAGGTTTGCATGATTTAGTCTCTTTACTCTTATGCATATTGAATGTACAAGCAATCCCCCATATAAAAGGGTTCTGCAATTAGTACATAGATAGTATTCACAGAAACAATATATCTTCAGCAGATATCAACTAGAATGACAGTATCGCTCCAATACTTCATTCATATAAAAGGGTTGACTCAAATAGCATCGCAAATATATTGTGAATGGTAGGGGTTTTTTTTTATCTCGTGTAAAAAAAAAAGAAAAGAAAAGAAGAGGTAGTTATTTGTAATTCATCTATAGCTACATCAATACAATGAAAAATAAGACCATGATGCAATCATACAAAGAACATCATGGACATTTAAGATATCATAAATAATATATCTATGAATAGTTAAATTTGTTTGAGATATCAATGTTACTAGGAAATATAAACAAGTTGCAGCATTTTCTTTGCTCTCTTTAAATTAAAAACTAAAATTAAAATTAAAATTAACAACATTACATGGTTAGAATGTTTCCTGAAGTTAAAGAAGAGTCCATGAAAAAAGAACCCCAAAAGGATAAAAAATGGATGACGAAACACAAGTGTATAGTTAAATACTCTAGTCACATGTTTATTCATCTTTAAAACCTCCCCCAAATCCCAAAAATTGTTAGGAGGTTTTGTTAATCACTAGATTACCTCTTAAATATAAAAATATTAGTACAAATGATAAAGTAAAATGATTGCTAATATTAGTCATTCTATTCCTTCGTAGACAAGGCTCCTGAATGGAAAGATTCTGCAAAATGAGTATCTAATCATAAGATTCACCTATAAATAGAATTCACTGGATGGATAGAAATATTTTTCCTTATGATTAAATACAAATTGTATAATTTTTTAGGTTCTGGGTTTTTGGGGTGGGGACAACAATGATCTCCAAAACTATCCACCAAGCAAATACCATTGATTGTCTCAAGTCCTCAAAAACAATGATCTCCAAAACTATCCACCAAGCAAATACTGTTGATTGTCTCGAGTCCTCAAAAAGCATAGTTAATTAAGTCCGATTTTGGCTCAAATTTTATTGGAGGTGTGTGTGTGTGTGTGTATGATGATCTCTTCCCACTCCAGAAAAAAGAGATTTAAGGAAATACCTAATTGCAGCAATAGGTATAAAACTAGAAGTAGAAAGTTAGGTACTCCATGCATCACTCACAATGATTTTATAAGGAACTTATCCTAAGGATGGAATGCAGGAGTACCAATGTTTATTTGCACATGCACTCACGCACACATGCACACACCATCTGGATAAGGGAAATATCTGGAAAAAGGGGAGACCGACTCAAACAACACTGACCTATATGAATATGACAGAAGTATCAGGCAACAATGTTGTCAAGGCACAAGGCAAAGTCAAAGTGCCAATGCCGGTTGAAACCCAAGGTGCTAGCCGCAGGCACAAGGAGAAGCGTGCACCTAATTCAGCTAGAAGCATGTTTTAAGGGAAAACTGAATATAGCCTGAACAATTCATTATAAAAATATAGCTACGCAACTTGTTTGTACAACTTAAAACATAGAAACATCAAACATCACCACTAATGAAAGGTTGTTTAAAATTATATAATATTTCCTTGTGCAAAAGCAAAACAAGGGGATTTGCTATTCTTTCTTCATCGAAGTAAAATGCTAACACCCACCTAGAGGTACTATACAATATGAAATACGACGCAAAATGAGGGAGTTTTTGTTCTTTTCTGCATTCAAGTAAATGAGGATGGAGTTTAACTCCATGGACTTCAGATGATATGTACATTATTAAAAGGATGCAAAAAAGAAAGATATGAAAAAATTAAGGATGTTTGGATAGGTTTATTTCCATAAAGTACATTTCTTGTCCTATCTTATCCATGTCTAGTGTCTATTTCCTTCTATCTACTAGCACTAATGCAAGTGAAATAAATATAAAAGAAAAAAAGAAAAAAAGGAAACCAATGTAGCCATCACTCATCACAAACTCCAAAATCCAAGTCAACTAGAGGGGAAAAAAAAGGTAAAGAAAACCCTCAGTCAGCTGTGGTAACAACAAAAGCCAGCAGCAGCAGCTGTTGAAAAAAGAGAATTCTCCATTGGCTGTTGTCGCTCCCTCAGTCAGCTGCAGCAAGAACGACAGCCAGCCACAGCAGCTGTTGCAAAGAACCCCGCAGTGCGCTGTAGCAGCAACAACAGAAGACAATCCTCAGTCCACTGTAGCAGCCAGCAACAATAACCAATGGTAAGCTGACAGCACCATTGCATCTAGGATATCTGGATGAATAACTTACTAAAAGTACAACAGCCAGTGGCAGAACCCATTGCATCAAGGATAGACGGATGGGGAGATTACTAGAAAAGAAGAAGAAAACTAGACGAACATAAATATGAGGGTCAGGGCTTCTTTCTCTCTTAATTTTGAGATAGAAAGCCCAAACTATTTCTTTCGAGGGACTAAACGACATATTTTTTAGTGTTTTTCTAACAAAATTACTTAATCACCCTCAGAAAATAAATGTAACTAGCCGCACCTAGGCACTTGGGTCGCCTAGGCCTTTAAACACCTTACAGTGTGCGCCCATCTAAGGTCATATCAAGGTGCTACAGGCCCATGTGACTAAGCATGCATCTAGGCTCGCCAATGAAAACACTTTCAGGCGGATGCCCAATCCAGACTACTTGAGTTATGATATAAACATGTCCCAATTCATGACTCTAAGAGTAGTCATAAGTCATCAAGAAGATTACATAGAACCCTAAAAATGAGAACCACATATTACTGCAAGTATACAAGTGATGGTGGAAGAAAAAAAATAGACAAAAAGCAGAATAATATTATAATAATGCTAGCACTTATTAGTAATCAAAATGCATCTGCTTAAAAATACTCAAAACAAAGTAAAATGTTGCACAAAACCTCATAACTTCATAGTTCAGATATAGATGAGGAGGCACAAGAACCATTTTTCTATAAAAGAAAACATAGAACTTACTTTGTGGTGCTCTTCGACGATGATAAAAATCCTTCAAAACCTTTTAGAACATTCCCACATTGACTTGAATCATGTAAATAGCTTGTCTCTAATTCATAAACCTAAGAGACAACAGCATTACTTGTGGTTCCAGCAGTTAATCACGATTAACTAAAATGTCATGTAGCATTAAGTCATGTGTCTATAGTGTAAGAATGTGAGCAAGCATGTGTTCATCTGTGTGTGTATGCATGTCCATGTAAATCACGTGTGCGTATGCATGTAAATGTGTGTGCATTATTAGTGTAAGAATGTGAGCACGCACGTGTTAATCTTTGTGTGTGCATGTCCATGTAAATCATATGCATGTATGCATATAAATGTGTGTGCATGTATGCGTGTGTATTTGATGCAAAATGAATCAAGAATTTGGGGTAGAACAATAAAAACAATACCACCACAATCATTACAAAATATGTGACAGGCAAGCAACTTTGTACTTTGTAGAGAGAATATTAAACATCACCCATTAAAATTAAACAAATGATGATGATAAAGGAGAAAAGAAATGAGACAATAGATTTAACCCTGCACTCAAAAAACAATAAACTATATATTTCAGCTGAACAAGTCGAAATTCCATATTTTGGCTGAAATTTGACAAAGGTGAAGATTTTTCCTTTTTTTTTTTTGCCTTTCCCCTTCCTTTTAGGAGTTCAAGTGAATGCACTTACAAAATGAGGAATTCCTGAAAGGAACTCCAAGTAGCCCAAATCCTAGTCAGGAATTCCCCGTTTCTTAAGTGGGTTTTTGAAAACCCAGGAATTCCAAAATCCCCAAATGCCCAAAATTCTAGTAAGGAGTTTCTTGTTTTTTGTTTTCTGATTTTAATTTTTTTTCATTTTTATAAGGAAAATAAATATCCTATGATTTGATTCACTCGCTTAAATGACTTGCAATACAGTTTCGATTGAATATCGATGGCATGTACTCTCCTCTCCATCAAATTTAGTCACATTTCATTCAGTGGGTACAACTAGATTATTTTGGTGAAGAACTTCAACAACCATCAAACTGTCTCAACTTGATAGAAAATTGCCACCCAGATGGAATCCTAGTAAACTAAATCCTAGGAAATTAATGTTCCCATCTACATTTCCACCTTGAAATTCTACCCCCACCCACCTCTTTCCTACTCAGGAAAAAAAAAACCATTTACCATGAATTCCTATAGTTCAATACCATGTGAGCAAACAGACCCTAAAAAAAATGTAATGATTACACATTCCACTTTCAATTTCCAAAACAGGAAAATGGCAATAGGAAACACCCCAGACCCTTTCCTCTTCCTACACAAACAAACAAACAAAACCAAGGGAACAAAAAAAAAAAAGGATCTTTCATCAGAGAAAGGTAGGAGAAATAAATAAAACCTGCTTTTCAATGGCACGCAGTTCTTCTTGGAGCTTCTTTCTCTTACTAACAAGAGAAGCAAGCATGGCCGAGGGATTCGTCGAAGTGGGTTGAACTGAAAAACCCCCACGCAATTTGAATTCTCAAAACGAAAATGAGGAAAAAGGGACCTTTTTTAGCGGGAAAAGGATCGGGGTCAGAGAAATCGTTACCTTCGGGCTCCATTTCCCGCGAAATCTGAAATCTTCCGTCGCGAAAACAAGATGAAATCGAAGAACTCTTTCAATTGAGATTGGTTTTCCCTCTCTTTCTCTTTCTATTTGTCTTTGTCTTTGCTAGGGCACGGGAGTTTTGGTTTCATGAACGAAACGGTACGACGCAAAGGAACGGGACGCCATATGCGCACGTTAGCGGCGATGGTTCAAATGTGGAGAATCCGCGTTTGGTAATTTTATTTACCCATCTTCACGGGTAAAGAGTAAAAGATTCTCCACTGTGTTTGGGCTCCAAGAGTTATCAGGATTTTGTGGGCCCCTCAATTGATCATGTCAAATTTAACATATATTTGATTTTAACAATAAAGAGGCATGATGGGGCTCACAAGGGCCCCACTGATGATGGGACTAGGGGGATGGAAAGTTACATCAGGGTAAAGCCCAGGAATTATATTTGAGGCAAATTTCATGCACCTAAATTCTCATCCTTTGATTTATGGCTCATAAGTTAAACAGTAATTGTGAGATTTAGTATTTTTTGAACTATAAAAAAAAAAAAAAAAAAAAAAGGAGTTCTTTAAAATTTTGTACATTTTTATTTGATCCGTTTTTATATCTACTATATGGATTTTTTAGTAAAAAAATGAGGTTTTTTTTTTTTGCTATTTAGTACTTTTTTTATTTGATCATATATATAATGGAAAATTCTCAAAAAGTAGAGTTTCTGCCCCTATCTAATAGCCAATGATTTGTTATTATTTTAAGAAATTCCCCTTTGTTGGAGAATATTTAAGAGAGATAATCGAATATGTATATCATTGATAACACATGTCACATTTTTATTGGCTAAAAGAATGGCTTTAAAAAAAAAAAAAAACACCCGGTGAATTTTGTGTGTGTGTCTATAAATATATATATATATATATATATATATAATTAATTATTCACTTCGCTTCACTCATTACATAATCTTACCCAATAGGACCTAGTACATATGAGTGAGCCTACCCCATATGGATGCAGGGTGTGCAAGTCGGGACTTGTTTGCTTGCCTCAAGTTAAACTATGTGAATTGTGTGATTCAGCTATTGACTGGACCAGTGGACCCAGCGGCGGACCCATGCTACCTGCCCCAGGTCAAAAAGGGAAATGGTAGAAGAATTGAATTGGGCCCTAGCCCATGCCCCATGTATGAACAAGCTTACGCCCCATATGTCAAAACCTTTACTTTATATATATATATATATATATATATATATATTTTAAAGAGCGTGGATGAATACCAACTTGGAAAATTAAAACTTTCGCTGGTGAAAAGCTCGTCCTCTTTCAACCTATGCAGTCGCCAGTTTACAATCTCGTCAGTGCCAATTGAGCTTTTTTTTGTTGTAGGTCTTGTGGTTAGTCTCTCTCTCATGGTTGCACAAAACACTTTCCATGATGAAGTTCTCGCAATCACCCCTTTGGTCCATAATGAGTCAACTCTGTCAAAACCCCATCCCCATTGACCTTCCCTATCTTAAGCATTTCTTCTTAGATTTGATGGGATGGATTCCTAAAATTTCTTTAAAAAATTGAAATACAACAGGGAAGTGACAAAAAGAAACCCTAATTAAACCTTGGTTCTCTCTCCATGCCCAAATCTAGTATAATCATAATCACTCTATCTCTAAATCTGAACCCTTAATCTCTAAATCCTACTTCAAAACCTAAATCTCCAAATCCTAATCCAAACCTCAAGTCCTAAATCACCAAATCCTAAATGGAAACCCTAAGCTCTAATTCTCCAAATTCCCTTGATTCATAAGCCCTAATTCCCAAATACCCTAAATCCAAATTTAAAGCATCGAAACCCAAACCCCTAAATTGCTAAGTTGATTAAGCATTGAAACCCACTTGCTTAATTTCTCATATATGTCTACATAATTTTCTGCTTAGTGGTGCATTTGCTCACGTTTTAATTTGGTTTGGATTTGTTGTTTGTTTTTTTCAGTCTTTTTTTCCTCTTTTCCATAAAGCACCTTGTGGGTTGTCTGTGTGAGTGAGCTCTTTGGAGCTTTAACATTTTTCTTATA
This sequence comes from Cinnamomum chago, assembly GCA_038049695.1. Lineage (NCBI taxonomy): Eukaryota > Viridiplantae > Streptophyta > Magnoliopsida > Laurales > Lauraceae > Cinnamomum > Cinnamomum chago. The sequence continues at coordinate 71,453,746 of CP142454.1, read as the reverse complement.
AAGCAAAGAAGATAGCAACAAAAATATAGAAAAAAAAAATTGGGGAGGGAGAGGAATTATTAGGAGCTAGCAATATAATTACTTATTTCTTCTTCTTTTTCTTCTTTTGGATTTTTTTTCTTGGACTATAATATGAGGTCTATCTCCATTAATTGTTATGCATCAAGTCAGTTCCACATGAGTTGGACATTTTCTAAAGAAAAAAGTGTAGATACTATTACTACATAAAAAAAATCCTTTATTAAAAGATACAATCAACATAGCACAATAGCTAAAAACTAAATCCACTCGGTTCGGGTCCAGATGATGAAATGTTTCATTTAAAAATAAATTATAGAAAGAAGGTGCATATATGCAAGCTCTCTTCCATAAAGCACCCTTGTGGATTGTTATGTGAGTGAGTTTTTTTTTGGAGGCTGAAGCTTTAATATTTTTCTTGTAAAAGAAAGTAAATAGCAACAAAATTATAGCAATTGAGCTTTAATGTAATACATTTTCTCTTTTGAATTTGATAAAAATCTAATTAAGTTAGCAAAAAGTTAGCCACACCTAAATGAGAATCCTGGTCCGCCACTGAGTGGACCAGGCAGCTTTCAAGAATGGTCATTATTTAAAATGGTGGAGGACCCCTCTTGCACAAGTGCCTTGAAAGTCCTCAAGCCCCTCACGCTCCAATCCAATTATCACCCTTTCAGGCCAAGAACTAACTCTGCAGCTCCAATGGCCTCTTCTTTGTTGACGAGTGGGTAATAATTACCCTCCTTCCTAAGCTCCTAGGCAAGCAAAGATCGGACGACTGGTACCTGTCGTACCATGAATGTGTGGTTGGTGTCACAGGACAGGGAAGAGATTGTTGAGAATGTGGTGGTTGGGACTGACGGGGGCTCTCTTTTCAGCATAGAAATCTTTGAGTGATGGTACTAAAACTCACCTGTTTACTGCCAAAAGCTTAAGAGCGCAAAATCTGGTGGTGCAGAGGTAAACCGGTTTGTTTATATCTCATTCCAGTGATTGTATACAGTGCTCTCCATCGGATATTTGTTCCTTTGCTCTTTTTTTAATACATTGATTGTCGGTGTCTGTAGATTATCCTCTCTCAAGACGTCTAGATTTATTAACTTATGTAGATCTATGATCCACAGATACGTCAAGGGCATGTTGTAGACACTCTAGGGACAAAGATTTTACACAAAAAAATGAAGCATCGAATATGATACGACACGATACATTGCCCATTTTAAAATATTTGTGTATCATAGATGTAGATAGAGCCACCACTCCATTGTATGTGACCAGTCCTAAAACAGGGTTTCAAATATAATTTATTCTCCGCTATTATCTCTGCTTGAAAAAGCAAAGATGTTAACCGAGTATCGTATCCACTGGGACCATGGTTCAAAATTTCGTTCTCGGTCGCGATATCGGCCGGGCCGAAAAACCGATATGATATCGGTATCGGTCGCGGATATCGGTCCGTCGCGGTCATCGCGGTGTGAATTTTTTTTTAATCCAAAAAAATTCACAAAAATATCCAAAAAATCCAGAATATTAGAAAATGCTGGAAACTATATTTGTTTCCATTAATAACAACAATAAATCAAAATCTCGGTCACCTTAAGTTATGAGTCCTGTCTATATCGCAGACTCGCAGTTCACTGTCTTTTTTCTAGTATTTCATATAATGCAAACATTATTGATGCTCTGCTCATGATCAATTTATTAGTGTCAAATCATTTACACATCATACAATGATCATTAATCATTAAAACAACATATTTATGATGAAATCCCCAAAAAATGATATATTATAATTCAAATATTAAAAAATTTGAAAATAAAATAATTAAAATAAAAATCTAAATCATGTTTATGACTATGAGTAGATGTAGATCTATCATCTACACACTATTAATAAGTCTTTGGTATCACAAATATCCTAACAAGTAACAACAATTATTTTTTGGAAAACAAAAAATAATAAAATCATTTTCAAAATCCTAAATATATAGATCTAACATAAAAGTATGTAGATCTATCATTTACACACCATACAATGATCATGAATCATTAAAACAACATATTTATGATGAAATCCCCAAAAAATGATATATTATAATTCAAATATTAAAAAATCCGAAAATAAAAAAAATTGAAAAAAAATTTCAAAATCATGTGTATGAGTAGATCTAGCATGAAAGTATATAGATCTAACTTCTAAATGAAGAAAACAACACAATTACACAAGTGAGTAAGTGACAAACCTCTATGCTTCATCTATAAAATAAAAAAAATAAAAAATAAAAAACATAATACCGATATATCGGTCGAGATATTGAAAATACCGAGATAATTGTCATCTCGGCCGAGATGGGCCAAGATAATGGTGAAAACAGCCCGAGACCGATATCTCAGTGAGATATCGGCCCGGTCTCGGCCGATTTTTTAAACCATGACTGGGACAAAAATGCTAAGTTGTGTTGTTTCCTAAATTCCTAAACTAATCCTAGTAGAAGACAAAGTTCTGATTATTAAACTAATCCTAATAGAAAACGAAGTGTTGGGTTGATGGGTTTGCAATTCCTAAATTAACAAATGGAAAGACAAGTTTTTGATCCAATTAGATAAAAATCTTAGGGTATGAATCCACCGTAGCCTCGTGCAATGGCGAATATAGGTCTAGGGTTTCACTGTCAATGCTTTCACGACTCGTTTTGGTTACAAACCTTCAGAGTCAACAAATAAGGGATGCGGATGCAAAACGGGGCATAACTTATCTCTATGGCATAGATTATCCTAGATCTAATAAACACATTCATTCAAGTATCATATTATATGACTTGGTATTCCAAACTACAAGAATAAAACATCAAAAGAGATCTTGCATTAATAAAAGAATCCAACACTGGATAAAATCAATGTCATATAATCAAAGCATTTAAAATAACGCCCTAGAACCTATACATCACCATAAGCACAAAACTAGGGCTTCATCACAACCCTAAGATGGATATTTAGTTATTCATGGAAGACGATTGACGAAGAATTCTTGACGAAATCCTCATTGACGCTCTTCCCCAAGCTCCAAGAAAGCCTCCAGAACTTCTCCCAAGATGTGAATATCCCCAAAAACGAATTTGGGCTCTTATTTATAAGTTTTGGGATGAAAAATCTCGTCAAAACGCGCATGTGACGGACTCTCGTACGATCTGGGCATCCGGACCCCAGGAATAAAAATTCCTGCGCACCTCTCTGCCTCCGGGCGTCCGGACGCCAACTTCCGGACGTCCGGACGCCAGGACACAGTAAGTACTGGTCATCACAGCGAACTTCACAAGGTCATATCTCCCTTGATATAGTTTCGATTTATACAATCTTGGATTCTACGGATATCTACTCGAAAAGAGCTTTCCAACGGTACGTAGATTACACTAATCCGACACTCGAGTTGAAAGTTATGACCATTTCAAGTTGCTGCCCCTGAAAATTCCTAGAATAATGGTGCAATTAAAAGAACTTCCATGTTGGCATGCTATGGGGTGAGTGGAACCCATGTTGGACGTCCAATGCATGTTTGGACTCTTGCTTTGCTTTCTTATTTGAGTCTCTTCCCATATTTGGCACGCTTTCTTACTTACAACTCCGGTTGTCATGCTTTGTGAGATTTCTTTCATTTTAGCTCTGAATTTCGCTCATTGCATCTGTAGTACCTACAAACAATAAAATAACATAATTAAGCTAATTAATCTCTACCGACGGTATAACCAAGTCCTCATTAAGGGGCCCAAAATATATCTATTAGGCTCTCATCAGTATCCCATCTTCATAAACCATATTTATTTGAATTGGGTCTCTGCAACATTGTATATTCTAGTCTTAAAATTCTTACCTAACACTACCATCAATATTTCTATAAAATATCCTAGGCAACCACAAAATTTTCATTTATTTACTATCGTTGAAACGGAAGGCAGCATTGTTATTGGTCCTTGATTAGAATGATTAAACAAGCTTTTTGTGGTCTGACATGAGCTGGAAGTGGGGCTGATTTTCAAAAGAAAAGGCCTCTTTACAGCACCCCTTTTCTGTTTTCAAAGGATAGCGACCTGTTATAAATCCAATCCCTTCACTCCCACCTTTCCCCTGTTAATATAAATTTGAATATTGTTTGGGTGTTGAACTCATTGAGTTTGGACGATTGAGCTTTGTTTCCTCCTTGAATTACTTGAGAGTGTTCTCTAATGACGATAGGTACTTCTTTTCTTCTTCACACATACTAGGATTGTATTGAATGACCTTGCAATAGACCATAATAAATAAGCACACTATGTTAACATCCCATCCATCAATTTTCCTTCTTAAATTCTACAGGCTCACTCCACGCATCTGTCTTAAAGCTTTTATGTTTGAGTTTGAAGGCTGGGATTTAAGATTTTTTCCAATCGTTATGGTTTCTCAATCTATATCAGTCCATGGAATGACCCAATATCTAGAAGATTCCATTAATGTCGCCCCTTGTAAAGAACCACATCAACAGTATTGCTGTTGCTCATATCCTCACACCTATCTGATCAAATTGATTGATTGCGTATAAAATTGTGTTGACCCGATTGGTTTGTTGAACCGATCACAGGTTCCCTTGCACACCTCATGTTATGGGCACCCATCCAGCTTATATGAAATTAGAAGAAATGCAGAGGCTTTGTAGTTGTTCTGCATGACACTGCATTGTTGAAACTCATCCACAGTCCAAATGGCACTTCTGCAGATTAATCAGACCAGTCGGGGTGTTGGCCTTCTTATAGATGAATTTATGGACAGGTGCCAGTCATAATCATCCTGACTTTTGGTCTCTGAGTTGATAGGAAACATGCAGTTGACTGATATACATTATTATTAAATGAGATTGGATTTTCAGATTTATCATCTATTTGCTTCTGAGAAAAAATTGTTATAGTTGACTTATTATGGTAGTACGGATTATTTGTATGTACTTCAAAAGGTGCACTGACTCCATCTAAAAGTATTGAAAGTGGTAGTATGAAAAGTTTCACTTAAAGCAACATAATATTTGATTAAGATTAATGAGGAGGAGGAAACCTCAAAAACAAACTAGTGTAAGCCGCATCAGTCTTTGATTTTCTCTTTTGCTACTATCAAATTCCAATTTGATAGCTTCAACATTAGATTGACATTAGATGTTGTTTTGCATATCTTTGGTAAATTTACAGAATCTATTCTGAATCTCTAAATGCATTTTGACAGTCATTTGTTATTTAAGATTAATAGCTCAACTTAATGACTTATTCACCATTTGTTTAGGGGTTTATTAATTTCACTGATAAGACTAAGTTCATCTTCATTTGTTGAAATCAAATTCCAATACGATAGCTTCACAGCATTGGATTGACATTAGATGCTGTGTTTCCTATCTATGGAGATTTTATAGAATCTACTCTGAATCCCTTAATGCCTTTTGATGGCTCTTAGCTATTTAAGATCAATGGCTTGTGTGCCTCTGTTCCTCTGTTTTTGTCAGAGCTTATACATTTTTGCGAGATTTTTCATTGAAAAGTATCAATCTCATGACGTTTCTATGGTCCACTGTCAATCTAATGCAACCTTGAACCTGAACAAGGGGCATATATGGCTCTAGGACTAGGATACTTGGTGAAACCTCAGGCCAGGGTCTGTTTGGATCCTGGTGACTCAGTTCAAGTGTATATCGACTGCGCGCTTCTTTCTTGTTTTTTTTTTTTTTTCTCTTCGCGCGTGTGTGTGGGTGGGTAGGGGCCATTGGGAAGAATCCTTTTATATTGAATTGCATGCATTTGAATGAGTCCCAGTTGTTTTGTTCTTTGCTATAACCATTTCCGATTTAGCTTAAGGTTTGAGGTTCTGCTAACTAGAGTTGCATTGTGTGATTGATTCCAGAACAATCATAGTTTCTCTCAGCACCAAGTATGGAAGATGTCATTGGAAATGTCAGCAACTAAAGAAAGTACATTCAAGGAGAAGAAAGAAAAATGAAAACCCCAAAGAAAAAGCCATGATACTGATTAACATATAAAGCTGAAACCTCTAATTTTCTTGTAAAGAAAGATCATGTTATTTCTCACTTCTAATAAATTCTCTCTCTTTGTCAACGAGAGAGAGAAGGGGCCGGGTGGTGTGGTGTCTGAATGTCTATTTACAAAATGCTTGAGAGCTTGTTGATATCTATCTTGGGGGGTTGGAAATTTCAGAAAATCCCTTTAGAGGAAATTCTATATGTTTTTATATATGGCCCCTCCAATATTTTTTTTTATTTTTTATAGTGGCCCCTGCATAGAAATTTTTCTTGTTCCACCAGTGGCTCCTAGCAAAATACCCCAGGTCTAAGCCGGCCCAATAGGAAATATGGGAGACCTGTGCCTTCTCATTTAGGGCCCTGGTCCGTTTAAGGATTGAGTCCAATGAAGGTTCATTCAAGTCAAAGAGCCCTCTCTCTTTGTACCATTCAAATAACTTTATCACTTTAAAAGTATATCATACACATCTCTATAAATACCCAATTAAAGAGGAGGTCCTTCATTTTAAGTGTCCCAGATTTTCATTAGGTTGGCCCACCATGGAGGTCCACTCTCTTCATTAAAGCTCAAGTGGGCCCTCTCCTCCCAATCCAGTGGGCCACCCAGTTAGGAAGTTGGCTCCACTGTATAGCTCAGCAAGAGTACTAACCTCAATCAAGGAAGTCACATGCCAGTTTGACCAACAGAAGCACATTCAAACTCAGCCAGTTATTCAACTCAATATGTTTCTGAGTGGACTTTAAACCAAAACTACAACACAAAAATCACCATCTAAAATAGGAAAGTTGTAATAATTCAAGAGGTAATCCAAATTCCATGCACATCAATGCAAACAAACACTGCCCTTTATCACCCTTACCACTCTCATGCACTACTAGCCATCACAGTAACAACAATAGTGACCTTAGGCCTTTTATTTCATGAAGAACATTACTGATCATGATCCCCTAGTAGAAGTAAGAAAAGAGGAACGCAAGAGAGATGAAGATGGCCGGTGTGACTGGAGTCGACGATGCAGCAGAAGGGGCCGGAGCTTGTGGCCAGGGCGAAGGTCCCATATTCATATTAGGATCCATTGCAGAAGGGGCCGGAGCTTGTGGCCAGGGCGAAGGTCCCATATTCATATTAGGACCCATTGCAGAAGGGGCCGGAGCTTGTGGCCAGGGCGAAGGTCCCATATTCATATTAGGACCCATTGCAGAAGTACTCATCAGACCCAACATCACCAGGGTCGCGATAAAGACAACCAAAGAAGCAAATCTCATTGCCATTTGATGAAGATGATGATGAAGAAGAAGGAGGAGGGGAAGAAGACGACTCTGAAGGAAACCTATACTTTGTTGCATTGACACTGCAATACAAGTCCTTATATAGAGGGAGGATGTTATGGACAGTTGTGACCAGCCAAGTCTGACCATATATTGTTTTATTGTGGTTTGGGCAGGCTATAGAACAAAGTTGGAAACATTGCCAACAATATGAATTTATCACGATAACATCACACTAATGTATCTTAACTTTTGCCGATATATTATCGAGGTAAATTCATGAACTTATCATCACTAACAAATTTATTGGGAGATAATGACAACAGAAATTCGATACCACCTCAAGATGATATATAGTTTTAAGAAAATCTCAGGTCCATTTATTTGCATGGAATTGAATTCCTAGGGAGTTATAGGAAGATGAGAGTCAATGAACAAATAGTGAAGAGTAAGGGCACATTTGTGCGCTGCGGAAGGGAAAATTGTCACGTCAGTAAATTCCATAAAAATTCATGTTTGGTGCAAAAAAGAATTTCCTCGTTGAATTGGTGCTAATATTGTTTAGTGTGGCTGTGGATTTCTTATAGAAAATCAAATTTTCTTATTTGGTGAAATAATTTTTTGAAGAAAAATATAATAACATTATATTATTTATTCAACATCAAATAATAATTCATTTAAAGAAATAAAAAATGAAAAAGAGTTATAGGGTTTTTGGTTGAAATGGGCAAGAGTGAGGAAAAGAGGGAGAACTTTTCTGAGGAAATTCATTTCCTATAGTCCCCCCCAGAGGAAACCCATTTTCACTATTATAAAAAATAAAAAAAAATGCCGACGAGGAAGGAAAGCGTTTCTGTGGAATTGTTTAGCACCAAACACCTGAAAAATGAATTTTCACTTTTCCACGGAAAAGTCTTATACAAACATGCCCTATAGGATACAAGATAGAGATGTAGATGCAAGCTTAACTTTCTTATAATTTTGATTTACTAGGGTGAAACTTGGGTAATCATTTTTTTCACGAAAGAAGAGATTATTTGATTGTCATTTGTAGGTTTCAACTTCGTTTCTTCAATTTTAATCACGGTGTGATAGGTATACATGTCTTTAAATTCCTAAAAGTTCAATTCTTTGCAAACAAATGGACCATTAGGTTTCTACCATCCTGACTTTTAATCTCAGTTTTTAACATTATAAACTATCTTAATTTTTAATGTTTGTTTTTTTAATATTATTTCATAGACCTTAACACATTTGGATTTATCCCCCTGTTATATCTCTCACCGATCATAATAATACTTGCAGCATTGTTGCCAAGAATTCTTTCATCGACATGTGGCACAATAAGACTGGTTGCTTGTGGTGGGATGTTGAAATTTAAAGAGAGTTTCTAGTATTCCATCAGGTTTAACATTTAGTTTGTCATTGCTTGTTTGGGGTTGTTTTATGGCCTGGCCGGGTGGGGATTAGTAAAGGATATACCTAAAACAAGAAGGTAATAATCAATTCTTCCAAAGAGAGCATTTGGGTGTTTAAGCTATCTGGATGGAGATTTCTATGTTGACATTGATTTAGACTAGGAAGTATTGGGTTCTTACCAATAAATTAATATCTGGACATAGTGCCTTCAATTTCAAACTAAAAACAGAATGCCCATATATAGAAGACCCCTAGTTAGAAACTCTCTAATTGGGTTTGAAATTTGTTATATGGAGATGAAAGCATGGTTAATCATACTCAATTTTTAATGTTATGAACCTTGATGGGGGAGTCCACCTCAATGCAATTTAATCAAACGAGAGATAGTGAGATTGAATGGTCTTCACATCACATGATCTGAAGATCAAGGGCATAGATTCGAGGGGCCCAGAATTCAAGTAGTGTAGATGGACTTACAAAACCGTTAAGATTTGAGAGCTGCTGACGCCACATCCCATCTTGCTCTTTCCACATCCCATATTTTTAAGACCAGTATAACCATTTGTGAAATAACCAAATTGGACGTCACTAATACTTTCAGCAGTCATCCAATTTCTCTGCACTCCCATACAAACATTTGGTTTTCCTCCCATTTAGAGAATCCTGCAACTCTCCTTCCTCTACTCAACACTCATCCCCTACTTCTCTTTCTCTTTCTCCATTCTTTCTATTTCTTTCAGAATTCATCTCAACATTCATCCTACTGTTCTTGTCAGTCATTTGTCACTCTCCTCACTCATATATCACTATTCATCTCATTATCTCTTCATCTTCATTCATTCACCTCTCAAGCAATTCTCATTTGTCATTCTTGAGCAATGGACAAGCAAATTATGGCTTACGATCTTTTTGGGGGCCAAAGGGATGCAATCCAACTTCTTTTACGGTTTTTTCGAGTGTGCGTGATTTTGTTTGGCCACTCAAGGCCGAAAAGTTCGTTCTTAGTTATTTCGCTCACTCATTTTTCATGCTCTAGGACATGTTTAAAGTTTTCATGTGATGCATATGTATCCAACCAAATTCAATAGAATCTAGCACATATTTATCCAATAGTCAATACGAATCCATCCAACACATCTATATGGAATTCAATAGAACACAAAATTTAACAAGTTTTACAAGAATGGTGTCCAACAACAAAAATCCATCCAACACATATGTTAAACACCAACACATCAGGGTCCCATTTTACAAAATAAAAATAATAATAGACATTATGTATCCCTCCTGCGACTGCGTTTGTATGTCTTCGTCTGGGTATGGGGCATGGGCTGCGGGACACTATCTACAGAAGCTCCATCTATCAATATGTCCACATGCTCAATAGCCAAGTATAGCCCACCCAAATTTAGAACACTCATTATCATATCCCCTCTGAAGGATCGATCGCGTGATGCTTCCCACATTCACGATAAGCTACATTTGGAAAATCCAAAAAAGAAATTAGTGTTATTACGATCAAGATATAGCATGAATAAGATAATTGGTCTTATTAACCATACTAGTTGAGTGTCTATTGTGGAGATACCCTGAGAGTCCTGCACAATGATTTGGGTTCTAGACAATCGGGTGAGACACTTGTGCATACCAATCCATGTATCCGGGTACACAGTCTCACCCATGAACCACTGGCACACTACGATCCATCATAGACAATACGTGGTTGTGCCACCTCTCCCATATTTGGTTTAGGTATTCTTATGCAACCCGATATTGGTTTGCGCTTGAACCTCGCATGGCACTCTTTGGAGCGAGTGGCGAGGGAGGAATCATCTGTATCCTATCAAACTGTCTCAATACCCTATTAGGATGGTATGACTCAATGATTTCCATACATTTTAGGCAGCCAGTGTAATAAGCAACCTGATAGAATCAATGGGCAACCCTGTGCTTGCAATAGGGGTCCCACAACACCTGCAAACAAGGGAATAGGCACATCAATTAAATAAAATGATAGCATGATTAATAGAATGCTAAGCTCTTAAACTGTCAAGAGCCCCTCGATGTGTCGTAAGAGAGACATAACATCTCTAGAATACCTGTGGGGAACCCAACGATGCACCTAAGGCATGTCTTCCGTGTATCGAAGGTTGGGAGTACGTCTGCAATGCTTGAAATGCTCATACATCTAGGTCTTCAGTAGGGTCAAATACTCAGCTATCTGTTTGAAGCCATTTGGGGAAGTAAGCCCCAACTGTCTATGCAAATATGCCCATGCAGTAGTCCTCCAAGCATATGTCGCACCTCATAAAGTCCAATAACAAACGCAGATAGATCAATGGGGCTCGTGTGCCGAACTTGTCACTGAAAAGTGTGCGGCCCAATATGTATATCAAATATGCTCTCATTGCGCACCTAATTTGCGGTTCTAGATCTGCATCATACACCTCTCCAAATAGATCCCTTAGCCATTCCAACCACACTGAATTACCCTGCATAGCTGACAACTCTTGATGTGCCTCATCGAGTGTCACTCCCAATGCAGTCGTCACTAGTAACTCTGCTCTCTTAGTTGAGAAACTCTCAGCTGATACTAACTTTCACATCATTTGAATCCTGAGGAGGGTGCATACGTTGTCTAAAGTGATGGTCATCTCACCGAACGACATGTGGAAGGTGTTGGTCTCGGGCTGCCACCTTTCCACAAAAGCTTATATGAAATCCCTATTAATGAAATGATAAGATGCCATAATAAGTGGAGACAGCCCTGATCGGACAACAAAATCATTGAACACTGCGTTTTGCCCTCCTTCAACAGTTACTGTGCTTTCTTTGATTTTCTGACTATGGCTAATGCATTTTAGTGATGGACACTCCTACAGTACAAAGGAACATATATTAGTAAATAAAAATAATAATTAAATCACTACAATCAGTGAACAAGTACCTTTCTGTACCAAATGGCTGCAACAATGTGTGTCTTGAAACTTTTTAGCAACAAAAACTAACCGAAGCCCCAAGAAGTGGTACAGTCATGTCTTCAGCCTCAGTTGTGGGTTCCTCTTGGACAATTGCAGTGTCCTCCACATCCTTGGGCTACTCAGTCACCTCCACTTCCTCGGGCTGCTCAGTGTCCATTAGATTGACCTGGCGCGTCTAGCACATCGTTTCCTAGTTGATGATGTAGGCCGAACTCTCGAAGTACCGGGCACATGCATGGATGCTTGTAAGAAAATTGATATAATCTAGTCAAACAAAAAGAAAAAGAAAAAGAAACTATTCGGCCCCCGACTTGCCAAACGATTGTGACTTTGTTCGGCTGAATGACTACAGCCGAACAAATGGCATCTCTTCGGATCTTCAAGGCCGAACGGTCACGAACATTAAATTAAAAAAGTCGTTCAATGGTGAAGGAATGAGAGAGAAATGGAGGGATTTTGCTATCTGTCCCCTTTACACATTTCCAGGGCAATATTCACCTCTCATGTGCATCCACTACCAAAATGAATGAAAAATGGAAAGATGTATAGGGAGAGAAAACATACCTTGAATCCCGAGTGTGAGAAGAGAGGGAGAAGAGGCGGAAGAGAGGAAGAGAGCGAGGGAACGATGAGGGAAAGGATGGAAACACTATGAGGGAGTGAGATTGACGTTGTTGGGGAAGATGGGAAGTGAGGGGGCGATGGTGAAGTTCAAATCCAGAGTGAGGTCAGGTGAGAAGGAGGGAAGAAGGGATGTGCACAGAGAAACTGAGGGTGGAGTGTTTGGGCGGTTTGGGAACACAGGGGTGTATAGAGAGAGTTTTTAGCAATGAGTTAGATGTGTATAGAGAAGGGATGTGGAAAGAAAAGCTTGGGTTGTGACATTAGCAACTCAGGTTGCTATTCGGCCCACTTTTTATCCCTGGCACAACCTTTTCATGCCGCTCCATGATTGAGATGTGTCCAAGTAGGCCGCACATAGAGGTTCTGAAAGTCAAAGATTGTGGCTGGTTTCATTGTCAAATTCACACACCCACACCTCTTGATGAATGGATTTTGATGTGGGTTGGACTCATTATCATTGTGATCCATTATTCCTAGTGGCCATGTCATACAAATTTATTATCACACAATCCAAACATGTGGGCACTATTAAATTAGGAATATTGCCGATTCAAGCGGGGTTAGCTTCAAGCCTTTCTCTCTCTTTACTGGTTATAGATAAGTTAACTTCTCATTATCAAGAAGAGATATCTTGGTGTGTATTGTTTACAAATAAATAATGATATTGGATTGATTGAGAGGTGTCATTAATGTGAAATGTGAGAGATGGCAAGAGGCTTTAAAATCTAAGGACTTTAAAATAAGTCGTATAAAGACTGAAAATGTAAATTGCAATGATAGTGGGGATGTACAAAGAGATGTACTTCCTATGAGAATCAAAGCTCAAGAAATACCACAAAGAGAGTCTTTTTGATACCTTGATTCTATAATTAGTAAGGATGAGAGAGATTGAATAGGATGTTGAATATAAAATAAGAGTTGGATGGTTAAAGTAAAGACTTTCTTCTAGAGTGCTCTGTGATTGGCATATACCAACAAAATTAAAAATTAACTTTTACATAAAAATAATTAGACCAACTATAATATATGAAGTAGTATATTGGCTAATTAGAGAACACTATATATGAAAAATGATTGTAGAAAAGATGAAGATGTTGAGATGGATGTGTGGTAATCTTAAAAGGATACAATAAGAAATGGGAGCATTTGAGATAATTTACAGGTAGCATCAATAAATGATAAATTAAGAGAGGCTTTCTTGAGATGGTTTGGATAAGTCCAATGTATTTCAAGAACGGGGCTAATGAGAAAAAGAGGTAAGCCTTCGAGGGCATGGAAGAAAGTAGTAAAGATAGATTAAAAGAAGTGTAACCTATCTGAAGATTTGGCCCATGATATCAATTTGGGCGGCTCATGAGACAATAGATACCAATAGAGTGGTATCTATGATCAATCCCCGATATTGGTTTAATTAGAATGATAGATAAATAATCTTAAGTATTATGCTAGAAAAAAAAAATGAAAATCCATTTGATCCCACTCATGCCCTCATTAGGCTAAACTAAGCAACGGCAAGTTCAGTCTAGTGCTGTGGGGTGCACTTGAGGCCACCTTTCATAAATGATGTCATTTTATGCTCTTTTTATCCAATGATCAGGCATTAAGCCAATTTTATGTGACGCCCCAAGCCCGAGATTTCGCTCATTTCGAAGCGCGACGCATGCCCACATGGAAATTTGAACCAACTCAATGCATAATTGAATTTCATGAATGGATTTCCCCACAGGATATCACGTGTAAGATTAAAGCTTTCATATACATGTAATTAATTTGTATATTTCCACAATAGACATCGATCCATGATAATCATCCATCTGGTAAAACATGGTATAAGAGCATAAACTAGTCCATGAGTATAGTTAAAAGTTTAAGTTTTAAAGTTAGGAAAGTAAGAATGTATAGTAGCGGAAGCTAGTATTAATTAAGTTTTACAACTCCAAATAAAACATCTAAATTAAAGTCTAAGTTTGTAGCAATCCATGCCACGGTCACGAGTAAATGTCGTCCAATCTGCTTAATGGATAGATGCCTAGAAGACATCTTCAGGAGCCCACTTGGCTAATTATTGAGGAGTCTCCTCCTCGACCTCTGTGATCTCCTGGGCTGTAGCATCGAGGTCCTCACATGTAACGCCAAATATAGCATCATTAGACTTAGTTAAACAAGATAAACAAGTATAAAATATGACAAGATAGATCATATGAAGTCAAAGAAGTGATCTAGGCATGAGTAGTGCATGAATAAGCATGATACATAGGAATCAAGAATGACAAGTGCATAAACATAATAAACATAACATGTCTAGGTGGCACAACCACATAAGCTATATTCTCCCAAAAAGCATGTAAACATGAAATTACATGAAAGCATGAGCATAGCATAACATAACATGAGGTATCACTAGGAGGCATAGGGCCTGAAAACTCCATCGTGGACCTGAGGTACGTGTCAACTGAGATACTACTAGGAGGCATAGGGCCTGAAAACTCCATCGTGGACCTGAGGTACATGTCAACCCCAAATAAATCTCATCTACAGAGGTCCATGAAAATTACTAAACCCACACCCAGCTAGATCCGACTGTGCGAAGGTCGAAGCTAAGTGGTGCCAACTCAAGAAATATAGTTTACAGTGCATATCATGGTATGACATAGCATGAGCATAAGCATGTACATAACCATAATTACAAGTGCGTAATATGACATAATCTATGAACATATACAAATATATAGTGCATAAGGAAACATACAATGCAATATGGACAAGGTACATGAGCTAAGAAAATAGATATGAGAAGCATGTACATATCATGCAAGAGTACCAATCATATCAAAAAGGGTTCTCCTAGCATTAGGGATGGCAACGGGGCGGGGCGGGGACGGAATTGGGGTGCCCCGTCCCCGCCCCGCCCCTCTTTTACCCCGCCCCGACCCCGCCCCGCCCCGCCTTCGGGGCACGATTTTGTGCCCCATCCCCGCCCCGCCACACCTACGGGTTCCCCGCCCCGCCCCGCCATTATAAAAATTTTAAATATGCAAGTGATGGGATTCGAACTTGGGTGGGAAGAAAACTAGAAGTTTGTCTTACCACTAGACCAAACTTCATTTCTTGTAATGCTTTACCTTATTTAAAATATATTCATATATTCAAGATTGTTACACACATATACATATATATACACACATACATATTTATACACTTGAAAATATCATATATGCTTTGAGACATTCTTTATAAAAAAGACAATCTCTCTCTAAAATATCATGATCTCCATCAATACATGGTTTCACTTCATTTCTGGTGTTGAACTCCACTCACTAATAAAGAGGTAATCGTGGGTTTGCAATTTATTTGCAAGTTGCAAATCACTCAAAAAAAAAAAAAAAAAACCCTCAAAACAAAGATAAGAGAAATGACTTATCAATATGTGGATATGGTTATTGTAGTGTCAAACAACCTCAGCCGCTTTAACTTTCCAAGCATGTGGATCATATTAGCTTAAGTAAATAATTACTTATTTATGTGACACTTAACTTGCAATGTTAAATCATTAGTACAATGATTCTAATCATACTAAGGTTGATTACATATAATTAAAATTAGTATAATTTATAGTGTTGTTAGTATAATTAGAATCATATTAAGTTACTAACTATAATTTACCTTGCCATTTCTAATCATATAAGTTATTATAAGCGTATAGCATGATATATTTTGTAATATTATATCAAATTAGTAAAATTTATATTGTTATTAGTATGATTAGAATCATACCGATTATAATTTACCTTGCTATCTCTAATCATCTATATTATAATAAGCTTAAAGCATGATCTATCATTCTATTATATTCGTTTTATTTAATATGATTTATCATGTCACAATTTAACATTATATATGATTAAAGTCAAATAAGCTTAGATAGATTTTTTAACAACTTTAATTTCATTAAATTTGAATTAGAAGGAATGTGATCATATTATATGCTTTTATAATGAATAGGGTTCAATTAATTATATGTTTAACTTTAAAAAAAGTCTTCAATCAATCTACTTAACCCTTAATAACAACATAAAATCAATCTATACATTTACATATAAATATGTTTATTTATTATAAAAAAAATCTAAAATATATATTTAAGATGATTATTAATCAATGGGGCGGGGCATGGGGCGGGGCAACAGGGCGGGGTACGGGGCGGGGCAACGGGGCGGGGCACGGGGCGGGGCAACGGGGCGGGGCGGGGCGGGGAAAAGGGCAAACCCATCCCCGCCCCGCCCCGCCTTCGGGGCATGGTTTTATTCCCCATCCCCGCCCCACCTAAGGATCGGGGCGGGGAAAACCCGTGCGGGGCGGGGCGGGCAAGCCGGGCCGGGGCGGGGCGGGGCAAAATTGCCATCCCTACCTAGCATGATTAGATGGGCGAATCGTAATGATCAATAACCAGCTCCTCAAACAAAGAAAGCAAGCATGCATAAAGATCGTACTCAAAATCAAGGATGCATGACAAGCCAATCCTAGGGGTTCATGAGTACTTGTGGGTTTCATCCTCCAACAATGTGTAGTCTTAAGGCTTCCGACGTTATTGGGCTACAAGGACCCTTGGCGTTACATAATTTAGGATGCCAAATAAGATAACACCTTTGGTTCTGGGTACATAAAGTTCAAGGAAATGAGCATCCACATGGGAGTATGGTAGCTCACACCACACCCACAAAGCTAAAGAATCCATTGGGCATAATTTGGGATTCAAGAGGTCCAATGCAATGGTCCAAATCTAAGTCTAAAACCTCCTAACAAAACTGGGCATTTCGGTTACCTCGCGGCTACCCCATGGTTAGTCGTGAGTGGTCTTTACAGTTAGCCATGGATGGATATTACGGTTAGCTGTAAGCTAACCGTGAGCTAACCGTGGACAGATAGTGAAAACTAAACATCCAATTATTGTAACCACGGAACTTGGCGGTTAACCGCCATGTCACCGAGCTCACACGAATTGAGCCTGAAATGGCTCTATTCAGGTGATTTCCAAGCTCCACTTCAATCAAGCCTTTTATAAGGTTTTATCCTGTCTAAAATGAGCCTCCAATGCTCACTCCAAACCATCACACGACATCCCCAACCAAAACATTAAACCAATTACATAATCCAACATACCCATTAAAAAAATGAGAAACAAAGTAGAGCAAATTAACAAGATGAGCTTAAACTTGGGTAATCTAACATGAAATCCATAACAAGAATCATAAATAAAGGAAAACATGCACACTTTATAAATGTTTACTTGCCTTGGGTGCTTGAATCTCCAAATCTACTAACTACCAAACTTTTAGAGCAAAACCCCCAAAATCTAAAGCTCCAAAACAAAACCCTACATACACAAGAGATGAAATGATGATTGAAATGACTTGTCTCACTAGATCTAGGCTTCTAGGAATGATTCCAACCAAGGGAAAAAGTAGTTTGAGAGTGATAGCTTACCCAAGTAGATTAAATAGTGAAAAGGAAGCTTGGAGAAGATGGGTGCATGAAAGAAATGGGTTCTTACTTGAAGAAAATGAAGGAAAACACTGTCTAATCTCTCCTTTGGGGTTTGGAAGCAAGAAAATGGAAGGAGAATGATAGTGAAGAGAAGTACTAGGTGCCTCTTGCTAATGGAGATAAGAATGAAATGAGATGGGATGGGATGGGTTCTAGAGTTTTAGCTATGGTTTTAAATACAAGTTTCTGTTATTTGCAAGAAAGTCCAAAATCTAATAGAAATTCATAGTTTAGGGCTTTTGGACAATAAATAGATCTAAATGGGCTCAAATGAGTTGGATAAAAACACGAAAATCTAAGAATGCTTCATGATCTATGCAATGCACCCAAAATCCTCAGAAAATAGAAAGCACACACGTGGGACCCAATAAACCCAAAAATCATAATTCTACCTAGTCAATGGTCAAACATCTTTCTAATCTACCTAATCAAGCCCAATTACATTCAAAACTTCCATTAGGCATTTAATTAAGGTTAATTAGACACTAAATAAGATTTGGATAAAGTCGAGATATTACATTTCACACACACTAAACCATCACTTATAGTTGGTTTGAATCTCAAGAAAATCTATGGTTAAGATGTCATTAAATCTTGAGGCTGTTAAATCAAGGTCTAAGATGATCTTGTGGAGTTGATTGTTATATCCAAGGGCGGATCAAGGGGGGGCCTGGGGTGGCTGCAGCCCACCCAAGCTTTCAGCCCAAAAAAAAAATTAGATTTTGAATTTTGGGCCCGGTCTCACAAGCCACAAGGCCCATAACTCAACTCTCAAAAAAGTCAAAACCCTTTTTTTTTATTCTCTGTCCCTTTTCTCTGTTGCCTCTCATAGACTCATCCTCTTCTGCTTCAGTGCTTCACCGTCTTCACTCTTCACCTTTGGCTTTGTTGTAACAACTAACAAACAAGGGTGGTGCTGGTCTGCTGGAAAGGTTGTCTCTGTCCCTTTTCTTTCTTTTTTCCCTTTTTCATGTGTTCGATGACTGAAACATGGTTTTTTCCTCCCCCTTTCTTGTGGGTTTTCTCCTCCTTATCATTCTCTCTTTGGATGATGACTAAATCACTGAAAGATGGGTTTTGTTGGGTTTTTTCTTGTGGGTTTTCTCCTCCTCATGATTGACCCTGCAGCAGTGGGCTCCACAGTCCACACTCCACACCCTCTGGCCCACTAACGGAAGGCTTGCAGGACATCAAACCCTTGATGGGGATGTTGAACAGGCCATCTGCCCTGGACGGCTGGACCCCACAATCCCACTCCCCATCACAACAGCAGCCAACAACATCACCACCATTGCCATCTTTCCCCTCATCATGACATCATCGTCAATTGATTCTTTCTCACTTGGGGTCTACCAGATCACCCTTTTATAGATGGCAATGGCCATGATTGTGGCTATGATTGTGGCTCGTGACTGCACAATGGCAGCATCTAACTGAGGTCTGAGGTCATGGGGCTACATTGGCCATTGATAATTAAGGGCTCCGGGCTGGCCAATGGCAGTAATTTGGCATGGACACATTGGAAAATTATTCTCTGTTGGTGGTTTTATGGCTTTGGGAGTTGCTTGGACCTTGGAAGTATGGATCACTTAAAATACTACTGGGCATATGGGTGATTTGTGTACACCTGTGCTGGTACTTTGTGTGTAAGGCCCATTACACATGTGGACGTGAGTCTGGGCTTTAGGACTGACCGACTGAGCCCAAATTGATAAGAAAGAAAATTAAATCTCAGACAATCATAAAAAATTACTTTTACTATGGCATATATACGTTGTTTTATTTCATATATACTGTATAAATAAATATAAGATACAAATTAGGAGCATAATGAGTCCATTGATCTAAATACCCAAGGCCCAGGTCTCAGACGTTACGGGTTTCAAACCCTTAACCTGGATCCAGGTCCACCCTGATGGAACCGATTGAATGTTCAGACCAGACTTAAACGGACCCAAATGCAGGTTGAACAGGGCCCAATTTAGCCTCATTGGCTGCTTTAGGTTACGGCTTGAGCTCATACCAGATTATGAAGTCTGAGGCCCAAGGTAGAACTTGGGCTGGCCTCAGGTGCCTGAATTGGCTGTGCCCATTGATAGGATCTATTCACAGATTTGGTTAATTTGGTCTATAGGTTACAAATCTACCAAATAATATAACATATTATTGTGGTTACAACCCGACCCATCTTAGCCCTAATTCATGAATGGTCCATCCAAATTTGTTTTTATGATGGGTTAAGGACCACTAGTTGTAGTCCCCTTTTGGGCAATTTGGATGAAGTGTCTCTGTTTTGTGAATTTTTGTGATCCTAAAAGCTCCTTGTAGATACTTCTTTTGTTGGTAATATAGCGCAAGTTCCCAGCATCAATCCACCATGTCTTTTGTACACGTCATCCTTGGTTTGTGTGAAATTAAACGATCCATTTGTATACCCCTTTATCTTGATTAACTTTCAAATTTTGGAAAACAGAGACATCTTCAATGGATGGAAATAGGGGGTGAAGGTAATGCAAACCATCTGAGTATCTGATTACCATCATCATCATTGTTGTTGTT
The DNA here is from genome assembly GCA_038049695.1 of Cinnamomum chago. NCBI lineage: Eukaryota > Viridiplantae > Streptophyta > Magnoliopsida > Laurales > Lauraceae > Cinnamomum > Cinnamomum chago. The sequence goes on along the minus strand of CP142454.1, from coordinate 71,433,283 downwards.
GTTTTATACTTGGTTGCATGATACTTTGCCTTCTCTGGAATGTTATTTGTCCCTGTTATGGGTTATTTGTGAGGGATTGATTTGTTACCCAGGTGTGTTATTTGTCCTTCATGGGTTGATTTGTGAGGCATTAGGTTTTCACAATACAAGAGATTCTTAGGAAAAAAAAAATTAAAACCGGTCTTATGTATTGTATATTGATGATTATTTACTATCTTAGGTTATAATGTCGCATCATCAAGCGCCAAAAAAACCAATAACTCTTCTATCATTCTATAAGAGAAAAGATGATAAATCTGAAAGCGGCAAAACTTCCACATCTATTCCTGATATTTCAAAACTTGATGAGGATGAGCGACGTCCTACCAAAGCTCAAGTTGTTGAAATTGAAGGAGTTGAACCTTCTTCTCGAGTCCAAAGAATCGTAGTTGAACATTCTTCCAAAGCTCAAGAAGTTGCACCTATGGAAGTTGATATCACTTCTTCATTTGAATGTGATCCGGGTAAACGCATTGCTATATATGAATACCCGCTTAACAAACATGATGAAGTTCAGATAGCTTATCTTAGAATGGGACCTTGTCGACCTACTCATGAGAAAGAAAAAGATTATCCAGTGACCATATTTGGAAAGCAAGGTCGACGGTTCAACGCTAATTGGTACAAACTATTCCCTTGGCTAGAATATTCACTCCACAAGGATAGAGCATATTGTTTTTATTGCTTTCTCTTTGAAACAAATCCTCCGAAGCATCCGGTATTTACCATTGATGGGTTTCAGAATTGGAAGAAGGTTAACAATGGGAAGAAGTGTCCTTTTTTGAAACATGAAGGTGGTCTTTGTTCTCCACATAGGTCGGCGACAATGTATTGTGAGAATCTAATGAATCCTTCTCGACATATAGATATTGTTTTCAATACACTTTCTAAAGAAGCAATTGCAAATAATCGGTTACTTCTCCGAAATGTTATTCAATGTATTCGGATGCTTGCATACAAGGGTTTCCTTTTAGAGGACATAATGATTCGAAGAAATCAAAGAATTGTGGAAACTTCATTGCAATGTTCGAGTTTTCGAAAATGTTGAACAAGAAAGTTGCCGAAATAGTAGGTGATTGTCCAGGAAATGCCAAGTATACCTCACATAGTATTCAGAAAACACTTTTGCATATATTTGCCGAAAATGTGAGAAAGAAAATACGCGAAGATGTTGGTGATGCAAAGTTTTGTATCCTTGTGGATGAAGCACAAGATAATTCACATAGAGAACAAATGGCCATTATTCTATGATTTGTTGATCGTGGTGGTTTTGTTAGAGAAAGGTTTTTTGCTATTGTTGGTGTTGCAGACACTTCTACGTTAACCTTGAAAGAAGAGATTTCCAATGTTCTTGCTCACAAGAATTTGCTTATTGGAAATATGAGAGGCCAGGGTTATGATGGTGCTAGTAATATGCGTGGTCAATGGAATGGATTACAAGCACTATTTCTTAAGGAGTGTCCTTATGCATATTATGTGCATTGTTTTGCGCATCGACTATAACTTGCATTAGTTGCGGCTTCTAAAGATGTGCCAGACGTTTGGTTATTCTTTTCGAAGTTGGCATCCATTGTTAATCTCCATGTTACGCCTAAGCGGAAGAAAGAGTTGGAGAAAGCTCGAAAAATAGAAATCGATAATTTATTGGCAAGTGGTGTGCTTGATAGTGGACGGGATGCTAATCAAGTTCACACATTGCAACGAGCTAGAGATACTCGATGGAGCTCTCACTATGAATCTGTTTGTAGCTTGATAGAGATGTATGATGCAACTTGCACGGTTCTTGAAAGCATCATGAAGAATGGGTCTAGTAACACTATGCGTGGAGAAGCTAAGGGTTCTTATGTTGCTATGAGAAATTTTGAATTTGTCTTCGTGTTTCATTTTTTGCATAAGACTATGGGAATCACAAATATACTATGTAAAGCTTTGCAAGTAAAGTCACAAGACATTCTAAATGCCATGGGTTTAGTCTCAAGTACAAATGAACTTCTTCAAGAGTTGAGAGAAACATGTTCGGGTAGCTTCCTTGAGGATGTGATTTCTTCTTGTATAAAACATGACATTGATATTCCTGATATGAGTTCTCGTCATATGATTGGTACACGCCGTTCTTGCCAACAAAATGATTGTATTACAGTTGAGCATCATTATCGCGTTGATATTTTCAATGTTGTAATAGATTTCCAGTTGCTGGAGTTGAAGAGTAGATTCTCTGAGGAGGCAATTGAGCTTCTTTCTCTTAGTTCGACTTTGTACCCGAAAGATGCTTTTAAGTACTTTCATATTGATGATATTTGCAAGCTCGCTGAGAAGTTTTATTGTGAAAACTTCACGGAGCAAGAGATACATATTTTGAGAAGTCAATTGCAACATTATAAGCTTGATGTGCATCGTCATCCCCGTTTTCAGAAATTGTCTACCATTTCTGAGTTATGTCGAGCTTTAATTGAAACAGAAAAGTCAACTATTTATCATTTGATTGATAGATTGATTCGTCTTGTCTTGACTCTTCCTGTTTCCACGGCGACTACCGAACGAGCCTTCTCAGCTATGAAACTTGTCAAAACATGACTCCGTAACAAGATGGATGACGAGTTTCTCGCAGATTGCATGGTTATTTACATCGAAAGAGAATTTGCTAATGAAGTCGACATAGAGTTGGTAATAGATGAATTTGATAAGAAGCCACGCAAGTCAAGATTTCACTAATGTCATGTTTTAACTTTTGTTTGTCTTTTGTCATACTTGTCAAGATCTATTGTGAAGACATTTTTTTGTTGATTTTGAGTAGTATACACTACACCATTTAGGTGATTTTGCAACATTTGAGATTTCTTATTAGTAACGCAAATATTTCCGTTAGATAATTTGTCACATTTATTATCCGTTAGCAATATTCATAACCGTTAGTAAATATCTTTACAAATTCTTGAATTATTTTGTAACATTTATTGGATATTTGCAATGAACTTGTTGAACATTTTGGACATGTGATCTAACAATCTTTTGGGCATATATGTATAATTTTATTATTGTTGTTTGTTTTTATAAGTATGCTTGTTTGTTTTACAGGCTTGTGAGATTATTCAAACCACCCCTTTTTAACTCCGTCAATGCAAGCTTAAGAAAGCCTTTGCATTGTCGGTTCCAAGCCTGAAGAAAGGAGGAGGATGAAGGGGTTCTCTTGGAAGTCTTTGTAATATCATTATATCAAGGTATTGGCGGTATTCTTGTCAATCTTTTTTTTGTTAAAGGTACGATCATTGATATTGATATGCTAGGTTTTTATGCTAATTCATTAAGATTGTGTGCCTTCCAAGTGCTTGTTGCTATTTTTTTATAGTTTTTGGTGAGACATTGTTGCTATTTTTTTAGTGTAACTTAAGTGCGCCCCCCCCCCCCCCCCCCCCCCCCAAGATTAGAAGTCCTGGATCCGCCCCTGGTTATATCCCCCTTGTGGATACCTGTCCATCTCCCCTTCTCACATTGATGAACTTGCATCTAAGTGGCCCTATATGTACTGCATGTAAGCTATATGCAGGCTGCTAGTAGAACATTGTCCTGTGTTAATATTACCCACTAGAAACTCATATATCAACCCAATGATTAGAACCAAACCATCCCAACCCAATGATGTACAGTGGTCCTAGTCCCTCTGCTGGACACGGCCGAGTTGACTCATATTCACAGGCTGTCAAATCTCAAGTCAAGCAAGTTTATAAAGGGAGTCTGGATCCCCAACAGTGATGACCGTAGGAATTTTCCAACATTCTCAAGGTAAGCCAAAACCATAGAATTTAAAACGGTCATGAATTATTGTCAATGGATTGAGCTGGCCCAGATTATTGTTGGGTGTATCTTGTCATGACCATCCCAGAGAGAATGTGCAGAGGTGCTTTAACCCGCCCCAGAACCCATTCCTTTCCCTTGTCATGGTTTAAAAAAACACAGGCCGACTTGGTCAAGTCAACTCAGCAACAAACTGAACAGTAATAAGAGTGACTGAGTGAGTCAAACGAGTCTGACCGAGTAATCAGAGTGACCAGCCAAGTTTCCAAGTGTTTAAACCATGCATACATACCCAGGAAGTTTCTGGGCTATCACTTCATGCTTAAATTAATTCTGCAACAAAATTTTGAAAAATAAGGATATTTTCGCATCTGATTCACGTTTGGGTTCTTGCATCCATTTCATTCAAAATAAAATCACAATACAGGTTTTTACCAAATGTTCCCAAACAGCCAGTTGAAGACTCAGAACTTGATTTCATAAATTTAGATGGAAAAAAAAAATCCGTTTACCATCTGTTTATTGTTTTCTCCCTCCCTTGATCAGTAACCGTTTAGCATCTCTAATTCTACAAAAGATGATTTCCTGGTTGACATGGAGCTTGCTATACGCGAAGAGAGTAAACGATGAGTCCTTAACCATCATGCATAACAGAATTTTCAAAATCAATTGTCAAAGAATGCAACCATCTCTGAGTTAATTACTGAAGCAGATCACTGCACTAGTCACTTTCTTCGAAATATTTTCTTCAAGAAACCACGATTATGAACCTTTGGATCGTTATCTGTAACATTATGAGAAAGAAAACATCATGTCATATTTAGGAAATGGATAGGCTATATTCAATAAAATAGATGTACCTTCTAGTCTCCCTGCATCATATAGAGCTTCTTCTGCTATGGGTTTCCATTGCTCTGCACAAGAGTAGTTGATGCCCAGCCCTACGCTCAGTCCTCTCAACAGATGCACCGTACGAAGTACAGAGAAGAGCTCCCCAGGGAATGTCTACAACAGGAGTTGGAAACTATGAATGCCAGCAAATATATTAGGCACATATGGAATAATGTATACAGAGCCAGAAAACCAAGAATAAATTCAAGGAGTACTTAAACAATATATCCTCCATTTCACAAAAAGTATATACTCACATCTGCAGCTATTTATGACGGAAGAATATATGATAAAAAGCTAATCAAGTACAGTATTTTAATTCAAAGAAATCAAGACGTCTTTGACACAGCCTTGTCAGCATCTAAACTCATCATATATAGTATAATATGCAAATACAGTTCAAAGACTGCAGTATGCCTTATTGAAAGAGTGGACAGAGCCATTAAGCTCAATCATGTTCTGTGGAAGAGATTTGTGGCAATATTTATAATATTTATTTCAAAAGTTCAATTTATAGAAACATGACCGATACATGAGCTGAGATGGGAAATTCGATTCTTGAAGAAGGAAAGCGACAATGCTTATGCATGTGTGTGAGTTTCAATATTACCTCCAATGACTTGACTGATATAGATGTATTTCCTTCAAAATGCATATTGGAGCAGATTTTGCCTTGTTAAATGATAACTCCACAAAATTGTATTTTTAATTCATTATTTCATATAAATTTGTGGACTTAATTAAAAAAAATGCATTGAATTAATAGATTTTCACAAAATCATGCAATTGGACTCTCATGGTTGAATTTAAGTGAAAATCAGTAAAAGTTTTATAAAAATGCATGTCTTGGTGAAATTATCAATTTCCGCATTATTGGACCCCATGTATAGCAGCATCATTCTTTTTGATAAAAATTACTTAGACTGAATTAGATTTAATTGATGTGTAGGAAAACTCAAAAATCAAGGCCCGCAGAAGAAGGCAATTGAAAAAGAGATAAAAGAGGAGCAAAATTGAAGAAGAACCACCATGGGGACCCACCCACATTGGGCACAAATCCTAAGGTAGGGAGGCAGCCATGGTAGGGCCCACTCTCATGTGCAAAATTCAGATTTAGCCTCTTGAAGATAATTTTCAGATTTGTGAGCCATATGATGGGGTTTGATTTTCAGAAAAGTGGGACCACTATGGATAAAATCCAATGGAAATTAATGAGGCGTCCTATCTATTCTCTATCACATGTTGCTTACATGTCATGATGGAGGCCCAAGATTAAAAGATAAGAAAGAAGAGGAAAGAAGAGAAGCCAAGGGAGAGATACACGTCCAAGCCATGCCCATTCAAAGAGTTACACGCCCAACAAGGGGGCCCACCCCATTCCAAGTTGCAACAATTCCAATTTTCAGATTTGGATATTTTTCTCTTAAGATCAAGTGGGGCCCAAGTTAAGAAAGTTTCAAGCCATAAGAATTCCAAAAGTAGGAGAGTCTTGCCAACCAAGCAACTCGATTTAAATTCAAGTTTGAAAGAGCCCAAGATTCTTCTTCCAAGTTTCTAGAAATTATCTACAATGGGATCCAAATCAACTAGGCTTTCCAAAATTTGAAAATATTCAAATCTTCGAATTATCCAAGGAGAGGACGTCCACAGCATATGGTTCCAACATTACCCACGTCCAATACCACCCATCACTCACGTGGATCTCTCTTTCCCTGTCTCATTCTCTCTCTTACCCATATCTCACGTGGATCTCTCTCTCTCTCATGTGGATATCTCTCTCTTCCCCTCTCATTCTCCCTCTCATACCTATCTCTCACGTGGATCTCTCTGTCTTTCCCTCTCTCATTCTCTCTCTCTCTCTTCCTCCTCTTTTCTTTTACTTTTTCAAAGTAAATAATTGGGGAATTTTTGTGAAGAAGAAGATGGAGGGGTGAAAATTCTTTTGTAATCCATGGAGGAAGAAGTTGTAAATCTTTGACTAATTCTATGCGTGGAAATGATCAATAAAAGGTGAGATTTTCATTATTTGTTGATTTTATTTTCATTAATTAAGTTCTTTTGATTCATTATTTTCCCCGGATATATTGAATGCTTAAGAACCTCTAAGTGGTGAAGATATGAATTTTCGAGCCTGGATGAGTGTGATACCTCTCACAAACATCAACAACTTCGAATTTCCATCTTGGCTCATCCTTATGGGAGGCATTGATCTATGCCATTTGTATTTTTAGTTCTTAGAAAAGCAACTAATTCTCATCCTTGGGTTGCAAGTTTTTCATTATTATTTCTAAAATTTTACTTTAATTAATTCTGATTTTTAATTCCACAAATTGGTTGGTTTGATTTGATCTTTTGTTTTTGCATATTCTAGTTAGTCTAGGGTTGCTTTAGTCTCTTTTTTTTTTAATTGTCGGAAAAGTTGTAATTAATTTTCAGCTTCAGTTATTTGGAGATTCTTTTTGTAATTTAATTAGATTTTAATTAGGTTAGAACTAGGATTTTTTTTTCAGACAAGTTAAGTGGCTTTCTACCAGCTCCCTGTGGATTCGACTCCGCACTCACCAGGTATAACTGCATCGTGACGACCCTACACTTGCGGAAGCGATCATTAAATCACAATCAGTATAGATTTGTCGGCACAATGCAATGGTAGCCCTTCTGCTGCATTTTTCGAGCAGTCCATGAGGGTAGACAACTTGCATTTGTTATATGCTTTTACATTTCTTTTCTATTTATCTCTTCAATGGTCTAACATCCCACAAAAGAATTCTTCGGTGGTCTACAATTTCTTCCAAAAAATTTAACAGTTAAAATATTAAATGATACTTACAGTACATACACTCTGTTGACTTTAATATCAAATAATAATAATACAAACACAAATTCCATTGTCCTTCCAATATCCATATTAGAACTTCAAATCAAACTTTAATTTACCAAGGACAACAGAAAGTACTAGGTGAGCTGTGGTTTATGTTCCATCCAAACATCCTATAAGGACCATGCATGTAACGATACAGTTGGTTAATAATCATGGATGAGGACACAAGATTATCACCAGTGATTGGACAGCTCATATTCCACCTAAAAGAAACTAATCTGTTTGGATGATAAGAAAACTAGCTTAAAAATGCTCCATTTGGAAGGAAGGCCACAGATTTTGAGGCTCCAACCTTATGATAAATATTGCAATGTTTAAATATTCAGATCAACTGAATATCTTAATATCCAATAAAGGTTCTTGCAATATTTGTGCCAGAGCTATCAGGACACTGATATCATAATAATGATTTGTTGACACAGAAACATTGCGAGATATTGCATTACTAGTCTTGTGAGAAATTAATCTGGGAAGACATATAAGTTAATGAAAGTATGAAAGTCTACCAGATACCTGAACAGAAATTTTTTTAATTGATGCTTCTTCTGAAAATGGTGACATCATTGTTAACCCAGGAGGAACCTTTGTGTCAAACATTGTTTGAGCCAAGTTCAGCAATTCTCTCTGTTCATCCGCACATGTGCTCAATGTTTGTATACCAAGCTCCCTACATAACAAGGTTAAATATCAGATCCAGCTGTAGAAGTGGATCATCCTCAAGTCCACATAACCCAAGCCCAGATCCACCTGACCCAGACTCACATAGTCAAAAGTCAACAGAACAATTCACCCACATGGGCCAACATATTTAGTTGCTAATATTAGGAGATTAGGTGTACCAGACTTGGATGGCTGATTCGATGCCAACTCATTGATTTCATTGTATTGATTCTGTAAATCCTTCATTGTAGCCTTGATTAGCAATTTACTTGGTTATACTTATACATACATGATCGATCCCAAAGGGATACACACACTATCTTCACTGCAACCTTTATTTTCTTACTATTCCTATTGCGATACCAGCAAGGCTCACATAGTTGAATTGAACCACAATCACAGGTTAAAAAATATTCAGAAGTAATTAACTGGATATAAAGTCTTGTACAAATTCTAAAACAGCACTTGCAAATTACTTCCTCTTGTTTGCCGATAAAAAATCGAAAAAAAAGAGGAAAAAAAGAAAGAAAACTCAAAGTTGTCAATCACCAAAGATGCTAGAAAGCAAATCACACAAACAAACGAGACAATGTCATACTTGTAGCTATCTGATGCCTTTATAGGGTTGTTTTCTGCAATCGCAATAATAAGATTAGCATATCCAAGCCTTAAGCTGTCCGGGAGATTCTTGACTTGTCCGTAGTCTAGCAGCGCAACCTGGAAGATAAAAACATTTATTTGAAAAGAGAATGAAAAACTAATGCAAAAGTTTCTGCAAAAATGATCTATTGGTTGGATATCAGTTCTGTTTCTGAGCAAAATCACTTCCTCCCCAAGTCTAAAGTGGTTAAAAAGAGAAATGCTGAGCATAACAGTGAAAATGGATGGGAGCATCGTTATATACATGCTATGAACATTAAAATGGAGAGATTTATCTTACTTTCTATACTGGGGAAAGAAAAACAAATTCAATTCAAAGAGGGCTAGGTCCATTCCATTTCCATCTACACTAAAACAACTCAAAACAGCTAATTCTACAAGAAATGCAATTATTTATGACAGACGATAAACTTTTGAATGGCGACTGAAAAAATTTTAAGTACACATATAAAAGAAAATAAAATATCAGAAGGTGGCAACACTTCTGGCTGAGAACATTGAAATTGCACTTGCCTCTGAATCCTTACAAATCAATATATTTCCAGGATGAGGGTCTGCATGGAAAAATCCACTCTTCAAGATCATTTGGCCATATGCAAGTGTCAAACTCTTCAAAATATTCCTACAATGACAGACAATTTCCAAAAGATCTGTTGTTATCCTGAAGTGAGATGTAAACTTTTTTAAAAAAATTACTCTTAAAAAGAAAAAAAAATGCTACCAAATAGTCATCTAATACTAGAAGCTTGTGTGATCAATCTAAAACTTGGATTAACGTATTGTGTAATCAAAAGATGGGTAAAAGAAATTGGATTAACTTAATTCTTTTTGAGATCTTTAAGACACCTACTTCTCTAACATCATAAGCACAAGGGAACTACAATTTTTAGTGTCCTACATGGCTTTAGTGACAAGCATGTAACCTACAAAAAGATTGTGTTCATCCTATTGTAAGTTGTAATCCCCATTTATCAATTTTGGAGGAGCTTAATGATGTCGATCAATTTGCAGGAGCATTGATTAAGTTAAATCAAAGAATGGGACCAAAACAATCCACAATTCTCAATGGAGAATAGTACTAGCAGTTGTTTTGACAAAACAGTTAAAACAGGGACTTTTTATTTTATTTACAGAAATTCTGCAGAATCAGAAACAGCAACTATGCAATCTGTTTGGCCTAAATAAACGGGCCTTATACCCAGACCCATGGAAACCCAGTTCTTGGCTTCGCCCAAGGGTTCCCTAAAAGTGATAAATAAGTGGGACACTTGGGACCCACAACCTACATCATCCAGACTGTTCTGAACTTCCATGACAGGTTGCAACTTTCCATATAGCTGTTTTCGTTTCTTCCAAGTCAATTAGTGTCCATGTAATCAGCCATTGTAATCTAGAAAAGTCTGTCCTGTAAGTTGTACAATGTTCTAGGGATTTCCACGATTTCTTTAACTTTATTTAAGCACTGCATGTAAGTATATTTTTATGAAAGTTGAGTAAAGTTGCACACTTTGCAATTTCCTTATTTCTTCTCTCTTGGTTGAGCATCACCCATTGGATCGAAGATATCTACATTGGAACCAAAATCCAACTGTGTCAATATCAGATCCATTCAATTTGACAGTTTGATTCCAATCTCCCAAATCATGCCTCCACAAAGAGCATGAGGTCCTAGGAGAGACATAGCCGATGAACTTGACTCAAGGGATTTTGAAATTCAAGAATTAGAAAGACAAGTTGAGCTATTAATTTGGCAGTTGAAGAGCATGGAAGGACCGAATCGTCATGACAATTTTAACGACGAATCAGAAAAAGATAAGGATGATAATGATGACACTACGTACAATGGGAAAGATGATGAGATGTTCTACAATGATGGTGACCAATTTTTGGTGATTCCAAAGACTCAAGCACTGAAGGAAGATGATTGGAGTATTCCTCAATCATTTGATGAGCACTTGGATGATGAGTGTGACTACCCTACTTTTAACAAAGATGCAGGGGGTCATGATATAAGTAAAAATCAGTGTCAGATACATTTGTTGAGGGCCAAGTTAAATTTGTTGACTGCCCTTTCTTTGGTGACATGTCAACATATTGATATTGAGGATATGCCAACCTTCGATGTGTATTCCAGTACCATGTTTTGTTTTAGTGGTCATGAACCAAACACGAAAGGCATTATCAAGTACTTTGATCTTTCATTCATTCAAGATGGACGCAATAAGATGCATAATTTTGAAGATCCTCTTGATGAAGTCTATTCAAGCAGATCTCACCCTACGCTCCTACATCATTTTGTCATGCATTATTGGATCAAAAAACATTGGGCACATTGGATGTGTGTGGCACATGGATTGTGCAAGCAGACCAACTTCAATGGCGAAGATCTATATCAAGACTGGTGGAACAACAATTGTTTCTTGTACATGGTCAATGTAGCATCCCCACTTGAGGACATGTTTAACTGTTCAAGCAGGGAGGATGATGCAGTTCAATCTGCATCCGTGGACATTGATTGAGAAATACGATTCATGGATGGAGCATTGACCAAGTTAGATTGAAGAATCGGACCAAACCAGTCCAAAATATTCAACGGAGGGATGTTTGGACAGAACAGTTAAAACATGGTCTTTCTTGTAATTTACAAAAAAATTGCAGAATCAGAAACAGGTAAGCAGTCTATTGCCAACACACTCATGGTTGAGTGGTGTTGGCACCTTAGAGTACACACATACTCAGGGATCAATCCCTGGGCCTTCAAGTTTTCACTCCTCTAATAGTCCAACTTACCAAAAAAAAAAAAACCATGCAGTCGCTTTGGGCCTAAATAAATGGACCTTTATTGGATCCAGATCATGAAGACCTAGTTCTTGGGTTCAACCAAGGGTTTCCTAAAATGGATCAGGGCTCCTTTCTTCAAATAAGTAGGCCACGTGGGATCCATAGCCCAGATCATCCAGACAGTTCTGGACTTCCATGACAGGTTGCAACTTTCTATATATTTGTTCTCTTCTCTTGCAAGTCAATCAATTTCTATGTAACTAGCCATAATAATCTAGCAAAGTCTGTCAAGTAAGTTGGATAAGGTTCTGAGGACTAATAGGATTTCTTTTCAAATCTATAAATTTACATATATATACTGTCGTCTGAAACCATGAACACAATATTTCAGTTTTTTAGCATATTAGCAATAAAGGTGCTTCAGTTTCTTCTCTCCATTGGATTGACTGGTGTCTCCTTGGATTGAGATCTGATGCTCAAGAATTAAGGTTAGTTGTATAATTTTTATTTGGGTTCCTCACTTTCTGGAATTTCTGGTTTTCAGTGGGTTTTGGGCATACGCCAGTCCGGCTTTTTAATCGAACTACTACATCACTTAATAATAAAGATTTTGGAACTAGAAAGACAGTCACTAGAGGATGTCCTTGGGAGTGTTATTTCATAAGAGGGGAGGAGCAATGGTCTCCCGAGGTAATAATGGTTGGAGGTGATTGATCGTACTACTCTAGCATCTCCAAGGCATGCTTCTTACACTTAGGGCCTATTCATTTACATGTGCGAAGGAGTAAGGGGAGATAGATGTCAAATCATGGAAAGAGTAAAGGTAAGTTATATTAAAGTAAAAAAGTAAAGTTGTGTTAAAATCCTTGTGTAGATCAAAAGCACCTTTTTTCATAAAGTTTACTACACCGCAACTTATCACACTTTTGTGTGGTAAAAAATGAGGCATGTGGAGTGAAATGTTGGTGGTGTACTGGTGTCACAAATTTACCCCTCCACACAACTCTTTTTATCCAAACATGGTGAAGTAAAAAACATCACATCACATGTCTACTTTTACGACTCCTTGTGATAAACAAACCGGCCCGGAGTCCTTCAGGCACAATTTTGAAGGAAGTTCATGGGAGAATTCAAGACTGGCAGGCATCACAAAAATCATTGGTTATCATGTCTGTGATGAACTCCCATTGCATTAGTAACTTCCATGAAGTCAAGATCACTCCGATGGGAGTTAAGGAGCTGCTCCAGTGCTACCAGCATCACCCTGTAATTGAAGAAAAGTAGCATTTCTCTCTCTTAGGCAGTGTCCTTGCAGAGTTATCCTTGGCTATTAGCCACTTGGGTGGAGGAAATTAAGGATTTATGCTTGCATGTCGCCACTTCCTACTTCCATTTTTCAACACATGCATACATGCATTTTGCTTGAAACAACTTGTCACTAGATAAAAAGGTATGGAAATATCATCCATTCATATTTGATGGATACAATGTAATTTCAATATTTATCCAGATTAAGACATTAATAACTGCATTAGAGATATCAACCATCCATATCAATGAGTACAATGTAATTCTAAAATTTATCCAACTTAAAAAATAAAACTAGCACGCGAAATTTCATCAGCAATCAAGAACAAGAAAAGTAGGAGCATTATCCCCTGTATACAGTACGCCAAAAAAAGGGCGAAGAGATTATCATACTCTAGGATGATCTGGGATCTTACTGCTTTGCCACCATTGCCATCTTACCACCAGGATTTATGCCTCTTTTAGCCATCTCACTGCCAAGATTCATAATTGGGGTTCCATCTATGAACTCCATCACTAATACCTTCCTAATCAAGCAGAGAAACAAGGGTTGTCATAACAAGCTTAAAGCTTGAAAACAGTGAACATTACTGCACTGACTCAGCTGCTAACTGGCAAACAAGTAAAGATACAACATTGTAGGTTCAGAATTATAATGCATATGGCACATCTGTCACATAACAAGAGATAATGGAAACCAGCAATATCCAATACACCGACATAACATTTATAAATCTATGTAGCCCAAACACAGAAATAGGGGTTGAAATGGATATACAGAATGCAGATCGATTCCACATTTTCCTAAATCTAGGGCATAGATATGGATGATGATATCCGAACCAATACTACAGAATCAGGGTAAAAGTAGTTTAACATCATAAAAATGGGTAAGGTACAACAGATAGTTTAATTGTATATTAATATACCATCAGTATCTAGTATCTTATCCATTTCTGATAGCTGGTCTCTAACAGCACTGTTCTCCTGTGGGTTTGATGTCCTTCTTGGTTATCGGTCTGTTGTTACCTTTCCTTGTTTTTTTGTCTTGAATACAACTCATTTTTGCTCTTAAAAAGGGATTAAATAACCAATAAAATATGTTGCAACAAACTTATAACTGCATAGACTATGGACCCAGTGTATCATACCTGGTCACCATGTTACGGATCACCTTTGGTACCGAAACAGGAACCTTCTTGTTATTAGCATGCAGGAAAAGCCGAATCCTTTCTGTAGCCTCTGCTTCTCTCAAGAAGTCAAATTCATATCCAACCTATAAAGTTATACATCAACAAAAATGTGTTCAAGTTATCAATTCAAATTGTTGAACAAACTCAAACACCTAAAAACTGATGGTGGCAATCATATCAACCAGTAACAGAAATTAATAATATCTACCTGTTTCTCCATCTCTTTAGTGATAGAAAAAAGATCAAATTTTATATCTGTGTTCTGCAAATACACAGCAAAGGCTTGCATGTTGCGGAGATCTGTCATCATCAATTCTTTGACTCCAGGATGTTGTACCTAAAAAAGCATATAGCTGTGAAATAGTCACAACAACATTTTTTTTTTAAATGATGATGAATATGCCAAAAAAGGAAATGCATTTCTGTTTTCCTAACCTTCACAGCGACATCACTCCTTCCACCTTTTACTCTTGCTCGATGTACCTGGTTTCAAGCATGAGAACGAGCATAATGTTTTATTTCTTACGACATCATAAAAGTGACACTTCCTTAAATATCAAAATCTATTTTAACAATTTGAAGAAGAGAAGGCTGGATTCTGACATGTAGACATGTGAAAGAATTCACCCATGAGATTCTCAAACCGTTATCGAATCAAGTCAAAGTCGCCATTTTTTTTTAAGTCTGAGCCATTTTTCCTAGTCTGAATAGCGGAAAATAGGCAGGCTGATTTACGAATCAAACAAGGTGATGAGGGTGATCCTATTGTGTTCGACAATGATGTTGTAGCAGCAAACTAGACATTTCTGGGTTAAGTTAGTTACCATTTGAAAAGAAAATAGTTACCATTCGAAAAGAAAAATGTGTGAGAGAGAGAGAGAGAGAGACAGCAATGAATAGACCAAAAGAAGATGAGGAAGGACCACAACACAATTTTACCGTCGCCAATAGCAATAATTTGACATTAATGAAGAGATAAGAATAGACCAAGTAAGATTAAAAAAAAAAGACCACAATACAATGTTAACCTCACCAAAAATAGCATTTTGACATTAAAGAGTGGACAATACATCCAAAATTAAAACTAACAAATAACAGCGAGGCATCATCTAACAAGAAAGCGGAATCATTTTTTTTAGCTATCTTTTATTCTACCATAACAGAACTTTCATTAAAATAAAGAAATATATAAAGGTGTCTATTCAGTGCCAGAGATGTACTGTTTAAACTCAAAGTGCACACATCATTCCATGGAAAGAAATGAAGTTACAGTGGCAGTAAGAATCTCCAATTGGTCCACACTTCATTTGCTTCCCCCTAATATGAGTAAAGACTACTGCTAATAAACACTTGACACCTTAATTTCATTCACTATTGTCGAACAGTTCTGATCCCTACTTTTTTCCCACCTTACTGTGTTCCATGAATCCACTCCTACAATGAGATTTCCCATGAAATATTTTTAAAATATTCTCAAAGATTCCAATTTGAAAAAAATAAACCCTATACTCCATTGGATTATTTTGTTCCCATTGGGCCTGAGAGCACTTCCAAAACTGCACAATTATAATCCCATAGAACTCCAATACCTGATGATCCTGGTTTGCCCCTGGCGTCCCATCGATGTTAAAATTTGAAGCATCTGAGCGCTGGAGGCTACCAACTCAGAACCTATTTTCACATCACTTCGTTATCCACTATTACTCCCTTCCAAATGCATAGCGTAGGGAATCTGACAACTATACACCCATGAATTCCTTATTAATAACCATCTAGCCAATCTCACCTTTGCCAGTTCAAAAACTCCCTACACAATTTTCCTGCATCAAGATTCGATTGTTCCTTTCCTTCAACAGTGTCAGAGAATCTACAGTTATCCTTGCTTTCAAGGTCGGACATCTTCTCGCTCCCTCCTGTCACTAATTGGGTTGACCCAAAAAGTGTTAACTCCCTCACTTCTCTCAGGTTAACAATAGGAACGATCTTGCTGATATTTGCTTGACTGTTCCACTGAGTTTTCAATATTATTATGCAATATTGTTATGCCTGCATCTGTAGCCATAACTGTTCAATAATCAATATATTGAAGCTGATTATTATTATGATATTATCAGGCACTGTTAAAGAGTTTCTTGGACCTGGTTAAGCAATGGTTATCTTACCTATGAATAGATATTAATTTTGATGGGTCACTGTCATTCTCTCTCAAAAGAGAATATAACAAAAGGAGCTGAAAAACGCAGCTTCTAACAATTATATCAATTTATGTGTTCTTCATGGTAAAGTCAAACTGCTAAAGATAATATCTCAGTCAGCTCTGTATGAATAGGAGTTTACAGGTGTGACTGATGCATAACTATTTCAATACATAAACACTGATATGCCTATGAGGTATGTAGGACATGGAAATATCAAGTAAAACATTTAAGTTGTAATGTAGCAAAAAAAAAAAAAACAGAGTCCCTAAAACAAAAAAATAAAAAAGAAAGAAAGAAGTTGGGGTTAGCCATGCTCATGCTTTGTGTGACTGATAAGAAGAAAACATGACGAGATTCTGTCCTGACAAGAATTTCAAATAAAACCTACAACAGTTCACCAACATACTTTGGAATACAACATGCAGGTTTGCATCTCCAATAGTCCAAGAACTCCTAAACTTGCATTAAGAAAAAATATGAGAGACTAGGACTGAGGCCAGGTAACCAAATGAAAAGCTGCAGCCGAACAGCTATAGGACATGAAATCATGAACTATTGTCAGACACAGGACATGAATGTACAAAGCTAACAAAATAAATTACACCATCTGGACACATGAATTGAGTTCTGTTTTGTCTTCATGCATGGTACAATAAGGGCACGTTTCTGCAGAGTCACTTTTGAGGAAATGGAACCACCATTTCCCTTTGGTTCGAATATTTATGTGGGGTGGAGCATAATTTGCTGCAGAAAACCCGAGAAAATAACCATTTTTAACTCACTTCCACAGAAATTAGAGTCCGACCCTCCCCTATAAGAAACGCGTTTCCGCAGAAGAGGAACATGGCTTTCCTCTTCCATAGATGTACACAAATATGCCGTAAGGCGCATTTGTGTAGTGTCTTTTGCACAGAAAATTTAAAATTCAGTGGAAATACCAAGGAAAAAAGGGTGGCTTTCCTCATCAAAAGTCCGAAGAAGGGTGGGAGGTGTTTTGGCTGTTTGAAATTTTCTGCAAAAGGACTCGTGCTCTCTCTCTCTCTCCTCTTCATCACTCTCTTCAGGCGTCTCTCTCCATCCTTGATAAGTGCTTAACTGTTTACAATCTAAGCCCTAATATTTGATTGATCTTATGCTAGTTAGAGTTGTTTTATTTGATTTTACAGTCTTTGTTAATTTTTTATTCAAAGGTAAAAAGGAGCAAAAAGAGAAGAATTAATGAAGAAAAAGAAGAAAACTCCAAAGTGTGTCACACGCCCAAGGGGGGGTCCACATCCATTGTAAAGGTAGAATTTCAGAATTTAGGAAGTCATATTCAAGTTAAAAGAGGAATTCAAGAATGGAGAAAAACAAGGAGAAAAAGAATGAAAGTTAAAGGAAGATTTCAAGCCAAAGATAGAAGTCCAATAAGAGGGTTCCCACACTCATGTTGCATGCACCAAATAGGGCCCACTTTTATGTCAAAAGTTCAGATTTAATTCCTTGCAATTAAAATTCAGATTTGTGGATTCGTGTGAGGAATTGTCAAGAAGATACAAGTAAGATCAGAATTAGAAAGTGTTGCTAATTAAGAAAAAAAGACTCTTATTCTAATCTAATTAGGAAGCATACTTATAAAGAAAGATGAAGATCTAATCATATAAGGAGAGAAGCCTAAAAAAGAGGAGATTCTTCACAAAAGAGGGTTGTTGCAAGACTTATAAATAGAAGACACAAGATAGCCACGTCCAGCCATACCATCAGCCATAAAACATCACACAAACCATCCACAAATCAGCTACAATCATCCACAAACCCTAGCAGCCGTACAACACTATTGGGAGCATCTTTTGGAGAGCTTTCGGTGCGAGGAAAAAGGGAAAAAAGTTGCTGGCAGGATTCTTCTTTTTCAATATTCAGAGTTCTTCTTATGGCTCTATTTTCTATTTTGTTTTCAATTCCAAACATAAGTAGCTAATTTTTTAGGGCTAGGGTGTAGTTGAAACCCTAGCCTAGTTCTATGTAGTTCCTTTTGGCGTCTTTTAATTCAGATTTCAATTTTATTAGTTGAGATTCTAAACCATGTTTTTAATTGATAAGTTGTGTATGTGCCATGCCAACCATGTTATGTTCAATTAATTTTAAGAGTAATTAACTTAAATTTGATTGATTTTGATGTCAAGCATCTAGGGTTTAGAACCTATGATGCACAGATACTTTGAAATGGGCAATGTATCATGTCGTATCGTATCCGATACTTCACTTTTTTATGTGTAAAATCTATGTCCTTATCGTGTCTATGGCGTATCCTAGCCTTATCCATGCCGTATCTGGGCATCATAGTTTAGAACCATGAATAATCTAAGTATATACCATGCTTAGACTCATGCATTTATCATTCCCATTGTTTTTATGCATTATGTGTGTTTTGACTAGGACATATGCCATGCTTAGTTTTTGCATCATAATGAATAATTCATGTAGTATGCCACTCATGAATTGGGTTTAAAGGTATAGTAATCTAGACGCATATGCCATGGTCTAGGTTGATAGATGTCACTAATAAAATCTGATTTTTTATTAAAAGATAATAACGGACATGCATAAGATTGGTTAGGGGAGTAGATGAAACCTTAGTTCATTCATTATCATTGTTTTCAATTCTAATATTAGTTGTGTGTTTTAGATTAATTTCCATTTAGCTTTTGATAGTTTAATTTACTGTTTTTAGTAGTTTAAAATTCGACCGATCATCATTCAATTGTTTCTTTTAATATTCTGATTTTTAGTTGCTTTTGACATTGTTTTATCACAAGTCGCGGGATCGACCTCATACTTACAATTCACTACACTACATAGTGATCTTGTGCGCTTGCGAGTTTTAATTGTGTGCATACTAGTAGCTTATTTCTAGGTTGCTCAATGCATACCAAGTTTTTGGCGCCGTTGCTGGGGACTTGTTTGCATAGAATAGTGTCAAAGCTTGTGTTTAGTGTAGTGTCATAGTCTAGTTTAGTTTTTAGTTCAGTTTTAAAGTGCTGGTTTTTTTTTTTTCCATAAGAATTTCTTCTAGGTCAGCCATTTTAATTTCAGTTTTTTTACCTTTTCGTACTTTTAGCACATTGCTTATTTAGTAGGTGTTTTCTTGCAGTCATAAAGTCTGTATATGCAAGGTAGGCAATCTCAGGATTTAGCGATCATTGTCTACGATCTAGAAATCGAACGAACCTTTAGACGACAGCGAAGGCAAGCTCAGAGGGCAAGATCCAATACTCAGCCCTTATCTGACTCCGAACTTGGAGAAAAAAGTGTTAACGGAGAAAAAAGTCCCGAAAGCAAGATGGCTGACGGAGAAAACAATCAAAAGAGACCTATGAAGGAGTCTTCCATTCCCTTGCACACTGAACCGCCGGCCACCATTCTTTATCCACCTAATACGGCTGGCAATTTCACCCTCACTACACAATTGCTGAACATGGTGCCACACTATCATGGGTTACCTAATGAAGATCCTTATCTTCATATTAAGGAATTTTTTGAGCTGTGCGCGACACAACAAATACAAGGAGTTATCCCAAAGGGCATCAGGCTATGTCTATTTCCTTTTTCTCTTAAGGATAAAACTAAAATATGGTTAAACTCCTTGGATGCTGGTTCTATCACTTCATGGCAGCAACTAGCTAATAAGTTCCTAAAGAAATTTTTCCCTGCTCAAAAGACAAGGCAGTTAAGAAGAGAGATCTAAACATTTCAGCAGAAAGATGGGGATCAGTTCTGGAAAGCATGGGAGCATTTTAAAGATTTATTATTTAAGTGCCCGCATCACAACCTTTCCAAAGATGATCAGGTTCAAGCTTTCTATGAAGGACTGAATGAGCTGAATAAGGGAATTGTAGACTCTGCATGTGGAGGAGCCCTGATGGAGAAAAATAGTGAAGAAGCTTATGAACTTTTTGAAACTCTTAGTGAAAACTCACAACAATTCTCTTGTAGGACCAGACAGAGGGGTAAGAAGCAAGGAGTATATGAGGTCCAGTCTCAAGGAAATGCAACTGCCCAGATGGCGGCCATGGATAAAAAGATAGACATGATCATCAAAGCAATGGCTTCCAATAGCATATTCGGACAACCATCAAAAGAAGTATGTGTTATTTGTTCTCACACTAACCATACTACTGAATGTTGTCCCATGCCATCTTTTACAGATCAGGAACATGCCAATTATGTTGGTAACACATTCCCTAAGCAGCACAATCCCTACAGCAATACTTACAATCCTGAATGGAGGAACCATCCAAACTTTTCTTGGGGAGGTAATCAAAACAATCAAGGTAATCAGCAGCAGTACCAAGGACAGCAGAGAAGCTACCAACACCCTCAAAATAATTTTCCTCAGAACAGTGCACAAAAGCCGCCAGAAGATGAGTTCAAAAGTTTGTTGCCTCAGTTTATTCAGTCATCTCAGGCTAATTTCCAGCAGCATAATCAAGCAATTACAAACACTCAGCAGAGTTTGGCCAAGCTGGAAGTACAGGTAGGTAAGATAGTTAATGCCTTGAGCAAGAGGAAGGACGGTAAGTTTCCAAGTCATACTGAAATAAACCCTAAAAATCATGAGCATTTGAAGGCCATAACTACCCTCACCAAGGAGCCAGAAAAGGTCTACAGGAGAATGAGGCAGCATGGTACAGTCATAGATACTAGCATGAATGGGCCGTATGAAAATCCTAAAATTGTAGACATTGAGCCACAAGACAGTGCGGGGCAAAATGAGATTGATGTGAACCAGAAAAGTGACAAGCAAGGATCAAAATAGCAGTTGCGGCAGGTGTAGCGGTCAGTGGCCAAAAAACCTACGCAGCGGGCGATACATAGCGGTTGCGGTGATCCTATTCAGGTCACAACTTCTAAAGAGCCGGAGAGAGTGTATAAACCAGTTCCACCTTACCCTCAGAGGCTGAGACAAGAAAAGAAGAGTCAGTTCACACAGGACATCTTTGAGACACTGAGAAAAGTAGAGATTAACATCCCACTAATTGATGCTATCAAGTAGATACCCTCTTATGTAAAGTTTATCAAGGAATTATGTACAAACAAGAGGAGATTCAGAGATCATGAAGAGGTTAAGTTAACCGAGGAAGTCAATGCCGTTCTGTCAAGAAAACTTCCTCCCAAACTTCAGGATCTTGGGAGCTTTACTATACCTTGCAAGATAGGAGATCATATGCTTGAGAGAGCCTTACTGGATTTAGGTTCTAGTATCAATTTGCTGCCATTTTTAGTCTATGAGTATCGGGGTTTGGGAGAGCTCAAACCAACTTCAATTACATTGCAATTGGCGGACAGGAGTATGAAACACCCACGGGAAATTCTAGAGGACATTTTAGTGAAAGTAGGAGAATTCATATTACATGCTGACTTTGTGGTACTAGACATGGAGAGTGTATCAATGCCACACCACCTTTCTATTATACTTGGCCGACCTTTCATGGCCACTGCAGGTTCAAAGATAGATGTACAGAAAGGCACAATTGAAATGAAGGTCAATGGGCAGCAGATTGAGTTCAAAGTGTTCGAAGCTATGAAAATGCCAAGAGATGAAGATTGCTTTCAGATTGAGGTGATTGAGCAAGCTATAGAAGAGATGTTTCCAAGAGCACATGGGTGCAAGGAGGAGTTGGACACATGCATTCAGCAAGGCCTTATCAAATCTGAAATCGTGCAAAATAGTGATGAACTGGAGGTAGCACTTATGGGGATTGTAAATCAACTAGAAGTACGCCCCTCCATCCCAAGCAAATATTCAAATTCTTATGAAATTCTTGGTTCTTCCACAAAATAACCCGTTCCTTCTGTCATAAAAGCACCAGAGTTAGAATTGAAGCCATTACCTGCACATCTCAAGTATGCCTTTTTGGGAGAGCATGAGACCTTGCCATGTATCATAGCCAGTGATTTGAGTTCTGATGAGGAAAGCAAGTTGTTAAAAGTGTTAAAGGCTCACAAAAAGGCATTGGGGTGGAGCATTGCAGATATCAAAGGTATAAGCCCAACCATGTGTATGCACTGAATCTTGTTAGAAGAAGAGTTTAAACCTACAAGGGAAGCACAGAGGAGACTCAACCCTCATATGAAAGAGGTTGTCAAAGCAGAAATTCTTAAGCTACTAGACGTTGGGATCATCTACCCAATCTCGGATATCAAGTGGGTCAGCCCAATGCAAGTTATTCCCAAGAAGAGTGGAATGACAGTGGTAAAGAACGAACATGATGAGTTGATTCCTACTAGAGTTACCACTGGATGGAGGGTATGTATAGACTATCGAAAGCTTAACACAGCCACTAGAAATGATCACTTCCCACTACCATTCATTGACCAAATGTTAGAGAGGCTAGCTGGGCATTTACATTATTGTTTTCTAGATGGGTACAGTGGATACAATCAGATTCCTATTGCTCTAAAGGAACAAGAGAAGACCACTTTTACTTGTCCATTTGGGACATTTGCCTACAAGAGGATGCCTTTCGAACTATGCAATGACCAGCAACTTTCCAGTGATACATGATGAGTATATTCTCCGATATGGTGGAGCGATTTATTGAGGTATTCATGGACAACTTCTCTGTCTTTGGATCATCATTTGATAACTGTTTGTATCATCTGGAGTTTGTGCTAAAGAGACGTGTGGAGTGTAATTTGGTGTTGAATTGGGAAAAATGCCACTTCATGGTTAAACATGGCATTGTACTTGGACATGTGGTGACAAGCAAGGGGATACAGGTGGATAAAGCTAAGATAAACTTAATCAGCAAGCTTCCCCCACCTACATCAGTGAAAGGAGTACGGAGTTTCCTGGGACATGCAGGATTTTATCGCAGATTCATTAAGGACTTCTCCAAGATTGCACGCCCACTATGTGCTTTGTTACAAAAAGATGTGGAACTTGTCTTTGATGAGGATTGCTTACGAGCATTTGAGCTGCTGAAAAAGTTTTTGACATCAGCCCCTATTATCATGGCACCTGATTGGAGTTTGCCATTTGAGCTGATGTGTGATGCCAGTGACTATGCTCTAAGGGCTGTGCTTGGCCAAAGAGTATGGAAGCTTTCACATGTGATTTCCTACGCATCCAGGACTCTAAATGATGTACAGTTGAACTATTCTACTACTGAGAAGGAACTTCTTGCTGTAAGAAAAATTCAGATCTTACCTTGTTGGGTCTAAGGTTATCGTTTACACCGATCATGCAGCACTGAAGTCTCTCTTAAGCAAGAAGGATGCAAAGCCAAGGCTAATTAGATGGGTATTGTTGCTACAAGAATTTGACCTTGAGATCAGAGATAAGAAGGGCCGCAAGAATGTAGTGGCTGACCACTTATCCAGATTGTTGAATGAGGAAGCAAGCCAAGGGGATGAAATTCCACTCAATGAATCTTTTCCAGATGAGCAGTTATTTCATATTACAAAGCTTCTGTGGTTTGCAGACTTGGTGAATTACAAGGTTTGTGGTGAGTTCCTCATGCATTTTACTAATAAGGACAAGAAGCAGTTGGTGCACATGGCACGTTTCTATTACTGGGATGACCCATATTTGTTCAAGTACTGCTCAGATCAGATCATCAGAAGATGTGTACCAGATGAAGAAGTTCACAGCATCTTAGCACATTACCACAACAAGGCGTGTGGAGGACACTTTGGAGGGAAGAAGACCGTTGCTAAGGTACTTCAATCTGGTTTCTTTTGGTCCTCTATATTTAAATATGCACATGCCTTTTGTGCCAGTTGTGATAGGTGCCAGAGAATGGGGAACATTTCCTCAAGGAATCACATGCCACTGAAAGGCATACAAGAGGTGGAGCTATTCGACGTGTGGGGGATTGATTTTATGGGACCTTTCCCATCATCCTATGGTTATCTCTACATTTTGGTAGGAGTCGACTATGTATCCAAGTGGGTGGAGGCTATCCCAAGTAGAAAAAAAAAAAAGAAAGGAAGGAAGAAAGAAAGAAAAAAAAAACAAAGAATGAAAGCAAGAAAAAAGAAAGAAAGAAAGAAAAGAAAAGAAAAGAAAAGAAAAGAAAGAAAGAAAGAAAGAATGAATGAATGAATGAATGAATGAATGAATGAAAGCAAAGAAAGAAAGAAAGAAAGAAAGAAAGAAAAAAAAAAAAACAGCCCAGCCCAGCAGGCCCGCCAGCCCGGCCCGGTCCAGCCCGCCCCATGGCGGGCCGTGCCAGTGGGCCGTGCCGTGCCAGGGGTTTTCCCTGGCGGGCCGTCCCGGCCCGGCCCGCTAGCTGGGGCGGGCCGTGCCAGCCCAGCCCGTGGCACGGGTGGGCCGGAGTGGGCCGGCACGGCCCGTTTGACATCTCTAATCCCAAGTAAGACAAATGACCACAAGGTGGTTTTGGAATTTCTGAAGAACATGATATTTGCCAGATTTAGGACACCTAGAGCAATCATCAGTGATGGTGGCAGTCACTTCAATAACAGATCCTTTGAAGCATTAATGAAAAAATATGGGATAACTCACAAGATAGCAACTCCGTACCATCCTCAGACAAGTGGCCAGGTTGAAGTGAGTAATAGAGAGATCAAGTAGATATTAGAAAAGATAGTGTAGCCCAACATGAAAGATTGGTATTTAAGGCTGCATGATGCACTTTGGGCATATAGGACAGCCTACAAGACTCCTATAGGCATGTCATCTACCGGTGGAATTAGAGCACAGGGCATTCTGGGCAATCAAGAAGTTTAATTTTGATATGAAAGAGGCAGGTGAGAAGAGGAAGTTACAACCGAATGAGCTTGAGGAGCTACGATATGACGCATATGAGAATGCCAAGCTGTATAAAGAGACGACTAAAGTGTTCCATGATAAGAAGCTCGTGAGGAAGACGTTGGAGGTGGGACAGAAGGTATTACTCTTCGATTCAAGACTCAAATTATTTCCAGGGAAGCTGAAGTCCAGATGGTGTGGCCCCTTTGAAGTCACTCAGGTTTTTTAGCATGGAGCTATTGAGATCTATAATCCCAAGAATGGTAACAAGTTCAAAGTCAATGGACATTGACTCAAACCCTATTGGGAGCAGAATTTTGACAAGGATGTGGATGTGATTACATTCACAGATCCCTCTTACACTTGATAGAGAAGCAAAGTCTGGCTGAAGACTATAAAGCAAGCACTACTGGGAGGTAGCCCAGATCTTTGCAAGGAAACGTTAAGGATGACGATACAGAGCTGGCGATGTACTCCATATCCAACTGAGTTCTTTTACCTTTTTCCTTGTCTTTTTATTTATTTTTCTATTATGTTTTTGGTTTTTCTTTCTTACTTTATTTTAAAACATTGCGGACAATGTTTAGTTTTAGTTTGGGGGAAGAGTCTTAGTTAGGATAGAGTCAAAAAAAAAAAAATCGAAAATCACAAAAATATTTGTTTGTTTCTCTGAGTCATAGTTCCTTCCTACCACAATGATGAGAAATGATGATTTTTTTTGCATGGTTCATTTAACTTAATTATGCTGGTTCTTTATATTATTCAATTGCCGTAAATCTCATTTAAGCATGTTTGAGCTATCACTGTGTGGATTACAATGCTGATATGGATGAGGTTGAAAGCTCTTGCATAATTGAATGATTAGATGCTTTTGATGGAAACTTGTATAACCTAGTGAGCTTTGAGCCTAAATGCTTATTCTTGAGAGGGTTATATGCCGAGTGATTTGATCTTTCATTTCTTGATCTATTTGATGCAGTTGATTCCATTATCATTCTTTGATCACATGTTCTGAATTTATATGGAATAACATGCTAGAACTCTTATTTTTTATCCGATCGAGACATATTTCGACTACACGAACCATAGAATATGATTTTAGGCCATGTTTGACTAGTTTGTGCTTTTCTATCCATTCCCTTTGATGTTTATCACTAGTTATCCATGTTGAGCCTTAATTAAGCCAATTCTTGCACCCATACCAACTCCTAAGTTTGGGGGAGTTACCTTACCGTATGTATAGCCTTACCTTATCTAAGGAAGTATAAAGATGAATTCAAGGTTCACTACAAAATGTGTGCAAGGCTCGAGAAAAAGAAAATAAAAGAAAGGTTGCCATTACCCTGCCACTCCATAGTTTCAGTTATGTTTAAAAAAAAAAATAGAAAAAAAAAAGAAATAGAAAAAGAAAAAAAAAAGAGAATAATACAATAAGGAGGGTATACGTGTGACTCAAGAAAGTGGAAATTCGAAATGCAAGCCTTAGCCACTAAAATCAGAAGTGTATAAAGGAACCAGAAGTTTAATTCTATGCAAATTTCTTAGATCTTGTTCTCCATTTCCTCTCATTCTTAAACCTTCACCCTAGCCCCATGATAACCCATGTGTAAAAGTCCTAATTGATCCTAGGTGAAGTGTAGTCCCAGTGTGGAGATGAGATGGAATGGGAGCCTATGGTGTATGATTTCACTTCAGGCATGTGGTATTTTTCATGAGAGCATTGTCTGTTCATTCTTAGACAATTATTGAGTGTTTTATTGTGAGTGTATCTAAGGTGAGGATTGCAGTTAAACTAATATGCAAATGATTGTTTGGTTGTGTGAAAGCCTAAACTGGAAGTTATGTTGGTATTGTTTTACACACGACCCTTTGAGCATGTGGATGTGAGCTAACTTATAAATTGGGTAATCTTTAGAACTGGTTGAGACTCTTGTTTCTTTGAATCAAGTATTGATCAGACATCTCTGAGACTAATGGTGGAAGGATAGGATTCATACTTTAGTGTTTCAAAAAAAATTTACTTGTTTCTTCTTTTTTTTTATTGTTTTGCTCGAGGACTAGCAAAAGGTAAGTTCGGGGGAATTTGATAAGTGCTTAATTGTTTACAATCTAAGCCCTAATATTTGATTGATCTTATGCTAGTTAGAGTTGTTTTATTTGATTTTACAATCTTCGTTAATTTTTTATTCAAAGGTAAAAATGAGCAAAAAGAGAAGAATTAATGAAAAAAAAAAAAAAGACAACTCCAAAGTGTGTCACGCGCCCAAGGGGGGTCCACATCCATTGTAAAGGAAGAATTTCAGAATTTAGGAAGTCATATTTAAGTTAAAAGAGGAATTCAAGAATGGAGAAAAACAAGGAGAAAAAGAAGGAAAGTTAAAGGACGAGTTCAAGCCAAAGATAGAAGTCCAATAAGAGGGTTCCCACACTCATGTTGCATGCACCAAATAGGGCCCACTTTTATGTCAAAAGCTCAGATTTAATTCCTTGCAATTAAAATTCAGATTTGTGGATTCGTGTGAGGAATTGTCAAGAAGATACAAGTAAGATCAGAATTAGAAAGTGTTGCTAATTAAGAAAAGAAGACTCTTATTCTAATCTAATTAGAAAGCATACTTATAAAGAAAGATGAAGATCTAATCATATAAGGAGAGAAGCCTAAAAAAGAGGAGATTCTTCACAAAAGAGAGCTATTGCAAGACTTATAATAGAAGACACAAGATAGCCACGTCCAGCCATACCATCAGCCATAAAATATCACACAAACCATCCACAAATCATCTACAATCATCCACAAACCCTAGCAGCCATACAACACTATTGGGAGCACCTTTGGAGCATCTTTTGGAGAGCTTTCGGAGCGAAAAAAAAGGGAAAAAAGCTGCTGGCAGAATTCTTCTTCTTCAATATTCAAAGTTCTTCTTATGGCTCTATTTTCTATTTTCTATTCAATGAAAAATAACCAACCTAACATTCACTGAATCGAGTTTCACTTGGGAAGCTGGGACAGCAGCCTATCATCATTGTGACCCTTATGCACCATCAAACTAATAAGGTACATACAGGCTCAACCACTAAACCTCAATAAATTGGATCATATCCCTATGATGATGTTCCAGAATCTCAAACTTTAGCTAGGAAGAATGATGTAAAGTTGAAAAAAATTAAGTTTTGTGAAAGGAACCTGTGCAATTGATGCAGAACCAACAGGATCTACATCAAATCTTTCAAAAACTTCAGCAACATTTTGACCCAACTCCTTCTCCAGTACTAGCTGAACCACTTCAAAAGGGGTGGCAGGAGCTTTATCACATAAGGTAACCAGCCTTCTCACCCACGCAGCTGGAGCCAAATCAGGCTTCCCCAGAATTTGAGCAGCCTGGTTCAAATTCAATAAGTGAGAACTACTGAAATCTGAAGAAAACAAAAATAGAAGAACAATAAATTGCACATGCTCATATGACATTCCTCGTCCTTGTTCCTTTAAACTGGAGAGCTATGATGCACCCATACCGATTGGATATGGCAAGGACACACAACAGACAGGGACATGGATTTCACAAATAAAAAAGTGAAGTATCGGACATGATACGACACAAAACGATGCTTATTTTACAGTATCCGTGCATCATCCCTGGAGAGAACACAAGCAAAACTTCTCCTAATAAATCACAATATTCTACAAAGAGAAGAATATATGATCCTGCATTACATTTTGATTAAAAAAATCAGACCAGAGAGAGTAAAGGCAAAACTCTTTTCTAAACCGTCAGTGTCTATCGAGAAAATAAGAACCCATGATCCGGGGTTACTTCTGGGAGAAATCCAATCCCCAGAACAAACATAAAACGTGAAAATCGCCGAGAATAAAAGAACCCCAAGGCTTTGCAAAACGCCTCCATGATTGAACAAAGCTGTCCTGTTTATAACTATACATACCACTAAGAAATTTGTTGGATTCAATATTCTACATTTCTTATTACAATTCCAAAACAGAATACATCCAACTCTATCAAAAAACAACAATTAAATAAAGGAAATTGAAAATATAGATGAGTAAAAGAAGTAAGACCTTAATACATATATCAAGATAGAAAAAAAAAACATGGCATGGTGTTTAACTGTTTATGGACAATTTAGTTGGCACCACCCGGGGGATTAGTCCTGTTGGGTCAAAGACCTCAGCCATAAAAATTAAAAATTAAAAAATTAAAAAAATAAAAGTTTATGGACAAGCCCAATATGTCAATTTTATGCAACATTTTATAGTCAAAACATTTTAATATCATTGACTGGTGAGTGTCCAAATACAAGCAGAAACTCCACAAGTTTCAACATTGAAACCCACAATAGATTTTCATTTCAAAAACTAAGGCTTGGGCCTTCTTCCAAAAGCAACCCAAAGCATCCAAGTTTTAATTTTTCCTCCATCAATCCAAACCAGAATGGACACAAACCGAAACCCATTTAAAAAATTGCAATTCCCTTCTATGGTTCTACCCCACTTCAATCATAGACCATAAAAATAAAAATAAAAATACACAACTTCAAAATGGAAAACTCAATACCTTGAGGAAGAACCCACCAAGTTCATAACACATAGAGTATAGCTTATCAGCGGCTACCTCATGCTGTTTCTCCCAAAGCTCCTCCTGCTTTTCTATTCCTTTCACGAATTTAACTCGAACCTGACAAATCTACAGGCCCCAAAAAACATATAATAAGTAGATAGATAGTTTTTTGGTAAATAATAAGCAGATAGATAGTTAGAAGCAGATAAAATGGCAATATGGACAGAGAGACGAAGAAGAAGCAACCTTGTATCCAGTATAGATATCTGCAGATCGTACCCAGAACTGGAAAGAGCGTTGCCAAGGCCTAAATGTGGTGGAAAGCTTCTCATTCAAGTCCTGCAGATGAGGGAGATGCATTTTGATGCTACCCAAATGCACTGATTAGGATACAATCTTATCTTTTCCAATCTATTATGATGCATATATGAAAAGAAGTGGAAGAATCATCATAATCATCCCAGATTGATACAAAAGGAAGCTCTGTTTCGGAACAATCCTGTCTGTGTTGGATCAATACAGAGGTCCCCACGATGTTATTTATGTTTTTCCCACGCAATCTGACAAGCTCAAGGAAATGTAATTTCGGGGGAAGTGCGGTCATGACTTCCCCCCCTGAGTGGTCCCAATCGTTTGGTTGCAGTGGGACCCACTCCATCATGAGAACCGCGTAGAGCTTTGAAAAAAAAATGTGCAGTGCCCTCTAATTGATCGCGCGTGGTGTTAACCGCGTCTACCACATATAAGTGGGCATGCTTTGAGGCTTTATTTGTAGAGTGGATTGGAGTAAATGTTATTTTGAAGAAATAATAAAATATAAGTGAATAATGATGATATTTTGTTTTTAGTTGTTTTTAGTTAATTTTTTTTATTGGAAAGTGGTGTTTTTTTTTGTCTTTTAGTGAATAAATGAGGTTATTTTTTTTACTTTTTTTGAAAAAAGTATGGTGAAAAATTTAATATAAAGTACTTTTGGTGGAATTTTTTTCTTGAGAATGGGGCTTCACCTTACTTGACTCTACAAGTAAGGTGCCCAAACATGCCAACATGTGCGCAATCAGAAAATGGGACAATCGATCTTCTCGATGTTATGCCCGTTTGTGGTAGTTTTGCCCTGAAATAAAAATAAAATATTAAATTAAAAGTACATAAAATATAAGTGGATTATAATAGTATTATATTTTTAATTGTTTGATATAAAAAAAATTAATTTTTTGTATAGAAAAGTGAGACTTTTTTTTATCTTTTAGTGCCGAAAGGAAATTGTTTTTTGACTTTTTTTTGTTAAAAGAAATAACGAATTTTTAAAAATTGTACTTTTTATATGACCCATTTGTTTGAGAAATAGAGGCTTTACTTGACTTTCACTAAACTAGCAAACTGCCAAACAGGCAGAGATGAAATTCTTCAAACGATTGAGATAATCTCTATTTGGACCTCACAATGGAGTTTCAAGAATTTATTATATGATTTTTGTGTAATAGTTGCAATAAAGGATTGGGACTCGAATAAATCGGTCAATTGCTCACATCTCTTGATCATGGGCAAGAGATATATGGGACCACTATAGGTTTTCATGATCAAGATATAGGCCATGCAAAATCAATGGTTAGAAATCTCTTGATCTAAAATCCGATGCAAAGTCTAATTAGGATTGGTTTAAATTGGGTTACAAAGGGACGTCCAAAAGTGGGCCCATGTGAAATCGATTATCCCATTTATAACCTAGAGAAATCTTGAATTCCCATTTATAACCTAGAGAAATGTTGAATTAAAGCACAGAACTCTACAATTGGGCTCATTTATTGAAATCCAAACTCTTTAAAATAAACTCCCCCAGTATCTAAAAGGTGTTTATTATGAATGAAATTTGGGATTTCTATATGTTAAAACTTCAAAACATCCCCACTCAATAAGAGAGTGCCAAAGGGCTCTCTTTCTACCAACTATATTTAGGGATTTTTTACGTACGGTTACTTAAACTCAACGATAACATCCCCTTATTACCAAAGTGAGAATTTTTACCTACACAATCTCCATACCGTCTATAACCGTGCGCAGGCCAAAAGGTATTTTTTTGTTTGCGATATCCCAACAATTGTTGTGATATCACAATTTATATTACAATACTGCAAGTTAACAAGTTACGATATTGCCATTTATGTTGTTTGGAATTACTAAGATTCGAATGCTGTTAAATATAAAAGAAAAAACTACTCTATACGTATATGGAAAATTAAAAGGTTTAAAATTTAAGCATTGACATTTAGAATAGCATGAAGCTACATATTTCTATAACATTAACAACCCAATAACAATGTATTATCCGTTAAAAAAAATTAAATAAATGCATTATCTTAATCAATTCTACACCTAGATATTCTAGCAAATTTATTTTACATCTCATTGGTACTAATTCTTTATATTTAGCAAAAGTATATATACCATAAAACATTCATTTAAAGAAAATAATAGTGACAACATGGGAGTTGGCCAGTTAGTGCCATATCCTTGGGTTTTTTATGTTAGATGGTCACAAATGTATTTAACAAAGTCAGGCCTCAATTGTGAAATCAATCAAAGCAACCCCACCCCCGCAAAAAAAAAAAAAAAGAAAGAGAAAAAAGCATTCCAATTTTGTGGAACAATAGAGCATGGTACAGTTGTAAGATCTTAACCATCCATCTAATGAATATCACCATTCGTTGATAACTATTAAAGAATTTAAATCATTTAATTGTTTGCTTACTTATATATAATATTAAAAAAATATTAGCAGTTTAAGATAATGATCAAAACGATGTCTGTAATGCCATAATAACAGGAAAAGGTTAAAAAAATATGTGGACATTCTGAGTTTGTACAAGGACCCATCATAGGACGGGATCAACAAGACATCCCATATTATTTTTTGCACATAGACGTCCAAGCCAAATCTAGTTGTTGGTAATTCATGATATGAGAATAAGGGGATTTTTTTAATATATCAACAACCGAATGTTCATAAAAAAGTAGGGCTCCACAAGTCCCACCTAAGGTCACTATTAATATTTATATAACATGTTTCAAATTTTTTTACAAGTGAGATTCCTTGTATCCTAACTACCTTCAAAAGAAACAAAAGAAGAAAAACTAATACAATAAATAAGAGGGAGATACATACCGGGTGGGAAACATGGAATGAATACCATAGACAAAGGTATGGCAGGAGATTCACTTGCTATTGCAGAGATTCACTTTCTACATATGCAATGCATTGAGGTTCACATATGGAGAATGGAAGCAAAGAACCTAAGCCAAAAACGAAAGCAACGGAATGGAATGAAAATATAAACAAAAATGCATTCATTGACTATGTAATGCTTTTTGCAATATCACAACATAAATTGGGATATCGCAACTTGTTAACTTGCGGTATTGCAATATAAATTGTGATATCGTTAGAAATTATTGTGATATTACAAATAAAAAAGAACACATTTTGGCTGCACAGGATACGGACGGTATGAAAAATGTGTTGGTAAAATTATCCACTTTGGTAACAAAAGGAAGTTAACGATAAATTTAAATTACCATACAGAAAAGGTCCCCTGTATAATATTGACTTGATGTACACAAACAACACGCGCTAGGGGGTCTCGAATCTCTATACAGGCTGGCCTTCACAAAATTATTGTACCACTCTTACTTGAAAAGAAATATTTACTGTACCACTCACCCATCTAGCTGAATGACAAAAGAAAATTTTCAATTGGGTTTGAGTCAAGTTGGTTGGGCCGAGTTATAGCAAGTCTAGTTTTTAAATTATGGTACAGCCAATCATGAGAGAGACAGATGAACACCTACACATGGGTTTTACCCTTAGGCTAATATTTAGCCATTGATAATCCTATTAGATGACAATATTTGAGATATTTTCCTACATGTTCTCCACATCAAGGGATTCGATTTATGTGATTTTGCAAAAAAAATTAATTTATGCAATATGGCACAAAAGTTCCTTCTTGTTGATCAGGTAAAAAAAGGAATATATCTATGTGATATGCATTCGAAAATTATCTCAACGGGAGTTTATCCATGACTAAAGGTTACCCTACCAAAACCCCTATATTTTACCCAATTGCCTGTTTTTGCAGCATGGTTGGACAGAGGACGCAATCACAAGTCATGTTCCTTGACATTTCCATCTTTTGCACTGAGTCCGACTGTTATCTGAAGCCAAAATGATAATAAATACCGACTGGTTTGCAATCACAACTGTTTTTTTAATCAAAATGGGTACAACAATTAATGGTGCTCATTCCTCCCTCAGTCGTGTTATTCAACAGTATCCTCCTACCAACTTGTTAAGCCTACATTAAACCTCTCATTTTCATTGTTGACATTGGTGGCGCCACATTAATCACAGTGGTCAATTGACACCATTGAGATCTGAAGATTTTTTATTTTGACCACACTGAGATCTAAAAAAATATTTAAAAAAAAATAATTTATATCATGAATTGAAATTTTGAGTTTGACACTTTGAACCGACATTAACCTTTGAGTTTGACCTCACTCAATTTAAGAATTTTACCCCCACATTAGCAAACTTTATACATTTTCTTTGTTGCTATGGTAGTGAACAAAAGTCACCATAAAATACCCATCGCCTAAGTTAATGGGCCAACTGTCTACCAAAATATAAATTTTTTTTTAATAGGCCCACATTGCTGATATGCGCTCTAGCAATGAGTTTTTAGAACTTAAAGGAGTTGGTGATATTGTTAGAAAATAAGTTGAGACAAAGAAGGATATCGTATACCAATTGGTTTACTTCTAAAATTGACTTTAATTTTACCAATAGCGACTACGATGGTAAAAAAAACTTTCTAAGCAATGAAGTACATAAATAATAGATTGCGTAACCGAATGGTAGATCAATGGATGTATGACTATCTGGTCGCATATATTCAAAATGATATAATTACTAGTTTTGATAATGAAGCTATTATGCAACGATTTCAACATATGAAAACATGTTGAGAGCAGTTGTATGAATTTATGTATTTGAATTTTCTTTTTGGATTAAGAACTATTAGTAACAATGTATTAAATTTATGTTTTTTTGTTTTTTGAGAATCCAATATTATCTGCGGGTTATTGGAAATAGATTATTTGAGAATTTTATATTATATTTGTTGAATTATTGAAAGTAGATGACAGATGTTGATAAATGGGAAAATAAATTTATTCAATTTGCGGAAGAAAAATCTTTTGTTGACCCCACTAACTTAAATTCCTGGAGCCAACATTGATTGTTGACCCCTGCATGCTCAGGGTTGATTTTTCCAAGGCATATTTGTGTTAAGGCAGCAGATGCTCTTTTTTAATATATATATATATATATATATATATATATTACATGAGGAGAGAGAGAGAGAATTAAAGTGATTTTTCTTAATTCAATTTAAAAAAAAAACCCTGAAAATCCTTTCCTATAGTGGGGTCACAAGCTCTAATAAAGTATGATAATGACGGGTGAGTAGGTTTCTACAAGATCAAATCAGTTATTTATTTCTTTATTTTTTTGCCCTAGCAGACATTCATAGCCACACCCACCCCATTCCCAGTTTGACCCCACTTTATTTCTATGAAGAAATTGTGCCTTGCTCCACCTACCAGTGGATTGGAATCAAATCATATCCATCATGCACCTTCCTATGATGCATACATTTTGAGTTTCGGTTAATGATTAGTATCTAAAGGGTAGAAAATCCTAATTAACTCCGGCCCATTTGTTTGCATAAAATACATAAGAATTTACAGTGAAATAAGCTCAAAAAAGGATTATTAAAAGAATGGGTGAAGGATATAAAGATAGCAATATGGATAGGACCTTGACTTACCTGGTATTTGAATTACTGTGGTGATAGATTAATATTTATTTTCCATCTCCCCTTATTTGATTTGCATTGAAGGAGAGGTTATCTAATGGTCATTTTTAACCACTTATAGAAATAAAGTCTTTAAATGCCCGGGAATTCAATTACGTAAAACAAACAGGCCCAAAAAGATCATTTAGTAGAGTAACTTGAGAGAGTTCAAAATTAAAATGGCTAAAGATTCACGACTAATGAATCTAGATTTAAAATCCATTTTAATGATCAACTCAAACCAGTCTGAACCAGGCAAACCAAATAAAACCTGCCAAATTCACTACAAAACCGGCAGTTCAACCCACCATTCATCATTTTTAAAGTTTCTTTTGTTCCTTTCTGTTGTTATGGTTGAACTAACTCAGACAGTACCACCATGTTGGGTTTTTGGTTGTTTCAAAAATTCAAAAGGTGTTTTTAGTAAAAACATGTTTTTTTACTTTAGGTTGGTAGTGTAGGTTATTGGAAACTGCCCATCCCACATTACCCATCCCAGATTGCTAAAGTTCAACTTCTCAAGAAGCTTTATATGTATTTCCACTCCTATAAACTTTAAAGACTTTTGGAGCATATTGCCATGGACCATGTGCGTGCATGCTTCCAAAAATTCTCATGGGCGTTATAACGGCCATCATGGATCTTTTTTTTGGCGATTTTTTATCCCGTTTTGTATCGCGGCTGTTATATTCAATTTAACGTAACGGTAATAGCCGTTACCATTACATAACGGTAATGGCCGTTATGTACCTGTAACGGCCGTTATTTTGAACCATGCTTATTTCCAACCCAGATTTTTTTCATGTACCAAACAGGCCTTCAAAAAAGAAAAAAGCAAAACGGAAACAAAAGAAAAGGAATAAAAGATCAACAACTCCATCAGATGAACTGAAAACTATTGTCAACTCCATCAGATGAACTGAAAACTATTGTTGCGGCTCTAATACCACTTGTTAGAACTCCATTCCCACTTGTTGAGGCTCTGATACCATTTGTTGAGTATGTGTCTACAGAAGCATGAATCACCGTGATTGAACGATCAATAAACCACACAAGACAAAAAAAACACACACACACACAAAATGTACGTGGTCCAGCAAACTCGCTTACGCCCATGAGAAATAAACACAACTTTCCTTTAGCCCCATGTGGTTCAAAATAGTCCCGCACCCACAGGAGAAAGCTCTCACATCTCTTAGTCTCTCACCGAGTATAGGGTTTTAGATTACATCAATATATATTCTTCGCTTTCTTAGCCCTATGAAATCCCCAGTACAAAGATCATAATACTATTGACTCTAAACCTGGTCATTCGCCAACCCAATGAACCAATCCGGTCAACTCGGAATACAAGAAATAAACCCAACAACTATAAACAAGAACTTGGGGGACATTGGAACTACTGTGCTGTTGTATATACAACCTCATTTAGAAAGTGGACCTTTGATATGTAAAGATTAAACTTAAGCAAGACAGCTTTCCAAGCACTGGCAAAACCACCCTTCCCTGTAAACCCTTCACCCTGCAACAGTGCAAAGCCGAGATCAGCTCATATCCAACAGCCAGCTTCTCTTCAAGTAAATATCACATACCCAGGCCCATTTTATCTTGGTGGACCTGGCCTAGGCCCATTTAATCTTATATAGCAAGACCTATACCTGACTTAAAATATAAAATTATTATAATACATGACGTTATTCATTATTATATATAATGCGATGAATATGATATAATATTAACATATATTTATATAATATGATCATCATTTTATCCCAATAAGCAGTTTTTCGTATAATATATTATTTACGTATCACTTGGATACAGGATATTTGGGTACTCGACCTGGACCCATTTATCAATCAGGTTCAAAAAGAGAATCCATATCCAGAATTTTCAGGTTGGGTCCTCCAGCTAACCAGGAAATCAGGTGTCCATTAATAGGGGAGAGTATCCAACAGTAATTCAGGATGGACTTGTAAGCATTTCCAATTTCACATTTGGGCAGAGGA
This sequence comes from Cinnamomum chago, assembly GCA_038049695.1. Taxonomy (NCBI): domain Eukaryota; kingdom Viridiplantae; phylum Streptophyta; class Magnoliopsida; order Laurales; family Lauraceae; genus Cinnamomum; species Cinnamomum chago. The sequence goes on along the minus strand of CP142454.1, from coordinate 71,395,630 downwards.
GAAGGTTGGAAACCCCCCCAAAGTCCTGACGTGGTAAGGCAATGGGTAGAAAGGGAATCAAGTGATTGACCCATCAAGATGGTTTCTGACTTCAGCATTTTCTTCCATAAACCACTAGTTTGCTGGTTTTACCAGAGATCCATGACACACACACTCAGTTTGAAGCAGGAATAGAACTTGCTTATGAATGCTTTTAGAGGCACTCAAATAAACCTTACAAGGTGATGAAATAATGCTGCTAGAAAGCAGATAGAAACCAACAAATAGAATGAGGGTAGTGTGTCAATGAAACTTACTTGGACTTATCTCCAGACTCTCCATTCGAGGTTGAAGTTAGAACTGTCAGTTTCCCAAATGATTCTTTGGCATCACCAAAGAAGTCTTTCACTTTATCAAGCACAGTTTTCAATTCCTCTTGTTTTGGAAGCTGAAATAAAACTCCACAACAATTAGAAAGTATAAAATATCTGACCTGATTTGAGAGAAAAAGTGATGGGAGAATGCAGAAGAATATCTCAGCCAAATTAGAAAAGACTGAATGATGAAAGCACTTTTATAAACAGGCCTTCTATCTTGAAATTGCAATATGATCAACCAATTCGACAAACTCAATTTCTCAATGAAGACGGCCCCGTCAATGTTCAATTTGGATTCAGTCAGTTGTTTGGTTGCAGAAAGGCATAGGCTTAGTTGGTTGTCCTAGATGTGCATGGTTGGGGGCATTTGCTATATGTCAGTCCCCTCCAGACACTGTTTCAATTTTTATGGGCATGTTTTTGTAACAGTGTGATGAAGATCTACACATCCGATGGTAAGATCGAGCCCTAAGACTCAAGCCTTAAGGCCAACTATATGAGAACTCCGAAAGAACCCACGAGGACAATTCTGAAATCTTATTAAAAATATAGCATATCTTACAATCAAGCATCCCTCTCTATTTATAATAGAGGAATGGTCTAAATAAAGAAACTACCATTATTTGGTGATTCCTAAAATCACTCCCTAAAATCTCTTAGTAAATCAAATCACTAAAATCTCTCTAATTAAGTCAAATCAGAGATTACATCAAATTACTAAAATTACTAAACTATTTGAAGAAGTAAATCATCCTTGGTGGGGTCCACTAGGGGCCCCTCTTCTTCTTGGATCTTACAACATCACAGTGCTCCCCCATAAAAGCTGTGGAAAAGGTTTCTATACCTGTCACTTTTTCACAATTTGGTCCGCCACTGTTCGCATAAAGAAAAATGACAAAAAAGCAACCTTTGGCGATGCCACAGAAACCATTTCTTTTTTCTTTTTTCCTGGTGGGTGGGTGGGAGGGTTTTTTTTTTTTTTCTTTCTTTGTTGGGGTTTGGGGGGGCGGTAGTCCAGTCTTGAGATATTTGCAATGTTTGAATGTTTCAAACTTTAACTTCATAAGTTGTAATATTGATGACTACAAATGGCAGAGGCATCATGTAAGGCCTGAAGTTTCATAATCGATAACTATTGTCATCCTAAGTAACTTATTGTGATATTCATCAGGTGTTGACAACCATGCAATAATCGACCTTCCTCCAGGATAAAGTCTTTCTTCAGAGTTCTAGGACTTGTGATAAAGATCCATTTAAGTGTACTCTCCTTCATATTCTCATCATCAACTTGACTCATCCCATCAATTCGGAGTTGGCTTAAAGAGTTCTACAACAAAAAAGTCATGACATCTACAACCTAACTACTTCAGACTTAGGAGAAAGGAGGTGGGGCGTTCCCAGTATTCTCTTCCATTGTCGAAGTATTAGCTAATGGCAATAAGCACCAAAAGGACACTTTTTCCGCACTTCATCTATTTCCCAAGCAACAAAACTCAAAGACTATCCTAACATCTAAATATAATCATTCATTCTTACCAATAATAAAAATCTAAATAGCCATTGTCAGCCAAGGGGTATCATCCGAGTCTCCGTCACCAATCACCATACACAACTAGGTGTGGGGGGCGGCGGCGGCGGGTGGGAGCGGGGAAGCAATGATCCCCCCACATTCCCATCCACAGGTGGGAACCACAACTGTTTGAAGTAAAACTTAGACATTCCTACGGAAGCTTACCTCAATGACATCTGAAGTAGCACATGCAGGTTGTTATTTACCTGCATATTATTTGGTTAAAAGAAGTTTTAGGCAGAATAAGTTTTCTCTGGTATGGATAGGGATTAACAGGATGCAATAGCTTCATCAAGCAAAGGGCCACAGAGAAACATTACGACAAGTTTGGAGCCATGTCTAAATGCAGAGGCAGATTGCAACACATGATATCGCTTAACTGCTGTTGTTCGTATCTCCTTCTCATCCTGTTTAGATTAGATGACCTGATAAGGTCATTGATGCATGAGAATTAGAATAATATTGATTAAAGAGACTAAATGCTATACAATGGCAATCTTGGTAATAGGTATGCTCAATAACAGAAATAATCGGTTGATATGATAAATGAGAGCATGGAAATTCATGTAAAAACAAAAGGAAAAAAAAATAATTTATATGCATGTTGATAGCAAACAACTGCAGGAACTCAGTTCGATGGGAGTAGAAACAATATCATGTGAAGCATTTGTGGGTGACATTGGCAGGCCTTGGAAGCTTCTTTTCTTTTAAATGAGATCAAGTGCCTTTGCATCAAGATGTTGGTGCAACTTCAATATATTGATGAGTGCTCACAAGGTTGCAGATGTGCTAGCATAATAGGGGGTTGATAGAAGTTAAATGTGCCTATACATATGGAATCCCTGTAGCAGCCATTATTGTGCTTTTGTAGTTGGTATAGTTTTCCTAATCCATTCTTTTTTCTTTTTCTTTTGGTCTTTGCTTTCTCTTCTGCTAACCTGCGGCTGTTGTTCTAGCTTCTGTTCTGTGATTGTCCTTAATGAGATTATTGCTACTGATCAAAATAATAATAATAATAATAATTCTGAAACTCCAAATGCATCAACCTCTTTAATACCATATGAGAATAAGGAATCATCAATGAATTTATCGTTGGCCTAAACCAGCAAGAAAAATGTCCATGTATAGCTCCTCTACAAGATACTCTTGAGATCCACTTGGAATAATTCCCACACAATTCATAGTAGCCAGGGAAAGTATTGCTCTGACAAAATTCAATTTGGCAGCAAGAGAAAAGGCCCAGCTCATAAATCCAGACTCTTTCATATTAACCTTTGCAATGAGCTTTGCCTTGAATCGTCCCATCATCTCATCCAGCATTTTGCAAATTATATCCACAGTTGAAAATGATGGAGTTATCAACAGGAATATACGTGGAAACTACAAATAATTTTACCAATAACAAAAATGAGTATATACTTAAATATATGAGTGTTAAAGTATAGTTTTTCTATCATGTATAAGAACAATTGTAGATAGGAATGGAGAAACAGAATTCATGTAGCCAACCCCAACAGGCTTTGGAAGGTTAAGAACAATAGTAGTGCCTTTTTTGGAAGGTTAGAATAGTGCTCATCATGAAAATAACATAATTCTCACATTAATAGCATCATAATCTTATTTTTTCAGAAATAGCAGTATTCTGAATTGAATAGGTTATTTTTGAAACATGAGTGGGATTTGTGACAATGCCATCTACCGCCACTTATTTTAAAGAGTGAAAATTTCAAAAAGGTATAAAACTTTTGGCTAATTTTCAAAAAAGTACATTAAGATTTGAATATTTCAAAAAAGTATAAAAGTTTTCCACAATTCTTTCAATCAAGTCCTCTCCATATAATTTTTTTTAAGAAATGACATAAGGGTATTTTTGTCATTTTTCAAAATTTTCATTTAATAGATCATTTAAGAGAAATGATCAAGTCCAACCCGAATGATCTAGTGGGGCCCACTTCAACTACCTTTATTTATAGATGGTTAAAAAAAAGGGGATTCCAAATGACTAAAAAACTAACTTTATTAAATGGTTATAATCATCAAAATCAGCATGGCCAATTTTAGGCAGGAAAGAAGTTAAGAAAAGACATAATCTTGAAGGGAAGGGTATTTTTGTCATTTAAAAAAAAGTCTTATAGAGAGGACTTGATTGAAAGAATTGTGGAAAAATTTTATACTTTCTTTGAAATATTCAGATCTTCATGTACTTTTTTAACAATGAGGCCAAAAGTTTTATACTTTTTTGAAATTCTCTCTTTTAAAGATAAACCACTTCCAGGTTGATGGCTGCTACTAACGTGAATGTGTCGAAGTTCAACATTATCTACTCAAGCATTGATGGTTTGAAGGCTTAAGAGCCAAGATGGGAGTTATGTACGTACACCCTTTGGCTTAGTGCCAAGAATGGAGATCCAACCACTCATGCTCCAGTGAAACTGCATTGAATATGTTCATGTGGCTCTTTGTTCTATCCATAGTTCTCCTGAATAGATTTGGACAGTTAATTTCAAAACATTGTTTCTCTATGGAAACAGTCCAAGAAGTATACAAAACCGGCGTGTAGACAGGATATCAGATCATCTTCATCTTTTGTGTTTTCCAGGTGTGAGCAAAAATGAAGCAACATGCTTCAAAGAACCCATGTCTGGATGCATCATGGACTTTCTTCGACAAGAAAAAAAATTAAAGATGAAAACAGCAGTTGTTTTTTACTTAAACAAGTGTAAATTTTCAATTAAAACAAGCTCCTAGGCTTTTATAAGTATAAATGGATTGATACTGTGAGAATAATCCTCCAAAAGTGAGATTGTTTACGAGAGTGATATGCGAATAACATATAGTTTTCTTTGGCAATTACATTATTTATAATTAATTTTTTAAATGGTTTTCCAAGAAATGCATCATCTAACACGAAGCTGGAGTGCTAGACCCAGCAGGCCATTAGCCCAAAAAAAAAAAAAACCTCCATCAATAGGCAACTAATATGATATGATTAAGGAATCTCATCAACACCCAAATTTGCCAAAGCACTGGATTCTTCTTATCCTTCTCTATGAAAGTGCAACAGGAGGCCACAGAGTCCTTTACTAGGGTCATGATTTCATTCAAGGCATAATATGATCTTCAAGTAGGACCTGGCTTTCTGTTAGCCAATAGAAATCACATTTTATAGTCCAATGATTACAGACCCAAAATGTTAGATCTAAAGATCCTCAAACTTTTCTTTTATTGCCAACATCTCTTCTTGACACAAATAAATAAGGATAATTCTTGATAGTTCCTCCAAAAGCTGAGCGCCCCGAGTTGCCTGGACACCATCCCCATTAATCTTAACATATCCATGTAGCAAGGACAACCACATTACAAGTATTTTTGGGGTACTTCCGCTACCCACAATGGAGGCTATCCAGTCCATTAACCAATCCAAAATGGAACTATATATTTAGACTGCAAATTCTAAAGCAGCTTCTAACCTGGAGTATGTGAGAGGTGATATGAGTACACAGTTATAATGCATCTAAAGAAGATTTGCATAGATTGAGGTTCATTGCAGCAAGGACCAAGAAAACATTCAACTAAATTTCTGCTTTCAAATTGAGCACCCAGTGAACACAACACAGAGAATACCCAACATGACTTGGGCTCAATTGATTGATATCCCTGCATTTTTTTTTTCTGATGGATAACAACAATGTATTAAGAGCCTGTTTCATCTCAGAAAGGATAAAAGTTGCTTGGGCAACCGACGGGTTGGCCAAAAGCCCCTCTACCTTGGGTTTCTTCATTTTTAAATCCTGGGAAATCTGTAGATGGTTTTCAGCATTTTATTCCTCAGAAGTCCATAGGAGGAAAAGTGCAGCTATTTTACTCACAGGCAACTTTCAACACCTATGTTCTACATAATCAACAATACTGGGGCGTCTTTCTAGCAGTTCAATTAGTTCCAATATAAAATCTCAAATTCTTTCATAGCTAGATATATACCATAGAAAATAGCAATCTAGATCTTCAGCATTATGATATGAGATGGGCTTGTAGAACAAACAAGTCCGGTTCTGCTGCCTCTTGCCTTCAAAAGGCGTCAGTCTTAAAAAATATATGATCCAGAAAGAGAACCTTTAAGCCAATAAATCATATTATCCGCAAAATCAAGGAAGGTTTCTTCCAACAACTACAATCAAATTCAAAACCTAATTTTTACAAAAGAATATTAACAATATTGGAAATTTTGTATGAAGCGAAGGCCCAAAAAAATATCATACCCTGTAAATTACAGCAGCAAGATTTCTAGCAATTGTATCTTTGTAGATATATTTACCAAGAAAGTTATCTTTAGCAGCAACCATAATCTTTGCAGTTGTGCCCCCAGTTATCAGACTAAGTGGGTAACAAAGATAAACCTACACAATTACCAAAAAAAAGTATAAAATTCAACACCACAACCAGTCATTGGCATAATTGCTACTTCTGTTGACAGATCAAAGGCCAGAGTGACATGATATAAAAAAAATACAAATTTCTTGAAAAAATAAAAAATACCATCATAAGGAAATCCAATAAATATAGAAAAAGCATAATATTTATGACTGGTGCATAAATAGAGAAACTAGGATCAGATTCTATATCATCGAAAATTTGCAAGCCTGTAGACACACAATGACAAAAATCCAACAATAGAAAAAGAAGGAAATATTTATCTCATAAAATTGGAAAAAAAAACCATCACATAAAAGTAGACATTTCTACAAAATACATACTAAAAAACATCACCAAACTTAAAGCATAAATAAAGCAATCAGAAGAGCTGATTTCTGAATGCATAGTAATGAAATTAGAAAGTCCATTCTCTAGTTCTCACCAAAAAATTCATTACATTAAAATGATACTCATATCTTTACAGACACATCTCTTTTGTACATATTATTACTTTTAATAAAGCTCTGTTCACTGTGCTTCACACAAGGTGCATGCAATCAGAAGAGCTGATTTCTGAATGCATAGTAATGAAATTAGAAAGTCACTTCTCTAGTTCTCCCCAAAAAACTCATAACATTAAAATGATACTCAGATCTTAACAGACACATCTCTTTTGCACATATTATTACTTTTAATAAAGCTCTGTTCACTGTGCTTCACACAAGATGCATGTGATGATCGTACCACTTACATAGGAAATTGCCTAAAAGCCTATAAATCAGAAGCCCCATTTCTAAATTCAAGTATGCATTAACCATAACAATTACACTCTGAGTCCATCATCAAAAGCCTAAGAATTTCTTTAAATAACAAAACCAGGGGAGTATCAACACCTCCATAGTTATGACAGAAGCCATGCAGGAAGCAGACTATTATTTCTCAGTTCTATCCAATAAATAACTCTTCCCAATCTCAGATGAGCAGTATGCAGGAGAGTTACACCCCCAAGAAGTGCTTGTGTCCTCCATTCCTTCTTTTCGAATCATCGATCTTGCCAATATCACAAACTCCCCATTTGATCACCCAAAACCCCAAATGGAAACAATGACAATGATGATGATTTCCTTCTTTTCAACCCCATCAATCTTGCCAATATCATGAATTCTCCATTTGATCACCTAAAACCCCAATGGAAATAATAAATGATGGTGATATTCCATTCATCATCACTATAGTATACACATGGCTCTGAATTCTGCCATTGTCACTAAGCCTTACCCCCATCAGACAAGGGTCTACAACTAAAAGCCCAAATACTAACACTACAAAAAATCATTATCATCATTGAACATTATCCCATCTATATTAGACAAGCTTTGTGAATTCAATGATTTCAAGCCCCAACTCCTCGTCCTATTTCCTCTTCCCTTCCCACATAAATCTTTATTATAAAAAATCTAATACCAACTCTCAAGCTAGTGAATGTCGCAAAATCTAAGTGCAATATAACTTCTTCAAAGAAAAATAAAAGAAACCCACATATAACCCAAAACCCACCAAAAGAGTAAGCGTCTCTCTCTCTCTCTCTCTCTCTCTCTCTCTCTCTCTCTCTCTCTCTCTCTCTCTCTCTCTCTCTCTATATATATATATATAGGGAGCTCCTCTCCTCAGCTAACGCTGAGGAGAGTGTCCGCTCATCACGTGTGTAGCCCAGCTACGTTGAGACATTTCAAATGTTTTATGTGTGGAGCCCGCTCATCCCATTTTCGTTTCCCCGCTCTCCATCAGACAAAATCAAATCCCACCTTCCAAAAGAGCCAATAACTCATTTCCATCGCTGTTGCAGGCTCTCTCTCCATTTCGCCCTGAACCCATTTCCTTCGTTGGAGGCAGGGATCCTCTCTCGCGCGATCGATTCTCTCCGGCGAGATTGTCCTCTCTCCGACGACGCTCCTCTCCTTAGGCCTGAGTTTTTCTCTCTGGCGCCCTTTCCCCATTTCCATCTCTCTCTCCATTCCTTTTGTTAGCCACGGACGCGATCCGTTCTCTCCTCAGGCCTGAGCTTTTCTCTCCAGCACCCTTTCCCCATTTCCATCTCTCTTTCCATTCCTTCTGTTAGCCACGAACGCAATCAGCTCTCTCCTGCAACCCATTTCATTCGAAAAAAAGGAACAGAAAAAACAAAGGAGGAGAAGGAAACACAGCCGCTCGATTTCTATGGGTAGTTCTGTTTCCCTCTCTCTGCAACCTGCCCCTCCCTAGTCTTTCTATATCTTTTTTTTTTCTCTCTTTCTCTATCCATCTCTCAATCTACTCTCCTCCACAGTCGATTCTCTCTGTGTGCGCCCAGCCAACACCTACTACTAGTAGTCTCTCTCCAGATTTTTCTAGGGTTTCGGGATTCTAATGAAGGGTAAGGAGTTGGGGATTTTGAGTTTTTTGGATTGATATGGAGGTTATGGTGTTAGGGATTTTGAAGTTTTGGGGATCCCTTTCTATGTTTCTCACCTCCCATATCTCTTTCATTAGTGTTTACATTTGGTGGACACCATCAGCGATTTTGTTTTTCTTTTTTCCTACTCCTTGAATCTGAACCATTCAAAAACTCAATCATTTTCTGTTTATGTTTGACTGTTCACTTTTATGGTTTCCCACATTCCCGTTTAGTTGAACGAAACTTAGAATGTTCCAGAAGAAGAATATTGACTTATGGCATAGTGTTTATCAGATCAAATTAATAAGACAAATTTTCTATAATAATAATAAAAAAAGACAAATTGATCTGTTGGTGAGTTTAGTATCGTTTGATCGAAAGATTTAAGAAAGGCCTGAGCTGTTAGCTGTCGCTAACAGTAGAACATCAAAGTATACAGGGGAGGCAGGGTAACTAGCTCGGTTAGGGCCCTAGTTAGACTAGAAGAAACTCGGTTGCCATTTTTTTTTTTCCAAAAGGTGTTGTTGCTACCTTCACATGGATAGGGAGAAGGGTTTGATGCCTTTTTCTTATGGTGTAACAGATCCAGTGCTATCTAAGTGGTGACTGGTGACTATGTTTAAGGTGTTTTGAGTCAGAGCATACGTTTCACAGATGTTATTATACATTCCAGTTGAAATGAAATCGTTTCATTTTGAAATTAATATGATGCATTTGGAACATAGGTGTTTGGGTATTTAAGTGGACAGGTTGAATGCATTAAAGTTGATTTAAGTCTTGAACATGTGAATGTGTTGAATGTCGTGTTGAATATTTGAATGTTGAAAGGTCTGAGACATGAATGAAACCTTGAAATGATGAAAGAGATTTAGGTGAAGCACAATGGTTTTCATACTCATTAAAGTTAAGAGAAAACTTGTGTATATGCCCAACTTAAAGAAGAGTTGAAACCAGTCTCATGGCCATGTTATACTCAAATATTAGTAATTCATAAATAATCAAACTACTCCACGCAGCTATCAACGTTCAGCAAAGTATACATCACCTGTGCCCAAATGATTATAAAAAAATGGAGGTTATAGTTCATAGTCTAGAAAAAACTGAGGCGTAATGATTTTCTATCCATAAGTGGAAAACTGGGCTTTGAGAGAGGCCATGCAATTACTAGGATGGCTAGCATATTGAATAGATGAATCCACATCCAGACTTGTCCAATTGCATAACCATTCTGAATGCACATGCAGAACTTGTTCAAAAGCATAGAGACTGTTGCACCTGAGTGCACAACTGTTACTAGAATGACTTCCTTCAAATTGTTTGGAAGAAATTGAATTTTATTTCTCAGATAACATCATGTTTGGATCAGCCCCAATAACCTGTTAGTGAATTTTAATTCTCAAATGGCTGCATCATCCCCAAAGATTGGATACAACATTCACATTTTGGGCGTGCATTTTATTTCTTACAACATTGTTGGATACATCAATGAGACAACACGACATAAACATTCACATACCCATTCAACGACTATTCTATTGCTAGTTTCAGACCACTAAATGTTTCAGCAATGACTTAGACTGTTCTACACTTGACTTCATCTTATCATTAAACATATGAATCGATTTCAACATTTCAGCAATGTCTAACTACAAACCGGTGACAATCCATCAGACTGATAGCATCCCATCAAAGAAACTGAAAACGATCCATTGTTGCCAGATCACAATACAATGGTCTGCTACTTGCACATACAAACTTTGTGGTTCCCCATTACATTATGATCAATCCAAAAATAATATCCACAGTGGGATTTTCACGCTCGATGGCAATTTAAAATTTTCCAGGATTGAGGCCTTTTTAAAGCCCAAGATACAATGACTCAAACATGCCTTTTCCCAACATCCAAAGATACGATGACTCAATCAATCGCTCAAATAACGTCATTTTAAGGACATTTCCCTCCTCCAACAATCGCTCAAAGCATGCCATTTCAACACCCAATATTATCGATTAATCTGCCCACACACAAAAAGAAATTATATATCAAAATAGATTATAGATGAATGAACAATCACGGGTGTCATTCAGAAAAAGAAGAAGAAGAGAAAAACCAAGGTTCTGCCAGCGGCCAGGGCCACAGAGATTTTTCTCCAAGAACAAATATTCTTTTCCTGCCCAGAAAAAAAATCTTCACAAAAAATAAATAAATAAAAGGGCCGAGAGAGATAGAGGGCAGGAGATATGAAAGGAGAGAAAGATAGAGAGTGGATAAGAGAGAGGCTCAAAACTTCAAAATTCCCAATGCCTTACCCTCCATTTCAACCCAAACCATCAAGATCACTAACTCTTTAACCTCCATTTCAAATAGAACTGAAAACCCCCAAACGTAGGTTGAAAGCGTGTGAGACTGTAGGGGCCGGCACCTTCCTCCTTCCTCGTCTTCTCTCTCTTCTCCTTCTCCTCCTTTTCTTTTTCTCTGTCTTTCATATGCAAATGCTAAGACGGGATTGTTTAGAAAGGAGAGCCAGCGAATGAAATGGGTTGCAGGAGAGAATCGATTGGCTAGCAGAAGGAATGGAGAGAGAGATGGAAATGGGGAAAGGGCAAGCTCAGGCCTGAGGCGAGGAGCGTCATCGGAGAGAGGACAGTCTCGCCGGATAGAAAAGATCGCGCGAGAGAGAGGATCCGTGCCTCAAGAGAAGGAAATGGGTTCGCAGTAGCGAAGGAATGAGTTATATGGCTTGCGATTTGATTTTGGCCTTGATGGAGAGCGGGGAAACGAAAATGGGATGGGTGGGCTCCACACATGAAACATTTGAACTCTGTCAACGTAGTTGGGCTGGGCTACACACGTGGTGGGTGGACGCTCTCCTCAGCGTTAGAGGAGAGAATATATATATATATATATATATATATATGGGAGACGCTCCTATGAGAGCATCTCTCACCTTACTATTAGAGATAAAGTGAGGGCTGTCACATCCATATCCAATGCCAACAATTTAAAGGTGAGAGCCCCACCCCTATCTCTCATATAAGGTGAGAGATATCTCTCATAGGAGTACCTCCTTATATATATATATATAATGAGCTAAAATTATAAAGGGGAAATTCTCAAAAATGCCCAACTTTAAAAACGTCTATTTTTCCGCCCCTTTTTTTTTTTTTTCCTCATGGGGCCATGTTGAGTTAATCTAGTCTTTTCATACACACTACCCCCTGTGAATAGTCATAAGTCCAAGTTTAACACTCATCTAACTTTTTATCACCGTTGGATTGAAATCATAATAAAATGATGCCTTTAAACCATTAAATTTTAGGGTCATGGATGAAAAGGGTAGGTTGATCTTATGGACTCAAGAATTCGCATATAGGTAGGCACTAGGCCTCACATGGATCTTTTCATCCGATAGACTTACATGATCATCATGCATCCCAATGGGCCCTACTAGGGAGGGGGTTTTCTCCTTAAAAAATGCCCGGGCGCTAAGTAGCGCTCCCCTATTATAAAACACATATCTATGAGTTACAAACTTACAATGAAGAAAGACAAGAAATTCAATGCAAAGAGAGAGAACTAAAAAAAGATCATACAAACAGGAAAAAAATTGAATATCAGAAAGAACATATCAAGTCACCCCTTTATCTCCATCTAAATACTCACCCCTTTATGTAATGCAAGTCATGCAATTTTTCAAAAAACTCCCTCCTATGGAGAGTTTCTTCACACAAAATAACAAACCCAGATGAATAATTCAGACATATAGAAAGATATACGTGTGCGGTATTTAGAGAGAAAGGTGCTAACATTGGTAGTGCAGATGAAGATTACGAATTTTGGGTTGCCATCATCTTGTATTTTGGGAAGGTAAGAAGGGGTGGTTTCCATTTGAACCGTCGAGCTTGCATTCCATTCTTTCCTTTGGCTTCCACCACCAGAAGCTTCTGCTTTTGATGGATGGGTTTTGGTGCTGTCACTGTCAGTGGCGGAGCCACGTTGAGGCCAGGCCCCCCCCCCCAGCCTTTAGAAAATCATTTTAAAACAGTAAAATGGGCCCCTCCCATAGGTTTTTGTAAGGGCATCAATGGCTTGTCCTTCCAACAAAATCACTTTGTCCATCATCCGCCATTAACACAACGAAAAATCATTTTGGCTACAGAAGAATAGAGAAGTAGGAAGTTAAAAACCACAGGTCCATAACCGCTTTCTATAAGGGAACTCAACTGATGACCTTTGCAAGTTAGAGGACGAGAAATTTGCAAAGAGGTGAGTGTGCCTGAACATTGTCATGGTTCAGAAATTTGATGTTAACCTAAAGAAAACCTTACTTGTTGATGTTCACAAAAGAATCACTCTCTGCTTGAGTTTTTACCTCATGAGTTTTTACCCCTATGTCCATTTTGGGTGCAAAGTAATTGGTGAAATAAAATTTTATTCAAGTTTTGGCCCCCCCCAAGATGAAATCCTGGCTCCGCCCCTGGTCACTGTGAGGCTTTGAGAAGGCAAATTAAAGGGTTGTTTGAGAATTGGATGATAGAGGAAGACGAATAAGAGCGTTTAGAGACATACCCACTTCCATTTCTGCACTCACTCTTCTCCTTCAACTTCTGGATAAGCAGAAATACTACAAAAATGTTAAAAGTTTTCTTCCCCTTCTCTGTTTTGTTTGCTGTTCTTCTTTGGATGGAAAGAAGAGTGTAATGATGGGGATGGGAGTTATCAGAAAAGCCCTTCACTTTTTGTCTTTTTTTTTAAAAAGGCATAATAGAGAAACACAAGACACCTAAGCGCGTCTAATCTCACAAAGTAGGGGTGTAATGGTTTGGTTAACAGTTCATTTTAAGAGAACCGTTAACCGAACCGTTAATTATAATTTTTGGTTTTAAAAACCGTAACCCTAACCGTATCCGAAAAAACCATTAAAAACCGAACCGCGGTTAATCGTTAAAAATTATAATCGAACAGTATCCGTAAAAACCGTTAAAAATTGTTTTGTCAAGTTAAAAGCCGTTAAAAACTGTGAAAAGATCGTATACTTAAGTTAAGAATTATATACATATTTCATTTAGACCGTTTATATTTTTCTAATTAGTACAACAGTACGGTTAACCGTGTGCCGGTTAACCAAACTGCACTTCGCGGTTCGTTTTGGTTAATAACTGTGAGTCAATGTTGAAAACCATAACTGAACCGTAAAGTGTGGTTTTCGATTTTAATAACCGTAACCGTAACTGTAAGTGATGAAAATACTAACTCACAAGATCTGGGGAGCCTTTGAGGACTTATCCGAATGACTAGGAGAGCTTATCGCCTCAGGAACCTGAAAGGGAAGAAGAAGCAGTCAAAGGACCCTGGCTGTGGGCAGCACAGGGCTCTCCGATGCCTAAGTTAGTTCAAGGGCGCTGGTCGGAGAAGAAAGAGTACTGCTTGGATAGTTGCATGCATATAAACGTGCGTACCTGGTTGGGTGGTGGATCCCCATATATGAGAAAGATGTTTGATTTTTGTTAGTGGACCTCCTGATTTAACTGCTAGGGACAGGTTAGCCCATAGAGCAATTGATGAGGGTCCAATATAGCCCACATTGCATTAAATGAGGGTCCGATCAACCCATGCTACATTAAATGCCAGTCACGTTGGGCCTGATCTCGCCTTGACTTGTTGGCAGCTGGGGTCCCATCGGATCCTTTCTTAGGCCCTGTCCTGATACGGCTGCAGCCATTGGATGTGGCTCTGTCAGAGATTTGGTAAGGGTGGACGGCTTGGATGGTGTATATGTCCCATCAGCGCGTGCCCGAACCCTGTCACGTGTCTAAATGTCAGGCGTGGCGGCCTGTGCCCGTCTCGGGCAATTGCTCATCACCTCGGCTGTAGCCGAGATGCGCATCTCTTTTTTGACGTAGCATATCGCCGAGACGGTGGTCATCAGTGCTGGTCTCGGCAAGCGCTTCAGTGTTCGTGCCGAGGCGCGTGCAGCCGAAACGGAACACAAGTAGGGATTATTGCCAGCCTTTGCTTAACTGCGCATTAAGAGATGCCCCACACAATTGCCCCTAGCTTCCAACTCCTTGGAATCTCGAGTTCCTTGGGGTCGAGAGCTATAATTACGAAAGACCGCCAGAGGTTTTCGTCCTGTCGTCAGCAATTGACGCGTGACGCTTATTCAACTTCTCCTCGCACGCTAGGGGAGGTTTAATTGCAATAAATGCCATGCTTAAATCATTGCGGGAGGCGAACCGCCGATGACATGTGTCGCCACCCGGTTGGCCACGCTATGGTACAGGGCACACGTGCAGTCTCTGAAGAGATGTTTTTTTGAATTTTTGGAAACGGCGCCATTAGGGGGCGCTCCTGTCTTATAAATAGATGCATCTTCGTCTTCTCCCTCTTTCTTACTTTTCATTTTCGAAAGAGTGCTTCTAAGAACCAAAGTCGAGATCCAGAGCAGAGTTTTCATCTTCACACAGCGCACCCGCACCCGTTCCTGTCCTAGGTTTCCCTGTGTTAGTAAGTTCCTCGAGTCCTTCACTTCTTTATGCTTTCGTCTAGTCCTTTCCCTTCTTCACCTTTTTCTATCAGCCATGGGGATCTTCAGCCACTGGATAGACTCTCCCCAATCCATAGAAGGCCTTAGGTCTGCTTTCGGGATACCAGACGACGTCTTCAATCGAACGATTTCGTTCTCATTCTCTTCCCCCAACTTTCTCCTCTGCTCCCTACTCTCCTTTTACCTCTTCCTGCGCTATGGCTTCTGCTCTCTCTTTCCCTCTCCCTGACGTTGTGGTTCCTGCTCTCTCTTTCCCGGCTCTTGCTCTACCCCTCCACTCCCTGCTCTCTAAGCAATTTCTGCCAGATCCTCTGGCGAGACTCCCAACGACTGCTCCAACGTCATCTTCCATTTTTAGATTTTAGTGAAGGTGATTTTTTCAGTTCTTCTTTCTTCCACATTCTCTATTTTCTTGTTTTCTTTTCATTTTCAGTTTCTATATCTATTGGAATTGTGGGGTTCTTGAGAGGGGATTCGGTTTGGGGTGTTTGCAGACAAATGGTTGTCTGGAAGTTATAGCCATGGAAAAAACCTAAATTTGAAGAAACCTCTTTTAGTTTATTTTATTTGCAGACAAATACAAATGCTGTTATAGTTGCAACCTCTTATAGTTGTAGACAAATACTTGTCTCCATCTTTAGAGAGCTGTAGATTGAATTGATAGAAACCTCTTATAGTTTATTTCATTTCCAATACTAATTTAATGAAAGGAATCAGATGCGTGGGATAGTAAAGCTCCGCATCGTCTTTGTTATGGTAGCGGGTAATTTGGTGTCGACCCTAATTTTTTGCAGCCATCCAAAAATTGTATTCACCATGATGCGAAGCTTGAAGAACATGTTGGATGTAAATTATCTGAGGACCTTTCTGATAGTGGTCTCATTGTGACACTTAAAATACTAGTGTTTATAATTGACCAATTTTTTTATAGAAAGAACCAAAAACAAACTTTGTATTTGTAGCGGGACATAAGGGAAGGTTGGAGTTTCCAATTGTTTGATGGTGGGAAGGTTGTGAATTTTACAACTAGCTCTCTGTTTTGGGATAGGGTTTTGGTTCCAAATGCATTGTCAAGTCAAGTATTTTGTGTGTGTGTGTGTGTGGTGGGGGGGAGGCGGTTTGGTTTAGGGAATGCATTGCGTGTGAGCATTGTATAATGCTATGGGCTAGTGTAAATAATAATGCTATGAGCTAGTGTAAATATGGGTGGTCAGATTGGAGGAACCAGTCCTCATTACCAAGCAGGTAATGATTCTTCTTGCCCTTGGGGTTCCTTTCTTTTGTACGTTTGAAACAGTTATATAAATGGATTGAGTAGAGTTTATTACTAATTTGAGTGATTGATAAACCTCTAATCAAAATTTTCAATTAGAACTTATATTTAGTAATTAGGCTATGCACCCTTGTCATGCATAGCCTTGGAGATGGCACTACTCTGGTAGTAGTCTGAGGAAGAAGAGTAGCTACCAAGATGTTTCAATAGAACTTGGAAATGAGCTTGTATGCCTTGGCATAGACTCATTTTCGCTCTTTTCCCGTTTTCCTCCTATTGGGATCGTATTGTTCTTGCCGTTTACCTGCTACTTCATTTAGTCTTTCATTAGATTTTCTTATGGTGAGGTTTTTAGTTGAATTTGATTGCCTCTTATGGGTTTTGTTTCCCTTCACTTTAATTGTTCCTCTTTGTTTCTTCTATAATTTTTTTCTGGTGCTTGTTTTGTTTCTGTGGTTTTGGCTTGGGAATTGGCTGTTTTGGTTTAGTTTATTTTATTCCCAATACTAATTCGAAGAAGCAAGGATCTCACACATTTGATCAATGCATTGTAAACAAACAAGTTTGTCTCCCAAAAGAACTTAGAAGAAAGAACTCTTATTCCAAACCTTAATTTAATTAGTTCTTATTAATAAAATTGGAATTACCAAACAACCCTTATGTTTACATAGTACACTGTTAGAGCATGTTATGCATCATAGACTTGAAATCAGTTGCGCTCCCCTGACTTGTTTTTCTATTTAATTTGCATTGTTTTCCTAACAAGTTTATGCATCCTTAGTAAGTAATTACTGTATTTGATGTTCTTTTAAATATGTTGTTACACGCCAATGGACGATGTAGACTGTGGGGACACCATGTGTAGGTTGCATTGACAGTTTGATTGTTGACGGCCGATCATACATTATCTTAGAACTTATAAATAATGGTAATGAAACTATAAATATAAAATATATGTTGAAAAAATACCCTGGGTGAATCCTATAAGTCTTACACGTCGTCTATGCATTTCATTATAAACTTATTGCCAATTTGTTGTTGGAGACAAAAAAAGGGCTAAATAATATGAAAATCAACAGAATGATATCGTTATCACGAAACTTTGACAACTATATTCTAAGTAAGATCATTATATCTTTATCAATGTTTATTCATCTCAGTATAAAGTATATCATTAATTATAATTGAAAAAACATAATCATATGAGGAACTATAAATGGTGGTAATGATATTGTTACAATTGCAGTCACATAACTCAAGTTCTAACCAGCCCAGAAATGAAATTCTAGTATATTTTTTCCCACATCATGCATTGCCCTTTCATGGGAAACCAAGGAAACCATGACGCCCTTTACATTTAGCCTTAAGCAAACCATTAACCATAAATAGAAAGCAAAAGACTATGGAGAGGACATGATCATCTGCAAGTTAGTATCTCATACAACAAAGCATCTCACAAAATCAGGTTACCAAACCACAATGGAAAAACAAGATGCCAAAAATAGCCACCCTTTTAATACATGCACTTCACAAAGGGGGTCCGGGGGTGTCCCCCGGCGGTGGTCGAGCTTGCTGTGTTCTCGGTCGACCGCCAATAGGGCTTGGTCGACCGACCCTACAGGCACCCGGTCGACTGAGCACGAGGCCAGGTCGACCCGCCTGACGAAAGCAGAAATTTGGGTTTTTTTTTAATTCGAGTTCAATCACCTCCGAAACACTTTTGAAGGCCCCCAATGGCATCCTACCATCCTTCCATCATAATTAAACCCTTTTGTGACTATCCAAACATGAATCTACTATTAAACCAAGTAAATTCATCAAAACTGATCCTTACATAGCCTTTGCTTCATCTTCTTCACATCTCATTCAAAGATTTAAGCAAGCTTGCTGATCTAACATGATTAGAGATGAGGTAAGGCTCTGATACCAATTGTTGGAAACTAGGTGGGCCTTCCAGACAGGTTTCAAAAACTTTTGACCCACTTGATGCAGGGATCAATTATCTAGAAGGCAATAAACTCAATCCAGGATGCAATCTCTCAAACTCATAAACCATGTACAGCAACATAACCTATCTAGAAGATAGAAAATAGCATCTAAACATGCAACCACGAAATCTACAACATACAAGGATGTAGATTATACCTTTGGAGCTTTGTAGTGCTCTAATGGAGAAGTTGAATTCTTTTTTTTATGATGAACACCTTCACTAATCAAACTAAAATCTCCAACACCTTTTGATCTTCCACGCTATGACCCGTATCAGATTCTCTTTTCTCAAGAAGATGGTGGAATCTCCAAGAGAAAAACCCTAGAGGAAACTATAAGAGAAACTAGAAGAGGGAAGTGATGTGCAACAACTTGCACAAAGAGAGGAAGAGTGATATGGGCGTGAATCCCTAGGTGAACTAGCATTAGGGACGTCCAAGGGCTCTCCTCTTCTCCTTTTATAGCACTTAAGCAACCTCCTCTTTCTAATTGAAATAGAAGTCTTACTTCCATAACAATTAGTTGCTTACTAAATCACAATTAGAAGTCTTACTTCAAATATGATTAGTAACTTCCTCTTTTACTAATTAAAATAGAAGTCTTACTTCCATTAATAATTAGTAACTTACTATTACCACTATTAGAAATCTCACTTCAAATAGAAATAGTAATTTTCTATTTCCTTTTAGAGTTCTACTATAATTAGTATCTTTCTAATATCTTGGGCTAGCGTGGGGACCACTAGGGATTCCTTAGAAAGCTGGCTCCAACTGGGACACGCGACTCCACATCTCATGTGCAATCCGGGCCCACAGTTAATTGCAAATAACTCCACTATATAAGTGCAATTGCACTCCAGTCTTAGGAATATATTACAATGAAGACCCTAAACTTCCCAATTACCACAAGTAGGCCCCTCCATCATTATCCATGGATCAATTGGAATAAATCTGTCTCATCCAATATTAGATCCACATCTTATTATCCTTGAGCCCCAATTAATTATAGTGATCATTTGGTACCGTTCCAATTAACTCTTAATTGGAATGGGTGCGCACTTACCAATGATAAATCCATTAATTGGCACAAGGGGATAATGTAGATAGATTCCAACTTGATTATCGCATGTTCCCACAGTCCTACTACCACGTACCCAAGACACTAGGGCTGCACAAAACCGGACCGCAGACCGGACCGGACCGCAAAACCGGACCGGACCGGACCGGATTAATAATAAATAATTTTTTTTAATTTTTTTAATATAAAACTTTAAGTATATAAAATTCCTAAGTCAAATACTATAGTGAAATCGAAGATCTGGCTTCTTACATCTGGAAAAAGAGGTAGGAAATGGGCTGAAAATGAAAAAAAAAAAAAGAACTTAGAAAAAAAAAAAACTAATGAAACCGGTCCGGACCACTTAAGTGGTCCAGACCGGACCGTTTTGGACCGGACCGGAAATCCGGTCAAAAAACCGGACCGGATTTCCGGTTGGGCAGCCCTACAAGACACTGAGGTGTTGACCTACAGTTGGCCTCACTCATTGGTGACTCAAAGCAAATGAATAGATAGAAACTTGAGTTCATCAATGTCTCAGGATTGAGAGCCTATTGCTATGGAATTATGAGAGCATTCCTTAAATCGAGACAATATTTCATAAGGTGCTTCTCATGGTCCTTCAATACATCCAATGTACTAGCACCGTGATCTAGAATCTTACATTCTGATGATCGAGACAAATCATACTATCTCATAGTGATCAAAGTGCTGCAACCTTGTCAGATGAGATGCCCAATCTCATCACTGGTTGTGAAGATATTTTAAGTATAAGATTTGTGACACATATCTCCCGTATGTGGATCTCATCCATATACATATATCACATCTAATATACTAATGGGACCCGGTTCATCTCATGAACCATTATGTCATATGTATTAGTCATGTGCATTAAGTAATAAATCACCATTCATCTCATGAAAGGAAAGCATGATTATATTGATAAATAAATAAATTAATCAATCTATCCATCATATACTGGTATTGAGACCATACAATCTAACAAGCCTCCCGATTGATGGTCTCCCTATCAATGGCTGCACATTCTCTTCCCCCTCGAACATGGTCAAAGTATGCAATGAACTATTGGGCGTGGTACCGGACTTGAACCATGACTGCTATGGAATGCATATTAAGTTCACCTGGTTCAAAGAGAATTTTGGTCAAATGCCCAAGAGCTGATTTAGAGATCAAGACGTTAGGCGGATACGTGCTTTTCTATTTTGTCTGGTTGCCGGTTAGAGTTTTTGAACCTCTTTCGGTACTAAGGCTCCAACCCACATTTTGGAATTATTTAGATATTTTGAAAGGTGTGCTTGGGGAGCTGCATGTCTAGCAAATCCATATAGGGGCCTTGCCAAGGTATTTTTATGCCAAACGAAAGGAAAAGCCATGAAGACAATAACGGGTCCTCTAAAACCTCTTCAGGTTATTGACCTAGTGTGTGATCTGCGTGATTAGGCCTTATAAGGTTATATATATATATATACTTGTAACCATGATTTTTATGCAATTGGTCAGGTCTGGGCATACTCACGTATGACAATTGGCAAGCCGATCCGTCGAAGAGCTGATTGAGACACAAATGTTGAGTTTCCTCTTCTCTTAACATGGTACAACAGATTGCAGTCCTATCATTTCCAGACGAGAGTTGAGGAAGCCAGAAGACATCTGGATATTATGGAAGTTGATGCCGTAAGCATTAGGACATAGCAATCAAACAACTGTGTAAGGCTTCGATGGTGCTATTGTCAGCACCCTCTTGTGCATGAAGTGCTTTATTGTGCCCATTTTTTTTAAACAGTCATGGATTTATTGATGAACTTATAGTCATACAGTTCAATTGGCTTCCATATCAATATTATGAAAACATCCAGGACTATATTGACGATGCGGATGTATCTCTCTTCTGGTCCAACACGGCTTTGATTTCTTTTTGGGTTGTGGAGCGGCACTGTCTGGAAAGAGTAATGAAACAATTTGGATTACAGCAGATTGCGTCACCTCGTTTCCTAAAGCCATTTCCGCGGAATGAAATGGTCCCAATAGGAGACAATAAACGTGAAAAACTACGAGCCATTTATTCCGGTGTATGGAATAAAATGATGGATACCATAACTTACGGAGAAGAGGGCAATGCTGGCTCGTACACGGATGTGTACTTCCAGTGGTATAGAGGCATCACTTGGCTTCGCATCGGTCGTCCTACCTCCAAAAACAGTCTCACCCTGAACTCCATCCAATCTCAAGTAAATTCCTCTATCTTACTTTGTCGTTGTCCCCTAAACAAGTACAAACGTCCATTTTCAATAATTAATTCTAACTCTTGTACTATCTTAATATTGCCTAATACAGATCCTGAAGTTTAGTGAGAAAATCCTGGCAACATGTGGCGATGCAGATAAATTAGAAGGAAAATCCATTGATTTCTCAAACTTCATTGACGGCGTGAGAGCCGAACTAAAGCAATTAAAAGATGCGAGTTTGGCTAATTTTGAGGCAGCTAACTTAGATGACATAGACAATGCGGGATTCAAAGAGTCGTCCCTAAAGGTATGCAATAATAAGTCAGCCCCACTCTATATTTCCATGAAATTCTGTATTAATTTTGGAGAATCTTTTCCAATAGAGTGGTAAAGGAGAGTAGGTGAAAGAACTTGCAGGAAAAAAGCCCAAGGAACGGAAAAGTGCAGGAAAATTCATTGACATTTCCTCCACCCCATCCAACCCCACCAGTCTTAATGAAAAAAATTAAGTGAACAACCCAATGTTTCCAAACCCACAAGTCTAAAGGGGCCCTTCATTTTGGACGGGGCCTTAAGTCCCATATCGTTATCAACCGGAAAATCTCCCACAATAATCCATACCCATGAGAGTCCAAAATCCCCTATAAAAGTTGTTAGCCATGCCAGCTATATGAAATCCTTCTCCAAAAGCCCTTTCACTTCCAGTCCATGGTCAGTGCTCGGAATGTACAGTACACCACCTCCAGTGCACTCCAAACTTGGAATAAGTGTGTCCCCATTTAGCTAGATATCCTCAATGATCCTAAATGTCAAGGCACGATTTAGAGGGCCAAACCCCCCTCTATGGATGGCTGATTACAAGTTTGGAGTATGGATGAGGAATCCAAAGTATAAGCTTACGATGGAGGAGCTCAATCCTCACCGTATTTCGAAATGAATATGTTGATATAGAGGGGTATAATCAACTATCTATCACCCTTAAATGCATTATTGGTATTTAGGTTTTTACTTAACTTATCGTCATGCTGCATACTGTCAAGAATACAAGGTTACAAGAGTTTTGTTTGTACACTTGAAACTGCTGATATCATGAAGGAGCTGCTTAAGGGATCATGGATGGATAATTGGGTTAGTGACTCTTGGCCCTTCCTAATGTTTCATTTCTGACCGTAAGAATGCCGAGGCATCGAGGTCTGTTCCATCACCTAAGTGCTTTCCATTCTATCATGCAGATTATGCAGTCTTGGTTTGAGATATTAAAGAAGCAGGCTGCATCGTCATATTTTTTTTAGTGTGCTTATTTATGGGCTGGTGCTTCGTTGCCTTTTCTCTTAGTGAAAATAATGAACCATACAAACATATAGGATTGGCACGTGCATGCTCAATCAAGCGAGAAGTTCATTCAAAACTCCCTTCCCGAGGCTCATCTCCAAATTGCTAGTTGACATGGGTAAGCTGGCTGAACCTAATGAAGACATTATAATATCCAAGCAGAAGATTAATTGCTTCACCCTTGAAAAGTCCAAGTCCCACCTCCCTTCTATTGAGTTGGATGATGATGATGAGGGAGATATAGCTGGTCCCTCTAGAGCTGCTCCTTCAAAAGTAGGCCCTTTTGCAGCTGCGGATTCATATGCAGGACTATCAGGAGATGATCAATTAGGTGAGGGGGCAATTCATGCGTTAAATGAGCATCTTGAGCGTTTAAAAGTGTGAGTGAATGAAGGATTCGCCGAGATGCGACATAATTTAGTCGAGATGCTCGAACGTTTGTGCCGCGATTGATAGTTCCTCCTGCTTTTGATGTTCTCTGAGGGTGCCATCTCAGCCTCAATGGGATTGAGTTTATTGTTATTTGATGACTTTACTGGTTTCCATCATTTTCAGGCACCTGAATAGCTATGTTATCAGAAATTTTGAGTCATGTCCTTGTTTAATTGTTCCTATTTTCTCCTTTGACTATCATGTCTAAACTAATTTTGTGAGGAGTTTGTTTAATGCTTCACACTTCAGAAAAGTTGGTCTTGATTTGTTTTTCTCAACTGTTTCTTAGTTATTCTTTTGTTCGTTTTCTCTTTGGGAGTATGGATTACTGTGAATGTAAAATTCACTGATTCAGCCTTCTAAAGGCGTGTTGTGCCTGTGGATAAAAGGCAAGATGACTATAATCAATTTGAACCTGAGATAGTTTTGATGGATTCTACCGAATCAAAAGGGGCCGGCCCTTATATCAACCATTTTTAGATGACTGAAATCACATATTAGCACATAAAGCATGCACTGTAGAGCGATCATCGGAATGGATGAAAATGTAAGTAAACAGGTCAAAAAAGGTAAAATAACATTTGTTAATTTTTCACGTAGCTCATCAATCTTTTATTGCTTTAGAGAGAGCTTTTCAAAATAAGCTAAAAATCCAGATACATGATAAAAATATAATGAAAACCATATTTAAAAAGGATATGAAAAACTATATAACACCCTATAACTTGGCAATAGTTGGGAAACCATCATGCAAAAATTATATGCACACACTTGGGATCAAGTTAGACATGAATATCTTTCCTAAAGTTCAGTATTTGAGTCCTGACCTGCATCGAAGAAAGTCTCCCTTCTCCTCAATGAACATTGAACTGCAGCATTTGGATGATAAAGTGGAAAGAACGGTAAAAATCAGATCCCACATTTGATGATCAAAGTCTTTTTTTTTTTTTTGAATGATCACAACGGATCTTCAATTGAGCAATACTAGTCTACCATTGAAGTAGGCTTTCTAATACAATATATTGGACACGAGGAAAAAAACTTTCATCACCCCTTCCTAGTATGATGAAGCCGACAATCATGCACAAAGTATAAATACTTCGTTGTCTACAAAATGATCAAAGACAGTATCTGTCCCTACCTCCAAACATCTCCATCATATCTTTCGAATAACCCATTTGCTTCATTAGGTTTTGTAATTCACCCATACCTCCAATTTTCTTTAGCATTTGTAGAAGAAAGACTTTGCTCATATGCCGTGCATTCATATTTTGAGACAAGGGGCTCGTTTCACCATTCTTCGAAATCTTGAGCCCCTTCATCTTGCTCCAGATCTTGGCAAGGCGCTTGTACTCCTCTAACATCTCCATAACTTCCCTTACAGGTCGACCCGAAACTCGTGCTATTCGTATGATCCGGGATTCAGTCATGAGCTTTGGGTTGGAGCAATCCAACTCTACAATGTCAAGAAATCACTCAGCACAGAAATGATATGCATTTGGAAGCCAATTGGAAAGTGATATGGTTTCTTAATACAAGGGATCAAACTAATAGGAAAGAATTAACCTCTTATTTATTATGATAAGAGCAAAAACAATAGTTTGTCTTGAGGTTAAGATCAACCAAATTTGTTGAGACTACATGAAGGGGTAACACCCTGATGGTTTCCATCGCAATTGTATGTGAAATGCCCCTGTACTTATTACATTTTCATATTTTCTGGATCAATCCCACATCTCCTTACAAAACTCTGTGCTTGTACAATACAAGGATGAAACATAATTATAGTGGAAGATATAAAAATATAAATTCAATGAAAGAAAATGCAGTGGTAAGAACTCTTCCCTGGTAGGGGAAAAAAGCTTAACCCTAATAAAAGAAAATTGATTAAAACGCACACATGATATAAATGTAGAGCCCCAGTTCCTAATAGCATAAAGTTCATTTATCATTGCCAGTATACAAAAAATTCCATTGTCAACTTATCATATGCAAACTAAGCTATTGGTTTTTGTGTTTATACATCAAAATATACACAGTATGTTCTACCATATTTATCGAGAGATACATCCAAAATATAAATCAAAATATGTTCCCCCACTATAAACAAGTATTTAAACCAACACCAAGTTCTTGAAAAAACGTTTTGAACGCCATAAAAAAGTATCAAGTTATGCACGCTTTAAGCCATTTTCCAGCTAGGCCAAAGGTTCGAACTATCATATTGATCATTCAAATTCATATGTTGCACTTTCTGTGTCATTTTCCAGACAGCTCAAAGGTTTGAACCCTCGATTTGATAGTTTGAACCTTCAGCTCTGCACATGGTGGGCCAAATTCCAAACAGATCAATGGTTCGAACAATCGCGTTGATAGTTCGAATCTTCACGGCCTGAACTTGCTGGGCCAATTTCCATATAGCCCCTCTTCTTCTAGGATCTCTTCTAAGCCATTTTTTCTTCATTTGCAAAGGTAAGTCTCTTCCCATACGTTCTCCTTTAGACTCTATCTCTTAAATACTTGTTATTCTTTTCTTCTTCGTTCCAATTCTCTATTCTCTGCCCCATTTTCCATTCTTGTTACAACTCTGAGAATAGTGGGAAATCCCAAATTGTTGAAGACAAGAAGAATGATGGGGTGGGCGATGAGTTTTGATAACAAAGTTAAGGTGCAGGGAGATTACAAGTTATACAGTGCACTTCAATTAGAATTCAAACATATAAATTAAGGTGCTTACGTTCTTCAAGTTTTGTGAGCTCTTGGTTACTGTAAGACTGCTTACAGATATATCCATCTTAATTTGGCCATTCACTCATATCCATTTGATATCAATTAAAAAGAAAAAAAATCCAACAAATGCCTAGAGATTCTTGATAATAATTTTATAGCTTCCTAGGATGCTAAGTGTAAAAACTCCTTTCCAGGAAGGACAAAGATAGTTGAAGGCAACTATGTAGTGTTTGTAAGTCTCAATGCATTAGCCCTTTATGCAAAAATTAAAGAAATTCATGTTGCAATTATCGTCTCGCTGCCG
Source organism: Cinnamomum chago (assembly GCA_038049695.1). NCBI lineage: Eukaryota > Viridiplantae > Streptophyta > Magnoliopsida > Laurales > Lauraceae > Cinnamomum > Cinnamomum chago. Next base: position 71,368,944 of record CP142454.1, on the reverse strand, counting down.
TTGTTGAATTTTTTTATCAGGATATGTAGAGAAGTGTGCAAACCCCATAATGATAGGAAAAAGCTTCTAACATGGTGATTATAATGATGACAACATAAGTTAAAAGAAAGTGTGGATTTGGGAGACCTTTTTTCATCATGTCAAAGCAAAGTCAAAAGGTATCAATCCTCATTTTTGGTGAACAATGACACAGTAGCCTTAAAAGATAAGGTCTCATTGCTTTAAACAAGATTAGAGAAGACTTCATTTGGCGTTTTTTCCTCTTTTCCATTGTCTTCGCAACATGATCTTTCTCTAGCCATTGTCTTCATCATTTCACATTTATCCTGCATGAAGATAGCTTTCATTTATAATAAGTATTATAACACCTACAACACCTCAAGCAACTGACAAGTATCAAAAAAATTTCATGCAGGATTTGATCATTAAAATAAAACTAATAGATTGATGCATCTTAAATCAACCATTTTTCAAGAAAACTTTTTATAGATTGCCCTGCTAGATAGATTAGAGATAGAACCGATTGTAATATTTAAATATCCCTAATATCACATCAAAGGTGACATGCGAAATCAAATTTAAGAAGCACAAATCCGGAAAAAAACTAATAAAAACTTTTGATTATATAATGCACTTAGATAAGAGCACTTAGATTATGAATCTTCCTATGTTGAATTCTCTTTAAGCAACTTCAAAGATCGCTCTTGGCCAGGCGAAGCCAACTTGGTGCAATTGGTGATGTGATTGGTATCTTTTGTACCGTTTCCTTGACCAAAGGAGGAAAGGGTGTTTATAAAGAAGGGAAATCCATGAATGAGTTAGAATTCAAGAAGCAGCAGTGATGATTGGGAATTGCAGAGATAGAACAAGGATCGGAGGTAGGGTTTTGTAATTTGTGAAAGAGGAATTTGCAGAGATGGAAGGGAAGAAATATAAGTATGTGGGTTTGAAAGTTTTTGGAAAAGTTGTGGGTTTTCAGATTTGAAAATGGGAGGGAGAATTGAGAAGTAGAAAAGCAACTATATTATCCTTTCATACACTCATTGTGATGGTTTTGTTTCTCATGTAAAAAGGGAAGCTTGAATCATATTCGTGGCTCCATCCAAAATTCGAGAAGCGACTGTCATATGTCAGGTGGAAAATTGGCCAAGGACATATCATGCAGGAGAGAACAATTGCGAACCAAGTTATAAATGTGTCACCAACCTGATTATTTCTTCAATTTCATAAGAACCCATATAAAAGTATCCTCACAAATTTATATCTATGTAATAACAATACTTAGAGGATGTAGTACAATATTAAAAACAAGAAAGATACTAATCCTGAGTTAGTGGATAAAAGGAGAAGAGCAATTTGCATGAACCAGATTGAAATAACAAAACGTACAACAGACAACGGTATTAATGAATTGAGAGATAACACAAACACCCCGTATGGGTAGTGCCAGTATACAAAAAAATTCCAAATTATCATATGCAAACTAAGCTATTATTTGCGTCTATACATCAAAATATACACATGTTCTCCCACAGTTATCGAGAGATACATTTAAAATATAAATCAAAATATGCTCCCCCACCATAAACAAGTATTTACACCAAGCCCGAGATCTGAAAAGAGATGTTATCTTTCTTAAAGGTATTTCTCATCCAAAAAAATAGAGAAATATAATTCATCCCCTTGGAGGTTGGTCTCTACATGTCTGTTTATTGTGACCACGCTTCTTGCAGTGGGAGCACGTAACTTGTTTCCTCATTCTGTCCTCTGCTCATATCCGACATTTTCTCGGCCTTCCAGGCTGTCTGCGAGCTACCGGGGGCAACACATGCTCGTCACTTCTAAGATCCCACTGTTTTCCATTGCATGTGGCATGGATGACATCGTTATAAGTTGCTCGATAGCAATCACTGGAGAATCAATGCTCACAGAAGTCGTATGGATCGTATCGCTTGAGTTTAATCGCACAAAGGCCATGTGAACAAGGGATGCCAAGGAGGTCCCATCTGCGGCATGTGCATGACCGTCGATCCAGGTGAACAACATCCGTGAATTCTGGAGACAACGCTTGAAACTCTGATTCCCGCGTCTGCCAACATTGGAGTCTCCGTGAGGTTTCTCCCTCGCGGTTAATAATCTTATCTACATATGGGGTGACTCTTGTCTTCATGTTTAGCCCTTTTTCACGCCGGATCTGGTAAAATTTTATCAGCTTTGTCAGTATCAACTATAACTGTTGTGTGATGGGTAGCTCCCTAATATCCTTCAACAAGCTATTTGTGCTCTCTATAATCTGGAAAATCCTAGGCCATAACCTCTTGGACCTTCTCTACAACTTTTTGTATTCACATGCAGAAAATCAAGATTGTCACTGTTAATCCTCAACTCGACATCCTTTTCTGTAATTGGATTTTCTTCTCCTCTACAGGTGTAGCCTTCTTCTCTACAACTTTCTGTATCCACATGCAAAAAATGAAGACTGTCACTGTCAATCCCCAACCTGACATCCTTTTCTGCAATTGGATTTTCTTCTCCTCTGTTGGTGTAGCGTCATTCTTTATAACTTTCTGTATCCACATGCAGAAAATCAAGATTGTCACTGTCAATCCCTAACCCGACATCCTTTTCTGCAAATGGATTTTCCTCTCCTCTCCTCTGCAGGTGTAGCCTCATTCTTTACAATTTTCTGTATCCACATGCAGAGAATCAAGATTGTCATTATCAATCTACAACCCAACATCCTTTTTTGCAAATGGATTTTTTTCTTCTCTGCAGGTGTAGTCTCCTTGTGAAAAGGGCAAATCAGAATCAGCTCCAAGGTCTACAGATGAATATAACTGTTGCAACATAAATTCTTTGACGACCGCGGTAGTTATTGGTGCCAAGTCAGATCCTTTTCTCATTGGGTTAACCCTGCATGATAAATAAGTGTGATCATTACAAATACTGTATTCGGAAGAAAGTATTGGCGGATTTATTTTTTTCCATATCAAAGAAGATAGAAATCAATTATAACGAGGACATGCTTTGCTAGATTAAAAGATTCAAGAGATGCTTTAGAGGGATGACGTTCCACATTTTTTTCAAAAGTTAGAATATCAAAATTACAACGAACAGATGCAAGCAAAAATATGAAAACCAAACGATTATGGATCAATAAGCGAAAAAAATAGAAAATAACATACTTCGGAGATGGTAGTGTGTTATTCAAAATCACATCATCGTTGATACGAAGTGGTGTTAAATTCTTGATAATGGTAAAGAACCTGTCCGGCTGCATCCCTACGGGATAAAAGAAAGAAGTGGATGGTTAAACATATAATTAGCGAGCATTTGGGCTAGTATAGCTATATCCCTGCTTAGTGCTGACCTTTTTCCAAGAATTGAAGGTGGATTGCTAGGCTGAACACCTTTGCTGGATCCCACTCTGCATAGAGATGCATTTAAAGCTGCTCAGTATTAAGACTCAGTGTTGAAAATAACAAGTTCAATCATAGCATGCCTTTGTTCATTCCCTTGATGATATATTGTATTAGCCGCGTTTGGTTGGATGTAGAGGTACACTGCATTGGCATCCCCCGCAGATGCTCTGAATATAATCTCTACATCTTCATCGTTTGTTATGCCAACTAAGGTGCATACTTTTCCATTCTGACGAAGGTATTATAAATTTGGGATATGTCCAAGCTTGTTCCCATTTGAGAGATCACATATTTTTTGGACCAATTGGGAATACGTTATAGATCTTTTTAGGAACGCCGTCTTTGGGCAACCTCCATTATAAATTGAACTTCCATTATCCAAAATAAATTGTCCACCGAAATGGAATATGACTAGTAAATAACGATCAGGCATCCTGCTATAGGCACATAGTTGAGACAGTAAAACTACTAGTTATCTAACTTAATTGATAAACACATGCAATGTGTAAGACAAGAATGATAATAGGCATCAATATAGTTTACTCTTCGAAGCCACATCATAGCGACTCTATTAAAAGATGCATAGACAATGACACAGACCAACATAATTCCGTCAATTAAAAAAATGAAAATCAATTCTTTTGACTAAAGCAAAATTGTTAAACAATACTAAATGATTTATAAAGCAAACTTCATTGTTGTGTTTACCCAATGAAGTTATCAGAACACAAGGAATAATGAATTTCAAGAGGGCATCTTCCACTGGAACATGTTCAAAAGACATAGATGTTTAAAAGACTTAAACTGGAAAAAAGGAAAGCTAACTTTCATAACGATATCATTACAATAATTTTATTTTCTTCTTCCAATTCTGGTGCCCAACAACAGAATAATGGGGGACTTTATATTGAGATGCATAAACAATGAGAAGGACTTACAATTTCAATCAATTTCGATATTTGAGAAAAAAGAAAATTGTTCTTTGATAACGATATCGTTGCCATAATTTTTATGTTCTTCATCTAATATTGGTGTCGAACAACAAAATAGTAGGGACTTTATATTGATATGCATAAACAATGAGAAGGACTCACGATTTCACTCAATTTCGTTTAATGAGAAAAACGAATTCTTTCTTTGATAACGATATCGTTACCATACTTTTTATTTTCTTCATCCAATTTTGTTATCCAACAACAAAATATTGTTGACTTTATATTGAGATGCATAAGGAATGAGAAGGACTCACGATTTCACTCAATTTCAATTATTGAGAATTTTCTGATCACGATATCGTTTCGGTAATTTATATGTTCTCCTCCATTTTTTGCATCCTACAACAAAACGATAATGACTATATAATGACATGCATAAACAAAGGGAAAGGATTACGGACTACACAAAGATTTTGATTTCAATGTCATTTATATGACAACAGGACCATTACCATTATTTATAGGTGTGTTTTAAATTTCGTTTGATCCTACACTCTTAATGTCTTTCGGTAGCCTGTATGTTAGTCCAAAGTATTGGAATCTCATATTGTCAACTAGGCAAAAAGGCCATTAGTAATTCGCTGACCAGACTCCAAGATTAGATGGAAACATAAGTAGTTCAATTTCTCTGTTATTCTACACATGATAATATGCTAGGAAAGAAATTGCTAGATTCTATGTAAATGACCATCAAGATTACTTGTATATGACCAAAGTGATTACTTTGAGGGAAAAAAAGCCTTGATGACAATGGAGAAGAAGGTGGGCAAAAGGAAATAGTTGGATTGAGGAAGGAAGCAATAAGGGATAGAAAACGATGGGATGGTGTGTTTTGGGGGGGGGGGGGGGGGGGGTGTGTTAGCAAATATCTAAACTCGATCGGGGGGACATCTTTTTTCCCCTTGTCATTTATTGAAGATAAAAATCTACACATTCGAAGTCCTCCTATCCAAATGTAAAGAATATACAAATCTCCAAGTATTGGATTTTGTTCGAGTATCTAAATCTTACTTAACCTTATCGACAAGAGCTTATTTATTAAACCACAAGGAAAAAAATCCATAACCCATTTGAATGTAGTTTCTTATGGTCGTTGCTGCCTATGTCAAGTAAGTAATGAATAAATCACTCAATTTCATAGAGATTGTAGGAATTCACTATCATTTTAACGACTAAAAAAAAATACAGACTATACTCATCTATCTTAAACATTCCCTCAAATCATAAATACTCATTCTCATACATAATCTCATTCCAATAAATAGCATAACAAAAAAGAAAACAAGTATAAAAATCGGTTTCAAATAGCAACCATTGTAGACACCTCATTTGGCCCCCTATGATAGCCTTAAACACTTATCATATATAATGATGCCCCCATTTCACCCATAATTGAATGGTTAATGGCACAATTCAGATTATTTAATGACGATGAAGATGCTTGTTAATAATTTTAGACTTAGTTCGACAATTCATAGAAATTGTGAGAGAAAATGCCAAATCACGTTGAGATCTCGAGTTCAACCATCTACTCATACAAGAAATGGATTACAACGCTACCCAAACCCCTTCCAGACTACATATAACACACTCAGGTTGTTCCTAAAGAGATTACACTTAGTTTGCCTAAGTACGATATGATTAGCATGAATTAGGAGGTTAGAATCATTGATCCAAGTATCCCTTCCTTTTCTTAACCTATGACCATTAGGGTGTATGGACCAAAATATTCTACGTTCCGAGAGCTTTTCGCTGATATATAGAACGTCCAAATCAGACAAACGGATCAAAAGATATGGCTCTCGGAAGACTGCCCTAACGGCCCCGTTAGAAACACACCTAGGCGCCACTACAGGTGCGCCCATGTCCAGAAATGCACTTGGGCGCACACACAGGTGCGCCCAGGTCCCTAATCACTTTGAAAATCACATAGGTGCCCCCACAGGTGCGCCCAAGCCCAGTTTCCACTGTTTTAATCCAAATTCAATCCGAAAACAACCCGAACCAAACCCTAGATCAACTTGACCCCAAGTCCCTACCTTTTCCCGACCTCTGATCATTATGATGTATGGACAAAAAGATTGTACATTTTGAGAGCTTTCCAACGATATGCAAAATGTCCAATTCCGACAAACGGTCCAAGAGGTATGACCGCCGGAAGACTACGCTAGAGCTCCCCCCCTATGATAGCCTTAAACACTTATCATATATAATGATGCCCCCATTTCACCCATAATTGAATGGTTAATGGCACAATTCAGATTATTTAATGACGATGAAGATGCTTGTTAATAATTTTAGACTTAGTTCGACAATTCATAGAAATTGTGAGAGAAAATGCCAAATCACGTTGAGATCTCGAGTTCAACCATCTACTCATACAAGAAATGGATTACAACGCTACCCAAACCCCTTCCAGACTACATATAACACACTCAGGTTGTTCCTAAAGAGATTACACTTAGTTTGCCTAAGTACGATATGATTAGCATGAATTAGGAGGTTAGAATCATTGATCCAAGTATCCATTCCTTTTCTTAACCTATGACCATTAGGGTGTATGGACCAAAATATTCTACGTTCCGAGAGCTTTTCGCTGATATATAGAACGTCCAAATCAGACAAACGGATCAAAAGATATGGCTCTCGGAAGACTGCCCTAACGGCCCCGTTAGAAACACACCTAGGCGCCACTACAGGTGCGCCCATGTCCAGAAATGCACTTGGGCGCACACACAGGTGCACCCAGGTCCCCAATCACTTTGAAAATCACATAGGTGCCCCCACAGGTGCGCCCAAGCCCAGTTTCCGCTGTTTTAATCCAAATTCAATCCGAAAACAACCCGAACCAAACCCTAGATCAACTTGACCCCAAGTCCCTAGCTTTTCCCGACCTCTGATCATTATGATGTATGGACAAAAAGATTGTACATTTTGAGAGCTTTCCAACGATATGCAGAATGTCCGATTCCGACAAACGGTCCAAGAGGTATGACCGCCGGAAGACTACGCTAGAGTTCCCCCCCCCCCCCCCCCCCCCCCCCCACCCCCCACACACACACACTTACACTTGGGCGCCACCATTTCCACCCTAGGTGCACTCAAGTCCCAAATTGCACTTGGGTGCACACACAGGTGCGCCCAGGTCCCAAGGTCACACTCAGGCGCACACACAGGTGCGCCCAAGTCCCTGGTTGCCCTAGAAAGCACTTAAGTGTATATTTAGGTGGGTTCCACTCTACCATTAGTAGTTCCAACTCAACCTCAACTTGAAAATGATCCCAAATCGAACCCTAAGCCCACTTAGCCACAAAACAAGACATGGGCGCACCTGTGTGTGCGCCCAAGTCACAGAATCCACTTGGGCGCCACCTTAGGTGCGCCCAAGTCACCTATAACCCTAGATCCACCTTAGTTTGCGTGAAACTTCTAGATGTTTGTGCAAACAGCAGCCCTAACCCCTTCTCCACGAGAAAACCCTTATATAAGGATCTCTTATACCAATTACAAGAGGAGGCTACCAGAAAGAATAGAAAAGAGAGAAGTAAAAGGGACAGTAGCCACCATAGAGAGAGCCTTGAATCTAGAAGAAAGGAGAAGAAGGAGCTTTCTGGTTTTCAAGACAAGCAATGGAGAAAGCTTCCAAAAGTCATGGATTTGCGCAAAGGCTTCGATCTAGGACTTGAAGGATACAACTCAAACCGGTATTTCTAGATTTAGGTTCTCTTCAATTAATATTAACATCATTAATGCTTAGAAACATGCTTAGCATCACGCATGCATTGTAGATCTGCATTAATAGTAGTGCTTTTCAGTAGATCTAATATTTGGTAGTCATCTATCATTAGTAACATGCTTAGGATCATTCCTACTTTATAGATCTGCATCATTTTTAGCATTCTGAACTCGTGATTAGGGTAGACTTTGCATCCATCTCATTTTCATTAAGGAAAATCCGAATCTAAAAAAAAAAAGGTGCAACAGAGCACTTGGGCGCAAGCGCAACTGTGGGTGCGCCCAAGTGTCCGCGCTGGGTTTCAACCCCGATTTTCATATAAAGCGCATTTTATTTCTTAGATCCGAATTCATTTTCATGCATATTGATATCGAGACATTCGGATCTGTAATTTTGCATTCCAAATCGCGCGAAAAGTATTGAGAAAAGAAACAAAAGAGGAAGAAAGGTGTAGGAAAACACTTGGGCGCAACTGTGTGTGCGCCCAAGTCTCTGGATAGGGCTTTGGCCTCGATTTCCCATTTCGCGCGCATTCTGGTTCTTAGATTCGAGTTTATCTTCATATACATTGATATCAAAGCCTTCGGATCCACAAAAAGCATTGAAAGAATCGAAGGAATACCAAAATATATTACTAAGAGGTAAAGAAAAAAAAAGACAATGTACTTGGGTGCCACTATGGGTGCGCCCAAGTCCCTGCCAAAGAGATCCGCCTCTTGGACTTTTGTCATCGTATCATTATTCTCAAATCCGAAGGTTGTTATATCAATAATTCATATTAAGACCTTATATTTAGTCACGAAGTGTCGAAAATCGAATTGGAATATTGCTGAAAATTGCAAGTGCATCACAACCCGCAGAGGAAATACTTGGGCGCCACTGTGTGTGCGCCCAAGTAGTGTAGAGGCACTTGGGGCGCCCCTGTGTGTGCGCCCAAGTCCCCAATTCGTCTTCTGGCCCGCATTTTCCATATCTTGCATTTCATTTAAATTGTTGTTGAACCTCTGTGATGATTATAGCTGATTATTGAATTTCTAGACTTCGAATTATTGAATCATCACACTTTAAGTTAGGTTACATTAATATTGCATAAAAAACCAAAAAAATCACAAAATCATAAAACACTTCTCCTCTCATCTTGCTCTCCAGTAATTAGAGAAGAGAACACAAAAAAGATAAGTAATTAAAAGAAGTAGTAGAATTAGAACAATAGACATTAAGTAGATGATCATAATTTTCTCTTTAGATTAGGTTGCATTGCTATTGCATAAAAACACAAAAAAAAAATCATAAAATCATAAAACTCTTCCCTTCTCATCTTACTCTTTAGTAATTAAAGAAGAGAACAAAAAAAATTAAAACAAATAGAAACATCCAAAAAAAGAGTAGATAGTAAGTAGATAAACCTAGGTTATTGTATTTGTGCCTAAGCAAATTAATACACTTAAAAAATAGTACTTAATCAAAACACCTAATTTAATCTTAATTAAAAACATCCAATTAAAACACTTAAATCAATCTTAATTAAAACCATTGACCTGAATCCTAATTTCCAAACTCTAATTAATTAAACCCTAATAAAACACCTTAATTAAAATCCTTAATCAACAACCTTTAAACAAACCTTTAATAAAACGCTAGTAAACAAACTCCTAACAAAACCTTGATTAAAATTCTAATTAATAAGCCTAAATAAACCAAAACCCCTAATTAATCCGAACCCTAATTACTAAGCTTGATCAACAAACCTTTAAATCAAACCCTAACAAACAAAACCCTAGCCACCACTCCCTGATTAAGACCCCAATCGAAACCTAATTAAAGACAATAAGACTAAGCCACATCTAGAGAATAAAGACATTCCCCAACCAAAATACGAATCCGACTTAGAAACACCCTAGAATCAAACGAACCAGTAGCTCCACAACAGGCAGATGTGGTGGCGCCCAAGTCATCCCAGACACCTAGGCGGCCCATACAAGTGCGCCCAACCCTTTTTGGTTCTACCATGAGGCACGCATTGGTTGCATTTCAACTCCCGAACTTAAACCATAATCACACTTAAGGTTTATAAACTTAAAACCAGCCCGGGATATATAATTATTGACATAGATCACTTGAAACTCCAAGCCTAAATGAACAAAATCCCGGAAAGAATCAAAACACACGAACCAGACACTTGGGCGCCACCACAGGTGCGCCCAAGTCCATCTCCATTCCCTAAGGCCATCGAATCCCTATTCACTTCCAATCTTGACCTCAATCAACATCTCAGAATCCTTACCGAACCAACAATAGTCCAGAAATTAAAAATTAATTAACTTAAACCCATCCGGGACTTCGAATCAAAGTCGGACGACCAAAGAACATCAAGCCACCACTTGGGCGCCACTACTGGTGCGCCCAAGTGCACAGAACCACTTAGGCGCACATATAAATGCGCCCAAGTCCTCTATCAAATTCAAGTTGCAAAATTCAGTTACATTTTGAGTTCCAGACTTAAGATTATTGAAATAAAACAACCCAAAACTTAAAATAACTTCAAAATAGAGACTTACATTAAATAGAAACCCTACGAACTCCGAAGATCAAGTCGATTCATCACCACCAGCCAAGCCACACAAGACCTGGCACTTGGGCGCCACTATCTGTGCGCCCAAGTCCTCTATCACCCCCGTTTCGCCGATTTCAACTTTTTTCCATCATTTGAAGTAAAATCTGAAATTATCGAACCTCCAACAACTAAAACAGAACCTTAATATATTGAAAAACACATTAATCAGAACCTTAAAACATCCCTAAATCAATCTTAATCAACCTTCAACATAAATCTAAAACAAACCAAATCAATTAAGACCATACTCAACAAACTGCTTAGGCATAGGAACTATCGAAGTTAGGGTATTTGCACCCTAGGATTATATCAGACTCCCTCCATTAGAAAGATAAGAGCATTAGGCTTCGTCCCATCACTTTTCCTGTTCCGTTAAGGGACCGAGAGAGCTGATGTGAGCGGTCTAGGACCTTAGGTTAGGGTTAATCCGATGATAAGTTATAGGCATTAATCACGTAAATCCAAGTAAAATTCCCTAGGTAGGCCCTTCTAGCCCCAAAATAAAAAAACCCTAAAAACTATAAAACCAACAAAATAAACCCAAAAAGATTTTTCCTTTATTTCTTCTTCCACCTTAGGTGCCATATATTTAATCGAGCTTAATGATAAAAGGGAATGAAGAACTGATTTCTAAAATTGAATAAATGAGAATAATAAGATGAGATGAGTGATTTCACACACTTTGCATATTTTTATTTCGGCCCATCCGCCACCCTCAAACAAACACTGGCCCATCGGCCACTTTAAAACAAACACCGGCCCATCGGCCTGTCACTTTTTTATCTCTCGTGTATCACACACGAAAAACATAGAAATCACAAGTCAGAGTCTCATTTGCATCATCATTTTGATTTGAAAAGTCAGCCTTTAAATCCTATTTTGCCAAGGGATTAGAAGGGGGTACCCGGGAACGGGGCCGATCCTCTTCTTAAATATTTGGCACCCCCCCTTTTATTTTCTTTATTTTAATTATTTTATTTTACTTGGATACACTATGATTTTACTATGTGATGATTAACCTTACTTGGACTTTTAACTCATAACCCTGAATTGACCCTATATTAAAGAGACCTAAAGAGACCCAAATTAATGTGACAGGAAAACCGTTGTGTGTTGCCGGCAGCACATTAGACGAGAGGAAGAACCCACCCATTTATTTTCTCCCATTTTTCTTCGGCTTTCGTCGAAGAACGGTGCTACGGCCGTTACCGTAGCTGGGGATCGTGATCCGTCGATTTTGAGGGCAGTCGGAATCCTCATTTTCGATGTAAAATTTAAATAGCACACATAGATGAATGACGATTTCCTTCCCCGTAGGGATCGAAATTCACATCCGACAACCATATCTTTATAAGTTTCAAAATAATGAACAACAATGCAATCCAAAATTGCTATCATGTATTTTAGCCGAAAAAGTTACTATATATCTTAGGAAAAAAATTACTATCACATAGAATGACATGGATGCATTCCAAACCCGGTACAATCTTATTAAAGAAACAAAACATGGGAAAATTGATGCCTATAAAAAACTATTAAGATGATGAAATCGAGGCCCATATCCAAATAAGTAAATCAAACAAGAAATAAATAGTAAAGAACAACTACATAATAGAGAACCCAAGCATTCCAAAAGCTCCTATTTTGGGATTTCAAATGGCCATACATCCCTTTTTAGAAATCTATTTCAAACTTACAGAGCATTGGGTTCAAGGCAATCTAAACTCAAAACTTCCAAAGGAAATCAAGGGCACTGCCCTGCACTTGCAACAACAAAAAATGTCTAGTTTATGCAATTTCTCACCTTTCTTGGCTAGAGAAACTCTCTTTCATATACAAGATTTTCTCTATCAACTCCGGTGACGAGAAAGCATCGCTAGCTGCCGGTGTGAGATGATAATTTAGGAATCACTGATTGGGTGAAGCCGGAGAGGAAGAGAGAAAGAGAGAGCAGGGAGGTGAGATGCTCGTGAGGGAAGGAGAGATGAGGAAGGGGAGAAGGCGTGCAGAGAGGGAGATGGGAGGAGAGAGGAGGGAGGGAAGAAGGTATGTAGAGAGGGAAAGAAAGAAAAACGTGGGAGAGAAAAATCATGCTGTGGGATATGATGATCAGGGATGAAAAGTGGGGGAATGAGATGATGATGTCGTTCGCACATTGAAGGGTAAAGACGTCCAAATTGCGTGTACGAACACCAAAATGGGTGTTTTGGTGTATTTCAGCCTAAATATGTCTAATACATGTTTAGGATAATTTATTTGGTAAAATTCCCTTGATTTTTTTAGAAGAAAAGAATATCTAATACTAATTTTTAAAATTTGATATTTTTATCTTTAATTTTAACTACTAATGGTATGAATTTTATGTATTTAAATCCTATGTATTTTAATGCAAACAAACATAACAACGTTAGATCCTCAAAGTTTAGTAAATAGTAATCTTGCATGATAAAATTTAGGTCAGTTAAATAATTTTAGTCCTTATATCCTCAAATTATAATGCAAACAAAAGTTTGAAACTTTTGGTAAACTTTAGGTTTGAATAGTATAAAAAAGCAATGTAAAATTATGATTCCCACCAAATTCAATTTGAAGGCCTCTCGTTGTTTGTAAAGGAATTGGACCAATTAAAAGTGATCAACTTTGTTTGTTTGTTGTTTTCAATTGAAAGCCAAGAAAGAGGACTATCAAGAGAATTTCTCAAAACTAAAATGGCTTTCTAGAAAAGCCGCACCGAACAGCCTCGTCTCCTTTCCAATTTTTTTCTGCAGAAACGTTGTTTTCTCGCCAAAAGCAAAGAGAAGGCATGTCAGGTCTCCTCTTCCGGAGAGCGCTTCTTCGTTGCATACACGAGTCCGTACAAGCCCCTCGTCTCACTAGATGCTCCCTCCATCCCCCCAAGAAAGTACGCTTCTCTCTCCTTTTCTCAATCTGATTCCTGGGTTCCTTTTCTTTTGTGGGTTTGGTTTTCTTTGGTGATGTGTTCTGATTCATATCTTAATCCCCAATTACTCGATTATGTGATTTCTAGAGCACCCACTTCAAGAAATTGCATAAGAATGGCATATGATTATATTGTTCATGTCATGTTTGATCAAATGAGCATGTAAAGCTACTGTTATAGCTGATGTGGGTTCCTTTTGGGAGATGTAAAAATGCCGAATTCAAATTCAAAAAGCAATCTTTTCATTTAAACTTACAATGGTGAATTGGTGATTACTTTATCATATGTGTATATGTTGATTGACGTTCATTCTTGTTTGCTAGTTATTGATTCTTTTGGCTTTTTCTATCTGTATTCGGTTTGCTATTTCGTTTGGTCATTAATTTATCTTGCAACAAATTGATTAAACTTTGGTTTTGTAATGATCTCTAACATTGTGTGGAAAATGGGATGCTTTTTGAAGAATACGTGCTTGGGCAGTGAAGCTTCGTGGACCTATTTTTGTGAAGTTTCAAGCTACATTCCTTCTCATTGACACATACAGAGACACATATGAGGGATTGAACAAGTAGATTTTCTGTTTAAGCATTAATGTTTGGGAGTTGCCAAATTCATTGAGTTATACTTTGTATACTCTAAAGTTTAAATCAAGAGAATGGAAAGTTGGTTTCATTGTCACAAGTATATTCTCAGTAAATTATTGTTCCGGGAAAAGGTTCGTATATTTTGAAAATTTGGCGTTTCTTGGGATATTATTGGGAGTATCATAGAAAATACATTAAAATTTAGATAGTAAGATTTTCATTGGATTTCACAAATTCTCCTATTTTATTTCAATATTTTCAATATTAATTTCGTGATATTTACAATTTCCGGCGATGTTTTGAAAAGATTGTGATATAATTGGGAAAATACCATTCAGTTAAATATTGGGATATTATTGGAAATATGGAATAGTATCAAAATCTCGCTGATTTTTGTGATAGTGTTGGTCACTGATCAATCCACTACATGTCACATATTTATGAAAATTGCTGTTTCTGTTCTACATGAGTAGGAGTTTATGAATATTTAACTTGCCAAGTTCATAAAAATCAGAGTTTGCCCAGTATGACAAAATTCAAGTCAGTGAAATTTCAAACATGAGTCTTGGAGTGAGGCTTTTACAGTAATTTGAAAAAATGCCACAAAATGACGGAAGGAACAATAATATTAAAAAAAAAAAATGACGAAGGAACAAGTCAATCATGTGCTATTTGAGTGAAGTGATATTACAAATTGAATTAATGTCGGCAAACTGGTGACAAAAATAAATTCTCATGGAAAACTGAAAGCTGAAATCAAACCAAACTTTCAGGAAAATAATTAAAACCAAACTGAACTGTAAACCTGAGGATTGGCAATCCTTCAAATCAAGAACAGAGGAAGACATTGTTTCTCATAGAAACTTCTTTGGTGGACTTTATGGAAAAGCTCCAAATATGACAGTATATTTGCAGTTGAGTGGTTCTGCTTTGAAGTTTTTCAGAGAGTTCCAGCACTTTGGCATTGTTTTACCATCTTCAAGCAAGCTTTGACAGAAGCAAGGGTAGTTTTTCCTTAACGAAATTGGAAGTCAATTCACAAATTTTGCGAAGAAAAAGGCAAATAACATACTTCCTCATTGTTGAAAAAGTTTTGCCTGTCCTGACTGAGAAGCATTACTACAGTTGCATCATCAGGAATTCAGGATAGATTTCATTGATTTGGTATCCATCAAGACGTTGAGATCTTCTACAGTTTGCTCAAACAAAAAAGGTTTGTCACTAGAAACTAATGGGGTGTAATTTTTAATTCATTGAAATGAGAAATTTAATTTGATTTGGCCATTAGACAATAGAATAATAGCCTGGTAGATGTGACAGTGTTTTATTACAAAAATGTTTAAATAGCAATGGCGTTATCTCCATGCCTTTTCAATTTGATCCTTTCCTATTTCTGGGAGGTTGATTGGCACTAAACTTGAAGAAACTCTGTTATGTATCTGGCTGAAGTAGAATGTGTAATATTCCTAACTCAAATTGTTCTATTAGTTATTTCTATCATTCCAAGTAATTGTTATATGTAACAAATTCAGTCAACCATCATTAGAGAAGCCAGTCACTGAAAAAAAAAGTTATAGTTCTCCATAGATATTTTCTAATTGATGTTTTGGTGCAGAAATTCTCCATGGAAAAATTTCGGTAAAATCCTATATGGTGACTGGTGAGGCTTTTGAAGTCCAAGGGGAAGGGGTTGGACTTTGACCTTTTCCACGGGACATCTCTATTGTTTCAGCCAAAAGAACATTTGGATTCATCGGGAATGAAATCTACACCCTGAAGATGACAACAAAAAAAGTATCCCATGGATTTCACAGCTGTGGAATCCACAGTTATTATTATTATTATTATTATTTTTTATATCTCAGGGTATCCCCACCTTTTGCAGGACTATTCCACGTAAGGGAACTGCACTTTCATAGAGACCCTCAATTCTTAGTATACAGCACTGATGTATTTTCACTTGTTTAGGTGTCTTTTTTCTGCATCCACTGCTTAAATAGACTGTTTGCATTTTTTTTGGGATTATTTTTACAAATTTTTTTCCTTTATTACATAATTTGTTAATATGCTTGGATGTTATTCTTTAGGGTGCCCATATCTCACAATTTGTGTCAACTAACGGCAACAAAATACGTATGTGCTCTCCTGTCTTTAATTTACATAGGGATTAGCCTATAATAACGATGTTTTCTAGGATCACCCCATTTCATGATTAAGAAAAAAAAAGGTGCTTAGTTACCAGTGAAAGCTGTTTCCCAAGACAGATTCATTTCATTATATCATGAACATGGAATGCTATAATCATGTCAGGTAGCTAAAAGTTTGGAATGTGGTTTTGTTGAGGAATACTCTATGGATCCAGACTATATGCATGGTTGTAGCTACAGATGGAAAAGGACAATGGTCCTGGTGAAGTCTACATTTGACTCACAAAAAATAATAATGCTCTTCACAGTTAGTAGAAATTACAGTGCAAGTGGAAAACAACCCAACAGATGTGTAACATTCTGCTCATTCACTGTTGACAAGTTGGAGTTATATAACAGGGCACATGCAGATGCAGCTTGTAGTTGGTTGCAGAATGCCACCTGGTATATGATGCTTTTAACCCCCCCACCAAACACCCCCCCCCAGCTATGTGTCCTACTCATATCATACACCATATAACAGTTTCTATGTGGTTTTAGATGCATTTGGATATAAATCCAAATCCCAAGCAACACTACTATTTGAGAGATCTGAATATCATCTGGTAAAGCATCGGCATTTTCACCTGATATTGAAGTTTCAGGCACACCAACGTATCCATATTGGAGTTTCTGTCTTAATTTTCCTTTTATGCTCCAACTCAACAAGCATACGCACTTAGGTAGGGACACAAAAACATACTTTAAGACTCTATTAAGTGCTGAGTTAGGTCCAAACAAGTCCATATGTTTTCCTTTGTAGGGGGAATTTGCAGGCTTAAGAATTTTATTAAAATCCATTTAAAAGAAAAAAAAAATAAAAAATATCAAAATGTACAGATATCAAATGCAACCTCAAGTCCCTTGCTGTTGGTCAGCTGGTTAGCGACATGGGTGAGAGAGTGTGAATTCGAGTCTTTCATGTTGAAAAAAAAAGAAAGAATGAGTAAAGAAGAGGAAGTGCAGCCTTAATGACCTCAATACGGGTTATTCTGTTTTTTTATTATGGGTTATTCTGTTTTTTTATTATGGGTTATTCTGTTTTTTTATTATACCTTTGCTTAGTGAATAAATTTTACAAGATCTTCGTATTGGCTGTTCTTAAGCTATATGAACTTTTAATATCTTTTATTTTTATTTGAACCCCTGGTTTCAGGTAGAGGTGGAGTTTGCCGATGGGAATGTATTTCATTTGTCAGCTGAATTTCTTAGAATATATAGCCCTGCAGTGGACAGCAAGATCAGATCAGTTGGTGGAGAAAAGGTACTTGGTGGAATATGATGTCTTTTATGGTGCTTCTTGGTTGATTCCTTTTTTATTCCTTATATCGCAAAGTCAATTGTTTCTCTTGTTTCAGCTTGGCTGGCCACGTCTCATACAATTCCATTTTTTCAGGACACTGTGCAATATTTTCGAGTTTAAAAATTACAATGTGGCAAATGTCATGTAGGAAGAAGTGGGTTATTTAATGTAGGATAGGATTTAGAAGTCAGCTCCTAGTCGACCTTCGCTTTGGAATTGGAGTGCTCATCAAGGGAATGAGCTGTCACAAGGTAATAAATGTAAAGAGAGTTAGGAGTCTTCTCCAAACAAGCGATAAAGAGACAAAGCCTTTGATGAAATTTTATCAAATCTTGTGTTTGTCACAAGTTAATAAATTTAAAGCCCTTCAGGCTTTGCGTAAAGTGTGGAATTAAGAATCCTAGTTACACATAAGATTCGGCCACTCCCTTGTTCCATCTTTCTAAAATTAGAAAAGAGACAATAAATGATAATCACCAAGATCTATAACTTGACTAATGACGTGAAGTTTTATTAATCACCATTGTAAAGACTGATCAAGACCATCACTTATCACTTAAGCTAATGACTGGCATGATTAACTCTTAGCAAAACATGATTAAGACTAACAGTTAGTCGACCAACAATAATAGACTCATGTCCATCACTGAAACTCCTTGGAGAACATTTGAACTTTGTACTAGCGCTTAGGGTTGAGTCATGGTACCATGTGGAAGCTATCCATGTCTTCATCCTTGTTCCTGTAGGGCTCCAACTGAAGCTTTGGTATATACACCTGGAGTATATCATTTTGTGATTGCGAAAGGAATTACTGGTAGCTTTCATTGCTCAATACTATTGACCACAAACCTGTAATATATTGTTGGCAGCATCCATCAGTAAATATTCATCTGATCATGTTTGCCCGCTAACATTTGACTGAAGTCAACAGAATGCCAAACAAAGTGACTTTCTATGATTGTTTTGTATCTTCCAAAATATATACTCATTTGAGGCCTGACCTGAGCTCTCATTCCCTTTTTTTTAACTAGGTAGTATTTGGACGTCGGCATGTGGGCATCATGTCAGCAGAACCCATAGGCAACTATGGAATAAGGTACAACTGTACGACTTGCTTTTACTTCCATTTCATGTACATGTAATGTATGTCGTTCACCTTTTTTCCTAATTTATTGATTGGTTATTTGTGTTGATTATCAGAATAGATTTTGATGACTTGCACAAAACTGGGATTTACACGTGGGAGTACTTCTATCATCTTGGTAGCAACAAGTTTAGCCTCATGAGAAACTATATCAAAACCTTGAAGAAACATGGCCTTAGCCGGGATCCACAAAGAAGAAAATGATGGGAAAGTTTTGGTGAATTCTTAGGGAAATGTTAGACAGACCACCTTTCCTGATTCTTCTAGCCTCTCAGATTGAAGTGGCGTGATGCTTACGAAGGTATTTACCCCAGGATTGACCTTTAAAGGATTTCTACCTTGTTCTCATAATATGGTTTGTAATCTATAGAGGTAATGAATTAGCAAAGTGAACTGATTTTTGTCATACATCCAGAATTTTCTAATATATGAAGTGTTTTCTTTCCAGAAGACTGCATTTTATTATGGGCTTTTGGACTGTGCGGTCCTCTACACACCTGAATTCCCCTTCTTCCTAAATTTTAAGATTTTCCTTGGAGGTACTCTTACAAGCCACACAGTGAAAATAGACGAGAATGCCTTTAACTGTGGTAGGTGAAAATAGCCAGAATACCCTTAAATCTGTGATGTATGTGTGTATGAAATTGTAACTTGTATATATATGCATACAATAGATGGTTGTATCTTTTGATGGTGTGGGGTTGATGTTTGTAACATCAAGATAATAAATTGGATTTCATGTGGAAAATGAATTGGATGAACTTCATGTGCAAAATGAATTGTATTTATTTATTTTATTATTATTATCGCTAGATGGGTAAGTGGTACACGTCTTATGAGACGACCTTGATCCCCGGGCAGCTCTGTGAGATGGGACACCCTTGCCGCTGGGTTGTCTCGTGTTTCTCCAAAATAAATTGTATTTGTGTGGTGTTGATCTTCGTATTATTTGGTATGGTTAAATTGTATGAACTTCATGTGGATGAATGAATATTTGAATTCCCATGGAATTGATGCTTGTTACAGGTTGTCCTGTGAAGAGCAAACTGGTGAATGAATTTTTTATTGAACTGCATGAACTCATGTGGATTAATGAATATTTGAAGTCCATTGCAGAATGGATATTTATTACAGGTTGTCATGTCAAGAGTGAATTAATGAGCTTGTGGTGGATGAGTTTGAACTCTAACCTGATGGCAGATAGGGCTAGGAAATAAGCAGGCTATTGTTTGTATGAAATGAACAAAGCAGTATTGCAAAAAAATAAAATAAAATAAAATAAAAAATAACTTTAAACTAATTTTGCTATATTGCTACATATTAAAGAAATTCCCAAAAAATAAACACACCATCATATAGGGCTAGCAATCAATTTATTCTCTCTTTTTAATGTTTTTGGGATAGTAAATCATGATTCAAACCGTTGAAATTGTTTCTAAGATCAAGCACAACTATGAGGCTAAATTTAAGCTTTTTGATCATCACCAATCTCGAGATATGTGCAAAAAAAGTGAGCCATTTGAATTTTTTGAATTATGTGGGCCCCCAAACACAAGATCCAAATAACTAGATCTGTTTGGAATGCTAAAGACGGCTATGGAGTTAATTCTCAATGCTTGATACCTTGTGGACCTCAAGAAATTTGTGAAAAACTTTTAACCTTTGATTTAAAAAAGTCTATTTAAAATAGATCATTGCATTACCAAACACTCATTTTCATTCTAACCTCTTCTTTTAATGGCTCTATCCAAAAAAATAGTAGAGAGACCAAACAAGCCCATAATGAAGTCAGTCTAAATAATACAATCCTTGCCTTTTAGCAAAAAAAAAAAAAAAAAACCCTAGGTTTTGGTGGAACCGTGTAATTGCAATTATATTGCTCCACTTATATGGTGGTTCTTTTTAAATTTTCCCATGAGATTCTACATGGGGATTATAGTGAATGAATATGTATATGTTTATCCTGAAAAAGGCTTGGCAACCTTTTACATAATGCAAATATTCTCAACTGTATCAGAAGAAATCATCAATCCACTGATCTCTCTGTAGATGCATATTGGGGACTTGATTTAATCCAGTTGCCAGCAGAATTTTCCCTATGGAGCCACTTATTATGAATGGTATATTGTTGGATTGAGCCCCCACCCATGAATTGTCCCCGGCCTGATCTTGATGGAACGGTATTCTGAAGTTATAAATGGGACATAGCATAGTAGTAGTACTAAAAAAATGCGAAAAAGATAACTAGAATTGAGAGGCCCCTTTTATAAATAAATAAAGGGATATTTATGAGAAAGTTAAGCTTAAATTTTAATTAAATGACTTTACGAAGAAAAACCGTAAAACGACTGTAGAGTTATTCAGAAATTACCCCGATTGACACCAGCCCGTATATATGAGGGTAGGGTAAGGTCTTACCCCGGCCCGGCCCGGCCCTAGTTGTATCGTCTACAGCCGAAAGGCCCTCAAGTTGACCCTTTGGTCCATAGTCCTGCCCATCATATTATTAAGGCCCTCAATCCGGCCGTTTGATAAGGTGGAGTGGCCCGGCTCAACCCACAAAAGCCAACAAAGCGAGAGCTTTTCCTTTTGTCAGAATGTACGAGGGTAGGATAGGGCCCAATTTTGAAAAGCCCACAACCTTGAGGGCTGAACTAGGGCTTGACTTACTTGGCCCAATGGAGCCCAACCTAGCCCTTTGTATATTAATATATACAATAAATTATATGTATATGAGTTTTTACCAAAAATATTATAAAAAATCCCTCTAATTAGCAATCAATGATAGGGACTGAGCATGTTTGGTAATAGTTGAGGAATATATGGATATGATGATTATTCACTACCACTGAAACAAGGATTCCTCACTGGAGATTTATATAGTTGATGATTTCACATTAATATTGGTGTTTATCGATGCATATAGTTTAAAAAAATAGGGTTCAATGTGCAAATTCACTTAAGTGAGGATTTTCAAATCTTATGGGGGTAGTCTAATATGAAAATCCTAGCAAATAAAGATTTCCATCTGTCCAAATCCTCAGGAATTTACAATTACCAAATATGGATTTATAACAACTTTAGGGAAACCGAAAACTTTTTCCATAAGATTTGGTTGCTAAACGTGACCTCAATGTTTTTTTTTCAAACAATAACCAAGTCTTAGGTGAAATTTTATTATGGATATTCCCATAGACCACAGGATTATCACGTATGTTTTATTCTATATTTGTCCAACATGGACATATTCTTCAATGAGAAAAGAAATCAAGTTGTCATTGATGAGACTGATTTTCATCCTTAATGTAAATTACTGAAGTTGAAGTTTGAGAGTTTAGATGGATGACCATCAACTTCATCATTGAATGGGGCTGAGCTTTAGCCACTAGCCACTCATCGATAATAATTTCTTTCCATCCCCTTACTTCCATTATTTTAGTTTCATTCAAGTGGACCCCACATCTGGAGTCAGAGTTTGGGACTCCGGCCCATATTCAGATGCATTAAAGCATCTTCATCATTAATCTTAAATAGTCAAAGTGTAATTACTTTGTGATAAATCTAATAGTGATGTTTCAAAGAATTACAAGTTTAGAGTCAATGCTATTTCAAGAGTGGTAAAATAATTTATTTGGAAAATATCTAATGCCTATTTGAGATAAATGTAATTGAATTGGATAATACTTTTCAAACAGGCTTTGTTGTTCCATATCATTACTTAATAAAAAAAAGTAGTGCACAAACTAGTAAAAAAAGATTCTAACTAGTGGAATACTGCTAGTATGGTAAGGCCTTTAATAGTGTCTTCTATATCCTAATTTGGAGGGAAGGGTAAGGGCTTTAGTATTGTAGGCCCCTCGAGGGCTCATAGTGCTTTGGTTTGACTTGGGCCCAGCCCGCGCACATGAGGCTAGGATCGGCCCTTTGACAGCCCTACATATTAAAATGAAGACTCTGCCCAAGCACAAGGCCCCCACTCTTCCCCTTGATAATTACACAATTTTCTTCTCAGGGATCGCCCTCTTCTTCTACAACGCCCTTATAATTCAGTAAGAGATGTCAAATCTCTATCATAATAGTTGTTAAATGAAAGTTCAGTATCCGAACCCTAAGCGTGGTGTTAATATGGTGAGCTTAATTCTAGTCCAGTTATGACCAATTTTAAATTCTTTTTACAAATTAAGAACAAGTGATGTTTATAAACATACAAAGGCGGAAGCAACATGATAAACACTCACCACAACAATATATAGTGCTCCGGCCAAGATGCCTACATCTACTTCCAGTTTGTACCCTACACCCCACCGCTATTCCACTAAATTAATGGAGGTTTATGATTCACCTCAAATCTCACCACTACTATTGTTTTTCAAGGCTAAGCAATAACCTTACAAATACATATGCTTTTCAAAGTTAAACAATAACCTTTACATCAATGATTTCTCTCGCTAAAATGTGTCAAACAATAAACTAGAAGAGATAAATTTAAGTACAAGATTGTGCCTCTAAAATATGCTGGTATGAAAGTGATTATCCAACTTAATACACACACAATGATGATACAAGGATTAAAATCCAATATTCATGTACATCCATGATACCTTCAATCAATTTAAAACGATAACTCATGAAAGCTTGCCAATGAGAATGGCATTCAAAATTGTAAATCACAATATGACTTGGTTGAGGTAAAACATCAACCATATGTAGTGCAAAAGACAACTTAATAAAGATATGTAAATCAAGACATAAAAAGTCGAATAAAAATTCAAAGGCAAAAATGTGATGAATGAACATAGTTGAATGTAAAACACAAACTAGTTTGAAAATGATTTTCATGTTATGGAAAACAACCACCAAAGATTCAATGAATCTGAAGTAAAAACCTAAGCTTTAGCTTTCCCTTCCTTCTCCAACCATCCTTGGCTCATAGGGGTGCACATGGCGGCTCGGATCGGTTTAGAGGAGAAACCATCAACCAAACCTAACCCATCGGTTTTCTATTTTCTCAAATCGAACCGAACCGCCCATGTGCTCAAACTGAACCGAACAGAATACGTTCGGTTACAGTTTATTATTTTCTTATTTTCCACAAAAAAATGGCAGATCAATTGGTGAGAGATGTTAGACTTCAAGTAACGAAGTGAGGGTTTGACTCTTCTTTAAGTAATTTTTTCATATTCCTTTAAATATTTTATAAAAAATATATATATTTATATAATTAGTTCGGTTCGGTTTGAGCAGTTTAACCACACCTTCAAACCGAACTAAACCTAACGGTTTGAAGGAAATCCGAACCGATCTACTACAAAACCGATCCAAACCACCCGATCCGGATCTATTTAGCCATTTTTTTGTGCACCCCTATTAGCTCATTCTCCTTAGCCCTCAAACTCTCTTAAGAGTTTCATCCATTGGCTTTGAAATGAGCAAAAATTGCTCAACAACTAGTCTACGGTTAGCCGTGAAATGCATATAGCTAGCGGTAACTCCAATGGTCACTTGCTACGGCCGGTTTGACTTTCAGTCGGACAAGTCATTCTGAACTACGGTTAGCTAGCCCTAGGTCACTTACGGTTAGCCGTGAAGATGACCGTAAGGTCACTGAAAAGCAGAGGCCAGGAAAGTGACCATGATGTGACCGAAATCATGGGAGTTAACTAAAAATCCCCAGATTTCTGACATTAAAATGGTTTCATAAAAGAAAAATTTTAGCCATGAGAATACACACTTGGATTCATACACAAGGAAAATCAAGTGTTTTTCAAAACATGAACCTAAGATGCCAAAATTGATTTGAAAATAAAACCACAAAAATGTATGAAAAAACTCAAACTTAACAAAATGAGAATGCATCCAATCAAATTGCAACACACAAATTCCCTAACATTAAAATCTTTTTCATTACATTTAAAGGGTATATCAAATCTCTATCGGTTACAAACCCTTTTCTTCAGTTTCTTAGGGCATATGCAAGAGAATCAGTTTCGAGGACTTTATCCTCTTTGCGGAAAAAATAAATTTTCAGACCCCTCATGAAAAGCTTTTCCACGGAATCTTAAAATATTTGCTCATTTTTGTGCTTTTCTTCACAAAAGTGGAAAAGGATTTCCATAATCCACACTATTCTTGCGAGAAATTGACCGTATAAACATGCAATTTCCTAAAAAAGATTCCCACATTTAAGATTTAACTAATATGTCTTGCTCAAAAAAATTTCCCCTGGAAGATATTTGTGACCCTGGTCTTGCCTAAGCAAGTGGATGACTCGTCTTCCAGCATAGGCATTGTCACGAGTTTCATCACTGGTGAATGGAAATAAGATTTAATGAAGTCCTATGAAGGTTTATTGAAGTCCTTTAAAATGGATAAAAAAAAAAAAGAGGAACTTACACACCCAATTTTTGTTGACTCAGTTGAATTGACCGGTCCATTCGCTTCACTGTACATGTTAATTTGTAAATTACCCAAACAGAAGAAACTCCTAAGAAATCTCTAAATCAAATAAGATGTACTCCCTAAGCCAAATCCATTCCCACCATGAAAGATATCTCCAAATTCACATTTAGTCAATTTCTTCTCAGATAGGGAAGTGACATTTTAATTACTACGCCACAAAAGTCTTAAGTGGCCACACAAACCTTTTACTTATCCAAACCGTTAAAATTTGGAAGGCTCCCTCATGAAGGGCCATGTCCTAAAAATCTCAACCTAGAAAAATTATATTCACCTGATCTCATGTCCTGTTGAATGCAGACCATCAGCTGAATTATCATCCAGGGCAATCGATTGTACAACTAGGGTCATGCATAGGAGGAATTGTTTTTGTTACATGATCTTTTAAGTGTTGATGACTTAAGATCAAGTCTACAACAAGACACATAATGTGACTTGGACCGATCTTTCTGTGGGGCCAGAAATTCAAATATCCATGACTTTATATGTCATAAATGTCATAATCTTCTAAGAAAATGTAGTTATAGAATTTCTGAAATGTTCATCTGTTAAACAACTGGAACTACGAAAAAGAAAGAATGGGGCAATAAAACATTAAACATCACAAAAATCCCTGCTTCCATCGGAGGATCGTTGTTAAAGAATATAACTACACTAACAATTCTAAGGAAAAAGATAATTAAAAATAAAAATAAAAGCGAGCAGATGAACAATTCTAGAAACCTATACCTGGGCAGTGCCTGCTGTAAATCCTGGATCGTCACACCTGTACCTCCCATCACGGCCAATCCCAAAACCTTTAGAATCTGCAAACACATTCTCTAGCAGCTGGCTGTGTGGAGGATAGGGGCTTGCATCAGCAAACTCCACAGCATCCTCAATTACCTCATTAATCTTTTTATCAATAGCCTTCAACTCAGATTCACTGGCTAGATTGTTCTCAACTATGTATTTCTTTAAAGCAGTGATAGGGTCTCTTGCAGCATAACTAGCCTTCTCGGCCGCCAAAAGAACAATAAGTGTGAGGTGAAATAGTAGTCACAATGGTCGAAATCCACACCATATGCCTAGCAATGAAACTTATAACTTCTTCTGGCAATATGGTCAGATGAAAATAATCTCCTGTTGAGTGCATTCTTACTTAAATGTTTCTCTGTCACACTGAAAATTCAAACTGGAAAATAAAAATAAAGACAGAAAGATGAGAAATATCCATCCCAAATTGGCTAAGAATATCAATGAAGAAGGGATCATAAATTATAGTTGGATTGAAAACAGGTACATGGTATCAGGCTTCTGTATAAATTGCAATACAGTATAGCATATGATATATTTCTGCTTCTCGTTTCCAGTTTAGACCATCACAGCCAAATTTTCCCTTCTCATCCATCTTGGTCAAGAACAGCTTGTCTGTTTCCCATAAACACCACCTTCTATTGAGTAAATATTTACTTGTGACCAATGGCGGACCCGGGATTTTCGTTTGGGTGAGGCTGAACTTTGCTCGACTTTGTTAAGACTTTTTTTACATTAACAATACCAAAAGAGAAAATGTATTGCATTTATAGAGACAAAATATTTAACTGCACTATTGCAAAAGATCTGCAAATATTGGACTGTACACTATTGCAAAAGATCTGCAAATCAAGTGGCAGATATGTTGGCACATCACCAAATCCCTAAAGGCGCTAGCGAAATGGAGAATCTGCCTCTGTAAGATTGTATGGACACAATCCATCAGTTGATGTAATAAATTGATTAATTTCTTTAATTATCAATAAAATCATGCTTTCTTTTCATGAGATGAATGATATTTTATTACTTAATGCACATAACCAGTACATATGACATGATGGTTCATGAGATGAGATCACATATATGGATGTGATATATGTATATGGATGAGATCCACATACGGGAGACATGTGTCACAAATCTTATACTTAAAAATATCTTCACAACCAATGATGAGACTGGGCATCTTATCTGATAAGGTTGCAGCACTTTGATCACTATGAGATAGTGTGATTTGTTTCGATCATCAGAATGTAAGATTTTGGATCATAGTGCTGGTACATTGGATGTATTGAAGGACCATGGGAAGCACCTTATGAAATATTGTATCGATTTAAGGAATGCTCTCATAATTCCCTAGCAATAGGCTCTCAATCCTGAGACATTGATGAACTCAAGTTTCTGTCTATTCATTTGCTTTGAGTCACCAATGAGTGAGGCCAACTGTAGGTCAACACCTCGGTGTCTTGGGTACGTGGTAGTACGTTTGTAGGAACATACAATGATCAAGATGGAATCTATCTATATTATCTCCTTGTGCCAATTAATGGATTTATCATTAGTAAGTGCGCACCCATCTCGATTAAGAGTTAATTGGATGGTACTGATGATCATTGTGATTAATTGATGCTCAAGGATAATAAGATGTGGATCTAAGATTGGATGGGACAGATTTATTCCAATTGATCCATGGATATTGATAGAGGGGTCTACTTGTGGTAATTGAGAAGTTTAGGGTCTTCATTGTAATTTATTCCTAAGACTGGAGTGCAATTGCATTTATATAGTGGTGTTATTTGCAATTAACTATGAGCCCGGATTGCACATGAGATGTGGGGTCGCTTGTCCCAGTTGGAGCCAGCTTTCTAAGGAATCCCTAGTGGTCCCCACGCTAGCCCAAGATATTAGAAAGTACTAATCTTACTTGAGCTCTAAAAGGAAGGAATTAGAAAGTTATTATTTCTATTTGAAGTGGGACTTCTAATAGTGGTAATAGTAAGCTACTAATTTGTGTGGAAGTGTGACTTCTAATACAAATTAGTAAGAAACTTAAAAGAGGAGTCATGAGGGCTATAAATAAGGGAATAAACACCCTTGGACGTCCATGCAATATTCCATTATTGTGATTCACGCCCAGCCCATATTGTGTAAGAGTTGCACACTACTCTCTCTCTCTCTCCCTCTTCTAGTTCTCTTCTAGTTTCCTTTAGGGTTTTCTCTTAGAGATCCCACCAATCTTCTTGAGAAAAGATATCTGATAGAGGATCATAGAGTGGAAGACAAAAAGGTCTTGAAGATCTCTAATTGCTTCAAGAAGAGTTATTGATCAAGTTAATTATCTTCTCCTCCATTAGAGCATTACCGGGCTCCAAAGGTATAATCTACTTTACTTGTTGTAGATTATTTTGTTGCATGTTGTTGCTAATTTCTATCTTCTAGATAGGTTATATTGCTGTACATGATTGATGAGAAAGAGGGATTGCATCCTGGATATGGTTTATGGCCTTCTGGATACTTGATCCCTGAGTCAAGTGGGTCAAAAAGTTTTGAAAATCTATCCACGAGGCCTACCTACTTCCAACAGCCTCTAGAGATATGAGAAGTAGCTGAGGAAGAAAGGAGACATGCCGCTTCATAGATGTGCTCCTTTTTCAATTATACAGTGGGTTGCAAAGACGAACAGCAACCATGCACTAATTTACCGGACGTGAGGGGAGAGGCGGAACAAGGACTGAGAGAAGGCCGCACTCTGGGGACCAATAGCCAATCTCCATGACACCAACTGACCAACACAGAGTGAGGATATCAAGAAAGAATTCAATGGTAGACGTCGGTATGAATTTTGGTTATCTACTTTTGGCACATAATCTGCGGTCCAATATGGGGAAGTCTATCATGTTCATTAAGACTATTAGTCTATTCACTACCATGTACCTGAGGCTACTAGGTTCAAAGCCTCTCACTTTTGTAACCATGCTTTACTAATATCTAGACTCCTTTCACGCAATATATATATATATATTTAACTGCATTAATTAACATACATTTCTCTCACCAAAATGTCTTGCACTTACTTTAGCTATGAAAATAATTCCTTATAGTTGGTCATGGGGTCATGGCAAAGAAGAGAAATTGCCACTTAATTGTAACTCATCTCAATTTGAAGAAAGGTAATGCGTCTATGCTATGTTTTCTCAATTTTCTCTGATTTTTGATAATTTTTTGATAGAAATGAACTAGAAGCAATAATTTCCATTTATTTTAACATATAAAAATGACCAGTCCTTGTGGATCTCCTCTACCTCCTACTCCTTAAACTAGCTTCTTCTTCGTCCAAACTAATGAGGACATCAGAGCCCACGATTTAAAGTGAGGGCCACTATGCAAATATCATTATGGTTGGATGATGTTTATTTGCGCCTAGTTATAGGTTTCAGTGAGGATCCACCGTTGATCCTGATTTTGTCATAGATCAACAGCTTAATCAAGCCAGATCATATACCTATGATCCTTCGAAGACCCACATTGGGATGACCAGAGACAGAAGACCTCATATGCATGACATCAGGAGGACGGCCAAATTAGGGCTGGTTTTATGTTTGTTTTATGTTTTTGGTTGTTTTAAACATTTTATAAACTTTCTTTTAAGTTGTTCTATATTTTAACATAGTTTAAAAAATCGGCCGATATGAACCGGTATCGGCCCATACTAGACCATTATTTGGCCGATAAATTGTCATCGGTATCGATTGGAAAAATATCGCCAAAATCTCTGTCCATCTCGGCTGAGATGAACATAATATCGGTATTACCGATGAAAATATCGGCCTAGATGTTGTATGGTTGACAAAAACCCTAGTTTTCTTACTTTTTCCCCATCTTCTTCTCCTCTCCTCTCATCTCCTTAGAGTAGCAGTAGCCATCCATACTCCATACTCCATAGCACATCTCCATCACTATTTCTTGAAGAAAACATTTTATTTGGTAAGAGAAAATCAACTTAACTCCCTTAATTTTACTATTATGTGGTTTTTTTTTATTTTAGATAAAGCATAGAAATGAATGTAAAGATCATTGGGTTTGTCACATGTGTTGCGTTCTTCACTTAAAAGTTAGATCTACACACTTTCATGCTAGATGATTGAGTTAATATTAAATGATAATTGATATGTTATCTTTATTTTCTTATATTTTACATTAATAAATTGATCATGAGCATCAATAATGGTTGCATTATATAAAATAATGGAGAAAACAGCGAACTGCGACACGGACATGACTCATAACTTAAGGTGACCGATATTTTGATTTATTGTTGTTACTAATGGAAAAAAAAATATTATTTTTCAATATTTTCTAATATTTTGGATTTTTTGGATATTTTTGCGAATTTTTTTGGACTAAAAAAAAATCCACACTATAACCGATATCGATATCATATCGGTTTTTTGGCCCAGACGATACCGGGATCGAAACCGAGATTTTAAACCATGTATTTTAATTCCAATCATTGATGTACTTCAATGGTTTGGATTGAGTCTAGGGTTAATAAGCCTTTTATATATTTATTGTAATGCTTTTCTCTAGGGTAACTAAATAGAAGAAAAGATTGAGCCTTTTGGGATCTCTCCAGCGATTGGAATTTGATTTGAAGCCATTCAGTGTGAACACGATGTAGCCTTCAATCACTTTTTTTTTTTTTTTTTTTTTTCTTTTTGAGATTTGTCATTTATTTCTTCTCATTTGACTTCCTAAACCAACTATTCTCAAATTTGAGAAAACCCTATTGAAACCCATCACTTTCACCCCTAGCCGCCCCTCCCAGAGGGTAGATCTGCCCTTGTTGACCACCCTTAGGGGTATTTTACGGTTGGTCGAACCTACCCTTGGCTTTTTTGGCTTGGTAAAACCCTAGATCATCATCTAGGGTTGATTTCTGGTTTCCCGGTGTTTGCCATATTGCTGAATCTGACTAAAATCCTTTTGGTTTCCAACCCTAATAACTTGTTAGAAATCGCCAACTTGAGCCTAGCATGTCCTTGATCTCTATTCTTGAAATCCTTGATAGGGCCAAGAATAATCTGATTGATACAGTGATCCCTAAGATAGTGGAAATGGAGCCTTCCATTGGGAACCTCAATCAAAATTTAAGGATGAGCATGGTGAGATTGGGATTAAGTCCTACATTGTCTCTTAATTGTTAATTTGGATTTTTACGTGGTATCCAAAACCTTTGGTCCGAGCACTGTAGGATCCTATTGTGAATTGAAATGTTCCACATCAGATCCAGATCCGAATCCTAATTTCTCACATATCCAAAAATTCCCAGTCCAGACACTTGGAGAACTTAAGCCAGTTTGGAGGGCTGGAAGGCGTCAGCTCTACAAGGACCCTCTCCCAGCACAGATTAGGAAGATAAAGGAGTCCTTTTCAATCTTTGTATCAAATCTCCCTCAACAGATTTCCAAAGCTGAGATAGAGGCAATTTTCTGGAGAGCAGAGAGAATACTTGATGTGTTCATTCCAAAAGAAAAGAGGAACAACAGCAACAGCGCTTTTGCATTTGTTAGATTTGCGACCCTTAGAGAAGCAGATAAGGCAGTAGAAAGCAGAAGGCAGATCATGGGGTGGAAAGAAAATCCAGGCCAATCTGGGTCAGTTCAGCTCCAACAATAGTGTAGGGATAAGGAGAGACCAAAGGGGGGCTGAAGTACCCTCCCCCAGTCTTAGGAGTCAGGGTAGCACCATGGGTAGTCAAGGAGCAGAAAAAATCTCTCTATAACAGCCTTGTGGGGTTTTGGGCCAAGAGCAGGTAGAAATTTGGCTACAGACCTGTTGGGGCCAGATGCCTATTAATATACAGAAGCTGGAAGAACAGGAGGTCTAGCTGCAATTTTCTTCCTCAAGTGAGGTTGAAGAGGTCCTTTTCAAAGCAGCATCTAGGGGCTGTTCATCTCCCTTCTCACTGTCGGAACGATGGATGGAAGTTTTGGGTTCTCCACCAAGCCCTACCTGGGTTAAAGTTAAAGGGCTGCCCCTTCAGGCGTGGCATGAAGGAGTTTTCAGGCTCATAGGGGATTGCATAGGTAGGACAGTGGAGATGGATGAAATGGTGGCAAACAGGTACATAAGAGGGAAGGGGAAAGTAAGAGGAAGAAAGAACAAGAAAACAGAAGCAAAAGAAGGAGGCCCGAAGGAGAGGAAGAAAGCAGAAGCAAAAGCAGGAGTTCTGAAGGAGAAGAACTAATATGCTAGAGAAATCAGTAAAGAGAGATTGAAAGTGGTAGCAGATTATTAAAGGATGTTTCTCTCAATATTTTAATTCAAAATGGTATCTCCAATATTAATGTTACAATTCTAAGTAAGCAAGAGGTCTCCTTTTCGCAGGAATCTTGATGCCTACTGACTGTAAACATAAGACGCGGTTTCATGTATGAAATTTACCGTCTACTAGATGGGCACGTACTGTCTCATCTTATAAAATGATAAGGATTAGCCACACGGGATATTTAAGCTTTCAAGAGATGATTTCTTTCTTAAAAAACCAGAGTGGGACCCTCCTATCAAAAATCTAAACAATTCAAAATTAACACTATTTTCTTTTGTGTGGCCAATTTTTGCTCCTTAATCACATTGTAAGATCGAGCATACACAAAACACAGTAAAACATAAGAGATTCATGTGTTTTGTATAATATTTCTCAATCAGGGTGGGACCGACTCATATTAATTAACTTAAAACTTAGCTACATCCAATAGAAAGGAAGTGCGTTCATGTTAAAACATTTTGATTTATAAAACGTGGGTCTTACTTTAGATTTTCCGTTGACTCACCTAGCCATCACCTAGCCATCAAGTGACAATAAGCCTTGGAGGATCCTTACTCAAACACAAGAGTCCAAGGGCCATTAACCAACGGTTCACAAGCCCTTTTCACTTCCTTTGATTGATTGCACTTGAGTACATTAGCCCCATGCGTTCCCTCGAGCACATCTGCATTGAAGGATGATAGACACCTGCCTCCATCTCTAACTATCCTGGCGATTTCTTTGCCCACAAGTCTGTGGTAGGTGTTGCAGAGGAAAGAGAAGCCAAAATGTTTACTTTCCTAATCGGCCTCTGTTGGAACAGATCTTAATCCTGGCCATCCGACATATTCTAAAGAGAAGAGATTGTCCATCGTACCTAGCAGCTTCTAGCAAACGAGTGCAGAAGACTATATATATATATATATATCCCTCACCATAGGGTGAGGGACACATAGTGGGGCAGACTTTATGATCAATATATATATCCCTCACCATAGGGTTAGTGACACATAGTGGACTTTATGATCAATCCGAACCATCCACACACAGTGGTGGAGCTACATATGTTTGAGGAGGGGCAATTTGTTTTATTTTTCTATGCTTGGGGTTTTGGACAATAACCAAACCAAACCAAACCAAGCCTTTTCCCACTAGGTGGGGTTTTGGACAATAAAGTGGGTATATTTGTCATTTTGCCCCTCCTCAAAAAGTTTTGAAGTTATGCTTCTTGGACCAACATTATGGATATAGGTTATTTCTTTCCTACATTGATGATTGTTGTACTTTGTTTTGGAGGGTTTTTTTTAGTGTATATCGATGGCTCATGGCTTTCGTACTTTTTTCTTGTAGGTCCTTTCATTTATTTTTTATTTTTTTAAATTTTGCTACATGTTCTTTTATTACTCTTTTCACTAGTTGTCCTTGAGTCCTTTCACTTTTTTTACTCCTACATCTCCTTTGACATTTCATTGTTCTGGAGAGAGGCTACAATATGGAAGTTGTGATGAACACATTGTTAGTAATCAATCAATGTAGTTAGAATTTCATATAAATTTTAAAATTGATTTGTTAAGATTTTTTGATAGAATCAATGAGCTTAAAAGTTTATATAAAATAGATTTGTGAAGATTAGTGATGGAACCAGTGGACTTTAAATTTTATGCTTAGAGTTTTAGATAGGATGACTGAGAGGTTGGAATTTTTTTTTTTTTTTTGTTATCGGTTTAGAAGTTGTAAGGTACAACATTCATTTGATCAATCACCACCACGATATGAGGATCCAATTCTAGTAAAATATAATGATAAACAATTAAAATGCTATATATCTATAGGATCCAAAATATGAAAAATCATGGAGAACAGTTGGAAAAATTCCTCATTTGTGGAATCGAGTGGTTGATTGATGTATAACTTTTTATGTTTATATAATTTTCTAATTAATTTTCAGACGCCTTTCATTTTGTGAGGGGTTTTAATTCCTCTTTTTTAATAAAATTTAATTAGTATCTTATATAAAAAGGGATAAATTTTCTTTTCTTTTTATCTTTGATTGTTAATAGAAAAAGAAATATGGCTAAGTAATTATTGACATTATGTTAGTTGACAATCTTTGCCCCCCGTGGGAGAAATTCCTGGATTACACTGGATTCATCGAGTTTTCAGTTTCCATTGATTTGAATGGACTGGATTGCCAGGTCGACGGTAAAAAAAATTCTTTAATATAAAGTCGTTAAACTTGCCGGCCACTTATGGAGGGGTTAAAGGCATGTCATTGACCCCAAACTCGATATATGGACCTATCCAAAATATCTCTTTCCATCCCCCAAGTCCCGTGATCAAGGGGCTTCATCAATTTGTTCCTCACCATAATATGGTGAGAGACTTGACAATTTTATATTAAAGAAAAAATTGACCCTCGATCCAACAGTCTAGTCCATTCAAATCAGTGTAAACTAAATGGATCAAGTGTAATTCAAGGGTTCCCACATGTGTGGATGGATCGGATTGATCATAAAGTTGGCCCCACTATGTTGCCCTCACAGTAACATGGTGAGGGATGGATGCACATAAATATTTTCCATGCACTGAAAACTCGATGGATGTGGTGTAATTCTGAAGGACAAAACCATTATATCTCAAGAACCAGAGCCCATTTTTTATGTTTAAAATAACTATTAATCATCTGAAGAAGAAAATGAACTTCCATTTCACACCCACTAAAAATGAAAACATTATTTTCCTTTTTCCTTCTTAATTTCCTATTTCTACCATTTTTTTTGCAAACGAAGAACAGATCATATCATTCCAGCAATTCAAGTCCAGCAAAAAACCCAACAAGCATACAAGCAGATTCAGAAGAATGTACCACAATAATAGATAGAACTAGGGGAATACAGGATCATAAAAAGAAGCTAGCATAAATCAAATGCTCACCATGGGGTTGGAGCTTATCTGCGTCTGCCAATGAATGTGCTCTAAACCAGTAAGTCTCGCACTCCAACAACGTGGGGCCATCCCCTCTCCTCGCCCTGGAAATCGCCTCCTTCGCCACCTCCCTCACCTTCAACACATCCATCCCATCCACATGAGCCCCCGGCATACCAAATGCAGGTCCCTTTTTCCAAATCTCAGGATCAGATGTAGCTCTAAGATGCGACATTCCTATCGCCCACAAGTTGTTCTCCACGACAAAGACTATGGGCAATTTCCATAAGGCCGCCATGTTTAGACACTCGAAGAATTGACCATTGTTGCAGGCCCCATCCCCAAAGAAGGCCACTGTCACATCATCACAATCTCTTTCCTTCATGACCTCTCTACGGTACTTGGAGGAGAATGCCGCACCGGTGGCGACGGGAATGACTTCTCCAATGAAGGCATAGCCGCCAAGGAGGTTGTGCTCTTTTGAGAACATCTGCATTGAGCCGCCCTGGCCACGGCAGCAGCCGGTAGTCCTGCAGAAGAGCTCGGCCATGACGGCTCGGGCAGAGACGCCCTTGCTGAGGGCATGGAGGTGGTCGCGGTAGGTGCTGCAGACGGAGTCGCCCTTGTTCAGGAGCTTGATGAAGCCTGTGGAGACGGCTTCCTGGCCGTTGTAGAGGTGGACGAAGCCGTGCATCTTCCCTTTGTCATTTAAACATACATACCTGGGCGCACATGGTTTCGAAGGATCGACCCAATACCATGTCTTCGTAGAGCTCCAGGCCTTCTTCTCTCGTTATCAACTGCAAGCAAAATCAAATGGAAACATGAATACAAAGAAAGATAAACAAACAAGAAAAGGTTGGAGTTTGCAAGACCCAGTTCCCAAACAGCAATAACCCAACTGATGAAATCTCCCAAACAGCAATGAGTGGGAATTAGCAAAACCCCAAATGAAAAAAAGGGGTGGAATTAGCATAATCCAATTCCCAAACAGCAATAAGTGGGAATTGGAATTGGGATACTGTTTCTTTACCGCCCCAAATGAAAATTAGGACTAACCCACTTGATGAAATGTCCCAAACAGCAATAAGTGGGAATTAGCAAAATCCCAAATGAAAAAAATGGGTGGAATTAGCAAAATCCAATTCCCAAACTGCAATAAGTGGTAATAAAATCCAATTCCCAAACTGCAATAAGTGGTAATTGGAATTGGGATATCGTTTCTTTACATTAGGACTAACCCAACCCAACTGATGAAATGTCCAATCTCAGTAACCCAATTGCCTATTTTGTGCATGAAACAAATTGCAAGAGTGATTCTGCATACATTAAAACCCAGAGTAGATCTAGAACTGAGGGAAGGGAAAATCACCAGATCTGAGGAGGAAATCTTGGATTTGACAATGCTTTCTTCACTACCATGGAGACGGGTAGTGTGGAAACATGGCGTCCAGAGGAAGCAGAAGAAGTTGGCCACCTCTGCATTTGAGAAGGATCTTGCTAGGGTTGGGAAGGAATGAGGAGGAGAAGAAGGGGGTTTTGAGCGTAGGGTTGGAGGGTTTTTCTGCTCCGGATTGAGCAGATAGAGAAAGAGGTTGGATGGCAGCTCCAGAGGCAGACATTTTTATTTTGATAAAGAGATTTTTGAGAAATACAGAGAAAAAGACAAAAACCCTCACAAAGTGAATTGAAGGTAAAAGGTCACTTCTATGTATGTAGTAGCAGGTCTGTTAAACTGCCGGCCTTGGGTTTTAGGAATCCTATCCACACGTAGGGGTGTATAAGAAAATAAAAAACTGCATAACCGAGAAGCGGTTAATAATTGTATTTCAAGATTAGGTTACAACTATTAAAATCCAGTGCAATGCGCGGATTGCGGAACCACCTAACGCACAGATTTAAATAAATTATTTTTATTAAATTTATTAATTAGTAAACTTTTGAGCCCTTTTTGTTGCTAATTTGATTTTTATGTGTTTTTCTAGATGTTTTATTATTTACGTGAGGTGTAAATGGAGTTTGATGAAACATGGACACGTGTAAAAAATAAATAAATAAATAAAAGACATTTTATGGAATGATTTAGGCTTGTAATTTTGGCCTAATCTTGGCTTGTTTTTTTACCCATAAGTCTGAACTGGTTTAGAATTATAAGTATGGACTAATTCTGGATTGACTTTAATCTTTAATTCTGACCTGATTTGGACTGCCATTTTGGCCTGAGTTAGACCCAAAATTTGGCCTAATTTAGACCCAATATTCTGTTTTGAATTAAACCCAAAATATGGCCTAATTTACACCAAAAAAGCTGGCCTGGTTTAGACCCAATCTATCTTGAATTAGATCCAAAATCTGGCCTTATTTAGATCCAAAATTTGGCCTGAATTTGACCCAATATATTTGTCATTAATGAGCTGAAACTATGACCAATTTCAGTCCCTTTCAGGCCAATAATGACAGAGTTTACTAAGGGAAATATGGGCAAATTGTAACCCAATAATGAGACAGTTTGCAATTTCAGTTTGAGCTAAAACCCATTTAGAGAATACAATTTGAGTCAAGTCTTAGCCCATTTAGAGAAACCAATTTGGGTAAAGTTGTAACCCATTTGTAATCCCACCATAGACCAATGTAGACAATTAAGTTAGAATCTAAATTCATTCTCTGCTTGGATAAATTTAACACATTTGTTGATTTGGGCCACTCTTACTGAATAGATTTATAATTTCAAACATGATTTGGGCCACCAAATGCACAGACCCCTAGCAAATAGTGGGGTCTTAAAAATCTATCCATAGATTTGGAAAAATAGAGATGTGAATTAATCTATTCACAGATTATAGAAATTCCCAATTTGATTATTTGGAATAATTATTTTTAATGGAACATAATGCAAATTTGGAACGCAAGAAATGTCAAAGGGCATTTGGCATTTGGAATACTCACTTTTTAAGCATTTGGAGTTCTTGTGTCTTGAAGCCCTTTTTTCATTTAGCCTGTTTTTTTCAATTTTTTTTACGGGTGATGCAATCTGTTTATATGGAAATTATTTTTTTTAATTTTATTTACTGATGATACGATCATAATCTGTTTTTATTGAGATCCCTTTTTTTTTCTAGGGGATTGTGAGCGGAGAGAGTAGATGGAGGGGGGACAGTGCATGCACCCCTTAGGGATAATGAGTCTGCTATCTCCTTCAAGCATTCCCTCGCTTTAATTAATCGAAACCCTGAATACAACTTAGGTGGGCTAGAATCCCAAGCAGCCCTCTCCCTCCCTTTCTGGATGATCTCTGCATATGATGTATTTCAGTATAGTTAATTATGCTTTATACTAAACTCATTAGAAAAGTATCCATATCAATTCATAAAGAATACGTGAATCTGAATCAATTAAGGATATGTAAATATGGATGACCATTACAATTTCATTTTATCATGTATTTTTAATGCACCAAAAGTAAATTATACTTGATAAATAACATAACAATATCTGTGACTTACTTTCACATCTTTTTCATGATATTTATTTATTTATTCATTCATTTTTTTTCTCTTTTTTTTCTTTTCATATATGTTTTAGAGTTTTGATGAGTTCCAACAAAAAAAAATGCACTATACATACTTTGGTATCTTGTGAATTACAATACACTTTCTAGTGTATTTAGGTAGCTAAATTATTTTTCATTAGCTAATATATTAAGATAAAAATTGTAATTTTTATTATCATGTTATTAAACTTTCTCCTCAATTTGTTTCAAGGTAGGACTAAAAATATAATTAAGATATTGGAGGCAACTAGAGTGATAAGGTAAAAGTTGTATACTTATATTCTTATATAAAATTTATATTTTTTATTTATTTAAAAGTTTTGATAAATATTTCCATTTATATATATAATTTCTTAAGAAGGAGGGGCTCATAGCTAGTTATAGCTGTTCTATCAGAGTCATTAAAAACAATTAAAATACAAAATATTAGCAACATTAGTACTTGAAATGTCCAAAATTGTCCCAAGCCACTCAACTTATATTCAAGTGTATGTTGGTCAGGGCCGCTCATAAAGAGATCTTTTTTGCCATTGTTAAAATAGATTGAGTTGGAGGGAGATTGCATTGTAAATGAGAAAATAATAATTGAAATGGTATAGTCAAAAGTTAAAGGATGAGAACTGGAATTCGATACACGCTTTACACATAGAAATCTTTTTTTTTCTTTTTTTTTTTATAGATGATATGATCCTAATCTGTTTTTATTGGATATGTTTTTTTTTCCAGGGGCTTGTGCCCAGAGAGATCGAGGGGGAAGGGTTCATCTCATGCTTTGAGACAAAAAAAAAAAAAAAGGCGAGAGGCATTGTTGCTACAATGAAGATGGAGTTGCAGGCTGACTATGAAGATTGATGTTGCTACTGGAGTACCTGTCGTCGGTGCCAGGTATTCTAAAAATTCAGGTATTCTAAAAACTCAGACTCAGTGTCCTCTTCCTCTTTCTTCTGTTGCTCCACTATTTCTCCTCCTCCTACTATCAGTCCATTTTTTTTTCAGGGGCTTGTGCCAGAGAGAGTAGATAGAGGGGGGAGGGTTCCTCTCTTGCTTTGAGACGAAAAAACGTAGGTGAGAGTCGATGTTGCTACAACGAAGATGGTGTTGCAGGCTGACTACGGTGTTGCTGTTGGAGTACCTGTCGTCGGTGCCAGGTATTCTAAAAATTCAAACTCAGTGCCATCTTCCTCTTTCTTCTGCTGCTCCTCTATTTCTCCTCCTCCTGCTATCAATCCATTTTTTTTTCACT
This sequence comes from Cinnamomum chago, assembly GCA_038049695.1. Classification (NCBI taxonomy): domain Eukaryota; kingdom Viridiplantae; phylum Streptophyta; class Magnoliopsida; order Laurales; family Lauraceae; genus Cinnamomum; species Cinnamomum chago. Next base: position 71,328,743 of record CP142454.1, on the reverse strand, counting down.
CCATTTTTTTTTTCAGGGGCTTGTGCCAGAGAGAGTAGATGGAGGGGGAAAGGTTCCTCTCTTGCTGTGAGACGAAAAACGTAGGTGAGAGGTGCTGCTGGAGTACCAGTCCTCGGTGCCAGGTATTCTAAAAACTCAGAGTCAAACTCAGTGCCATCTTCCTCTTTCTTCTGTTGCTCCTCTATTTATCCTCCTCTTGCTATTAGTCCACTTCTTTTTTTTTTCCGGTAGAATCTGTATTTGGAGTTGCTGATCAGTTACGTAGTAGGTTATTTTTTTTAAAGAAGTTATGGGGTCAGTTAGTGAAACTGGAAAAACTGCAGAGTGGGGTTGATGACGTGTTTATGCATGTAGGCAGACAGGTGTTACAATACTAAGGGAGACTGCATTCCCTTAGTATAATAGATTATGGTTATTAAAATAAAAGAATTACATTTCGTGATTTGGTTATAATTCTCAGTATTGACTCACGGTTATTAACTGAATCAAACCGTAAAATGTGGTTCGGTTAACCATACCGTTATACTAATAATAAAATAAATAAAAGGGCCTAAATGAAATATGTATATAATTCTTAACTTAAGTGTACACTTGATTTTTGACGGTTTTTCCGGATACGGTTTGGTTACAGTTTTTAACAGTTAACCACGGTTCGGTTTTTAAAGGTTTTTCCGGATACGGTTACGATTACGGTTTTTAAAACTAAAAACCATAATTCACGGTTTGGTTAACGATTCTCCTAAAATGAACGGTTAAATGAACTGTAACACCCCAAATCTTCAGTATATGTAGGGTCGGGCTTGGACTGTCCAAAGCCCTCAAAGGGCCTATACTACCTAGGCCCCTACCCCACCCTCGAGGGTCAAGGCCAGGTCAAGACATGGCACACGGCTTCAAGAAAGGAAAATAATAGTTTTTTTAATTTTTTACTTTATTATCAAGACTCAAGTGTCAACCAAGCATTATCTTGTCTAACCTCAATTACAAAGGAACCATAAAGAAAACAATTGGAGAATATAAGTGGTCTCTAAAAGCCTTTTTTTTATTAGACAAAATCATGCCTACTTTGGTGACTTGGGTCCTATACATACGATTTTATTTCTTTTGTCATAAAAGGAAAATGATTAAAGAGTTTGATTTATTTTATACCTCTCACAAAATCTCCAAGTACGAAATCATTTTAGTAGTGTCTTCTTTGAAAATTATAAACAATTTACATTAACAAATTATCAATCGACATTATTTTCAATTGAACACTAATTTGCATGACTATTAAGCTTGTTGGATCTCGGTCACAAAAATATGTGTACTTAAAAAATAATATTAGTTTAGACTTTTAAAGATTAAGAGTTATAATTATCTAATAAAAAGGATATTTGAATCATCCTATATCCTTAAAGTTCCATGCATATATAAACTACCTCTGTGAATTGGTTGGTATCCCAAATAATTCTATGGAACTACCTCTGTCAAAGGGCTTTTCTTATAAACAAAAGCCCTCATTATATATACATATATATAAATAAAATTAGAAGGGCCAGGGCCAGGGTTGGGCCTGGATGGTACTGTCCAAGCCCAGTCATCAAATTTCAAGGCCTATAAAAAAATTGTCTAAGCCTGACCCTAGGGCCCTAGGGCTTTTCTTATAAACAAAAGCCCTTATTTCAAGGGATTTTTGAGGGCCGGGCCACCTTGTCTCAAGGCAAAATTGACAGGCGTGCTTGTAAGAGAGAAGAAAAGGAAACTTTTTTCAAAAAGTCAATCTCTCATTCCATTAATAATCCATAAATTCGAAGAATTCCTCCACATACCACAAAATGACAAAAAGTCATTAAAATGTGGATTTTGAGATTTTATACTTTTTAAGATGACCCTTCTTCTTTTTTTATTAGCTAAAAGTTACCGTTTACTTTGAATTTATTTTACAAGTAAATTGCCAAACGGGCTATCGAAGAAGTGACATGGTTTTCAAATTCTCAACACACCCTAAGTGGGGCCCACATGCATGCAACTTCAAGTGGCTCATCAGGTAAGGGACATCTCCATGCCCCATTTAGACAGATGCATGTGTGCTACCTGTGCTGGAGACACCTTTGCTCGCGAGGCAATTTGCATGAAGGTCTCCCTTTTTCTTCCCTCTCTCGATTGTTCCTCTCACCATCTTCCTCTGAAAAAGAAAAAAGAAAAACTCACTCATCTCCATCTCCAAATAAGGTTTTGGTAAAAATATTGTGTTATTCTGTTCTCTTCCTCTTCTTTCCCCAAATCCTCTCTCTCTCTCTCTCTCTCTCTCTCTCTCTCTCTCTCTCTCTCTCTCTCTCTCTCTCTCTCTCTCGTTTTTTCCTTAGTTTCTGCATCAGCCCATCACTAAATCCCAGCAACTCAAAGATTTTCCAAATTCTTCATCTCAGGTATGAGATTGTATTTCTTTGTTTTCTTCTTTTGAAATATTTGTTTGAAGGTCGAATTGTATTCTAGGATTCTTGATTATTAGATGTTTGTTTTGGATTGTAAGGATTGAAGATTTTTTATTTTTTTATTGGGTCTTTTATGTGTATGTAAGGTTTATTTGAGTGTTGGAGAATTCATTGGGTAATGGATAAAATCTGGAATTCAATTTATAATGTATTTTATAGATGGACTACCCAGATTGAAGATTTAAGAAGAAAAATCAAGAAAATAGAAGTTACTATGGGCACTCGAGAGGATGCTTCACCCCCACTCGAGCGGACCCACACAGAATGTCAAGCGCTCAAGCGGACCCATCTTGTGCTTAACCTGGATACACGAGGAGCAAGTTTTCCAGACACAAAAACCTCATTCGCTCGAGCGGACCCTTCCTGCGCTCGATCGGACATGCGCAAAATTAGAATCCTGATTCGGAAAACACTTCCTAATTTCTCTCGGAATGCTAGTTTGAGTAATATAGCTCTATAAGTCTTGAGACACGAATTAAAGCCTATATATGGCTTTCCTCTCTCAATTCTAGGGTACCTCTCTCCCATCCAAAACCTAGAGATCAAATTGAGAGATATTTTTCTCCAAAGCTTCATCAAGTTGTTGTGCTGTAGTTCAAAGTCTTTGGAGCTTTTTCTTGCTACTCTTTCGCGGTAGATTCATTTTGAAGAGGCATTCAAGGTGGTTGGCTCAAGCACAATGAAGGTGTATGGTGAGTAGTCGGCAAGAGCAGAGTAGTCCTTAGGTTGAGTTGCAACTGAAAAAGGGTTGTGAGTTTTCTTATAACTTTCAATTCATTAGTGCTTGATTCGTCTGTTGGCCTAGACGATAAGGCTCCTAGTTTTTTCCCGAGTAAGGCTTTACACGTATAAACCTTTGTGTCTCCTTCTCTTTATGGTGATTTTTTAATTGGAATTAGGATTAATCACTAGTTTAAAAACTTGTTTGGGAATCTAATAGAGACCTTAGCTTGTGTCTAGGCCCGATTTTTCACTGTATTTGTAATCTTGTTCATGAGAGTTTTTTTGGAAAAGTCATGGGGTTTTCTCTTTATGGTCATCGGGATTTATGGGGATCTTTTTATTTTAATTTTTTTACTTTATGCACTTCGGTTTCATTTATTATTTACATTACTTGATGGATAGTCTGAGATTAAGACATGGCATTATATATTTTTTAATTAAAAGGTATGGGAATTTTCACACCTTGTGTTAGAGGGCATGTACAGTAGGATCAGATGATTTCCCACTTTTTTCATATTGATGATGAGGGGAATGTTTTTTTTTTTAGACAGCAAGGATCTTTCTAAAGTCAAATTCATATGTTTTTTTGGTTTTTGTCCTGGATTTCTACGTTGGATGTAGGGTATTGTTTTTGGTATTTGTTGGTTTGTTTTATTACTCTTTTGGGCTGGGGTAGTTCTTGAATTTTGCCTTGTTTTTTCAGGGTTTTGGATTTCACCTTTGAAATTGTATCTTTCTGTTTGATTTTTGGAGAAATTGTGGTTAGGGAGTATCTGCATTTTCTTTGTAGACAATTAGGGGGAAAGGAGTTGATGAAATTTCATTTTATTAATTTCTTCATCAGGTGCCTTTTTTTTCTTTTTTTTTTCTTTTTAAGTTGTACTGTTTGTATTTTTATGGATGGGATGGGAAGAATTCTAAAACTTTGGGCGTATTGAATTTGAAAAGCACATCACTTCTTCCCCTCTATATAAGGGCAATAGATGTTTGTGAGAGAACATGTTTAAAATTGAGTAAATCCACTCAATTATTATTATATATTAGTATTATTCTTAGTTTCTTTGACATCTTTGGTTTTGCCGAAGTTGCAACCGGTGTGGATATTAGAAAAAGGGTTCTGACGAATATTGTAAGGGATTCAGTGTTTGAATTTAATGAAATTTTGAAAATCTTAAATGGTAAACAGAGAAAATTAAATCTTGAATATGAAATGAAGATTGTGCAGACCATTAGATATTCTCATGTGATTGTATGCACCTCTTCTTCGTTCTTTTTTTCCCAATCTTGTTTAATGGACTTAGTGTGATACGTACCTATTATTTAATTTCAGTATGTTATATTTTATTAGAATGGTTTATTTAGAAATTAGTTTTATTAGGATTCTTAATTGTATTTAAAATAGTACTGTCAAGATTGTATGTAAATATACTTTATGTATGTAGAAGAGTAGAGAGATAGTGGGTTAGTGGAGTAGTGGTATAGTTATTTTAACAGTTATGAAATATTTATAAATATTTTTAGATGTTGTATAGTTGAAGAAATGAATGAAGAACAATTCAAGGCTTTAATCTTGTCTTAGGAGTTGTGATTCTCCTCGAATTGATCCTTATAAGGTCTCTGTCCCTTTCGAAGTGGACTCTTTATTTCCTAATCTAACTTTCTATTTTATTTTTATTTTATTATATAAAAGGTTATGTATCATAGTGAGATTTGATTAGAAGTGGCAAAACACAATAATACATGCGTTTACAGTTTAAGAACGAAAAAGGGACATATGCATGTTAGCCGCATCACTCCCACAACTCATTTAATGGTGTGAGTGCCTAAAAATTACGAACTAAGATTAGATGAGTGTGAAACTTATGATTATGCTGTTTAAGCTTCTTTGGGGGAGATAAATCGCCTTGGTACCTGAAAGGGAAGGAGAAAAAGATATTAGAGACCCTGACTGCCATCAGCCGAAGGCTCTCCGATGCCTGAGTTAGTGTTATCACTGAACAAATGATGGAGAAGAGATGCAAGTATGCTAGTATTGCATGTTAAGGCGTTATCAGGCATGATATTTCGTACCCCAGAAGGGATTGGGATCCTTGTATATGTAGAGATTTCACCTGGCGCACCCTTAGTGGGGGTAGGTGGAGATACTGTCTGGTCGAATCAAGAGATGGCCTCTCTCATTAATATGGATGTGATTGATCAAGACGCCACCTGATCATTATCCGGCGCCTGTCTTGTCTGTCAGCACATTCTGTAACTTAGCCGTAACTTTATGGAAGTACAATCATAGTCTAGTACTCATTTCTGTGGACGTACCGAGCTGAAGATGATACTGAGACCAGATTTAGATGCATTCGGGCACTACTGCCGATGTGCCTTATACCGAGACCGAGATGAGCCTAGTCGGTACTCTTACCGAGGCTAGCTCAAGCTTGGCGCTAGCTGACACTGTTTGCCGAGTTGAGATGAGATGTCTAGCTGGTACCGTTACCGAGCTAGATGAATCTTGGCACTTCGGCCGAACTTGGATGCTGAGGTCGAGATGAGCTGAGCCGGTATTGCCACCGAGACTAGCGTAATCCTACTCTTAGGAAAACACCCCACACAATTGCCCCCTACCTCGTGACCTCTTGGAGTTCTTCAACTTTTTGAAGTCGGGAGCTAAGTATCGTGTTGAGAGTAACTGAGGTATCAATTTGAAATTCATCTCGGTGTTGGCTGATGACATTTGATCTTTTTCATGAAGTCTGTTTGCCTTCCTGAAACAATAAATAGCACGTCAGCGACGCTTCGTTTGCCCGAGGTGATAAATAGCATGCTGATGTTTTTTGCCTTCCCAAGGTAATAAATATAGCGTCTGAATCTCTGTGCGAGATGAACTGGCAGTGCCATGTGTCTCCAACTGGTTGGTCGTTCAGCGAAATCGAAGCGATGCGTGCCTTCAGAAATTTGAACGGGCGCCATTCCGTTTATAAATAGGGATTTTCCTCCTTCGTCTCTTCGCTTTGGCATTCATCAGAGAAAGCTCTGCTGCAAGAGAGGAGAAAAACCCTGCCGGAGCCCTGTTGGAACTCTGACTTAGTGAACCGGAGTCCGGAGATTGTCTCTTTTCTGGGAGTCTTCCTCCCTGTCCCTGTCTTTTGCGCACCACCTTTTTCTGTTTAGGGGTTCTGCTCTAGGGTTTAGGGTTTCTGTTTCTGCCATTTCCGGTATCTCCATCTGTAGAAAAATGGGATCTTATAGGAGTTGGGCGGAGACCCCTGAGGCCATGACTGATTTCAGGGAGATGTATGGGATCCCAGAGGATGTCCCAACCAAACTGGATAACCCTAAGAACCTCTTCGAGGGTTACTCCTTCCCGGATGGTTGGATGCCATTCCCGTTAGTTTCAATAATAAAGGCAGGGGTTAGGTTCCCCTTCCACCCTCTGCTTAGGGCCTGCTTGGCGACATGGCACCTCGGCCCATGCCAGCTGATGCCCAATGACTACAAGGTTATAATGGGTGTCGTCGAGCTCAACAAGATATTGGGCATTAAACTCGGTGTCCATGACATCGAGGACGTATATGACCTCTACAAGACCGCCGGGGACGGTCATAGTTATTATCTCCGGGGGAAGCCGAAGTTGGAGCCCTTCGTCCACGACTCGAATGTCGCGACCCCGGAACGGATCCCCGGGCCCGCGACGTCGTTTTGATATTCGATTACACTGTCTACTGTTTTCCCACAGGTTCCCGCGATGAGGATTCCCAAAGACACGCGAAATCTAACTCACACGATCAAGTATGCGGAAGCGTATAGTAAAACACATCAAGCTGAGCACCAATAAAATATTTAAGTGCCATGACAAATAATAACAAGACACAGTATCAAAGAAAGAAGCTAACATGGCATTCCCATTAATATTCAAGTTATGAGACTAATTCAAAAGTGAGTTAAGTTTTGTTACAATTCCATAAGAAGCCAACAGAGGCTAATATACATCTCAAAATATAACAACAGAAACCCCAACAAAAGATGACGAGACTCAAGAACCCGCCCGACGTCTAGATGACATCGTCGGGCTGCCACTCTCTCACAGGGGTTCGCTCACAAGCCTCCTCCTGACGCTCCTCCTCAAAGGTAACGTCTCCTGCACCTGGGCACCAACAAACAAGGGTCAAACACGACGGTTTGGCAGGTAATCAATTTAGGTGCAAGCATGAAACAATAGTATTTAAGAAAACATATGAGTAAAACCTTGATTAAAATACTACAATAACTGAGGTATATTTTCGAGAATGCGAACAAGGCTGAGATACCAAAACAAACTAGCATGAATACATAATATATCATGAATAGTCACCATCAACAAAGAGCCCATCCTTTCTCTATCATTTATGTAATGAAAAGAGCAAGCACGCACGACAAGCACGATATACATAATATAAGCACGACACGATTCCCACATATACGGGGATTTCCGGCCGCGAAACCGGACACGCACGATGTGTAATAAATACACGACCAGTCTGCAGACAGTCCACATGTTTAAAGACCCCCAGACAGTGGATCAAACCGAAAGGGCAGTCTAAGCTCAGTGGTGTTTACTTAGTTCATGAATGCACAAAACACGCGAAACACTATCAAAACATGTCGAGATAAAAAGGGGAAAATAACTTATCAAGACACGATAAACACGACTAGCAAGGGCATAATTAATATGCATAACACGCTTAGGAAGTGATCCCCTTTTTCTTGAAACACGTCTTCAAAACGAGCTTGTACTAAAACTTCAAAACGAGTACACGATGATATTCATTATATCGAAACCGAAGTACGCATACAAAGCCTATCAAGCTCATGCAAGAACCTTTGGTTGATCGTTGTGCAGTCGAAGCCCAGATGTTGGAATTTAAAACAGGATTGGTGCCCCGGAGGTTCAAGGACATCTTGGGTTTCGTGTGCACAATATCAGGCTAAAGGCCACTTAACATGTTCTAGTTTTCATTCTTTCAAAAATCTCTTCAAAACAGGAAATTTGGCAATTTCAGTCACCTCGCGGTCAGGTGTCGGCTAGCCGAACTAGGGTTTAGCGGCTAGCCGCCAGCTGACCGACAAGCTGACCGCTGGAAACCCAGGTTCAGTGCAACCCTCTGGAAAAGGAACCGAACTCACTGCGGTTAGCTCACGGTTAGCCGAACTGGGACTTGGCGGTTAGCCGTAAGCTGACCGTAGGGCTGACCGCTGAAACCCAGTCTGAAATGTGGCTCTCGGGAAAAGGAACCGACAACGCGTGGTTGGACAGCGGTTAGCCGAGATGGGGTATGGGGCTAGTCGCTAGCTAACCGACAAGCTGACCGTAACTCCCTGTCGAAATATCAGCTTCTAGAAAAGGAACCGCCGAGTTCGGTCAGCTCGCGGTTAACCGAAATGAGGATTTCGGCTAGCCGCCAGCCGACCGACGGCTAACCAAACTGCACGGGAAAATGCAGTCCAGTTCAGATTTTTACATTTCTTCCTTCCTTTCTTCTTGTTCCTCATTCCACTTATACTCCCTGAGCCTACATGCTCTCCAAGGGACAAAGCACACATTTTTCTCAATTTCAAACATTCAATCCAAGGAAAATATGATCATGGAACTTATAACAAATCAAATGCACAATTTTTAAAATGACAATGGAAATCAAAATACACATGCACACAAAACCTATAAAGATTACTTGCCTTGACCAATGCTAAAAATACTCCTCTTCAAGCACTTCCTCAGTTAATCCCACACTACAAGAAACCCAAGGGAAAATCACACAACTCACTCAAAAATGGAAACAAGGAACCCATTTTAACAAAAGGGTTTGAAAACATGAAAGACATGATCTTAGAGAACTAAAAAGACTTCATGGAAAACAAGGGTTAAAACTCTTACCTAACAATGGCCAAACAAGAAGAGATGAAGAGCTTGTCTCAAAAGAATTTCAAGAAACTTGTATGGATAGAGAGCTTGCAAAGAGATGAAGAAGATGATGATTTTGGAATTCTTTTTGGAGCTTTCTAGCTAAAGCATGCAAGAGGAATGAAGAGGAAGAGAGAAAGGTTTTCCTTGCCCTAGGTCCAGAAATTGCAGAGATTTGGGATTTTAGAATGAAAAGAGTAGAGAGGGAAAGAGATGAGTTAACTTAAGGCACTTGCAAGTGGGGCCCATATGACTTGAACTTTGAAATGACAAAAACATGATCTTGTGGGCCTTGGATGACTTCGACGAAGAAGAATAAAACGATCGTCGAAATATCTAGCTTCCAAAAAGTATATTTTTGACATGGTTTTGAGATCTCGAAATTTGTGTCCAGATTTGTGCATAAAAGACAATTTTACCCTCTTTCATTCAAATGAAATCAAAATCACAATCACACGGAAACCGACACGATCTTCCCAAGCTTATACGTGCACTCAGGCCTTCCTGAGTGTGTCTGACTAATACTAACGTTCTCAAAATTCCCCAAAGCTATGTCCAAGACTAAACTAATTACTTCTAACCCAACAATAACTAAACCCACTTAGGACTAAACACATACTAATCGCACACTAATCGACTAGGTCTGGGTCGGGGTCTAACACCGAAGGACTCAAATAGACATGCTGGGGACGATAGTCTGTTCGTCTCTAGTAACTGAGAGTTCAGCAAGGACGAGACCGAGACGGAGAAATTGTACAGGATTCATCGACACTTCGGGGTTCCTCTAAGTAATTACCGAGCTCAGAGTGTTCTCATTTTCTTCCTTCTTTTGTTCTGTCGAGCTGATGTTATCTTTTGTCGTGCAGAGATCAGCCAGAGGAAGCTGGGAGCTGAGTGCGCCGGCTGGAAGCGGAATGACAGCTAACTGAAACTCGTGCGCGAGTATCAAGGCCATAACGGGCGAGCTACCTGGTCCTTGCTCGGATACGAACCGAGGTACCACACTTACATTAAGAGGAAGGAGCTCGTGCCCGCCAGCTCGGAGGCTGCTGATTTGGCCCAGCTCGTTGAGAGCTACTCGTCCCCCTCCAATCGTGAAGGAGAAAGGGGAGAGGAGATGGAGAAAAGACGCCCTGTTGTGAAGATGAAAGACCTGGGGGCGAAACTTTTTGGAGGTCGAGCTCCTTCCTCCTCTGCAGTCTTGGAGAGCGCTGGGGCTCCTGCTGTTGGTGCTGTTATTGCCACCGGCATTGTTGCTGGAACTGCTGTTGCTAATGCTGGTCCAGCTCGGTAGCGCCCCGCCGAAACCCCAAGAGAGGGAGGCCGGGCTGAGAAGAGGTCGCGATCTGAGGGCCGTGGCACTAGAGCTCGGCAGCACCCTACCGGAGAAGCTAGAGAGAAAGCCCCGGGGGAGAAAAGGCACCGGGGCGATGGCTCATCAGAGAAGGGCCCTGGGCAGGCCTCGGCTCCTCAGCCGGTGGGGGCGGCTTTGTGGAGGCCAAGCCTTTAGTTTGGGCCTGGGAGGCCCATGACGGTGGAAGACTGTCTAACCAGCAGTCTTTCAGTCGTTACCGCTCTCGCCAACGCGTGTGCCATGCCGTTCGACATGCAGAGGCATAAGGGAGCGGGCGTTGTGACGTTGTTGGCCTCGTCTCTGCAGTCGGTCTTCTCGGTAAGTTTTCAACACAAATCTCTGAGTATCTTTCAGTTTTGCTGGCTTTTCTTCTTGTATCTCTTCTCAGGTTGCACAGTGGGTTCAGGTGGTCCTAGAGAGGGCCCGTGAATGTGGCTCCAAGGTCGAAAAACTGGAAGCAGAGAAGAAGAAACTCGCTGCGGCCTTGGATGGGAGTAGCTAGGAGCTGAAGGAGGCGGAGGAGAAGATAAATAGTCAGGGGGTAGAGCTCGAGTTCGCGCTCAACGAGCTCAGTAATGTGAAAGCCGAGACCCACAAGTTGAAAGGTATAACTGTGGTCAAGGTTAAGCGGATTCTCGCACTTGAGGCAGAGCTGGTAAAGCGGGATGCCAAGCTCGAAATGGTGAACAAGGAGAAAGCCGACCTTCAAGCCTCGCTCCAAGCTGAGATTAAAACATGTTTCCAGGATGAGGTGGATGCGGCTATAAGAGTACGAGGCCCAAGTCGAGAATATCAGCTCGGCGCTGTTCGAGCTCGGGTGTCGAGCTGCACTGAAGAAGACAGGGGTCCCAAAGGATCATCCTGTCTATCAGGACCTGCCCAAGTTACTCGCTCCGAGCCTGAGCCGAGTTTTGCCCCCACTACTGAAGCTGCTGCGGAAGCTGTCCCGACTCCGCCTGAGGCTGCTCCCCAAGCCACTACGACTGAGCCCTTTGACTCAACATCGAGGTTACTGATTCTTGAAGCATTTTTTATGTACTTTTTTTCTCTTTTTATTCTTTGTGAAAGTGTAAAGATCTTTGTAACTATTCTTTTCATCAGTGAAATAGAATTCTTTCTCCATACTTGTCTTCTCATTTCTTTTGATAACATTATGTGTGCTTGATTTTTGTTCCATAATTGGGTTCTTAGCATAAACGCCTGACTTTTGACCAAGTAGTTGAGTTCGGTTCAGTAACCGGAACTGAGTGACTATTGGGCAAAAAATGACTTCGGTTCCATAACCAGCAGTGACTTAGGGAAATCAAACTTAGTTCAATAACCGGAATTCCAATTACACTAAAGTTTAAATAATTTTAAGAAGTACCTACACCTTCAGAGATAGAAAACTTTTAGCAGGTTTCGCAACCAAACTAGATTCTCATAGGAAGTCATCAGGTCCTTCGACTGCATAGTTGGTTCCATAACCGAACCAGGATAGCTGTCGAGTTCCATCACTTGGCGTGTTGCGCATTTGGTCTTGTGACCAGGCTGACTGGTTTTGTAACCGAGCCGAGATTTTGGCCGAGTTCCATAACTGGGTGCTCTGTATAACTGGTTCTATAACCAAGTCGTAGTCTCTTCCGTGCTAGTGCTGTCATTGAGCTGAGATCCTTGCCGAGTTCCATAACTGCGGCACTGTATACAGCTGGTTCTGTAACCGAGCTGTAGTCTCTTCTATGCTAGTGTCGTCACCGAGCTGAGACTCCTGCCGAATCCATAACTGCGGCGTTTTGTGCAGCTGGTTCTGGAACCGAGCTGTAGTCCCTTTCGTGTTGGTGCTGTCACCGAGCCGAGACTTCTGCCAAGTTCCGTAACTGTGGCACTCTGCTGTAAGGTCCAGGACTTTACTGGGTCGGTTGGGCCCAATAGTAGGCCCGTTGATCCATTTATTTTGTAATTATTATAATTATTTATATTTTAGATATTTAAGTGGGTTTAGATCATGAGCGAGTTTCTTCTGGTGTTAGAGTAGTGTCTGCGAAGTTTCGTTCGACTCTGAGTGCATTTGATCCTAGTAAGGGGTAGTTTGCAAATTTAGGGAAAATTGAGTGTTTTTCAAAAAGCTCCAAACGCCGTGATTTTTGGGTTCATTGGAAAGGTCTCGTCGCGCTGATCATTTTTGTCTCCTGGCTCATCGCGATCCGACGATCAGAAACCCTTCAAGTGGTCCATTTCTTCATCGGACCCACTTAAGGGCAATTCAGTCATTTCTCCCTCCCTTCTTCTTAAACAGGGATTAACCCTAATCTCTTAATCATCTCTGCAACGAACAAGAGCTACAGTAGCCCTTTTTCTTCCCTCCATCTTCTCAAAGTCCAGAACTCCCTCGGGAGGAGATCATCTCGAAGATCCGAGCCGCACATCTTCTTCCCCTCGATCTCCTCTCTCCATTGATATCAGTTGGTAAGCCTTTTCCCATCATCAACTTTTCCTTTCATCTTCTCTTTTGTTTAGATTAGGTTGAATCTTGATCTTTTTCCTTTCTTCCTTCTTCTCGGTGTTCTAGATTACGTTTGGTTGGGTTAGATTCGTGGTTAGTGCGGTAGAAGGTTTCTCCTCGAGTTCCCCAATTTCTAATCATCTTCTTGGTTGAGTCAAGTAGATATGCGATTTATAATTGATCATTGTCTGTATTGTTTTTTATTGATTGCAATGATATTCATGTTAGATTTCCCTAAATTCCAAGCTTGTTGTTGATATGGTATTGGGATTGACATTGTCAGGTTAGGTTTGGGGATTTGGGTTTAAATTAAATTGTAATTGGTAAACTTTAATGTTAAATTTGATATAATGGAAGTTAAATGATGAATGTAATGAAATGGGAGCATGGAGGCTCGTTTCCTGCAAATTAGCCATGGATTGGTCGGAGGAAAAAGGAGAGAAAAACCCGTTTTTGGGGTTCAGGTCGTACAGTGCCGATCGATCGGACTTGCAGACCGATTGATCGGACTGAAATTGGTCTCAGTTAACTGAGACGGATCTCAAACCGATCGATCAGACCTCTTTGTCCGATCAATTGGATGACATTTTTCTAACAGCAATTGGAAACTTCGAACACTTGTAACTTTTAATTCACCCGTTGGATTTCTACATACAATATACCGTTGGAAAGCCCTTGAGATGTAGAATCCAATGGTTCTAGTTTCATCACGATCGGAGGTCGGAAAATGATGAAAATACTCAAATTATTGATTCAGTCTATGTTTTATTAGAAATGAGACCAGTAATTTAGGTTTGGGCCTTAGATATTGGAAACCATGAACCTATTATCACTTGATCATTAATGAGGATTAAATCGTAGCACGTGGCTTGGTGTGCTTCGATAGGTTGTCTAGGTATTCGTGTATTACACATGGTTTAACTGAATGCGTATAGAATTGTTTCGACATATGCTTAACATGATTGTACACCAAGGAATTCCCGTAGAAGCATCGTTGATTCAATTTTCACATGTACTCCGCTAAGACATGTAGAGTACATGGATGACACCACTTGCCTAGGTTTGGATTGTAATTCCTCATTGACTTGTGAATTGCATCCGTTGTTATAATTCATTGTATACTCTTTCTTGGCATAAAACACTTAACTAATTATGAAACATAAATCCTTGTAGGACTAGGAGATGGACCTGACTTAGAATGTATCGTAGGAATCTTGTGTTATACATTTGGTAAACATGACTGGCAAGTAAGGAAGGGGTTATCAAGTGTTGACTTGTCTTGTATTATTTTGAATGAGATAATCCCTATGAACATGTCTTGTACATTGATCTAGCTAGGCTTGCTTGTCTTGGTCTATTCTCGTGTCAACACCACTTGTTGAGTTCATGAATTTACGCATTTACGCATCATATTAAGATGAATTAGATATTTAATTAGGTGATTTGCATCATTATTCATCTAATTTCATCATTTCACGCATTTTCACCTAGGAACCTGAGTTTTCATACTTTTCATACATTTTCTGCATTAACTTAGAATGTTTTGCAAATTTTCTCCGAAGAGTCCCAGTTGGTGTAGAACTCTGTCTGGATGGGTCCCGCTTCAATATGGGCTTTTCACTATTTAATGTGTTAAATTAGAATGTGCAGAAAATGAGAATTGCAGACCTATGTCACGGAGTCCACTTTCAAGCACACATAGTTATCCTAGGCCCTGCATTGTTGAATTGAAGATTGAAAAGAAGAAAATTGAAGAATTCACCATGTGGACCCCACACACAAGCCATATGCAAATCAATTAAAGGAGGGGTCCACTGATCATGTCACTTGAAGAATCCTAACTACAGTAGAAGACTTCTCATAGGGCTCACTATTCAAACAGATGAAATGTCCCACATGGCAGGGTCCACAGTGGTTGCAAATTTGAAATTATTAATGGATAATTCAAAGAGTGTCATTCTGATTGGAACAAAAGAAGAAGAGTTTGAATCATCCACATCTGATGCCCTTTCAAAAATGGAAGTTGTGCAGATATAGATTCCATTGCAAATCAAATTTTAAAAGATAATCCCGTTTTTCTCAGGATAACTAATCTTCAAATGGCCATAACTTTCAATCCGACCGTCGGATCGATGACATTTACCTACCGTTGGAAAATTTATTCAGAGTAGATACTCGTGGAGCCCAAGAATGTGCAAATCAGAGCAATATTGACAAAGTTATGGGTCCGGAGATTTTCATGTTCATTTTTAGACGAGATTGCAAATGAAATCCACACCGTTGATAATCAATTGCTGCACATCCCTTGTGGGACCCCATTTGAAGATTAGCCAAGCCACCCAGAGGTTTTCAGAAACTTCCACCTCATTCAAATTCAAAAAGGATAAGAGATGTACCTTATCAATGAAGATAAACCAAATCTGCAGAGAAGGTGTCCAGATTCAAAGTATCTGATAGATAACCGGAGAAATAAAAGGAACCAAAAAGTAGCGTACAGGAGCAACTCCCTCCCCTTGGACGTCCATAATCACTCTCTCTCCTCTTTCTTTTCTTTCTCTAATTAATAGAATTTAATTTTTATTTTTGGGTATTCTGGAGACCTGTTCCAAAAATTAGGATTTTTAGAAAAGAGATTTCTGAGAGATCATTGTACAAGGAGATGCTATCAATGAAATTACTTATGGAGTTCTTTTCAATGGCTAGTTAGATTTCTGGATTGGAGCATGCAGATGAAGTTAAGTAGATATTTGATTTAATCTATGTTATTTTTCTATTACTTTCTTGTCTCTTTTAAATGCATGCTCTATTAGAATAATAGATATGTCTTCTTGCCTTAGGCAGCTTTTGTTTTGATTTCTAATTAAAAAAAAGTTTGATGATTTATACTTATTTTGATAGATTATGCTTAGGGCTGAGATCCTTTGATAATTTATGCTCAATTTGATGAGTCATGCTTATGATTTTTCATTCTTTTATGAGGTGAAGGAGGTCTTGGGTTGTAACCTAATTCTTTTTATTAAAAATTGATTTTTGCAAAAGACAAATCCTCCGGATCTAAAACATTGATTTGTTTATGATCTGAGTTAATAGAATAATTGCATGGATGGATTAATTATCTTGCTTAGTGGATTCTGGATGCTCTGATCTGTTTTATATATTTGATTGGTTTGTGTTTCTGTATTTTTCTAGTTTTTTTTCTTGGATCTCAATTACTTATTAATCTTTGATTAAAAAAAATCAGATTTTAAATTTTAACTTAAAAGTGCTCCTTGTGGGACTCGACCTGTACTCGCCACTGTCTCAAAAGGACAGTTGTGCACTTGTAGTATTAAAATATTGGATTTAAATTCACATCACCACTTTATTATTATTTGCATGTCATAGCCATATGCAGCTTAGGGTTTTATTTGATGGGCTGGTTATTCGAACATCGAGATGGGCAGTCGGCATTGGACGACGTCCATGGCGTTGAATAGCTTGGAGCGGGCTTGGATCGTGCTGCTATTCCCAGGACCGAGAGCTTGGATCCTACTGGAGCTGGACTTTGGTATCAGTAGTCTGGTCTGGATTGTTACTGATACCCCGGGAGGTGGCTTGGACATCCTCGGAGTCTCCCTCTTGTTTCTTGCATTGCATTGTTTGAATAAGTGGTTATTGCTAGATGATGTTAGGACTTCTGTCATTGTCTCACATGATTATTATTCATGCTTTATGCCTAGTTTCGCTTTCCTTGTATTCACATGATATTACACTTGTCCTTATTCTATATTTGATGCATGCCATGGCATTTATACTTTGCTTATCTATTGCTCAACATGTCGTTGACTCTGTTCTTTGGTGTGCAGACACCTCAGGTGAATACTACTATGAGGAGCAGGCATGTGAGGAGATCCCAAAGGATCTCCAACCAGCTGAAGAGGAACGAGAGTGTCGTGCTGATGACGTAGAGTATCGTCATTGATCCTGGCACGAGAGAGATTCATTGAGACTTTATTAGATTCTTTTATTCTTTAATATCTCTCGTTGAAACTTTCATTATTGACATCATTATTGTTTTAAATGGCCTTGATTAGTGGGATGACTATTGTAATAAATTAACTTCCTTGTTTAAGTTTTATTTTATTCCTTGTTCAACTTTAATATATATTGAGATTTATTATTCCTTGTTGATAACCAAATACGCCTAGAATTGTATGAGTTCCACAAATTCTTATTATACTTGAGGCTTGAAATATTATATCCTCATAGCGGACTTACGATCCTTGGGCCTAAAGGGCAAAATTTTTAATTAGTCATAAATTTCACTCTCTGGATCCGGTTTATTCTCTAATCGGGTTCGGGGGACGTGACATCTGCAACTGGTTCTGCAACCGAGTGGTAGTCCATTTCATGCTGGTGCTGTCACCAAGCCGAGACTTCTGTCGAGTTCAATAACTGCGGCACTGTATGCAGCTGGTTCTGTAACCGGGTTGTGGTCTTTTTTGTGTTGTCACGGAACCGAGACTCCTGCCGAGTTCCGTAACTGCGGCACTCTGCAACTGGTTCTGTAACCGAGCTGTGACCGCTGCCGAGTTCTGTAACTTGGCGAGGATCAGAGTTGTTGTTAGTGAAGCTGTCCGAGTCGTGGCTGGTGCTATCAATGAGGCCATTGCTGAGGCTTTATAAGTCGAGATTGGTGTTGCCACCTAGGCCCGGCGCTAAAGCTGTGTAACAGAGGCTGGTACTGTCACGGAGGCCGCTACTGAAAGTTTGTTTCATGTTTGCAGAAGCTGGGCTGAGGTTGGTGCTGTCACCGAGGCCGCAGCCGAAGATGTGAAGATTGGAACTGTCTGAGCTATGGCTGGTGCTATCACCAAGGCCATTGTTGGAGCTGTCAAGATTGAGACTGTCTGAGCAGCAACTTGTGCTATCACCGAGGCCACTGTTGGAGCTGTCAACTAAAAAGTTGAGCTGTGGCTAGTGCTGTCACCGAGGCCGCAATTGAAACTCCTGCTGGGCTATGCTTCTACCCGAGTCGTGGCTGGTGATATCGCCGAGGCCACTGCTGGAGCTGTCGCGATCGGAACTGTCTGAACTGTGGATGGCGGTGTCACCGAACCGGGACTTGAGGATGAAGACTGCATGGCTATTCAAGGAACTGTTTTCGAGACTGTTGTTTCTTTTCTGGTGGGGGGGGGGGGGGGGTCCCGCCAGAGATTGAAGCTCTGGTGAGCTCGAGCTTCGTTTTGGTTCGCCCTGGTGACTAATGCTTTCATCGTTACCATGGGGAACCGATGAGGTCCCTTTGAAGCTCGCTGGCTGGCAGCGGAGCTTGTTTGAAGGATGCAAGGGCCGCGACTGCTGGCCCTGGTATCAATAAGGGACGAATCTTCATCATCATCGCTGTTGCGATCCACCTGGTGGAGGAAATGACGAGACCTGGTTACTGCTGGAACTTTTGCTCAACGGGGGAGTCTCCAGCAGGATAACACTCTGCTAGGGGTATGAGCGCTTTGTTGGGGAGGTGTTGTCACCCTCTTTGTTGATGAACCTGTCTGAGTTACAGGTCGTCCCACGCCTGTCGCATCAAACTTTCCCTGGATCTCATTCGACAGGGGGTCATGGATGTGGTGGCGGGGCTTTGCAGATCCTTCGTCGCTTCTAGAGGTACGACTTTGTTGATCATTTCCCACAGACGACGCCAATTGTGAGTGCCTAAAAATTACGGACTTAGATTAGATGAGTGTGGAACTCATGATTATGTTGTTTAAGCTTCTTTGGGGGAGATAGATCACCTTCGAACCTGAAAGGGAAGGAGAAAAAGAGATCAGAGACCCTGGTTGCCGTCAGCTGAAGGCTCTTCGATGCCTGAGTTAGTTCTGTCACTGAACAAAGGATGGAGAAGAGAGGTAAGTACGTAATATCACGCCTGATAACGCCTTAACATGCAATGCTAGCATACTCGCCTCTCTTCTCCATCCTTTGTTCAGTGATAGCACTAACTCAGGCATCGGAGAGCCTTTGGCTGACGGCAGCTGGGGTCTCTGATCTCCTTTTCTCCTTTCGTTTCAGGATCCAAGGCGATCTATCTCCCCTAAAGAAGCTTAAACAACATAATCATGAGTTCCACACTCATCTAATCTAAATCCGTAATTTTTAGGCACTCACAAATGATTTTCTCCTTTCTGAGTTTGTGTGCACTCTTTGCGACAAGTTAAGTTCTTAACTTGCAGAAACATAGTGATAAACTTGGCAAATTTAGACATGGCCTATGTTAGCCAGTGTGGACAACTCTAATAATGGTGTTGTCGTGCTTGTAAATCTTGAAATTTCTATATGCCTTTTGCCTGTAAATTCTCATCTATCCATGGACACAAGAAACCCATTTGCCCTTGCAAAGATTGCATTCCGGACATCCTTTTTCTTTTCTACGTAGCTAATGTAGCAAATGTGTCAAAATTAGATACTATCCACAAAAGTGTCTTATTCTAGTGACTATGCTTATTTATACTTCCCATTGGCATTACTATCTACTCTACTTTCTTGCTCTTTTGGTTAACTGCTTAACTGGGCGCCCTTTATATAATGTGCAGTGATTTCTGTCCATGTGTTACTTATTGATTTATAATGGCTTTTGAAGACACCTTTTTTTCTTATTTCAAGCCAAATGTAAGTAAAGGTCAAATGATACTTCATACATCTTATTAAATTCTGTTTTTTTTTTCCTTTTTTTTTTTTCAGGAATCAATTAGCTTTTCCAAATTTTCACTTTGCGGCTGACACTAGGTGTGTGATACTGTGAATTAGACTTGGTAAGGTGTAACTGTGCCAGACTCCCATGCACCAATCTTTTACATGCTACAATTTCTTATGGGAGACTCCTACAAAATTATATTGTTAGATATAATTACATATCATATGACATTATCTAAGTTCCATGAAATTAACATATCATTCTCTTTTATCTTGACATGTCATTTGTAAAGGTCAATATTTTTCTCTTTAAGACTGGTTTTGTTTGGCGCCTGTTAGGTAAATGCTATTTAGTTAGTCTTTTGTTAAATTATGTTGGATTTACCATATAGCATGATTAAAGTGTTGGCATTTGTGATGGGCCCATTTGTGTTTATATGTAGTGGACCCCACTCACAGAGAGACACCCCTTACAAGGACTTTTGATGGTGATAGGGATAAAAATTATTTTGAATTAATCTAACTCTTTATCCTTATAATCTCTCCATTCAAATTCAAATTGAGAGAGTTTGGTCAAACTCTCTATCCTTAGCATCTCTAGTTATTGATCAATCTCAATATATCATCCCTAACACTCATATTCACTAATAGTAGAAAAAAAAAAAGAGGTCTATCATCATTTACTATGTCCGCAGTGTCCATCTTTGCCCTTGGACCGTAAAGAGTGAATCATAGGTGACTAATCTCTTGTAGACAGTTACAGATCTGCACATCTACTGCATGATTCAAGCTGACGAAATCCTCATTGCATTTGTAGTAGCAACTTACTCAGATCCGTGCTTCTGCAACATTTACGGCTTTCAGGAAAGTTCTATGTAAATATCTTGTTGTTTGTAAGCTTCTAAACAACTAAGAGACTGAATTAATGTTTTCAAAATAGTGAAAGTGACAATCAGAATTATTTTCTTTCACCTTAGCTTCGCACTATATCTGTCTTACACAAGCTTTTGATTAGTGACAATCACCATTAAAAAAAAAGAATTTTTCTATTTTATTATAACCAAATATGTATACTCCCAAGCATCACCTCCTCTTTCTCCATGCATGTTTGTTGGAAATCTGATCACAATCATGAAATGTAGAGAAACCAATAATTAAGAACCACAAGAGAAGAATTATAATAAGGCCACAAAAGAACTACTGCATCCACATGTTCTCTTCATTATAGTTTTTATTTTATTTTATTTTGGGCAAAATTCGATATGATCATCCAATTGTGAATCAAAACTACATTTTTAAGGTCAACCTCATTTCTAGTTGTCACAGTTCTTTTGTCACCATACCTATGGATGAGCTAGGCTTGCTTGCCATCATCATATATCATCAAAAGGATCCCATGTTCTAACCCAAAAGAAAAATTCATTTGCTCTAGGACGTATTATCGTCAGTTTTTTTATTAGCTGAATGTCCCTCAAATGTCCTTAATAGAATATTTGGATATGGAAGCTCCATATCACAAAAAAAATAAAAATTCTCATTCAGACTTTGTTAGAAATAAATTGGTAAACTCAATAAAAATATTGTAATTCTTTTTTTTTTACTTCAATATCCGATTATGGTTTCTTTTGAATTCTACATGATGTTATCCATGCTCTCAAAAAAAAAAAAAAAAAACCTCCCAAACCATTAGCCAGGACATAAATAAACAAAGAAAAATAATAAAAAATAAAATTTTCATGTTACTGACGATGGGAATGTGTTTATTTCTTGAATAAAATATCGGTTTTCCCCCCGAGATTCATTGTATTTAGATTAGGTACCGACCCTTTAATTTACTCCTGACTCTTGTTATTTCTTTGATCAGATGCCTTTTTAACATGCATCACTGTCATATAATCTATTTTCGTGGTAGACAAAGTAGCATAGACAAACTACAATTTCAAAATTGATCTCATGCTCAAGATAAAACATAACATTCTTCTATTAATTTTTTATTCTCGATCTCGTACAAAATAGGCATCCAGAGATCCAACTATTTCAACTTTTTTTTAGAGGATTTTACAGGAAAATATCCGGCAGATGATCGTTGCTCTGGAAAGGACCCTGCAGTTCGGGACAAACAATTTCGGTCCTCCTACCACTTTTTTTTTTTTTTTTGTTAGTCTTGGCTGAGCAGTAGCCGCCCAAAGAAAATCTGGGCTACTATATCGACACCATGCTCCATTTATTTCTTGTAGAGGATTTTACGGGAAGAAGCATTGACTGCACCGAACCCTTTTCCCCTTTTCTTCTCTTGTTGATCTTCTTCCCATCCCTTCAATGGAAGTTGCATCAGTCTTGCTTTAGGCCTCTCATCAAAGCCCTTGATAGACCCATCAAGTATCCAAAGCAAGATCCCCGTGGGGCAGGACATCTCCTCGCAGGTTCATATAAGGCTTCACCCAAAAAATCTCTCATGGAGAAACACCATCAAAACACTCCTTCCCTCTGCAACTTAATTTACCTATTTTATAACACTTTTTATTAGGCTTATATTATTATTATTGTTAGGGGAAATAACCATTTCCCTTCCCCTAATACATATTGAAAATGAAAGATATGAACAACAAGAGGTAAAATTGTTCTACTATCTTCACCTGAAAAGGCAGGCCGGAGGGAACATGATCTTTTATGGTTGTAGTTGGAGAAGAAGAAGGTGAGTGAAGAACGAAGAGAGCTGTGATCTAAACAAGCAATCAGCTGCTGCAAATTCGAGCTCGTGGATCTCGGATAGACTGAAGGCGATATAGCCGTCTATGGTTGTAGGCAAAAAGTTCAACACGAGCGATGCTAGCGTCCCTCCACTCATACTTCGGAAAAATTGAATGGGGTTTAACGGACCTGTTTGTCTGCCCCAAACTACGGGGTCCTTTTTTGTATAATGGCCAACTAATGAGATTGTTTTCATAAAATCCTCTTTTTTTACCATAATAAATTGTTACCTCTCGGAAGTAAACTTTCAGGAACCGAAAGTCTAATCTACAACGTACAATTGATCTCTATCAGATTCAGCATGTGTTTCGTTCTTGGTGTGGATTCTTCACATGAAGAGGCGGAAATCATAGGAAGATACGAGGACACGGGAATATCAATTTTCTAATGGTAAGCTCTACCCTAGCTGAAATTCGTCTCATCCCTTTATTAGTGAAATATAAACTAACAAAACATGCCCGCGCTTAACATTGACAATATAGTTTATAACATTAAAAAATATGACTTTATATAACATTTAGTTTAAATTGAGATGGTAAAAATTGCAATCAAAATTAAAACCTATAATAATAATTGAAAAATATAGTTGGTAATTTTAAAATGAAAGCACTTTAATTTTTTTGAAATTAGTACAGTATTTTACTTCAAACATTCTTTTGAAATAAAAAGAATAAACTCATAATAAAAAACCATATAGAAATACCACAAAAATACAACATGAACCCATAAATTCATACCGCAATAAATGCCTAAAAATAAAAGAAAAATCATAAACCCATAAAAAACTATCACCATGGAAACTAAAAAAGAACCCATCAAAATTGGAAAGAAAAAAAGGGGACTATGATAAAAGGAAAAAAATCATTAAACACCAGAAAATACATAAAAATATTTAGAAATAAGAAGCTTGATTTAAAAGAAACAAAAAACCCAAAGGAAGCTAATAAAAAAACTGAAACTAAGAAGAAAGAAAAGATTAAAAACCATCAGGATTGATAATGACAACGACAATGTGTGGTTGCTCAGTTGGTTGGCAACACTAGCTATCAACTAGCTACCTAGGGATAGGTAAGATATGTCTATGGCGTTAGAAAAGAAAATCTAAATATGCTTTGATTGATTAGAGACAACGAAAGATTTGATTCTTTGAAAGGAAACTCCTTTTAGATTGTAGTCTTTATTTAGATGGCTATATATAATTGAAAGTTTCTCTTGACTTCCTAAAATCTCTCCTTAAAGTTAAAATTGAAATTAAAATTAAGCTTTAATTTCTCAATCAATTTCAAAACTAGCAAAAGGTTCCCGTGCTATGCACGGGTAAGAATACTTGGTTAAAATTAAAATTAGTATGGTTAAAAAATGATCTCCCTCTATATAAATGATATATGGATCTGAACCATTGTAAAATAACTTTAAAATAAATGAATGTTACTTAAGACTTTTTGGATGGAAAAATGAGCCTATAGGTGCATGTTGTACCCTAGATAAACATTTGGATACCTTCAAGTTGCGAATTTGCCAATGTGAATCAATGAAAACATTTGACTCATTCAAATTCAATCCGGTGAAAATTTAAGTTGCAGCCACACGTGGAAATGAAAATCTCCATCGCCATACACATTTTGAAAATCAAAGTTCCACCGTCTTTCTCTTGGCTTTTATCCATACTCGAGTTACCAATATTGGATTTACCATGCTGCAAACATCTCGGTGACTGCTAATTCATTAGATTTAAGTCAACAACTATGGATAGTTGTAAACGTTTAATTGAACTATTAGTGTAAACATGTTAATATGACCGAATTAAATATGAAGAAATTATCTTTATTAAATCAAGACATGAACTAAATCAATAAAGTACCTTCTACCATGTCATATGGCATTTTACTTTAGTCAATCATATCGTTAGAGGAAGATCGCAGATAGGAAAAGGTTGTAAGCCGAAATTCTCCATATGTCAGATTGAAAATATTAGACGATTATGAAGAGAAATGGTATAAAGATATTTGAGATTAAAAAGAAAAGATCCTCTACAAGATGGAAAATTATTTAAGTTTCTACAAAATTGACCCTCTAAATATCCTAAAATTACATGCACAATTTCCACATAATAATCCTAGAAAACTTCAAATTTGATAATAACCCAATATTTCCTGAAGCTGATAATTGGAGAACGATTTTTGTAAAGAAGAAACACTCTAACATAACTCGAATTACAAAGAATGGATGGTAAACCAATTTTGATCTTCCGGTTATATTTATTAAATAAAACACAAACACAAAAAAGTGTAATGATTCCCCCAACAATTTTTGGAGCTAATACTTGGAAATGATACTTGTGATGAAGCAATACTTTGATAAATACCCCTAATTATCATGAATGTGTTATCTATAGTTTACCTATTATTTAATCAAGCCAAACATGAACACATTCATATTTTCCCGAACAACCAAACTAAATACTATAAACTAATCATTTTAGCAAGTATTTAAAAAAAAGAAGCAACCATTGATGATGAGTGATTTGAGAGGTTATTCTCTTAGAATTGAAATATTCATTTAAATCAATAAATTTTGTTCTCAATTTTCTAATATGAGCTCTTTCCAAAGTCCAAACAACCTAATAAATAAATAAAAAAAAAGGCATCTTCATAAACCGATTGATAGAGAAATGAGAAGAATGAGAAATTAAGATCTTTTTATCACATCATCGCCTTTGTAGTTTCCAATCAAAGGGCTGTCGTCCCAAGAATGATCACAACAAAATATACACCATTAGAGGGAAATCAAAAATGACATAGACCCTTATTGCACCATCCGCAAACCCAACAACAAACATCTAACCCAACCCATTTGTGAATTATAAAGAGTGGATATTAGTGTGTATGAATTACCACTTATACACTAACCCATAAAATCTTACTGCCCTCTTTTGACCCATTTGTTGTGTAACCCCACTAAAAGAGCTATGAAATCTCCTGTGTCCTTCCACATCTCTAACCTGTAGTGGTGTCCTTTTACATCTCTAACCTGAAAATCACACATTCAGTTCAACAGTGGAAATAATAATAATAATAAAGAAAAAAACTGCAAGAATTCCCCTTTACCAGAATATTATTTTGGATCGGCATGAAAGACCCATAGCAAAGGCCCTAACTCTAGACATAACGACACGATACACTCCTTTCATAATCTGAGCCAATTATCAAAACTAGCTATGGACACAAAGACCCCCTTACCTACAAGATGCATGTGTATATACTTGCAAGAAAATGGATATCAGGTCCATGGCAAAAGAGGACGAGAAGGAAATATCCATCCCAGTGAAGAATATTAAGCACCATTATATTTGTTTCAAGTAAACAAAAGATCAAACATGTAAATAAATAGTGGAAGGGAATAATTTAAATAAAAAAATACCACAATAATGGATTTCTTTTTGACAGCCCTCTCAAGAAATGAACGATTTCTTTTCACTTCCTTCTTTTTTAAGATTAAGAGAGGGAGAGGGGAAACTGCTCACTTCCATGGTAGGAGGCCAAGGAGTTTTCTACGTCAATTTGCGACAAAGAAGAATGTGAATTTGAAACCAGAGAGAGTTTTGGCTTAAGAAACGGATGAGACTTTAATGGATATTAAGAGTAACGGTTCCTCTTTAAAATATTAGAAAAACCGCAACCAATAATTTAAGAATTGGCTTAAGGAAACCAATGAGATGATGTGGTGGTGGTTTAGAAAACCTAAGAGTAACGGTGCTCAAGCAACAGAGATGAATAAACAACATAGATGAGTTCTTAAATAATGGTCAAAATCAAATTGGTCAAAATCGAGTGGTTGATTCCAATTGATTTCTCAATTGAAACAGTCCCTTTCATATATATATATATATATATATATATATATATATATATATATAAATTCAGCTCCAATTTGACAATCAAATCGTATCCCTTGCATATATAATAATTGGCCTCGTTCAGACAATTGGTTTTACATACAACTAGCAAAATGCTCCCGTGGTTAGCACAAGCAATTAAAGTCATACAAAAAAATTCCATTTAGTTTTATGATAAATATACGAAATTTTGATTTTGATTTCATATGTTTATATTATAGAAAATCTAAAATAAAAATATTTCTCAAAAAAAAATTTATACACTTAAAATTATACTCACCAATAGAAAGGATTTTGTGTCCAGTCCTAATCATTAAAATACAGAATAATAGGCCTTCTTACAAACCACACAATAAAAACTTTAAATAATTAATTAATATAAAATTTTTGAGATTTTAGTAGAAACTTGAAATATGATATATTGTTATAAATTATATTGAGTTGAAAAAAAATTATAATAAGTTTAAAATATGATATTTTCCAATTAGAAGTGGGTTTTGTAGTGAGTAGTTTGATTTTGAGGGTAGCTAGCTATAGGTTTCTAAACTATGACTCAAGCTGGTAAAATAGGTCTTAGTTTGCTCAACCTGTCTTTCCATTAATAATATTGATAAAATCCTCACCACTTATCTTTCTTCATGACAAACTCTATGCTGAAAAGTTATAATGGTAATAGATCTTTTTGAAATAATATAGTTAGTTAAGTTGGATGCTGAACTATAACATGAGATTATTCATTAATTTCTCATAGATTTAAAAATAAAATCATTATTTATAAATTAGAGGAGTTTATTTAATTTAAAAAATATAGTAGATAGATTCAGATTTAGGATTTTTTCATCACAATACTTGTGTCTACCTTGGACATCATTGATCTAATAGCACATTATCATTCATTGTAGTAACAAATGTCATTCAATAAATGACATTTTTATTGAATTGAATTAGATTAAATAAGATTAAGGGAGAATTGTGTATTGGAATTGATGATGGTCCTTTGGTCAAGATTATCTAGGATGATCAAAATTAGTTGGAGTTAATTTCAAATTGAAATACATCTCCTTCATTATATATAATTCTACACTAGCAAAGCATGCCCGCCCTAAGCCCAGGCCCAGAAATAAAAACACATCCAATTTGTGGCAATTTAATGAGATATTAATTAATGAAAAAATAAATATAAAACAAACAAATATACCATTTATTACAGTTCAAAGCATGGCCCAGCCCGACATTTATACAAAGAAAATATTATTTTTTATATAAATGAGTATGAAACTTCAAGTCTTATGTAAATTAACATCAATGTTTATTTTAGTAATTTCAACTTTATTTCAAGTTGAAAACCCTAAAAGCCTACAAAGAATCTTTTAATTTATATAAGGAAATTTAAAAATAAAAGATTAGGATGGGCATGTGGGCCAACTCGTGGGTGGCACTACCTGGCCTAATCAGTGTACGGCATTGCACGGCTGAGCCAAATGGAGGAGACCGAGATCGAACCAGTAAACTCTCAGTAAGACTAAATTGAAAGAAAGGAAAGAAAGCGGAAAATTTACAAGTGTAAGTATTTGATGATGTGAGACAAGGGCTCACAATCCCTATTTATAAACCTTCATACTGAATTACATTTGAAATGTATTTGAGATCCGCAATGGGATAAGATGTATACGTCATTTGTACTGTATCACTGTCGCATATTATATGCATTACTGTTACTGCTGCATGAGTGAACTGACTTTATTGCTGACGGATGTCCTTGAATTTGCTAATGCATGCGTCTGACAGTCGGCTGAGAAATTTATCGCTGTATTTGCTGCAGGGGGCAGGATATACTGTATGCTCAGCTGAGGCTGCGGAGACTGCAGGGACTTGAGGCTGTATTGAATTCCACTATTGTTGACTAGGCTTTATTTGGAATAGTGGTCTATGGAATACTTTATAAAGAATAGTGCTCCATAGCTCACAAAAGTGGACTTTTTGGAATTTTTTATATTTTTTCAAATGAAAGCATTCGGAAGACCTTTATGTGAGTGAAACACATGAAAATGACATGTGTTTATGATAATGACAAGCATTGATGGTTTGACTTGATGTAGGCTAAGAATTGATAAAGGAGATAAATGGGCTTGATTGCTTGCAGGACACATGGCTTCATGGGGATAGCTGTGCTGGCTGCATTGAAGACTGAATCTGTGCTGGCTGCATTGATTACTGCATTTTGGACATCTGTATTGCTGAATTAATTCTGCATAGGAAATGCTGAAGGCTGCATTTGATGGAGAAACCCGTATTGAAATTTGCATGATATTGCTGCATGTGCTGGATTTTAATCATTTATGAGGTAGTAATCTGGTGGTTGTGGACTGGGGGTCCATACTCCATAATCATTTTCTCTTTGGAAGAGCTTGATAAGCTGTCTCTTTGTTCTTTCAGTAATATGAAGAGACGATGCATTTTGAAATGTTTCTAGAATTTCATCAAGAACTGTATGGCCAGCGCGAAAGGGATCATAATAAACAAATGTATCTTCTGCAAGATCTTCATCAATGCAGACGACGCGACGACCATCGCTCCAGATTCCCTTAAAAGTACGAGCAAATTCAAAATGTCTTTTGATATTGATGAATCTTTGATTTTGATCAGCTTGAATATTGTAGAATTGTAGACGCTCCAGGCTGTAACTGAGATCTGCAGCATCTGAGGATTCAAATTGTTCTGCTTGATTCCAATTGCGATCAGGAAGATGTTCATAATCATTGATTGGAAGGCTGTATTTTTGACAGAATAAATCTCCGTCTTCATAATTCATAAGGATCCATAATTGATATGGTTGATA
Source organism: Cinnamomum chago (assembly GCA_038049695.1). Classification (NCBI taxonomy): domain Eukaryota; kingdom Viridiplantae; phylum Streptophyta; class Magnoliopsida; order Laurales; family Lauraceae; genus Cinnamomum; species Cinnamomum chago. Next base: position 71,299,621 of record CP142454.1, on the reverse strand, counting down.
AAATCGGAATTCATCTCTTTCGCCAAGAGTGGAAGAGATTGTCATTAGAAGATTGCGCTTGGTGATGCCAAGGCAACTGAGAGCATATTTGACAATTGCAGGCAACTGTCGATGAATTGCTAAATTGTCTCTGTCGAGAATGAATCGATGAACTAGACCTTGTTCAATATAAGAAATATCAAATTCATCAGCGGGCAGGAACATCTTTGGAAAACCAGTGGCCCAGCTGAGATAGGATGCTTGATTAATTAGTCGCTCCATGATCTGACAAGAGAGAGTTTCCTCTCGAATTCTTGCAGATAACTCGTCCGGAAGAAGAGTATTAACTCTTTCCAGGATTTGTTGTCTGTATTCAATTGGAGGGAGGGATGACGATGCACATTGTTGTTCAAGCATTTGAATTTTTGATTCTAAATATTTGATATGATTTGACAAATCAGAAAGGTGCTTTCGCATGAGAAAATTACATTGGCTAGAAAGGCATGCACTCCAAATATTATCAATAAGTGTTTGAGAAGCAGCAGAGGGTGCTGGATAGAAGGATGGAAAAGGTATTTGAAAGGGTAGTTCTTCATTAACAGGAACAGAGGCTTTATCTGAATCTATGGGTTGTTTGCCTTTATCCTTAGAAGACATGACTGGTTCCCTAAGGGAAGAAAATGGAAATTAGTTATGAAAATCTGTAGTGATGCAATAAAAACTGTATTTTGGAAATATGGAGATGTATGCAATTAAATATTAATTCCATTTATTCTACCAAGCCGTGGGCTTTCTATGAATTCAAATTTGATAGGCTTATCATCAATTGATGTATGAATTCCATCGGTATTTACAGAAAATGGCTGAATTTTTAATAAGAAGGGTGTCCCTAAGATGACATCATTCGTTAATGTTTTTGTTACAGCAAAGGAAGTTTGAATGCATTTTCCATTTTTACAAATATGAGCATTAGGAATCTTATAATTGACTATTATATTCTTTCCATTTGCGGTGCCAATTGTGTAATTTTTTATTTTTTCAAAATACTTTGTTGGAATTAATCCTTCACGGATGCAATTTACATCTGCTCCACTGTCTATCAAACAGTCAACAGATAAATTAAATTCTTTGATTTTTAGAGTGACAGTTGTATACCATTTATGGTAATGATATTTGGTAATAGAATTTACGAATTCTTGAATTTCTTCATCAAATTCTTTTTCGAGATTAGAATCTTCTTGATTATTTGAGCTGAATTCTTTACCTAATTCAAGGATTTCAATTCTTGTTTTTAATTTAGCAATTTCCTGGGTTGCTTCTTCTTTTAATTTTGCAATTTCATGTTTTGTTTCATTAACTTCATTATGAAGATCTTGAAGGGTTAAAGGTTTTGAAGAGCTGGGTTTTTGGGAAAGAATATCTTTCATGGAAATTGATTGAAAATCTTTATGTTTCTTAGAGGTTTTTTCAGTAGATTTATCATCTAGCATTTTTCTATAATATTTTCTCTTTTCTTCTTCAGAGGAAATGTTTTCTATTAATTCCAGAAGTAATTCATCTTGAGCATTTAAAACATTAATTGAGAAATAAGAAGATGAGGAGGAAGAATCATAAGAACTATCTTCGCTTTCGCAACATATACAAATATCTTTATTATTTTCGGAATTATGAGAATGATAATCTAATTCATTGATTTTCTTTTTTGAATCTTTATTAAAACAGTTATTTGCAAAATGTCCTTCTTTGCCGCATTTATAGCAGGTATAAGCAGATTTATTAGTTTTATGGGTTGGGGAAGAGCTGGATTTTCTCTTCTTTGAATTGTGTTTTTCATGTTTTCCTTTTATATATTTTTTGTAATTTTTAGAGGATCGATATGATTTTTCATGATATCTTTTCTTTTTAGACCGATGTTTAGGTTGATAAATTCGATTGGATGGATTTTGTAGGGGTTCATAGCCAAATTGATAGCAAAAATCCCCTAATTCTTGTTTACCGATTTTCTTTTGTTTATGTAAATCGGCTTTAATTTTCATATCACTGCAAATAGACATACCAACACGAGAAATTTTTTGAATTAAATCACCATATGTATAGTCAGCATAATTTAATCGTCCATTATTTTGTTCTCTTAGAACATTTTTTACTTTTTCTGCAAAATGAGTTGGAAGGCCAGAAATAAATTTTTCTTTCCAGAAATCTTCATTAGAATTGAATAATTGAAAAACAAGGGATAAAAAGACATCTTTATACCATCTGAAATCAGATAAAGTTCGACATCGAAGATTGATTAATTGTTCTCTGTATTTTTCTATTTGATCACTAACATTTCCAGAGAAATTGATTAGAATATTATGAATTAGTGTTTCAACGGCATTAGAAATTGGCTGATTATTTGTATTAAGAATGGGTTTACCTTCTTCAGTTAGTTTGACTGAATTTAGGATACTAGTTTTTTGGATTGAGGTTAGATAATATTCCCACCAGCCATGAAGTTGGCCAGTAAATCCAATTATTATTGATTTAATGATTTCAGCTTGTGTATTGCCATAGATCATGCCTGCATTTGTATATAGTATCATATTGCGCAGAATATTAAGAATTCCATATTCAGTAAGTCCATCAATATTCCATTCGACTAATGAACTACCATCATATTTACAATTTGCTATATCAGGAATTTCTTCAAATTGGAGATTCATTGGAGTGGGTCTACTGTAATAATTTTTTGTTTTTGATGTATGAGTTTTGGGATTGAAAATTCTATTAATTTGAGGGATACATTGATCGTCAGAGTCATCTGTTGAAGTGTCAGTATTAGTGTCTGAAGACATTTGAATTGATGTTCCTTCAATGACTGCATTAATTGAGGAGCCTTCATTTATTGATTTACCTTTGTCTAAAGGATTGATTCTTAAAGAAATGTCATTTTGAAAGTCAGCAGGGAGTTTTAAGGGCTTTTTGTCTAAAGTCAATGTTGTAATAAATTCTGAACATAATGAAGGGACATCTCTGGATATTTTATATGAAGCGGAAGAAGTTGATTCGTGTTGAGATATAGTATTTTCAATTCTTTGAGTTTGTGAACCAATAGTCTGTAAATAGAGATTTGTAAAGTTACTTTGTTCAACTAGATGAGATATATGTTCAACAGTAAGGAGTTTAGAAGTTGGTAGAGCATTTTTAAATGGAGTGGCAGTGATTTCTTTATGCTTTATTGTTTCTAAAGGGGGGGGTGAACCGATTCAACTTTACCTTTCTCGGTTTCCCATGTTTGTGTGGATTTATTTATTGTCAGCATTACAGTTCCTTTTTTATTTATTTTTGACGAAAGCCAATCAAAGAAAGGGATATTTCGCCGTTCTTGATTCATTTGTTCATACCATAATTCTTTTACTTGAGATCTCTCAAATTTAGAAAATTTGTTAAAAAACCATTTTGTCTTTGGATGTTTTAATAAATCTTGTTGAAGGAATTGTTTATTAATTTTGAAATCATTTATTATTTCATTAGATTCATGAATTAAGGAGATTGTATTGATTGATGCATTAAAGTCGGATTCAGTTAATTTTACTGATTGTATATCTTCATCTTTTGCGTCTGAATAAACAGGGAAAGCTATGCCTGTAGGATGTATTGGGGGTGATGTGGGAATAGATGTTTGATGAAAATTAGAAGAGGCTGATTTATAAGATCCAGCGTCTGAAGGGATTGATCTTTTTGTGGAGGAGAAGTATGATCTTGGTGTATTGGCAAAATTTATTGTTACTTTTCCAGATGGATGTTCTGTAATAGATTCAACATCTTCATTAATTAAAGGTGTGATTAATTGAGCTTCATCAAGCTCCCATTTTCCAGAAAGATTTACATCTTCCCAGGTGATGAGTTTGGGGGTGGTGACTTTATTACGAAAATTTGTAAGGAATAAAGTGGTTACTCCTTTGATTTGTGAGGAATAGGCTATTTCAGGGACGATTGTATTCATTGCTTTATAATAAATTCTGTATACTATTGCAACACTTTGTGATTGAGGTTTCATATTGAATCCTTTTGTATGTATTCCAAGAGTGATGGCTTCATGAGCACCGGGATCACTGAGTGATATGGTGTAATTGGGAAAACAATTAAAAAAGGCAGGGCCGTCATGAAGACTGGCTTCTACCATCCCTATTAGGGAATCTCTGAATGAATTATGTCTTCTATCTCGAACATAGGCGAGACAGGATGTATTCAAACCAAGTCTGGTTAATGGCTTTATTGCAACTTGAACAAGTGCTATATGCATGTATTTGTATTTTGATTTATGGATTTCAATTTTTTCTGCAGGAATGACCTGTAGATTTTCTTCATTTTGCTGTATTGAGAGGGTTTCTTCAACCGTCTTTATTACATAATTTGATTTTTGTATGAAAGATCCTTCTTTAAAAGAAATTTACAAATGGAGGAGACCGGGATCGAACCAGTTAACTCTAAGTAAGACTAAATTGAAAGAAAGGAAAGAAAGCGGAAAATTTACAAGTGTAAGTATTTGATGATGTGAGACAAGGGCTCACAAACCCTATTTATAAACCTTCATACTGAATTACATTTAAAATGTATTTGAGATCCGCAATGAGATAAGATGTATACGTCATTTGTACTGTATCACTGTCGCATATAATATGCATTACTGTTGCTGCTGCATGAGTGAACTGTATTACTGACTTCAATGCTGACAGACTTTATCACTGTTACTGCTGCATGCGTCTGACAGTCGGCTGATAAATTTATCGCTATATTTGCTGCAGGGTGCAGGATCTGCTATATGCTCAGTTGAGGCTGTATTGTTGACATTGAGTTCCACTATTGTTGACTAGGCTTTATTTGAAATAGTGGTCTATGGAATACTTTATAAAGAATAGTGCTCCATAGCTCACAAAAGTGGACTTTTTGGAATTTTTTATATTTTTTCAAATGAAAGCATTCGGAAGACCTTTATGTGAGTGAAACACATGAAAATGACATGTGTTCATGATAATGACAAGCATTGATGGTTTGACTTGATATAGGCTAAGAATTGATAAAGGAGATAAATGGGCTTGATTGCTTGCAGGACACATGGCTGCATGGGGATAGCTGTGCTGGCTGCAGTGATTACTGCATTTTGGACATCTGTAGTGCTGAATTAATTCTGCATAGGAAATGCTGAAGACTGCATTTGATGGCGATATCCGCATTGAGATTTGCATGAGATGCATTTGACAGATCTGAATGTAGACAAATATCTCTTTATTTTTAAAATTCATCGGCTGCTCGTGAAGGTGGCAGAGTTGCATCAGAATCATCTTTATTGACGGAACCATGAGAAGAAGATACTTCTTGAACGAATCCGCCATATTTATTCATAAGGGGATTTCGGAGGAATAAAATTTCATTCTGCATACGCTGAATTTCTTTGAGAAGGTCCATATGCTGCTGAGAATTGATTGGAGTTGCAGGAGATGATGTTGTACCGTGAACAGCATCTTTGAAGCTTTTTGATAAATTTGGGTTAGGAGTAATCTGCTTCTTGATTTGAGGAATAGCTGTATTGGGTTGTGTAAAAAGAGAAGCTTGAGGAGAAGAGTGATGAGATTTATTGAGAAATTGGGAAATGTCAAATTTATCCCACCATTTAATATAAGAAATACGAACAAAACATGATGGCTTCATTTCTTGAGATTTACCATATTCCCATCAGAATATCCATGGAATAGTGGAGGAAGAAATAAATTTTAAGAAAGCATATGAAGGTTCAGAAATTTCAAAACTAGATTGAGATTCAAATGTTTGATAATGACTTAATAAAGCTTCTGGAAGGATGCAGGATTGTGCGCCAAAACGGAGCCACCAATTATTCCAGAACCAACAAGGAATGTTTCGATTGCATTTGGATGAAAAGCTAATGTACCAAGAATGAGATCGTTTTGAATTTTGATATAACAAAGTATATTCCCAAGCATTCATATAGTCATAGTAATCATAGGGCCAAGAGCTCCCATTAGGATTGATGACAGTTTTTGGTGAGAATAGATTGTCTGCCCAATCTGTGAGAGTATGAATATGCATAATCTTCATTTTTGAAAAGGCATGTTCTCCATCTCTATCTTCATGAGTGATGATAGCACTTTTTGACTGAATCAGAATTGCTTCATAGTACTTGTGAGAAATATTGGGGGCTTTTGGAACAAAATGGCAATTTTTTCGATAGAGTTTTGAGAGAATTTGATCAATAGTAAGGTTGGCATGGAGTTTATCATCAAGGAAGAAAAGAGCAAATTCAAAGGTCTTAATGTATTGAGATTTTTTGAAAGGATTAGAACGATAGGGTGCTTGAAGCATGGGAGAAGGGTTTAAGGCATTGAATTTATTGTTGGAAAGAATATTTATTGTATCAATGACTGGATTTTTTCCTTTTCCTCTTGGATGCATCTTTGCTCACCTTGTTTCTACCCTGTAAAAATTCACGAGATAGAAAATCGGGAAGAGAATTTGAAGAACCTTTTATATATTCAATGGCAAATAAAAAATAGCAAGTAAAGCTTGCCATCGAGCAAAAATTTGTTTTGATGCAAGGTTTTTGACATCATTTTCCAAAACTTCTTTTGCAGATTTGCAATCAATTCTTAAGAGAAATCTTTGATTCAAAATATCACTTTGAAATTTGAGTATGCATGAGACTATGGCAAGGACTTCTTTCTTTATTGTAGAGTAATTTTGTTGAGTAGCATTCCAAGTGCCAGAATAAAATCTAATAATTTGTTCCTTTGATTGTGCATTTCTTTGAAGTAGGATTCCTCCAAATCCTATTTCAGACGCATCTGTTTGGATGATTTTAAATAAATCTGGATTGGAAATATTTAAGCATGGTAAAGATTTTACTTTTTGTTTTATTTTTTGTATTGCTTCTGTATGTTGAGGAGTCCATTGTTCTGCCGAATTTTTTAAACATTTTTGTAAAAGATTTCTTTCTTTAGAGAGGTTTTGATAAAAATCAGAGACATAATTTAAACACCCTAAAAATCTTTGTAATTGTTTTTTATCGGTGATTTCATCAGGGAAATTGTCAGCAAATTTGATTACTCTTTCAACAGGAGTTAACATTTTGTTTGATATTTTATAGCCAAGAAATTGTATTTCTGTTTGAAAAAGTTTTATTTTTCTTTGAGAAAGGACTAAGCCATTTTTCTTTATGATCCATTTGAAAGTCTTTAAATGTTTCCAGTGATCATCAATAGATTTAGAAAAGATTAAAATATCATCAATGTAAACAATTGAGAAATTTTTATAAGGGTGAAAGATTTCATTCATCATTTCTTGGAAGGCTGAAGGAGCATTTTTGAGCCCAAAAGGCATGACGTTCCATTCATAATGGCCAAAAGGGACAGTAAAGGCGGTTTTATAACGATCGTTTTCTTCGACCTGTATTTGCCAAAATCCTGATTTGAGATCAAATTTTGAAAATATAAAAGCTTCATATAAACGAGTAATAAGATCTTGTTTATTAGGAATTGGATATCTGATTGATTGAAGGACTTTATTTAATGGTTTATAATTGATGACGAGGCGAGGAGCCCCTCGTTCCTTTTCAGGAGCATTTTCAACATAAAAGGCTGCACAACTCCAAGGAGAATGTGATTTGCGGATTAATTTCTTTTGAAGTAAATCTTTAATTTCTTTATCACATAAGTCTAAGAGTCTAGGACTCATTTGAGATGGTCTTGCTTTAGTAGGAATATCTCTTTCATTAAAAGTAGAAATATATGGTAAGGATACTAAATGCTTTTTTCGATGCCAAAAGGCAGAAGGTATCTCAGAACAACATTCGTTTATTAGAGAGGTTTGAAAATTATTAATTTTCTTTTCAGATGCTTTGGACTTTAATTGATCCTCAATTCGACAGAGATAAATGTCATTTTTAAGATTTGCAATATATTTTTCTTTATTAGATATGAGTAGATTTATTTGATTGATTTTTCCAAGGGTTGAGAGTATAGGAACAGGTTGAAAATTAAGATTAGAAATTTTCTCAAAGGATTTTACTTCAAGAAATTGTTTTAGCGTAGTAGCATCAATGATGAATTTGTCTTGAGCATTTAATACATTTATTGAGGTAGTGGAAGGATGGAATTCATTAATTTCTTCTTGATCAGAGATGGTTTCTTCGAGATGAGTTTGTAAAACTGATGTTTTCGAGGTAGAGTCTTTTGAGAAAGATTTGTTTATAGAAGTTGAATATGAAGTAGCATTTAATGTATTAGTTGACTCTTTTGTATCTAGATTGAGAATAGGCTCCGGGAAAATAGTTAATAAAGAAGGAGTGGCATTGATTTCTTTATGCTTTATGGTTTCTAAAGGGGGGTGAACCGATTCAACTTTACCTTTCTCGGTTTCCCATGTTTGTGTGGATTTATTTATTGTCAGCATTACAGTTCCTTTTTTATTTATTTTTGACGAAAGCCAATCAAAGAAAGGGATATTTCGCCGTTCTTGATTCATTTGGTCATACCATAATTCTTTTACTTGAGATCGCTCAAATTTAGAGAATTTGGTAAAAAACCATTTTGTCTTTGGATGTTTTAATAAATCTTGTTGAAGGAATTGTTTATCAATTTTGAAATCATGTATTTCTTCATTAGATTCATGAATTAAGGAGATTGTATTGATTGAGGCATTAAAATCGGATTCAGTTAATTTCACTGATTGTATATCTTCATCTTTTGCGTCTGAATAAACAGGGAAAGCTATGCCTGTAGGATGTATTGGGGGTGATGTGGGAATAGATGTTTGATGAAAATTAGAAGAGGCTGATTTATAAGATCCAGCGTCTGAAGGGATTGATCTTTTTGTGGATGAAAAGTATGGTCTTGGTGTATTGGCAAAACTTATTGTTACTTTTCCAGATGGATGTTCTGTAATAGATTCAACATCTTCATTAATTAAAGGTGTGATTAATTGAGCTTCATCAAGTTCCCATTTTCCAGAAAGATGTACATCTTCCCAGGTGATGAGTTTGGGGGTAGTGACTTTATTTCGAAAATTTGTAAGGAATAAAGTGGTTACTCCTTTGATTTGTGAAGAATAGGCTATTTCAGGGACAATTGTATTCATTGCTTTATAATAAATTCTGTATACTATGGCAACATTTTGTGATTGAGGTTTCATATTGAACCCTTTTGTATGTATGCCTAAAGTGATGGCTTCATGAGCACCGGGATCACTGAGTGATACGGTGTAATTGGGAAAACAATTAAAAAAGGCAGGGCCGTCATGAAGGCTGGCTTCTACCATCCCTATTAGGGAATCTCTGAATGAATTATGTCTTCTATCTCGAACATAGGCGAGACAGGATGTATTCAAACCAAGTCTGGTTAATGGCTTTATTGCAACTTGAACAAGTGCTATATGCATGTATTTGTATTTTGGTTTATGGATTTCAGTTTTTTCTGCAGGAATGACCTGTAGATTTTCTTCATTTTGCTGTATTGAGAGGGTTTCTTCAACCGTCTTTATTACATAATTTGATTTTTGTATGAAAGATCCTTCTTTATAAATTTCTTTTAAAGAGACTTTAGGTATTGTCCAATCTTGGATTGATTTTTCTAAATCATCAAAAATTATTTCTTCAAGATTTTTAATTGAAATTTTATTTATTATTGGCATGATGGATGATGATGCAGAAGAAGAATTAGAAGCTGTATTAGAAGATGAATTTCTTCCGAATGATCTAAAAATTCCAGACATCATTAATTAATTATAATCACTAATCAGAATGATTGGTGGCCTGTCAACGGTTTACGCCACAAAGCCCTAAACGCTCTCCTGGCTAACGGGCAACAAAGGCGACGCGACAAGGGGGCCTCGGACCCAAATCACTCCTTTTAGCAACAACAACCAATTAACTCTATCTGGTCAAGTTAGATCAAAATTCAGAAATGCAACTAACTAACATAGATTCGATTCTACTATGCAATCAACAAACAAATAACCAAAGAAGGAAAGAGACATGATGCATGCAAAATTTTTGCAAATAAATTGAAATAATTGAAAGCTTAAAGAGCTATCAAAATTATTTCAATATATTCCCAAGCATTCATATAGTCATAGTAATCATAGGGCCAAGAGCTCCCATTAGGATTGATGATAGTTTTTGGTGAGAATAGATTGTCTGCCCAATCTGTGAGAGTATGAATATGCATAATCTTCATTTTTGAAAAGGCATGTTCTCCATCTCTATCTTCATGAGTGATGATAGCACTTTTTGACTGAATCAGAATTGCTTCATAGTACTTGTGAGAAATATTGGGGGCTTTTGGAACAAAATGGCAATTTTTTCGATAGAGTTTTGAGAGAATTTGATCAATAATAAGGTTGGCATGGAGTTTATCATCAAGGAAGAAAAGAGCAAATTCAAAGGTCTTAATGTATTGAGATTTTTTGAAAGGATTAGAACGATAGGGTGCTTGAAGCATGGGAGAAGGGTTTAAGGCATTGAATTTATTGTTGGAAAGAATATTTATTGTATCAATGACTGGATTTTTTCCTTTTCCTCTTGGATGCATCTTTGCTCACCTTGTTTCTACCCTGTAAAAATTCACGAGATAGAAAATCGGGAAGAGAATTTGAAGAACCTTTTATATATTCAATGCCAAAATAAAAAATAGCAAGTAAAGCTTGCCATCGAGCAAAAATTTGTTTTGATGCAAGGTTTTTGACATCATTTTCCAAAACTTCTTTTGCAGATTTGCAATCAATTCTTAAGAGAAATCTTTGATTCAAAATATCACTTTGAAATTTGAGTATGCATGAGACTATGGCAAGGACTTCTTTCTTTATTGTAGAGTAATTTTGTTGAGTAGCATTCCAAGTGCCAGAATAAAATCTAATAATTTGTTCCTTTGATTGTGCATTTCTTTGAAGTAGGATTCCTCCAAATCCTATTTCAGACGCATCTGTTTGGATGATTTTAAATAAATCTGGATTGGAAATATTTAAGCATGGTAAAGATTTTACTTTTTGTTTTATTTTTTGTATTGCTTCTGTATGTTGAGGAGTCCATTGTTCTGCCGAATTTTTTAAACATTTTTGTAAAAGATTTCTTTCTTTAGAGAGGTTTTGATAAAAATCAGAGACATAATTTAAACACCCTAAAAATCTTTGTAATTGTTTTTTATCGGTGATTTCATCAGGGAAATTGTCAGCAAATTTGATTACTCTTTCAACAGGAGTTAACATTTTGTTTGATATTTTATAGCCAAGAAATTGTATTTCTGTTTGAAAAAGTTTTATTTTTCTTTGAGAAAGGACTAAGCCATTTTTCTTTATGATCCATTTGAAAGTCTTTAAATGTTTCCAGTGATCATCAATAGATTTAGAAAAGATTAAAATATCATCAATGTAAACAATTGAGAAATTTTTATAAGGGTGAAAGATTTCATTCATCATTTCTTGGAAGGCTGAAGGAGCATTTTTGAGCCCAAAAGGCATGACGTTCCATTCATAATGGCCAAAAGGGACAGTAAAGGCGGTTTTATAACGATCGTTTTCTTCGACCTGTATTTGCCAAAATCCTGATTTGAGATCAAATTTTGAAAATATAAAAGCTTCATATAAACGAGTAATAAGATCTTGTTTATTAGGAATTGGATATCTGATTGATTGAAGGACTTTATTTAATGGTTTATAATTGATGACGAGGCGAGGAGCCCCTCGTTCCTTTTCAGGAGCATTTTCAACATAAAAGGCTGCACAACTCCAAGGAGAATGTGATTTGCGGATTAATTTCTTTAATTTCTTTATCACATAAGTCTAAGAGTCTAGGACTCATTTGAGATGGTCTTGCTTTAGTAGGAATATCTCTTTCATTAAAAGTAGAAATATATGGTAAGGATACTAAATGCTTTTTTCGATGCCAAAAGGCAGAAGGTATCTCAGAACAACATTCGTTTATTAGAGAGGTTTGAAAATTATTAATTTTCTTTTCAGATGCTTTGGACTTTAATTGATCCTCAATTCGACAGAGATAAATGTCATTTTTAAGATTTGCAATATATTTTTCTTTATTAGATATGAGTAGATTTATTTGATTGATTTTTCCAAGGGTTGAGAGTATAGGAACAGGTTGAAAATTAAGATTAGAAATTTTCTCAAAGGATTTTACTTCAAGAAATTGTTTTAGCGTAGTAGCATCAATGATGAATTTGTCTTGAGCATTTAATACATTTATTGAGGTAGTGGAAGGATGGAATTCATTAATTTCTTCTTGATCAGAGATGGTTTCTTCGAGATGAGTTTGTAAAACTGATGTTTTCGAGGTAGAGTCTTTTGAGAAAGATTTGTTTATAGAAGTTGAATATGAAGTAGCATTTAATGTATTAGTTGACTCTTTTGTATCTAGATTGAGAATAGGCTCCGGGAAAATAGTTAATAAAGAAGGAGTGGCATTGATTTCTTTATGCTTTATGGTTTCTAAAGGGGGGTGAACCGATTCAACTTTACCTTTCTCGGTTTCCCATGTTTGTGTGGATTTATTTATTGTCAGCATTACAGTTCCTTTTTTATTTATTTTTGACGAAAGCCAATCAAAGAAAGGGATATTTCGCCGTTCTTGATTCATTTGGTCATACCATAATTCTTTTACTTGAGATCGCTCAAATTTAGAGAATTTGGTAAAAAACCATTTTGTCTTTGGATGTTTTAATAAATCTTGTTGAAGGAATTGTTTATCAATTTTGAAATCATGTATTTCTTCATTAGATTCATGAATTAAGGAGATTGTATTGATTGAGGCATTAAAATCGGATTCAGTTAATTTCACTGATTGTATATCTTCATCTTTTGCGTCTGAATAAACAGGGAAAGCTATGCCTGTAGGATGTATTGGGGGTGATGTGGGAATAGATGTTTGATGAAAATTAGAAGAGGCTGATTTATAAGATCCAGCGTCTGAAGGGATTGATCTTTTTGTGGATGAAAAGTATGGTCTTGGTGTATTGGCAAAACTTATTGTTACTTTTCCAGATGGATGTTCTGTAATAGATTCAACATCTTCATTAATTAAAGGTGTGATTAATTGAGCTTCATCAAGTTCCCATTTTCCAGAAAGATGTACATCTTCCCAGGTGATGAGTTTGGGGGTAGTGACTTTATTTCGAAAATTTGTAAGGAATAAAGTGGTTACTCCTTTGATTTGTGAAGAATAGGCTATTTCAGGGACAATTGTATTCATTGCTTTATAATAAATTCTGTATACTATGGCAACATTTTGTGATTGAGGTTTCATATTGAACCCTTTTGTATGTATGCCTAAAGTGATGGCTTCATGAGCACCGGGATCACTGAGTGATACGGTGTAATTGGGAAAACAATTAAAAAAGGCAGGGCCGTCATGAAGGCTGGCTTCTACCATCCCTATTAGGGAATCTCTGAATGAATTATGTCTTCTATCTCGAACATAGGCGAGACAGGATGTATTCAAACCAAGTCTGGTTAATGGCTTTATTGCAACTTGAACAAGTGCTATATGCATGTATTTGTATTTTGGTTTATGGATTTCAGTTTTTTCTGCAGGAATGACCTGTAGATTTTCTTCATTTTGCTGTATTGAGAGGGTTTCTTCAACCGTCTTTATTACATAATTTGATTTTTGTATGAAAGATCCTTCTTTATAAATTTCTTTTAAAGAGACTTTAGGTATTGTCCAATCTTGGATTGATTTTTCTAAATCATCAAAAATTATTTCTTCAAGATTTTTAATTGAAATTTTATTTATTATTGGCATGATGGATGATGATGCAGAAGAAGAATTAGAAGCTGTATTAGAAGATGAATTTCTTCCGAATGATCTAAAAATTCCAGACATCATTAATTAATTATAATCACTAATCAGAATGATTGGTGGCCTGTCAACGGTTTACGCCACAAAGCCCTAAACGCTCTCCTGGCTAACGGGCAACAAAGGCGACGCGACAAGGGGGCCTCGGACCCAAATCACTCCTTTTAGCAACAACAACCAATTAACTCTATCTGGTCAAGTTAGATCAAAATTCAGAAATGCAACTAACTAACATAGATTCGATTCTACTATGCAATCAACAAACAAATAACCAAAGAAGGAAAGAGACATGATGCATGCAAAATTTTTGCAAATAAATTGAAATAATTGAAAGCTTAAAGAGCTATCAAAATTATTTCAATATATTCCCAAGCATTCATATAGTCATAGTAATCATAGGGCCAAGAGCTCCCATTAGGATTGATGATAGTTTTTGGTGAGAATAGATTGTCTGCCCAATCTGTGAGAGTATGAATATGCATAATCTTCATTTTTGAAAAGGCATGTTCTCCATCTCTATCTTCATGAGTGATGATAGCACTTTTTGACTGAATCAGAATTGCTTCATAGTACTTGTGAGAAATATTGGGGGCTTTTGGAACAAAATGGCAATTTTTTCGATAGAGTTTTGAGAGAATTTGATCAATAATAAGGTTGGCATGGAGTTTATCATCAAGGAAGAAAAGAGCAAATTCAAAGGTCTTAATGTATTGAGATTTTTTGAAAGGATTAGAACGATAGGGTGCTTGAAGCATGGGAGAAGGGTTTAAGGCATTGAATTTATTGTTGGAAAGAATATTTATTGTATCAATGACTGGATTTTTTCCTTTTCCTCTTGGATGCATCTTTGCTCACCTTGTTTCTACCCTGTAAAAATTCACGAGATAGAAAATCGGGAAGAGAATTTGAAGAACCTTTTATATATTCAATGCCAAAATAAAAAATAGCAAGTAAAGCTTGCCATCGAGCAAAAATTTGTTTTGATGCAAGGTTTTTGACATCATTTTCCAAAACTTCTTTTGCAGATTTGCAATCAATTCTTAAGAGAAATCTTTGATTCAAAATATCACTTTGAAATTTGAGTATGCATGAGACTATGGCAAGGACTTCTTTCTTTATTGTAGAGTAATTTTGTTGAGTAGCATTCCAAGTGCCAGAATAAAATCTAATAATTTGTTCCTTTGATTGTGCATTTCTTTGAAGTAGGATTCCTCCAAATCCTATTTCAGACGCATCTGTTTGGATGATTTTAAATAAATCTGGATTGGAAATATTTAAGCATGGTAAAGATTTTACTTTTTGTTTTATTTTTTGTATTGCTTCTGTATGTTGAGGAGTCCATTGTTCTGCCGAATTTTTTAAACATTTTTGTAAAAGATTTCTTTCTTTAGAGAGGTTTTGATAAAAATCAGAGACATAATTTAAACACCCTAAAAATCTTTGTAATTGTTTTTTATCGGTGATTTCATCAGGGAAATTGTCAGCAAATTTGATTACTCTTTCAACAGGAGTTAACATTTTGTTTGATATTTTATAGCCAAGAAATTGTATTTCTGTTTGAAAAAGTTTTATTTTTCTTTGAGAAAGGACTAAGCCATTTTTCTTTATGATCCATTTGAAAGTCTTTAAATGTTTCCAGTGATCATCAATAGATTTAGAAAAGATTAAAATATCATCAATGTAAACAATTGAGAAATTTTTATAAGGGTGAAAGATTTCATTCATCATTTCTTGGAAGGCTGAAGGAGCATTTTTGAGCCCAAAAGGCATGACGTTCCATTCATAATGGCCAAAAGGGACAGTAAAGGCGGTTTTATAACGATCGTTTTCTTCGACCTGTATTTGCCAAAATCCTGATTTGAGATCAAATTTTGAAAATATAAAAGCTTCATATAAACGAGTAATAAGATCTTGTTTATTAGGAATTGGATATCTGATTGATTGAAGGACTTTATTTAATGGTTTATAATTGATGACGAGGCGAGGAGCCCCTCGTTCCTTTTCAGGAGCATTTTCAACATAAAAGGCTGCACAACTCCAAGGAGAATGTGATTTGCGGATTAATTTCTTTAATTTCTTTATCACATAAGTCTAAGAGTCTAGGACTCATTTGAGATGGTCTTGCTTTAGTAGGAATATCTCTTTCATTAAAAGTAGAAATATATGGTAAGGATACTAAATGCTTTTTTCGATGCCAAAAGGCAGAAGGTATCTCAGAACAACATTCGTTTATTAGAGAGGTTTGAAAATTATTAATTTTCTTTTCAGATGCTTTGGACTTTAATTGATCCTCAATTCGACAGAGATAAATGTCATTTTTAAGATTTGCAATATATTTTTCTTTATTAGATATGAGTAGATTTATTTGATTGATTTTTCCAAGGGTTGAGAGTATAGGAACAGGTTGAAAATTAAGATTAGAAATTTTCTCAAAGGATTTTACTTCAAGAAATTGTTTTAGCGTAGTAGCATCAATGATGAATTTGTCTTGAGCATTTAATACATTTATTGAGGTAGTGGAAGGATGGAATTCATTAATTTCTTCTTGATCAGAGATGGTTTCTTCGAGATGAGTTTGTAAAACTGATGTTTTCGAGGTAGAGTCTTTTGAGAAAGATTTGTTTATAGAAGTTGAATATGAAGTAGCATTTAATGTATTAGTTGACTCTTTTGTATCTAGATTGAGAATAGGCTCCGGGAAAATAGTTAATAAAGAAGGAGTGGCATTGATTTCTTTATGCTTTATGGTTTCTAAAGGGGGGTGAACCGATTCAACTTTACCTTTCTCGGTTTCCCATGTTTGTGTGGATTTATTTATTGTCAGCATTACAGTTCCTTTTTTATTTATTTTTGACGAAAGCCAATCAAAGAAAGGGATATTTCGCCGTTCTTGATTCATTTGGTCATACCATAATTCTTTTACTTGAGATCGCTCAAATTTAGAGAATTTGGTAAAAAACCATTTTGTCTTTGGATGTTTTAATAAATCTTGTTGAAGGAATTGTTTATCAATTTTGAAATCATGTATTTCTTCATTAGATTCATGAATTAAGGAGATTGTATTGATTGAGGCATTAAAATCGGATTCAGTTAATTTCACTGATTGTATATCTTCATCTTTTGCGTCTGAATAAACAGGGAAAGCTATGCCTGTAGGATGTATTGGGGGTGATGTGGGAATAGATGTTTGATGAAAATTAGAAGAGGCTGATTTATAAGATCCAGCGTCTGAAGGGATTGATCTTTTTGTGGATGAAAAGTATGGTCTTGGTGTATTGGCAAAACTTATTGTTACTTTTCCAGATGGATGTTCTGTAATAGATTCAACATCTTCATTAATTAAAGGTGTGATTAATTGAGCTTCATCAAGTTCCCATTTTCCAGAAAGATGTACATCTTCCCAGGTGATGAGTTTGGGGGTAGTGACTTTATTTCGAAAATTTGTAAGGAATAAAGTGGTTACTCCTTTGATTTGTGAAGAATAGGCTATTTCAGGGACAATTGTATTCATTGCTTTATAATAAATTCTGTATACTATGGCAACATTTTGTGATTGAGGTTTCATATTGAACCCTTTTGTATGTATGCCTAAAGTGATGGCTTCATGAGCACCGGGATCACTGAGTGATACGGTGTAATTGGGAAAACAATTAAAAAAGGCAGGGCCGTCATGAAGGCTGGCTTCTACCATCCCTATTAGGGAATCTCTGAATGAATTATGTCTTCTATCTCGAACATAGGCGAGACAGGATGTATTCAAACCAAGTCTGGTTAATGGCTTTATTGCAACTTGAACAAGTGCTATATGCATGTATTTGTATTTTGGTTTATGGATTTCAGTTTTTTCTGCAGGAATGACCTGTAGATTTTCTTCATTTTGCTGTATTGAGAGGGTTTCTTCAACCGTCTTTATTACATAATTTGATTTTTGTATGAAAGATCCTTCTTTATAAATTTCTTTTAAAGAGACTTTAGGTATTGTCCAATCTTGGATTGATTTTTCTAAATCATCAAAAATTATTTCTTCAAGATTTTTAATTGAAATTTTATTTATTATTGGCATGATGGATGATGATGCAGAAGAAGAATTAGAAGCTGTATTAGAAGATGAATTTCTTCCGAATGATCTAAAAATTCCAGACATCATTAATTAATTATAATCACTAATCAGAATGATTGGTGGCCTGTCAACGGTTTACGCCACAAAGCCCTAAACGCTCTCCTGGCTAACGGGCAACAAAGGCGACGCGACAAGGGGGCCTCGGACCCAAATCACTCCTTTTAGCAACAACAACCAATTAACTCTATCTGGTCAAGTTAGATCAAAATTCAGAAATGCAACTAACTAACATAGATTCGATTCTACTATGCAATCAACAAACAAATAACCAAAGAAGGAAAGAGACATGATGCATGCAAAATTTTTGCAAATAAATTGAAATAATTGAAAGCTTAAAGAGCTATCAAAATTATTTCAATATATTCCCAAGCATTCATATAGTCATAGTAATCATAGGGCCAAGAGCTCCCATTAGGATTGATGATAGTTTTTGGTGAGAATAGATTGTCTGCCCAATCTGTGAGAGTATGAATATGCATAATCTTCATTTTTGAAAAGGCATGTTCTCCATCTCTATCTTCATGAGTGATGATAGCACTTTTTGACTGAATCAGAATTGCTTCATAGTACTTGTGAGAAATATTGGGGGCTTTTGGAACAAAATGGCAATTTTTTCGATAGAGTTTTGAGAGAATTTGATCAATAATAAGGTTGGCATGGAGTTTATCATCAAGGAAGAAAAGAGCAAATTCAAAGGTCTTAATGTATTGAGATTTTTTGAAAGGATTAGAACGATAGGGTGCTTGAAGCATGGGAGAAGGGTTTAAGGCATTGAATTTATTGTTGGAAAAAATATTTATTGTATCAATGACTGGATTTTTTCCTTTTCCTCTTGGATGCATCTTTGCTCACCTTGTTTCTACCCTGTAAAAATTCACGAGATAGAAAATCGGGAAGAGAATTTGAAGAACCTTTTATATATTCAATGCCAAAATAAAAAATAGCAAGTAAAGCTTGCCATCGAGCAAAAATTTGTTTTGATGCAAGGTTTTTGACATCATTTTCCAAAACTTCTTTTGCAGATTTGCAATCAATTCTTAAGAGAAATCTTTGATTCAAAATATCACTTTGAAATTTGAGTATGCATGAGACTATGGCAAGGACTTCTTTCTTTATTGTAGAGTAATTTTGTTGAGTAGCATTCCAAGTGCCAGAATAAAATCTAATAATTTGTTCCTTTGATTGTGCATTTCTTTGAAGTAGGATTCCTCCAAATCCTATTTCAGACGCATCTGTTTGGATGATTTTAAATAAATCTAGATTGGAAATATTTAAGCATGGTAAAGATTTTACTTTTTGTTTTATTTTTTGTATTGCTTCTGTATGTTGAGGAGTCCATTGTTCTGCCGAATTTTTTAAACATTTTTGTAAAAGATTTCTTTCTTTAGAGAGGTTTTGATAAAAATCAGAGACATAATTTAAACACCCTAAAAATCTTTGTAATTGTTTTTTATCGGTGATTTCATCAGGGAAATTGTCAGCAAATTTGATTACTCTTTCAACAGGAGTTAACATTTTGTTTGATATTTTATAGCCAAGAAATTGTATTTCTGTTTGAAAAAGTTTTATTTTTCTTTGAGAAAGGACTAAGCCATTTTTCTTTATGATCCATTTGAAAGTCTTTAAATGTTTCCAGTGATCATCAATAGATTTAGAAAAGATTAAAATATCATCAATGTAAACAATTGAGAAATTTTTATAAGGGTGAAAGATTTCATTCATCATTTCTTGGAAGGCTGAAGGAGCATTTTTGAGCCCAAAAGGCATGACGTTCCATTCATAATGGCCAAAAGGGACAGTAAAGGCGGTTTTATAACGATCGTTTTCTTCGACCTGTATTTGCCAAAATCCTGATTTGAGATCAAATTTTGAAAATATAAAAGCTTCATATAAACGAGTAATAAGATCTTGTTTATTAGGAATTGGATATCTGATTGATTGAAGGACTTTATTTAATGGTTTATAATTGATGACGAGGCGAGGAGCCCCTCGTTCCTTTTCAGGAGCATTTTCAACATAAAAGGCTGCACAACTCCAAGGAGAATGTGATTTGCGGATTAATTTCTTTTGAAGTAAATCTTTAATTTCTTTATCACATAAGTCTAAGAGTCTAGGACTCATTTGAGATGGTCTTGCTTTAGTAGGAATATCTCTTTCATTAAAAGTAGAAATATATGGTAAGGATACTAAATGCTTTTTTCGATGCCAAAAGGCAGAAGGTATCTCAGAACAACATTCGTTTATTAGAGAGGTTTGAAAATTATTAATTTTCTTTTCAGATGCTTTGGACTTTAATTGATCCTCAATTCGACAGAGATAAATGTCATTTTTAAGATTTGCAATATATTTTTCTTTATTAGATATGAGTAGATTTATTTGATTGATTTTTCCAAGGGTTGAGAGTATAGGAACAGGTTGAAAATTAAGATTAGAAATTTTCTCAAAGGATTTTACTTCAAGAAATTGTTTTAGCGTAGTAGCATCAATGATGAATTTGTCTTGAGCATTTAATACATTTATTGAGGTAGTGGAAGGATGGAATTCATTAATTTCTTCTTGATCAGAGATGGTTTCTTCGAGATGAGTTTGTAAAACTGATGTTTTCGAGGTAGAGTCTTTTGAGAAAGATTTGTTTATAGAAGTTGAATATGAAGTAGCATTTAATGTATTAGTTGACTCTTTTGTATCTAGATTGAGAATAGGCTCCGGGAAAATAGTTAATAAAGAAGGAGTGGCATTGATTTCTTTATGCTTTATGGTTTCTAAAGGGGGGTGAACCGATTCAACTTTACCTTTCTCGGTTTCCCATGTTTGTGTGGATTTATTTATTGTCAGCATTACAGTTCCTTTTTTATTTATTTTTGACGAAAGCCAATCAAAGAAAGGGATATTTCGCCGTTCTTGATTCATTTGGTCATACCATAATTCTTTTACTTGAGATCGCTCAAATTTAGAGAATTTGGTAAAAAACCATTTTGTCTTTGGATGTTTTAATAAATCTTGTTGAAGGAATTGTTTATCAATTTTGAAATCATGTATTTCTTCATTAGATTCATGAATTAAGGAGATTGTATTGATTGAGGCATTAAAATCGGATTCAGTTAATTTCACTGATTGTATATCTTCATCTTTTGCGTCTGAATAAACAGGGAAAGCTATGCCTGTAGGATGTATTGGGGGTGATGTGGGAATAGATGTTTGATGAAAATTAGAAGAGGCTGATTTATAAGATCCAGCGTCTGAAGGGATTGATCTTTTTGTGGATGAAAAGTATGGTCTTGGTGTATTGGCAAAACTTATTGTTACTTTTCCAGATGGATGTTCTGTAATAGATTCAACATCTTCATTAATTAAAGGTGTGATTAATTGAGCTTCATCAAGTTCCCATTTTCCAGAAAGATGTACATCTTCCCAGGTGATGAGTTTGGGGGTTGTGACTTTATTTCGAAAATTTGTAAGGAATAAAGTGGTTACTCCTTTGATTTGTGAAGAATAGGCTATTTCAGGGACAATTGTATTCATTGCTTTATAATAAATTCTGTATACTATGGCAACATTTTGTGATTGAGGTTTCATATTGAACCCTTTTGTATGTATGCCTAAAGTGATGGCTTCATGAGCACCGGGATCACTGAGTGATACGGTGTAATTGGGAAAACAATTAAAAAAGGCAGGGCCGTCATGAAGGCTGGCTTCTACCATCCCTATTAGGGAATCTCTGAATGAATTATGTCTTCTATCTCGAACATAGGCGAGACAGGATGTATTCAAACCAAGTCTGGTTAATGGCTTTATTGCAACTTGAACAAGTGCTATATGCATGTATTTGTATTTTGGTTTATGGATTTCAGTTTTTTCTGCAGGAATGACCTGTAGATTTTCTTCATTTTGCTGTATTGAGAGGGTTTCTTCAACCGTCTTTATTACATAATTTGATTTTTGTATGAAAGATCCTTCTTTATAAATTTCTTTTAAAGAGACTTTAGGTATTGTCCAATCTTGGATTGATTTTTCTAAATCATCAAAAATTATTTCTTCAAGATTTTTAATTGAAATTTTATTTATTATTGGCATGATGGATGATGATGCAGAAGAAGAATTAGAAGCTGTATTAGAAGATGAATTTCTTCCGAATGATCTAAAAATTCCAGACATCATTAATTAATTATAATCACTAATCAGAATGATTGGTGGCCTGTCAACGGTTTACGCCACAAAGCCCTAAACGCTCTCCTGGCTAACGGGCAACAAAGGCGACGCGACAAGGGGGCCTCGGACCCAAATCACTCCTTTTAGCAACAACAACCAATTAACTCTATCTGGTCAAGTTAGATCAAAATTCAGAAATGCAACTAACTAACATAGATTCGATTCTACTATGCAATCAACAAACAAATAACCAAAGAAGGAAAGAGACATGATGCATGCAAAATTTTTGCAAATAAATTGAAATAATTGAAAGCTTAAAGAGCTATCAAAATTATTTCAATATATTCCCAAGCATTCATATAGTCATAGTAATCATAGGGCCAAGAGCTCCCATTAGGATTGATGATAGTTTTTGGTGAGAATAGATTGTCTGCCCAATCTGTGAGAGTATGAATATGCATAATCTTCATTTTTGAAAAGGCATGTTCTCCATCTCTATCTTCATGAGTGATGATAGCACTTTTTGACTGAATCAGAATTGCTTCATAGTACTTGTGAGAAATATTGGGGGCTTTTGGAACAAAATGGCAATTTTTTCGATAGAGTTTTGAGAGAATTTGATCAATAATAAGGTTGGCATGGAGTTTATCATCAAGGAAGAAAAGAGCAAATTCAAAGGTCTTAATGTATTGAGATTTTTTGAAAGGATTAGAACGATAGGGTGCTTGAAGCATGGGAGAAGGGTTTAAGGCATTGAATTTATTGTTGGAAAGAATATTTATTGTATCAATGACTGGATTTTTTCCTTTTCCTCTTGGATGCATCTTTGCTCACCTTGTTTCTACCCTGTAAAAATTCACGAGATAGAAAATCGGGAAGAGAATTTGAAGAACCTTTTATATATTCAATGCCAAAATAAAAAATAGCAAGTAAAGCTTGCCATCGAGCAAAAATTTGTTTTGATGCAAGGTTTTTGACATCATTTTCCAAAACTTCTTTTGCAGATTTGCAATCAATTCTTAAGAGAAATCTTTGATTCAAAATATCACTTTGAAATTTGAGTATGCATGAGACTATGGCAAGGACTTCTTTCTTTATTGTAGAGTAATTTTGTTGAGTAGCATTCCAAGTGCCAGAATAAAATCTAATAATTTGTTCCTTTGATTGTGCATTTCTTTGAAGTAGGATTCCTCCAAATCCTATTTCAGACGCATCTGTTTGGATGATTTTAAATAAATCTGGATTGGAAATATTTAAGCATGGTAAAGATTTTACTTTTTGTTTTATTTTTTGTATTGCTTCTGTATGTTGAGGAGTCCATTGTTCTGCCGAATTTTTTAAACATTTTTGTAAAAGATTTCTTTCTTTAGAGAGGTTTTGATAAAAATCAGAGACATAATTTAAACACCCTAAAAATCTTTGTAATTGTTTTTTATCGGTGATTTCATCAGGGAAATTGTCAGCAAATTTGATTACTCTTTCAACAGGAGTTAACATTTTGTTTGATATTTTATAGCCAAGAAATTGTATTTCTGTTTGAAAAAGTTTTATTTTTCTTTGAGAAAGGACTAAGCCATTTTTCTTTATGATCCATTTGAAAGTCTTTAAATGTTTCCAGTGATCATCAATAGATTTAGAAAAGATTAAAATATCATCAATGTAAACAATTGAGAAATTTTTATAAGGGTGAAAGATTTCATTCATCATTTCTTGGAAGGCTGAAGGAGCATTTTTGAGCCCAAAAGGCATGACGTTCCATTCATAATGGCCAAAAGGGACAGTAAAGGCGGTTTTATAACGATCGTTTTCTTCGACCTGTATTTGCCAAAATCCTGATTTGAGATCAAATTTTGAAAATATAAAAGCTTCATATAAACGAGTAATAAGATCTTGTTTATTAGGAATTGGATATCTGATTGATTGAAGGACTTTATTTAATGGTTTATAATTGATGACGAGGCGAGGAGCCCCTCGTTCCTTTTCAGGAGCATTTTCAACATAAAAGGCTGCACAACTCCAAGGAGAATGTGATTTGCGGATTAATTTCTTTTGAAGTAAATCTTTAATTTCTTTATCACATAAGTCTAAGAGTCTAGGACTCATTTGAGATGGTCTTGCTTTAGTAGGAATATCTCTTTCATTAAAAGTAGAAATATATGGTAAGGATACTAAATGCTTTTTTCGATGCCAAAAGGCAGAAGGTATCTCAGAACAACATTCGTTTATTAGAGAGGTTTGAAAATTATTAATTTTCTTTTCAGATGCTTTGGACTTTAATTGATCCTCAATTCGACAGAGATAAATGTCATTTTTAAGATTTGCAATATATTTTTCTTTATTAGATATGAGTAGATTTATTTGATTGATTTTTCCAAGGGTTGAGAGTATAGGAACAGGTTGAAAATTAAGATTAGAAATTTTCTCAAAGGATTTTACTTCAAGAAATTGTTTTAGCGTAGTAGCATCAATGATGAATTTGTCTTGAGCATTTAATACATTTATTGAGGTAGTGGAAGGATGGAATTCATTAATTTCTTCTTGATCAGAGATGGTTTCTTCGAGATGAGTTTGTAAAACTGATGTTTTCGAGGTAGAGTCTTTTGAGAAAGATTTGTTTATAGAAGTTGAATATGAAGTAGCATTTAATGTATTAGTTGACTCTTTTGTATCTAGATTGAGAATAGGCTCCGGGAAAATAGTTAATAAAGAAGGAGTGGCATTGATTTCTTTATGCTTTATGGTTTCTAAAGGGGGGTGAACCGATTCAACTTTACCTTTCTCGGTTTCCCATGTTTGTGTGGATTTATTTATTGTCAGCATTACAGTTCCTTTTTTATTTATTTTTGACGAAAGCCAATCAAAGAAAGGGATATTTCGCCGTTCTTGATTCATTTGGTCATACCATAATTCTTTTACTTGAGATCGCTCAAATTTAGAGAATTTGGTAAAAAACCATTTTGTCTTTGGATGTTTTAATAAATCTTGTTGAAGGAATTGTTTATCAATTTTGAAATCATGTATTTCTTCATTAGATTCATGAATTAAGGAGATTGTATTGATTGAGGCATTAAAATCGGATTCAGTTAATTTCACTGATTGTATATCTTCATCTTTTGCGTCTGAATAAACAGGGAAAGCTATGCCTGTAGGATGTATTGGGGGTGATGTGGGAATAGATGTTTGATGAAAATTAGAAGAGGCTGATTTATAAGATCCAGCGTCTGAAGGGATTGATCTTTTTGTGGATGAAAAGTATGGTCTTGGTGTATTGGCAAAACTTATTGTTACTTTTCCAGATGGATGTTCTGTAATAGATTCAACATCTTCATTAATTAAAGGTGTGATTAATTGAGCTTCATCAAGTTCCCATTTTCCAGAAAGATGTACATCTTCCCAGGTGATGAGTTTGGGGGTTGTGACTTTATTTCGAAAATTTGTAAGGAATAAAGTGGTTACTCCTTTGATTTGTGAAGAATAGGCTATTTCAGGGACAATTGTATTCATTGCTTTATAATAAATTCTGTATACTATGGCAACATTTTGTGATTGAGGTTTCATATTGAACCCTTTTGTATGTATGCCTAAAGTGATGGCTTCATGAGCACCGGGATCACTGAGTGATACGGTGTAATTGGGAAAACAATTAAAAAAGGCAGGGCCGTCATGAAGGCTGGCTTCTACCATCCCTATTAGGGAATCTCTGAATGAATTATGTCTTCTATCTCGAACATAGGCGAGACAGGATGTATTCAAACCAAGTCTGGTTAATGGCTTTATTGCAACTTGAACAAGTGCTATATGCATGTATTTGTATTTTGGTTTATGGATTTCAGTTTTTTCTGCAGGAATGACCTGTAGATTTTCTTCATTTTGCTGTATTGAGAGGGTTTCTTCAACCGTCTTTATTACATAATTTGATTTTTGTATGAAAGATCCTTCTTTATAAATTTCTTTTAAAGAGACTTTAGGTATTGTCCAATCTTGGATTGATTTTTCTAAATCATCAAAAATTATTTCTTCAAGATTTTTAATTGAAATTTTATTTATTATTGGCATGATGGATGATGATGCAGAAGAAGAATTAGAAGCTGTATTAGAAGATGAATTTCTTCCGAATGATCTAAAAATTCCAGACATCATTAATTAATTATAATCACTAATCAGAATGATTGGTGGCCTGTCAACGGTTTACGCCACAAAGCCCTAAACGCTCTCCTGGCTAACGGGCAACAAAGGCGACGCGACAAGGGGGCCTCGGACCCAAATCACTCCTTTTAGCAACAACAACCAATTAACTCTATCTGGTCAAGTTAGATCAAAATTCAGAAATGCAACTAACTAACATAGATTCGATTCTACTATGCAATCAACAAACAAATAACCAAAGAAGGAAAGAGACATGATGCATGCAAAATTTTTGCAAATAAATTGAAATAATTGAAAGCTTAAAGAGCTATCAAAATTATTTCAATATATTCCCAAGCATTCATATAGTCATAGTAATCATAGGGCCAAGAGCTCCCATTAGGATTGATGATAGTTTTTGGTGAGAATAGATTGTCTGCCCAATCTGTGAGAGTATGAATATGCATAATCTTCATTTTTGAAAAGGCATGTTCTCCATCTCTATCTTCATGAGTGATGATAGCACTTTTTGACTGAATCAGAATTGCTTCATAGTACTTGTGAGAAATATTGGGGGCTTTTGGAACAAAATGGCAATTTTTTCGATAGAGTTTTGAGAGAATTTGATCAATAATAAGGTTGGCATGGAGTTTATCATCAAGGAAGAAAAGAGCAAATTCAAAGGTCTTAATGTATTGAGATTTTTTGAAAGGATTAGAACGATAGGGTGCTTGAAGCATGGGAGAAGGGTTTAAGGCATTGAATTTATTGTTGGAAAGAATATTTATTGTATCAATGACTGGATTTTTTCCTTTTCCTCTTGGATGCATCTTTGCTCACCTTGTTTCTACCCTGTAAAAATTCACGAGATAGAAAATCGGGAAGAGAATTTGAAGAACCTTTTATATATTCAATGCCAAAATAAAAAATAGCAAGTAAAGCTTGCCATCGAGCAAAAATTTGTTTTGATGCAAGGTTTTTGACATCATTTTCCAAAACTTCTTTTGCAGATTTGCAATCAATTCTTAAGAGAAATCTTTGATTCAAAATATCACTTTGAAATTTGAGTATGCATGAGACTATGGCAAGGACTTCTTTCTTTATTGTAGAGTAATTTTGTTGAGTAGCATTCCAAGTGCCAGAATAAAATCTAATAATTTGTTCCTTTGATTGTGCATTTCTTTGAAGTAGGATTCCTCCAAATCCTATTTCAGACGCATCTGTTTGGATGATTTTAAATAAATCTGGATTGGAAATATTTAAGCATGGTAAAGATTTTACTTTTTGTTTTATTTTTTGTATTGCTTCTGTATGTTGAGGAGTCCATTGTTCTGCCGAATTTTTTAAACATTTTTGTAAAAGATTTCTTTCTTTAGAGAGGTTTTGATAAAAATCAGAGACATAATTTAAACACCCTAAAAATCTTTGTAATTGTTTTTTATCGGTGATTTCATCAGGGAAATTGTCAGCAAATTTGATTACTCTTTCAACAGGAGTTAACATTTTGTTTGATATTTTATAGCCAAGAAATTGTATTTCTGTTTGAAAAAGTTTTATTTTTCTTTGAGAAAGGACTAAGCCATTTTTCTTTATGATCCATTTGAAAGTCTTTAAATGTTTCCAGTGATCATCAATAGATTTAGAAAAGATTAAAATATCATCAATGTAAACAATTGAGAAATTTTTATAAGGGTGAAAGATTTCATTCATCATTTCTTGGAAGGCTGAAGGAGCATTTTTGAGCCCAAAAGGCATGACGTTCCATTCATAATGGCCAAAAGGGACAGTAAAGGCGGTTTTATAACGATCGTTTTCTTCGACCTGTATTTGCCAAAATCCTGATTTGAGATCAAATTTTGAAAATATAAAAGCTTCATATAAACGAGTAATAAGATCTTGTTTATTAGGAATTGGATATCTGATTGATTGAAGGACTTTATTTAATGGTTTATAATTGATGACGAGGCGAGGAGCCCCTCGTTCCTTTTCAGGAGCATTTTCAACATAAAAGGCTGCACAACTCCAAGGAGAATGTGATTTGCGGATTAATTTCTTTTGAAGTAAATCTTTAATTTCTTTATCACATAAGTCTAAGAGTCTAGGACTCATTTGAGATGGTCTTGCTTTAGTAGGAATATCTCTTTCATTAAAAGTAGAAATATATGGTAAGGATACTAAATGCTTTTTTCGATGCCAAAAGGCAGAAGGTATCTCAGAACAACATTCGTTTATTAGAGAGGTTTGAAAATTATTAATTTTCTTTTCAGATGCTTTGGACTTTAATTGATCCTCAATTCGACAGAGATAAATGTCATTTTTAAGATTTGCAATATATTTTTCTTTATTAGATATGAGTAGATTTATTTGATTGATTTTTCCAAGGGTTGAGAGTATAGGAACAGGTTGAAAATTAAGATTAGAAATTTTCTCAAAGGATTTTACTTCAAGAAATTGTTTTAGCGTAGTAGCATCAATGATGAATTTGTCTTGAGCATTTAATACATTTATTGAGGTAGTGGAAGGATGGAATTCATTAATTTCTTCTTGATCAGAGATGGTTTCTTCGAGATGAGTTTGTAAAACTGATGTTTTCGAGGTAGAGTCTTTTGAGAAAGATTTGTTTATAGAAGTTGAATATGAAGTAGCATTTAATGTATTAGTTGACTCTTTTGTATCTAGATTGAGAATAGGCTCCGGGAAAATAGTTAATAAAGAAGGAGTGGCATTGATTTCTTTATGCTTTATGGTTTCTAAAGGGGGGTGAACCGATTCAACTTTACCTTTCTCGGTTTCCCATGTTTGTGTGGATTTATTTATTGTCAGCATTACAGTTCCTTTTTTATTTATTTTTGACGAAAGCCAATCAAAGAAAGGGATATTTCGCCGTTCTTGATTCATTTGGTCATACCATAATTCTTTTACTTGAGATCGCTCAAATTTAGAGAATTTGGTAAAAAACCATTTTGTCTTTGGATGTTTTAATAAATCTTGTTGAAGGAATTGTTTATCAATTTTGAAATCATGTATTTCTTCATTAGATTCATGAATTAAGGAGATTGTATTGATTGAGGCATTAAAATCGGATTCAGTTAATTTCACTGATTGTATATCTTCATCTTTTGCGTCTGAATAAACAGGGAAAGCTATGCCTGTAGGATGTATTGGGGGTGATGTGGGAATAGATGTTTGATGAAAATTAGAAGAGGCTGATTTATAAGATCCAGCGTCTGAAGGGATTGATCTTTTTGTGGATGAAAAGTATGGTCTTGGTGTATTGGCAAAATTTATTGTTACTTTTCCAGATGGATGTTCTGTAATAGATTCAACATCTTCATTAATTAAAGGTGTGATTAATTGAGCTTCATCAAGTTCCCATTTTCCAGAAAGATGTACATCTTCCCAGGTGATGAGTTTGGGGGTAGTGACTTTATTTCGAAAATTTGTAAGGAATAAAGTGGTTACTCCTTTGATTTGTGAAGAATAGGCTATTTCAGGGACAATTGTATTCATTGCTTTATAATAAATTCTGTATACTATGGCAACATTTTGTGATTGAGGTTTCATATTGAACCCTTTTGTATGTATGCCTAAAGTGATGGCTTCATGAGCACCGGGATCACTGAGTGATACGGTGTAATTGGGAAAACAATTAAAAAAGGCAGGGCCGTCATGAAGGCTGGCTTCTACCATCCCTATTAGGGAATCTCTGAATGAATTATGTCTTCTATCTCGAACATAGGCGAGACAGGATGTATTCAAACCAAGTCTGGTTAATGGCTTTATTGCAACTTGAACAAGTGCTATATGCATGTATTTGTATTTTGGTTTATGGATTTCAGTTTTTTCTGCAGGAATGACCTGTAGATTTTCTTCATTTTGCTGTATTGAGAGGGTTTCTTCAACCGTCTTTATTACATAATTTGATTTTTGTATGAAAGATCCTTCTTTATAAATTTCTTTTAAAGAGACTTTAGGTATTGTCCAATCTTGGATTGATTTTTCTAAATCATCAAAAATTATTTCTTCAAGATTTTTAATTGAAATTTTATTTATTATTGGCATGATGGATGATGATGCAGAAGAAGAATTAGAAGCTGTATTAGAAGATGAATTTCTTCCGAATGATCTAAAAATTCCAGACATCATTAATTAATTATAATCACTAATCAGAATGATTGGTGGCCTGTCAACGGTTTACGCCACAAAGCCCTAAACGCTCTCCTGGCTAACGGGCAACAAAGGCGACGCGACAAGGGGGCCTCGGACCCAAATCACTCCTTTTAGCAACAACAACCAATTAACTCTATCTGGTCAAGTTAGATCAAAATTCAGAAATGCAACTAACTAACATAGATTCGATTCTACTATGCAATCAACAAACAAATAACCAAAGAAGGAAAGAGACATGATGCATGCAAAATTTTTGCAAATAAATTGAAATAATTGAAAGCTTAAAGAGCTATCAAAATTATTTCAATATATTCCCAAGCATTCATATAGTCATAGTAATCATAGGGCCAAGAGCTCCCATTAGGATTGATGATAGTTTTTGGTGAGAATAGATTGTCTGCCCAATCTGTGAGAGTATGAATATGCATAATCTTCATTTTTGAAAAGGCATGTTCTCCATCTCTATCTTCATGAGTGATGATAGCACTTTTTGACTGAATCAGAATTGCTTCATAGTACTTGTGAGAAATATTGGGGGCTTTTGGAACAAAATGGCAATTTTTTCGATAGAGTTTTGAGAGAATTTGATCAATAATAAGGTTGGCATGGAGTTTATCATCAAGGAAGAAAAGAGCAAATTCAAAGGTCTTAATGTATTGAGATTTTTTGAAAGGATTAGAACGATAGGGTGCTTGAAGCATGGGAGAAGGGTTTAAGGCATTGAATTTATTGTTGGAAAGAATATTTATTGTATCAATGACTGGATTTTTTCCTTTTCCTCTTGGATGCATCTTTGCTCACCTTGTTTCTACCCTGTAAAAATTCACGAGATAGAAAATCGGGAAGAGAATTTGAAGAACCTTTTATATATTCAATGCCAAAATAAAAAATAGCAAGTAAAGCTTGCCATCGAGCAAAAATTTGTTTTGATGCAAGGTTTTTGACATCATTTTCCAAAACTTCTTTTGCAGATTTGCAATCAATTCTTAAGAGAAATCTTTGATTCAAAATATCACTTTGAAATTTGAGTATGCATGAGACTATGGCAAGGACTTCTTTCTTTATTGTAGAGTAATTTTGTTGAGTAGCATTCCAAGTGCCAGAATAAAATCTAATAATTTGTTCCTTTGATTGTGCATTTCTTTGAAGTAGGATTCCTCCAAATCCTATTTCAGACGCATCTGTTTGGATGATTTTAAATAAATCTGGATTGGAAATATTTAAGCATGGTAAAGATTTTACTTTTTGTTTTATTTTTTGTATTGCTTCTGTATGTTGAGGAGTCCATTGTTCTGCCGAATTTTTTAAACATTTTTGTAAAAGATTTCTTTCTTTAGAGAGGTTTTGATAAAAATCAGAGACATAATTTAAACACCCTAAAAATCTTTGTAATTGTTTTTTATCGGTGATTTCATCAGGGAAATTGTCAGCAAATTTGATTACTCTTTCAACAGGAGTTAACATTTTGTTTGATATTTTATAGCCAAGAAATTGTATTTCTGTTTGAAAAAGTTTTATTTTTCTTTGAGAAAGGACTAAGCCATTTTTCTTTATGATCCATTTGAAAGTCTTTAAATGTTTCCAGTGATCATCAATAGATTTAGAAAAGATTAAAATATCATCAATGTAAACAATTGAGAAATTTTTATAAGGGTGAAAGATTTCATTCATCATTTCTTGGAAGGCTGAAGGAGCATTTTTGAGCCCAAAAGGCATGACGTTCCATTCATAATGGCCAAAAGGGACAGTAAAGGCGGTTTTATAAC
This sequence comes from Cinnamomum chago, assembly GCA_038049695.1. Lineage (NCBI taxonomy): Eukaryota > Viridiplantae > Streptophyta > Magnoliopsida > Laurales > Lauraceae > Cinnamomum > Cinnamomum chago. The sequence goes on along the minus strand of CP142454.1, from coordinate 71,267,460 downwards.
GATCGTTTTCTTCGACCTGTATTTGCCAAAATCCTGATTTGAGATCAAATTTTGAAAATATAAAAGCTTCATATAAACGAGTAATAAGATCTTGTTTATTAGGAATTGGATATCTGATTGATTGAAGGACTTTATTTAATGGTTTATAATTGATGACGAGGCGAGGAGCCCCTCGTTCCTTTTCAGGAGCATTTTCAACATAAAAGGCTGCACAACTCCAAGGAGAATGTGATTTGCGGATTAATTTCTTTTGAAGTAAATCTTTAATTTCTTTATCACATAAGTCTAAGAGTCTAGGACTCATTTGAGATGGTCTTGCTTTAGTAGGAATATCTCTTTCATTAAAAGTAGAAATATATGGTAAGGATACTAAATGCTTTTTTCGATGCCAAAAGGCAGAAGGTATCTCAGAACAACATTCGTTTATTAGAGAGGTTTGAAAATTATTAATTTTCTTTTCAGATGCTTTGGACTTTAATTGATCCTCAATTCGACAGAGATAAATGTCATTTTTAAGATTTGCAATATATTTTTCTTTATTAGATATGAGTAGATTTATTTGATTGATTTTTCCAAGGGTTGAGAGTATAGGAACAGGTTGAAAATTAAGATTAGAAATTTTCTCAAAGGATTTTACTTCAAGAAATTGTTTTAGCGTAGTAGCATCAATGATGAATTTGTCTTGAGCATTTAATACATTTATTGAGGTAGTGGAAGGATGGAATTCATTAATTTCTTCTTGATCAGAGATGGTTTCTTCGAGATGAGTTTGTAAAACTGATGTTTTCGAGGTAGAGTCTTTTGAGAAAGATTTGTTTATAGAAGTTGAATATGAAGTAGCATTTAATGTATTAGTTGACTCTTTTGTATCTAGATTGAGAATAGGCTCCGGGAAAATAGTTAATAAAGAAGGAGTGGCATTGATTTCTTTATGCTTTATGGTTTCTAAAGGGGGGTGAACCGATTCAACTTTACCTTTCTCGGTTTCCCATGTTTGTGTGGATTTATTTATTGTCAGCATTACAGTTCCTTTTTTATTTATTTTTGACGAAAGCCAATCAAAGAAAGGGATATTTCGCCGTTCTTGATTCATTTGGTCATACCATAATTCTTTTACTTGAGATCGCTCAAATTTAGAGAATTTGGTAAAAAACCATTTTGTCTTTGGATGTTTTAATAAATCTTGTTGAAGGAATTGTTTATCAATTTTGAAATCATGTATTTCTTCATTAGATTCATGAATTAAGGAGATTGTATTGATTGAGGCATTAAAATCGGATTCAGTTAATTTCACTGATTGTATATCTTCATCTTTTGCGTCTGAATAAACAGGGAAAGCTATGCCTGTAGGATGTATTGGGGGTGATGTGGGAATAGATGTTTGATGAAAATTAGAAGAGGCTGATTTATAAGATCCAGCGTCTGAAGGGATTGATCTTTTTGTGGATGAAAAGTATGGTCTTGGTGTATTGGCAAAATTTATTGTTACTTTTCCAGATGGATGTTCTGTAATAGATTCAACATCTTCATTAATTAAAGGTGTGATTAATTGAGCTTCATCAAGTTCCCATTTTCCAGAAAGATGTACATCTTCCCAGGTGATGAGTTTGGGGGTAGTGACTTTATTTCGAAAATTTGTAAGGAATAAAGTGGTTACTCCTTTGATTTGTGAAGAATAGGCTATTTCAGGGACAATTGTATTCATTGCTTTATAATAAATTCTGTATACTATGGCAACATTTTGTGATTGAGGTTTCATATTGAACCCTTTTGTATGTATGCCTAAAGTGATGGCTTCATGAGCACCGGGATCACTGAGTGATACGGTGTAATTGGGAAAACAATTAAAAAAGGCAGGGCCGTCATGAAGGCTGGCTTCTACCATCCCTATTAGGGAATCTCTGAATGAATTATGTCTTCTATCTCGAACATAGGCGAGACAGGATGTATTCAAACCAAGTCTGGTTAATGGCTTTATTGCAACTTGAACAAGTGCTATATGCATGTATTTGTATTTTGGTTTATGGATTTCAGTTTTTTCTGCAGGAATGACCTGTAGATTTTCTTCATTTTGCTGTATTGAGAGGGTTTCTTCAACCGTCTTTATTACATAATTTGATTTTTGTATGAAAGATCCTTCTTTATAAATTTCTTTTAAAGAGACTTTAGGTATTGTCCAATCTTGGATTGATTTTTCTAAATCATCAAAAATTATTTCTTCAAGATTTTTAATTGAAATTTTATTTATTATTGGCATGATGGATGATGATGCAGAAGAAGAATTAGAAGCTGTATTAGAAGATGAATTTCTTCCGAATGATCTAAAAATTCCAGACATCATTAATTAATTATAATCACTAATCAGAATGATTGGTGGCCTGTCAACGGTTTACGCCACAAAGCCCTAAACGCTCTCCTGGCTAACGGGCAACAAAGGCGACGCGACAAGGGGGCCTCGGACCCAAATCACTCCTTTTAGCAACAACAACCAATTAACTCTATCTGGTCAAGTTAGATCAAAATTCAGAAATGCAACTAACTAACATAGATTCGATTCTACTATGCAATCAACAAACAAATAACCAAAGAAGGAAAGAGACATGATGCATGCAAAATTTTTGCAAATAAATTGAAATAATTGAAAGCTTAAAGAGCTATCAAAATTATTTCAATATATTCCCAAGCATTCATATAGTCATAGTAATCATAGGGCCAAGAGCTCCCATTAGGATTGATGATAGTTTTTGGTGAGAATAGATTGTCTGCCCAATCTGTGAGAGTATGAATATGCATAATCTTCATTTTTGAAAAGGCATGTTCTCCATCTCTATCTTCATGAGTGATGATAGCACTTTTTGACTGAATCAGAATTGCTTCATAGTACTTGTGAGAAATATTGGGGGCTTTTGGAACAAAATGGCAATTTTTTCGATAGAGTTTTGAGAGAATTTGATCAATAATAAGGTTGGCATGGAGTTTATCATCAAGGAAGAAAAGAGCAAATTCAAAGGTCTTAATGTATTGAGATTTTTTGAAAGGATTAGAACGATAGGGTGCTTGAAGCATGGGAGAAGGGTTTAAGGCATTGAATTTATTGTTGGAAAGAATATTTATTGTATCAATGACTGGATTTTTTCCTTTTCCTCTTGGATGCATCTTTGCTCACCTTGTTTCTACCCTGTAAAAATTCACGAGATAGAAAATCGGGAAGAGAATTTGAAGAACCTTTTATATATTCAATGCCAAAATAAAAAATAGCAAGTAAAGCTTGCCATCGAGCAAAAATTTGTTTTGATGCAAGGTTTTTGACATCATTTTCCAAAACTTCTTTTGCAGATTTGCAATCAATTCTTAAGAGAAATCTTTGATTCAAAATATCACTTTGAAATTTGAGTATGCATGAGACTATGGCAAGGACTTCTTTCTTTATTGTAGAGTAATTTTGTTGAGTAGCATTCCAAGTGCCAGAATAAAATCTAATAATTTGTTCCTTTGATTGTGCATTTCTTTGAAGTAGGATTCCTCCAAATCCTATTTCAGACGCATCTGTTTGGATGATTTTAAATAAATCTGGATTGGAAATATTTAAGCATGGTAAAGATTTTACTTTTTGTTTTATTTTTTGTATTGCTTCTGTATGTTGAGGAGTCCATTGTTCTGCCGAATTTTTTAAACATTTTTGTAAAAGATTTCTTTCTTTAGAGAGGTTTTGATAAAAATCAGAGACATAATTTAAACACCCTAAAAATCTTTGTAATTGTTTTTTATCGGTGATTTCATCAGGGAAATTGTCAGCAAATTTGATTACTCTTTCAACAGGAGTTAACATTTTGTTTGATATTTTATAGCCAAGAAATTGTATTTCTGTTTGAAAAAGTTTTATTTTTCTTTGAGAAAGGACTAAGCCATTTTTCTTTATGATCCATTTGAAAGTCTTTAAATGTTTCCAGTGATCATCAATAGATTTAGAAAAGATTAAAATATCATCAATGTAAACAATTGAGAAATTTTTATAAGGGTGAAAGATTTCATTCATCATTTCTTGGAAGGCTGAAGGAGCATTTTTGAGCCCAAAAGGCATGACGTTCCATTCATAATGGCCAAAAGGGACAGTAAAGGCGGTTTTATAACGATCGTTTTCTTCGACCTGTATTTGCCAAAATCCTGATTTGAGATCAAATTTTGAAAATATAAAAGCTTCATATAAACGAGTAATAAGATCTTGTTTATTAGGAATTGGATATCTGATTGATTGAAGGACTTTATTTAATGGTTTATAATTGATGACGAGGCGAGGAGCCCCTCGTTCCTTTTCAGGAGCATTTTCAACATAAAAGGCTGCACAACTCCAAGGAGAATGTGATTTGCGGATTAATTTCTTTTGAAGTAAATCTTTAATTTCTTTATCACATAAGTCTAAGAGTCTAGGACTCATTTGAGATGGTCTTGCTTTAGTAGGAATATCTCTTTCATTAAAAGTAGAAATATATGGTAAGGATACTAAATGCTTTTTTCGATGCCAAAAGGCAGAAGGTATCTCAGAACAACATTCGTTTATTAGAGAGGTTTGAAAATTATTAATTTTCTTTTCAGATGCTTTGGACTTTAATTGATCCTCAATTCGACAGAGATAAATGTCATTTTTAAGATTTGCAATATATTTTTCTTTATTAGATATGAGTAGATTTATTTGATTGATTTTTCCAAGGGTTGAGAGTATAGGAACAGGTTGAAAATTAAGATTAGAAATTTTCTCAAAGGATTTTACTTCAAGAAATTGTTTTAGCGTAGTAGCATCAATGATGAATTTGTCTTGAGCATTTAATACATTTATTGAGGTAGTGGAAGGATGGAATTCATTAATTTCTTCTTGATCAGAGATGGTTTCTTCGAGATGAGTTTGTAAAACTGATGTTTTCGAGGTAGAGTCTTTTGAGAAAGATTTGTTTATAGAAGTTGAATATGAAGTAGCATTTAATGTATTAGTTGACTCTTTTGTATCTAGATTGAGAATAGGCTCCGGGAAAATAGTTAATAAAGAAGGAGTGGCATTGATTTCTTTATGCTTTATGGTTTCTAAAGGGGGGTGAACCGATTCAACTTTACCTTTCTCGGTTTCCCATGTTTGTGTGGATTTATTTATTGTCAGCATTACAGTTCCTTTTTTATTTATTTTTGACGAAAGCCAATCAAAGAAAGGGATATTTCGCCGTTCTTGATTCATTTGGTCATACCATAATTCTTTTACTTGAGATCGCTCAAATTTAGAGAATTTGGTAAAAAACCATTTTGTCTTTGGATGTTTTAATAAATCTTGTTGAAGGAATTGTTTATCAATTTTGAAATCATGTATTTCTTCATTAGATTCATGAATTAAGGAGATTGTATTGATTGAGGCATTAAAATCGGATTCAGTTAATTTCACTGATTGTATATCTTCATCTTTTGCGTCTGAATAAACAGGGAAAGCTATGCCTGTAGGATGTATTGGGGGTGATGTGGGAATAGATGTTTGATGAAAATTAGAAGAGGCTGATTTATAAGATCCAGCGTCTGAAGGGATTGATCTTTTTGTGGATGAAAAGTATGGTCTTGGTGTATTGGCAAAATTTATTGTTACTTTTCCAGATGGATGTTCTGTAATAGATTCAACATCTTCATTAATTAAAGGTGTGATTAATTGAGCTTCATCAAGTTCCCATTTTCCAGAAAGATGTACATCTTCCCAGGTGATGAGTTTGGGGGTAGTGACTTTATTTCGAAAATTTGTAAGGAATAAAGTGGTTACTCCTTTGATTTGTGAAGAATAGGCTATTTCAGGGACAATTGTATTCATTGCTTTATAATAAATTCTGTATACTATGGCAACATTTTGTGATTGAGGTTTCATATTGAACCCTTTTGTATGTATGCCTAAAGTGATGGCTTCATGAGCACCGGGATCACTGAGTGATACGGTGTAATTGGGAAAACAATTAAAAAAGGCAGGGCCGTCATGAAGGCTGGCTTCTACCATCCCTATTAGGGAATCTCTGAATGAATTATGTCTTCTATCTCGAACATAGGCGAGACAGGATGTATTCAAACCAAGTCTGGTTAATGGCTTTATTGCAACTTGAACAAGTGCTATATGCATGTATTTGTATTTTGGTTTATGGATTTCAGTTTTTTCTGCAGGAATGACCTGTAGATTTTCTTCATTTTGCTGTATTGAGAGGGTTTCTTCAACCGTCTTTATTACATAATTTGATTTTTGTATGAAAGATCCTTCTTTATAAATTTCTTTTAAAGAGACTTTAGGTATTGTCCAATCTTGGATTGATTTTTCTAAATCATCAAAAATTATTTCTTCAAGATTTTTAATTGAAATTTTATTTATTATTGGCATGATGGATGATGATGCAGAAGAAGAATTAGAAGCTGTATTAGAAGATGAATTTCTTCCGAATGATCTAAAAATTCCAGACATCATTAATTAATTATAATCACTAATCAGAATGATTGGTGGCCTGTCAACGGTTTACGCCACAAAGCCCTAAACGCTCTCCTGGCTAACGGGCAACAAAGGCGACGCGACAAGGGGGCCTCGGACCCAAATCACTCCTTTTAGCAACAACAACCAATTAACTCTATCTGGTCAAGTTAGATCAAAATTCAGAAATGCAACTAACTAACATAGATTCGATTCTACTATGCAATCAACAAACAAATAACCAAAGAAGGAAAGAGACATGATGCATGCAAAATTTTTGCAAATAAATTGAAATAATTGAAAGCTTAAAGAGCTATCAAAATTATTTCAATATATTCCCAAGCATTCATATAGTCATAGTAATCATAGGGCCAAGAGCTCCCATTAGGATTGATGATAGTTTTTGGTGAGAATAGATTGTCTGCCCAATCTGTGAGAGTATGAATATGCATAATCTTCATTTTTGAAAAGGCATGTTCTCCATCTCTATCTTCATGAGTGATGATAGCACTTTTTGACTGAATCAGAATTGCTTCATAGTACTTGTGAGAAATATTGGGGGCTTTTGGAACAAAATGGCAATTTTTTCGATAGAGTTTTGAGAGAATTTGATCAATAATAAGGTTGGCATGGAGTTTATCATCAAGGAAGAAAAGAGCAAATTCAAAGGTCTTAATGTATTGAGATTTTTTGAAAGGATTAGAACGATAGGGTGCTTGAAGCATGGGAGAAGGGTTTAAGGCATTGAATTTATTGTTGGAAAGAATATTTATTGTATCAATGACTGGATTTTTTCCTTTTCCTCTTGGATGCATCTTTGCTCACCTTGTTTCTACCCTGTAAAAATTCACGAGATAGAAAATCGGGAAGAGAATTTGAAGAACCTTTTATATATTCAATGCCAAAATAAAAAATAGCAAGTAAAGCTTGCCATCGAGCAAAAATTTGTTTTGATGCAAGGTTTTTGACATCATTTTCCAAAACTTCTTTTGCAGATTTGCAATCAATTCTTAAGAGAAATCTTTGATTCAAAATATCACTTTGAAATTTGAGTATGCATGAGACTATGGCAAGGACTTCTTTCTTTATTGTAGAGTAATTTTGTTGAGTAGCATTCCAAGTGCCAGAATAAAATCTAATAATTTGTTCCTTTGATTGTGCATTTCTTTGAAGTAGGATTCCTCCAAATCCTATTTCAGACGCATCTGTTTGGATGATTTTAAATAAATCTGGATTGGAAATATTTAAGCATGGTAAAGATTTTACTTTTTGTTTTATTTTTTGTATTGCTTCTGTATGTTGAGGAGTCCATTGTTCTGCCGAATTTTTTAAACATTTTTGTAAAAGATTTCTTTCTTTAGAGAGGTTTTGATAAAAATCAGAGACATAATTTAAACACCCTAAAAATCTTTGTAATTGTTTTTTATCGGTGATTTCATCAGGGAAATTGTCAGCAAATTTGATTACTCTTTCAACAGGAGTTAACATTTTGTTTGATATTTTATAGCCAAGAAATTGTATTTCTGTTTGAAAAAGTTTTATTTTTCTTTGAGAAAGGACTAAGCCATTTTTCTTTATGATCCATTTGAAAGTCTTTAAATGTTTCCAGTGATCATCAATAGATTTAGAAAAGATTAAAATATCATCAATGTAAACAATTGAGAAATTTTTATAAGGGTGAAAGATTTCATTCATCATTTCTTGGAAGGCTGAAGGAGCATTTTTGAGCCCAAAAGGCATGACGTTCCATTCATAATGGCCAAAAGGGACAGTAAAGGCGGTTTTATAACGATCGTTTTCTTCGACCTGTATTTGCCAAAATCCTGATTTGAGATCAAATTTTGAAAATATAAAAGCTTCATATAAACGAGTAATAAGATCTTGTTTATTAGGAATTGGATATCTGATTGATTGAAGGACTTTATTTAATGGTTTATAATTGATGACGAGGCGAGGAGCCCCTCGTTCCTTTTCAGGAGCATTTTCAACATAAAAGGCTGCACAACTCCAAGGAGAATGTGATTTGCGGATTAATTTCTTTTGAAGTAAATCTTTAATTTCTTTATCACATAAGTCTAAGAGTCTAGGACTCATTTGAGATGGTCTTGCTTTAGTAGGAATATCTCTTTCATTAAAAGTAGAAATATATGGTAAGGATACTAAATGCTTTTTTCGATGCCAAAAGGCAGAAGGTATCTCAGAACAACATTCGTTTATTAGAGAGGTTTGAAAATTATTAATTTTCTTTTCAGATGCTTTGGACTTTAATTGATCCTCAATTCGACAGAGATAAATGTCATTTTTAAGATTTGCAATATATTTTTCTTTATTAGATATGAGTAGATTTATTTGATTGATTTTTCCAAGGGTTGAGAGTATAGGAACAGGTTGAAAATTAAGATTAGAAATTTTCTCAAAGGATTTTACTTCAAGAAATTGTTTTAGCGTAGTAGCATCAATGATGAATTTGTCTTGAGCATTTAATACATTTATTGAGGTAGTGGAAGGATGGAATTCATTAATTTCTTCTTGATCAGAGATGGTTTCTTCGAGATGAGTTTGTAAAACTGATGTTTTCGAGGTAGAGTCTTTTGAGAAAGATTTGTTTATAGAAGTTGAATATGAAGTAGCATTTAATGTATTAGTTGACTCTTTTGTATCTAGATTGAGAATAGGCTCCGGGAAAATAGTTAATAAAGAAGGAGTGGCATTGATTTCTTTATGCTTTATGGTTTCTAAAGGGGGGTGAACCGATTCAACTTTACCTTTCTCGGTTTCCCATGTTTGTGTGGATTTATTTATTGTCAGCATTACAGTTCCTTTTTTATTTATTTTTGACGAAAGCCAATCAAAGAAAGGGATATTTCGCCGTTCTTGATTCATTTGGTCATACCATAATTCTTTTACTTGAGATCGCTCAAATTTAGAGAATTTGGTAAAAAACCATTTTGTCTTTGGATGTTTTAATAAATCTTGTTGAAGGAATTGTTTATCAATTTTGAAATCATGTATTTCTTCATTAGATTCATGAATTAAGGAGATTGTATTGATTGAGGCATTAAAATCGGATTCAGTTAATTTCACTGATTGTATATCTTCATCTTTTGCGTCTGAATAAACAGGGAAAGCTATGCCTGTAGGATGTATTGGGGGTGATGTGGGAATAGATGTTTGATGAAAATTAGAAGAGGCTGATTTATAAGATCCAGCGTCTGAAGGGATTGATCTTTTTGTGGATGAAAAGTATGGTCTTGGTGTATTGGCAAAATTTATTGTTACTTTTCCAGATGGATGTTCTGTAATAGATTCAACATCTTCATTAATTAAAGGTGTGATTAATTGAGCTTCATCAAGTTCCCATTTTCCAGAAAGATGTACATCTTCCCAGGTGATGAGTTTGGGGGTAGTGACTTTATTTCGAAAATTTGTAAGGAATAAAGTGGTTACTCCTTTGATTTGTGAAGAATAGGCTATTTCAGGGACAATTGTATTCATTGCTTTATAATAAATTCTGTATACTATGGCAACATTTTGTGATTGAGGTTTCATATTGAACCCTTTTGTATGTATGCCTAAAGTGATGGCTTCATGAGCACCGGGATCACTGAGTGATACGGTGTAATTGGGAAAACAATTAAAAAAGGCAGGGCCGTCATGAAGGCTGGCTTCTACCATCCCTATTAGGGAATCTCTGAATGAATTATGTCTTCTATCTCGAACATAGGCGAGACAGGATGTATTCAAACCAAGTCTGGTTAATGGCTTTATTGCAACTTGAACAAGTGCTATATGCATGTATTTGTATTTTGGTTTATGGATTTCAGTTTTTTCTGCAGGAATGACCTGTAGATTTTCTTCATTTTGCTGTATTGAGAGGGTTTCTACAACCGTCTTTATTACATAATTTGATTTTTGTATGAAAGATCCTTCTTTATAAATTTCTTTTAAAGAGACTTTAGGTATTGTCCAATCTTGGATTGATTTTTCTAAATCATCAAAAATTATTTCTTCAAGATTTTTAATTGAAATTTTATTTATTATTGGCATGATGGATGATGATGCAGAAGAAGAATTAGAAGCTGTATTAGAAGATGAATTTCTTCCGAATGATCTAAAAATTCCAGACATCATTAATTAATTATAATCACTAATCAGAATGATTGGTGGCCTGTCAACGGTTTACGCCACAAAGCCCTAAACGCTCTCCTGGCTAACGGGCAACAAAGGCGACGCGACAAGGGGGCCTCGGACCCAAATCACTCCTTTTAGCAACAACAACCAATTAACTCTATCTGGTCAAGTTAGATCAAAATTCAGAAATGCAACTAACTAACATAGATTCGATTCTACTATGCAATCAACAAACAAATAACCAAAGAAGGAAAGAGACATGATGCATGCAAAATTTTTGCAAATAAATTGAAATAATTGAAAGCTTAAAGAGCTATCAAAATTATTTCAATATATTCCCAAGCATTCATATAGTCATAGTAATCATAGGGCCAAGAGCTCCCATTAGGATTGATGATAGTTTTTGGTGAGAATAGATTGTCTGCCCAATCTGTGAGAGTATGAATATGCATAATCTTCATTTTTGAAAAGGCATGTTCTCCATCTCTATCTTCATGAGTGATGATAGCACTTTTTGACTGAATCAGAATTGCTTCATAGTACTTGTGAGAAATATTGGGGGCTTTTGGAACAAAATGGCAATTTTTTCGATAGAGTTTTGAGAGAATTTGATCAATAATAAGGTTGGCATGGAGTTTATCATCAAGGAAGAAAAGAGCAAATTCAAAGGTCTTAATGTATTGAGATTTTTTGAAAGGATTAGAACGATAGGGTGCTTGAAGCATGGGAGAAGGGTTTAAGGCATTGAATTTATTGTTGGAAAGAATATTTATTGTATCAATGACTGGATTTTTTCCTTTTCCTCTTGGATGCATCTTTGCTCACCTTGTTTCTACCCTGTAAAAATTCACGAGATAGAAAATCGGGAAGAGAATTTGAAGAACCTTTTATATATTCAATGCCAAAATAAAAAATAGCAAGTAAAGCTTGCCATCGAGCAAAAATTTGTTTTGATGCAAGGTTTTTGACATCATTTTCCAAAACTTCTTTTGCAGATTTGCAATCAATTCTTAAGAGAAATCTTTGATTCAAAATATCACTTTGAAATTTGAGTATGCATGAGACTATGGCAAGGACTTCTTTCTTTATTGTAGAGTAATTTTGTTGAGTAGCATTCCAAGTGCCAGAATAAAATCTAATAATTTGTTCCTTTGATTGTGCATTTCTTTGAAGTAGGATTCCTCCAAATCCTATTTCAGACGCATCTGTTTGGATGATTTTAAATAAATCTGGATTGGAAATATTTAAGCATGGTAAAGATTTTACTTTTTGTTTTATTTTTTGTATTGCTTCTGTATGTTGAGGAGTCCATTGTTCTGCCGAATTTTTTAAACATTTTTGTAAAAGATTTCTTTCTTTAGAGAGGTTTTGATAAAAATCAGAGACATAATTTAAACACCCTAAAAATCTTTGTAATTGTTTTTTATCGGTGATTTCATCAGGGAAATTGTCAGCAAATTTGATTACTCTTTCAACAGGAGTTAACATTTTGTTTGATATTTTATAGCCAAGAAATTGTATTTCTGTTTGAAAAAGTTTTATTTTTCTTTGAGAAAGGACTAAGCCATTTTTCTTTATGATCCATTTGAAAGTCTTTAAATGTTTCCAGTGATCATCAATAGATTTAGAAAAGATTAAAATATCATCAATGTAAACAATTGAGAAATTTTTATAAGGGTGAAAGATTTCATTCATCATTTCTTGGAAGGCTGAAGGAGCATTTTTGAGCCCAAAAGGCATGACGTTCCATTCATAATGGCCAAAAGGGACAGTAAAGGCGGTTTTATAACGATCGTTTTCTTCGACCTGTATTTGCCAAAATCCTGATTTGAGATCAAATTTTGAAAATATAAAAGCTTCATATAAACGAGTAATAAGATCTTGTTTATTAGGAATTGGATATCTGATTGATTGAAGGACTTTATTTAATGGTTTATAATTGATGACGAGGCGAGGAGCCCCTCGTTCCTTTTCAGGAGCATTTTCAACATAAAAGGCTGCACAACTCCAAGGAGAATGTGATTTGCGGATTAATTTCTTTTGAAGTAAATCTTTAATTTCTTTATCACATAAGTCTAAGAGTCTAGGACTCATTTGAGATGGTCTTGCTTTAGTAGGAATATCTCTTTCATTAAAAGTAGAAATATATGGTAAGGATACTAAATGCTTTTTTCGATGCCAAAAGGCAGAAGGTATCTCAGAACAACATTCGTTTATTAGAGAGGTTTGAAAATTATTAATTTTCTTTTCAGATGCTTTGGACTTTAATTGATCCTCAATTCGACAGAGATAAATGTCATTTTTAAGATTTGCAATATATTTTTCTTTATTAGATATGAGTAGATTTATTTGATTGATTTTTCCAAGGGTTGAGAGTATAGGAACAGGTTGAAAATTAAGATTAGAAATTTTCTCAAAGGATTTTACTTCAAGAAATTGTTTTAGCGTAGTAGCATCAATGATGAATTTGTCTTGAGCATTTAATACATTTATTGAGGTAGTGGAAGGATGGAATTCATTAATTTCTTCTTGATCAGAGATGGTTTCTTCGAGATGAGTTTGTAAAACTGATGTTTTCGAGGTAGAGTCTTTTGAGAAAGATTTGTTTATAGAAGTTGAATATGAAGTAGCATTTAATGTATTAGTTGACTCTTTTGTATCTAGATTGAGAATAGGCTCCGGGAAAATAGTTAATAAAGAAGGAGTGGCATTGATTTCTTTATGCTTTATGGTTTCTAAAGGGGGGTGAACCGATTCAACTTTACCTTTCTCGGTTTCCCATGTTTGTGTGGATTTATTTATTGTCAGCATTACAGTTCCTTTTTTATTTATTTTTGACGAAAGCCAATCAAAGAAAGGGATATTTCGCCGTTCTTGATTCATTTGGTCATACCATAATTCTTTTACTTGAGATCGCTCAAATTTAGAGAATTTGGTAAAAAACCATTTTGTCTTTGGATGTTTTAATAAATCTTGTTGAAGGAATTGTTTATCAATTTTGAAATCATGTATTTCTTCATTAGATTCATGAATTAAGGAGATTGTATTGATTGAGGCATTAAAATCGGATTCAGTTAATTTCACTGATTGTATATCTTCATCTTTTGCGTCTGAATAAACAGGGAAAGCTATGCCTGTAGGATGTATTGGGGGTGATGTGGGAATAGATGTTTGATGAAAATTAGAAGAGGCTGATTTATAAGATCCAGCGTCTGAAGGGATTGATCTTTTTGTGGATGAAAAGTATGGTCTTGGTGTATTGGCAAAATTTATTGTTACTTTTCCAGATGGATGTTCTGTAATAGATTCAACATCTTCATTAATTAAAGGTGTGATTAATTGAGCTTCATCAAGTTCCCATTTTCCAGAAAGATGTACATCTTCCCAGGTGATGAGTTTGGGGGTAGTGACTTTATTTCGAAAATTTGTAAGGAATAAAGTGGTTACTCCTTTGATTTGTGAAGAATAGGCTATTTCAGGGACAATTGTATTCATTGCTTTATAATAAATTCTGTATACTATGGCAACATTTTGTGATTGAGGTTTCATATTGAACCCTTTTGTATGTATGCCTAAAGTGATGGCTTCATGAGCACCGGGATCACTGAGTGATACGGTGTAATTGGGAAAACAATTAAAAAAGGCAGGGCCGTCATGAAGGCTGGCTTCTACCATCCCTATTAGGGAATCTCTGAATGAATTATGTCTTCTATCTCGAACATAGGCGAGACAGGATGTATTCAAACCAAGTCTGGTTAATGGCTTTATTGCAACTTGAACAAGTGCTATATGCATGTATTTGTATTTTGGTTTATGGATTTCAGTTTTTTCTGCAGGAATGACCTGTAGATTTTCTTCATTTTGCTGTATTGAGAGGGTTTCTTCAACCGTCTTTATTACATAATTTGATTTTTGTATGAAAGATCCTTCTTTATAAATTTCTTTTAAAGAGACTTTAGGTATTGTCCAATCTTGGATTGATTTTTCTAAATCATCAAAAATTATTTCTTCAAGATTTTTAATTGAAATTTTATTTATTATTGGCATGATGGATGATGATGCAGAAGAAGAATTAGAAGCTGTATTAGAAGATGAATTTCTTCCGAATGATCTAAAAATTCCAGACATCATTAATTAATTATAATCACTAATAAGAATGATTGGTGGCCTGTCAACGGTTTACGCCACAAAGCCCTAAACGCTCTCCTGGCTAACGGGCAACAAAGGCGACGCGACAAGGGGGCCTCGGACCCAAATCACTCCTTTTAGCAACAACAACCAATTAACTCTATCTGGTCAAGTTAGATCAAAATTCAGAAATGCAACTAACTAACATAGATTCGATTCTACTATGCAATCAACAAACAAATAACCAAAGAAGGAAAGAGACATGATGCATGCAAAATTTTTGCAAATAAATTGAAATAATTGAAAGCTTAAAGAGCTATCAAAATTATTTCAATATATTCCCAAGCATTCATATAGTCATAGTAATCATAGGGCCAAGAGCTCCCATTAGGATTGATGATAGTTTTTGGTGAGAATAGATTGTCTGCCCAATCTGTGAGAGTATGAATATGCATAATCTTCATTTTTGAAAAGGCATGTTCTCCATCTCTATCTTCATGAGTGATGATAGCACTTTTTGACTGAATCAGAATTGCTTCATAGTACTTGTGAGAAATATTGGGGGCTTTTGGAACAAAATGGCAATTTTTTCGATAGAGTTTTGAGAGAATTTGATCAATAATAAGGTTGGCATGGAGTTTATCATCAAGGAAGAAAAGAGCAAATTCAAAGGTCTTAATGTATTGAGATTTTTTGAAAGGATTAGAACGATAGGGTGCTTGAAGCATGGGAGAAGGGTTTAAGGCATTGAATTTATTGTTGGAAAGAATATTTATTGTATCAATGACTGGATTTTTTCCTTTTCCTCTTGGATGCATCTTTGCTCACCTTGTTTCTACCCTGTAAAAATTCACGAGATAGAAAATCGGGAAGAGAATTTGAAGAACCTTTTATATATTCAATGCCAAAATAAAAAATAGCAAGTAAAGCTTGCCATCGAGCAAAAATTTGTTTTGATGCAAGGTTTTTGACATCATTTTCCAAAACTTCTTTTGCAGATTTGCAATCAATTCTTAAGAGAAATCTTTGATTCAAAATATCACTTTGAAATTTGAGTATGCATGAGACTATGGCAAGGACTTCTTTCTTTATTGTAGAGTAATTTTGTTGAGTAGCATTCCAAGTGCCAGAATAAAATCTAATAATTTGTTCCTTTGATTGTGCATTTCTTTGAAGTAGGATTCCTCCAAATCCTATTTCAGACGCATCTGTTTGGATGATTTTAAATAAATCTGGATTGGAAATATTTAAGCATGGTAAAGATTTTACTTTTTGTTTTATTTTTTGTATTGCTTCTGTATGTTGAGGAGTCCATTGTTCTGCCGAATTTTTTAAACATTTTTGTAAAAGATTTCTTTCTTTAGAGAGGTTTTGATAAAAATCAGAGACATAATTTAAACACCCTAAAAATCTTTGTAATTGTTTTTTATCGGTGATTTCATCAGGGAAATTGTCAGCAAATTTGATTACTCTTTCAACAGGAGTTAACATTTTGTTTGATATTTTATAGCCAAGAAATTGTATTTCTGTTTGAAAAAGTTTTATTTTTCTTTGAGAAAGGACTAAGCCATTTTTCTTTATGATCCATTTGAAAGTCTTTAAATGTTTCCAGTGATCATCAATAGATTTAGAAAAGATTAAAATATCATCAATGTAAACAATTGAGAAATTTTTATAAGGGTGAAAGATTTCATTCATCATTTCTTGGAAGGCTGAAGGAGCATTTTTGAGCCCAAAAGGCATGACGTTCCATTCATAATGGCCAAAAGGGACAGTAAAGGCGGTTTTATAACGATCGTTTTCTTCGACCTGTATTTGCCAAAATCCTGATTTGAGATCAAATTTTGAAAATATAAAAGCTTCATATAAACGAGTAATAAGATCTTGTTTATTAGGAATTGGATATCTGATTGATTGAAGGACTTTATTTAATGGTTTATAATTGATGACGAGGCGAGGAGCCCCTCGTTCCTTTTCAGGAGCATTTTCAACATAAAAGGCTGCACAACTCCAAGGAGAATGTGATTTGCGGATTAATTTCTTTTGAAGTAAATCTTTAATTTCTTTATCACATAAGTCTAAGAGTCTAGGACTCATTTGAGATGGTCTTGCTTTAGTAGGAATATCTCTTTCATTAAAAGTAGAAATATATGGTAAGGATACTAAATGCTTTTTTCGATGCCAAAAGGCAGAAGGTATCTCAGAACAACATTCGTTTATTAGAGAGGTTTGAAAATTATTAATTTTCTTTTCAGATGCTTTGGACTTTAATTGATCCTCAATTCGACAGAGATAAATGTCATTTTTAAGATTTGCAATATATTTTTCTTTATTAGATATGAGTAGATTTATTTGATTGATTTTTCCAAGGGTTGAGAGTATAGGAACAGGTTGAAAATTAAGATTAGAAATTTTCTCAAAGGATTTTACTTCAAGAAATTGTTTTAGCGTAGTAGCATCAATGATGAATTTGTCTTGAGCATTTAATACATTTATTGAGGTAGTGGAAGGATGGAATTCATTAATTTCTTCTTGATCAGAGATGGTTTCTTCGAGATGAGTTTGTAAAACTGATGTTTTCGAGGTAGAGTCTTTTGAGAAAGATTTGTTTATAGAAGTTGAATATGAAGTAGCATTTAATGTATTAGTTGACTCTTTTGTATCTAGATTGAGAATAGGCTCCGGGAAAATAGTTAATAAAGAAGGAGTGGCATTGATTTCTTTATGCTTTATGGTTTCTAAAGGGGGGTGAACCGATTCAACTTTACCTTTCTCGGTTTCCCATGTTTGTGTGGATTTATTTATTGTCAGCATTACAGTTCCTTTTTTATTTATTTTTGACGAAAGCCAATCAAAGAAAGGGATATTTCGCCGTTCTTGATTCATTTGGTCATACCATAATTCTTTTACTTGAGATCGCTCAAATTTAGAGAATTTGGTAAAAAACCATTTTGTCTTTGGATGTTTTAATAAATCTTGTTGAAGGAATTGTTTATCAATTTTGAAATCATGTATTTCTTCATTAGATTCATGAATTAAGGAGATTGTATTGATTGAGGCATTAAAATCGGATTCAGTTAATTTCACTGATTGTATATCTTCATCTTTTGCGTCTGAATAAACAGGGAAAGCTATGCCTGTAGGATGTATTGGGGGTGATGTGGGAATAGATGTTTGATGAAAATTAGAAGAGGCTGATTTATAAGATCCAGCGTCTGAAGGGATTGATCTTTTTGTGGATGAAAAGTATGGTCTTGGTGTATTGGCAAAATTTATTGTTACTTTTCCAGATGGATGTTCTGTAATAGATTCAACATCTTCATTAATTAAAGGTGTGATTAATTGAGCTTCATCAAGTTCCCATTTTCCAGAAAGATGTACATCTTCCCAGGTGATGAGTTTGGGGGTAGTGACTTTATTTCGAAAATTTGTAAGGAATAAAGTGGTTACTCCTTTGATTTGTGAAGAATAGGCTATTTCAGGGACAATTGTATTCATTGCTTTATAATAAATTCTGTATACTATGGCAACATTTTGTGATTGAGGTTTCATATTGAACCCTTTTGTATGTATGCCTAAAGTGATGGCTTCATGAGCACCGGGATCACTGAGTGATACGGTGTAATTGGGAAAACAATTAAAAAAGGCAGGGCCGTCATGAAGGCTGGCTTCTACCATCCCTATTAGGGAATCTCTGAATGAATTATGTCTTCTATCTCGAACATAGGCGAGACAGGATGTATTCAAACCAAGTCTGGTTAATGGCTTTATTGCAACTTGAACAAGTGCTATATGCATGTATTTGTATTTTGGTTTATGGATTTCAGTTTTTTCTGCAGGAATGACCTGTAGATTTTCTTCATTTTGCTGTATTGAGAGGGTTTCTTCAACCGTCTTTATTACATAATTTGATTTTTGTATGAAAGATCCTTCTTTATAAATTTCTTTTAAAGAGACTTTAGGTATTGTCCAATCTTGGATTGATTTTTCTAAATCATCAAAAATTATTTCTTCAAGATTTTTAATTGAAATTTTATTTATTATTGGCATGATGGATGATGATGCAGAAGAAGAATTAGAAGCTGTATTAGAAGATGAATTTCTTCCGAATGATCTAAAAATTCCAGACATCATTAATTAATTATAATCACTAATAAGAATGATTGGTGGCCTGTCAACGGTTTACGCCACAAAGCCCTAAACGCTCTCCTGGCTAACGGGCAACAAAGGCGACGCGACAAGGGGGCCTCGGACCCAAATCACTCCTTTTAGCAACAACAACCAATTAACTCTATCTGGTCAAGTTAGATCAAAATTCAGAAATGCAACTAACTAACATAGATTCGATTCTACTATGCAATCAACAAACAAATAACCAAAGAAGGAAAGAGACATGATGCATGCAAAATTTTTGCAAATAAATTGAAATAATTGAAAGCTTAAAGAGCTATCAAAATTATTTCAATATATTCCCAAGCATTCATATAGTCATAGTAATCATAGGGCCAAGAGCTCCCATTAGGATTGATGATAGTTTTTGGTGAGAATAGATTGTCTGCCCAATCTGTGAGAGTATGAATATGCATAATCTTCATTTTTGAAAAGGCATGTTCTCCATCTCTATCTTCATGAGTGATGATAGCACTTTTTGACTGAATCAGAATTGCTTCATAGTACTTGTGAGAAATATTGGGGGCTTTTGGAACAAAATGGCAATTTTTTCGATAGAGTTTTGAGAGAATTTGATCAATAATAAGGTTGGCATGGAGTTTATCATCAAGGAAGAAAAGAGCAAATTCAAAGGTCTTAATGTATTGAGATTTTTTGAAAGGATTAGAACGATAGGGTGCTTGAAGCATGGGAGAAGGGTTTAAGGCATTGAATTTATTGTTGGAAAGAATATTTATTGTATCAATGACTGGATTTTTTCCTTTTCCTCTTGGATGCATCTTTGCTCACCTTGTTTCTACCCTGTAAAAATTCACGAGATAGAAAATCGGGAAGAGAATTTGAAGAACCTTTTATATATTCAATGCCAAAATAAAAAATAGCAAGTAAAGCTTGCCATCGAGCAAAAATTTGTTTTGATGCAAGGTTTTTGACATCATTTTCCAAAACTTCTTTTGCAGATTTGCAATCAATTCTTAAGAGAAATCTTTGATTCAAAATATCACTTTGAAATTTGAGTATGCATGAGACTATGGCAAGGACTTCTTTCTTTATTGTAGAGTAATTTTGTTGAGTAGCATTCCAAGTGCCAGAATAAAATCTAATAATTTGTTCCTTTGATTGTGCATTTCTTTGAAGTAGGATTCCTCCAAATCCTATTTCAGACGCATCTGTTTGGATGATTTTAAATAAATCTGGATTGGAAATATTTAAGCATGGTAAAGATTTTACTTTTTGTTTTATTTTTTGTATTGCTTCTGTATGTTGAGGAGTCCATTGTTCTGCCGAATTTTTTAAACATTTTTGTAAAAGATTTCTTTCTTTAGAGAGGTTTTGATAAAAATCAGAGACATAATTTAAACACCCTAAAAATCTTTGTAATTGTTTTTTATCGGTGATTTCATCAGGGAAATTGTCAGCAAATTTGATTACTCTTTCAACAGGAGTTAACATTTTGTTTGATATTTTATAGCCAAGAAATTGTATTTCTGTTTGAAAAAGTTTTATTTTTCTTTGAGAAAGGACTAAGCCATTTTTCTTTATGATCCATTTGAAAGTCTTTAAATGTTTCCAGTGATCATCAATAGATTTAGAAAAGATTAAAATATCATCAATGTAAACAATTGAGAAATTTTTATAAGGGTGAAAGATTTCATTCATCATTTCTTGGAAGGCTGAAGGAGCATTTTTGAGCCCAAAAGGCATGACGTTCCATTCATAATGGCCAAAAGGGACAGTAAAGGCGGTTTTATAACGATCGTTTTCTTCGACCTGTATTTGCCAAAATCCTGATTTGAGATCAAATTTTGAAAATATAAAAGCTTCATATAAACGAGTAATAAGATCTTGTTTATTAGGAATTGGATATCTGATTGATTGAAGGACTTTATTTAATGGTTTATAATTGATGACGAGGCGAGGAGCCCCTCGTTCCTTTTCAGGAGCATTTTCAACATAAAAGGCTGCACAACTCCAAGGAGAATGTGATTTGCGGATTAATTTCTTTTGAAGTAAATCTTTAATTTCTTTATCACATAAGTCTAAGAGTCTAGGACTCATTTGAGATGGTCTTGCTTTAGTAGGAATATCTCTTTCATTAAAAGTAGAAATATATGGTAAGGATACTAAATGCTTTTTTCGATGCCAAAAGGCAGAAGGTATCTCAGAACAACATTCGTTTATTAGAGAGGTTTGAAAATTATTAATTTTCTTTTCAGATGCTTTGGACTTTAATTGATCCTCAATTCGACAGAGATAAATGTCATTTTTAAGATTTGCAATATATTTTTCTTTATTAGATATGAGTAGATTTATTTGATTGATTTTTCCAAGGGTTGAGAGTATAGGAACAGGTTGAAAATTAAGATTAGAAATTTTCTCAAAGGATTTTACTTCAAGAAATTGTTTTAGCGTAGTAGCATCAATGATGAATTTGTCTTGAGCATTTAATACATTTATTGAGGTAGTGGAAGGATGGAATTCATTAATTTCTTCTTGATCAGAGATGGTTTCTTCGAGATGAGTTTGTAAAACTGATGTTTTCGAGGTAGAGTCTTTTGAGAAAGATTTGTTTATAGAAGTTGAATATGAAGTAGCATTTAATGTATTAGTTGACTCTTTTGTATCTAGATTGAGAATAGGCTCCGGGAAAATAGTTAATAAAGAAGGAGTGGCATTGATTTCTTTATGCTTTATGGTTTCTAAAGGGGGGTGAACCGATTCAACTTTACCTTTCTCGGTTTCCCATGTTTGTGTGGATTTATTTATTGTCAGCATTACAGTTCCTTTTTTATTTATTTTTGACGAAAGCCAATCAAAGAAAGGGATATTTCGCCGTTCTTGATTCATTTGGTCATACCATAATTCTTTTACTTGAGATCGCTCAAATTTAGAGAATTTGGTAAAAAACCATTTTGTCTTTGGATGTTTTAATAAATCTTGTTGAAGGAATTGTTTATCAATTTTGAAATCATGTATTTCTTCATTAGATTCATGAATTAAGGAGATTGTATTGATTGAGGCATTAAAATCGGATTCAGTTAATTTCACTGATTGTATATCTTCATCTTTTGCGTCTGAATAAACAGGGAAAGCTATGCCTGTAGGATGTATTGGGGGTGATGTGGGAATAGATGTTTGATGAAAATTAGAAGAGGCTGATTTATAAGATCCAGCGTCTGAAGGGATTGATCTTTTTGTGGATGAAAAGTATGGTCTTGGTGTATTGGCAAAATTTATTGTTACTTTTCCAGATGGATGTTCTGTAATAGATTCAACATCTTCATTAATTAAAGGTGTGATTAATTGAGCTTCATCAAGTTCCCATTTTCCAGAAAGATGTACATCTTCCCAGGTGATGAGTTTGGGGGTAGTGACTTTATTTCGAAAATTTGTAAGGAATAAAGTGGTTACTCCTTTGATTTGTGAAGAATAGGCTATTTCAGGGACAATTGTATTCATTGCTTTATAATAAATTCTGTATACTATGGCAACATTTTGTGATTGAGGTTTCATATTGAACCCTTTTGTATGTATGCCTAAAGTGATGGCTTCATGAGCACCGGGATCACTGAGTGATACGGTGTAATTGGGAAAACAATTAAAAAAGGCAGGGCCGTCATGAAGGCTGGCTTCTACCATCCCTATTAGGGAATCTCTGAATGAATTATGTCTTCTATCTCGAACATAGGCGAGACAGGATGTATTCAAACCAAGTCTGGTTAATGGCTTTATTGCAACTTGAACAAGTGCTATATGCATGTATTTGTATTTTGGTTTATGGATTTCAGTTTTTTCTGCAGGAATGACCTGTAGATTTTCTTCATTTTGCTGTATTGAGAGGGTTTCTTCAACCGTCTTTATTACATAATTTGATTTTTGTATGAAAGATCCTTCTTTATAAATTTCTTTTAAAGAGACTTTAGGTATTGTCCAATCTTGGATTGATTTTTCTAAATCATCAAAAATTATTTCTTCAAGATTTTTAATTGAAATTTTATTTATTATTGGCATGATGGATGATGATGCAGAAGAAGAATTAGAAGCTGTATTAGAAGATGAATTTCTTCCGAATGATCTAAAAATTCCAGACATCATTAATTAATTATAATCACTAATAAGAATGATTGGTGGCCTGTCAACGGTTTACGCCACAAAGCCCTAAACGCTCTCCTGGCTAACGGGCAACAAAGGCGACGCGACAAGGGGGCCTCGGACCCAAATCACTCCTTTTAGCAACAACAACCAATTAACTCTATCTGGTCAAGTTAGATCAAAATTCAGAAATGCAACTAACTAACATAGATTCGATTCTACTATGCAATCAACAAACAAATAACCAAAGAAGGAAAGAGACATGATGCATGCAAAATTTTTGCAAATAAATTGAAATAATTGAAAGCTTAAAGAGCTATCAAAATTATTTCAATATATTCCCAAGCATTCATATAGTCATAGTAATCATAGGGCCAAGAGCTCCCATTAGGATTGATGATAGTTTTTGGTGAGAATAGATTGTCTGCCCAATCTGTGAGAGTATGAATATGCATAATCTTCATTTTTGAAAAGGCATGTTCTCCATCTCTATCTTCATGAGTGATGATAGCACTTTTTGACTGAATCAGAATTGCTTCATAGTACTTGTGAGAAATATTGGGGGCTTTTGGAACAAAATGGCAATTTTTTCGATAGAGTTTTGAGAGAATTTGATCAATAATAAGGTTGGCATGGAGTTTATCATCAAGGAAGAAAAGAGCAAATTCAAAGGTCTTAATGTATTGAGATTTTTTGAAAGGATTAGAACGATAGGGTGCTTGAAGCATGGGAGAAGGGTTTAAGGCATTGAATTTATTGTTGGAAAGAATATTTATTGTATCAATGACTGGATTTTTTCCTTTTCCTCTTGGATGCATCTTTGCTCACCTTGTTTCTACCCTGTAAAAATTCACGAGATAGAAAATCGGGAAGAGAATTTGAAGAACCTTTTATATATTCAATGCCAAAATAAAAAATAGCAAGTAAAGCTTGCCATCGAGCAAAAATTTGTTTTGATGCAAGGTTTTTGACATCATTTTCCAAAACTTCTTTTGCAGATTTGCAATCAATTCTTAAGAGAAATCTTTGATTCAAAATATCACTTTGAAATTTGAGTATGCATGAGACTATGGCAAGGACTTCTTTCTTTATTGTAGAGTAATTTTGTTGAGTAGCATTCCAAGTGCCAGAATAAAATCTAATAATTTGTTCCTTTGATTGTGCATTTCTTTGAAGTAGGATTCCTCCAAATCCTATTTCAGACGCATCTGTTTGGATGATTTTAAATAAATCTGGATTGGAAATATTTAAGCATGGTAAAGATTTTACTTTTTGTTTTATTTTTTGTATTGCTTCTGTATGTTGAGGAGTCCATTGTTCTGCCGAATTTTTTAAACATTTTTGTAAAAGATTTCTTTCTTTAGAGAGGTTTTGATAAAAATCAGAGACATAATTTAAACACCCTAAAAATCTTTGTAATTGTTTTTTATCGGTGATTTCATCAGGGAAATTGTCAGCAAATTTGATTACTCTTTCAACAGGAGTTAACATTTTGTTTGATATTTTATAGCCAAGAAATTGTATTTCTGTTTGAAAAAGTTTTATTTTTCTTTGAGAAAGGACTAAGCCATTTTTCTTTATGATCCATTTGAAAGTCTTTAAATGTTTCCAGTGATCATCAATAGATTTAGAAAAGATTAAAATATCATCAATGTAAACAATTGAGAAATTTTTATAAGGGTGAAAGATTTCATTCATCATTTCTTGGAAGGCTGAAGGAGCATTTTTGAGCCCAAAAGGCATGACGTTCCATTCATAATGGCCAAAAGGGACAGTAAAGGCGGTTTTATAACGATCGTTTTCTTCGACCTGTATTTGCCAAAATCCTGATTTGAGATCAAATTTTGAAAATATAAAAGCTTCATATAAACGAGTAATAAGATCTTGTTTATTAGGAATTGGATATCTGATTGATTGAAGGACTTTATTTAATGGTTTATAATTGATGACGAGGCGAGGAGCCCCTCGTTCCTTTTCAGGAGCATTTTCAACATAAAAGGCTGCACAACTCCAAGGAGAATGTGATTTGCGGATTAATTTCTTTTGAAGTAAATCTTTAATTTCTTTATCACATAAGTCTAAGAGTCTAGGACTCATTTGAGATGGTCTTGCTTTAGTAGGAATATCTCTTTCATTAAAAGTAGAAATATATGGTAAGGATACTAAATGCTTTTTTCGATGCCAAAAGGCAGAAGGTATCTCAGAACAACATTCGTTTATTAGAGAGGTTTGAAAATTATTAATTTTCTTTTCAGATGCTTTGGACTTTAATTGATCCTCAATTCGACAGAGATAAATGTCATTTTTAAGATTTGCAATATATTTTTCTTTATTAGATATGAGTAGATTTATTTGATTGATTTTTCCAAGGGTTGAGAGTATAGGAACAGGTTGAAAATTAAGATTAGAAATTTTCTCAAAGGATTTTACTTCAAGAAATTGTTTTAGCGTAGTAGCATCAATGATGAATTTGTCTTGAGCATTTAATACATTTATTGAGGTAGTGGAAGGATGGAATTCATTAATTTCTTCTTGATCAGAGATGGTTTCTTCGAGATGAGTTTGTAAAACTGATGTTTTCGAGGTAGAGTCTTTTGAGAAAGATTTGTTTATAGAAGTTGAATATGAAGTAGCATTTAATGTATTAGTTGACTCTTTTGTATCTAGATTGAGAATAGGCTCCGGGAAAATAGTTAATAAAGAAGGAGTGGCATTGATTTCTTTATGCTTTATGGTTTCTAAAGGGGGGTGAACCGATTCAACTTTACCTTTCTCGGTTTCCCATGTTTGTGTGGATTTATTTATTGTCAGCATTACAGTTCCTTTTTTATTTATTTTTGACGAAAGCCAATCAAAGAAAGGGATATTTCGCCGTTCTTGATTCATTTGGTCATACCATAATTCTTTTACTTGAGATCGCTCAAATTTAGAGAATTTGGTAAAAAACCATTTTGTCTTTGGATGTTTTAATAAATCTTGTTGAAGGAATTGTTTATCAATTTTGAAATCATGTATTTCTTCATTAGATTCATGAATTAAGGAGATTGTATTGATTGAGGCATTAAAATCGGATTCAGTTAATTTCACTGATTGTATATCTTCATCTTTTGCGTCTGAATAAACAGGGAAAGCTATGCCTGTAGGATGTATTGGGGGTGATGTGGGAATAGATGTTTGATGAAAATTAGAAGAGGCTGATTTATAAGATCCAGCGTCTGAAGGGATTGATCTTTTTGTGGATGAAAAGTATGGTCTTGGTGTATTGGCAAAATTTATTGTTACTTTTCCAGATGGATGTTCTGTAATAGATTCAACATCTTCATTAATTAAAGGTGTGATTAATTGAGCTTCATCAAGTTCCCATTTTCCAGAAAGATGTACATCTTCCCAGGTGATGAGTTTGGGGGTAGTGACTTTATTTCGAAAATTTGTAAGGAATAAAGTGGTTACTCCTTTGATTTGTGAAGAATAGGCTATTTCAGGGACAATTGTATTCATTGCTTTATAATAAATTCTGTATACTATGGCAACATTTTGTGATTGAGGTTTCATATTGAACCCTTTTGTATGTATGCCTAAAGTGATGGCTTCATGAGCACCGGGATCACTGAGTGATACGGTGTAATTGGGAAAACAATTAAAAAAGGCAGGGCCGTCATGAAGGCTGGCTTCTACCATCCCTATTAGGGAATCTCTGAATGAATTATGTCTTCTATCTCGAACATAGGCGAGACAGGATGTATTCAAACCAAGTCTGGTTAATGGCTTTATTGCAACTTGAACAAGTGCTATATGCATGTATTTGTATTTTGGTTTATGGATTTCAGTTTTTTCTGCAGGAATGACCTGTAGATTTTCTTCATTTTGCTGTATTGAGAGGGTTTCTTCAACCGTCTTTATTACATAATTTGATTTTTGTATGAAAGATCCTTCTTTATAAATTTCTTTTAAAGAGACTTTAGGTATTGTCCAATCTTGGATTGATTTTTCTAAATCATCAAAAATTATTTCTTCAAGATTTTTAATTGAAATTTTATTTATTATTGGCATGATGGATGATGATGCAGAAGAAGAATTAGAAGCTGTATTAGAAGATGAATTTCTTCCGAATGATCTAAAAATTCCAGACATCATTAATTAATTATAATCACTAATCAGAATGATTGGTGGCCTGTCAACGGTTTACGCCACAAAGCCCTAAACGCTCTCCTGGCTAACGGGCAACAAAGGCGACGCGACAAGGGGGCCTCGGACCCAAATCACTCCTTTTAGCAACAACAACCAATTAACTCTATCTGGTCAAGTTAGATCAAAATTCAGAAATGCAACTAACTAACATAGATTCGATTCTACTATGCAATCAACAAACAAATAACCAAAGAAGGAAAGAGACATGATGCATGCAAAATTTTTGCAAATAAATTGAAATAATTGAAAGCTTAAAGAGCTATCAAAATTATTTCAATATATTCCCAAGCATTCATATAGTCATAGTAATCATAGGGCCAAGAGCTCCCATTAGGATTGATGATAGTTTTTGGTGAGAATAGATTGTCTGCCCAATCTGTGAGAGTATGAATATGCATAATCTTCATTTTTGAAAAGGCATGTTCTCCATCTCTATCTTCATGAGTGATGATAGCACTTTTTGACTGAATCAGAATTGCTTCATAGTACTTGTGAGAAATATTGGGGGCTTTTGGAACAAAATGGCAATTTTTTCGATAGAGTTTTGAGAGAATTTGATCAATAATAAGGTTGGCATGGAGTTTATCATCAAGGAAGAAAAGAGCAAATTCAAAGGTCTTAATGTATTGAGATTTTTTGAAAGGATTAGAACGATAGGGTGCTTGAAGCATGGGAGAAGGGTTTAAGGCATTGAATTTATTGTTGGAAAGAATATTTATTGTATCAATGACTGGATTTTTTCCTTTTCCTCTTGGATGCATCTTTGCTCACCTTGTTTCTACCCTGTAAAAATTCACGAGATAGAAAATCGGGAAGAGAATTTGAAGAACCTTTTATATATTCAATGCCAAAATAAAAAATAGCAAGTAAAGCTTGCCATCGAGCAAAAATTTGTTTTGATGCAAGGTTTTTGACATCATTTTCCAAAACTTCTTTTGCAGATTTGCAATCAATTCTTAAGAGAAATCTTTGATTCAAAATATCACTTTGAAATTTGAGTATGCATGAGACTATGGCAAGGACTTCTTTCTTTATTGTAGAGTAATTTTGTTGAGTAGCATTCCAAGTGCCAGAATAAAATCTAATAATTTGTTCCTTTGATTGTGCATTTCTTTGAAGTAGGATTCCTCCAAATCCTATTTCAGACGCATCTGTTTGGATGATTTTAAATAAATCTGGATTGGAAATATTTAAGCATGGTAAAGATTTTACTTTTTGTTTTATTTTTTGTATTGCTTCTGTATGTTGAGGAGTCCATTGTTCTGCCGAATTTTTTAAACATTTTTGTAAAAGATTTCTTTCTTTAGAGAGGTTTTGATAAAAATCAGAGACATAATTTAAACACCCTAAAAATCTTTGTAATTGTTTTTTATCGGTGATTTCATCAGGGAAATTGTCAGCAAATTTGATTACTCTTTCAACAGGAGTTAACATTTTGTTTGATATTTTATAGCCAAGAAATTGTATTTCTGTTTGAAAAAGTTTTATTTTTCTTTGAGAAAGGACTAAGCCATTTTTCTTTATGATCCATTTGAAAGTCTTTAAATGTTTCCAGTGATCATCAATAGATTTAGAAAAGATTAAAATATCATCAATGTAAACAATTGAGAAATTTTTATAAGGGTGAAAGATTTCATTCATCATTTCTTGGAAGGCTGAAGGAGCATTTTTGAGCCCAAAAGGCATGACGTTCCATTCATAATGGCCAAAAGGGACAGTAAAGGCGGTTTTATAACGATCGTTTTCTTCGACCTGTATTTGCCAAAATCCTGATTTGAGATCAAATTTTGAAAATATAAAAGCTTCATATAAACGAGTAATAAGATCTTGTTTATTAGGAATTGGATATCTGATTGATTGAAGGACTTTATTTAATGGTTTATAATTGATGACGAGGCGAGGAGCCCCTCGTTCCTTTTCAGGAGCATTTTCAACATAAAAGGCTGCACAACTCCAAGGAGAATGTGATTTGCGGATTAATTTCTTTTGAAGTAAATCTTTAATTTCTTTATCACATAAGTCTAAGAGTCTAGGACTCATTTGAGATGGTCTTGCTTTAGTAGGAATATCTCTTTCATTAAAAGTAGAAATATATGGTAAGGATACTAAATGCTTTTTTCGATGCCAAAAGGCAGAAGGTATCTCAGAACAACATTCGTTTATTAGAGAGGTTTGAAAATTATTAATTTTCTTTTCAGATGCTTTGGACTTTAATTGATCCTCAATTCGACAGAGATAAATGCCATTTTTAAGATTTGCAATATATTTTTCTTTATTAGATATGAGTAGATTTATTTGATTGATTTTTCCAAGGGTTGAGAGTATAGGAACAGGTTGAAAATTAAGATTAGAAATTTTCTCAAAGGATTTTACTTCAAGAAATTGTTTTAGCGTAGTAGCATCAATGATGAATTTGTCTTGAGCATTTAATACATTTATTGAGGTAGTGGAAGGATGGAATTCATTAATTTCTTCTTGATCAGAGATGGTTTCTTCGAGATGAGTTTGTAAAACTGATGTTTTCGAGGTAGAGTCTTTTGAGAAAGATTTGTTTATAGAAGTTGAATATGAAGTAGCATTTAATGTATTAGTTGACTCTTTTGTATCTAGATTGAGAATAGGCTCCGGGAAAATAGTTAATAAAGAAGGAGTGGCATTGATTTCTTTATGCTTTATGGTTTCTAAAGGGGGGTGAACCGATTCAACTTTACCTTTCTCGGTTTCCCATGTTTGTGTGGATTTATTTATTGTCAGCATTACAGTTCCTTTTTTATTTATTTTTGACGAAAGCCAATCAAAGAAAGGGATATTTCGCCGTTCTTGATTCATTTGGTCATACCATAATTCTTTTACTTGAGATCGCTCAAATTTAGAGAATTTGGTAAAAAACCATTTTGTCTTTGGATGTTTTAATAAATCTTGTTGAAGGAATTGTTTATCAATTTTGAAATCATGTATTTCTTCATTAGATTCATGAATTAAGGAGATTGTATTGATTGAGGCATTAAAATCGGATTCAGTTAATTTCACTGATTGTATATCTTCATCTTTTGCGTCTGAATAAACAGGGAAAGCTATGCCTGTAGGATGTATTGGGGGTGATGTGGGAATAGATGTTTGATGAAAATTAGAAGAGGCTGATTTATAAGATCCAGCGTCTGAAGGGATTGATCTTTTTGTGGATGAAAAGTATGGTCTTGGTGTATTGGCAAAATTTATTGTTACTTTTCCAGATGGATGTTCTGTAATAGATTCAACATCTTCATTAATTAAAGGTGTGATTAATTGAGCTTCATCAAGTTCCCATTTTCCAGAAAGATGTACATCTTCCCAGGTGATGAGTTTGGGGGTAGTGACTTTATTTCGAAAATTTGTAAGGAATAAAGTGGTTACTCCTTTGATTTGTGAAGAATAGGCTATTTCAGGGACAATTGTATTCATTGCTTTATAATAAATTCTGTATACTATGGCAACATTTTGTGATTGAGGTTTCATATTGAACCCTTTTGTATGTATGCCTAAAGTGATGGCTTCATGAGCACCGGGATCACTGAGTGATACGGTGTAATTGGGAAAACAATTAAAAAAGGCAGGGCCGTCATGAAGGCTGGCTTCTACCATCCCTATTAGGGAATCTCTGAATGAATTATGTCTTCTATCTCGAACATAGGCGAGACAGGATGTATTCAAACCAAGTCTGGTTAATGGCTTTATTGCAACTTGAACAAGTGCTATATGCATGTATTTGTATTTTGGTTTATGGATTTCAGTTTTTTCTGCAGGAATGACCTGTAGATTTTCTTCATTTTGCTGTATTGAGAGGGTTTCTTCAACCGTCTTTATTACATAATTTGATTTTTGTATGAAAGATCCTTCTTTATAAATTTCTTTTAAAGAGACTTTAGGTATTGTCCAATCTTGGATTGATTTTTCTAAATCATCAAAAATTATTTCTTCAAGATTTTTAATTGAAATTTTATTTATTATTGGCATGATGGATGATGATGCAGAAGAAGAATTAGAAGCTGTATTAGAAGATGAATTTCTTCCGAATGATCTAAAAATTCCAGACATCATTAATTAATTATAATCACTAATCAGAATGATTGGTGGCCTGTCAACGGTTTACGCCACAAAGCCCTAAACGCTCTCCTGGCTAACGGGCAACAAAGGCGACGCGACAAGGGGGCCTCGGACCCAAATCACTCCTTTTAGCAACAACAACCAATTAACTCTATCTGGTCAAGTTAGATCAAAATTCAGAAATGCAACTAACTAACATAGATTCGATTCTACTATGCAATCAACAAACAAATAACCAAAGAAGGAAAGAGACATGATGCATGCAAAATTTTTGCAAATAAATTGAAATAATTGAAAGCTTAAAGAGCTATCAAAATTATTTCAATATATTCCCAAGCATTCATATAGTCATAGTAATCATAGGGCCAAGAGCTCCCATTAGGATTGATGATAGTTTTTGGTGAGAATAGATTGTCTGCCCAATCTGTGAGAGTATGAATATGCATAATCTTCATTTTTGAAAAGGCATGTTCTCCATCTCTATCTTCATGAGTGATGATAGCACTTTTTGACTGAATCAGAATTGCTTCATAGTACTTGTGAGAAATATTGGGGGCTTTTGGAACAAAATGGCAATTTTTTCGATAGAGTTTTGAGAGAATTTGATCAATAATAAGGTTGGCATGGAGTTTATCATCAAGGAAGAAAAGAGCAAATTCAAAGGTCTTAATGTATTGAGATTTTTTGAAAGGATTAGAACGATAGGGTGCTTGAAGCATGGGAGAAGGGTTTAAGGCATTGAATTTATTGTTGGAAAGAATATTTATTGTATCAATGACTGGATTTTTTCCTTTTCCTCTTGGATGCATCTTTGCTCACCTTGTTTCTACCCTGTAAAAATTCACGAGATAGAAAATCGGGAAGAGAATTTGAAGAACCTTTTATATATTCAATGCCAAAATAAAAAATAGCAAGTAAAGCTTGCCATCGAGCAAAAATTTGTTTTGATGCAAGGTTTTTGACATCATTTTCCAAAACTTCTTTTGCAGATTTGCAATCAATTCTTAAGAGAAATCTTTGATTCAAAATATCACTTTGAAATTTGAGTATGCATGAGACTATGGCAAGGACTTCTTTCTTTATTGTAGAGTAATTTTGTTGAGTAGCATTCCAAGTGCCAGAATAAAATCTAATAATTTGTTCCTTTGATTGTGCATTTCTTTGAAGTAGGATTCCTCCAAATCCTATTTCAGACGCATCTGTTTGGATGATTTTAAATAAATCTGGATTGGAAATATTTAAGCATGGTAAAGATTTTACTTTTTGTTTTATTTTTTGTATTGCTTCTGTATGTTGAGGAGTCCATTGTTCTGCCGAATTTTTTAAACATTTTTGTAAAAGATTTCTTTCTTTAGAGAGGTTTTGATAAAAATCAGAGACATAATTTAAACACCCTAAAAATCTTTGTAATTGTTTTTTATCGGTGATTTCATCAGGGAAATTGTCAGCAAATTTGATTACTCTTTCAACAGGAGTTAACATTTTGTTTGATATTTTATAGCCAAGAAATTGTATTTCTGTTTGAAAAAGTTTTATTTTTCTTTGAGAAAGGACTAAGCCATTTTTCTTTATGATCCATTTGAAAGTCTTTAAATGTTTCCAGTGATCATCAATAGATTTAGAAAAGATTAAAATATCATCAATGTAAACAATTGAGAAATTTTTATAAGGGTGAAAGATTTCATTCATCATTTCTTGGAAGGCTGAAGGAGCATTTTTGAGCCCAAAAGGCATGACGTTCCATTCATAATGGCCAAAAGGGACAGTAAAGGCGGTTTTATAACGATCGTTTTCTTCGACCTGTATTTGCCAAAATCCTGATTTGAGATCAAATTTTGAAAATATAAAAGCTTCATATAAACGAGTAATAAGATCTTGTTTATTAGGAATTGGATATCTGATTGATTGAAGGACTTTATTTAATGGTTTATAATTGATGACGAGGCGAGGAGCCCCTCGTTCCTTTTCAGGAGCATTTTCAACATAAAAGGCTGCACAACTCCAAGGAGAATGTGATTTGCGGATTAATTTCTTTTGAAGTAAATCTTTAATTTCTTTATCACATAAGTCTAAGAGTCTAGGACTCATTTGAGATGGTCTTGCTTTAGTAGGAATATCTCTTTCATTAAAAGTAGAAATATATGGTAAGGATACTAAATGCTTTTTTCGATGCCAAAAGGCAGAAGGTATCTCAGAACAACATTCGTTTATTAGAGAGGTTTGAAAATTATTAATTTTCTTTTCAGATGCTTTGGACTTTAATTGATCCTCAATTCGACAGAGATAAATGCCATTTTTAAGATTTGCAATATATTTTTCTTTATTAGATATGAGTAGATTTATTTGATTGATTTTTCCAAGGGTTGAGAGTATAGGAACAGGTTGAAAATTAAGATTAGAAATTTTCTCAAAGGATTTTACTTCAAGAAATTGTTTTAGCGTAGTAGCATCAATGATGAATTTGTCTTGAGCATTTAATACATTTATTGAGGTAGTGGAAGGATGGAATTCATTAATTTCTTCTTGATCAGAGATGGTTTCTTCGAGATGAGTTTGTAAAACTGATGTTTTCGAGGTAGAGTCTTTTGAGAAAGATTTGTTTATAGAAGTTGAATATGAAGTAGCATTTAATGTATTAGTTGACTCTTTTGTATCTAGATTGAGAATAGGCTCCGGGAAAATAGTTAATAAAGAAGGAGTGGCATTGATTTCTTTATGCTTTATGGTTTCTAAAGGGGGGTGAACCGATTCAACTTTACCTTTCTCGGTTTCCCATGTTTGTGTGGATTTATTTATTGTCAGCATTACAGTTCCTTTTTTATTTATTTTTGACGAAAGCCAATCAAAGAAAGGGATATTTCGCCGTTCTTGATTCATTTGGTCATACCATAATTCTTTTACTTGAGATCGCTCAAATTTAGAGAATTTGGTAAAAAACCATTTTGTCTTTGGATGTTTTAATAAATCTTGTTGAAGGAATTGTTTATCAATTTTGAAATCATGTATTTCTTCATTAGATTCATGAATTAAGGAGATTGTATTGATTGAGGCATTAAAATCGGATTCAGTTAATTTCACTGATTGTATATCTTCATCTTTTGCGTCTGAATAAACAGGGAAAGCTATGCCTGTAGGATGTATTGGGGGTGATGTGGGAATAGATGTTTGATGAAAATTAGAAGAGGCTGATTTATAAGATCCAGCGTCTGAAGGGATTGATCTTTTTGTGGATGAAAAGTATGGTCTTGGTGTATTGGCAAAATTTATTGTTACTTTTCCAGATGGATGTTCTGTAATAGATTCAACATCTTCATTAATTAAAGGTGTGATTAATTGAGCTTCATCAAGTTCCCATTTTCCAGAAAGATGTACATCTTCCCAGGTGATGAGTTTGGGGGTAGTGACTTTATTTCGAAAATTTGTAAGGAATAAAGTGGTTACTCCTTTGATTTGTGAAGAATAGGCTATTTCAGGGACAATTGTATTCATTGCTTTATAATAAATTCTGTATACTATGGCAACATTTTGTGATTGAGGTTTCATATTGAACCCTTTTGTATGTATGCCTAAAGTGATGGCTTCATGAGCACCGGGATCACTGAGTGATACGGTGTAATTGGGAAAACAATTAAAAAAGGCAGGGCCGTCATGAAGGCTGGCTTCTACCATCCCTATTAGGGAATCTCTGAATGAATTATGTCTTCTATCTCGAACATAGGCGAGACAGGATGTATTCAAACCAAGTCTGGTTAATGGCTTTATTGCAACTTGAACAAGTGCTATATGCATGTATTTGTATTTTGGTTTATGGATTTCAGTTTTTTCTGCAGGAATGACCTGTAGATTTTCTTCATTTTGCTGTATTGAGAGGGTTTCTTCAACCGTCTTTATTACATAATTTGATTTTTGTATGAAAGATCCTTCTTTATAAATTTCTTTTAAAGAGACTTTAGGTATTGTCCAATCTTGGATTGATTTTTCTAAATCATCAAAAATTATTTCTTCAAGATTTTTAATTGAAATTTTATTTATTATTGGCATGATGGATGATGATGCAGAAGAAGAATTAGAAGCTGTATTAGAAGATGAATTTCTTCCGAATGATCTAAAAATTCCAGACATCATTAATTAATTATAATCACTAATCAGAATGATTGGTGGCCTGTCAACGGTTTACGCCACAAAGCCCTAAACGCTCTCCTGGCTAACGGGCAACAAAGGCGACGCGACAAGGGGGCCTCGGACCCAAATCACTCCTTTTAGCAACAACAACCAATTAACTCTATCTGGTCAAGTTAGATCAAAATTCAGAAATGCAACTAACTAACATAGATTCGATTCTACTATGCAATCAACAAACAAATAACCAAAGAAGGAAAGAGACATGATGCATGCAAAATTTTTGCAAATAAATTGAAATAATTGAAAGCTTAAAGAGCTATCAAAATTATTTCAATATATTCCCAAGCATTCATATAGTCATAGTAATCATAGGGCCAAGAGCTCCCATTAGGATTGATGATAGTTTTTGGTGAGAATAGATTGTCTGCCCAATCTGTGAGAGTATGAATATGCATAATCTTCATTTTTGAAAAGGCATGTTCTCCATCTCTATCTTCATGAGTGATGATAGCACTTTTTGACTGAATCAGAATTGCTTCATAGTACTTGTGAGAAATATTGGGGGCTTTTGGAACAAAATGGCAATTTTTTCGATAGAGTTTTGAGAGAATTTGATCAATAATAAGGTTGGCATGGAGTTTATCATCAAGGAAGAAAAGAGCAAATTCAAAGGTCTTAATGTATTGAGATTTTTTGAAAGGATTAGAACGATAGGGTGCTTGAAGCATGGGAGAAGGGTTTAAGGCATTGAATTTATTGTTGGAAAGAATATTTATTGTATCAATGACTGGATTTTTTCCTTTTCCTCTTGGATGCATCTTTGCTCACCTTGTTTCTACCCTGTAAAAATTCACGAGATAGAAAATCGGGAAGAGAATTTGAAGAACCTTTTATATATTCAATGCCAAAATAAAAAATAGCAAGTAAAGCTTGCCATCGAGCAAAAATTTGTTTTGATGCAAGGTTTTTGACATCATTTTCCAAAACTTCTTTTGCAGATTTGCAATCAATTCTTAAGAGAAATCTTTGATTCAAAATATCACTTTGAAATTTGAGTATGCATGAGACTATGGCAAGGACTTCTTTCTTTATTGTAGAGTAATTTTGTTGAGTAGCATTCCAAGTGCCAGAATAAAATCTAATAATTTGTTCCTTTGATTGTGCATTTCTTTGAAGTAGGATTCCTCCAAATCCTATTTCAGACGCATCTGTTTGGATGATTTTAAATAAATCTGGATTGGAAATATTTAAGCATGGTAAAGATTTTACTTTTTGTTTTATTTTTTGTATTGCTTCTGTATGTTGAGGAGTCCATTGTTCTGCCGAATTTTTTAAACATTTTTGTAAAAGATTTCTTTCTTTAGAGAGGTTTTGATAAAAATCAGAGACATAATTTAAACACCCTAAAAATCTTTGTAATTGTTTTTTATCGGTGATTTCATCAGGGAAATTGTCAGCAAATTTGATTACTCTTTCAACAGGAGTTAACATTTTGTTTGATATTTTATAGCCAAGAAATTGTATTTCTGTTTGAAAAAGTTTTATTTTTCTTTGAGAAAGGACTAAGCCATTTTTCTTTATGATCCATTTGAAAGTCTTTAAATGTTTCCAGTGATCATCAATAGATTTAGAAAAGATTAAAATATCATCAATGTAAACAATTGAGAAATTTTTATAAGGGTGAAAGATTTCATTCATCATTTCTTGGAAGGCTGAAGGAGCATTTTTGAGCCCAAAAGGCATGACGTTCCATTCATAATGGCCAAAAGGGACAGTAAAGGCGGTTTTATAACGATCGTTTTCTTCGACCTGTATTTGCCAAAATCCTGATTTGAGATCAAATTTTGAAAATATAAAAGCTTCATATAAACGAGTAATAAGATCTTGTTTATTAGGAATTGGATATCTGATTGATTGAAGGACTTTATTTAATGGTTTATAATTGATGACGAGGCGAGGAGCCCCTCGTTCCTTTTCAGGAGCATTTTCAACATAAAAGGCTGCACAACTCCAAGGAGAATGTGATTTGCGGATTAATTTCTTTTGAAGTAAATCTTTAATTTCTTTATCACATAAGTCTAAGAGTCTAGGACTCATTTGAGATGGTCTTGCTTTAGTAGGAATATCTCTTTCATTAAAAGTAGAAATATATGGTAAGGATACTAAATGCTTTTTTCGATGCCAAAAGGCAGAAGGTATCTCAGAACAACATTCGTTTATTAGAGAGGTTTGAAAATTATTAATTTTCTTTTCAGATGCTTTGGACTTTAATTGATCCTCAATTCGACAGAGATAAATGTCATTTTTAAGATTTGCAATATATTTTTCTTTATTAGATATGAGTAGATTTATTTGATTGATTTTTCCAAGGGTTGAGAGTATAGGAACAGGTTGAAAATTAAGATTAGAAATTTTCTCAAAGGATTTTACTTCAAGAAATTGTTTTAGCGTAGTAGCATCAATGATGAATTTGTCTTGAGCATTTAATACATTTATTGAGGTAGTGGAAGGATGGAATTCATTAATTTCTTCTTGATCAGAGATGGTTTCTTCGAGATGAGTTTGTAAAACTGATGTTTTCGAGGTAGAGTCTTTTGAGAAAGATTTGTTTATAGAAGTTGAATATGAAGTAGCATTTAATGTATTAGTTGACTCTTTTGTATCTAGATTGAGAATAGGCTCCGGGAAAATAGTTAATAAAGAAGGAGTGGCATTGATTTCTTTATGCTTTATGGTTTCTAAAGGGGGGTGAACCGATTCAACTTTACCTTTCTCGGTTTCCCATGTTTGTGTGGATTTATTTATTGTCAGCATTACAGTTCCTTTTTTATTTATTTTTGACGAAAGCCAATCAAAGAAAGGGATATTTCGCCGTTCTTGATTCATTTGGTCATACCATAATTCTTTTACTTGAGATCGCTCAAATTTAGAGAATTTGGTAAAAAACCATTTTGTCTTTGGATGTTTTAATAAATCTTGTTGAAGGAATTGTTTATCAATTTTGAAATCATGTATTTCTTCATTAGATTCATGAATTAAGGAGATTGTATTGATTGAGGCATTAAAATCGGATTCAGTTAATTTCACTGATTGTATATCTTCATCTTTTGCGTCTGAATAAACAGGGAAAGCTATGCCTGTAGGATGTATTGGGGGTGATGTGGGAATAGATGTTTGATGAAAATTAGAAGAGGCTGATTTATAAGATCCAGCGTCTGAAGGGATTGATCTTTTTGTGGATGAAAAGTATGGTCTTGGTGTATTGGCAAAATTTATTGTTACTTTTCCAGATGGATGTTCTGTAATAGATTCAACATCTTCATTAATTAAAGGTGTGATTAATTGAGCTTCATCAAGTTCCCATTTTCCAGAAAGATGTACATCTTCCCAGGTGATGAGTTTGGGGGTAGTGACTTTATTTCGAAAATTTGTAAGGAATAAAGTGGTTACTCCTTTGATTTGTGAAGAATAGGCTATTTCAGGGACAATTGTATTCATTGCTTTATAATAAATTCTGTATACTATGGCAACATTTTGTGATTGAGGTTTCATATTGAACCCTTTTGTATGTATGCCTAAAGTGATGGCTTCATGAGCACCGGGATCACTGAGTGATACGGTGTAATTGGGAAAACAATTAAAAAAGGCAGGGCCGTCATGAAGGCTGGCTTCTACCATCCCTATTAGGGAATCTCTGAATGAATTATGTCTTCTATCTCGAACATAGGCGAGACAGGATGTATTCAAACCAAGTCTGGTTAATGGCTTTATTGCAACTTGAACAAGTGCTATATGCATGTATTTGTATTTTGGTTTATGGATTTCAGTTTTTTCTGCAGGAATGACCTGTAGATTTTCTTCATTTTGCTGTATTGAGAGGGTTTCTTCAACCGTCTTTATTACATAATTTGATTTTTGTATGAAAGATCCTTCTTTATAAATTTCTTTTAAAGAGACTTTAGGTATTGTCCAATCTTGGATTGATTTTTCTAAATCATCAAAAATTATTTCTTCAAGATTTTTAATTGAAATTTTATTTATTATTGGCATGATGGATGATGATGCAGAAG
The DNA here is from genome assembly GCA_038049695.1 of Cinnamomum chago. Taxonomy (NCBI): domain Eukaryota; kingdom Viridiplantae; phylum Streptophyta; class Magnoliopsida; order Laurales; family Lauraceae; genus Cinnamomum; species Cinnamomum chago. The sequence goes on along the minus strand of CP142454.1, from coordinate 71,228,004 downwards.
AAGAATTAGAAGCTGTATTAGAAGATGAATTTCTTCCGAATGATCTAAAAATTCCAGACATCATTAATTAATTATAATCACTAATCAGAATGATTGGTGGCCTGTCAACGGTTTACGCCACAAAGCCCTAAACGCTCTCCTGGCTAACGGGCAACAAAGGCGACGCGACAAGGGGGCCTCGGACCCAAATCACTCCTTTTAGCAACAACAACCAATTAACTCTATCTGGTCAAGTTAGATCAAAATTCAGAAATGCAACTAACTAACATAGATTCGATTCTACTATGCAATCAACAAACAAATAACCAAAGAAGGAAAGAGACATGATGCATGCAAAATTTTTGCAAATAAATTGAAATAATTGAAAGCTTAAAGAGCTATCAAAATTATTTCAATATATTCCCAAGCATTCATATAGTCATAGTAATCATAGGGCCAAGAGCTCCCATTAGGATTGATGATAGTTTTTGGTGAGAATAGATTGTCTGCCCAATCTGTGAGAGTATGAATATGCATAATCTTCATTTTTGAAAAGGCATGTTCTCCATCTCTATCTTCATGAGTGATGATAGCACTTTTTGACTGAATCAGAATTGCTTCATAGTACTTGTGAGAAATATTGGGGGCTTTTGGAACAAAATGGCAATTTTTTCGATAGAGTTTTGAGAGAATTTGATCAATAATAAGGTTGGCATGGAGTTTATCATCAAGGAAGAAAAGAGCAAATTCAAAGGTCTTAATGTATTGAGATTTTTTGAAAGGATTAGAACGATAGGGTGCTTGAAGCATGGGAGAAGGGTTTAAGGCATTGAATTTATTGTTGGAAAGAATATTTATTGTATCAATGACTGGATTTTTTCCTTTTCCTCTTGGATGCATCTTTGCTCACCTTGTTTCTACCCTGTAAAAATTCACGAGATAGAAAATCGGGAAGAGAATTTGAAGAACCTTTTATATATTCAATGCCAAAATAAAAAATAGCAAGTAAAGCTTGCCATCGAGCAAAAATTTGTTTTGATGCAAGGTTTTTGACATCATTTTCCAAAACTTCTTTTGCAGATTTGCAATCAATTCTTAAGAGAAATCTTTGATTCAAAATATCACTTTGAAATTTGAGTATGCATGAGACTATGGCAAGGACTTCTTTCTTTATTGTAGAGTAATTTTGTTGAGTAGCATTCCAAGTGCCAGAATAAAATCTAATAATTTGTTCCTTTGATTGTGCATTTCTTTGAAGTAGGATTCCTCCAAATCCTATTTCAGACGCATCTGTTTGGATGATTTTAAATAAATCTGGATTGGAAATATTTAAGCATGGTAAAGATTTTACTTTTTGTTTTATTTTTTGTATTGCTTCTGTATGTTGAGGAGTCCATTGTTCTGCCGAATTTTTTAAACATTTTTGTAAAAGATTTCTTTCTTTAGAGAGGTTTTGATAAAAATCAGAGACATAATTTAAACACCCTAAAAATCTTTGTAATTGTTTTTTATCGGTGATTTCATCAGGGAAATTGTCAGCAAATTTGATTACTCTTTCAACAGGAGTTAACATTTTGTTTGATATTTTATAGCCAAGAAATTGTATTTCTGTTTGAAAAAGTTTTATTTTTCTTTGAGAAAGGACTAAGCCATTTTTCTTTATGATCCATTTGAAAGTCTTTAAATGTTTCCAGTGATCATCAATAGATTTAGAAAAGATTAAAATATCATCAATGTAAACAATTGAGAAATTTTTATAAGGGTGAAAGATTTCATTCATCATTTCTTGGAAGGCTGAAGGAGCATTTTTGAGCCCAAAAGGCATGACGTTCCATTCATAATGGCCAAAAGGGACAGTAAAGGCGGTTTTATAACGATCGTTTTCTTCGACCTGTATTTGCCAAAATCCTGATTTGAGATCAAATTTTGAAAATATAAAAGCTTCATATAAACGAGTAATAAGATCTTGTTTATTAGGAATTGGATATCTGATTGATTGAAGGACTTTATTTAATGGTTTATAATTGATGACGAGGCGAGGAGCCCCTCGTTCCTTTTCAGGAGCATTTTCAACATAAAAGGCTGCACAACTCCAAGGAGAATGTGATTTGCGGATTAATTTCTTTTGAAGTAAATCTTTAATTTCTTTATCACATAAGTCTAAGAGTCTAGGACTCATTTGAGATGGTCTTGCTTTAGTAGGAATATCTCTTTCATTAAAAGTAGAAATATATGGTAAGGATACTAAATGCTTTTTTCGATGCCAAAAGGCAGAAGGTATCTCAGAACAACATTCGTTTATTAGAGAGGTTTGAAAATTATTAATTTTCTTTTCAGATGCTTTGGACTTTAATTGATCCTCAATTCGACAGAGATAAATGTCATTTTTAAGATTTGCAATATATTTTTCTTTATTAGATATGAGTAGATTTATTTGATTGATTTTTCCAAGGGTTGAGAGTATAGGAACAGGTTGAAAATTAAGATTAGAAATTTTCTCAAAGGATTTTACTTCAAGAAATTGTTTTAGCGTAGTAGCATCAATGATGAATTTGTCTTGAGCATTTAATACATTTATTGAGGTAGTGGAAGGATGGAATTCATTAATTTCTTCTTGATCAGAGATGGTTTCTTCGAGATGAGTTTGTAAAACTGATGTTTTCGAGGTAGAGTCTTTTGAGAAAGATTTGTTTATAGAAGTTGAATATGAAGTAGCATTTAATGTATTAGTTGACTCTTTTGTATCTAGATTGAGAATAGGCTCCGGGAAAATAGTTAATAAAGAAGGAGTGGCATTGATTTCTTTATGCTTTATGGTTTCTAAAGGGGGGTGAACCGATTCAACTTTACCTTTCTCGGTTTCCCATGTTTGTGTGGATTTATTTATTGTCAGCATTACAGTTCCTTTTTTATTTATTTTTGACGAAAGCCAATCAAAGAAAGGGATATTTCGCCGTTCTTGATTCATTTGGTCATACCATAATTCTTTTACTTGAGATCGCTCAAATTTAGAGAATTTGGTAAAAAACCATTTTGTCTTTGGATGTTTTAATAAATCTTGTTGAAGGAATTGTTTATCAATTTTGAAATCATGTATTTCTTCATTAGATTCATGAATTAAGGAGATTGTATTGATTGAGGCATTAAAATCGGATTCAGTTAATTTCACTGATTGTATATCTTCATCTTTTGCGTCTGAATAAACAGGGAAAGCTATGCCTGTAGGATGTATTGGGGGTGATGTGGGAATAGATGTTTGATGAAAATTAGAAGAGGCTGATTTATAAGATCCAGCGTCTGAAGGGATTGATCTTTTTGTGGATGAAAAGTATGGTCTTGGTGTATTGGCAAAATTTATTGTTACTTTTCCAGATGGATGTTCTGTAATAGATTCAACATCTTCATTAATTAAAGGTGTGATTAATTGAGCTTCATCAAGTTCCCATTTTCCAGAAAGATGTACATCTTCCCAGGTGATGAGTTTGGGGGTAGTGACTTTATTTCGAAAATTTGTAAGGAATAAAGTGGTTACTCCTTTGATTTGTGAAGAATAGGCTATTTCAGGGACAATTGTATTCATTGCTTTATAATAAATTCTGTATACTATGGCAACATTTTGTGATTGAGGTTTCATATTGAACCCTTTTGTATGTATGCCTAAAGTGATGGCTTCATGAGCACCGGGATCACTGAGTGATACGGTGTAATTGGGAAAACAATTAAAAAAGGCAGGGCCGTCATGAAGGCTGGCTTCTACCATCCCTATTAGGGAATCTCTGAATGAATTATGTCTTCTATCTCGAACATAGGCGAGACAGGATGTATTCAAACCAAGTCTGGTTAATGGCTTTATTGCAACTTGAACAAGTGCTATATGCATGTATTTGTATTTTGGTTTATGGATTTCAGTTTTTTCTGCAGGAATGACCTGTAGATTTTCTTCATTTTGCTGTATTGAGAGGGTTTCTTCAACCGTCTTTATTACATAATTTGATTTTTGTATGAAAGATCCTTCTTTATAAATTTCTTTTAAAGAGACTTTAGGTATTGTCCAATCTTGGATTGATTTTTCTAAATCATCAAAAATTATTTCTTCAAGATTTTTAATTGAAATTTTATTTATTATTGGCATGATGGATGATGATGCAGAAGAAGAATTAGAAGCTGTATTAGAAGATGAATTTCTTCCGAATGATCTAAAAATTCCAGACATCATTAATTAATTATAATCACTAATCAGAATGATTGGTGGCCTGTCAACGGTTTACGCCACAAAGCCCTAAACGCTCTCCTGGCTAACGGGCAACAAAGGCGACGCGACAAGGGGGCCTCGGACCCAAATCACTCCTTTTAGCAACAACAACCAATTAACTCTATCTGGTCAAGTTAGATCAAAATTCAGAAATGCAACTAACTAACATAGATTCGATTCTACTATGCAATCAACAAACAAATAACCAAAGAAGGAAAGAGACATGATGCATGCAAAATTTTTGCAAATAAATTGAAATAATTGAAAGCTTAAAGAGCTATCAAAATTATTTCAATATATTCCCAAGCATTCATATAGTCATAGTAATCATAGGGCCAAGAGCTCCCATTAGGATTGATGATAGTTTTTGGTGAGAATAGATTGTCTGCCCAATCTGTGAGAGTATGAATATGCATAATCTTCATTTTTGAAAAGGCATGTTCTCCATCTCTATCTTCATGAGTGATGATAGCACTTTTTGACTGAATCAGAATTGCTTCATAGTACTTGTGAGAAATATTGGGGGCTTTTGGAACAAAATGGCAATTTTTTCGATAGAGTTTTGAGAGAATTTGATCAATAATAAGGTTGGCATGGAGTTTATCATCAAGGAAGAAAAGAGCAAATTCAAAGGTCTTAATGTATTGAGATTTTTTGAAAGGATTAGAACGATAGGGTGCTTGAAGCATGGGAGAAGGGTTTAAGGCATTGAATTTATTGTTGGAAAGAATATTTATTGTATCAATGACTGGATTTTTTCCTTTTCCTCTTGGATGCATCTTTGCTCACCTTGTTTCTACCCTGTAAAAATTCACGAGATAGAAAATCGGGAAGAGAATTTGAAGAACCTTTTATATATTCAATGCCAAAATAAAAAATAGCAAGTAAAGCTTGCCATCGAGCAAAAATTTGTTTTGATGCAAGGTTTTTGACATCATTTTCCAAAACTTCTTTTGCAGATTTGCAATCAATTCTTAAGAGAAATCTTTGATTCAAAATATCACTTTGAAATTTGAGTATGCATGAGACTATGGCAAGGACTTCTTTCTTTATTGTAGAGTAATTTTGTTGAGTAGCATTCCAAGTGCCAGAATAAAATCTAATAATTTGTTCCTTTGATTGTGCATTTCTTTGAAGTAGGATTCCTCCAAATCCTATTTCAGACGCATCTGTTTGGATGATTTTAAATAAATCTGGATTGGAAATATTTAAGCATGGTAAAGATTTTACTTTTTGTTTTATTTTTTGTATTGCTTCTGTATGTTGAGGAGTCCATTGTTCTGCCGAATTTTTTAAACATTTTTGTAAAAGATTTCTTTCTTTAGAGAGGTTTTGATAAAAATCAGAGACATAATTTAAACACCCTAAAAATCTTTGTAATTGTTTTTTATCGGTGATTTCATCAGGGAAATTGTCAGCAAATTTGATTACTCTTTCAACAGGAGTTAACATTTTGTTTGATATTTTATAGCCAAGAAATTGTATTTCTGTTTGAAAAAGTTTTATTTTTCTTTGAGAAAGGACTAAGCCATTTTTCTTTATGATCCATTTGAAAGTCTTTAAATGTTTCCAGTGATCATCAATAGATTTAGAAAAGATTAAAATATCATCAATGTAAACAATTGAGAAATTTTTATAAGGGTGAAAGATTTCATTCATCATTTCTTGGAAGGCTGAAGGAGCATTTTTGAGCCCAAAAGGCATGACGTTCCATTCATAATGGCCAAAAGGGACAGTAAAGGCGGTTTTATAACGATCGTTTTCTTCGACCTGTATTTGCCAAAATCCTGATTTGAGATCAAATTTTGAAAATATAAAAGCTTCATATAAACGAGTAATAAGATCTTGTTTATTAGGAATTGGATATCTGATTGATTGAAGGACTTTATTTAATGGTTTATAATTGATGACGAGGCGAGGAGCCCCTCGTTCCTTTTCAGGAGCATTTTCAACATAAAAGGCTGCACAACTCCAAGGAGAATGTGATTTGCGGATTAATTTCTTTTGAAGTAAATCTTTAATTTCTTTATCACATAAGTCTAAGAGTCTAGGACTCATTTGAGATGGTCTTGCTTTAGTAGGAATATCTCTTTCATTAAAAGTAGAAATATATGGTAAGGATACTAAATGCTTTTTTCGATGCCAAAAGGCAGAAGGTATCTCAGAACAACATTCGTTTATTAGAGAGGTTTGAAAATTATTAATTTTCTTTTCAGATGCTTTGGACTTTAATTGATCCTCAATTCGACAGAGATAAATGTCATTTTTAAGATTTGCAATATATTTTTCTTTATTAGATATGAGTAGATTTATTTGATTGATTTTTCCAAGGGTTGAGAGTATAGGAACAGGTTGAAAATTAAGATTAGAAATTTTCTCAAAGGATTTTACTTCAAGAAATTGTTTTAGCGTAGTAGCATCAATGATGAATTTGTCTTGAGCATTTAATACATTTATTGAGGTAGTGGAAGGATGGAATTCATTAATTTCTTCTTGATCAGAGATGGTTTCTTCGAGATGAGTTTGTAAAACTGATGTTTTCGAGGTAGAGTCTTTTGAGAAAGATTTGTTTATAGAAGTTGAATATGAAGTAGCATTTAATGTATTAGTTGACTCTTTTGTATCTAGATTGAGAATAGGCTCCGGGAAAATAGTTAATAAAGAAGGAGTGGCATTGATTTCTTTATGCTTTATGGTTTCTAAAGGGGGGTGAACCGATTCAACTTTACCTTTCTCGGTTTCCCATGTTTGTGTGGATTTATTTATTGTCAGCATTACAGTTCCTTTTTTATTTATTTTTGACGAAAGCCAATCAAAGAAAGGGATATTTCGCCGTTCTTGATTCATTTGGTCATACCATAATTCTTTTACTTGAGATCGCTCAAATTTAGAGAATTTGGTAAAAAACCATTTTGTCTTTGGATGTTTTAATAAATCTTGTTGAAGGAATTGTTTATCAATTTTGAAATCATGTATTTCTTCATTAGATTCATGAATTAAGGAGATTGTATTGATTGAGGCATTAAAATCGGATTCAGTTAATTTCACTGATTGTATATCTTCATCTTTTGCGTCTGAATAAACAGGGAAAGCTATGCCTGTAGGATGTATTGGGGGTGATGTGGGAATAGATGTTTGATGAAAATTAGAAGAGGCTGATTTATAAGATCCAGCGTCTGAAGGGATTGATCTTTTTGTGGATGAAAAGTATGGTCTTGGTGTATTGGCAAAATTTATTGTTACTTTTCCAGATGGATGTTCTGTAATAGATTCAACATCTTCATTAATTAAAGGTGTGATTAATTGAGCTTCATCAAGTTCCCATTTTCCAGAAAGATGTACATCTTCCCAGGTGATGAGTTTGGGGGTAGTGACTTTATTTCGAAAATTTGTAAGGAATAAAGTGGTTACTCCTTTGATTTGTGAAGAATAGGCTATTTCAGGGACAATTGTATTCATTGCTTTATAATAAATTCTGTATACTATGGCAACATTTTGTGATTGAGGTTTCATATTGAACCCTTTTGTATGTATGCCTAAAGTGATGGCTTCATGAGCACCGGGATCACTGAGTGATACGGTGTAATTGGGAAAACAATTAAAAAAGGCAGGGCCGTCATGAAGGCTGGCTTCTACCATCCCTATTAGGGAATCTCTGAATGAATTATGTCTTCTATCTCGAACATAGGCGAGACAGGATGTATTCAAACCAAGTCTGGTTAATGGCTTTATTGCAACTTGAACAAGTGCTATATGCATGTATTTGTATTTTGGTTTATGGATTTCAGTTTTTTCTGCAGGAATGACCTGTAGATTTTCTTCATTTTGCTGTATTGAGAGGGTTTCTTCAACCGTCTTTATTACATAATTTGATTTTTGTATGAAAGATCCTTCTTTATAAATTTCTTTTAAAGAGACTTTAGGTATTGTCCAATCTTGGATTGATTTTTCTAAATCATCAAAAATTATTTCTTCAAGATTTTTAATTGAAATTTTATTTATTATTGGCATGATGGATGATGATGCAGAAGAAGAATTAGAAGCTGTATTAGAAGATGAATTTCTTCCGAATGATCTAAAAATTCCAGACATCATTAATTAATTATAATCACTAATCAGAATGATTGGTGGCCTGTCAACGGTTTACGCCACAAAGCCCTAAACGCTCTCCTGGCTAACGGGCAACAAAGGCGACGCGACAAGGGGGCCTCGGACCCAAATCACTCCTTTTAGCAACAACAACCAATTAACTCTATCTGGTCAAGTTAGATCAAAATTCAGAAATGCAACTAACTAACATAGATTCGATTCTACTATGCAATCAACAAACAAATAACCAAAGAAGGAAAGAGACATGATGCATGCAAAATTTTTGCAAATAAATTGAAATAATTGAAAGCTTAAAGAGCTATCAAAATTATTTCAATATATTCCCAAGCATTCATATAGTCATAGTAATCATAGGGCCAAGAGCTCCCATTAGGATTGATGATAGTTTTTGGTGAGAATAGATTGTCTGCCCAATCTGTGAGAGTATGAATATGCATAATCTTCATTTTTGAAAAGGCATGTTCTCCATCTCTATCTTCATGAGTGATGATAGCACTTTTTGACTGAATCAGAATTGCTTCATAGTACTTGTGAGAAATATTGGGGGCTTTTGGAACAAAATGGCAATTTTTTCGATAGAGTTTTGAGAGAATTTGATCAATAATAAGGTTGGCATGGAGTTTATCATCAAGGAAGAAAAGAGCAAATTCAAAGGTCTTAATGTATTGAGATTTTTTGAAAGGATTAGAACGATAGGGTGCTTGAAGCATGGGAGAAGGGTTTAAGGCATTGAATTTATTGTTGGAAAGAATATTTATTGTATCAATGACTGGATTTTTTCCTTTTCCTCTTGGATGCATCTTTGCTCACCTTGTTTCTACCCTGTAAAAATTCACGAGATAGAAAATCGGGAAGAGAATTTGAAGAACCTTTTATATATTCAATGCCAAAATAAAAAATAGCAAGTAAAGCTTGCCATCGAGCAAAAATTTGTTTTGATGCAAGGTTTTTGACATCATTTTCCAAAACTTCTTTTGCAGATTTGCAATCAATTCTTAAGAGAAATCTTTGATTCAAAATATCACTTTGAAATTTGAGTATGCATGAGACTATGGCAAGGACTTCTTTCTTTATTGTAGAGTAATTTTGTTGAGTAGCATTCCAAGTGCCAGAATAAAATCTAATAATTTGTTCCTTTGATTGTGCATTTCTTTGAAGTAGGATTCCTCCAAATCCTATTTCAGACGCATCTGTTTGGATGATTTTAAATAAATCTGGATTGGAAATATTTAAGCATGGTAAAGATTTTACTTTTTGTTTTATTTTTTGTATTGCTTCTGTATGTTGAGGAGTCCATTGTTCTGCCGAATTTTTTAAACATTTTTGTAAAAGATTTCTTTCTTTAGAGAGGTTTTGATAAAAATCAGAGACATAATTTAAACACCCTAAAAATCTTTGTAATTGTTTTTTATCGGTGATTTCATCAGGGAAATTGTCAGCAAATTTGATTACTCTTTCAACAGGAGTTAACATTTTGTTTGATATTTTATAGCCAAGAAATTGTATTTCTGTTTGAAAAAGTTTTATTTTTCTTTGAGAAAGGACTAAGCCATTTTTCTTTATGATCCATTTGAAAGTCTTTAAATGTTTCCAGTGATCATCAATAGATTTAGAAAAGATTAAAATATCATCAATGTAAACAATTGAGAAATTTTTATAAGGGTGAAAGATTTCATTCATCATTTCTTGGAAGGCTGAAGGAGCATTTTTGAGCCCAAAAGGCATGACGTTCCATTCATAATGGCCAAAAGGGACAGTAAAGGCGGTTTTATAACGATCGTTTTCTTCGACCTGTATTTGCCAAAATCCTGATTTGAGATCAAATTTTGAAAATATAAAAGCTTCATATAAACGAGTAATAAGATCTTGTTTATTAGGAATTGGATATCTGATTGATTGAAGGACTTTATTTAATGGTTTATAATTGATGACGAGGCGAGGAGCCCCTCGTTCCTTTTCAGGAGCATTTTCAACATAAAAGGCTGCACAACTCCAAGGAGAATGTGATTTGCGGATTAATTTCTTTTGAAGTAAATCTTTAATTTCTTTATCACATAAGTCTAAGAGTCTAGGACTCATTTGAGATGGTCTTGCTTTAGTAGGAATATCTCTTTCATTAAAAGTAGAAATATATGGTAAGGATACTAAATGCTTTTTTCGATGCCAAAAGGCAGAAGGTATCTCAGAACAACATTCGTTTATTAGAGAGGTTTGAAAATTATTAATTTTCTTTTCAGATGCTTTGGACTTTAATTGATCCTCAATTCGACAGAGATAAATGTCATTTTTAAGATTTGCAATATATTTTTCTTTATTAGATATGAGTAGATTTATTTGATTGATTTTTCCAAGGGTTGAGAGTATAGGAACAGGTTGAAAATTAAGATTAGAAATTTTCTCAAAGGATTTTACTTCAAGAAATTGTTTTAGCGTAGTAGCATCAATGATGAATTTGTCTTGAGCATTTAATACATTTATTGAGGTAGTGGAAGGATGGAATTCATTAATTTCTTCTTGATCAGAGATGGTTTCTTCGAGATGAGTTTGTAAAACTGATGTTTTCGAGGTAGAGTCTTTTGAGAAAGATTTGTTTATAGAAGTTGAATATGAAGTAGCATTTAATGTATTAGTTGACTCTTTTGTATCTAGATTGAGAATAGGCTCCGGGAAAATAGTTAATAAAGAAGGAGTGGCATTGATTTCTTTATGCTTTATGGTTTCTAAAGGGGGGTGAACCGATTCAACTTTACCTTTCTCGGTTTCCCATGTTTGTGTGGATTTATTTATTGTCAGCATTACAGTTCCTTTTTTATTTATTTTTGACGAAAGCCAATCAAAGAAAGGGATATTTCGCCGTTCTTGATTCATTTGGTCATACCATAATTCTTTTACTTGAGATCGCTCAAATTTAGAGAATTTGGTAAAAAACCATTTTGTCTTTGGATGTTTTAATAAATCTTGTTGAAGGAATTGTTTATCAATTTTGAAATCATGTATTTCTTCATTAGATTCATGAATTAAGGAGATTGTATTGATTGAGGCATTAAAATCGGATTCAGTTAATTTCACTGATTGTATATCTTCATCTTTTGCGTCTGAATAAACAGGGAAAGCTATGCCTGTAGGATGTATTGGGGGTGATGTGGGAATAGATGTTTGATGAAAATTAGAAGAGGCTGATTTATAAGATCCAGCGTCTGAAGGGATTGATCTTTTTGTGGATGAAAAGTATGGTCTTGGTGTATTGGCAAAATTTATTGTTACTTTTCCAGATGGATGTTCTGTAATAGATTCAACATCTTCATTAATTAAAGGTGTGATTAATTGAGCTTCATCAAGTTCCCATTTTCCAGAAAGATGTACATCTTCCCAGGTGATGAGTTTGGGGGTAGTGACTTTATTTCGAAAATTTGTAAGGAATAAAGTGGTTACTCCTTTGATTTGTGAAGAATAGGCTATTTCAGGGACAATTGTATTCATTGCTTTATAATAAATTCTGTATACTATGGCAACATTTTGTGATTGAGGTTTCATATTGAACCCTTTTGTATGTATGCCTAAAGTGATGGCTTCATGAGCACCGGGATCACTGAGTGATACGGTGTAATTGGGAAAACAATTAAAAAAGGCAGGGCCGTCATGAAGGCTGGCTTCTACCATCCCTATTAGGGAATCTCTGAATGAATTATGTCTTCTATCTCGAACATAGGCGAGACAGGATGTATTCAAACCAAGTCTGGTTAATGGCTTTATTGCAACTTGAACAAGTGCTATATGCATGTATTTGTATTTTGGTTTATGGATTTCAGTTTTTTCTGCAGGAATGACCTGTAGATTTTCTTCATTTTGCTGTATTGAGAGGGTTTCTTCAACCGTCTTTATTACATAATTTGATTTTTGTATGAAAGATCCTTCTTTATAAATTTCTTTTAAAGAGACTTTAGGTATTGTCCAATCTTGGATTGATTTTTCTAAATCATCAAAAATTATTTCTTCAAGATTTTTAATTGAAATTTTATTTATTATTGGCATGATGGATGATGATGCAGAAGAAGAATTAGAAGCTGTATTAGAAGATGAATTTCTTCCGAATGATCTAAAAATTCCAGACATCATTAATTAATTATAATCACTAATCAGAATGATTGGTGGCCTGTCAACGGTTTACGCCACAAAGCCCTAAACGCTCTCCTGGCTAACGGGCAACAAAGGCGACGCGACAAGGGGGCCTCGGACCCAAATCACTCCTTTTAGCAACAACAACCAATTAACTCTATCTGGTCAAGTTAGATCAAAATTCAGAAATGCAACTAACTAACATAGATTCGATTCTACTATGCAATCAACAAACAAATAACCAAAGAAGGAAAGAGACATGATGCATGCAAAATTTTTGCAAATAAATTGAAATAATTGAAAGCTTAAAGAGCTATCAAAATTATTTCAATATATTCCCAAGCATTCATATAGTCATAGTAATCATAGGGCCAAGAGCTCCCATTAGGATTGATGATAGTTTTTGGTGAGAATAGATTGTCTGCCCAATCTGTGAGAGTATGAATATGCATAATCTTCATTTTTGAAAAGGCATGTTCTCCATCTCTATCTTCATGAGTGATGATAGCACTTTTTGACTGAATCAGAATTGCTTCATAGTACTTGTGAGAAATATTGGGGGCTTTTGGAACAAAATGGCAATTTTTTCGATAGAGTTTTGAGAGAATTTGATCAATAATAAGGTTGGCATGGAGTTTATCATCAAGGAAGAAAAGAGCAAATTCAAAGGTCTTAATGTATTGAGATTTTTTGAAAGGATTAGAACGATAGGGTGCTTGAAGCATGGGAGAAGGGTTTAAGGCATTGAATTTATTGTTGGAAAGAATATTTATTGTATCAATGACTGGATTTTTTCCTTTTCCTCTTGGATGCATCTTTGCTCACCTTGTTTCTACCCTGTAAAAATTCACGAGATAGAAAATCGGGAAGAGAATTTGAAGAACCTTTTATATATTCAATGCCAAAATAAAAAATAGCAAGTAAAGCTTGCCATCGAGCAAAAATTTGTTTTGATGCAAGGTTTTTGACATCATTTTCCAAAACTTCTTTTGCAGATTTGCAATCAATTCTTAAGAGAAATCTTTGATTCAAAATATCACTTTGAAATTTGAGTATGCATGAGACTATGGCAAGGACTTCTTTCTTTATTGTAGAGTAATTTTGTTGAGTAGCATTCCAAGTGCCAGAATAAAATCTAATAATTTGTTCCTTTGATTGTGCATTTCTTTGAAGTAGGATTCCTCCAAATCCTATTTCAGACGCATCTGTTTGGATGATTTTAAATAAATCTGGATTGGAAATATTTAAGCATGGTAAAGATTTTACTTTTTGTTTTATTTTTTGTATTGCTTCTGTATGTTGAGGAGTCCATTGTTCTGCCGAATTTTTTAAACATTTTTGTAAAAGATTTCTTTCTTTAGAGAGGTTTTGATAAAAATCAGAGACATAATTTAAACACCCTAAAAATCTTTGTAATTGTTTTTTATCGGTGATTTCATCAGGGAAATTGTCAGCAAATTTGATTACTCTTTCAACAGGAGTTAACATTTTGTTTGATATTTTATAGCCAAGAAATTGTATTTCTGTTTGAAAAAGTTTTATTTTTCTTTGAGAAAGGACTAAGCCATTTTTCTTTATGATCCATTTGAAAGTCTTTAAATGTTTCCAGTGATCATCAATAGATTTAGAAAAGATTAAAATATCATCAATGTAAACAATTGAGAAATTTTTATAAGGGTGAAAGATTTCATTCATCATTTCTTGGAAGGCTGAAGGAGCATTTTTGAGCCCAAAAGGCATGACGTTCCATTCATAATGGCCAAAAGGGACAGTAAAGGCGGTTTTATAACGATCGTTTTCTTCGACCTGTATTTGCCAAAATCCTGATTTGAGATCAAATTTTGAAAATATAAAAGCTTCATATAAACGAGTAATAAGATCTTGTTTATTAGGAATTGGATATCTGATTGATTGAAGGACTTTATTTAATGGTTTATAATTGATGACGAGGCGAGGAGCCCCTCGTTCCTTTTCAGGAGCATTTTCAACATAAAAGGCTGCACAACTCCAAGGAGAATGTGATTTGCGGATTAATTTCTTTTGAAGTAAATCTTTAATTTCTTTATCACATAAGTCTAAGAGTCTAGGACTCATTTGAGATGGTCTTGCTTTAGTAGGAATATCTCTTTCATTAAAAGTAGAAATATATGGTAAGGATACTAAATGCTTTTTTCGATGCCAAAAGGCAGAAGGTATCTCAGAACAACATTCGTTTATTAGAGAGGTTTGAAAATTATTAATTTTCTTTTCAGATGCTTTGGACTTTAATTGATCCTCAATTCGACAGAGATAAATGTCATTTTTAAGATTTGCAATATATTTTTCTTTATTAGATATGAGTAGATTTATTTGATTGATTTTTCCAAGGGTTGAGAGTATAGGAACAGGTTGAAAATTAAGATTAGAAATTTTCTCAAAGGATTTTACTTCAAGAAATTGTTTTAGCGTAGTAGCATCAATGATGAATTTGTCTTGAGCATTTAATACATTTATTGAGGTAGTGGAAGGATGGAATTCATTAATTTCTTCTTGATCAGAGATGGTTTCTTCGAGATGAGTTTGTAAAACTGATGTTTTCGAGGTAGAGTCTTTTGAGAAAGATTTGTTTATAGAAGTTGAATATGAAGTAGCATTTAATGTATTAGTTGACTCTTTTGTATCTAGATTGAGAATAGGCTCCGGGAAAATAGTTAATAAAGAAGGAGTGGCATTGATTTCTTTATGCTTTATGGTTTCTAAAGGGGGGTGAACCGATTCAACTTTACCTTTCTCGGTTTCCCATGTTTGTGTGGATTTATTTATTGTCAGCATTACAGTTCCTTTTTTATTTATTTTTGACGAAAGCCAATCAAAGAAAGGGATATTTCGCCGTTCTTGATTCATTTGGTCATACCATAATTCTTTTACTTGAGATCGCTCAAATTTAGAGAATTTGGTAAAAAACCATTTTGTCTTTGGATGTTTTAATAAATCTTGTTGAAGGAATTGTTTATCAATTTTGAAATCATGTATTTCTTCATTAGATTCATGAATTAAGGAGATTGTATTGATTGAGGCATTAAAATCGGATTCAGTTAATTTCACTGATTGTATATCTTCATCTTTTGCGTCTGAATAAACAGGGAAAGCTATGCCTGTAGGATGTATTGGGGGTGATGTGGGAATAGATGTTTGATGAAAATTAGAAGAGGCTGATTTATAAGATCCAGCGTCTGAAGGGATTGATCTTTTTGTGGATGAAAAGTATGGTCTTGGTGTATTGGCAAAATTTATTGTTACTTTTCCAGATGGATGTTCTGTAATAGATTCAACATCTTCATTAATTAAAGGTGTGATTAATTGAGCTTCATCAAGTTCCCATTTTCCAGAAAGATGTACATCTTCCCAGGTGATGAGTTTGGGGGTAGTGACTTTATTTCGAAAATTTGTAAGGAATAAAGTGGTTACTCCTTTGATTTGTGAAGAATAGGCTATTTCAGGGACAATTGTATTCATTGCTTTATAATAAATTCTGTATACTATGGCAACATTTTGTGATTGAGGTTTCATATTGAACCCTTTTGTATGTATGCCTAAAGTGATGGCTTCATGAGCACCGGGATCACTGAGTGATACGGTGTAATTGGGAAAACAATTAAAAAAGGCAGGGCCGTCATGAAGGCTGGCTTCTACCATCCCTATTAGGGAATCTCTGAATGAATTATGTCTTCTATCTCGAACATAGGCGAGACAGGATGTATTCAAACCAAGTCTGGTTAATGGCTTTATTGCAACTTGAACAAGTGCTATATGCATGTATTTGTATTTTGGTTTATGGATTTCAGTTTTTTCTGCAGGAATGACCTGTAGATTTTCTTCATTTTGCTGTATTGAGAGGGTTTCTTCAACCGTCTTTATTACATAATTTGATTTTTGTATGAAAGATCCTTCTTTATAAATTTCTTTTAAAGAGACTTTAGGTATTGTCCAATCTTGGATTGATTTTTCTAAATCATCAAAAATTATTTCTTCAAGATTTTTAATTGAAATTTTATTTATTATTGGCATGATGGATGATGATGCAGAAGAAGAATTAGAAGCTGTATTAGAAGATGAATTTCTTCCGAATGATCTAAAAATTCCAGACATCATTAATTAATTATAATCACTAATCAGAATGATTGGTGGCCTGTCAACGGTTTACGCCACAAAGCCCTAAACGCTCTCCTGGCTAACGGGCAACAAAGGCGACGCGACAAGGGGGCCTCGGACCCAAATCACTCCTTTTAGCAACAACAACCAATTAACTCTATCTGGTCAAGTTAGATCAAAATTCAGAAATGCAACTAACTAACATAGATTCGATTCTACTATGCAATCAACAAACAAATAACCAAAGAAGGAAAGAGACATGATGCATGCAAAATTTTTGCAAATAAATTGAAATAATTGAAAGCTTAAAGAGCTATCAAAATTATTTCAATATATTCCCAAGCATTCATATAGTCATAGTAATCATAGGGCCAAGAGCTCCCATTAGGATTGATGATAGTTTTTGGTGAGAATAGATTGTCTGCCCAATCTGTGAGAGTATGAATATGCATAATCTTCATTTTTGAAAAGGCATGTTCTCCATCTCTATCTTCATGAGTGATGATAGCACTTTTTGACTGAATCAGAATTGCTTCATAGTACTTGTGAGAAATATTGGGGGCTTTTGGAACAAAATGGCAATTTTTTCGATAGAGTTTTGAGAGAATTTGATCAATAATAAGGTTGGCATGGAGTTTATCATCAAGGAAGAAAAGAGCAAATTCAAAGGTCTTAATGTATTGAGATTTTTTGAAAGGATTAGAACGATAGGGTGCTTGAAGCATGGGAGAAGGGTTTAAGGCATTGAATTTATTGTTGGAAAGAATATTTATTGTATCAATGACTGGATTTTTTCCTTTTCCTCTTGGATGCATCTTTGCTCACCTTGTTTCTACCCTGTAAAAATTCACGAGATAGAAAATCGGGAAGAGAATTTGAAGAACCTTTTATATATTCAATGCCAAAATAAAAAATAGCAAGTAAAGCTTGCCATCGAGCAAAAATTTGTTTTGATGCAAGGTTTTTGACATCATTTTCCAAAACTTCTTTTGCAGATTTGCAATCAATTCTTAAGAGAAATCTTTGATTCAAAATATCACTTTGAAATTTGAGTATGCATGAGACTATGGCAAGGACTTCTTTCTTTATTGTAGAGTAATTTTGTTGAGTAGCATTCCAAGTGCCAGAATAAAATCTAATAATTTGTTCCTTTGATTGTGCATTTCTTTGAAGTAGGATTCCTCCAAATCCTATTTCAGACGCATCTGTTTGGATGATTTTAAATAAATCTGGATTGGAAATATTTAAGCATGGTAAAGATTTTACTTTTTGTTTTATTTTTTGTATTGCTTCTGTATGTTGAGGAGTCCATTGTTCTGCCGAATTTTTTAAACATTTTTGTAAAAGATTTCTTTCTTTAGAGAGGTTTTGATAAAAATCAGAGACATAATTTAAACACCCTAAAAATCTTTGTAATTGTTTTTTATCGGTGATTTCATCAGGGAAATTGTCAGCAAATTTGATTACTCTTTCAACAGGAGTTAACATTTTGTTTGATATTTTATAGCCAAGAAATTGTATTTCTGTTTGAAAAAGTTTTATTTTTCTTTGAGAAAGGACTAAGCCATTTTTCTTTATGATCCATTTGAAAGTCTTTAAATGTTTCCAGTGATCATCAATAGATTTAGAAAAGATTAAAATATCATCAATGTAAACAATTGAGAAATTTTTATAAGGGTGAAAGATTTCATTCATCATTTCTTGGAAGGCTGAAGGAGCATTTTTGAGCCCAAAAGGCATGACGTTCCATTCATAATGGCCAAAAGGGACAGTAAAGGCGGTTTTATAACGATCGTTTTCTTCGACCTGTATTTGCCAAAATCCTGATTTGAGATCAAATTTTGAAAATATAAAAGCTTCATATAAACGAGTAATAAGATCTTGTTTATTAGGAATTGGATATCTGATTGATTGAAGGACTTTATTTAATGGTTTATAATTGATGACGAGGCGAGGAGCCCCTCGTTCCTTTTCAGGAGCATTTTCAACATAAAAGGCTGCACAACTCCAAGGAGAATGTGATTTGCGGATTAATTTCTTTTGAAGTAAATCTTTAATTTCTTTATCACATAAGTCTAAGAGTCTAGGACTCATTTGAGATGGTCTTGCTTTAGTAGGAATATCTCTTTCATTAAAAGTAGAAATATATGGTAAGGATACTAAATGCTTTTTTCGATGCCAAAAGGCAGAAGGTATCTCAGAACAACATTCGTTTATTAGAGAGGTTTGAAAATTATTAATTTTCTTTTCAGATGCTTTGGACTTTAATTGATCCTCAATTCGACAGAGATAAATGTCATTTTTAAGATTTGCAATATATTTTTCTTTATTAGATATGAGTAGATTTATTTGATTGATTTTTCCAAGGGTTGAGAGTATAGGAACAGGTTGAAAATTAAGATTAGAAATTTTCTCAAAGGATTTTACTTCAAGAAATTGTTTTAGCGTAGTAGCATCAATGATGAATTTGTCTTGAGCATTTAATACATTTATTGAGGTAGTGGAAGGATGGAATTCATTAATTTCTTCTTGATCAGAGATGGTTTCTTCGAGATGAGTTTGTAAAACTGATGTTTTCGAGGTAGAGTCTTTTGAGAAAGATTTGTTTATAGAAGTTGAATATGAAGTAGCATTTAATGTATTAGTTGACTCTTTTGTATCTAGATTGAGAATAGGCTCCGGGAAAATAGTTAATAAAGAAGGAGTGGCATTGATTTCTTTATGCTTTATGGTTTCTAAAGGGGGGTGAACCGATTCAACTTTACCTTTCTCGGTTTCCCATGTTTGTGTGGATTTATTTATTGTCAGCATTACAGTTCCTTTTTTATTTATTTTTGACGAAAGCCAATCAAAGAAAGGGATATTTCGCCGTTCTTGATTCATTTGGTCATACCATAATTCTTTTACTTGAGATCGCTCAAATTTAGAGAATTTGGTAAAAAACCATTTTGTCTTTGGATGTTTTAATAAATCTTGTTGAAGGAATTGTTTATCAATTTTGAAATCATGTATTTCTTCATTAGATTCATGAATTAAGGAGATTGTATTGATTGAGGCATTAAAATCGGATTCAGTTAATTTCACTGATTGTATATCTTCATCTTTTGCGTCTGAATAAACAGGGAAAGCTATGCCTGTAGGATGTATTGGGGGTGATGTGGGAATAGATGTTTGATGAAAATTAGAAGAGGCTGATTTATAAGATCCAGCGTCTGAAGGGATTGATCTTTTTGTGGATGAAAAGTATGGTCTTGGTGTATTGGCAAAATTTATTGTTACTTTTCCAGATGGATGTTCTGTAATAGATTCAACATCTTCATTAATTAAAGGTGTGATTAATTGAGCTTCATCAAGTTCCCATTTTCCAGAAAGATGTACATCTTCCCAGGTGATGAGTTTGGGGGTAGTGACTTTATTTCGAAAATTTGTAAGGAATAAAGTGGTTACTCCTTTGATTTGTGAAGAATAGGCTATTTCAGGGACAATTGTATTCATTGCTTTATAATAAATTCTGTATACTATGGCAACATTTTGTGATTGAGGTTTCATATTGAACCCTTTTGTATGTATGCCTAAAGTGATGGCTTCATGAGCACCGGGATCACTGAGTGATACGGTGTAATTGGGAAAACAATTAAAAAAGGCAGGGCCGTCATGAAGGCTGGCTTCTACCATCCCTATTAGGGAATCTCTGAATGAATTATGTCTTCTATCTCGAACATAGGCGAGACAGGATGTATTCAAACCAAGTCTGGTTAATGGCTTTATTGCAACTTGAACAAGTGCTATATGCATGTATTTGTATTTTGGTTTATGGATTTCAGTTTTTTCTGCAGGAATGACCTGTAGATTTTCTTCATTTTGCTGTATTGAGAGGGTTTCTTCAACCGTCTTTATTACATAATTTGATTTTTGTATGAAAGATCCTTCTTTATAAATTTCTTTTAAAGAGACTTTAGGTATTGTCCAATCTTGGATTGATTTTTCTAAATCATCAAAAATTATTTCTTCAAGATTTTTAATTGAAATTTTATTTATTATTGGCATGATGGATGATGATGCAGAAGAAGAATTAGAAGCTGTATTAGAAGATGAATTTCTTCCGAATGATCTAAAAATTCCAGACATCATTAATTAATTATAATCACTAATCAGAATGATTGGTGGCCTGTCAACGGTTTACGCCACAAAGCCCTAAACGCTCTCCTGGCTAACGGGCAACAAAGGCGACGCGACAAGGGGGCCTCGGACCCAAATCACTCCTTTTAGCAACAACAACCAATTAACTCTATCTGGTCAAGTTAGATCAAAATTCAGAAATGCAACTAACTAACATAGATTCGATTCTACTATGCAATCAACAAACAAATAACCAAAGAAGGAAAGAGACATGATGCATGCAAAATTTTTGCAAATAAATTGAAATAATTGAAAGCTTAAAGAGCTATCAAAATTATTTCAATATATTCCCAAGCATTCATATAGTCATAGTAATCATAGGGCCAAGAGCTCCCATTAGGATTGATGATAGTTTTTGGTGAGAATAGATTGTCTGCCCAATCTGTGAGAGTATGAATATGCATAATCTTCATTTTTGAAAAGGCATGTTCTCCATCTCTATCTTCATGAGTGATGATAGCACTTTTTGACTGAATCAGAATTGCTTCATAGTACTTGTGAGAAATATTGGGGGCTTTTGGAACAAAATGGCAATTTTTTCGATAGAGTTTTGAGAGAATTTGATCAATAATAAGGTTGGCATGGAGTTTATCATCAAGGAAGAAAAGAGCAAATTCAAAGGTCTTAATGTATTGAGATTTTTTGAAAGGATTAGAACGATAGGGTGCTTGAAGCATGGGAGAAGGGTTTAAGGCATTGAATTTATTGTTGGAAAGAATATTTATTGTATCAATGACTGGATTTTTTCCTTTTCCTCTTGGATGCATCTTTGCTCACCTTGTTTCTACCCTGTAAAAATTCACGAGATAGAAAATCGGGAAGAGAATTTGAAGAACCTTTTATATATTCAATGCCAAAATAAAAAATAGCAAGTAAAGCTTGCCATCGAGCAAAAATTTGTTTTGATGCAAGGTTTTTGACATCATTTTCCAAAACTTCTTTTGCAGATTTGCAATCAATTCTTAAGAGAAATCTTTGATTCAAAATATCACTTTGAAATTTGAGTATGCATGAGACTATGGCAAGGACTTCTTTCTTTATTGTAGAGTAATTTTGTTGAGTAGCATTCCAAGTGCCAGAATAAAATCTAATAATTTGTTCCTTTGATTGTGCATTTCTTTGAAGTAGGATTCCTCCAAATCCTATTTCAGACGCATCTGTTTGGATGATTTTAAATAAATCTGGATTGGAAATATTTAAGCATGGTAAAGATTTTACTTTTTGTTTTATTTTTTGTATTGCTTCTGTATGTTGAGGAGTCCATTGTTCTGCCGAATTTTTTAAACATTTTTGTAAAAGATTTCTTTCTTTAGAGAGGTTTTGATAAAAATCAGAGACATAATTTAAACACCCTAAAAATCTTTGTAATTGTTTTTTATCGGTGATTTCATCAGGGAAATTGTCAGCAAATTTGATTACTCTTTCAACAGGAGTTAACATTTTGTTTGATATTTTATAGCCAAGAAATTGTATTTCTGTTTGAAAAAGTTTTATTTTTCTTTGAGAAAGGACTAAGCCATTTTTCTTTATGATCCATTTGAAAGTCTTTAAATGTTTCCAGTGATCATCAATAGATTTAGAAAAGATTAAAATATCATCAATGTAAACAATTGAGAAATTTTTATAAGGGTGAAAGATTTCATTCATCATTTCTTGGAAGGCTGAAGGAGCATTTTTGAGCCCAAAAGGCATGACGTTCCATTCATAATGGCCAAAAGGGACAGTAAAGGCGGTTTTATAACGATCGTTTTCTTCGACCTGTATTTGCCAAAATCCTGATTTGAGATCAAATTTTGAAAATATAAAAGCTTCATATAAACGAGTAATAAGATCTTGTTTATTAGGAATTGGATATCTGATTGATTGAAGGACTTTATTTAATGGTTTATAATTGATGACGAGGCGAGGAGCCCCTCGTTCCTTTTCAGGAGCATTTTCAACATAAAAGGCTGCACAACTCCAAGGAGAATGTGATTTGCGGATTAATTTCTTTTGAAGTAAATCTTTAATTTCTTTATCACATAAGTCTAAGAGTCTAGGACTCATTTGAGATGGTCTTGCTTTAGTAGGAATATCTCTTTCATTAAAAGTAGAAATATATGGTAAGGATACTAAATGCTTTTTTCGATGCCAAAAGGCAGAAGGTATCTCAGAACAACATTCGTTTATTAGAGAGGTTTGAAAATTATTAATTTTCTTTTCAGATGCTTTGGACTTTAATTGATCCTCAATTCGACAGAGATAAATGTCATTTTTAAGATTTGCAATATATTTTTCTTTATTAGATATGAGTAGATTTATTTGATTGATTTTTCCAAGGGTTGAGAGTATAGGAACAGGTTGAAAATTAAGATTAGAAATTTTCTCAAAGGATTTTACTTCAAGAAATTGTTTTAGCGTAGTAGCATCAATGATGAATTTGTCTTGAGCATTTAATACATTTATTGAGGTAGTGGAAGGATGGAATTCATTAATTTCTTCTTGATCAGAGATGGTTTCTTCGAGATGAGTTTGTAAAACTGATGTTTTCGAGGTAGAGTCTTTTGAGAAAGATTTGTTTATAGAAGTTGAATATGAAGTAGCATTTAATGTATTAGTTGACTCTTTTGTATCTAGATTGAGAATAGGCTCCGGGAAAATAGTTAATAAAGAAGGAGTGGCATTGATTTCTTTATGCTTTATGGTTTCTAAAGGGGGGTGAACCGATTCAACTTTACCTTTCTCGGTTTCCCATGTTTGTGTGGATTTATTTATTGTCAGCATTACAGTTCCTTTTTTATTTATTTTTGACGAAAGCCAATCAAAGAAAGGGATATTTCGCCGTTCTTGATTCATTTGGTCATACCATAATTCTTTTACTTGAGATCGCTCAAATTTAGAGAATTTGGTAAAAAACCATTTTGTCTTTGGATGTTTTAATAAATCTTGTTGAAGGAATTGTTTATCAATTTTGAAATCATGTATTTCTTCATTAGATTCATGAATTAAGGAGATTGTATTGATTGAGGCATTAAAATCGGATTCAGTTAATTTCACTGATTGTATATCTTCATCTTTTGCGTCTGAATAAACAGGGAAAGCTATGCCTGTAGGATGTATTGGGGGTGATGTGGGAATAGATGTTTGATGAAAATTAGAAGAGGCTGATTTATAAGATCCAGCGTCTGAAGGGATTGATCTTTTTGTGGATGAAAAGTATGGTCTTGGTGTATTGGCAAAATTTATTGTTACTTTTCCAGATGGATGTTCTGTAATAGATTCAACATCTTCATTAATTAAAGGTGTGATTAATTGAGCTTCATCAAGTTCCCATTTTCCAGAAAGATGTACATCTTCCCAGGTGATGAGTTTGGGGGTAGTGACTTTATTTCGAAAATTTGTAAGGAATAAAGTGGTTACTCCTTTGATTTGTGAAGAATAGGCTATTTCAGGGACAATTGTATTCATTGCTTTATAATAAATTCTGTATACTATGGCAACATTTTGTGATTGAGGTTTCATATTGAACCCTTTTGTATGTATGCCTAAAGTGATGGCTTCATGAGCACCGGGATCACTGAGTGATACGGTGTAATTGGGAAAACAATTAAAAAAGGCAGGGCCGTCATGAAGGCTGGCTTCTACCATCCCTATTAGGGAATCTCTGAATGAATTATGTCTTCTATCTCGAACATAGGCGAGACAGGATGTATTCAAACCAAGTCTGGTTAATGGCTTTATTGCAACTTGAACAAGTGCTATATGCATGTATTTGTATTTTGGTTTATGGATTTCAGTTTTTTCTGCAGGAATGACCTGTAGATTTTCTTCATTTTGCTGTATTGAGAGGGTTTCTTCAACCGTCTTTATTACATAATTTGATTTTTGTATGAAAGATCCTTCTTTATAAATTTCTTTTAAAGAGACTTTAGGTATTGTCCAATCTTGGATTGATTTTTCTAAATCATCAAAAATTATTTCTTCAAGATTTTTAATTGAAATTTTATTTATTATTGGCATGATGGATGATGATGCAGAAGAAGAATTAGAAGCTGTATTAGAAGATGAATTTCTTCCGAATGATCTAAAAATTCCAGACATCATTAATTAATTATAATCACTAATCAGAATGATTGGTGGCCTGTCAACGGTTTACGCCACAAAGCCCTAAACGCTCTCCTGGCTAACGGGCAACAAAGGCGACGCGACAAGGGGGCCTCGGACCCAAATCACTCCTTTTAGCAACAACAACCAATTAACTCTATCTGGTCAAGTTAGATCAAAATTCAGAAATGCAACTAACTAACATAGATTCGATTCTACTATGCAATCAACAAACAAATAACCAAAGAAGGAAAGAGACATGATGCATGCAAAATTTTTGCAAATAAATTGAAATAATTGAAAGCTTAAAGAGCTATCAAAATTATTTCAATATATTCCCAAGCATTCATATAGTCATAGTAATCATAGGGCCAAGAGCTCCCATTAGGATTGATGATAGTTTTTGGTGAGAATAGATTGTCTGCCCAATCTGTGAGAGTATGAATATGCATAATCTTCATTTTTGAAAAGGCATGTTCTCCATCTCTATCTTCATGAGTGATGATAGCACTTTTTGACTGAATCAGAATTGCTTCATAGTACTTGTGAGAAATATTGGGGGCTTTTGGAACAAAATGGCAATTTTTTCGATAGAGTTTTGAGAGAATTTGATCAATAATAAGGTTGGCATGGAGTTTATCATCAAGGAAGAAAAGAGCAAATTCAAAGGTCTTAATGTATTGAGATTTTTTGAAAGGATTAGAACGATAGGGTGCTTGAAGCATGGGAGAAGGGTTTAAGGCATTGAATTTATTGTTGGAAAGAATATTTATTGTATCAATGACTGGATTTTTTCCTTTTCCTCTTGGATGCATCTTTGCTCACCTTGTTTCTACCCTGTAAAAATTCACGAGATAGAAAATCGGGAAGAGAATTTGAAGAACCTTTTATATATTCAATGCCAAAATAAAAAATAGCAAGTAAAGCTTGCCATCGAGCAAAAATTTGTTTTGATGCAAGGTTTTTGACATCATTTTCCAAAACTTCTTTTGCAGATTTGCAATCAATTCTTAAGAGAAATCTTTGATTCAAAATATCACTTTGAAATTTGAGTATGCATGAGACTATGGCAAGGACTTCTTTCTTTATTGTAGAGTAATTTTGTTGAGTAGCATTCCAAGTGCCAGAATAAAATCTAATAATTTGTTCCTTTGATTGTGCATTTCTTTGAAGTAGGATTCCTCCAAATCCTATTTCAGACGCATCTGTTTGGATGATTTTAAATAAATCTGGATTGGAAATATTTAAGCATGGTAAAGATTTTACTTTTTGTTTTATTTTTTGTATTGCTTCTGTATGTTGAGGAGTCCATTGTTCTGCCGAATTTTTTAAACATTTTTGTAAAAGATTTCTTTCTTTAGAGAGGTTTTGATAAAAATCAGAGACATAATTTAAACACCCTAAAAATCTTTGTAATTGTTTTTTATCGGTGATTTCATCAGGGAAATTGTCAGCAAATTTGATTACTCTTTCAACAGGAGTTAACATTTTGTTTGATATTTTATAGCCAAGAAATTGTATTTCTGTTTGAAAAAGTTTTATTTTTCTTTGAGAAAGGACTAAGCCATTTTTCTTTATGATCCATTTGAAAGTCTTTAAATGTTTCCAGTGATCATCAATAGATTTAGAAAAGATTAAAATATCATCAATGTAAACAATTGAGAAATTTTTATAAGGGTGAAAGATTTCATTCATCATTTCTTGGAAGGCTGAAGGAGCATTTTTGAGCCCAAAAGGCATGACGTTCCATTCATAATGGCCAAAAGGGACAGTAAAGGCGGTTTTATAACGATCGTTTTCTTCGACCTGTATTTGCCAAAATCCTGATTTGAGATCAAATTTTGAAAATATAAAAGCTTCATATAAACGAGTAATAAGATCTTGTTTATTAGGAATTGGATATCTGATTGATTGAAGGACTTTATTTAATGGTTTATAATTGATGACGAGGCGAGGAGCCCCTCGTTCCTTTTCAGGAGCATTTTCAACATAAAAGGCTGCACAACTCCAAGGAGAATGTGATTTGCGGATTAATTTCTTTTGAAGTAAATCTTTAATTTCTTTATCACATAAGTCTAAGAGTCTAGGACTCATTTGAGATGGTCTTGCTTTAGTAGGAATATCTCTTTCATTAAAAGTAGAAATATATGGTAAGGATACTAAATGCTTTTTTCGATGCCAAAAGGCAGAAGGTATCTCAGAACAACATTCGTTTATTAGAGAGGTTTGAAAATTATTAATTTTCTTTTCAGATGCTTTGGACTTTAATTGATCCTCAATTCGACAGAGATAAATGTCATTTTTAAGATTTGCAATATATTTTTCTTTATTAGATATGAGTAGATTTATTTGATTGATTTTTCCAAGGGTTGAGAGTATAGGAACAGGTTGAAAATTAAGATTAGAAATTTTCTCAAAGGATTTTACTTCAAGAAATTGTTTTAGCGTAGTAGCATCAATGATGAATTTGTCTTGAGCATTTAATACATTTATTGAGGTAGTGGAAGGATGGAATTCATTAATTTCTTCTTGATCAGAGATGGTTTCTTCGAGATGAGTTTGTAAAACTGATGTTTTCGAGGTAGAGTCTTTTGAGAAAGATTTGTTTATAGAAGTTGAATATGAAGTAGCATTTAATGTATTAGTTGACTCTTTTGTATCTAGATTGAGAATAGGCTCCGGGAAAATAGTTAATAAAGAAGGAGTGGCATTGATTTCTTTATGCTTTATGGTTTCTAAAGGGGGGTGAACCGATTCAACTTTACCTTTCTCGGTTTCCCATGTTTGTGTGGATTTATTTATTGTCAGCATTACAGTTCCTTTTTTATTTATTTTTGACGAAAGCCAATCAAAGAAAGGGATATTTCGCCGTTCTTGATTCATTTGGTCATACCATAATTCTTTTACTTGAGATCGCTCAAATTTAGAGAATTTGGTAAAAAACCATTTTGTCTTTGGATGTTTTAATAAATCTTGTTGAAGGAATTGTTTATCAATTTTGAAATCATGTATTTCTTCATTAGATTCATGAATTAAGGAGATTGTATTGATTGAGGCATTAAAATCGGATTCAGTTAATTTCACTGATTGTATATCTTCATCTTTTGCGTCTGAATAAACAGGGAAAGCTATGCCTGTAGGATGTATTGGGGGTGATGTGGGAATAGATGTTTGATGAAAATTAGAAGAGGCTGATTTATAAGATCCAGCGTCTGAAGGGATTGATCTTTTTGTGGATGAAAAGTATGGTCTTGGTGTATTGGCAAAATTTATTGTTACTTTTCCAGATGGATGTTCTGTAATAGATTCAACATCTTCATTAATTAAAGGTGTGATTAATTGAGCTTCATCAAGTTCCCATTTTCCAGAAAGATGTACATCTTCCCAGGTGATGAGTTTGGGGGTAGTGACTTTATTTCGAAAATTTGTAAGGAATAAAGTGGTTACTCCTTTGATTTGTGAAGAATAGGCTATTTCAGGGACAATTGTATTCATTGCTTTATAATAAATTCTGTATACTATGGCAACATTTTGTGATTGAGGTTTCATATTGAACCCTTTTGTATGTATGCCTAAAGTGATGGCTTCATGAGCACCGGGATCACTGAGTGATACGGTGTAATTGGGAAAACAATTAAAAAAGGCAGGGCCGTCATGAAGGCTGGCTTCTACCATCCCTATTAGGGAATCTCTGAATGAATTATGTCTTCTATCTCGAACATAGGCGAGACAGGATGTATTCAAACCAAGTCTGGTTAATGGCTTTATTGCAACTTGAACAAGTGCTATATGCATGTATTTGTATTTTGGTTTATGGATTTCAGTTTTTTCTGCAGGAATGACCTGTAGATTTTCTTCATTTTGCTGTATTGAGAGGGTTTCTTCAACCGTCTTTATTACATAATTTGATTTTTGTATGAAAGATCCTTCTTTATAAATTTCTTTTAAAGAGACTTTAGGTATTGTCCAATCTTGGATTGATTTTTCTAAATCATCAAAAATTATTTCTTCAAGATTTTTAATTGAAATTTTATTTATTATTGGCATGATGGATGATGATGCAGAAGAAGAATTAGAAGCTGTATTAGAAGATGAATTTCTTCCGAATGATCTAAAAATTCCAGACATCATTAATTAATTATAATCACTAATCAGAATGATTGGTGGCCTGTCAACGGTTTACGCCACAAAGCCCTAAACGCTCTCCTGGCTAACGGGCAACAAAGGCGACGCGACAAGGGGGCCTCGGACCCAAATCACTCCTTTTAGCAACAACAACCAATTAACTCTATCTGGTCAAGTTAGATCAAAATTCAGAAATGCAACTAACTAACATAGATTCGATTCTACTATGCAATCAACAAACAAATAACCAAAGAAGGAAAGAGACATGATGCATGCAAAATTTTTGCAAATAAATTGAAATAATTGAAAGCTTAAAGAGCTATCAAAATTATTTCAATATATTCCCAAGCATTCATATAGTCATAGTAATCATAGGGCCAAGAGCTCCCATTAGGATTGATGATAGTTTTTGGTGAGAATAGATTGTCTGCCCAATCTGTGAGAGTATGAATATGCATAATCTTCATTTTTGAAAAGGCATGTTCTCCATCTCTATCTTCATGAGTGATGATAGCACTTTTTGACTGAATCAGAATTGCTTCATAGTACTTGTGAGAAATATTGGGGGCTTTTGGAACAAAATGGCAATTTTTTCGATAGAGTTTTGAGAGAATTTGATCAATAATAAGGTTGGCATGGAGTTTATCATCAAGGAAGAAAAGAGCAAATTCAAAGGTCTTAATGTATTGAGATTTTTTGAAAGGATTAGAACGATAGGGTGCTTGAAGCATGGGAGAAGGGTTTAAGGCATTGAATTTATTGTTGGAAAGAATATTTATTGTATCAATGACTGGATTTTTTTCCTTTTCCTCTTGGATGCATCTTTGCTCACCTTGTTTCTACCCTGTAAAAATTCACGAGATAGAAAATCGGGAAGAGAATTTGAAGAACCTTTTATATATTCAATGCCAAAATAAAAAATAGCAAGTAAAGCTTGCCATCGAGCAAAAATTTGTTTTGATGCAAGGTTTTTGTCATCATTTTCCAAAACTTCTTTTGCAGATTTGCAATCAATTCTTAAGAGAAATCTTTGATTCAAAATATCACTTTGAAATTTGAGTATGCATGAGACTATGGCAAGGACTTCTTTCTTTATTGTAGAGTAATTTTGTTGAGTAGCATTCCAAGTGCCAGAATAAAATCTAATAATTTGTTCCTTTGATTGTGCATTTCTTTGAAGTAGGATTCCTCCAAATCCTATTTCAGACGCATCTGTTTGGATGATTTTAAATAAATCTGGATTGGAAATATTTAAGCATGGTAAAGATTTTACTTTTTGTTTTATTTTTTGTATTGCTTCTGTATGTTGAGGAGTCCATTGTTCTGCCGAATTTTTTAAACATTTTTGTAAAAGATTTCTTTCTTTAGAGAGGTTTTGATAAAAATCAGAGACATAATTTAAACACCCTAAAAATCTTTGTAATTGTTTTTTATCGGTGATTTCATCAGGGAAATTGTCAGCAAATTTGATTACTCTTTCAACAGGAGTTAACATTTTGTTTGATATTTTATAGCCAAGAAATTGTATTTCTGTTTGAAAAAGTTTTATTTTTCTTTGAGAAAGGACTAAGCCATTTTTCTTTATGATCCATTTGAAAGTCTTTAAATGTTTCCAGTGATCATCAATAGATTTAGAAAAGATTAAAATATCATCAATGTAAACAATTGAGAAATTTTTATAAGGGTGAAAGATTTCATTCATCATTTCTTGGAAGGCTGAAGGAGCATTTTTGAGCCCAAAAGGCATGACGTTCCATTCATAATGGCCAAAAGGGACAGTAAAGGCGGTTTTATAACGATCGTTTTCTTCGACCTGTATTTGCCAAAATCCTGATTTGAGATCAAATTTTGAAAATATAAAAGCTTCATATAAACGAGTAATAAGATCTTGTTTATTAGGAATTGGATATCTGATTGATTGAAGGACTTTATTTAATGGTTTATAATTGATGACGAGGCGAGGAGCCCCTCGTTCCTTTTCAGGAGCATTTTCAACATAAAAGGCTGCACAACTCCAAGGAGAATGTGATTTGCGGATTAATTTCTTTTGAAGTAAATCTTTAATTTCTTTATCACATAAGTCTAAGAGTCTAGGACTCATTTGAGATGGTCTTGCTTTAGTAGGAATATCTCTTTCATTAAAAGTAGAAATATATGGTAAGGATACTAAATGCTTTTTTCGATGCCAAAAGGCAGAAGGTATCTCAGAACAACATTCGTTTATTAGAGAGGTTTGAAAATTATTAATTTTCTTTTCAGATGCTTTGGACTTTAATTGATCCTCAATTCGACAGAGATAAATGTCATTTTTAAGATTTGCAATATATTTTTCTTTATTAGATATGAGTAGATTTATTTGATTGATTTTTCCAAGGGTTGAGAGTATAGGAACAGGTTGAAAATTAAGATTAGAAATTTTCTCAAAGGATTTTACTTCAAGAAATTGTTTTAGCGTAGTAGCATCAATGATGAATTTGTCTTGAGCATTTAATACATTTATTGAGGTAGTGGAAGGATGGAATTCATTAATTTCTTCTTGATCAGAGATGGTTTCTTCGAGATGAGTTTGTAAAACTGATGTTTTCGAGGTAGAGTCTTTTGAGAAAGATTTGTTTATAGAAGTTGAATATGAAGTAGCATTTAATGTATTAGTTGACTCTTTTGTATCTAGATTGAGAATAGGCTCCGGGAAAATAGTTAATAAAGAAGGAGTGGCATTGATTTCTTTATGCTTTATGGTTTCTAAAGGGGGGTGAACCGATTCAACTTTACCTTTCTCGGTTTCCCATGTTTGTGTGGATTTATTTATTGTCAGCATTACAGTTCCTTTTTTATTTATTTTTGACGAAAGCCAATCAAAGAAAGGGATATTTCGCCGTTCTTGATTCATTTGGTCATACCATAATTCTTTTACTTGAGATCGCTCAAATTTAGAGAATTTGGTAAAAAACCATTTTGTCTTTGGATGTTTTAATAAATCTTGTTGAAGGAATTGTTTATCAATTTTGAAATCATGTATTTCTTCATTAGATTCATGAATTAAGGAGATTGTATTGATTGAGGCATTAAAATCGGATTCAGTTAATTTCACTGATTGTATATCTTCATCTTTTGCGTCTGAATAAACAGGGAAAGCTATGCCTGTAGGATGTATTGGGGGTGATGTGGGAATAGATGTTTGATGAAAATTAGAAGAGGCTGATTTATAAGATCCAGCGTCTGAAGGGATTGATCTTTTTGTGGATGAAAAGTATGGTCTTGGTGTATTGGCAAAATTTATTGTTACTTTTCCAGATGGATGTTCTGTAATAGATTCAACATCTTCATTAATTAAAGGTGTGATTAATTGAGCTTCATCAAGTTCCCATTTTCCAGAAAGATGTACATCTTCCCAGGTGATGAGTTTGGGGGTAGTGACTTTATTTCGAAAATTTGTAAGGAATAAAGTGGTTACTCCTTTGATTTGTGAAGAATAGGCTATTTCAGGGACAATTGTATTCATTGCTTTATAATAAATTCTGTATACTATGGCAACATTTTGTGATTGAGGTTTCATATTGAACCCTTTTGTATGTATGCCTAAAGTGATGGCTTCATGAGCACCGGGATCACTGAGTGATACGGTGTAATTGGGAAAACAATTAAAAAAGGCAGGGCCGTCATGAAGGCTGGCTTCTACCATCCCTATTAGGGAATCTCTGAATGAATTATGTCTTCTATCTCGAACATAGGCGAGACAGGATGTATTCAAACCAAGTCTGGTTAATGGCTTTATTGCAACTTGAACAAGTGCTATATGCATGTATTTGTATTTTGGTTTATGGATTTCAGTTTTTTCTGCAGGAATGACCTGTAGATTTTCTTCATTTTGCTGTATTGAGAGGGTTTCTTCAACCGTCTTTATTACATAATTTGATTTTTGTATGAAAGATCCTTCTTTATAAATTTCTTTTAAAGAGACTTTAGGTATTGTCCAATCTTGGATTGATTTTTCTAAATCATCAAAAATTATTTCTTCAAGATTTTTAATTGAAATTTTATTTATTATTGGCATGATGGATGATGATGCAGAAGAAGAATTAGAAGCTGTATTAGAAGATGAATTTCTTCCGAATGATCTAAAAATTCCAGACATCATTAATTAATTATAATCACTAATCAGAATGATTGGTGGCCTGTCAACGGTTTACGCCACAAAGCCCTAAACGCTCTCCTGGCTAACGGGCAACAAAGGCGACGCGACAAGGGGGCCTCGGACCCAAATCACTCCTTTTAGCAACAACAACCAATTAACTCTATCTGGTCAAGTTAGATCAAAATTCAGAAATGCAACTAACTAACATAGATTCGATTCTACTATGCAATCAACAAACAAATAACCAAAGAAGGAAAGAGACATGATGCATGCAAAATTTTTGCAAATAAATTGAAATAATTGAAAGCTTAAAGAGCTATCAAAATTATTTCAATATATTCCCAAGCATTCATATAGTCATAGTAATCATAGGGCCAAGAGCTCCCATTAGGATTGATGATAGTTTTTGGTGAGAATAGATTGTCTGCCCAATCTGTGAGAGTATGAATATGCATAATCTTCATTTTTGAAAAGGCATGTTCTCCATCTCTATCTTCATGAGTGATGATAGCACTTTTTGACTGAATCAGAATTGCTTCATAGTACTTGTGAGAAATATTGGGGGCTTTTGGAACAAAATGGCAATTTTTTCGATAGAGTTTTGAGAGAATTTGATCAATAATAAGGTTGGCATGGAGTTTATCATCAAGGAAGAAAAGAGCAAATTCAAAGGTCTTAATGTATTGAGATTTTTTGAAAGGATTAGAACGATAGGGTGCTTGAAGCATGGGAGAAGGGTTTAAGGCATTGAATTTATTGTTGGAAAGAATATTTATTGTATCAATGACTGGATTTTTTTCCTTTTCCTCTTGGATGCATCTTTGCTCACCTTGTTTCTACCCTGTAAAAATTCACGAGATAGAAAATCGGGAAGAGAATTTGAAGAACCTTTTATATATTCAATGCCAAAATAAAAAATAGCAAGTAAAGCTTGCCATCGAGCAAAAATTTGTTTTGATGCAAGGTTTTTGTCATCATTTTCCAAAACTTCTTTTGCAGATTTGCAATCAATTCTTAAGAGAAATCTTTGATTCAAAATATCACTTTGAAATTTGAGTATGCATGAGACTATGGCAAGGACTTCTTTCTTTATTGTAGAGTAATTTTGTTGAGTAGCATTCCAAGTGCCAGAATAAAATCTAATAATTTGTTCCTTTGATTGTGCATTTCTTTGAAGTAGGATTCCTCCAAATCCTATTTCAGACGCATCTGTTTGGATGATTTTAAATAAATCTGGATTGGAAATATTTAAGCATGGTAAAGATTTTACTTTTTGTTTTATTTTTTGTATTGCTTCTGTATGTTGAGGAGTCCATTGTTCTGCCGAATTTTTTAAACATTTTTGTAAAAGATTTCTTTCTTTAGAGAGGTTTTGATAAAAATCAGAGACATAATTTAAACACCCTAAAAATCTTTGTAATTGTTTTTTATCGGTGATTTCATCAGGGAAATTGTCAGCAAATTTGATTACTCTTTCAACAGGAGTTAACATTTTGTTTGATATTTTATAGCCAAGAAATTGTATTTCTGTTTGAAAAAGTTTTATTTTTCTTTGAGAAAGGACTAAGCCATTTTTCTTTATGATCCATTTGAAAGTCTTTAAATGTTTCCAGTGATCATCAATAGATTTAGAAAAGATTAAAATATCATCAATGTAAACAATTGAGAAATTTTTATAAGGGTGAAAGATTTCATTCATCATTTCTTGGAAGGCTGAAGGAGCATTTTTGAGCCCAAAAGGCATGACGTTCCATTCATAATGGCCAAAAGGGACAGTAAAGGCGGTTTTATAACGATCGTTTTCTTCGACCTGTATTTGCCAAAATCCTGATTTGAGATCAAATTTTGAAAATATAAAAGCTTCATATAAACGAGTAATAAGATCTTGTTTATTAGGAATTGGATATCTGATTGATTGAAGGACTTTATTTAATGGTTTATAATTGATGACGAGGCGAGGAGCCCCTCGTTCCTTTTCAGGAGCATTTTCAACATAAAAGGCTGCACAACTCCAAGGAGAATGTGATTTGCGGATTAATTTCTTTTGAAGTAAATCTTTAATTTCTTTATCACATAAGTCTAAGAGTCTAGGACTCATTTGAGATGGTCTTGCTTTAGTAGGAATATCTCTTTCATTAAAAGTAGAAATATATGGTAAGGATACTAAATGCTTTTTTCGATGCCAAAAGGCAGAAGGTATCTCAGAACAACATTCGTTTATTAGAGAGGTTTGAAAATTATTAATTTTCTTTTCAGATGCTTTGGACTTTAATTGATCCTCAATTCGACAGAGATAAATGTCATTTTTAAGATTTGCAATATATTTTTCTTTATTAGATATGAGTAGATTTATTTGATTGATTTTTCCAAGGGTTGAGAGTATAGGAACAGGTTGAAAATTAAGATTAGAAATTTTCTCAAAGGATTTTACTTCAAGAAATTGTTTTAGCGTAGTAGCATCAATGATGAATTTGTCTTGAGCATTTAATACATTTATTGAGGTAGTGGAAGGATGGAATTCATTAATTTCTTCTTGATCAGAGATGGTTTCTTCGAGATGAGTTTGTAAAACTGATGTTTTCGAGGTAGAGTCTTTTGAGAAAGATTTGTTTATAGAAGTTGAATATGAAGTAGCATTTAATGTATTAGTTGACTCTTTTGTATCTAGATTGAGAATAGGCTCCGGGAAAATAGTTAATAAAGAAGGAGTGGCATTGATTTCTTTATGCTTTATGGTTTCTAAAGGGGGGTGAACCGATTCAACTTTACCTTTCTCGGTTTCCCATGTTTGTGTGGATTTATTTATTGTCAGCATTACAGTTCCTTTTTTATTTATTTTTGACGAAAGCCAATCAAAGAAAGGGATATTTCGCCGTTCTTGATTCATTTGGTCATACCATAATTCTTTTACTTGAGATCGCTCAAATTTAGAGAATTTGGTAAAAAACCATTTTGTCTTTGGATGTTTTAATAAATCTTGTTGAAGGAATTGTTTATCAATTTTGAAATCATGTATTTCTTCATTAGATTCATGAATTAAGGAGATTGTATTGATTGAGGCATTAAAATCGGATTCAGTTAATTTCACTGATTGTATATCTTCATCTTTTGCGTCTGAATAAACAGGGAAAGCTATGCCTGTAGGATGTATTGGGGGTGATGTGGGAATAGATGTTTGATGAAAATTAGAAGAGGCTGATTTATAAGATCCAGCGTCTGAAGGGATTGATCTTTTTGTGGATGAAAAGTATGGTCTTGGTGTATTGGCAAAATTTATTGTTACTTTTCCAGATGGATGTTCTGTAATAGATTCAACATCTTCATTAATTAAAGGTGTGATTAATTGAGCTTCATCAAGTTCCCATTTTCCAGAAAGATGTACATCTTCCCAGGTGATGAGTTTGGGGGTAGTGACTTTATTTCGAAAATTTGTAAGGAATAAAGTGGTTACTCCTTTGATTTGTGAAGAATAGGCTATTTCAGGGACAATTGTATTCATTGCTTTATAATAAATTCTGTATACTATGGCAACATTTTGTGATTGAGGTTTCATATTGAACCCTTTTGTATGTATGCCTAAAGTGATGGCTTCATGAGCACCGGGATCACTGAGTGATACGGTGTAATTGGGAAAACAATTAAAAAAGGCAGGGCCGTCATGAAGGCTGGCTTCTACCATCCCTATTAGGGAATCTCTGAATGAATTATGTCTTCTATCTCGAACATAGGCGAGACAGGATGTATTCAAACCAAGTCTGGTTAATGGCTTTATTGCAACTTGAACAAGTGCTATATGCATGTATTTGTATTTTGGTTTATGGATTTCAGTTTTTTCTGCAGGAATGACCTGTAGATTTTCTTCATTTTGCTGTATTGAGAGGGTTTCTTCAACCGTCTTTATTACATAATTTGATTTTTGTATGAAAGATCCTTCTTTATAAATTTCTTTTAAAGAGACTTTAGGTATTGTCCAATCTTGGATTGATTTTTCTAAATCATCAAAAATTATTTCTTCAAGATTTTTAATTGAAATTTTATTTATTATTGGCATGATGGATGATGATGCAGAAGAAGAATTAGAAGCTGTATTAGAAGATGAATTTCTTCCGAATGATCTAAAAATTCCAGACATCATTAATTAATTATAATCACTAATCAGAATGATTGGTGGCCTGTCAACGGTTTACGCCACAAAGCCCTAAACGCTCTCCTGGCTAACGGGCAACAAAGGCGACGCGACAAGGGGGCCTCGGACCCAAATCACTCCTTTTAGCAACAACAACCAATTAACTCTATCTGGTCAAGTTAGATCAAAATTCAGAAATGCAACTAACTAACATAGATTCGATTCTACTATGCAATCAACAAACAAATAACCAAAGAAGGAAAGAGACATGATGCATGCAAAATTTTTGCAAATAAATTGAAATAATTGAAAGCTTAAAGAGCTATCAAAATTATTTCAATATATTCCCAAGCATTCATATAGTCATAGTAATCATAGGGCCAAGAGCTCCCATTAGGATTGATGATAGTTTTTGGTGAGAATAGATTGTCTGCCCAATCTGTGAGAGTATGAATATGCATAATCTTCATTTTTGAAAAGGCATGTTCTCCATCTCTATCTTCATGAGTGATGATAGCACTTTTTGACTGAATCAGAATTGCTTCATAGTACTTGTGAGAAATATTGGGGGCTTTTGGAACAAAATGGCAATTTTTTCGATAGAGTTTTGAGAGAATTTGATCAATAATAAGGTTGGCATGGAGTTTATCATCAAGGAAGAAAAGAGCAAATTCAAAGGTCTTAATGTATTGAGATTTTTTGAAAGGATTAGAACGATAGGGTGCTTGAAGCATGGGAGAAGGGTTTAAGGCATTGAATTTATTGTTGGAAAGAATATTTATTGTATCAATGACTGGATTTTTTCCTTTTCCTCTTGGATGCATCTTTGCTCACCTTGTTTCTACCCTGTAAAAATTCACGAGATAGAAAATCGGGAAGAGAATTTGAAGAACCTTTTATATATTCAATGCCAAAATAAAAAATAGCAAGTAAAGCTTGCCATCGAGCAAAAATTTGTTTTGATGCAAGGTTTTTGACATCATTTTCCAAAACTTCTTTTGCAGATTTGCAATCAATTCTTAAGAGAAATCTTTGATTCAAAATATCACTTTGAAATTTGAGTATGCATGAGACTATGGCAAGGACTTCTTTCTTTATTGTAGAGTAATTTTGTTGAGTAGCATTCCAAGTGCCAGAATAAAATCTAATAATTTGTTCCTTTGATTGTGCATTTCTTTGAAGTAGGATTCCTCCAAATCCTATTTCAGACGCATCTGTTTGGATGATTTTAAATAAATCTGGATTGGAAATATTTAAGCATGGTAAAGATTTTACTTTTTGTTTTATTTTTTGTATTGCTTCTGTATGTTGAGGAGTCCATTGTTCTGCCGAATTTTTTAAACATTTTTGTAAAAGATTTCTTTCTTTAGAGAGGTTTTGATAAAAATCAGAGACATAATTTAAACACCCTAAAAATCTTTGTAATTGTTTTTTATCGGTGATTTCATCAGGGAAATTGTCAGCAAATTTGATTACTCTTTCAACAGGAGTTAACATTTTGTTTGATATTTTATAGCCAAGAAATTGTATTTCTGTTTGAAAAAGTTTTATTTTTCTTTGAGAAAGGACTAAGCCATTTTTCTTTATGATCCATTTGAAAGTCTTTAAATGTTTCCAGTGATCATCAATAGATTTAGAAAAGATTAAAATATCATCAATGTAAACAATTGAGAAATTTTTATAAGGGTGAAAGATTTCATTCATCATTTCTTGGAAGGCTGAAGGAGCATTTTTGAGCCCAAAAGGCATGACGTTCCATTCATAATGGCCAAAAGGGACAGTAAAGGCGGTTTTATAACGATCGTTTTCTTCGACCTGTATTTGCCAAAATCCTGATTTGAGATCAAATTTTGAAAATATAAAAGCTTCATATAAACGAGTAATAAGATCTTGTTTATTAGGAATTGGATATCTGATTGATTGAAGGACTTTATTTAATGGTTTATAATTGATGACGAGGCGAGGAGCCCCTCGTTCCTTTTCAGGAGCATTTTCAACATAAAAGGCTGCACAACTCCAAGGAGAATGTGATTTGCGGATTAATTTCTTTTGAAGTAAATCTTTAATTTCTTTATCACATAAGTCTAAGAGTCTAGGACTCATTTGAGATGGTCTTGCTTTAGTAGGAATATCTCTTTCATTAAAAGTAGAAATATATGGTAAGGATACTAAATGCTTTTTTCGATGCCAAAAGGCAGAAGGTATCTCAGAACAACATTCGTTTATTAGAGAGGTTTGAAAATTATTAATTTTCTTTTCAGATGCTTTGGACTTTAATTGATCCTCAATTCGACAGAGATAAATGTCATTTTTAAGATTTGCAATATATTTTTCTTTATTAGATATGAGTAGATTTATTTGATTGATTTTTCCAAGGGTTGAGAGTATAGGAACAGGTTGAAAATTAAGATTAGAAATTTTCTCAAAGGATTTTACTTCAAGAAATTGTTTTAGCGTAGTAGCATCAATGATGAATTTGTCTTGAGCATTTAATACATTTATTGAGGTAGTGGAAGGATGGAATTCATTAATTTCTTCTTGATCAGAGATGGTTTCTTCGAGATGAGTTTGTAAAACTGATGTTTTCGAGGTAGAGTCTTTTGAGAAAGATTTGTTTATAGAAGTTGAATATGAAGTAGCATTTAATGTATTAGTTGACTCTTTTGTATCTAGATTGAGAATAGGCTCCGGGAAAATAGTTAATAAAGAAGGAGTGGCATTGATTTCTTTATGCTTTATGGTTTCTAAAGGGGGGTGAACCGATTCAACTTTACCTTTCTCGGTTTCCCATGTTTGTGTGGATTTATTTATTGTCAGCATTACAGTTCCTTTTTTATTTATTTTTGACGAAAGCCAATCAAAGAAAGGGATATTTCGCCGTTCTTGATTCATTTGGTCATACCATAATTCTTTTACTTGAGATCGCTCAAATTTAGAGAAT
The DNA here is from genome assembly GCA_038049695.1 of Cinnamomum chago. Classification (NCBI taxonomy): domain Eukaryota; kingdom Viridiplantae; phylum Streptophyta; class Magnoliopsida; order Laurales; family Lauraceae; genus Cinnamomum; species Cinnamomum chago. The sequence continues at coordinate 71,187,827 of CP142454.1, read as the reverse complement.
TTGGTAAAAAACCATTTTGTCTTTGGATGTTTTAATAAATCTTGTTGAAGGAATTGTTTATCAATTTTGAAATCATGTATTTCTTCATTAGATTCATGAATTAAGGAGATTGTATTGATTGAGGCATTAAAATCGGATTCAGTTAATTTCACTGATTGTATATCTTCATCTTTTGCGTCTGAATAAACAGGGAAAGCTATGCCTGTAGGATGTATTGGGGGTGATGTGGGAATAGATGTTTGATGAAAATTAGAAGAGGCTGATTTATAAGATCCAGCGTCTGAAGGGATTGATCTTTTTGTGGATGAAAAGTATGGTCTTGGTGTATTGGCAAAATTTATTGTTACTTTTCCAGATGGATGTTCTGTAATAGATTCAACATCTTCATTAATTAAAGGTGTGATTAATTGAGCTTCATCAAGTTCCCATTTTCCAGAAAGATGTACATCTTCCCAGGTGATGAGTTTGGGGGTAGTGACTTTATTTCGAAAATTTGTAAGGAATAAAGTGGTTACTCCTTTGATTTGTGAAGAATAGGCTATTTCAGGGACAATTGTATTCATTGCTTTATAATAAATTCTGTATACTATGGCAACATTTTGTGATTGAGGTTTCATATTGAACCCTTTTGTATGTATGCCTAAAGTGATGGCTTCATGAGCACCGGGATCACTGAGTGATACGGTGTAATTGGGAAAACAATTAAAAAAGGCAGGGCCGTCATGAAGGCTGGCTTCTACCATCCCTATTAGGGAATCTCTGAATGAATTATGTCTTCTATCTCGAACATAGGCGAGACAGGATGTATTCAAACCAAGTCTGGTTAATGGCTTTATTGCAACTTGAACAAGTGCTATATGCATGTATTTGTATTTTGGTTTATGGATTTCAGTTTTTTCTGCAGGAATGACCTGTAGATTTTCTTCATTTTGCTGTATTGAGAGGGTTTCTTCAACCGTCTTTATTACATAATTTGATTTTTGTATGAAAGATCCTTCTTTATAAATTTCTTTTAAAGAGACTTTAGGTATTGTCCAATCTTGGATTGATTTTTCTAAATCATCAAAAATTATTTCTTCAAGATTTTTAATTGAAATTTTATTTATTATTGGCATGATGGATGATGATGCAGAAGAAGAATTAGAAGCTGTATTAGAAGATGAATTTCTTCCGAATGATCTAAAAATTCCAGACATCATTAATTAATTATAATCACTAATCAGAATGATTGGTGGCCTGTCAACGGTTTACGCCACAAAGCCCTAAACGCTCTCCTGGCTAACGGGCAACAAAGGCGACGCGACAAGGGGGCCTCGGACCCAAATCACTCCTTTTAGCAACAACAACCAATTAACTCTATCTGGTCAAGTTAGATCAAAATTCAGAAATGCAACTAACTAACATAGATTCGATTCTACTATGCAATCAACAAACAAATAACCAAAGAAGGAAAGAGACATGATGCATGCAAAATTTTTGCAAATAAATTGAAATAATTGAAAGCTTAAAGAGCTATCAAAATTATTTCAATATATTCCCAAGCATTCATATAGTCATAGTAATCATAGGGCCAAGAGCTCCCATTAGGATTGATGATAGTTTTTGGTGAGAATAGATTGTCTGCCCAATCTGTGAGAGTATGAATATGCATAATCTTCATTTTTGAAAAGGCATGTTCTCCATCTCTATCTTCATGAGTGATGATAGCACTTTTTGACTGAATCAGAATTGCTTCATAGTACTTGTGAGAAATATTGGGGGCTTTTGGAACAAAATGGCAATTTTTTCGATAGAGTTTTGAGAGAATTTGATCAATAATAAGGTTGGCATGGAGTTTATCATCAAGGAAGAAAAGAGCAAATTCAAAGGTCTTAATGTATTGAGATTTTTTGAAAGGATTAGAACGATAGGGTGCTTGAAGCATGGGAGAAGGGTTTAAGGCATTGAATTTATTGTTGGAAAGAATATTTATTGTATCAATGACTGGATTTTTTCCTTTTCCTCTTGGATGCATCTTTGCTCACCTTGTTTCTACCCTGTAAAAATTCACGAGATAGAAAATCGGGAAGAGAATTTGAAGAACCTTTTATATATTCAATGCCAAAATAAAAAATAGCAAGTAAAGCTTGCCATCGAGCAAAAATTTGTTTTGATGCAAGGTTTTTGACATCATTTTCCAAAACTTCTTTTGCAGATTTGCAATCAATTCTTAAGAGAAATCTTTGATTCAAAATATCACTTTGAAATTTGAGTATGCATGAGACTATGGCAAGGACTTCTTTCTTTATTGTAGAGTAATTTTGTTGAGTAGCATTCCAAGTGCCAGAATAAAATCTAATAATTTGTTCCTTTGATTGTGCATTTCTTTGAAGTAGGATTCCTCCAAATCCTATTTCAGACGCATCTGTTTGGATGATTTTAAATAAATCTGGATTGGAAATATTTAAGCATGGTAAAGATTTTACTTTTTGTTTTATTTTTTGTATTGCTTCTGTATGTTGAGGAGTCCATTGTTCTGCCGAATTTTTTAAACATTTTTGTAAAAGATTTCTTTCTTTAGAGAGGTTTTGATAAAAATCAGAGACATAATTTAAACACCCTAAAAATCTTTGTAATTGTTTTTTATCGGTGATTTCATCAGGGAAATTGTCAGCAAATTTGATTACTCTTTCAACAGGAGTTAACATTTTGTTTGATATTTTATAGCCAAGAAATTGTATTTCTGTTTGAAAAAGTTTTATTTTTCTTTGAGAAAGGACTAAGCCATTTTTCTTTATGATCCATTTGAAAGTCTTTAAATGTTTCCAGTGATCATCAATAGATTTAGAAAAGATTAAAATATCATCAATGTAAACAATTGAGAAATTTTTATAAGGGTGAAAGATTTCATTCATCATTTCTTGGAAGGCTGAAGGAGCATTTTTGAGCCCAAAAGGCATGACGTTCCATTCATAATGGCCAAAAGGGACAGTAAAGGCGGTTTTATAACGATCGTTTTCTTCGACCTGTATTTGCCAAAATCCTGATTTGAGATCAAATTTTGAAAATATAAAAGCTTCATATAAACGAGTAATAAGATCTTGTTTATTAGGAATTGGATATCTGATTGATTGAAGGACTTTATTTAATGGTTTATAATTGATGACGAGGCGAGGAGCCCCTCGTTCCTTTTCAGGAGCATTTTCAACATAAAAGGCTGCACAACTCCAAGGAGAATGTGATTTGCGGATTAATTTCTTTTGAAGTAAATCTTTAATTTCTTTATCACATAAGTCTAAGAGTCTAGGACTCATTTGAGATGGTCTTGCTTTAGTAGGAATATCTCTTTCATTAAAAGTAGAAATATATGGTAAGGATACTAAATGCTTTTTTCGATGCCAAAAGGCAGAAGGTATCTCAGAACAACATTCGTTTATTAGAGAGGTTTGAAAATTATTAATTTTCTTTTCAGATGCTTTGGACTTTAATTGATCCTCAATTCGACAGAGATAAATGTCATTTTTAAGATTTGCAATATATTTTTCTTTATTAGATATGAGTAGATTTATTTGATTGATTTTTCCAAGGGTTGAGAGTATAGGAACAGGTTGAAAATTAAGATTAGAAATTTTCTCAAAGGATTTTACTTCAAGAAATTGTTTTAGCGTAGTAGCATCAATGATGAATTTGTCTTGAGCATTTAATACATTTATTGAGGTAGTGGAAGGATGGAATTCATTAATTTCTTCTTGATCAGAGATGGTTTCTTCGAGATGAGTTTGTAAAACTGATGTTTTCGAGGTAGAGTCTTTTGAGAAAGATTTGTTTATAGAAGTTGAATATGAAGTAGCATTTAATGTATTAGTTGACTCTTTTGTATCTAGATTGAGAATAGGCTCCGGGAAAATAGTTAATAAAGAAGGAGTGGCATTGATTTCTTTATGCTTTATGGTTTCTAAAGGGGGGTGAACCGATTCAACTTTACCTTTCTCGGTTTCCCATGTTTGTGTGGATTTATTTATTGTCAGCATTACAGTTCCTTTTTTATTTATTTTTGACGAAAGCCAATCAAAGAAAGGGATATTTCGCCGTTCTTGATTCATTTGGTCATACCATAATTCTTTTACTTGAGATCGCTCAAATTTAGAGAATTTGGTAAAAAACCATTTTGTCTTTGGATGTTTTAATAAATCTTGTTGAAGGAATTGTTTATCAATTTTGAAATCATGTATTTCTTCATTAGATTCATGAATTAAGGAGATTGTATTGATTGAGGCATTAAAATCGGATTCAGTTAATTTCACTGATTGTATATCTTCATCTTTTGCGTCTGAATAAACAGGGAAAGCTATGCCTGTAGGATGTATTGGGGGTGATGTGGGAATAGATGTTTGATGAAAATTAGAAGAGGCTGATTTATAAGATCCAGCGTCTGAAGGGATTGATCTTTTTGTGGATGAAAAGTATGGTCTTGGTGTATTGGCAAAATTTATTGTTACTTTTCCAGATGGATGTTCTGTAATAGATTCAACATCTTCATTAATTAAAGGTGTGATTAATTGAGCTTCATCAAGTTCCCATTTTCCAGAAAGATGTACATCTTCCCAGGTGATGAGTTTGGGGGTAGTGACTTTATTTCGAAAATTTGTAAGGAATAAAGTGGTTACTCCTTTGATTTGTGAAGAATAGGCTATTTCAGGGACAATTGTATTCATTGCTTTATAATAAATTCTGTATACTATGGCAACATTTTGTGATTGAGGTTTCATATTGAACCCTTTTGTATGTATGCCTAAAGTGATGGCTTCATGAGCACCGGGATCACTGAGTGATACGGTGTAATTGGGAAAACAATTAAAAAAGGCAGGGCCGTCATGAAGGCTGGCTTCTACCATCCCTATTAGGGAATCTCTGAATGAATTATGTCTTCTATCTCGAACATAGGCGAGACAGGATGTATTCAAACCAAGTCTGGTTAATGGCTTTATTGCAACTTGAACAAGTGCTATATGCATGTATTTGTATTTTGGTTTATGGATTTCAGTTTTTTCTGCAGGAATGACCTGTAGATTTTCTTCATTTTGCTGTATTGAGAGGGTTTCTTCAACCGTCTTTATTACATAATTTGATTTTTGTATGAAAGATCCTTCTTTATAAATTTCTTTTAAAGAGACTTTAGGTATTGTCCAATCTTGGATTGATTTTTCTAAATCATCAAAAATTATTTCTTCAAGATTTTTAATTGAAATTTTATTTATTATTGGCATGATGGATGATGATGCAGAAGAAGAATTAGAAGCTGTATTAGAAGATGAATTTCTTCCGAATGATCTAAAAATTCCAGACATCATTAATTAATTATAATCACTAATCAGAATGATTGGTGGCCTGTCAACGGTTTACGCCACAAAGCCCTAAACGCTCTCCTGGCTAACGGGCAACAAAGGCGACGCGACAAGGGGGCCTCGGACCCAAATCACTCCTTTTAGCAACAACAACCAATTAACTCTATCTGGTCAAGTTAGATCAAAATTCAGAAATGCAACTAACTAACATAGATTCGATTCTACTATGCAATCAACAAACAAATAACCAAAGAAGGAAAGAGACATGATGCATGCAAAATTTTTGCAAATAAATTGAAATAATTGAAAGCTTAAAGAGCTATCAAAATTATTTCAATATATTCCCAAGCATTCATATAGTCATAGTAATCATAGGGCCAAGAGCTCCCATTAGGATTGATGATAGTTTTTGGTGAGAATAGATTGTCTGCCCAATCTGTGAGAGTATGAATATGCATAATCTTCATTTTTGAAAAGGCATGTTCTCCATCTCTATCTTCATGAGTGATGATAGCACTTTTTGACTGAATCAGAATTGCTTCATAGTACTTGTGAGAAATATTGGGGGCTTTTGGAACAAAATGGCAATTTTTTCGATAGAGTTTTGAGAGAATTTGATCAATAATAAGGTTGGCATGGAGTTTATCATCAAGGAAGAAAAGAGCAAATTCAAAGGTCTTAATGTATTGAGATTTTTTGAAAGGATTAGAACGATAGGGTGCTTGAAGCATGGGAGAAGGGTTTAAGGCATTGAATTTATTGTTGGAAAGAATATTTATTGTATCAATGACTGGATTTTTTCCTTTTCCTCTTGGATGCATCTTTGCTCACCTTGTTTCTACCCTGTAAAAATTCACGAGATAGAAAATCGGGAAGAGAATTTGAAGAACCTTTTATATATTCAATGCCAAAATAAAAAATAGCAAGTAAAGCTTGCCATCGAGCAAAAATTTGTTTTGATGCAAGGTTTTTGACATCATTTTCCAAAACTTCTTTTGCAGATTTGCAATCAATTCTTAAGAGAAATCTTTGATTCAAAATATCACTTTGAAATTTGAGTATGCATGAGACTATGGCAAGGACTTCTTTCTTTATTGTAGAGTAATTTTGTTGAGTAGCATTCCAAGTGCCAGAATAAAATCTAATAATTTGTTCCTTTGATTGTGCATTTCTTTGAAGTAGGATTCCTCCAAATCCTATTTCAGACGCATCTGTTTGGATGATTTTAAATAAATCTGGATTGGAAATATTTAAGCATGGTAAAGATTTTACTTTTTGTTTTATTTTTTGTATTGCTTCTGTATGTTGAGGAGTCCATTGTTCTGCCGAATTTTTTAAACATTTTTGTAAAAGATTTCTTTCTTTAGAGAGGTTTTGATAAAAATCAGAGACATAATTTAAACACCCTAAAAATCTTTGTAATTGTTTTTTATCGGTGATTTCATCAGGGAAATTGTCAGCAAATTTGATTACTCTTTCAACAGGAGTTAACATTTTGTTTGATATTTTATAGCCAAGAAATTGTATTTCTGTTTGAAAAAGTTTTATTTTTCTTTGAGAAAGGACTAAGCCATTTTTCTTTATGATCCATTTGAAAGTCTTTAAATGTTTCCAGTGATCATCAATAGATTTAGAAAAGATTAAAATATCATCAATGTAAACAATTGAGAAATTTTTATAAGGGTGAAAGATTTCATTCATCATTTCTTGGAAGGCTGAAGGAGCATTTTTGAGCCCAAAAGGCATGACGTTCCATTCATAATGGCCAAAAGGGACAGTAAAGGCGGTTTTATAACGATCGTTTTCTTCGACCTGTATTTGCCAAAATCCTGATTTGAGATCAAATTTTGAAAATATAAAAGCTTCATATAAACGAGTAATAAGATCTTGTTTATTAGGAATTGGATATCTGATTGATTGAAGGACTTTATTTAATGGTTTATAATTGATGACGAGGCGAGGAGCCCCTCGTTCCTTTTCAGGAGCATTTTCAACATAAAAGGCTGCACAACTCCAAGGAGAATGTGATTTGCGGATTAATTTCTTTTGAAGTAAATCTTTAATTTCTTTATCACATAAGTCTAAGAGTCTAGGACTCATTTGAGATGGTCTTGCTTTAGTAGGAATATCTCTTTCATTAAAAGTAGAAATATATGGTAAGGATACTAAATGCTTTTTTCGATGCCAAAAGGCAGAAGGTATCTCAGAACAACATTCGTTTATTAGAGAGGTTTGAAAATTATTAATTTTCTTTTCAGATGCTTTGGACTTTAATTGATCCTCAATTCGACAGAGATAAATGTCATTTTTAAGATTTGCAATATATTTTTCTTTATTAGATATGAGTAGATTTATTTGATTGATTTTTCCAAGGGTTGAGAGTATAGGAACAGGTTGAAAATTAAGATTAGAAATTTTCTCAAAGGATTTTACTTCAAGAAATTGTTTTAGCGTAGTAGCATCAATGATGAATTTGTCTTGAGCATTTAATACATTTATTGAGGTAGTGGAAGGATGGAATTCATTAATTTCTTCTTGATCAGAGATGGTTTCTTCGAGATGAGTTTGTAAAACTGATGTTTTCGAGGTAGAGTCTTTTGAGAAAGATTTGTTTATAGAAGTTGAATATGAAGTAGCATTTAATGTATTAGTTGACTCTTTTGTATCTAGATTGAGAATAGGCTCCGGGAAAATAGTTAATAAAGAAGGAGTGGCATTGATTTCTTTATGCTTTATGGTTTCTAAAGGGGGGTGAACCGATTCAACTTTACCTTTCTCGGTTTCCCATGTTTGTGTGGATTTATTTATTGTCAGCATTACAGTTCCTTTTTTATTTATTTTTGACGAAAGCCAATCAAAGAAAGGGATATTTCGCCGTTCTTGATTCATTTGGTCATACCATAATTCTTTTACTTGAGATCGCTCAAATTTAGAGAATTTGGTAAAAAACCATTTTGTCTTTGGATGTTTTAATAAATCTTGTTGAAGGAATTGTTTATCAATTTTGAAATCATGTATTTCTTCATTAGATTCATGAATTAAGGAGATTGTATTGATTGAGGCATTAAAATCGGATTCAGTTAATTTCACTGATTGTATATCTTCATCTTTTGCGTCTGAATAAACAGGGAAAGCTATGCCTGTAGGATGTATTGGGGGTGATGTGGGAATAGATGTTTGATGAAAATTAGAAGAGGCTGATTTATAAGATCCAGCGTCTGAAGGGATTGATCTTTTTGTGGATGAAAAGTATGGTCTTGGTGTATTGGCAAAATTTATTGTTACTTTTCCAGATGGATGTTCTGTAATAGATTCAACATCTTCATTAATTAAAGGTGTGATTAATTGAGCTTCATCAAGTTCCCATTTTCCAGAAAGATGTACATCTTCCCAGGTGATGAGTTTGGGGGTAGTGACTTTATTTCGAAAATTTGTAAGGAATAAAGTGGTTACTCCTTTGATTTGTGAAGAATAGGCTATTTCAGGGACAATTGTATTCATTGCTTTATAATAAATTCTGTATACTATGGCAACATTTTGTGATTGAGGTTTCATATTGAACCCTTTTGTATGTATGCCTAAAGTGATGGCTTCATGAGCACCGGGATCACTGAGTGATACGGTGTAATTGGGAAAACAATTAAAAAAGGCAGGGCCGTCATGAAGGCTGGCTTCTACCATCCCTATTAGGGAATCTCTGAATGAATTATGTCTTCTATCTCGAACATAGGCGAGACAGGATGTATTCAAACCAAGTCTGGTTAATGGCTTTATTGCAACTTGAACAAGTGCTATATGCATGTATTTGTATTTTGGTTTATGGATTTCAGTTTTTTCTGCAGGAATGACCTGTAGATTTTCTTCATTTTGCTGTATTGAGAGGGTTTCTTCAACCGTCTTTATTACATAATTTGATTTTTGTATGAAAGATCCTTCTTTATAAATTTCTTTTAAAGAGACTTTAGGTATTGTCCAATCTTGGATTGATTTTTCTAAATCATCAAAAATTATTTCTTCAAGATTTTTAATTGAAATTTTATTTATTATTGGCATGATGGATGATGATGCAGAAGAAGAATTAGAAGCTGTATTAGAAGATGAATTTCTTCCGAATGATCTAAAAATTCCAGACATCATTAATTAATTATAATCACTAATCAGAATGATTGGTGGCCTGTCAACGGTTTACGCCACAAAGCCCTAAACGCTCTCCTGGCTAACGGGCAACAAAGGCGACGCGACAAGGGGGCCTCGGACCCAAATCACTCCTTTTAGCAACAACAACCAATTAACTCTATCTGGTCAAGTTAGATCAAAATTCAGAAATGCAACTAACTAACATAGATTCGATTCTACTATGCAATCAACAAACAAATAACCAAAGAAGGAAAGAGACATGATGCATGCAAAATTTTTGCAAATAAATTGAAATAATTGAAAGCTTAAAGAGCTATCAAAATTATTTCAATATATTCCCAAGCATTCATATAGTCATAGTAATCATAGGGCCAAGAGCTCCCATTAGGATTGATGATAGTTTTTGGTGAGAATAGATTGTCTGCCCAATCTGTGAGAGTATGAATATGCATAATCTTCATTTTTGAAAAGGCATGTTCTCCATCTCTATCTTCATGAGTGATGATAGCACTTTTTGACTGAATCAGAATTGCTTCATAGTACTTGTGAGAAATATTGGGGGCTTTTGGAACAAAATGGCAATTTTTTCGATAGAGTTTTGAGAGAATTTGATCAATAATAAGGTTGGCATGGAGTTTATCATCAAGGAAGAAAAGAGCAAATTCAAAGGTCTTAATGTATTGAGATTTTTTGAAAGGATTAGAACGATAGGGTGCTTGAAGCATGGGAGAAGGGTTTAAGGCATTGAATTTATTGTTGGAAAGAATATTTATTGTATCAATGACTGGATTTTTTCCTTTTCCTCTTGGATGCATCTTTGCTCACCTTGTTTCTACCCTGTAAAAATTCACGAGATAGAAAATCGGGAAGAGAATTTGAAGAACCTTTTATATATTCAATGCCAAAATAAAAAATAGCAAGTAAAGCTTGCCATCGAGCAAAAATTTGTTTTGATGCAAGGTTTTTGACATCATTTTCCAAAACTTCTTTTGCAGATTTGCAATCAATTCTTAAGAGAAATCTTTGATTCAAAATATCACTTTGAAATTTGAGTATGCATGAGACTATGGCAAGGACTTCTTTCTTTATTGTAGAGTAATTTTGTTGAGTAGCATTCCAAGTGCCAGAATAAAATCTAATAATTTGTTCCTTTGATTGTGCATTTCTTTGAAGTAGGATTCCTCCAAATCCTATTTCAGACGCATCTGTTTGGATGATTTTAAATAAATCTGGATTGGAAATATTTAAGCATGGTAAAGATTTTACTTTTTGTTTTATTTTTTGTATTGCTTCTGTATGTTGAGGAGTCCATTGTTCTGCCGAATTTTTTAAACATTTTTGTAAAAGATTTCTTTCTTTAGAGAGGTTTTGATAAAAATCAGAGACATAATTTAAACACCCTAAAAATCTTTGTAATTGTTTTTTATCGGTGATTTCATCAGGGAAATTGTCAGCAAATTTGATTACTCTTTCAACAGGAGTTAACATTTTGTTTGATATTTTATAGCCAAGAAATTGTATTTCTGTTTGAAAAAGTTTTATTTTTCTTTGAGAAAGGACTAAGCCATTTTTCTTTATGATCCCTTTGAAAGTCTTTAAATGTTTCCAGTGATCATCAATAGATTTAGAAAAGATTAAAATATCATCAATGTAAACAATTGAGAAATTTTTATAAGGGTGAAAGATTTCATTCATCATTTCTTGGAAGGCTGAAGGAGCATTTTTGAGCCCAAAAGGCATGACGTTCCATTCATAATGGCCAAAAGGGACAGTAAAGGCGGTTTTATAACGATCGTTTTCTTCGACCTGTATTTGCCAAAATCCTGATTTGAGATCAAATTTTGAAAATATAAAAGCTTCATATAAACGAGTAATAAGATCTTGTTTATTAGGAATTGGATATCTGATTGATTGAAGGACTTTATTTAATGGTTTATAATTGATGACGAGGCGAGGAGCCCCTCGTTCCTTTTCAGGAGCATTTTCAACATAAAAGGCTGCACAACTCCAAGGAGAATGTGATTTGCGGATTAATTTCTTTTGAAGTAAATCTTTAATTTCTTTATCACATAAGTCTAAGAGTCTAGGACTCATTTGAGATGGTCTTGCTTTAGTAGGAATATCTCTTTCATTAAAAGTAGAAATATATGGTAAGGATACTAAATGCTTTTTTCGATGCCAAAAGGCAGAAGGTATCTCAGAACAACATTCGTTTATTAGAGAGGTTTGAAAATTATTAATTTTCTTTTCAGATGCTTTGGACTTTAATTGATCCTCAATTCGACAGAGATAAATGTCATTTTTAAGATTTGCAATATATTTTTCTTTATTAGATATGAGTAGATTTATTTGATTGATTTTTCCAAGGGTTGAGAGTATAGGAACAGGTTGAAAATTAAGATTAGAAATTTTTTCAAAGGATTTTACTTCAAGAAATTGTTTTAGCGTAGTAGCATCAATGATGAATTTGTCTTGAGCATTTAATACATTTATTGAGGTAGTGGAAGGATGGAATTCATTAATTTCTTCTTGATCAGAGATGGTTTCTTCGAGATGAGTTTGTAAAACTGATGTTTTCAAGGTAGAGTCTTTTGAGAAAGATTTGTTTATAGAAGTTGAATATGAAGTAGCATTTAATGTATTAGTTGACTCTTTTGTATCTAGATTGAGAATAGGCTCCGGGAAAATAGTTAATAAAGAAGGAGTGGCATTGATTTCTTTATGCTTTATGGTTTCTAAAGGGGGGTGAACCGATTCAACTTTACCTTTCTCGGTTTCCCATGTTTGTGTGGATTTATTTATTGTCAGCATTACAGTTCCTTTTTTATTTATTTTTGACGAAAGCCAATCAAAGAAAGGGATATTTCGCCGTTCTTGATTCATTTGGTCATACCATAATTCTTTTACTTGAGATCGCTCAAATTTAGAGAATTTGGTAAAAAACCATTTTGTCTTTGGATGTTTTAATAAATCTTGTTGAAGGAATTGTTTATCAATTTTGAAATCATGTATTTCTTCATTAGATTCATGAATTAAGGAGATTGTATTGATTGAGGCATTAAAATCGGATTCAGTTAATTTCACTGATTGTATATCTTCATCTTTTGCGTCTGAATAAACAGGGAAAGCTATGCCTGTAGGATGTATTGGGGGTGATGTGGGAATAGATGTTTGATGAAAATTAGAAGAGGCTGATTTATAAGATCCAGCGTCTGAAGGGATTGATCTTTTTGTGGATGAAAAGTATGGTCTTGGTGTATTGGCAAAATTTATTGTTACTTTTCCAGATGGATGTTCTGTAATAGATTCAACATCTTCATTAATTAAAGGTGTGATTAATTGAGCTTCATCAAGTTCCCATTTTCCAGAAAGATGTACATCTTCCCAGGTGATGAGTTTGGGGGTAGTGACTTTATTTCGAAAATTTGTAAGGAATAAAGTGGTTACTCCTTTGATTTGTGAAGAATAGGCTATTTCAGGGACAATTGTATTCATTGCTTTATAATAAATTCTGTATACTATGGCAACATTTTGTGATTGAGGTTTCATATTGAACCCTTTTGTATGTATGCCTAAAGTGATGGCTTCATGAGCACCGGGATCACTGAGTGATACGGTGTAATTGGGAAAACAATTAAAAAAGGCAGGGCCGTCATGAAGGCTGGCTTCTACCATCCCTATTAGGGAATCTCTGAATGAATTATGTCTTCTATCTCGAACATAGGCGAGACAGGATGTATTCAAACCAAGTCTGGTTAATGGCTTTATTGCAACTTGAACAAGTGCTATATGCATGTATTTGTATTTTGGTTTATGGATTTCAGTTTTTTCTGCAGGAATGACCTGTAGATTTTCTTCATTTTGCTGTATTGAGAGGGTTTCTTCAACCGTCTTTATTACATAATTTGATTTTTGTATGAAAGATCCTTCTTTATAAATTTCTTTTAAAGAGACTTTAGGTATTGTCCAATCTTGGATTGATTTTTCTAAATCATCAAAAATTATTTCTTCAAGATTTTTAATTGAAATTTTATTTATTATTGGCATGATGGATGATGATGCAGAAGAAGAATTAGAAGCTGTATTAGAAGATGAATTTCTTCCGAATGATCTAAAAATTCCAGACATCATTAATTAATTATAATCACTAATCAGAATGATTGGTGGCCTGTCAACGGTTTACGCCACAAAGCCCTAAACGCTCTCCTGGCTAACGGGCAACAAAGGCGACGCGACAAGGGGGCCTCGGACCCAAATCACTCCTTTTAGCAACAACAACCAATTAACTCTATCTGGTCAAGTTAGATCAAAATTCAGAAATGCAACTAACTAACATAGATTCGATTCTACTATGCAATCAACAAACAAATAACCAAAGAAGGAAAGAGACATGATGCATGCAAAATTTTTGCAAATAAATTGAAATAATTGAAAGCTTAAAGAGCTATCAAAATTATTTCAATATATTCCCAAGCATTCATATAGTCATAGTAATCATAGGGCCAAGAGCTCCCATTAGGATTGATGATAGTTTTTGGTGAGAATAGATTGTCTGCCCAATCTGTGAGAGTATGAATATGCATAATCTTCATTTTTGAAAAGGCATGTTCTCCATCTCTATCTTCATGAGTGATGATAGCACTTTTTGACTGAATCAGAATTGCTTCATAGTACTTGTGAGAAATATTGGGGGCTTTTGGAACAAAATGGCAATTTTTTCGATAGAGTTTTGAGAGAATTTGATCAATAATAAGGTTGGCATGGAGTTTATCATCAAGGAAGAAAAGAGCAAATTCAAAGGTCTTAATGTATTGAGATTTTTTGAAAGGATTAGAACGATAGGGTGCTTGAAGCATGGGAGAAGGGTTTAAGGCATTGAATTTATTGTTGGAAAGAATATTTATTGTATCAATGACTGGATTTTTTTCCTTTTCCTCTTGGATGCATCTTTGCTCACCTTGTTTCTACCCTGTAAAAATTCACGAGATAGAAAATCGGGAAGAGAATTTGAAGAACCTTTTATATATTCAATGCCAAAATAAAAAATAGCAAGTAAAGCTTGCCATCGAGCAAAAATTTGTTTTGATGCAAGGTTTTTGTCATCATTTTCCAAAACTTCTTTTGCAGATTTGCAATCAATTCTTAAGAGAAATCTTTGATTCAAAATATCACTTTGAAATTTGAGTATGCATGAGACTATGGCAAGGACTTCTTTCTTTATTGTAGAGTAATTTTGTTGAGTAGCATTCCAAGTGCCAGAATAAAATCTAATAATTTGTTCCTTTGATTGTGCATTTCTTTGAAGTAGGATTCCTCCAAATCCTATTTCAGACGCATCTGTTTGGATGATTTTAAATAAATCTGGATTGGAAATATTTAAGCATGGTAAAGATTTTACTTTTTGTTTTATTTTTTGTATTGCTTCTGTATGTTGAGGAGTCCATTGTTCTGCCGAATTTTTTAAACATTTTTGTAAAAGATTTCTTTCTTTAGAGAGGTTTTGATAAAAATCAGAGACATAATTTAAACACCCTAAAAATCTTTGTAATTGTTTTTTATCGGTGATTTCATCAGGGAAATTGTCAGCAAATTTGATTACTCTTTCAACAGGAGTTAACATTTTGTTTGATATTTTATAGCCAAGAAATTGTATTTCTGTTTGAAAAAGTTTTATTTTTCTTTGAGAAAGGACTAAGCCATTTTTCTTTATGATCCATTTGAAAGTCTTTAAATGTTTCCAGTGATCATCAATAGATTTAGAAAAGATTAAAATATCATCAATGTAAACAATTGAGAAATTTTTATAAGGGTGAAAGATTTCATTCATCATTTCTTGGAAGGCTGAAGGAGCATTTTTGAGCCCAAAAGGCATGACGTTCCATTCATAATGGCCAAAAGGGACAGTAAAGGCGGTTTTATAACGATCGTTTTCTTCGACCTGTATTTGCCAAAATCCTGATTTGAGATCAAATTTTGAAAATATAAAAGCTTCATATAAACGAGTAATAAGATCTTGTTTATTAGGAATTGGATATCTGATTGATTGAAGGACTTTATTTAATGGTTTATAATTGATGACGAGGCGAGGAGCCCCTCGTTCCTTTTCAGGAACATTTTCAACATAAAAGGCTGCACAACTCCAAGGAGAATGTGATTTGCGGATTAATTTCTTTTGAAGTAAATCTTTAATTTCTTTATCACATAAGTCTAAGAGTCTAGGACTCATTTGAGATGGTCTTGCTTTAGTAGGAATATCTCTTTCATTAAAAGTAGAAATATATGGTAAGGATACTAAATGCTTTTTTCGATGCCAAAAGGCAGAAGGTATCTCAGAACAACATTCGTTTATTAGAGAGGTTTGAAAATTATTAATTTTCTTTTCAGATGCTTTGGACTTTAATTGATCCTCAATTCGACAGAGATAAATGTCATTTTTAAGATTTGCAATATATTTTTCTTTATTAGATATGAGTAGATTTATTTGATTGATTTTTCCAAGGGTTGAGAGTATAGGAACAGGTTGAAAATTAAGATTAGAAATTTTTTCAAAGGATTTTACTTCAAGAAATTGTTTTAGCGTAGTAGCATCAATGATGAATTTGTCTTGAGCATTTAATACATTTATTGAGGTAGTGGAAGGATGGAATTCATTAATTTCTTCTTGATCAGAGATGGTTTCTTCGAGATGAGTTTGTAAAACTGATGTTTTCAAGGTAGAGTCTTTTGAGAAAGATTTGTTTATAGAAGTTGAATATGAAGTAGCATTTAATGTATTAGTTGACTCTTTTGTATCTAGATTGAGAATAGGCTCCGGGAAAATAGTTAATAAAGAAGGAGTGGCATTGATTTCTTTATGCTTTATGGTTTCTAAAGGGGGGTGAACCGATTCAACTTTACCTTTCTCGGTTTCCCATGTTTGTGTGGATTTATTTATTGTCAGCATTACAGTTCCTTTTTTATTTATTTTTGACGAAAGCCAATCAAAGAAAGGGATATTTCGCCGTTCTTGATTCATTTGGTCATACCATAATTCTTTTACTTGAGATCGCTCAAATTTAGAGAATTTGGTAAAAAACCATTTTGTCTTTGGATGTTTTAATAAATCTTGTTGAAGGAATTGTTTATCAATTTTGAAATCATGTATTTCTTCATTAGATTCATGAATTAAGGAGATTGTATTGATTGAGGCATTAAAATCGGATTCAGTTAATTTCACTGATTGTATATCTTCATCTTTTGCGTCTGAATAAACAGGGAAAGCTATGCCTGTAGGATGTATTGGGGGTGATGTGGGAATAGATGTTTGATGAAAATTAGAAGAGGCTGATTTATAAGATCCAGCGTCTGAAGGGATTGATCTTTTTGTGGATGAAAAGTATGGTCTTGGTGTATTGGCAAAATTTATTGTTACTTTTCCAGATGGATGTTCTGTAATAGATTCAACATCTTCATTAATTAAAGGTGTGATTAATTGAGCTTCATCAAGTTCCCATTTTCCAGAAAGATGTACATCTTCCCAGGTGATGAGTTTGGGGGTAGTGACTTTATTTCGAAAATTTGTAAGGAATAAAGTGGTTACTCCTTTGATTTGTGAAGAATAGGCTATTTCAGGGACAATTGTATTCATTGCTTTATAATAAATTCTGTATACTATGGCAACATTTTGTGATTGAGGTTTCATATTGAACCCTTTTGTATGTATGCCTAAAGTGATGGCTTCATGAGCACCGGGATCACTGAGTGATACGGTGTAATTGGGAAAACAATTAAAAAAGGCAGGGCCGTCATGAAGGCTGGCTTCTACCATCCCTATTAGGGAATCTCTGAATGAATTATGTCTTCTATCTCGAACATAGGCGAGACAGGATGTATTCAAACCAAGTCTGGTTAATGGCTTTATTGCAACTTGAACAAGTGCTATATGCATGTATTTGTATTTTGGTTTATGGATTTCAGTTTTTTCTGCAGGAATGACCTGTAGATTTTCTTCATTTTGCTGTATTGAGAGGGTTTCTTCAACCGTCTTTATTACATAATTTGATTTTTGTATGAAAGATCCTTCTTTATAAATTTCTTTTAAAGAGACTTTAGGTATTGTCCAATCTTGGATTGATTTTTCTAAATCATCAAAAATTATTTCTTCAAGATTTTTAATTGAAATTTTATTTATTATTGGCATGATGGATGATGATGCAGAAGAAGAATTAGAAGCTGTATTAGAAGATGAATTTCTTCCGAATGATCTAAAAATTCCAGACATCATTAATTAATTATAATCACTAATCAGAATGATTGGTGGCCTGTCAACGGTTTACGCCACAAAGCCCTAAACGCTCTCCTGGCTAACGGGCAACAAAGGCGACGCGACAAGGGGGCCTCGGACCCAAATCACTCCTTTTAGCAACAACAACCAATTAACTCTATCTGGTCAAGTTAGATCAAAATTCAGAAATGCAACTAACTAACATAGATTCGATTCTACTATGCAATCAACAAACAAATAACCAAAGAAGGAAAGAGACATGATGCATGCAAAATTTTTGCAAATAAATTGAAATAATTGAAAGCTTAAAGAGCTATCAAAATTATTTCAATATATTCCCAAGCATTCATATAGTCATAGTAATCATAGGGCCAAGAGCTCCCATTAGGATTGATGATAGTTTTTGGTGAGAATAGATTGTCTGCCCAATCTGTGAGAGTATGAATATGCATAATCTTCATTTTTGAAAAGGCATGTTCTCCATCTCTATCTTCATGAGTGATGATAGCACTTTTTGACTGAATCAGAATTGCTTCATAGTACTTGTGAGAAATATTGGGGGCTTTTGGAACAAAATGGCAATTTTTTCGATAGAGTTTTGAGAGAATTTGATCAATAATAAGGTTGGCATGGAGTTTATCATCAAGGAAGAAAAGAGCAAATTCAAAGGTCTTAATGTATTGAGATTTTTTGAAAGGATTAGAACGATAGGGTGCTTGAAGCATGGGAGAAGGGTTTAAGGCATTGAATTTATTGTTGGAAAGAATATTTATTGTATCAATGACTGGATTTTTTTCCTTTTCCTCTTGGATGCATCTTTGCTCACCTTGTTTCTACCCTGTAAAAATTCACGAGATAGAAAATCGGGAAGAGAATTTGAAGAACCTTTTATATATTCAATGCCAAAATAAAAAATAGCAAGTAAAGCTTGCCATCGAGCAAAAATTTGTTTTGATGCAAGGTTTTTGTCATCATTTTCCAAAACTTCTTTTGCAGATTTGCAATCAATTCTTAAGAGAAATCTTTGATTCAAAATATCACTTTGAAATTTGAGTATGCATGAGACTATGGCAAGGACTTCTTTCTTTATTGTAGAGTAATTTTGTTGAGTAGCATTCCAAGTGCCAGAATAAAATCTAATAATTTGTTCCTTTGATTGTGCATTTCTTTGAAGTAGGATTCCTCCAAATCCTATTTCAGACGCATCTGTTTGGATGATTTTAAATAAATCTGGATTGGAAATATTTAAGCATGGTAAAGATTTTACTTTTTGTTTTATTTTTTGTATTGCTTCTGTATGTTGAGGAGTCCATTGTTCTGCCGAATTTTTTAAACATTTTTGTAAAAGATTTCTTTCTTTAGAGAGGTTTTGATAAAAATCAGAGACATAATTTAAACACCCTAAAAATCTTTGTAATTGTTTTTTATCGGTGATTTCATCAGGGAAATTGTCAGCAAATTTGATTACTCTTTCAACAGGAGTTAACATTTTGTTTGATATTTTATAGCCAAGAAATTGTATTTCTGTTTGAAAAAGTTTTATTTTTCTTTGAGAAAGGACTAAGCCATTTTTCTTTATGATCCATTTGAAAGTCTTTAAATGTTTCCAGTGATCATCAATAGATTTAGAAAAGATTAAAATATCATCAATGTAAACAATTGAGAAATTTTTATAAGGGTGAAAGATTTCATTCATCATTTCTTGGAAGGCTGAAGGAGCATTTTTGAGCCCAAAAGGCATGACGTTCCATTCATAATGGCCAAAAGGGACAGTAAAGGCGGTTTTATAACGATCGTTTTCTTCGACCTGTATTTGCCAAAATCCTGATTTGAGATCAAATTTTGAAAATATAAAAGCTTCATATAAACGAGTAATAAGATCTTGTTTATTAGGAATTGGATATCTGATTGATTGAAGGACTTTATTTAATGGTTTATAATTGATGACGAGGCGAGGAGCCCCTCGTTCCTTTTCAGGAGCATTTTCAACATAAAAGGCTGCACAACTCCAAGGAGAATGTGATTTGCGGATTAATTTCTTTTGAAGTAAATCTTTAATTTCTTTATCACATAAGTCTAAGAGTCTAGGACTCATTTGAGATGGTCTTGCTTTAGTAGGAATATCTCTTTCATTAAAAGTAGAAATATATGGTAAGGATACTAAATGCTTTTTTCGATGCCAAAAGGCAGAAGGTATCTCAGAACAACATTCGTTTATTAGAGAGGTTTGAAAATTATTAATTTTCTTTTCAGATGCTTTGGACTTTAATTGATCCTCAATTCGACAGAGATAAATGTCATTTTTAAGATTTGCAATATATTTTTCTTTATTAGATATGAGTAGATTTATTTGATTGATTTTTCCAAGGGTTGAGAGTATAGGAACAGGTTGAAAATTAAGATTAGAAATTTTTTCAAAGGATTTTACTTCAAGAAATTGTTTTAGCGTAGTAGCATCAATGATGAATTTGTCTTGAGCATTTAATACATTTATTGAGGTAGTGGAAGGATGGAATTCATTAATTTCTTCTTGATCAGAGATGGTTTCTTCGAGATGAGTTTGTAAAACTGATGTTTTCGAGGTAGAGTCTTTTGAGAAAGATTTGTTTATAGAAGTTGAATATGAAGTAGCATTTAATGTATTAGTTGACTCTTTTGTATCTAGATTGAGAATAGGCTCCGGGAAAATAGTTAATAAAGAAGGAGTGGCATTGATTTCTTTATGCTTTATGGTTTCTAAAGGGGGGTGAACCGATTCAACTTTACCTTTCTCGGTTTCCCATGTTTGTGTGGATTTATTTATTGTCAGCATTACAGTTCCTTTTTTATTTATTTTTGACGAAAGCCAATCAAAGAAAGGGATATTTCGCCGTTCTTGATTCATTTGGTCATACCATAATTCTTTTACTTGAGATCGCTCAAATTTAGAGAATTTGGTAAAAAACCATTTTGTCTTTGGATGTTTTAATAAATCTTGTTGAAGGAATTGTTTATCAATTTTGAAATCATGTATTTCTTCATTAGATTCATGAATTAAGGAGATTGTATTGATTGAGGCATTAAAATCGGATTCAGTTAATTTCACTGATTGTATATCTTCATCTTTTGCGTCTGAATAAACAGGGAAAGCTATGCCTGTAGGATGTATTGGGGGTGATGTGGGAATAGATGTTTGATGAAAATTAGAAGAGGCTGATTTATAAGATCCAGCGTCTGAAGGGATTGATCTTTTTGTGGATGAAAAGTATGGTCTTGGTGTATTGGCAAAATTTATTGTTACTTTTCCAGATGGATGTTCTGTAATAGATTCAACATCTTCATTAATTAAAGGTGTGATTAATTGAGCTTCATCAAGTTCCCATTTTCCAGAAAGATGTACATCTTCCCAGGTGATGAGTTTGGGGGTAGTGACTTTATTTCGAAAATTTGTAAGGAATAAAGTGGTTACTCCTTTGATTTGTGAAGAATAGGCTATTTCAGGGACAATTGTATTCATTGCTTTATAATAAATTCTGTATACTATGGCAACATTTTGTGATTGAGGTTTCATATTGAACCCTTTTGTATGTATGCCTAAAGTGATGGCTTCATGAGCACCGGGATCACTGAGTGATACGGTGTAATTGGGAAAACAATTAAAAAAGGCAGGGCCGTCATGAAGGCTGGCTTCTACCATCCCTATTAGGGAATCTCTGAATGAATTATGTCTTCTATCTCGAACATAGGCGAGACAGGATGTATTCAAACCAAGTCTGGTTAATGGCTTTATTGCAACTTGAACAAGTGCTATATGCATGTATTTGTATTTTGGTTTATGGATTTCAGTTTTTTCTGCAGGAATGACCTGTAGATTTTCTTCATTTTGCTGTATTGAGAGGGTTTCTTCAACCGTCTTTATTACATAATTTGATTTTTGTATGAAAGATCCTTCTTTATAAATTTCTTTTAAAGAGACTTTAGGTATTGTCCAATCTTGGATTGATTTTTCTAAATCATCAAAAATTATTTCTTCAAGATTTTTAATTGAAATTTTATTTATTATTGGCATGATGGATGATGATGCAGAAGAAGAATTAGAAGCTGTATTAGAAGATGAATTTCTTCCGAATGATCTAAAAATTCCAGACATCATTAATTAATTATAATCACTAATCAGAATGATTGGTGGCCTGTCAACGGTTTACGCCACAAAGCCCTAAACGCTCTCCTGGCTAACGGGCAACAAAGGCGACGCGACAAGGGGGCCTCGGACCCAAATCACTCCTTTTAGCAACAACAACCAATTAACTCTATCTGGTCAAGTTAGATCAAAATTCAGAAATGCAACTAACTAACATAGATTCGATTCTACTATGCAATCAACAAACAAATAACCAAAGAAGGAAAGAGACATGATGCATGCAAAATTTTTGCAAATAAATTGAAATAATTGAAAGCTTAAAGAGCTATCAAAATTATTTCAATATATTCCCAAGCATTCATATAGTCATAGTAATCATAGGGCCAAGAGCTCCCATTAGGATTGATGATAGTTTTTGGTGAGAATAGATTGTCTGCCCAATCTGTGAGAGTATGAATATGCATAATCTTCATTTTTGAAAAGGCATGTTCTCCATCTCTATCTTCATGAGTGATGATAGCACTTTTTGACTGAATCAGAATTGCTTCATAGTACTTGTGAGAAATATTGGGGGCTTTTGGAACAAAATGGCAATTTTTTCGATAGAGTTTTGAGAGAATTTGATCAATAATAAGGTTGGCATGGAGTTTATCATCAAGGAAGAAAAGAGCAAATTCAAAGGTCTTAATGTATTGAGATTTTTTGAAAGGATTAGAACGATAGGGTGCTTGAAGCATGGGAGAAGGGTTTAAGGCATTGAATTTATTGTTGGAAAGAATATTTATTGTATCAATGACTGGATTTTTTTCCTTTTCCTCTTGGATGCATCTTTGCTCACCTTGTTTCTACCCTGTAAAAATTCACGAGATAGAAAATCGGGAAGAGAATTTGAAGAACCTTTTATATATTCAATGCCAAAATAAAAAATAGCAAGTAAAGCTTGCCATCGAGCAAAAATTTGTTTTGATGCAAGGTTTTTGTCATCATTTTCCAAAACTTCTTTTGCAGATTTGCAATCAATTCTTAAGAGAAATCTTTGATTCAAAATATCACTTTGAAATTTGAGTATGCATGAGACTATGGCAAGGACTTCTTTCTTTATTGTAGAGTAATTTTGTTGAGTAGCATTCCAAGTGCCAGAATAAAATCTAATAATTTGTTCCTTTGATTGTGCATTTCTTTGAAGTAGGATTCCTCCAAATCCTATTTCAGACGCATCTGTTTGGATGATTTTAAATAAATCTGGATTGGAAATATTTAAGCATGGTAAAGATTTTACTTTTTGTTTTATTTTTTGTATTGCTTCTGTATGTTGAGGAGTCCATTGTTCTGCCGAATTTTTTAAACATTTTTGTAAAAGATTTCTTTCTTTAGAGAGGTTTTGATAAAAATCAGAGACATAATTTAAACACCCTAAAAATCTTTGTAATTGTTTTTTATCGGTGATTTCATCAGGGAAATTGTCAGCAAATTTGATTACTCTTTCAACAGGAGTTAACATTTTGTTTGATATTTTATAGCCAAGAAATTGTATTTCTGTTTGAAAAAGTTTTATTTTTCTTTGAGAAAGGACTAAGCCATTTTTCTTTATGATCCATTTGAAAGTCTTTAAATGTTTCCAGTGATCATCAATAGATTTAGAAAAGATTAAAATATCATCAATGTAAACAATTGAGAAATTTTTATAAGGGTGAAAGATTTCATTCATCATTTCTTGGAAGGCTGAAGGAGCATTTTTGAGCCCAAAAGGCATGACGTTCCATTCATAATGGCCAAAAGGGACAGTAAAGGCGGTTTTATAACGATCGTTTTCTTCGACCTGTATTTGCCAAAATCCTGATTTGAGATCAAATTTTGAAAATATAAAAGCTTCATATAAACGAGTAATAAGATCTTGTTTATTAGGAATTGGATATCTGATTGATTGAAGGACTTTATTTAATGGTTTATAATTGATGACGAGGCGAGGAGCCCCTCGTTCCTTTTCAGGAGCATTTTCAACATAAAAGGCTGCACAACTCCAAGGAGAATGTGATTTGCGGATTAATTTCTTTTGAAGTAAATCTTTAATTTCTTTATCACATAAGTCTAAGAGTCTAGGACTCATTTGAGATGGTCTTGCTTTAGTAGGAATATCTCTTTCATTAAAAGTAGAAATATATGGTAAGGATACTAAATGCTTTTTTCGATGCCAAAAGGCAGAAGGTATCTCAGAACAACATTCGTTTATTAGAGAGGTTTGAAAATTATTAATTTTCTTTTCAGATGCTTTGGACTTTAATTGATCCTCAATTCGACAGAGATAAATGTCATTTTTAAGATTTGCAATATATTTTTCTTTATTAGATATGAGTAGATTTATTTGATTGATTTTTCCAAGGGTTGAGAGTATAGGAACAGGTTGAAAATTAAGATTAGAAATTTTCTCAAAGGATTTTACTTCAAGAAATTGTTTTAGCGTAGTAGCATCAATGATGAATTTGTCTTGAGCATTTAATACATTTATTGAGGTAGTGGAAGGATGGAATTCATTAATTTCTTCTTGATCAGAGATGGTTTCTTCGAGATGAGTTTGTAAAACTGATGTTTTCGAGGTAGAGTCTTTTGAGAAAGATTTGTTTATAGAAGTTGAATATGAAGTAGCATTTAATGTATTAGTTGACTCTTTTGTATCTAGATTGAGAATAGGCTCCGGGAAAATAGTTAATAAAGAAGGAGTGGCATTGATTTCTTTATGCTTTATGGTTTCTAAAGGGGGGTGAACCGATTCAACTTTACCTTTCTCGGTTTCCCATGTTTGTGTGGATTTATTTATTGTCAGCATTACAGTTCCTTTTTTATTTATTTTTGACGAAAGCCAATCAAAGAAAGGGATATTTCGCCGTTCTTGATTCATTTGGTCATACCATAATTCTTTTACTTGAGATCGCTCAAATTTAGAGAATTTGGTAAAAAACCATTTTGTCTTTGGATGTTTTAATAAATCTTGTTGAAGGAATTGTTTATCAATTTTGAAATCATGTATTTCTTCATTAGATTCATGAATTAAGGAGATTGTATTGATTGAGGCATTAAAATCGGATTCAGTTAATTTCACTGATTGTATATCTTCATCTTTTGCGTCTGAATAAACAGGGAAAGCTATGCCTGTAGGATGTATTGGGGGTGATGTGGGAATAGATGTTTGATGAAAATTAGAAGAGGCTGATTTATAAGATCCAGCGTCTGAAGGGATTGATCTTTTTGTGGATGAAAAGTATGGTCTTGGTGTATTGGCAAAATTTATTGTTACTTTTCCAGATGGATGTTCTGTAATAGATTCAACATCTTCATTAATTAAAGGTGTGATTAATTGAGCTTCATCAAGTTCCCATTTTCCAGAAAGATGTACATCTTCCCAGGTGATGAGTTTGGGGGTAGTGACTTTATTTCGAAAATTTGTAAGGAATAAAGTGGTTACTCCTTTGATTTGTGAAGAATAGGCTATTTCAGGGACAATTGTATTCATTGCTTTATAATAAATTCTGTATACTATGGCAACATTTTGTGATTGAGGTTTCATATTGAACCCTTTTGTATGTATGCCTAAAGTGATGGCTTCATGAGCACCGGGATCACTGAGTGATACGGTGTAATTGGGAAAACAATTAAAAAAGGCAGGGCCGTCATGAAGGCTGGCTTCTACCATCCCTATTAGGGAATCTCTGAATGAATTATGTCTTCTATCTCGAACATAGGCGAGACAGGATGTATTCAAACCAAGTCTGGTTAATGGCTTTATTGCAACTTGAACAAGTGCTATATGCATGTATTTGTATTTTGGTTTATGGATTTCAGTTTTTTCTGCAGGAATGACCTGTAGATTTTCTTCATTTTGCTGTATTGAGAGGGTTTCTTCAACCGTCTTTATTACATAATTTGATTTTTGTATGAAAGATCCTTCTTTATAAATTTCTTTTAAAGAGACTTTAGGTATTGTCCAATCTTGGATTGATTTTTCTAAATCATCAAAAATTATTTCTTCAAGATTTTTAATTGAAATTTTATTTATTATTGGCATGATGGATGATGATGCAGAAGAAGAATTAGAAGCTGTATTAGAAGATGAATTTCTTCCGAATGATCTAAAAATTCCAGACATCATTAATTAATTATAATCACTAATCAGAATGATTGGTGGCCTGTCAACGGTTTACGCCACAAAGCCCTAAACGCTCTCCTGGCTAACGGGCAACAAAGGCGACGCGACAAGGGGGCCTCGGACCCAAATCACTCCTTTTAGCAACAACAACCAATTAACTCTATCTGGTCAAGTTAGATCAAAATTCAGAAATGCAACTAACTAACATAGATTCGATTCTACTATGCAATCAACAAACAAATAACCAAAGAAGGAAAGAGACATGATGCATGCAAAATTTTTGCAAATAAATTGAAATAATTGAAAGCTTAAAGAGCTATCAAAATTATTTCAATATATTCCCAAGCATTCATATAGTCATAGTAATCATAGGGCCAAGAGCTCCCATTAGGATTGATGATAGTTTTTGGTGAGAATAGATTGTCTGCCCAATCTGTGAGAGTATGAATATGCATAATCTTCATTTTTGAAAAGGCATGTTCTCCATCTCTATCTTCATGAGTGATGATAGCACTTTTTGACTGAATCAGAATTGCTTCATAGTACTTGTGAGAAATATTGGGGGCTTTTGGAACAAAATGGCAATTTTTTCGATAGAGTTTTGAGAGAATTTGATCAATAATAAGGTTGGCATGGAGTTTATCATCAAGGAAGAAAAGAGCAAATTCAAAGGTCTTAATGTATTGAGATTTTTTGAAAGGATTAGAACGATAGGGTGCTTGAAGCATGGGAGAAGGGTTTAAGGCATTGAATTTATTGTTGGAAAGAAT
Source organism: Cinnamomum chago (assembly GCA_038049695.1). NCBI lineage: Eukaryota > Viridiplantae > Streptophyta > Magnoliopsida > Laurales > Lauraceae > Cinnamomum > Cinnamomum chago. The sequence goes on along the minus strand of CP142454.1, from coordinate 71,161,072 downwards.
ATTTATTGTATCAATGACTGGATTTTTTTCCTTTTCCTCTTGGATGCATCTTTGCTCACCTTGTTTCTACCCTGTAAAAATTCACGAGATAGAAAATCGGGAAGAGAATTTGAAGAACCTTTTATATATTCAATGCCAAAATAAAAAATAGCAAGTAAAGCTTGCCATCGAGCAAAAATTTGTTTTGATGCAAGGTTTTTGTCATCATTTTCCAAAACTTCTTTTGCAGATTTGCAATCAATTCTTAAGAGAAATCTTTGATTCAAAATATCACTTTGAAATTTGAGTATGCATGAGACTATGGCAAGGACTTCTTTCTTTATTGTAGAGTAATTTTGTTGAGTAGCATTCCAAGTGCCAGAATAAAATCTAATAATTTGTTCCTTTGATTGTGCATTTCTTTGAAGTAGGATTCCTCCAAATCCTATTTCAGACGCATCTGTTTGGATGATTTTAAATAAATCTGGATTGGAAATATTTAAGCATGGTAAAGATTTTACTTTTTGTTTTATTTTTTGTATTGCTTCTGTATGTTGAGGAGTCCATTGTTCTGCCGAATTTTTTAAACATTTTTGTAAAAGATTTCTTTCTTTAGAGAGGTTTTGATAAAAATCAGAGACATAATTTAAACACCCTAAAAATCTTTGTAATTGTTTTTTATCGGTGATTTCATCAGGGAAATTGTCAGCAAATTTGATTACTCTTTCAACAGGAGTTAACATTTTGTTTGATATTTTATAGCCAAGAAATTGTATTTCTGTTTGAAAAAGTTTTATTTTTCTTTGAGAAAGGACTAAGCCATTTTTCTTTATGATCCATTTGAAAGTCTTTAAATGTTTCCAGTGATCATCAATAGATTTAGAAAAGATTAAAATATCATCAATGTAAACAATTGAGAAATTTTTATAAGGGTGAAAGATTTCATTCATCATTTCTTGGAAGGCTGAAGGAGCATTTTTGAGCCCAAAAGGCATGACGTTCCATTCATAATGGCCAAAAGGGACAGTAAAGGCGGTTTTATAACGATCGTTTTCTTCGACCTGTATTTGCCAAAATCCTGATTTGAGATCAAATTTTGAAAATATAAAAGCTTCATATAAACGAGTAATAAGATCTTGTTTATTAGGAATTGGATATCTGATTGATTGAAGGACTTTATTTAATGGTTTATAATTGATGACGAGGCGAGGAGCCCCTCGTTCCTTTTCAGGAGCATTTTCAACATAAAAGGCTGCACAACTCCAAGGAGAATGTGATTTGCGGATTAATTTCTTTTGAAGTAAATCTTTAATTTCTTTATCACATAAGTCTAAGGGTCTAGGACTCATTTGAGATGGTCTTGCTTTAGTAGGAATATCTCTTTCATTAAAAGTAGAAATATATGGTAAGGATACTAAATGCTTTTTTCGATGCCAAAAGGCAGAAGGTATCTCAGAACAACATTCGTTTATTAGAGAGGTTTGAAAATTATTAATTTTCTTTTCAGATGCTTTGGACTTTAATTGATCCTCAATTCGACAGAGATAAATGTCATTTTTAAGATTTGCAATATATTTTTCTTTATTAGATATGAGTAGATTTATTTGATTGATTTTTCCAAGGGTTGAGAGTATAGGAACAGGTTGAAAATTAAGATTAGAAATTTTCTCAAAGGATTTTACTTCAAGAAATTGTTTTAGCGTAGTAGCATCAATGATGAATTTGTCTTGAGCATTTAATACATTTATTGAGGTAGTGGAAGGATGGAATTCATTAATTTCTTCTTGATCAGAGATGGTTTCTTCGAGATGAGTTTGTAAAACTGATGTTTTCGAGGTAGAGTCTTTTGAGAAAGATTTGTTTATAGAAGTTGAATATGAAGTAGCATTTAATGTATTAGTTGACTCTTTTGTATCTAGATTGAGAATAGGCTCCGGGAAAATAGTTAATAAAGAAGGAGTGGCATTGATTTCTTTATGCTTTATGGTTTCTAAAGGGGGGTGAACCGATTCAACTTTACCTTTCTCGGTTTCCCATGTTTGTGTGGATTTATTTATTGTCAGCATTACAGTTCCTTTTTTATTTATTTTTGACGAAAGCCAATCAAAGAAAGGGATATTTCGCCGTTCTTGATTCATTTGGTCATACCATAATTCTTTTACTTGAGATCGCTCAAATTTAGAGAATTTGGTAAAAAACCATTTTGTCTTTGGATGTTTTAATAAATCTTGTTGAAGGAATTGTTTATCAATTTTGAAATCATGTATTTCTTCATTAGATTCATGAATTAAGGAGATTGTATTGATTGAGGCATTAAAATCGGATTCAGTTAATTTCACTGATTGTATATCTTCATCTTTTGCGTCTGAATAAACAGGGAAAGCTATGCCTGTAGGATGTATTGGGGGTGATGTGGGAATAGATGTTTGATGAAAATTAGAAGAGGCTGATTTATAAGATCCAGCGTCTGAAGGGATTGATCTTTTTGTGGATGAAAAGTATGGTCTTGGTGTATTGGCAAAATTTATTGTTACTTTTCCAGATGGATGTTCTGTAATAGATTCAACATCTTCATTAATTAAAGGTGTGATTAATTGAGCTTCATCAAGTTCCCATTTTCCAGAAAGATGTACATCTTCCCAGGTGATGAGTTTGGGGGTAGTGACTTTATTTCGAAAATTTGTAAGGAATAAAGTGGTTACTCCTTTGATTTGTGAAGAATAGGCTATTTCAGGGACAATTGTATTCATTGCTTTATAATAAATTCTGTATACTATGGCAACATTTTGTGATTGAGGTTTCATATTGAACCCTTTTGTATGTATGCCTAAAGTGATGGCTTCATGAGCACCGGGATCACTGAGTGATACGGTGTAATTGGGAAAACAATTAAAAAAGGCAGGGCCGTCATGAAGGCTGGCTTCTACCATCCCTATTAGGGAATCTCTGAATGAATTATGTCTTCTATCTCGAACATAGGCGAGACAGGATGTATTCAAACCAAGTCTGGTTAATGGCTTTATTGCAACTTGAACAAGTGCTATATGCATGTATTTGTATTTTGGTTTATGGATTTCAGTTTTTTCTGCAGGAATGACCTGTAGATTTTCTTCATTTTGCTGTATTGAGAGGGTTTCTTCAACCGTCTTTATTACATAATTTGATTTTTGTATGAAAGATCCTTCTTTATAAATTTCTTTTAAAGAGACTTTAGGTATTGTCCAATCTTGGATTGATTTTTCTAAATCATCAAAAATTATTTCTTCAAGATTTTTAATTGAAATTTTATTTATTATTGGCATGATGGATGATGATGCAGAAGAAGAATTAGAAGCTGTATTAGAAGATGAATTTCTTCCGAATGATCTAAAAATTCCAGACATCATTAATTAATTATAATCACTAATCAGAATGATTGGTGGCCTGTCAACGGTTTACGCCACAAAGCCCTAAACGCTCTCCTGGCTAACGGGCAACAAAGGCGACGCGACAAGGGGGCCTCGGACCCAAATCACTCCTTTTAGCAACAACAACCAATTAACTCTATCTGGTCAAGTTAGATCAAAATTCAGAAATGCAACTAACTAACATAGATTCGATTCTACTATGCAATCAACAAACAAATAACCAAAGAAGGAAAGAGACATGATGCATGCAAAATTTTTGCAAATAAATTGAAATAATTGAAAGCTTAAAGAGCTATCAAAATTATTTCAATATATTCCCAAGCATTCATATAGTCATAGTAATCATAGGGCCAAGAGCTCCCATTAGGATTGATGATAGTTTTTGGTGAGAATAGATTGTCTGCCCAATCTGTGAGAGTATGAATATGCATAATCTTCATTTTTGAAAAGGCATGTTCTCCATCTCTATCTTCATGAGTGATGATAGCACTTTTTGACTGAATCAGAATTGCTTCATAGTACTTGTGAGAAATATTGGGGGCTTTTGGAACAAAATGGCAATTTTTTCGATAGAGTTTTGAGAGAATTTGATCAATAATAAGGTTGGCATGGAGTTTATCATCAAGGAAGAAAAGAGCAAATTCAAAGGTCTTAATGTATTGAGATTTTTTGAAAGGATTAGAACGATAGGGTGCTTGAAGCATGGGAGAAGGGTTTAAGGCATTGAATTTATTGTTGGAAAGAATATTTATTGTATCAATGACTGGATTTTTTTCCTTTTCCTCTTGGATGCATCTTTGCTCACCTTGTTTCTACCCTGTAAAAATTCACGAGATAGAAAATCGGGAAGAGAATTTGAAGAACCTTTTATATATTCAATGCCAAAATAAAAAATAGCAAGTAAAGCTTGCCATCGAGCAAAAATTTGTTTTGATGCAAGGTTTTTGTCATCATTTTCCAAAACTTCTTTTGCAGATTTGCAATCAATTCTTAAGAGAAATCTTTGATTCAAAATATCACTTTGAAATTTGAGTATGCATGAGACTATGGCAAGGACTTCTTTCTTTATTGTAGAGTAATTTTGTTGAGTAGCATTCCAAGTGCCAGAATAAAATCTAATAATTTGTTCCTTTGATTGTGCATTTCTTTGAAGTAGGATTCCTCCAAATCCTATTTCAGACGCATCTGTTTGGATGATTTTAAATAAATCTGGATTGGAAATATTTAAGCATGGTAAAGATTTTACTTTTTGTTTTATTTTTTGTATTGCTTCTGTATGTTGAGGAGTCCATTGTTCTGCCGAATTTTTTAAACATTTTTGTAAAAGATTTCTTTCTTTAGAGAGGTTTTGATAAAAATCAGAGACATAATTTAAACACCCTAAAAATCTTTGTAATTGTTTTTTATCGGTGATTTCATCAGGGAAATTGTCAGCAAATTTGATTACTCTTTCAACAGGAGTTAACATTTTGTTTGATATTTTATAGCCAAGAAATTGTATTTCTGTTTGAAAAAGTTTTATTTTTCTTTGAGAAAGGACTAAGCCATTTTTCTTTATGATCCATTTGAAAGTCTTTAAATGTTTCCAGTGATCATCAATAGATTTAGAAAAGATTAAAATATCATCAATGTAAACAATTGAGAAATTTTTATAAGGGTGAAAGATTTCATTCATCATTTCTTGGAAGGCTGAAGGAGCATTTTTGAGCCCAAAAGGCATGACGTTCCATTCATAATGGCCAAAAGGGACAGTAAAGGCGGTTTTATAACGATCGTTTTCTTCGACCTGTATTTGCCAAAATCCTGATTTGAGATCAAATTTTGAAAATATAAAAGCTTCATATAAACGAGTAATAAGATCTTGTTTATTAGGAATTGGATATCTGATTGATTGAAGGACTTTATTTAATGGTTTATAATTGATGACGAGGCGAGGAGCCCCTCGTTCCTTTTCAGGAGCATTTTCAACATAAAAGGCTGCACAACTCCAAGGAGAATGTGATTTGCGGATTAATTTCTTTTGAAGTAAATCTTTAATTTCTTTATCACATAAGTCTAAGAGTCTAGGACTCATTTGAGATGGTCTTGCTTTAGTAGGAATATCTCTTTCATTAAAAGTAGAAATATATGGTAAGGATACTAAATGCTTTTTTCGATGCCAAAAGGCAGAAGGTATCTCAGAACAACATTCGTTTATTAGAGAGGTTTGAAAATTATTAATTTTCTTTTCAGATGCTTTGGACTTTAATTGATCCTCAATTCGACAGAGATAAATGTCATTTTTAAGATTTGCAATATATTTTTCTTTATTAGATATGAGTAGATTTATTTGATTGATTTTTCCAAGGGTTGAGAGTATAGGAACAGGTTGAAAATTAAGATTAGAAATTTTCTCAAAGGATTTTACTTCAAGAAATTGTTTTAGCGTAGTAGCATCAATGATGAATTTGTCTTGAGCATTTAATACATTTATTGAGGTAGTGGAAGGATGGAATTCATTAATTTCTTCTTGATCAGAGATGGTTTCTTCGAGATGAGTTTGTAAAACTGATGTTTTCGAGGTAGAGTCTTTTGAGAAAGATTTGTTTATAGAAGTTGAATATGAAGTAGCATTTAATGTATTAGTTGACTCTTTTGTATCTAGATTGAGAATAGGCTCCGGGAAAATAGTTAATAAAGAAGGAGTGGCATTGATTTCTTTATGCTTTATGGTTTCTAAAGGGGGGTGAACCGATTCAACTTTACCTTTCTCGGTTTCCCATGTTTGTGTGGATTTATTTATTGTCAGCATTACAGTTCCTTTTTTATTTATTTTTGACGAAAGCCAATCAAAGAAAGGGATATTTCGCCGTTCTTGATTCATTTGGTCATACCATAATTCTTTTACTTGAGATCGCTCAAATTTAGAGAATTTGGTAAAAAACCATTTTGTCTTTGGATGTTTTAATAAATCTTGTTGAAGGAATTGTTTATCAATTTTGAAATCATGTATTTCTTCATTAGATTCATGAATTAAGGAGATTGTATTGATTGAGGCATTAAAATCGGATTCAGTTAATTTCACTGATTGTATATCTTCATCTTTTGCGTCTGAATAAACAGGGAAAGCTATGCCTGTAGGATGTATTGGGGGTGATGTGGGAATAGATGTTTGATGAAAATTAGAAGAGGCTGATTTATAAGATCCAGCGTCTGAAGGGATTGATCTTTTTGTGGATGAAAAGTATGGTCTTGGTGTATTGGCAAAATTTATTGTTACTTTTCCAGATGGATGTTCTGTAATAGATTCAACATCTTCATTAATTAAAGGTGTGATTAATTGAGCTTCATCAAGTTCCCATTTTCCAGAAAGATGTACATCTTCCCAGGTGATGAGTTTGGGGGTAGTGACTTTATTTCGAAAATTTGTAAGGAATAAAGTGGTTACTCCTTTGATTTGTGAAGAATAGGCTATTTCAGGGACAATTGTATTCATTGCTTTATAATAAATTCTGTATACTATGGCAACATTTTGTGATTGAGGTTTCATATTGAACCCTTTTGTATGTATGCCTAAAGTGATGGCTTCATGAGCACCGGGATCACTGAGTGATACGGTGTAATTGGGAAAACAATTAAAAAAGGCAGGGCCGTCATGAAGGCTGGCTTCTACCATCCCTATTAGGGAATCTCTGAATGAATTATGTCTTCTATCTCGAACATAGGCGAGACAGGATGTATTCAAACCAAGTCTGGTTAATGGCTTTATTGCAACTTGAACAAGTGCTATATGCATGTATTTGTATTTTGGTTTATGGATTTCAGTTTTTTCTGCAGGAATGACCTGTAGATTTTCTTCATTTTGCTGTATTGAGAGGGTTTCTTCAACCGTCTTTATTACATAATTTGATTTTTGTATGAAAGATCCTTCTTTATAAATTTCTTTTAAAGAGACTTTAGGTATTGTCCAATCTTGGATTGATTTTTCTAAATCATCAAAAATTATTTCTTCAAGATTTTTAATTGAAATTTTATTTATTATTGGCATGATGGATGATGATGCAGAAGAAGAATTAGAAGCTGTATTAGAAGATGAATTTCTTCCGAATGATCTAAAAATTCCAGACATCATTAATTAATTATAATCACTAATCAGAATGATTGGTGGCCTGTCAACGGTTTACGCCACAAAGCCCTAAACGCTCTCCTGGCTAACGGGCAACAAAGGCGACGCGACAAGGGGGCCTCGGACCCAAATCACTCCTTTTAGCAACAACAACCAATTAACTCTATCTGGTCAAGTTAGATCAAAATTCAGAAATGCAACTAACTAACATAGATTCGATTCTACTATGCAATCAACAAACAAATAACCAAAGAAGGAAAGAGACATGATGCATGCAAAATTTTTGCAAATAAATTGAAATAATTGAAAGCTTAAAGAGCTATCAAAATTATTTCAATATATTCCCAAGCATTCATATAGTCATAGTAATCATAGGGCCAAGAGCTCCCATTAGGATTGATGATAGTTTTTGGTGAGAATAGATTGTCTGCCCAATCTGTGAGAGTATGAATATGCATAATCTTCATTTTTGAAAAGGCATGTTCTCCATCTCTATCTTCATGAGTGATGATAGCACTTTTTGACTGAATCAGAATTGCTTCATAGTACTTGTGAGAAATATTGGGGGCTTTTGGAACAAAATGGCAATTTTTTCGATAGAGTTTTGAGAGAATTTGATCAATAATAAGGTTGGCATGGAGTTTATCATCAAGGAAGAAAAGAGCAAATTCAAAGGTCTTAATGTATTGAGATTTTTTGAAAGGATTAGAACGATAGGGTGCTTGAAGCATGGGAGAAGGGTTTAAGGCATTGAATTTATTGTTGGAAAGAATATTTATTGTATCAATGACTGGATTTTTTCCTTTTCCTCTTGGATGCATCTTTGCTCACCTTGTTTCTACCCTGTAAAAATTCACGAGATAGAAAATCGGGAAGAGAATTTGAAGAACCTTTTATATATTCAATGCCAAAATAAAAAATAGCAAGTAAAGCTTGCCATCGAGCAAAAATTTGTTTTGATGCAAGGTTTTTGACATCATTTTCCAAAACTTCTTTTGCAGATTTGCAATCAATTCTTAAGAGAAATCTTTGATTCAAAATATCACTTTGAAATTTGAGTATGCATGAGACTATGGCAAGGACTTCTTTCTTTATTGTAGAGTAATTTTGTTGAGTAGCATTCCAAGTGCCAGAATAAAATCTAATAATTTGTTCCTTTGATTGTGCATTTCTTTGAAGTAGGATTCCTCCAAATCCTATTTCAGACGCATCTGTTTGGATGATTTTAAATAAATCTGGATTGGAAATATTTAAGCATGGTAAAGATTTTACTTTTTGTTTTATTTTTTGTATTGCTTCTGTATGTTGAGGAGTCCATTGTTCTGCCGAATTTTTTAAACATTTTTGTAAAAGATTTCTTTCTTTAGAGAGGTTTTGATAAAAATCAGAGACATAATTTAAACACCCTAAAAATCTTTGTAATTGTTTTTTATCGGTGATTTCATCAGGGAAATTGTCAGCAAATTTGATTACTCTTTCAACAGGAGTTAACATTTTGTTTGATATTTTATAGCCAAGAAATTGTATTTCTGTTTGAAAAAGTTTTATTTTTCTTTGAGAAAGGACTAAGCCATTTTTCTTTATGATCCATTTGAAAGTCTTTAAATGTTTCCAGTGATCATCAATAGATTTAGAAAAGATTAAAATATCATGAATGTAAACAATTGAGAAATTTTTATAAGGGTGAAAGATTTCATTCATCATTTCTTGGAAGGCTGAAGGAGCATTTTTGAGCCCAAAAGGCATGACGTTCCATTCATAATGGCCAAAAGGGACAGTAAAGGCGGTTTTATAACGATCGTTTTCTTCGACCTGTATTTGCCAAAATCCTGATTTGAGATCAAATTTTGAAAATATAAAAGCTTCATATAAACGAGTAATAAGATCTTGTTTATTAGGAATTGGATATCTGATTGATTGAAGGACTTTATTTAATGGTTTATAATTGATGACGAGGCGAGGAGCCCCTCGTTCCTTTTCAGGAGCATTTTCAACATAAAAGGCTGCACAACTCCAAGGAGAATGTGATTTGCGGATTAATTTCTTTTGAAGTAAATCTTTAATTTCTTTATCACATAAGTCTAAGAGTCTAGGACTCATTTGAGATGGTCTTGCTTTAGTAGGAATATCTCTTTCATTAAAAGTAGAAATATATGGTAAGGATACTAAATGCTTTTTTCGATGCCAAAAGGCAGAAGGTATCTCAGAACAACATTCGTTTATTAGAGAGGTTTGAAAATTATTAATTTTCTTTTCAGATGCTTTGGACTTTAATTGATCCTCAATTCGACAGAGATAAATGTCATTTTTAAGATTTGCAATATATTTTTCTTTATTAGATATGAGTAGATTTATTTGATTGATTTTTCCAAGGGTTGAGAGTATAGGAACAGGTTGAAAATTAAGATTAGAAATTTTCTCAAAGGATTTTACTTCAAGAAATTGTTTTAGCGTAGTAGCATCAATGATGAATTTGTCTTGAGCATTTAATACATTTATTGAGGTAGTGGAAGGATGGAATTCATTAATTTCTTCTTGATCAGAGATGGTTTCTTCGAGATGAGTTTGTAAAACTGATGTTTTCGAGGTAGAGTCTTTTGAGAAAGATTTGTTTATAGAAGTTGAATATGAAGTAGCATTTAATGTATTAGTTGACTCTTTTGTATCTAGATTGAGAATAGGCTCCGGGAAAATAGTTAATAAAGAAGGAGTGGCATTGATTTCTTTATGCTTTATGGTTTCTAAAGGGGGGTGAACCGATTCAACTTTACCTTTCTCGGTTTCCCATGTTTGTGTGGATTTATTTATTGTCAGCATTACAGTTCCTTTTTTATTTATTTTTGACGAAAGCCAATCAAAGAAAGGGATATTTCGCCGTTCTTGATTCATTTGGTCATACCATAATTCTTTTACTTGAGATCGCTCAAATTTAGAGAATTTGGTAAAAAACCATTTTGTCTTTGGATGTTTTAATAAATCTTGTTGAAGGAATTGTTTATCAATTTTGAAATCATGTATTTCTTCATTAGATTCATGAATTAAGGAGATTGTATTGATTGAGGCATTAAAATCGGATTCAGTTAATTTCACTGATTGTATATCTTCATCTTTTGCGTCTGAATAAACAGGGAAAGCTATGCCTGTAGGATGTATTGGGGGTGATGTGGGAATAGATGTTTGATGAAAATTAGAAGAGGCTGATTTATAAGATCCAGCGTCTGAAGGGATTGATCTTTTTGTGGATGAAAAGTATGGTCTTGGTGTATTGGCAAAATTTATTGTTACTTTTCCAGATGGATGTTCTGTAATAGATTCAACATCTTCATTAATTAAAGGTGTGATTAATTGAGCTTCATCAAGTTCCCATTTTCCAGAAAGATGTACATCTTCCCAGGTGATGAGTTTGGGGGTAGTGACTTTATTTCGAAAATTTGTAAGGAATAAAGTGGTTACTCCTTTGATTTGTGAAGAATAGGCTATTTCAGGGACAATTGTATTCATTGCTTTATAATAAATTCTGTATACTATGGCAACATTTTGTGATTGAGGTTTCATATTGAACCCTTTTGTATGTATGCCTAAAGTGATGGCTTCATGAGCACCGGGATCACTGAGTGATACGGTGTAATTGGGAAAACAATTAAAAAAGGCAGGGCCGTCATGAAGGCTGGCTTCTACCATCCCTATTAGGGAATCTCTGAATGAATTATGTCTTCTATCTCGAACATAGGCGAGACAGGATGTATTCAAACCAAGTCTGGTTAATGGCTTTATTGCAACTTGAACAAGTGCTATATGCATGTATTTGTATTTTGGTTTATGGATTTCAGTTTTTTCTGCAGGAATGACCTGTAGATTTTCTTCATTTTGCTGTATTGAGAGGGTTTCTTCAACCGTCTTTATTACATAATTTGATTTTTGTATGAAAGATCCTTCTTTATAAATTTCTTTTAAAGAGACTTTAGGTATTGTCCAATCTTGGATTGATTTTTCTAAATCATCAAAAATTATTTCTTCAAGATTTTTAATTGAAATTTTATTTATTATTGGCATGATGGATGATGATGCAGAAGAAGAATTAGAAGCTGTATTAGAAGATGAATTTCTTCCGAATGATCTAAAAATTCCAGACATCATTAATTAATTATAATCACTAATCAGAATGATTGGTGGCCTGTCAACGGTTTACGCCACAAAGCCCTAAACGCTCTCCTGGCTAACGGGCAACAAAGGCGACGCGACAAGGGGGCCTCGGACCCAAATCACTCCTTTTAGCAACAACAACCAATTAACTCTATCTGGTCAAGTTAGATCAAAATTCAGAAATGCAACTAACTAACATAGATTCGATTCTACTATGCAATCAACAAACAAATAACCAAAGAAGGAAAGAGACATGATGCATGCAAAATTTTTGCAAATAAATTGAAATAATTGAAAGCTTAAAGAGCTATCAAAATTATTTCAATATATTCCCAAGCATTCATATAGTCATAGTAATCATAGGGCCAAGAGCTCCCATTAGGATTGATGATAGTTTTTGGTGAGAATAGATTGTCTGCCCAATCTGTGAGAGTATGAATATGCATAATCTTCATTTTTGAAAAGGCATGTTCTCCATCTCTATCTTCATGAGTGATGATAGCACTTTTTGACTGAATCAGAATTGCTTCATAGTACTTGTGAGAAATATTGGGGGCTTTTGGAACAAAATGGCAATTTTTTCGATAGAGTTTTGAGAGAATTTGATCAATAATAAGGTTGGCATGGAGTTTATCATCAAGGAAGAAAAGAGCAAATTCAAAGGTCTTAATGTATTGAGATTTTTTGAAAGGATTAGAACGATAGGGTGCTTGAAGCATGGGAGAAGGGTTTAAGGCATTGAATTTATTGTTGGAAAGAATATTTATTGTATCAATGACTGGATTTTTTCCTTTTCCTCTTGGATGCATCTTTGCTCACCTTGTTTCTACCCTGTAAAAATTCACGAGATAGAAAATCGGGAAGAGAATTTGAAGAACCTTTTATATATTCAATGCCAAAATAAAAAATAGCAAGTAAAGCTTGCCATCGAGCAAAAATTTGTTTTGATGCAAGGTTTTTGACATCATTTTCCAAAACTTCTTTTGCAGATTTGCAATCAATTCTTAAGAGAAATCTTTGATTCAAAATATCACTTTGAAATTTGAGTATGCATGAGACTATGGCAAGGACTTCTTTCTTTATTGTAGAGTAATTTTGTTGAGTAGCATTCCAAGTGCCAGAATAAAATCTAATAATTTGTTCCTTTGATTGTGCATTTCTTTGAAGTAGGATTCCTCCAAATCCTATTTCAGACGCATCTGTTTGGATGATTTTAAATAAATCTGGATTGGAAATATTTAAGCATGGTAAAGATTTTACTTTTTGTTTTATTTTTTGTATTGCTTCTGTATGTTGAGGAGTCCATTGTTCTGCCGAATTTTTTAAACATTTTTGTAAAAGATTTCTTTCTTTAGAGAGGTTTTGATAAAAATCAGAGACATAATTTAAACACCCTAAAAATCTTTGTAATTGTTTTTTATCGGTGATTTCATCAGGGAAATTGTCAGCAAATTTGATTACTCTTTCAACAGGAGTTAACATTTTGTTTGATATTTTATAGCCAAGAAATTGTATTTCTGTTTGAAAAAGTTTTATTTTTCTTTGAGAAAGGACTAAGCCATTTTTCTTTATGATCCATTTGAAAGTCTTTAAATGTTTCCAGTGATCATCAATAGATTTAGAAAAGATTAAAATATCATCAATGTAAACAATTGAGAAATTTTTATAAGGGTGAAAGATTTCATTCATCATTTCTTGGAAGGCTGAAGGAGCATTTTTGAGCCCAAAAGGCATGACGTTCCATTCATAATGGCCAAAAGGGACAGTAAAGGCGGTTTTATAACGATCGTTTTCTTCGACCTGTATTTGCCAAAATCCTGATTTGAGATCAAATTTTGAAAATATAAAAGCTTCATATAAACGAGTAATAAGATCTTGTTTATTAGGAATTGGATATCTGATTGATTGAAGGACTTTATTTAATGGTTTATAATTGATGACGAGGCGAGGAGCCCCTCGTTCCTTTTCAGGAGCATTTTCAACATAAAAGGCTGCACAACTCCAAGGAGAATGTGATTTGCGGATTAATTTCTTTTGAAGTAAATCTTTAATTTCTTTATCACATAAGTCTAAGAGTCTAGGACTCATTTGAGATGGTCTTGCTTTAGTAGGAATATCTCTTTCATTAAAAGTAGAAATATATGGTAAGGATACTAAATGCTTTTTTCGATGCCAAAAGGCAGAAGGTATCTCAGAACAACATTCGTTTATTAGAGAGGTTTGAAAATTATTAATTTTCTTTTCAGATGCTTTGGACTTTAATTGATCCTCAATTCGACAGAGATAAATGTCATTTTTAAGATTTGCAATATATTTTTCTTTATTAGATATGAGTAGATTTATTTGATTGATTTTTCCAAGGGTTGAGAGTATAGGAACAGGTTGAAAATTAAGATTAGAAATTTTCTCAAAGGATTTTACTTCAAGAAATTGTTTTAGCGTAGTAGCATCAATGATGAATTTGTCTTGAGCATTTAATACATTTATTGAGGTAGTGGAAGGATGGAATTCATTAATTTCTTCTTGATCAGAGATGGTTTCTTCGAGATGAGTTTGTAAAACTGATGTTTTCGAGGTAGAGTCTTTTGAGAAAGATTTGTTTATAGAAGTTGAATATGAAGTAGCATTTAATGTATTAGTTGACTCTTTTGTATCTAGATTGAGAATAGGCTCCGGGAAAATAGTTAATAAAGAAGGAGTGGCATTGATTTCTTTATGCTTTATGGTTTCTAAAGGGGGGTGAACCGATTCAACTTTACCTTTCTCGGTTTCCCATGTTTGTGTGGATTTATTTATTGTCAGCATTACAGTTCCTTTTTTATTTATTTTTGACGAAAGCCAATCAAAGAAAGGGATATTTCGCCGTTCTTGATTCATTTGGTCATACCATAATTCTTTTACTTGAGATCGCTCAAATTTAGAGAATTTGGTAAAAAACCATTTTGTCTTTGGATGTTTTAATAAATCTTGTTGAAGGAATTGTTTATCAATTTTGAAATCATGTATTTCTTCATTAGATTCATGAATTAAGGAGATTGTATTGATTGAGGCATTAAAATCGGATTCAGTTAATTTCACTGATTGTATATCTTCATCTTTTGCGTCTGAATAAACAGGGAAAGCTATGCCTGTAGGATGTATTGGGGGTGATGTGGGAATAGATGTTTGATGAAAATTAGAAGAGGCTGATTTATAAGATCCAGCGTCTGAAGGGATTGATCTTTTTGTGGATGAAAAGTATGGTCTTGGTGTATTGGCAAAATTTATTGTTACTTTTCCAGATGGATGTTCTGTAATAGATTCAACATCTTCATTAATTAAAGGTGTGATTAATTGAGCTTCATCAAGTTCCCATTTTCCAGAAAGATGTACATCTTCCCAGGTGATGAGTTTGGGGGTAGTGACTTTATTTCGAAAATTTGTAAGGAATAAAGTGGTTACTCCTTTGATTTGTGAAGAATAGGCTATTTCAGGGACAATTGTATTCATTGCTTTATAATAAATTCTGTATACTATGGCAACATTTTGTGATTGAGGTTTCATATTGAACCCTTTTGTATGTATGCCTAAAGTGATGGCTTCATGAGCACCGGGATCACTGAGTGATACGGTGTAATTGGGAAAACAATTAAAAAAGGCAGGGCCGTCATGAAGGCTGGCTTCTACCATCCCTATTAGGGAATCTCTGAATGAATTATGTCTTCTATCTCGAACATAGGCGAGACAGGATGTATTCAAACCAAGTCTGGTTAATGGCTTTATTGCAACTTGAACAAGTGCTATATGCATGTATTTGTATTTTGGTTTATGGATTTCAGTTTTTTCTGCAGGAATGACCTGTAGATTTTCTTCATTTTGCTGTATTGAGAGGGTTTCTTCAACCGTCTTTATTACATAATTTGATTTTTGTATGAAAGATCCTTCTTTATAAATTTCTTTTAAAGAGACTTTAGGTATTGTCCAATCTTGGATTGATTTTTCTAAATCATCAAAAATTATTTCTTCAAGATTTTTAATTGAAATTTTATTTATTATTGGCATGATGGATGATGATGCAGAAGAAGAATTAGAAGCTGTATTAGAAGATGAATTTCTTCCGAATGATCTAAAAATTCCAGACATCATTAATTAATTATAATCACTAATCAGAATGATTGGTGGCCTGTCAACGGTTTACGCCACAAAGCCCTAAACGCTCTCCTGGCTAACGGGCAACAAAGGCGACGCGACAAGGGGGCCTCGGACCCAAATCACTCCTTTTAGCAACAACAACCAATTAACTCTATCTGGTCAAGTTAGATCAAAATTCAGAAATGCAACTAACTAACATAGATTCGATTCTACTATGCAATCAACAAACAAATAACCAAAGAAGGAAAGAGACATGATGCATGCAAAATTTTTGCAAATAAATTGAAATAATTGAAAGCTTAAAGAGCTATCAAAATTATTTCAATATATTCCCAAGCATTCATATAGTCATAGTAATCATAGGGCCAAGAGCTCCCATTAGGATTGATGATAGTTTTTGGTGAGAATAGATTGTCTGCCCAATCTGTGAGAGTATGAATATGCATAATCTTCATTTTTGAAAAGGCATGTTCTCCATCTCTATCTTCATGAGTGATGATAGCACTTTTTGACTGAATCAGAATTGCTTCATAGTACTTGTGAGAAATATTGGGGGCTTTTGGAACAAAATGGCAATTTTTTCGATAGAGTTTTGAGAGAATTTGATCAATAATAAGGTTGGCATGGAGTTTATCATCAAGGAAGAAAAGAGCAAATTCAAAGGTCTTAATGTATTGAGATTTTTTGAAAGGATTAGAACGATAGGGTGCTTGAAGCATGGGAGAAGGGTTTAAGGCATTGAATTTATTGTTGGAAAGAATATTTATTGTATCAATGACTGGATTTTTTCCTTTTCCTCTTGGATGCATCTTTGCTCACCTTGTTTCTACCCTGTAAAAATTCACGAGATAGAAAATCGGGAAGAGAATTTGAAGAACCTTTTATATATTCAATGCCAAAATAAAAAATAGCAAGTAAAGCTTGCCATCGAGCAAAAATTTGTTTTGATGCAAGGTTTTTGACATCATTTTCCAAAACTTCTTTTGCAGATTTGCAATCAATTCTTAAGAGAAATCTTTGATTCAAAATATCACTTTGAAATTTGAGTATGCATGAGACTATGGCAAGGACTTCTTTCTTTATTGTAGAGTAATTTTGTTGAGTAGCATTCCAAGTGCCAGAATAAAATCTAATAATTTGTTCCTTTGATTGTGCATTTCTTTGAAGTAGGATTCCTCCAAATCCTATTTCAGACGCATCTGTTTGGATGATTTTAAATAAATCTGGATTGGAAATATTTAAGCATGGTAAAGATTTTACTTTTTGTTTTATTTTTTGTATTGCTTCTGTATGTTGAGGAGTCCATTGTTCTGCCGAATTTTTTAAACATTTTTGTAAAAGATTTCTTTCTTTAGAGAGGTTTTGATAAAAATCAGAGACATAATTTAAACACCCTAAAAATCTTTGTAATTGTTTTTTATCGGTGATTTCATCAGGGAAATTGTCAGCAAATTTGATTACTCTTTCAACAGGAGTTAACATTTTGTTTGATATTTTATAGCCAAGAAATTGTATTTCTGTTTGAAAAAGTTTTATTTTTCTTTGAGAAAGGACTAAGCCATTTTTCTTTATGATCCATTTGAAAGTCTTTAAATGTTTCCAGTGATCATCAATAGATTTAGAAAAGATTAAAATATCATGAATGTAAACAATTGAGAAATTTTTATAAGGGTGAAAGATTTCATTCATCATTTCTTGGAAGGCTGAAGGAGCATTTTTGAGCCCAAAAGGCATGACGTTCCATTCATAATGGCCAAAAGGGACAGTAAAGGCGGTTTTATAACGATCGTTTTCTTCGACCTGTATTTGCCAAAATCCTGATTTGAGATCAAATTTTGAAAATATAAAAGCTTCATATAAACGAGTAATAAGATCTTGTTTATTAGGAATTGGATATCTGATTGATTGAAGGACTTTATTTAATGGTTTATAATTGATGACGAGGCGAGGAGCCCCTCGTTCCTTTTCAGGAGCATTTTCAACATAAAAGGCTGCACAACTCCAAGGAGAATGTGATTTGCGGATTAATTTCTTTTGAAGTAAATCTTTAATTTCTTTATCACATAAGTCTAAGAGTCTAGGACTCATTTGAGATGGTCTTGCTTTAGTAGGAATATCTCTTTCATTAAAAGTAGAAATATATGGTAAGGATACTAAATGCTTTTTTCGATGCCAAAAGGCAGAAGGTATCTCAGAACAACATTCGTTTATTAGAGAGGTTTGAAAATTATTAATTTTCTTTTCAGATGCTTTGGACTTTAATTGATCCTCAATTCGACAGAGATAAATGTCATTTTTAAGATTTGCAATATATTTTTCTTTATTAGATATGAGTAGATTTATTTGATTGATTTTTCCAAGGGTTGAGAGTATAGGAACAGGTTGAAAATTAAGATTAGAAATTTTCTCAAAGGATTTTACTTCAAGAAATTGTTTTAGCGTAGTAGCATCAATGATGAATTTGTCTTGAGCATTTAATACATTTATTGAGGTAGTGGAAGGATGGAATTCATTAATTTCTTCTTGATCAGAGATGGTTTCTTCGAGATGAGTTTGTAAAACTGATGTTTTCGAGGTAGAGTCTTTTGAGAAAGATTTGTTTATAGAAGTTGAATATGAAGTAGCATTTAATGTATTAGTTGACTCTTTTGTATCTAGATTGAGAATAGGCTCCGGGAAAATAGTTAATAAAGAAGGAGTGGCATTGATTTCTTTATGCTTTATGGTTTCTAAAGGGGGGTGAACCGATTCAACTTTACCTTTCTCGGTTTCCCATGTTTGTGTGGATTTATTTATTGTCAGCATTACAGTTCCTTTTTTATTTATTTTTGACGAAAGCCAATCAAAGAAAGGGATATTTCGCCGTTCTTGATTCATTTGGTCATACCATAATTCTTTTACTTGAGATCGCTCAAATTTAGAGAATTTGGTAAAAAACCATTTTGTCTTTGGATGTTTTAATAAATCTTGTTGAAGGAATTGTTTATCAATTTTGAAATCATGTATTTCTTCATTAGATTCATGAATTAAGGAGATTGTATTGATTGAGGCATTAAAATCGGATTCAGTTAATTTCACTGATTGTATATCTTCATCTTTTGCGTCTGAATAAACAGGGAAAGCTATGCCTGTAGGATGTATTGGGGGTGATGTGGGAATAGATGTTTGATGAAAATTAGAAGAGGCTGATTTATAAGATCCAGCGTCTGAAGGGATTGATCTTTTTGTGGATGAAAAGTATGGTCTTGGTGTATTGGCAAAATTTATTGTTACTTTTCCAGATGGATGTTCTGTAATAGATTCAACATCTTCATTAATTAAAGGTGTGATTAATTGAGCTTCATCAAGTTCCCATTTTCCAGAAAGATGTACATCTTCCCAGGTGATGAGTTTGGGGGTAGTGACTTTATTTCGAAAATTTGTAAGGAATAAAGTGGTTACTCCTTTGATTTGTGAAGAATAGGCTATTTCAGGGACAATTGTATTCATTGCTTTATAATAAATTCTGTATACTATGGCAACATTTTGTGATTGAGGTTTCATATTGAACCCTTTTGTATGTATGCCTAAAGTGATGGCTTCATGAGCACCGGGATCACTGAGTGATACGGTGTAATTGGGAAAACAATTAAAAAAGGCAGGGCCGTCATGAAGGCTGGCTTCTACCATCCCTATTAGGGAATCTCTGAATGAATTATGTCTTCTATCTCGAACATAGGCGAGACAGGATGTATTCAAACCAAGTCTGGTTAATGGCTTTATTGCAACTTGAACAAGTGCTATATGCATGTATTTGTATTTTGGTTTATGGATTTCAGTTTTTTCTGCAGGAATGACCTGTAGATTTTCTTCATTTTGCTGTATTGAGAGGGTTTCTTCAACCGTCTTTATTACATAATTTGATTTTTGTATGAAAGATCCTTCTTTATAAATTTCTTTTAAAGAGACTTTAGGTATTGTCCAATCTTGGATTGATTTTTCTAAATCATCAAAAATTATTTCTTCAAGATTTTTAATTGAAATTTTATTTATTATTGGCATGATGGATGATGATGCAGAAGAAGAATTAGAAGCTGTATTAGAAGATGAATTTCTTCCGAATGATCTAAAAATTCCAGACATCATTAATTAATTATAATCACTAATCAGAATGATTGGTGGCCTGTCAACGGTTTACGCCACAAAGCCCTAAACGCTCTCCTGGCTAACGGGCAACAAAGGCGACGCGACAAGGGGGCCTCGGACCCAAATCACTCCTTTTAGCAACAACAACCAATTAACTCTATCTGGTCAAGTTAGATCAAAATTCAGAAATGCAACTAACTAACATAGATTCGATTCTACTATGCAATCAACAAACAAATAACCAAAGAAGGAAAGAGACATGATGCATGCAAAATTTTTGCAAATAAATTGAAATAATTGAAAGCTTAAAGAGCTATCAAAATTATTTCAATATATTCCCAAGCATTCATATAGTCATAGTAATCATAGGGCCAAGAGCTCCCATTAGGATTGATGATAGTTTTTGGTGAGAATAGATTGTCTGCCCAATCTGTGAGAGTATGAATATGCATAATCTTCATTTTTGAAAAGGCATGTTCTCCATCTCTATCTTCATGAGTGATGATAGCACTTTTTGACTGAATCAGAATTGCTTCATAGTACTTGTGAGAAATATTGGGGGCTTTTGGAACAAAATGGCAATTTTTTCGATAGAGTTTTGAGAGAATTTGATCAATAATAAGGTTGGCATGGAGTTTATCATCAAGGAAGAAAAGAGCAAATTCAAAGGTCTTAATGTATTGAGATTTTTTGAAAGGATTAGAACGATAGGGTGCTTGAAGCATGGGAGAAGGGTTTAAGGCATTGAATTTATTGTTGGAAAGAATATTTATTGTATCAATGACTGGATTTTTTCCTTTTCCTCTTGGATGCATCTTTGCTCACCTTGTTTCTACCCTGTAAAAATTCACGAGATAGAAAATCGGGAAGAGAATTTGAAGAACCTTTTATATATTCAATGCCAAAATAAAAAATAGCAAGTAAAGCTTGCCATCGAGCAAAAATTTGTTTTGATGCAAGGTTTTTGACATCATTTTCCAAAACTTCTTTTGCAGATTTGCAATCAATTCTTAAGAGAAATCTTTGATTCAAAATATCACTTTGAAATTTGAGTATGCATGAGACTATGGCAAGGACTTCTTTCTTTATTGTAGAGTAATTTTGTTGAGTAGCATTCCAAGTGCCAGAATAAAATCTAATAATTTGTTCCTTTGATTGTGCATTTCTTTGAAGTAGGATTCCTCCAAATCCTATTTCAGACGCATCTGTTTGGATGATTTTAAATAAATCTGGATTGGAAATATTTAAGCATGGTAAAGATTTTACTTTTTGTTTTATTTTTTGTATTGCTTCTGTATGTTGAGGAGTCCATTGTTCTGCCGAATTTTTTAAACATTTTTGTAAAAGATTTCTTTCTTTAGAGAGGTTTTGATAAAAATCAGAGACATAATTTAAACACCCTAAAAATCTTTGTAATTGTTTTTTATCGGTGATTTCATCAGGGAAATTGTCAGCAAATTTGATTACTCTTTCAACAGGAGTTAACATTTTGTTTGATATTTTATAGCCAAGAAATTGTATTTCTGTTTGAAAAAGTTTTATTTTTCTTTGAGAAAGGACTAAGCCATTTTTCTTTATGATCCATTTGAAAGTCTTTAAATGTTTCCAGTGATCATCAATAGATTTAGAAAAGATTAAAATATCATCAATGTAAACAATTGAGAAATTTTTATAAGGGTGAAAGATTTCATTCATCATTTCTTGGAAGGCTGAAGGAGCATTTTTGAGCCCAAAAGGCATGACGTTCCATTCATAATGGCCAAAAGGGACAGTAAAGGCGGTTTTATAACGATCGTTTTCTTCGACCTGTATTTGCCAAAATCCTGATTTGAGATCAAATTTTGAAAATATAAAAGCTTCATATAAACGAGTAATAAGATCTTGTTTATTAGGAATTGGATATCTGATTGATTGAAGGACTTTATTTAATGGTTTATAATTGATGACGAGGCGAGGAGCCCCTCGTTCCTTTTCAGGAGCATTTTCAACATAAAAGGCTGCACAACTCCAAGGAGAATGTGATTTGCGGATTAATTTCTTTTGAAGTAAATCTTTAATTTCTTTATCACATAAGTCTAAGAGTCTAGGACTCATTTGAGATGGTCTTGCTTTAGTAGGAATATCTCTTTCATTAAAAGTAGAAATATATGGTAAGGATACTAAATGCTTTTTTCGATGCCAAAAGGCAGAAGGTATCTCAGAACAACATTCGTTTATTAGAGAGGTTTGAAAATTATTAATTTTCTTTTCAGATGCTTTGGACTTTAATTGATCCTCAATTCGACAGAGATAAATGTCATTTTTAAGATTTGCAATATATTTTTCTTTATTAGATATGAGTAGATTTATTTGATTGATTTTTCCAAGGGTTGAGAGTATAGGAACAGGTTGAAAATTAAGATTAGAAATTTTCTCAAAGGATTTTACTTCAAGAAATTGTTTTAGCGTAGTAGCATCAATGATGAATTTGTCTTGAGCATTTAATACATTTATTGAGGTAGTGGAAGGATGGAATTCATTAATTTCTTCTTGATCAGAGATGGTTTCTTCGAGATGAGTTTGTAAAACTGATGTTTTCGAGGTAGAGTCTTTTGAGAAAGATTTGTTTATAGAAGTTGAATATGAAGTAGCATTTAATGTATTAGTTGACTCTTTTGTATCTAGATTGAGAATAGGCTCCGGGAAAATAGTTAATAAAGAAGGAGTGGCATTGATTTCTTTATGCTTTATGGTTTCTAAAGGGGGGTGAACCGATTCAACTTTACCTTTCTCGGTTTCCCATGTTTGTGTGGATTTATTTATTGTCAGCATTACAGTTCCTTTTTTATTTATTTTTGACGAAAGCCAATCAAAGAAAGGGATATTTCGCCGTTCTTGATTCATTTGGTCATACCATAATTCTTTTACTTGAGATCGCTCAAATTTAGAGAATTTGGTAAAAAACCATTTTGTCTTTGGATGTTTTAATAAATCTTGTTGAAGGAATTGTTTATCAATTTTGAAATCATGTATTTCTTCATTAGATTCATGAATTAAGGAGATTGTATTGATTGAGGCATTAAAATCGGATTCAGTTAATTTCACTGATTGTATATCTTCATCTTTTGCGTCTGAATAAACAGGGAAAGCTATGCCTGTAGGATGTATTGGGGGTGATGTGGGAATAGATGTTTGATGAAAATTAGAAGAGGCTGATTTATAAGATCCAGCGTCTGAAGGGATTGATCTTTTTGTGGATGAAAAGTATGGTCTTGGTGTATTGGCAAAATTTATTGTTACTTTTCCAGATGGATGTTCTGTAATAGATTCAACATCTTCATTAATTAAAGGTGTGATTAATTGAGCTTCATCAAGTTCCCATTTTCCAGAAAGATGTACATCTTCCCAGGTGATGAGTTTGGGGGTAGTGACTTTATTTCGAAAATTTGTAAGGAATAAAGTGGTTACTCCTTTGATTTGTGAAGAATAGGCTATTTCAGGGACAATTGTATTCATTGCTTTATAATAAATTCTGTATACTATGGCAACATTTTGTGATTGAGGTTTCATATTGAACCCTTTTGTATGTATGCCTAAAGTGATGGCTTCATGAGCACCGGGATCACTGAGTGATACGGTGTAATTGGGAAAACAATTAAAAAAGGCAGGGCCGTCATGAAGGCTGGCTTCTACCATCCCTATTAGGGAATCTCTGAATGAATTATGTCTTCTATCTCGAACATAGGCGAGACAGGATGTATTCAAACCAAGTCTGGTTAATGGCTTTATTGCAACTTGAACAAGTGCTATATGCATGTATTTGTATTTTGGTTTATGGATTTCAGTTTTTTCTGCAGGAATGACCTGTAGATTTTCTTCATTTTGCTGTATTGAGAGGGTTTCTTCAACCGTCTTTATTACATAATTTGATTTTTGTATGAAAGATCCTTCTTTATAAATTTCTTTTAAAGAGACTTTAGGTATTGTCCAATCTTGGATTGATTTTTCTAAATCATCAAAAATTATTTCTTCAAGATTTTTAATTGAAATTTTATTTATTATTGGCATGATGGATGATGATGCAGAAGAAGAATTAGAAGCTGTATTAGAAGATGAATTTCTTCCGAATGATCTAAAAATTCCAGACATCATTAATTAATTATAATCACTAATCAGAATGATTGGTGGCCTGTCAACGGTTTACGCCACAAAGCCCTAAACGCTCTCCTGGCTAACGGGCAACAAAGGCGACGCGACAAGGGGGCCTCGGACCCAAATCACTCCTTTTAGCAACAACAACCAATTAACTCTATCTGGTCAAGTTAGATCAAAATTCAGAAATGCAACTAACTAACATAGATTCGATTCTACTATGCAATCAACAAACAAATAACCAAAGAAGGAAAGAGACATGATGCATGCAAAATTTTTGCAAATAAATTGAAATAATTGAAAGCTTAAAGAGCTATCAAAATTATTTCAATATATTCCCAAGCATTCATATAGTCATAGTAATCATAGGGCCAAGAGCTCCCATTAGGATTGATGATAGTTTTTGGTGAGAATAGATTGTCTGCCCAATCTGTGAGAGTATGAATATGCATAATCTTCATTTTTGAAAAGGCATGTTCTCCATCTCTATCTTCATGAGTGATGATAGCACTTTTTGACTGAATCAGAATTGCTTCATAGTACTTGTGAGAAATATTGGGGGCTTTTGGAACAAAATGGCAATTTTTTCGATAGAGTTTTGAGAGAATTTGATCAATAATAAGGTTGGCATGGAGTTTATCATCAAGGAAGAAAAGAGCAAATTCAAAGGTCTTAATGTATTGAGATTTTTTGAAAGGATTAGAACGATAGGGTGCTTGAAGCATGGGAGAAGGGTTTAAGGCATTGAATTTATTGTTGGAAAGAATATTTATTGTATCAATGACTGGATTTTTTCCTTTTCCTCTTGGATGCATCTTTGCTCACCTTGTTTCTACCCTGTAAAAATTCACGAGATAGAAAATCGGGAAGAGAATTTGAAGAACCTTTTATATATTCAATGCCAAAATAAAAAATAGCAAGTAAAGCTTGCCATCGAGCAAAAATTTGTTTTGATGCAAGGTTTTTGACATCATTTTCCAAAACTTCTTTTGCAGATTTGCAATCAATTCTTAAGAGAAATCTTTGATTCAAAATATCACTTTGAAATTTGAGTATGCATGAGACTATGGCAAGGACTTCTTTCTTTATTGTAGAGTAATTTTGTTGAGTAGCATTCCAAGTGCCAGAATAAAATCTAATAATTTGTTCCTTTGATTGTGCATTTCTTTGAAGTAGGATTCCTCCAAATCCTATTTCAGACGCATCTGTTTGGATGATTTTAAATAAATCTGGATTGGAAATATTTAAGCATGGTAAAGATTTTACTTTTTGTTTTATTTTTTGTATTGCTTCTGTATGTTGAGGAGTCCATTGTTCTGCCGAATTTTTTAAACATTTTTGTAAAAGATTTCTTTCTTTAGAGAGGTTTTGATAAAAATCAGAGACATAATTTAAACACCCTAAAAATCTTTGTAATTGTTTTTTATCGGTGATTTCATCAGGGAAATTGTCAGCAAATTTGATTACTCTTTCAACAGGAGTTAACATTTTGTTTGATATTTTATAGCCAAGAAATTGTATTTCTGTTTGAAAAAGTTTTATTTTTCTTTGAGAAAGGACTAAGCCATTTTTCTTTATGATCCATTTGAAAGTCTTTAAATGTTTCCAGTGATCATCAATAGATTTAGAAAAGATTAAAATATCATCAATGTAAACAATTGAGAAATTTTTATAAGGGTGAAAGATTTCATTCATCATTTCTTGGAAGGCTGAAGGAGCATTTTTGAGCCCAAAAGGCATGACGTTCCATTCATAATGGCCAAAAGGGACAGTAAAGGCGGTTTTATAACGATCGTTTTCTTCGACCTGTATTTGCCAAAATCCTGATTTGAGATCAAATTTTGAAAATATAAAAGCTTCATATAAACGAGTAATAAGATCTTGTTTATTAGGAATTGGATATCTGATTGATTGAAGGACTTTATTTAATGGTTTATAATTGATGACGAGGCGAGGAGCCCCTCGTTCCTTTTCAGGAGCATTTTCAACATAAAAGGCTGCACAACTCCAAGGAGAATGTGATTTGCGGATTAATTTCTTTTGAAGTAAATCTTTAATTTCTTTATCACATAAGTCTAAGAGTCTAGGACTCATTTGAGATGGTCTTGCTTTAGTAGGAATATCTCTTTCATTAAAAGTAGAAATATATGGTAAGGATACTAAATGCTTTTTTCGATGCCAAAAGGCAGAAGGTATCTCAGAACAACATTCGTTTATTAGAGAGGTTTGAAAATTATTAATTTTCTTTTCAGATGCTTTGGACTTTAATTGATCCTCAATTCGACAGAGATAAATGTCATTTTTAAGATTTGCAATATATTTTTCTTTATTAGATATGAGTAGATTTATTTGATTGATTTTTCCAAGGGTTGAGAGTATAGGAACAGGTTGAAAATTAAGATTAGAAATTTTCTCAAAGGATTTTACTTCAAGAAATTGTTTTAGCGTAGTAGCATCAATGATGAATTTGTCTTGAGCATTTAATACATTTATTGAGGTAGTGGAAGGATGGAATTCATTAATTTCTTCTTGATCAGAGATGGTTTCTTCGAGATGAGTTTGTAAAACTGATGTTTTCGAGGTAGAGTCTTTTGAGAAAGATTTGTTTATAGAAGTTGAATATGAAGTAGCATTTAATGTATTAGTTGACTCTTTTGTATCTAGATTGAGAATAGGCTCCGGGAAAATAGTTAATAAAGAAGGAGTGGCATTGATTTCTTTATGCTTTATGGTTTCTAAAGGGGGGTGAACCGATTCAACTTTACCTTTCTCGGTTTCCCATGTTTGTGTGGATTTATTTATTGTCAGCATTACAGTTCCTTTTTTATTTATTTTTGACGAAAGCCAATCAAAGAAAGGGATATTTCGCCGTTCTTGATTCATTTGGTCATACCATAATTCTTTTACTTGAGATCGCTCAAATTTAGAGAATTTGGTAAAAAACCATTTTGTCTTTGGATGTTTTAATAAATCTTGTTGAAGGAATTGTTTATCAATTTTGAAATCATGTATTTCTTCATTAGATTCATGAATTAAGGAGATTGTATTGATTGAGGCATTAAAATCGGATTCAGTTAATTTCACTGATTGTATATCTTCATCTTTTGCGTCTGAATAAACAGGGAAAGCTATGCCTGTAGGATGTATTGGGGGTGATGTGGGAATAGATGTTTGATGAAAATTAGAAGAGGCTGATTTATAAGATCCAGCGTCTGAAGGGATTGATCTTTTTGTGGATGAAAAGTATGGTCTTGGTGTATTGGCAAAATTTATTGTTACTTTTCCAGATGGATGTTCTGTAATAGATTCAACATCTTCATTAATTAAAGGTGTGATTAATTGAGCTTCATCAAGTTCCCATTTTCCAGAAAGATGTACATCTTCCCAGGTGATGAGTTTGGGGGTAGTGACTTTATTTCGAAAATTTGTAAGGAATAAAGTGGTTACTCCTTTGATTTGTGAAGAATAGGCTATTTCAGGGACAATTGTATTCATTGCTTTATAATAAATTCTGTATACTATGGCAACATTTTGTGATTGAGGTTTCATATTGAACCCTTTTGTATGTATGCCTAAAGTGATGGCTTCATGAGCACCGGGATCACTGAGTGATACGGTGTAATTGGGAAAACAATTAAAAAAGGCAGGGCCGTCATGAAGGCTGGCTTCTACCATCCCTATTAGGGAATCTCTGAATGAATTATGTCTTCTATCTCGAACATAGGCGAGACAGGATGTATTCAAACCAAGTCTGGTTAATGGCTTTATTGCAACTTGAACAAGTGCTATATGCATGTATTTGTATTTTGGTTTATGGATTTCAGTTTTTTCTGCAGGAATGACCTGTAGATTTTCTTCATTTTGCTGTATTGAGAGGGTTTCTTCAACCGTCTTTATTACATAATTTGATTTTTGTATGAAAGATCCTTCTTTATAAATTTCTTTTAAAGAGACTTTAGGTATTGTCCAATCTTGGATTGATTTTTCTAAATCATCAAAAATTATTTCTTCAAGATTTTTAATTGAAATTTTATTTATTATTGGCATGATGGATGATGATGCAGAAGAAGAATTAGAAGCTGTATTAGAAGATGAATTTCTTCCGAATGATCTAAAAATTCCAGACATCATTAATTAATTATAATCACTAATCAGAATGATTGGTGGCCTGTCAACGGTTTACGCCACAAAGCCCTAAACGCTCTCCTGGCTAACGGGCAACAAAGGCGACGCGACAAGGGGGCCTCGGACCCAAATCACTCCTTTTAGCAACAACAACCAATTAACTCTATCTGGTCAAGTTAGATCAAAATTCAGAAATGCAACTAACTAACATAGATTCGATTCTACTATGCAATCAACAAACAAATAACCAAAGAAGGAAAGAGACATGATGCATGCAAAATTTTTGCAAATAAATTGAAATAATTGAAAGCTTAAAGAGCTATCAAAATTATTTCAATATATTCCCAAGCATTCATATAGTCATAGTAATCATAGGGCCAAGAGCTCCCATTAGGATTGATGATAGTTTTTGGTGAGAATAGATTGTCTGCCCAATCTGTGAGAGTATGAATATGCATAATCTTCATTTTTGAAAAGGCATGTTCTCCATCTCTATCATCATGAGTGATGATAGCACTTTTTGACTGAATCAGAATTGCTTCATAGTACTTGTGAGAAATATTGGGGGCTTTTGGAACAAAATGGCAATTTTTTCGATAGAGTTTTGAGAGAATTTGATCAATAATAAGGTTGGCATGGAGTTTATCATCAAGGAAGAAAAGAGCAAATTCAAAGGTCTTAATGTATTGAGATTTTTTGAAAGGATTAGAACGATAGGGTGCTTGAAGCATGGGAGAAGGGTTTAAGGCATTGAATTTATTGTTGGAAAGAATATTTATTGTATCAATGACTGGATTTTTTCCTTTTCCTCTTGGATGCATCTTTGCTCACCTTGTTTCTACCCTGTAAAAATTCACGAGATAGAAAATCGGGAAGAGAATTTGAAGAACCTTTTATATATTCAATGCCAAAATAAAAAATAGCAAGTAAAGCTTGCCATCGAGCAAAAATTTGTTTTGATGCAAGGTTTTTGACATCATTTTCCAAAACTTCTTTTGCAGATTTGCAATCAATTCTTAAGAGAAATCTTTGATTCAAAATATCACTTTGAAATTTGAGTATGCATGAGACTATGGCAAGGACTTCTTTCTTTATTGTAGAGTAATTTTGTTGAGTAGCATTCCAAGTGCCAGAATAAAATCTAATAATTTGTTCCTTTGATTGTGCATTTCTTTGAAGTAGGATTCCTCCAAATCCTATTTCAGACGCATCTGTTTGGATGATTTTAAATAAATCTGGATTGGAAATATTTAAGCATGGTAAAGATTTTACTTTTTGTTTTATTTTTTGTATTGCTTCTGTATGTTGAGGAGTCCATTGTTCTGCCGAATTTTTTAAACATTTTTGTAAAAGATTTCTTTCTTTAGAGAGGTTTTGATAAAAATCAGAGACATAATTTAAACACCCTAAAAATCTTTGTAATTGTTTTTTATCGGTGATTTCATCAGGGAAATTGTCAGCAAATTTGATTACTCTTTCAACAGGAGTTAACATTTTGTTTGATATTTTATAGCCAAGAAATTGTATTTCTGTTTGAAAAAGTTTTATTTTTCTTTGAGAAAGGACTAAGCCATTTTTCTTTATGATCCATTTGAAAGTCTTTAAATGTTTCCAGTGATCATCAATAGATTTAGAAAAGATTAAAATATCATCAATGTAAACAATTGAGAAATTTTTATAAGGGTGAAAGATTTCATTCATCATTTCTTGGAAGGCTGAAGGAGCATTTTTGAGCCCAAAAGGCATGACGTTCCATTCATAATGGCCAAAAGGGACAGTAAAGGCGGTTTTATAACGATCGTTTTCTTCGACCTGTATTTGCCAAAATCCTGATTTGAGATCAAATTTTGAAAATATAAAAGCTTCATATAAACGAGTAATAAGATCTTGTTTATTAGGAATTGGATATCTGATTGATTGAAGGACTTTATTTAATGGTTTATAATTGATGACGAGGCGAGGAGCCCCTCGTTCCTTTTCAGGAGCATTTTCAACATAAAAGGCTGCACAACTCCAAGGAGAATGTGATTTGCGGATTAATTTCTTTTGAAGTAAATCTTTAATTTCTTTATCACATAAGTCTAAGAGTCTAGGACTCATTTGAGATGGTCTTGCTTTAGTAGGAATATCTCTTTCATTAAAAGTAGAAATATATGGTAAGGATACTAAATGCTTTTTTCGATGCCAAAAGGCAGAAGGTATCTCAGAACAACATTCGTTTATTAGAGAGGTTTGAAAATTATTAATTTTCTTTTCAGATGCTTTGGACTTTAATTGATCCTCAATTCGACAGAGATAAATGTCATTTTTAAGATTTGCAATATATTTTTCTTTATTAGATATGAGTAGATTTATTTGATTGATTTTTCCAAGGGTTGAGAGTATAGGAACAGGTTGAAAATTAAGATTAGAAATTTTTTCAAAGGATTTTACTTCAAGAAATTGTTTTAGCGTAGTAGCATCAATGATGAATTTGTCTTGAGCATTTAATACATTTATTGAGGTAGTGGAAGGATGGAATTCATTAATTTCTTCTTGATCAGAGATGGTTTCTTCGAGATGAGTTTGTAAAACTGATGTTTTCGAGGTAGAGTCTTTTGAGAAAGATTTGTTTATAGAAGTTGAATATGAAGTAGCATTTAATGTATTAGTTGACTCTTTTGTATCTAGATTGAGAATAGGCTCCGGGAAAATAGTTAATAAAGAAGGAGTGGCATTGATTTCTTTATGCTTTATGGTTTCTAAAGGGGGGTGAACCGATTCAACTTTACCTTTCTCGGTTTCCCATGTTTGTGTGGATTTATTTATTGTCAGCATTACAGTTCCTTTTTTATTTATTTTTGACGAAAGCCAATCAAAGAAAGGGATATTTCGCCGTTCTTGATTCATTTGGTCATACCATAATTCTTTTACTTGAGATCGCTCAAATTTAGAGAATTTGGTAAAAAACCATTTTGTCTTTGGATGTTTTAATAAATCTTGTTGAAGGAATTGTTTATCAATTTTGAAATCATGTATTTCTTCATTAGATTCATGAATTAAGGAGATTGTATTGATTGAGGCATTAAAATCGGATTCAGTTAATTTCACTGATTGTATATCTTCATCTTTTGCGTCTGAATAAACAGGGAAAGCTATGCCTGTAGGATGTATTGGGGGTGATGTGGGAATAGATGTTTGATGAAAATTAGAAGAGGCTGATTTATAAGATCCAGCGTCTGAAGGGATTGATCTTTTTGTGGATGAAAAGTATGGTCTTGGTGTATTGGCAAAATTTATTGTTACTTTTCCAGATGGATGTTCTGTAATAGATTCAACATCTTCATTAATTAAAGGTGTGATTAATTGAGCTTCATCAAGTTCCCATTTTCCAGAAAGATGTACATCTTCCCAGGTGATGAGTTTGGGGGTAGTGACTTTATTTCGAAAATTTGTAAGGAATAAAGTGGTTACTCCTTTGATTTGTGAAGAATAGGCTATTTCAGGGACAATTGTATTCATTGCTTTATAATAAATTCTGTATACTATGGCAACATTTTGTGATTGAGGTTTCATATTGAACCCTTTTGTATGTATGCCTAAAGTGATGGCTTCATGAGCACCGGGATCACTGAGTGATACGGTGTAATTGGGAAAACAATTAAAAAAGGCAGGGCCGTCATGAAGGCTGGCTTCTACCATCCCTATTAGGGAATCTCTGAATGAATTATGTCTTCTATCTCGAACATAGGCGAGACAGGATGTATTCAAACCAAGTCTGGTTAATGGCTTTATTGCAACTTGAACAAGTGCTATATGCATGTATTTGTATTTTGGTTTATGGATTTCAGTTTTTTCTGCAGGAATGACCTGTAGATTTTCTTCATTTTGCTGTATTGAGAGGGTTTCTTCAACCGTCTTTATTACATAATTTGATTTTTGTATGAAAGATCCTTCTTTATAAATTTCTTTTAAAGAGACTTTAGGTATTGTCCAATCTTGGATTGATTTTTCTAAATCATCAAAAATTATTTCTTCAAGATTTTTAATTGAAATTTTATTTATTATTGGCATGATGGATGATGATGCAGAAGAAGAATTAGAAGCTGTATTAGAAGATGAATTTCTTCCGAATGATCTAAAAATTCCAGACATCATTAATTAATTATAATCACTAATCAGAATGATTGGTGGCCTGTCAACGGTTTACGCCACAAAGCCCTAAACGCTCTC
Organism: Cinnamomum chago; assembly: GCA_038049695.1. NCBI lineage: Eukaryota > Viridiplantae > Streptophyta > Magnoliopsida > Laurales > Lauraceae > Cinnamomum > Cinnamomum chago. The sequence continues at coordinate 71,128,714 of CP142454.1, read as the reverse complement.
CTGGCTAACGGGCAACAAAGGCGACGCGACAAGGGGGCCTCGGACCCAAATCACTCCTTTTAGCAACAACAACCAATTAACTCTATCTGGTCAAGTTAGATCAAAATTCAGAAATGCAACTAACTAACATAGATTCGATTCTACTATGCAATCAACAAACAAATAACCAAAGAAGGAAAGAGACATGATGCATGCAAAATTTTTGCAAATAAATTGAAATAATTGAAAGCTTAAAGAGCTATCAAAATTATTTCAATATATTCCCAAGCATTCATATAGTCATAGTAATCATAGGGCCAAGAGCTCCCATTAGGATTGATGATAGTTTTTGGTGAGAATAGATTGTCTGCCCAATCTGTGAGAGTATGAATATGCATAATCTTCATTTTTGAAAAGGCATGTTCTCCATCTCTATCTTCATGAGTGATGATAGCACTTTTTGACTGAATCAGAATTGCTTCATAGTACTTGTGAGAAATATTGGGGGCTTTTGGAACAAAATGGCAATTTTTTCGATAGAGTTTTGAGAGAATTTGATCAATAATAAGGTTGGCATGGAGTTTATCATCAAGGAAGAAAAGAGCAAATTCAAAGGTCTTAATGTATTGAGATTTTTTGAAAGGATTAGAACGATAGGGTGCTTGAAGCATGGGAGAAGGGTTTAAGGCATTGAATTTATTGTTGGAAAGAATATTTATTGTATCAATGACTGGATTTTTTCCTTTTCCTCTTGGATGCATCTTTGCTCACCTTGTTTCTACCCTGTAAAAATTCACGAGATAGAAAATCGGGAAGAGAATTTGAAGAACCTTTTATATATTCAATGCCAAAATAAAAAATAGCAAGTAAAGCTTGCCATCGAGCAAAAATTTGTTTTGATGCAAGGTTTTTGACATCATTTTCCAAAACTTCTTTTGCAGATTTGCAATCAATTCTTAAGAGAAATCTTTGATTCAAAATATCACTTTGAAATTTGAGTATGCATGAGACTATGGCAAGGACTTCTTTCTTTATTGTAGAGTAATTTTGTTGAGTAGCATTCCAAGTGCCAGAATAAAATCTAATAATTTGTTCCTTTGATTGTGCATTTCTTTGAAGTAGGATTCCTCCAAATCCTATTTCAGACGCATCTGTTTGGATGATTTTAAATAAATCTGGATTGGAAATATTTAAGCATGGTAAAGATTTTACTTTTTGTTTTATTTTTTGTATTGCTTCTGTATGTTGAGGAGTCCATTGTTCTGCCGAATTTTTTAAACATTTTTGTAAAAGATTTCTTTCTTTAGAGAGGTTTTGATAAAAATCAGAGACATAATTTAAACACCCTAAAAATCTTTGTAATTGTTTTTTATCGGTGATTTCATCAGGGAAATTGTCAGCAAATTTGATTACTCTTTCAACAGGAGTTAACATTTTGTTTGATATTTTATAGCCAAGAAATTGTATTTCTGTTTGAAAAAGTTTTATTTTTCTTTGAGAAAGGACTAAGCCATTTTTCTTTATGATCCATTTGAAAGTCTTTAAATGTTTCCAGTGATCATCAATAGATTTAGAAAAGATTAAAATATCATCAATGTAAACAATTGAGAAATTTTTATAAGGGTGAAAGATTTCATTCATCATTTCTTGGAAGGCTGAAGGAGCATTTTTGAGCCCAAAAGGCATGACGTTCCATTCATAATGGCCAAAAGGGACAGTAAAGGCGGTTTTATAACGATCGTTTTCTTCGACCTGTATTTGCCAAAATCCTGATTTGAGATCAAATTTTGAAAATATAAAAGCTTCATATAAACGAGTAATAAGATCTTGTTTATTAGGAATTGGATATCTGATTGATTGAAGGACTTTATTTAATGGTTTATAATTGATGACGAGGCGAGGAGCCCCTCGTTCCTTTTCAGGAGCATTTTCAACATAAAAGGCTGCACAACTCCAAGGAGAATGTGATTTGCGGATTAATTTCTTTTGAAGTAAATCTTTAATTTCTTTATCACATAAGTCTAAGAGTCTAGGACTCATTTGAGATGGTCTTGCTTTAGTAGGAATATCTCTTTCATTAAAAGTAGAAATATATGGTAAGGATACTAAATGCTTTTTTCGATGCCAAAAGGCAGAAGGTATCTCAGAACAACATTCGTTTATTAGAGAGGTTTGAAAATTATTAATTTTCTTTTCAGATGCTTTGGACTTTAATTGATCCTCAATTCGACAGAGATAAATGTCATTTTTAAGATTTGCAATATATTTTTCTTTATTAGATATGAGTAGATTTATTTGATTGATTTTTCCAAGGGTTGAGAGTATAGGAACAGGTTGAAAATTAAGATTAGAAATTTTTTCAAAGGATTTTACTTCAAGAAATTGTTTTAGCGTAGTAGCATCAATGATGAATTTGTCTTGAGCATTTAATACATTTATTGAGGTAGTGGAAGGATGGAATTCATTAATTTCTTCTTGATCAGAGATGGTTTCTTCGAGATGAGTTTGTAAAACTGATGTTTTCGAGGTAGAGTCTTTTGAGAAAGATTTGTTTATAGAAGTTGAATATGAAGTAGCATTTAATGTATTAGTTGACTCTTTTGTATCTAGATTGAGAATAGGCTCCGGGAAAATAGTTAATAAAGAAGGAGTGGCATTGATTTCTTTATGCTTTATGGTTTCTAAAGGGGGGTGAACCGATTCAACTTTACCTTTCTCGGTTTCCCATGTTTGTGTGGATTTATTTATTGTCAGCATTACAGTTCCTTTTTTATTTATTTTTGACGAAAGCCAATCAAAGAAAGGGATATTTCGCCGTTCTTGATTCATTTGGTCATACCATAATTCTTTTACTTGAGATCGCTCAAATTTAGAGAATTTGGTAAAAAACCATTTTGTCTTTGGATGTTTTAATAAATCTTGTTGAAGGAATTGTTTATCAATTTTGAAATCATGTATTTCTTCATTAGATTCATGAATTAAGGAGATTGTATTGATTGAGGCATTAAAATCGGATTCAGTTAATTTCACTGATTGTATATCTTCATCTTTTGCGTCTGAATAAACAGGGAAAGCTATGCCTGTAGGATGTATTGGGGGTGATGTGGGAATAGATGTTTGATGAAAATTAGAAGAGGCTGATTTATAAGATCCAGCGTCTGAAGGGATTGATCTTTTTGTGGATGAAAAGTATGGTCTTGGTGTATTGGCAAAATTTATTGTTACTTTTCCAGATGGATGTTCTGTAATAGATTCAACATCTTCATTAATTAAAGGTGTGATTAATTGAGCTTCATCAAGTTCCCATTTTCCAGAAAGATGTACATCTTCCCAGGTGATGAGTTTGGGGGTAGTGACTTTATTTCGAAAATTTGTAAGGAATAAAGTGGTTACTCCTTTGATTTGTGAAGAATAGGCTATTTCAGGGACAATTGTATTCATTGCTTTATAATAAATTCTGTATACTATGGCAACATTTTGTGATTGAGGTTTCATATTGAACCCTTTTGTATGTATGCCTAAAGTGATGGCTTCATGAGCACCGGGATCACTGAGTGATACGGTGTAATTGGGAAAACAATTAAAAAAGGCAGGGCCGTCATGAAGGCTGGCTTCTACCATCCCTATTAGGGAATCTCTGAATGAATTATGTCTTCTATCTCGAACATAGGCGAGACAGGATGTATTCAAACCAAGTCTGGTTAATGGCTTTATTGCAACTTGAACAAGTGCTATATGCATGTATTTGTATTTTGGTTTATGGATTTCAGTTTTTTCTGCAGGAATGACCTGTAGATTTTCTTCATTTTGCTGTATTGAGAGGGTTTCTTCAACCGTCTTTATTACATAATTTGATTTTTGTATGAAAGATCCTTCTTTATAAATTTCTTTTAAAGAGACTTTAGGTATTGTCCAATCTTGGATTGATTTTTCTAAATCATCAAAAATTATTTCTTCAAGATTTTTAATTGAAATTTTATTTATTATTGGCATGATGGATGATGATGCAGAAGAAGAATTAGAAGCTGTATTAGAAGATGAATTTCTTCCGAATGATCTAAAAATTCCAGACATCATTAATTAATTATAATCACTAATCAGAATGATTGGTGGCCTGTCAACGGTTTACGCCACAAAGCCCTAAACGCTCTCCTGGCTAACGGGCAACAAAGGCGACGCGACAAGGGGGCCTCGGACCCAAATCACTCCTTTTAGCAACAACAACCAATTAACTCTATCTGGTCAAGTTAGATCAAAATTCAGAAATGCAACTAACTAACATAGATTCGATTCTACTATGCAATCAACAAACAAATAACCAAAGAAGGAAAGAGACATGATGCATGCAAAATTTTTGCAAATAAATTGAAATAATTGAAAGCTTAAAGAGCTATCAAAATTATTTCAATATATTCCCAAGCATTCATATAGTCATAGTAATCATAGGGCCAAGAGCTCCCATTAGGATTGATGATAGTTTTTGGTGAGAATAGATTGTCTGCCCAATCTGTGAGAGTATGAATATGCATAATCTTCATTTTTGAAAAGGCATGTTCTCCATCTCTATCTTCATGAGTGATGATAGCACTTTTTGACTGAATCAGAATTGCTTCATAGTACTTGTGAGAAATATTGGGGGCTTTTGGAACAAAATGGCAATTTTTTCGATAGAGTTTTGAGAGAATTTGATCAATAATAAGGTTGGCATGGAGTTTATCATCAAGGAAGAAAAGAGCAAATTCAAAGGTCTTAATGTATTGAGATTTTTTGAAAGGATTAGAACGATAGGGTGCTTGAAGCATGGGAGAAGGGTTTAAGGCATTGAATTTATTGTTGGAAAGAATATTTATTGTATCAATGACTGGATTTTTTCCTTTTCCTCTTGGATGCATCTTTGCTCACCTTGTTTCTACCCTGTAAAAATTCACGAGATAGAAAATCGGGAAGAGAATTTGAAGAACCTTTTATATATTCAATGCCAAAATAAAAAATAGCAAGTAAAGCTTGCCATCGAGCAAAAATTTGTTTTGATGCAAGGTTTTTGACATCATTTTCCAAAACTTCTTTTGCAGATTTGCAATCAATTCTTAAGAGAAATCTTTGATTCAAAATATCACTTTGAAATTTGAGTATGCATGAGACTATGGCAAGGACTTCTTTCTTTATTGTAGAGTAATTTTGTTGAGTAGCATTCCAAGTGCCAGAATAAAATCTAATAATTTGTTCCTTTGATTGTGCATTTCTTTGAAGTAGGATTCCTCCAAATCCTATTTCAGACGCATCTGTTTGGATGATTTTAAATAAATCTGGATTGGAAATATTTAAGCATGGTAAAGATTTTACTTTTTGTTTTATTTTTTGTATTGCTTCTGTATGTTGAGGAGTCCATTGTTCTGCCGAATTTTTTAAACATTTTTGTAAAAGATTTCTTTCTTTAGAGAGGTTTTGATAAAAATCAGAGACATAATTTAAACACCCTAAAAATCTTTGTAATTGTTTTTTATCGGTGATTTCATCAGGGAAATTGTCAGCAAATTTGATTACTCTTTCAACAGGAGTTAACATTTTGTTTGATATTTTATAGCCAAGAAATTGTATTTCTGTTTGAAAAAGTTTTATTTTTCTTTGAGAAAGGACTAAGCCATTTTTCTTTATGATCCATTTGAAAGTCTTTAAATGTTTCCAGTGATCATCAATAGATTTAGAAAAGATTAAAATATCATCAATGTAAACAATTGAGAAATTTTTATAAGGGTGAAAGATTTCATTCATCATTTCTTGGAAGGCTGAAGGAGCATTTTTGAGCCCAAAAGGCATGACGTTCCATTCATAATGGCCAAAAGGGACAGTAAAGGCGGTTTTATAACGATCGTTTTCTTCGACCTGTATTTGCCAAAATCCTGATTTGAGATCAAATTTTGAAAATATAAAAGCTTCATATAAACGAGTAATAAGATCTTGTTTATTAGGAATTGGATATCTGATTGATTGAAGGACTTTATTTAATGGTTTATAATTGATGACGAGGCGAGGAGCCCCTCGTTCCTTTTCAGGAGCATTTTCAACATAAAAGGCTGCACAACTCCAAGGAGAATGTGATTTGCGGATTAATTTCTTTTGAAGTAAATCTTTAATTTCTTTATCACATAAGTCTAAGAGTCTAGGACTCATTTGAGATGGTCTTGCTTTAGTAGGAATATCTCTTTCATTAAAAGTAGAAATATATGGTAAGGATACTAAATGCTTTTTTCGATGCCAAAAGGCAGAAGGTATCTCAGAACAACATTCGTTTATTAGAGAGGTTTGAAAATTATTAATTTTCTTTTCAGATGCTTTGGACTTTAATTGATCCTCAATTCGACAGAGATAAATGCCATTTTTAAGATTTGCAATATATTTTTCTTTATTAGATATGAGTAGATTTATTTGATTGATTTTTCCAAGGGTTGAGAGTATAGGAACAGGTTGAAAATTAAGATTAGAAATTTTCTCAAAGGATTTTACTTCAAGAAATTGTTTTAGCGTAGTAGCATCAATGATGAATTTGTCTTGAGCATTTAATACATTTATTGAGGTAGTGGAAGGATGGAATTCATTAATTTCTTCTTGATCAGAGATGGTTTCTTCGAGATGAGTTTGTAAAACTGATGTTTTCGAGGTAGAGTCTTTTGAGAAAGATTTGTTTATAGAAGTTGAATATGAAGTAGCATTTAATGTATTAGTTGACTCTTTTGTATCTAGATTGAGAATAGGCTCCGGGAAAATAGTTAATAAAGAAGGAGTGGCATTGATTTCTTTATGCTTTATGGTTTCTAAAGGGGGGTGAACCGATTCAACTTTACCTTTCTCGGTTTCCCATGTTTGTGTGGATTTATTTATTGTCAGCATTACAGTTCCTTTTTTATTTATTTTTGACGAAAGCCAATCAAAGAAAGGGATATTTCGCCGTTCTTGATTCATTTGGTCATACCATAATTCTTTTACTTGAGATCGCTCAAATTTAGAGAATTTGGTAAAAAACCATTTTGTCTTTGGATGTTTTAATAAATCTTGTTGAAGGAATTGTTTATCAATTTTGAAATCATGTATTTCTTCATTAGATTCATGAATTAAGGAGATTGTATTGATTGAGGCATTAAAATCGGATTCAGTTAATTTCACTGATTGTATATCTTCATCTTTTGCGTCTGAATAAACAGGGAAAGCTATGCCTGTAGGATGTATTGGGGGTGATGTGGGAATAGATGTTTGATGAAAATTAGAAGAGGCTGATTTATAAGATCCAGCGTCTGAAGGGATTGATCTTTTTGTGGATGAAAAGTATGGTCTTGGTGTATTGGCAAAATTTATTGTTACTTTTCCAGATGGATGTTCTGTAATAGATTCAACATCTTCATTAATTAAAGGTGTGATTAATTGAGCTTCATCAAGTTCCCATTTTCCAGAAAGATGTACATCTTCCCAGGTGATGAGTTTGGGGGTAGTGACTTTATTTCGAAAATTTGTAAGGAATAAAGTGGTTACTCCTTTGATTTGTGAAGAATAGGCTATTTCAGGGACAATTGTATTCATTGCTTTATAATAAATTCTGTATACTATGGCAACATTTTGTGATTGAGGTTTCATATTGAACCCTTTTGTATGTATGCCTAAAGTGATGGCTTCATGAGCACCGGGATCACTGAGTGATACGGTGTAATTGGGAAAACAATTAAAAAAGGCAGGGCCGTCATGAAGGCTGGCTTCTACCATCCCTATTAGGGAATCTCTGAATGAATTATGTCTTCTATCTCGAACATAGGCGAGACAGGATGTATTCAAACCAAGTCTGGTTAATGGCTTTATTGCAACTTGAACAAGTGCTATATGCATGTATTTGTATTTTGGTTTATGGATTTCAGTTTTTTCTGCAGGAATGACCTGTAGATTTTCTTCATTTTGCTGTATTGAGAGGGTTTCTTCAACCGTCTTTATTACATAATTTGATTTTTGTATGAAAGATCCTTCTTTATAAATTTCTTTTAAAGAGACTTTAGGTATTGTCCAATCTTGGATTGATTTTTCTAAATCATCAAAAATTATTTCTTCAAGATTTTTAATTGAAATTTTATTTATTATTGGCATGATGGATGATGATGCAGAAGAAGAATTAGAAGCTGTATTAGAAGATGAATTTCTTCCGAATGATCTAAAAATTCCAGACATCATTAATTAATTATAATCACTAATCAGAATGATTGGTGGCCTGTCAACGGTTTACGCCACAAAGCCCTAAACGCTCTCCTGGCTAACGGGCAACAAAGGCGACGCGACAAGGGGGCCTCGGACCCAAATCACTCCTTTTAGCAACAACAACCAATTAACTCTATCTGGTCAAGTTAGATCAAAATTCAGAAATGCAACTAACTAACATAGATTCGATTCTACTATGCAATCAACAAACAAATAACCAAAGAAGGAAAGAGACATGATGCATGCAAAATTTTTGCAAATAAATTGAAATAATTGAAAGCTTAAAGAGCTATCAAAATTATTTCAATATATTCCCAAGCATTCATATAGTCATAGTAATCATAGGGCCAAGAGCTCCCATTAGGATTGATGATAGTTTTTGGTGAGAATAGATTGTCTGCCCAATCTGTGAGAGTATGAATATGCATAATCTTCATTTTTGAAAAGGCATGTTCTCCATCTCTATCTTCATGAGTGATGATAGCACTTTTTGACTGAATCAGAATTGCTTCATAGTACTTGTGAGAAATATTGGGGGCTTTTGGAACAAAATGGCAATTTTTTCGATAGAGTTTTGAGAGAATTTGATCAATAATAAGGTTGGCATGGAGTTTATCATCAAGGAAGAAAAGAGCAAATTCAAAGGTCTTAATGTATTGAGATTTTTTGAAAGGATTAGAACGATAGGGTGCTTGAAGCATGGGAGAAGGGTTTAAGGCATTGAATTTATTGTTGGAAAGAATATTTATTGTATCAATGACTGGATTTTTTCCTTTTCCTCTTGGATGCATCTTTGCTCACCTTGTTTCTACCCTGTAAAAATTCACGAGATAGAAAATCGGGAAGAGAATTTGAAGAACCTTTTATATATTCAATGCCAAAATAAAAAATAGCAAGTAAAGCTTGCCATCGAGCAAAAATTTGTTTTGATGCAAGGTTTTTGACATCATTTTCCAAAACTTCTTTTGCAGATTTGCAATCAATTCTTAAGAGAAATCTTTGATTCAAAATATCACTTTGAAATTTGAGTATGCATGAGACTATGGCAAGGACTTCTTTCTTTATTGTAGAGTAATTTTGTTGAGTAGCATTCCAAGTGCCAGAATAAAATCTAATAATTTGTTCCTTTGATTGTGCATTTCTTTGAAGTAGGATTCCTCCAAATCCTATTTCAGACGCATCTGTTTGGATGATTTTAAATAAATCTGGATTGGAAATATTTAAGCATGGTAAAGATTTTACTTTTTGTTTTATTTTTTGTATTGCTTCTGTATGTTGAGGAGTCCATTGTTCTGCCGAATTTTTTAAACATTTTTGTAAAAGATTTCTTTCTTTAGAGAGGTTTTGATAAAAATCAGAGACATAATTTAAACACCCTAAAAATCTTTGTAATTGTTTTTTATCGGTGATTTCATCAGGGAAATTGTCAGCAAATTTGATTACTCTTTCAACAGGAGTTAACATTTTGTTTGATATTTTATAGCCAAGAAATTGTATTTCTGTTTGAAAAAGTTTTATTTTTCTTTGAGAAAGGACTAAGCCATTTTTCTTTATGATCCATTTGAAAGTCTTTAAATGTTTCCAGTGATCATCAATAGATTTAGAAAAGATTAAAATATCATGAATGTAAACAATTGAGAAATTTTTATAAGGGTGAAAGATTTCATTCATCATTTCTTGGAAGGCTGAAGGAGCATTTTTGAGCCCAAAAGGCATGACGTTCCATTCATAATGGCCAAAAGGGACAGTAAAGGCGGTTTTATAACGATCGTTTTCTTCGACCTGTATTTGCCAAAATCCTGATTTGAGATCAAATTTTGAAAATATAAAAGCTTCATATAAACGAGTAATAAGATCTTGTTTATTAGGAATTGGATATCTGATTGATTGAAGGACTTTATTTAATGGTTTATAATTGATGACGAGGCGAGGAGCCCCTCGTTCCTTTTCAGGAGCATTTTCAACATAAAAGGCTGCACAACTCCAAGGAGAATGTGATTTGCGGATTAATTTCTTTTGAAGTAAATCTTTAATTTCTTTATCACATAAGTCTAAGAGTCTAGGACTCATTTGAGATGGTCTTGCTTTAGTAGGAATATCTCTTTCATTAAAAGTAGAAATATATGGTAAGGATACTAAATGCTTTTTTCGATGCCAAAAGGCAGAAGGTATCTCAGAACAACATTCGTTTATTAGAGAGGTTTGAAAATTATTAATTTTCTTTTCAGATGCTTTGGACTTTAATTGATCCTCAATTCGACAGAGATAAATGTCATTTTTAAGATTTGCAATATATTTTTCTTTATTAGATATGAGTAGATTTATTTGATTGATTTTTCCAAGGGTTGAGAGTATAGGAACAGGTTGAAAATTAAGATTAGAAATTTTTTCAAAGGATTTTACTTCAAGAAATTGTTTTAGCGTAGTAGCATCAATGATGAATTTGTCTTGAGCATTTAATACATTTATTGAGGTAGTGGAAGGATGGAATTCATTAATTTCTTCTTGATCAGAGATGGTTTCTTCGAGATGAGTTTGTAAAACTGATGTTTTCGAGGTAGAGTCTTTTGAGAAAGATTTGTTTATAGAAGTTGAATATGAAGTAGCATTTAATGTATTAGTTGACTCTTTTGTATCTAGATTGAGAATAGGCTCCGGGAAAATAGTTAATAAAGAAGGAGTGGCATTGATTTCTTTATGCTTTATGGTTTCTAAAGGGGGGTGAACCGATTCAACTTTACCTTTCTCGGTTTCCCATGTTTGTGTGGATTTATTTATTGTCAGCATTACAGTTCCTTTTTTATTTATTTTTGACGAAAGCCAATCAAAGAAAGGGATATTTCGCCGTTCTTGATTCATTTGGTCATACCATAATTCTTTTACTTGAGATCGCTCAAATTTAGAGAATTTGGTAAAAACCCATTTTGTCTTTGGATGTTTTAATAAATCTTGTTGAAGGAATTGTTTATCAATTTTGAAATCATGTATTTCTTCATTAGATTCATGAATTAAGGAGATTGTATTGATTGAGGCATTAAAATCGGATTCAGTTAATTTCACTGATTGTATATCTTCATCTTTTGCGTCTGAATAAACAGGGAAAGCTATGCCTGTAGGATGTATTGGGGGTGATGTGGGAATAGATGTTTGATGAAAATTAGAAGAGGCTGATTTATAAGATCCAGCGTCTGAAGGGATTGATCTTTTTGTGGATGAAAAGTATGGTCTTGGTGTATTGGCAAAATTTATTGTTACTTTTCCAGATGGATGTTCTGTAATAGATTCAACATCTTCATTAATTAAAGGTGTGATTAATTGAGCTTCATCAAGTTCCCATTTTCCAGAAAGATGTACATCTTCCCAGGTGATGAGTTTGGGGGTAGTGACTTTATTTCGAAAATTTGTAAGGAATAAAGTGGTTACTCCTTTGATTTGTGAAGAATAGGCTATTTCAGGGACAATTGTATTCATTGCTTTATAATAAATTCTGTATACTATGGCAACATTTTGTGATTGAGGTTTCATATTGAACCCTTTTGTATGTATGCCTAAAGTGATGGCTTCATGAGCACCGGGATCACTGAGTGATACGGTGTAATTGGGAAAACAATTAAAAAAGGCAGGGCCGTCATGAAGGCTGGCTTCTACCATCCCTATTAGGGAATCTCTGAATGAATTATGTCTTCTATCTCGAACATAGGCGAGACAGGATGTATTCAAACCAAGTCTGGTTAATGGCTTTATTGCAACTTGAACAAGTGCTATATGCATGTATTTGTATTTTGGTTTATGGATTTCAGTTTTTTCTGCAGGAATGACCTGTAGATTTTCTTCATTTTGCTGTATTGAGAGGGTTTCTTCAACCGTCTTTATTACATAATTTGATTTTTGTATGAAAGATCCTTCTTTATAAATTTCTTTTAAAGAGACTTTAGGTATTGTCCAATCTTGGATTGATTTTTCTAAATCATCAAAAATTATTTCTTCAAGATTTTTAATTGAAATTTTATTTATTATTGGCATGATGGATGATGATGCAGAAGAAGAATTAGAAGCTGTATTAGAAGATGAATTTCTTCCGAATGATCTAAAAATTCCAGACATCATTAATTAATTATAATCACTAATCAGAATGATTGGTGGCCTGTCAACGGTTTACGCCACAAAGCCCTAAACGCTCTCCTGGCTAACGGGCAACAAAGGCGACGCGACAAGGGGGCCTCGGACCCAAATCACTCCTTTTAGCAACAACAACCAATTAACTCTATCTGGTCAAGTTAGATCAAAATTCAGAAATGCAACTAACTAACATAGATTCGATTCTACTATGCAATCAACAAACAAATAACCAAAGAAGGAAAGAGACATGATGCATGCAAAATTTTTGCAAATAAATTGAAATAATTGAAAGCTTAAAGAGCTATCAAAATTATTTCAATATATTCCCAAGCATTCATATAGTCATAGTAATCATAGGGCCAAGAGCTCCCATTAGGATTGATGATAGTTTTTGGTGAGAATAGATTGTCTGCCCAATCTGTGAGAGTATGAATATGCATAATCTTCATTTTTGAAAAGGCATGTTCTCCATCTCTATCATCATGAGTGATGATAGCACTTTTTGACTGAATCAGAATTGCTTCATAGTACTTGTGAGAAATATTGGGGGCTTTTGGAACAAAATGGCAATTTTTTCGATAGAGTTTTGAGAGAATTTGATCAATAATAAGGTTGGCATGGAGTTTATCATCAAGGAAGAAAAGAGCAAATTCAAAGGTCTTAATGTATTGAGATTTTTTGAAAGGATTAGAACGATAGGGTGCTTGAAGCATGGGAGAAGGGTTTAAGGCATTGAATTTATTGTTGGAAAGAATATTTATTGTATCAATGACTGGATTTTTTCCTTTTCCTCTTGGATGCATCTTTGCTCACCTTGTTTCTACCCTGTAAAAATTCACGAGATAGAAAATCGGGAAGAGAATTTGAAGAACCTTTTATATATTCAATGCCAAAATAAAAAATAGCAAGTAAAGCTTGCCATCGAGCAAAAATTTGTTTTGATGAAAGGTTTTTGACATCATTTTCCAAAACTTCTTTTGCAGATTTGCAATCAATTCTTAAGAGAAATCTTTGATTCAAAATATCACTTTGAAATTTGAGTATGCATGAGACTATGGCAAGGACTTCTTTCTTTATTGTAGAGTAATTTTGTTGAGTAGCATTCCAAGTGCCAGAATAAAATCTAATAATTTGTTCCTTTGATTGTGCATTTCTTTGAAGTAGGATTCCTCCAAATCCTATTTCAGACGCATCTGTTTGGATGATTTTAAATAAATCTGGATTGGAAATATTTAAGCATGGTAAAGATTTTACTTTTTGTTTTATTTTTTGTATTGCTTCTGTATGTTGAGGAGTCCATTGTTCTGCCGAATTTTTTAAACATTTTTGTAAAAGATTTCTTTCTTTAGAGAGGTTTTGATAAAAATCAGAGACATAATTTAAACACCCTAAAAATCTTTGTAATTGTTTTTTATCGGTGATTTCATCAGGGAAATTGTCAGCAAATTTGATTACTCTTTCAACAGGAGTTAACATTTTGTTTGATATTTTATAGCCAAGAAATTGTATTTCTGTTTGAAAAAGTTTTATTTTTCTTTGAGAAAGGACTAAGCCATTTTTCTTTATGATCCATTTGAAAGTCTTTAAATGTTTCCAGTGATCATCAATAGATTTAGAAAAGATTAAAATATCATGAATGTAAACAATTGAGAAATTTTTATAAGGGTGAAAGATTTCATTCATCATTTCTTGGAAGGCTGAAGGAGCATTTTTGAGCCCAAAAGGCATGACGTTCCATTCATAATGGCCAAAAGGGACAGTAAAGGCGGTTTTATAACGATCGTTTTCTTCGACCTGTATTTGCCAAAATCCTGATTTGAGATCAAATTTTGAAAATATAAAAGCTTCATATAAACGAGTAATAAGATCTTGTTTATTAGGAATTGGATATCTGATTGATTGAAGGACTTTATTTAATGGTTTATAATTGATGACGAGGCGAGGAGCCCCTCGTTCCTTTTCAGGAGCATTTTCAACATAAAAGGCTGCACAACTCCAAGGAGAATGTGATTTGCGGATTAATTTCTTTTGAAGTAAATCTTTAATTTCTTTATCACATAAGTCTAAGAGTCTAGGACTCATTTGAGATGGTCTTGCTTTAGTAGGAATATCTCTTTCATTAAAAGTAGAAATATATGGTAAGGATACTAAATGCTTTTTTCGATGCCAAAAGGCAGAAGGTATCTCAGAACAACATTCGTTTATTAGAGAGGTTTGAAAATTATTAATTTTCTTTTCAGATGCTTTGGACTTTAATTGATCCTCAATTCGACAGAGATAAATGTCATTTTTAAGATTTGCAATATATTTTTCTTTATTAGATATGAGTAGATTTATTTGATTGATTTTTCCAAGGGTTGAGAGTATAGGAACAGGTTGAAAATTAAGATTAGAAATTTTTTCAAAGGATTTTACTTCAAGAAATTGTTTTAGCGTAGTAGCATCAATGATGAATTTGTCTTGAGCATTTAATACATTTATTGAGGTAGTGGAAGGATGGAATTCATTAATTTCTTCTTGATCAGAGATGGTTTCTTCGAGATGAGTTTGTAAAACTGATGTTTTCGAGGTAGAGTCTTTTGAGAAAGATTTGTTTATAGAAGTTGAATATGAAGTAGCATTTAATGTATTAGTTGACTCTTTTGTATCTAGATTGAGAATAGGCTCCGGGAAAATAGTTAATAAAGAAGGAGTGGCATTGATTTCTTTATGCTTTATGGTTTCTAAAGGGGGGTGAACCGATTCAACCTTACCTTTCTCGGTTTCCCATGTTTGTGTGGATTTATTTATTGTCAGCATTACAGTTCCTTTTTTATTTATTTTTGACGAAAGCCAATCAAAGAAAGGGATATTTCGCCGTTCTTGATTCATTTGGTCATACCATAATTCTTTTACTTGAGATCGCTCAAATTTAGAGAATTTGGTAAAAAACCATTTTGTCTTTGGATGTTTTAATAAATCTTGTTGAAGGAATTGTTTATCAATTTTGAAATCATGTATTTCTTCATTAGATTCATGAATTAAGGAGATTGTATTGATTGAGGCATTAAAATCGGATTCAGTTAATTTCACTGATTGTATATCTTCATCTTTTGCGTCTGAATAAACAGGGAAAGCTATGCCTGTAGGATGTATTGGGGGTGATGTGGGAATAGATGTTTGATGAAAATTAGAAGAGGCTGATTTATAAGATCCAGCGTCTGAAGGGATTGATCTTTTTGTGGATGAAAAGTATGGTCTTGGTGTATTGGCAAAATTTATTGTTACTTTTCCAGATGGATGTTCTGTAATAGATTCAACATCTTCATTAATTAAAGGTGTGATTAATTGAGCTTCATCAAGTTCCCATTTTCCAGAAAGATGTACATCTTCCCAGGTGATGAGTTTGGGGGTAGTGACTTTATTTCGAAAATTTGTAAGGAATAAAGTGGTTACTCCTTTGATTTGTGAAGAATAGGCTATTTCAGGGACAATTGTATTCATTGCTTTATAATAAATTCTGTATACTATGGCAACATTTTGTGATTGAGGTTTCATATTGAACCCTTTTGTATGTATGCCTAAAGTGATGGCTTCATGAGCACCGGGATCACTGAGTGATACGGTGTAATTGGGAAAACAATTAAAAAAGGCAGGGCCGTCATGAAGGCTGGCTTCTACCATCCCTATTAGGGAATCTCTGAATGAATTATGTCTTCTATCTCGAACATAGGCGAGACAGGATGTATTCAAACCAAGTCTGGTTAATGGCTTTATTGCAACTTGAACAAGTGCTATATGCATGTATTTGTATTTTGGTTTATGGATTTCAGTTTTTTCTGCAGGAATGACCTGTAGATTTTCTTCATTTTGCTGTATTGAGAGGGTTTCTTCAACCGTCTTTATTACATAATTTGATTTTTGTATGAAAGATCCTTCTTTATAAATTTCTTTTAAAGAGACTTTAGGTATTGTCCAATCTTGGATTGATTTTTCTAAATCATCAAAAATTATTTCTTCAAGATTTTTAATTGAAATTTTATTTATTATTGGCATGATGGATGATGATGCAGAAGAAGAATTAGAAGCTGTATTAGAAGATGAATTTCTTCCGAATGATCTAAAAATTCCAGACATCATTAATTAATTATAATCACTAATCAGAATGATTGGTGGCCTGTCAACGGTTTACGCCACAAAGCCCTAAACGCTCTCCTGGCTAACGGGCAACAAAGGCGACGCGACAAGGGGGCCTCGGACCCAAATCACTCCTTTTAGCAACAACAACCAATTAACTCTATCTGGTCAAGTTAGATCAAAATTCAGAAATGCAACTAACTAACATAGATTCGATTCTACTATGCAATCAACAAACAAATAACCAAAGAAGGAAAGAGACATGATGCATGCAAAATTTTTGCAAATAAATTGAAATAATTGAAAGCTTAAAGAGCTATCAAAATTATTTCAATATATTCCCAAGCATTCATATAGTCATAGTAATCATAGGGCCAAGAGCTCCCATTAGGATTGATGATAGTTTTTGGTGAGAATAGATTGTCTGCCCAATCTGTGAGAGTATGAATATGCATAATCTTCATTTTTGAAAAGGCATGTTCTCCATCTCTATCATCATGAGTGATGATAGCACTTTTTGACTGAATCAGAATTGCTTCATAGTACTTGTGAGAAATATTGGGGGCTTTTGGAACAAAATGGCAATTTTTTCGATAGAGTTTTGAGAGAATTTGATCAATAATAAGGTTGGCATGGAGTTTATCATCAAGGAAGAAAAGAGCAAATTCAAAGGTCTTAATGTATTGAGATTTTTTGAAAGGATTAGAACGATAGGGTGCTTGAAGCATGGGAGAAGGGTTTAAGGCATTGAATTTATTGTTGGAAAGAATATTTATTGTATCAATGACTGGATTTTTTCCTTTTCCTCTTGGATGCATCTTTGCTCACCTTGTTTCTACCCTGTAAAAATTCACGAGATAGAAAATCGGGAAGAGAATTTGAAGAACCTTTTATATATTCAATGCCAAAATAAAAAATAGCAAGTAAAGCTTGCCATCGAGCAAAAATTTGTTTTGATGCAAGGTTTTTGACATCATTTTCCAAAACTTCTTTTGCAGATTTGCAATCAATTCTTAAGAGAAATCTTTGATTCAAAATATCACTTTGAAATTTGAGTATGCATGAGACTATGGCAAGGACTTCTTTCTTTATTGTAGAGTAATTTTGTTGAGTAGCATTCCAAGTGCCAGAATAAAATCTAATAATTTGTTCCTTTGATTGTGCATTTCTTTGAAGTAGGATTCCTCCAAATCCTATTTCAGACGCATCTGTTTGGATGATTTTAAATAAATCTGGATTGGAAATATTTAAGCATGGTAAAGATTTTACTTTTTGTTTTATTTTTTGTATTGCTTCTGTATGTTGAGGAGTCCATTGTTCTGCCGAATTTTTTAAACATTTTTGTAAAAGATTTCTTTCTTTAGAGAGGTTTTGATAAAAATCAGAGACATAATTTAAACACCCTAAAAATCTTTGTAATTGTTTTTTATCGGTGATTTCATCAGGGAAATTGTCAGCAAATTTGATTACTCTTTCAACAGGAGTTAACATTTTGTTTGATATTTTATAGCCAAGAAATTGTATTTCTGTTTGAAAAAGTTTTATTTTTCTTTGAGAAAGGACTAAGCCATTTTTCTTTATGATCCATTTGAAAGTCTTTAAATGTTTCCAGTGATCATCAATAGATTTAGAAAAGATTAAAATATCATGAATGTAAACAATTGAGAAATTTTTATAAGGGTGAAAGATTTCATTCATCATTTCTTGGAAGGCTGAAGGAGCATTTTTGAGCCCAAAAGGCATGACGTTCCATTCATAATGGCCAAAAGGGACAGTAAAGGCGGTTTTATAACGATCGTTTTCTTCGACCTGTATTTGCCAAAATCCTGATTTGAGATCAAATTTTGAAAATATAAAAGCTTCATATAAACGAGTAATAAGATCTTGTTTATTAGGAATTGGATATCTGATTGATTGAAGGACTTTATTTAATGGTTTATAATTGATGACGAGGCGAGGAGCCCCTCGTTCCTTTTCAGGAGCATTTTCAACATAAAAGGCTGCACAACTCCAAGGAGAATGTGATTTGCGGATTAATTTCTTTTGAAGTAAATCTTTAATTTCTTTATCACATAAGTCTAAGAGTCTAGGACTCATTTGAGATGGTCTTGCTTTAGTAGGAATATCTCTTTCATTAAAAGTAGAAATATATGGTAAGGATACTAAATGCTTTTTTCGATGCCAAAAGGCAGAAGGTATCTCAGAACAACATTCGTTTATTAGAGAGGTTTGAAAATTATTAATTTTCTTTTCAGATGCTTTGGACTTTAATTGATCCTCAATTCGACAGAGATAAATGTCATTTTTAAGATTTGCAATATATTTTTCTTTATTAGATATGAGTAGATTTATTTGATTGATTTTTCCAAGGGTTGAGAGTATAGGAACGGGTTGAAAATTAAGATTAGAAATTTTTTCAAAGGATTTTACTTCAAGAAATTGTTTTAGCGTAGTAGCATCAATGATGAATTTGTCTTGAGCATTTAATACATTTATTGAGGTAGTGGAAGGATGGAATTCATTAATTTCTTCTTGATCAGAGATGGTTTCTTCGAGATGAGTTTGTAAAACTGATGTTTTCGAGGTAGAGTCTTTTGAGAAAGATTTGTTTATAGAAGTTGAATATGAAGTAGCATTTAATGTATTAGTTGACTCTTTTGTATCTAGATTGAGAATAGGCTCCGGGAAAATAGTTAATAAAGAAGGAGTGGCATTGATTTCTTTATGCTTTATGGTTTCTAAAGGGGGGTGAACCGATTCAACTTTACCTTTCTCGGTTTCCCATGTTTGTGTGGATTTATTTATTGTCAGCATTACAGTTCCTTTTTTATTTATTTTTGACGAAAGCCAATCAAAGAAAGGGATATTTCGCCGTTCTTGATTCATTTGGTCATACCATAATTCTTTTACTTGAGATCGCTCAAATTTAGAGAATTTGGTAAAAAACCATTTTGTCTTTGGATGTTTTAATAAATCTTGTTGAAGGAATTGTTTATCAATTTTGAAATCATGTATTTCTTCATTAGATTCATGAATTAAGGAGATTGTATTGATTGAGGCATTAAAATCGGATTCAGTTAATTTCACTGATTGTATATCTTCATCTTTTGCGTCTGAATAAACAGGGAAAGCTATGCCTGTAGGATGTATTGGGGGTGATGTGGGAATAGATGTTTGATGAAAATTAGAAGAGGCTGATTTATAAGATCCAGCGTCTGAAGGGATTGATCTTTTTGTGGATGAAAAGTATGGTCTTGGTGTATTGGCAAAATTTATTGTTACTTTTCCAGATGGATGTTCTGTAATAGATTCAACATCTTCATTAATTAAAGGTGTGATTAATTGAGCTTCATCAAGTTCCCATTTTCCAGAAAGATGTACATCTTCCCAGGTGATGAGTTTGGGGGTAGTGACTTTATTTCGAAAATTTGTAAGGAATAAAGTGGTTACTCCTTTGATTTGTGAAGAATAGGCTATTTCAGGGACAATTGTATTCATTGCTTTATAATAAATTCTGTATACTATGGCAACATTTTGTGATTGAGGTTTCATATTGAACCCTTTTGTATGTATGCCTAAAGTGATGGCTTCATGAGCACCGGGATCACTGAGTGATACGGTGTAATTGGGAAAACAATTAAAAAAGGCAGGGCCGTCATGAAGGCTGGCTTCTACCATCCCTATTAGGGAATCTCTGAATGAATTATGTCTTCTATCTCGAACATAGGCGAGACAGGATGTATTCAAACCAAGTCTGGTTAATGGCTTTATTGCAACTTGAACAAGTGCTATATGCATGTATTTGTATTTTGGTTTATGGATTTCAGTTTTTTCTGCAGGAATGACCTGTAGATTTTCTTCATTTTGCTGTATTGAGAGGGTTTCTTCAACCGTCTTTATTACATAATTTGATTTTTGTATGAAAGATCCTTCTTTATAAATTTCTTTTAAAGAGACTTTAGGTATTGTCCAATCTTGGATTGATTTTTCTAAATCATCAAAAATTATTTCTTCAAGATTTTTAATTGAAATTTTATTTATTATTGGCATGATGGATGATGATGCAGAAGAAGAATTAGAAGCTGTATTAGAAGATGAATTTCTTCCGAATGATCTAAAAATTCCAGACATCATTAATTAATTATAATCACTAATCAGAATGATTGGTGGCCTGTCAACGGTTTACGCCACAAAGCCCTAAACGCTCTCCTGGCTAACGGGCAACAAAGGCGACGCGACAAGGGGGCCTCGGACCCAAATCACTCCTTTTAGCAACAACAACCAATTAACTCTATCTGGTCAAGTTAGATCAAAATTCAGAAATGCAACTAACTAACATAGATTCGATTCTACTATGCAATCAACAAACAAATAACCAAAGAAGGAAAGAGACATGATGCATGCAAAATTTTTGCAAATAAATTGAAATAATTGAAAGCTTAAAGAGCTATCAAAATTATTTCAATATATTCCCAAGCATTCATATAGTCATAGTAATCATAGGGCCAAGAGCTCCCATTAGGATTGATGATAGTTTTTGGTGAGAATAGATTGTCTGCCCAATCTGTGAGAGTATGAATATGCATAATCTTCATTTTTGAAAAGGCATGTTCTCCATCTCTATCTTCATGAGTGATGATAGCACTTTTTGACTGAATCAGAATTGCTTCATAGTACTTGTGAGAAATATTGGGGGCTTTTGGAACAAAATGGCAATTTTTTCGATAGAGTTTTGAGAGAATTTGATCAATAATAAGGTTGGCATGGAGTTTATCATCAAGGAAGAAAAGAGCAAATTCAAAGGTCTTAATGTATTGAGATTTTTTGAAAGGATTAGAACGATAGGGTGCTTGAAGCATGGGAGAAGGGTTTAAGGCATTGAATTTATTGTTGGAAAGAATATTTATTGTATCAATGACTGGATTTTTTCCTTTTCCTCTTGGATGCATCTTTGCTCACCTTGTTTCTACCCTGTAAAAATTCACGAGATAGAAAATCGGGAAGAGAATTTGAAGAACCTTTTATATATTCAATGCCAAAATAAAAAATAGCAAGTAAAGCTTGCCATCGAGCAAAAATTTGTTTTGATGCAAGGTTTTTGACATCATTTTCCAAAACTTCTTTTGCAGATTTGCAATCAATTCTTAAGAGAAATCTTTGATTCAAAATATCACTTTGAAATTTGAGTATGCATGAGACTATGGCAAGGACTTCTTTCTTTATTGTAGAGTAATTTTGTTGAGTAGCATTCCAAGTGCCAGAATAAAATCTAATAATTTGTTCCTTTGATTGTGCATTTCTTTGAAGTAGGATTCCTCCAAATCCTATTTCAGACGCATCTGTTTGGATGATTTTAAATAAATCTGGATTGGAAATATTTAAGCATGGTAAAGATTTTACTTTTTGTTTTATTTTTTGTATTGCTTCTGTATGTTGAGGAGTCCATTGTTCTGCCGAATTTTTTAAACATTTTTGTAAAAGATTTCTTTCTTTAGAGAGGTTTTGATAAAAATCAGAGACATAATTTAAACACCCTAAAAATCTTTGTAATTGTTTTTTATCGGTGATTTCATCAGGGAAATTGTCAGCAAATTTGATTACTCTTTCAACAGGAGTTAACATTTTGTTTGATATTTTATAGCCAAGAAATTGTATTTCTGTTTGAAAAAGTTTTATTTTTCTTTGAGAAAGGACTAAGCCATTTTTCTTTATGATCCATTTGAAAGTCTTTAAATGTTTCCAGTGATCATCAATAGATTTAGAAAAGATTAAAATATCATGAATGTAAACAATTGAGAAATTTTTATAAGGGTGAAAGATTTCATTCATCATTTCTTGGAAGGCTGAAGGAGCATTTTTGAGCCCAAAAGGCATGACGTTCCATTCATAATGGCCAAAAGGGACAGTAAAGGCGGTTTTATAACGATCGTTTTCTTCGACCTGTATTTGCCAAAATCCTGATTTGAGATCAAATTTTGAAAATATAAAAGCTTCATATAAACGAGTAATAAGATCTTGTTTATTAGGAATTGGATATCTGATTGATTGAAGGACTTTATTTAATGGTTTATAATTGATGACGAGGCGAGGAGCCCCTCGTTCCTTTTCAGGAGCATTTTCAACATAAAAGGCTGCACAACTCCAAGGAGAATGTGATTTGCGGATTAATTTCTTTTGAAGTAAATCTTTAATTTCTTTATCACATAAGTCTAAGAGTCTAGGACTCATTTGAGATGGTCTTGCTTTAGTAGGAATATCTCTTTCATTAAAAGTAGAAATATATGGTAAGGATACTAAATGCTTTTTTCGATGCCAAAAGGCAGAAGGTATCTCAGAACAACATTCGTTTATTAGAGAGGTTTGAAAATTATTAATTTTCTTTTCAGATGCTTTGGACTTTAATTGATCCTCAATTCGACAGAGATAAATGTCATTTTTAAGATTTGCAATATATTTTTCTTTATTAGATATGAGTAGATTTATTTGATTGATTTTTCCAAGGGTTGAGAGTATAGGAACGGGTTGAAAATTAAGATTAGAAATTTTTTCAAAGGATTTTACTTCAAGAAATTGTTTTAGCGTAGTAGCATCAATGATGAATTTGTCTTGAGCATTTAATACATTTATTGAGGTAGTGGAAGGATGGAATTCATTAATTTCTTCTTGATCAGAGATGGTTTCTTCGAGATGAGTTTGTAAAACTGATGTTTTCGAGGTAGAGTCTTTTGAGAAAGATTTGTTTATAGAAGTTGAATATGAAGTAGCATTTAATGTATTAGTTGACTCTTTTGTATCTAGATTGAGAATAGGCTCCGGGAAAATAGTTAATAAAGAAGGAGTGGCATTGATTTCTTTATGCTTTATGGTTTCTAAAGGGGGGTGAACCGATTCAACTTTACCTTTCTCGGTTTCCCATGTTTGTGTGGATTTATTTATTGTCAGCATTACAGTTCCTTTTTTATTTATTTTTGACGAAAGCCAATCAAAGAAAGGGATATTTCGCCGTTCTTGATTCATTTGGTCATACCATAATTCTTTTACTTGAGATCGCTCAAATTTAGAGAATTTGGTAAAAAACCATTTTGTCTTTGGATGTTTTAATAAATCTTGTTGAAGGAATTGTTTATCAATTTTGAAATCATGTATTTCTTCATTAGATTCATGAATTAAGGAGATTGTATTGATTGAGGCATTAAAATCGGATTCAGTTAATTTCACTGATTGTATATCTTCATCTTTTGCGTCTGAATAAACAGGGAAAGCTATGCCTGTAGGATGTATTGGGGGTGATGTGGGAATAGATGTTTGATGAAAATTAGAAGAGGCTGATTTATAAGATCCAGCGTCTGAAGGGATTGATCTTTTTGTGGATGAAAAGTATGGTCTTGGTGTATTGGCAAAATTTATTGTTACTTTTCCAGATGGATGTTCTGTAATAGATTCAACATCTTCATTAATTAAAGGTGTGATTAATTGAGCTTCATCAAGTTCCCATTTTCCAGAAAGATGTACATCTTCCCAGGTGATGAGTTTGGGGGTAGTGACTTTATTTCGAAAATTTGTAAGGAATAAAGTGGTTACTCCTTTGATTTGTGAAGAATAGGCTATTTCAGGGACAATTGTATTCATTGCTTTATAATAAATTCTGTATACTATGGCAACATTTTGTGATTGAGGTTTCATATTGAACCCTTTTGTATGTATGCCTAAAGTGATGGCTTCATGAGCACCGGGATCACTGAGTGATACGGTGTAATTGGGAAAACAATTAAAAAAGGCAGGGCCGTCATGAAGGCTGGCTTCTACCATCCCTATTAGGGAATCTCTGAATGAATTATGTCTTCTATCTCGAACATAGGCGAGACAGGATGTATTCAAACCAAGTCTGGTTAATGGCTTTATTGCAACTTGAACAAGTGCTATATGCATGTATTTGTATTTTGGTTTATGGATTTCAGTTTTTTCTGCAGGAATGACCTGTAGATTTTCTTCATTTTGCTGTATTGAGAGGGTTTCTTCAACCGTCTTTATTACATAATTTGATTTTTGTATGAAAGATCCTTCTTTATAAATTTCTTTTAAAGAGACTTTAGGTATTGTCCAATCTTGGATTGATTTTTCTAAATCATCAAAAATTATTTCTTCAAGATTTTTAATTGAAATTTTATTTATTATTGGCATGATGGATGATGATGCAGAAGAAGAATTAGAAGCTGTATTAGAAGATGAATTTCTTCCGAATGATCTAAAAATTCCAGACATCATTAATTAATTATAATCACTAATCAGAATGATTGGTGGCCTGTCAACGGTTTACGCCACAAAGCCCTAAACGCTCTCCTGGCTAACGGGCAACAAAGGCGACGCGACAAGGGGGCCTCGGACCCAAATCACTCCTTTTAGCAACAACAACCAATTAACTCTATCTGGTCAAGTTAGATCAAAATTCAGAAATGCAACTAACTAACATAGATTCGATTCTACTATGCAATCAACAAACAAATAACCAAAGAAGGAAAGAGACATGATGCATGCAAAATTTTTGCAAATAAATTGAAATAATTGAAAGCTTAAAGAGCTATCAAAATTATTTCAATATATTCCCAAGCATTCATATAGTCATAGTAATCATAGGGCCAAGAGCTCCCATTAGGATTGATGATAGTTTTTGGTGAGAATAGATTGTCTGCCCAATCTGTGAGAGTATGAATATGCATAATCTTCATTTTTGAAAAGGCATGTTCTCCATCTCTATCTTCATGAGTGATGATAGCACTTTTTGACTGAATCAGAATTGCTTCATAGTACTTGTGAGAAATATTGGGGGCTTTTGGAACAAAATGGCAATTTTTTCGATAGAGTTTTGAGAGAATTTGATCAATAATAAGGTTGGCATGGAGTTTATCATCAAGGAAGAAAAGAGCAAATTCAAAGGTCTTAATGTATTGAGATTTTTTGAAAGGATTAGAACGATAGGGTGCTTGAAGCATGGGAGAAGGGTTTAAGGCATTGAATTTATTGTTGGAAAGAATATTTATTGTATCAATGACTGGATTTTTTCCTTTTCCTCTTGGATGCATCTTTGCTCACCTTGTTTCTACCCTGTAAAAATTCACGAGATAGAAAATCGGGAAGAGAATTTGAAGAACCTTTTATATATTCAATGCCAAAATAAAAAATAGCAAGTAAAGCTTGCCATCGAGCAAAAATTTGTTTTGATGCAAGGTTTTTGACATCATTTTCCAAAACTTCTTTTGCAGATTTGCAATCAATTCTTAAGAGAAATCTTTGATTCAAAATATCACTTTGAAATTTGAGTATGCATGAGACTATGGCAAGGACTTCTTTCTTTATTGTAGAGTAATTTTGTTGAGTAGCATTCCAAGTGCCAGAATAAAATCTAATAATTTGTTCCTTTGATTGTGCATTTCTTTGAAGTAGGATTCCTCCAAATCCTATTTCAGACGCATCTGTTTGGATGATTTTAAATAAATCTGGATTGGAAATATTTAAGCATGGTAAAGATTTTACTTTTTGTTTTATTTTTTGTATTGCTTCTGTATGTTGAGGAGTCCATTGTTCTGCCGAATTTTTTAAACATTTTTGTAAAAGATTTCTTTCTTTAGAGAGGTTTTGATAAAAATCAGAGACATAATTTAAACACCCTAAAAATCTTTGTAATTGTTTTTTATCGGTGATTTCATCAGGGAAATTGTCAGCAAATTTGATTACTCTTTCAACAGGAGTTAACATTTTGTTTGATATTTTATAGCCAAGAAATTGTATTTCTGTTTGAAAAAGTTTTATTTTTCTTTGAGAAAGGACTAAGCCATTTTTCTTTATGATCCATTTGAAAGTCTTTAAATGTTTCCAGTGATCATCAATAGATTTAGAAAAGATTAAAATATCATGAATGTAAACAATTGAGAAATTTTTATAAGGGTGAAAGATTTCATTCATCATTTCTTGGAAGGCTGAAGGAGCATTTTTGAGCCCAAAAGGCATGACGTTCCATTCATAATGGCCAAAAGGGACAGTAAAGGCGGTTTTATAACGATCGTTTTCTTCGACCTGTATTTGCCAAAATCCTGATTTGAGATCAAATTTTGAAAATATAAAAGCTTCATATAAACGAGTAATAAGATCTTGTTTATTAGGAATTGGATATCTGATTGATTGAAGGACTTTATTTAATGGTTTATAATTGATGACGAGGCGAGGAGCCCCTCGTTCCTTTTCAGGAGCATTTTCAACATAAAAGGCTGCACAACTCCAAGGAGAATGTGATTTGCGGATTAATTTCTTTTGAAGTAAATCTTTAATTTCTTTATCACATAAGTCTAAGAGTCTAGGACTCATTTGAGATGGTCTTGCTTTAGTAGGAATATCTCTTTCATTAAAAGTAGAAATATATGGTAAGGATACTAAATGCTTTTTTCGATGCCAAAAGGCAGAAGGTATCTCAGAACAACATTCGTTTATTAGAGAGGTTTGAAAATTATTAATTTTCTTTTCAGATGCTTTGGACTTTAATTGATCCTCAATTCGACAGAGATAAATGTCATTTTTAAGATTTGCAATATATTTTTCTTTATTAGATATGAGTAGATTTATTTGATTGATTTTTCCAAGGGTTGAGAGTATAGGAACGGGTTGAAAATTAAGATTAGAAATTTTTTCAAAGGATTTTACTTCAAGAAATTGTTTTAGCGTAGTAGCATCAATGATGAATTTGTCTTGAGCATTTAATACATTTATTGAGGTAGTGGAAGGATGGAATTCATTAATTTCTTCTTGATCAGAGATGGTTTCTTCGAGATGAGTTTGTAAAACTGATGTTTTCGAGGTAGAGTCTTTTGAGAAAGATTTGTTTATAGAAGTTGAATATGAAGTAGCATTTAATGTATTAGTTGACTCTTTTGTATCTAGATTGAGAATAGGCTCCGGGAAAATAGTTAATAAAGAAGGAGTGGCATTGATTTCTTTATGCTTTATGGTTTCTAAAGGGGGGTGAACCGATTCAACTTTACCTTTCTCGGTTTCCCATGTTTGTGTGGATTTATTTATTGTCAGCATTACAGTTCCTTTTTTATTTATTTTTGACGAAAGCCAATCAAAGAAAGGGATATTTCGCCGTTCTTGATTCATTTGGTCATACCATAATTCTTTTACTTGAGATCGCTCAAATTTAGAGAATTTGGTAAAAAACCATTTTGTCTTTGGATGTTTTAATAAATCTTGTTGAAGGAATTGTTTATCAATTTTGAAATCATGTATTTCTTCATTAGATTCATGAATTAAGGAGATTGTATTGATTGAGGCATTAAAATCGGATTCAGTTAATTTCACTGATTGTATATCTTCATCTTTTGCGTCTGAATAAACAGGGAAAGCTATGCCTGTAGGATGTATTGGGGGTGATGTGGGAATAGATGTTTGATGAAAATTAGAAGAGGCTGATTTATAAGATCCAGCGTCTGAAGGGATTGATCTTTTTGTGGATGAAAAGTATGGTCTTGGTGTATTGGCAAAATTTATTGTTACTTTTCCAGATGGATGTTCTGTAATAGATTCAACATCTTCATTAATTAAAGGTGTGATTAATTGAGCTTCATCAAGTTCCCATTTTCCAGAAAGATGTACATCTTCCCAGGTGATGAGTTTGGGGGTAGTGACTTTATTTCGAAAATTTGTAAGGAATAAAGTGGTTACTCCTTTGATTTGTGAAGAATAGGCTATTTCAGGGACAATTGTATTCATTGCTTTATAATAAATTCTGTATACTATGGCAACATTTTGTGATTGAGGTTTCATATTGAACCCTTTTGTATGTATGCCTAAAGTGATGGCTTCATGAGCACCGGGATCACTGAGTGATACGGTGTAATTGGGAAAACAATTAAAAAAGGCAGGGCCGTCATGAAGGCTGGCTTCTACCATCCCTATTAGGGAATCTCTGAATGAATTATGTCTTCTATCTCGAACATAGGCGAGACAGGATGTATTCAAACCAAGTCTGGTTAATGGCTTTATTGCAACTTGAACAAGTGCTATATGCATGTATTTGTATTTTGGTTTATGGATTTCAGTTTTTTCTGCAGGAATGACCTGTAGATTTTCTTCATTTTGCTGTATTGAGAGGGTTTCTTCAACCGTCTTTATTACATAATTTGATTTTTGTATGAAAGATCCTTCTTTATAAATTTCTTTTAAAGAGACTTTAGGTATTGTCCAATCTTGGATTGATTTTTCTAAATCATCAAAAATTATTTCTTCAAGATTTTTAATTGAAATTTTATTTATTATTGGCATGATGGATGATGATGCAGAAGAAGAATTAGAAGCTGTATTAGAAGATGAATTTCTTCCGAATGATCTAAAAATTCCAGACATCATTAATTAATTATAATCACTAATCAGAATGATTGGTGGCCTGTCAACGGTTTACGCCACAAAGCCCTAAACGCTCTCCTGGCTAACGGGCAACAAAGGCGACGCGACAAGGGGGCCTCGGACCCAAATCACTCCTTTTAGCAACAACAACCAATTAACTCTATCTGGTCAAGTTAGATCAAAATTCAGAAATGCAACTAACTAACATAGATTCGATTCTACTATGCAATCAACAAACAAATAACCAAAGAAGGAAAGAGACATGATGCATGCAAAATTTTTGCAAATAAATTGAAATAATTGAAAGCTTAAAGAGCTATCAAAATTATTTCAATATATTCCCAAGCATTCATATAGTCATAGTAATCATAGGGCCAAGAGCTCCCATTAGGATTGATGATAGTTTTTGGTGAGAATAGATTGTCTGCCCAATCTGTGAGAGTATGAATATGCATAATCTTCATTTTTGAAAAGGCATGTTCTCCATCTCTATCTTCATGAGTGATGATAGCACTTTTTGACTGAATCAGAATTGCTTCATAGTACTTGTGAGAAATATTGGGGGCTTTTGGAACAAAATGGCAATTTTTTCGATAGAGTTTTGAGAGAATTTGATCAATAATAAGGTTGGCATGGAGTTTATCATCAAGGAAGAAAAGAGCAAATTCAAAGGTCTTAATGTATTGAGATTTTTTGAAAGGATTAGAACGATAGGGTGCTTGAAGCATGGGAGAAGGGTTTAAGGCATTGAATTTATTGTTGGAAAGAATATTTATTGTATCAATGACTGGATTTTTTTCCTTTTCCTCTTGGATGCATCTTTGCTCACCTTGTTTCTACCCTGTAAAAATTCACGAGATAGAAAATCGGGAAGAGAATTTGAAGAACCTTTTATATATTCAATGCCAAAATAAAAAATAGCAAGTAAAGCTTGCCATCGAGCAAAAATTTGTTTTGATGCAAGGTTTTTGTCATCATTTTCCAAAACTTCTTTTGCAGATTTGCAATCAATTCTTAAGAGAAATCTTTGATTCAAAATATCACTTTGAAATTTGAGTATGCATGAGACTATGGCAAGGACTTCTTTCTTTATTGTAGAGTAATTTTGTTGAGTAGCATTCCAAGTGCCAGAATAAAATCTAATAATTTGTTCCTTTGATTGTGCATTTCTTTGAAGTAGGATTCCTCCAAATCCTATTTCAGACGCATCTGTTTGGATGATTTTAAATAAATCTGGATTGGAAATATTTAAGCATGGTAAAGATTTTACTTTTTGTTTTATTTTTTGTATTGCTTCTGTATGTTGAGGAGTCCATTGTTCTGCCGAATTTTTTAAACATTTTTGTAAAAGATTTCTTTCTTTAGAGAGGTTTTGATAAAAATCAGAGACATAATTTAAACACCCTAAAAATCTTTGTAATTGTTTTTTATCGGTGATTTCATCAGGGAAATTGTCAGCAAATTTGATTACTCTTTCAACAGGAGTTAACATTTTGTTTGATATTTTATAGCCAAGAAATTGTATTTCTGTTTGAAAAAGTTTTATTTTTCTTTGAGAAAGGACTAAGCCATTTTTCTTTATGATCCATTTGAAAGTCTTTAAATGTTTCCAGTGATCATCAATAGATTTAGAAAAGATTAAAATATCATGAATGTAAACAATTGAGAAATTTTTATAAGGGTGAAAGATTTCATTCATCATTTCTTGGAAGGCTGAAGGAGCATTTTTGAGCCCAAAAGGCATGACGTTCCATTCATAATGGCCAAAAGGGACAGTAAAGGCGGTTTTATAACGATCGTTTTCTTCGACCTGTATTTGCCAAAATCCTGATTTGAGATCAAATTTTGAAAATATAAAAGCTTCATATAAACGAGTAATAAGATCTTGTTTATTAGGAATTGGATATCTGATTGATTGAAGGACTTTATTTAATGGTTTATAATTGATGACGAGGCGAGGAGCCCCTCGTTCCTTTTCAGGAGCATTTTCAACATAAAAGGCTGCACAACTCCAAGGAGAATGTGATTTGCGGATTAATTTCTTTTGAAGTAAATCTTTAATTTCTTTATCACATAAGTCTAAGAGTCTAGGACTCATTTGAGATGGTCTTGCTTTAGTAGGAATATCTCTTTCATTAAAAGTAGAAATATATGGTAAGGATACTAAATGCTTTTTTCGATGCCAAAAGGCAGAAGGTATCTCAGAACAACATTCGTTTATTAGAGAGGTTTGAAAATTATTAATTTTCTTTTCAGATGCTTTGGACTTTAATTGATCCTCAATTCGACAGAGATAAATGTCATTTTTAAGATTTGCAATATATTTTTCTTTATTAGATATGAGTAGATTTATTTGATTGATTTTTCCAAGGGTTGAGAGTATAGGAACGGGTTGAAAATTAAGATTAGAAATTTTTTCAAAGGATTTTACTTCAAGAAATTGTTTTAGCGTAGTAGCATCAATG
The DNA here is from genome assembly GCA_038049695.1 of Cinnamomum chago. Taxonomy (NCBI): domain Eukaryota; kingdom Viridiplantae; phylum Streptophyta; class Magnoliopsida; order Laurales; family Lauraceae; genus Cinnamomum; species Cinnamomum chago. The sequence goes on along the minus strand of CP142454.1, from coordinate 71,097,410 downwards.
ATGAATTTGTCTTGAGCATTTAATACATTTATTGAGGTAGTGGAAGGATGGAATTCATTAATTTCTTCTTGATCAGAGATGGTTTCTTCGAGATGAGTTTGTAAAACTGATGTTTTCGAGGTAGAGTCTTTTGAGAAAGATTTGTTTATAGAAGTTGAATATGAAGTAGCATTTAATGTATTAGTTGACTCTTTTGTATCTAGATTGAGAATAGGCTCCGGGAAAATAGTTAATAAAGAAGGAGTGGCATTGATTTCTTTATGCTTTATGGTTTCTAAAGGGGGGTGAACCGATTCAACTTTACCTTTCTCGGTTTCCCATGTTTGTGTGGATTTATTTATTGTCAGCATTACAGTTCCTTTTTTATTTATTTTTGACGAAAGCCAATCAAAGAAAGGGATATTTCGCCGTTCTTGATTCATTTGGTCATACCATAATTCTTTTACTTGAGATCGCTCAAATTTAGAGAATTTGGTAAAAAACCATTTTGTCTTTGGATGTTTTAATAAATCTTGTTGAAGGAATTGTTTATCAATTTTGAAATCATGTATTTCTTCATTAGATTCATGAATTAAGGAGATTGTATTGATTGAGGCATTAAAATCGGATTCAGTTAATTTCACTGATTGTATATCTTCATCTTTTGCGTCTGAATAAACAGGGAAAGCTATGCCTGTAGGATGTATTGGGGGTGATGTGGGAATAGATGTTTGATGAAAATTAGAAGAGGCTGATTTATAAGATCCAGCGTCTGAAGGGATTGATCTTTTTGTGGATGAAAAGTATGGTCTTGGTGTATTGGCAAAATTTATTGTTACTTTTCCAGATGGATGTTCTGTAATAGATTCAACATCTTCATTAATTAAAGGTGTGATTAATTGAGCTTCATCAAGTTCCCATTTTCCAGAAAGATGTACATCTTCCCAGGTGATGAGTTTGGGGGTAGTGACTTTATTTCGAAAATTTGTAAGGAATAAAGTGGTTACTCCTTTGATTTGTGAAGAATAGGCTATTTCAGGGACAATTGTATTCATTGCTTTATAATAAATTCTGTATACTATGGCAACATTTTGTGATTGAGGTTTCATATTGAACCCTTTTGTATGTATGCCTAAAGTGATGGCTTCATGAGCACCGGGATCACTGAGTGATACGGTGTAATTGGGAAAACAATTAAAAAAGGCAGGGCCGTCATGAAGGCTGGCTTCTACCATCCCTATTAGGGAATCTCTGAATGAATTATGTCTTCTATCTCGAACATAGGCGAGACAGGATGTATTCAAACCAAGTCTGGTTAATGGCTTTATTGCAACTTGAACAAGTGCTATATGCATGTATTTGTATTTTGGTTTATGGATTTCAGTTTTTTCTGCAGGAATGACCTGTAGATTTTCTTCATTTTGCTGTATTGAGAGGGTTTCTTCAACCGTCTTTATTACATAATTTGATTTTTGTATGAAAGATCCTTCTTTATAAATTTCTTTTAAAGAGACTTTAGGTATTGTCCAATCTTGGATTGATTTTTCTAAATCATCAAAAATTATTTCTTCAAGATTTTTAATTGAAATTTTATTTATTATTGGCATGATGGATGATGATGCAGAAGAAGAATTAGAAGCTGTATTAGAAGATGAATTTCTTCCGAATGATCTAAAAATTCCAGACATCATTAATTAATTATAATCACTAATCAGAATGATTGGTGGCCTGTCAACGGTTTACGCCACAAAGCCCTAAACGCTCTCCTGGCTAACGGGCAACAAAGGCGACGCGACAAGGGGGCCTCGGACCCAAATCACTCCTTTTAGCAACAACAACCAATTAACTCTATCTGGTCAAGTTAGATCAAAATTCAGAAATGCAACTAACTAACATAGATTCGATTCTACTATGCAATCAACAAACAAATAACCAAAGAAGGAAAGAGACATGATGCATGCAAAATTTTTGCAAATAAATTGAAATAATTGAAAGCTTAAAGAGCTATCAAAATTATTTCAATATATTCCCAAGCATTCATATAGTCATAGTAATCATAGGGCCAAGAGCTCCCATTAGGATTGATGATAGTTTTTGGTGAGAATAGATTGTCTGCCCAATCTGTGAGAGTATGAATATGCATAATCTTCATTTTTGAAAAGGCATGTTCTCCATCTCTATCTTCATGAGTGATGATAGCACTTTTTGACTGAATCAGAATTGCTTCATAGTACTTGTGAGAAATATTGGGGGCTTTTGGAACAAAATGGCAATTTTTTCGATAGAGTTTTGAGAGAATTTGATCAATAATAAGGTTGGCATGGAGTTTATCATCAAGGAAGAAAAGAGCAAATTCAAAGGTCTTAATGTATTGAGATTTTTTGAAAGGATTAGAACGATAGGGTGCTTGAAGCATGGGAGAAGGGTTTAAGGCATTGAATTTATTGTTGGAAAGAATATTTATTGTATCAATGACTGGATTTTTTTCCTTTTCCTCTTGGATGCATCTTTGCTCACCTTGTTTCTACCCTGTAAAAATTCACGAGATAGAAAATCGGGAAGAGAATTTGAAGAACCTTTTATATATTCAATGCCAAAATAAAAAATAGCAAGTAAAGCTTGCCATCGAGCAAAAATTTGTTTTGATGCAAGGTTTTTGTCATCATTTTCCAAAACTTCTTTTGCAGATTTGCAATCAATTCTTAAGAGAAATCTTTGATTCAAAATATCACTTTGAAATTTGAGTATGCATGAGACTATGGCAAGGACTTCTTTCTTTATTGTAGAGTAATTTTGTTGAGTAGCATTCCAAGTGCCAGAATAAAATCTAATAATTTGTTCCTTTGATTGTGCATTTCTTTGAAGTAGGATTCCTCCAAATCCTATTTCAGACGCATCTGTTTGGATGATTTTAAATAAATCTGGATTGGAAATATTTAAGCATGGTAAAGATTTTACTTTTTGTTTTATTTTTTGTATTGCTTCTGTATGTTGAGGAGTCCATTGTTCTGCCGAATTTTTTAAACATTTTTGTAAAAGATTTCTTTCTTTAGAGAGGTTTTGATAAAAATCAGAGACATAATTTAAACACCCTAAAAATCTTTGTAATTGTTTTTTATCGGTGATTTCATCAGGGAAATTGTCAGCAAATTTGATTACTCTTTCAACAGGAGTTAACATTTTGTTTGATATTTTATAGCCAAGAAATTGTATTTCTGTTTGAAAAAGTTTTATTTTTCTTTGAGAAAGGACTAAGCCATTTTTCTTTATGATCCATTTGAAAGTCTTTAAATGTTTCCAGTGATCATCAATAGATTTAGAAAAGATTAAAATATCATGAATGTAAACAATTGAGAAATTTTTATAAGGGTGAAAGATTTCATTCATCATTTCTTGGAAGGCTGAAGGAGCATTTTTGAGCCCAAAAGGCATGACGTTCCATTCATAATGGCCAAAAGGGACAGTAAAGGCGGTTTTATAACGATCGTTTTCTTCGACCTGTATTTGCCAAAATCCTGATTTGAGATCAAATTTTGAAAATATAAAAGCTTCATATAAACGAGTAATAAGATCTTGTTTATTAGGAATTGGATATCTGATTGATTGAAGGACTTTATTTAATGGTTTATAATTGATGACGAGGCGAGGAGCCCCTCGTTCCTTTTCAGGAGCATTTTCAACATAAAAGGCTGCACAACTCCAAGGAGAATGTGATTTGCGGATTAATTTCTTTTGAAGTAAATCTTTAATTTCTTTATCACATAAGTCTAAGAGTCTAGGACTCATTTGAGATGGTCTTGCTTTAGTAGGAATATCTCTTTCATTAAAAGTAGAAATATATGGTAAGGATACTAAATGCTTTTTTCGATGCCAAAAGGCAGAAGGTATCTCAGAACAACATTCGTTTATTAGAGAGGTTTGAAAATTATTAATTTTCTTTTCAGATGCTTTGGACTTTAATTGATCCTCAATTCGACAGAGATAAATGTCATTTTTAAGATTTGCAATATATTTTTCTTTATTAGATATGAGTAGATTTATTTGATTGATTTTTCCAAGGGTTGAGAGTATAGGAACAGGTTGAAAATTAAGATTAGAAATTTTTTCAAAGGATTTTACTTCAAGAAATTGTTTTAGCGTAGTAGCATCAATGATGAATTTGTCTTGAGCATTTAATACATTTATTGAGGTAGTGGAAGGATGGAATTCATTAATTTCTTCTTGATCAGAGATGGTTTCTTCGAGATGAGTTTGTAAAACTGATGTTTTCGAGGTAGAGTCTTTTGAGAAAGATTTGTTTATAGAAGTTGAATATGAAGTAGCATTTAATGTATTAGTTGACTCTTTTGTATCTAGATTGAGAATAGGCTCCGGGAAAATAGTTAATAAAGAAGGAGTGGCATTGATTTCTTTATGCTTTATGGTTTCTAAAGGGGGGTGAACCGATTCAACTTTACCTTTCTCGGTTTCCCATGTTTGTGTGGATTTATTTATTGTCAGCATTACAGTTCCTTTTTTATTTATTTTTGACGAAAGCCAATCAAAGAAAGGGATATTTCGCCGTTCTTGATTCATTTGGTCATACCATAATTCTTTTACTTGAGATCGCTCAAATTTAGAGAATTTGGTAAAAAACCATTTTGTCTTTGGATGTTTTAATAAATCTTGTTGAAGGAATTGTTTATCAATTTTGAAATCATGTATTTCTTCATTAGATTCATGAATTAAGGAGATTGTATTGATTGAGGCATTAAAATCGGATTCAGTTAATTTCACTGATTGTATATGTTCATCTTTTGCGTCTGAATAAACAGGGAAAGCTATGCCTGTAGGATGTATTGGGGGTGATGTGGGAATAGATGTTTGATGAAAATTAGAAGAGGCTGATTTATAAGATCCAGCGTCTGAAGGGATTGATCTTTTTGTGGATGAAAAGTATGGTCTTGGTGTATTGGCAAAATTTATTGTTACTTTTCCAGATGGATGTTCTGTAATAGATTCAACATCTTCATTAATTAAAGGTGTGATTAATTGAGCTTCATCAAGTTCCCATTTTCCAGAAAGATGTACATCTTCCCAGGTGATGAGTTTGGGGGTAGTGACTTTATTTCGAAAATTTGTAAGGAATAAAGTGGTTACTCCTTTGATTTGTGAAGAATAGGCTATTTCAGGGACAATTGTATTCATTGCTTTATAATAAATTCTGTATACTATGGCAACATTTTGTGATTGAGGTTTCATATTGAACCCTTTTGTATGTATGCCTAAAGTGATGGCTTCATGAGCACCGGGATCACTGAGTGATACGGTGTAATTGGGAAAACAATTAAAAAAGGCAGGGCCGTCATGAAGGCTGGCTTCTACCATCCCTATTAGGGAATCTCTGAATGAATTATGTCTTCTATCTCGAACATAGGCGAGACAGGATGTATTCAAACCAAGTCTGGTTAATGGCTTTATTGCAACTTGAACAAGTGCTATATGCATGTATTTGTATTTTGGTTTATGGATTTCAGTTTTTTCTGCAGGAATGACCTGTAGATTTTCTTCATTTTGCTGTATTGAGAGGGTTTCTTCAACCGTCTTTATTACATAATTTGATTTTTGTATGAAAGATCCTTCTTTATAAATTTCTTTTAAAGAGACTTTAGGTATTGTCCAATCTTGGATTGATTTTTCTAAATCATCAAAAATTATTTCTTCAAGATTTTTAATTGAAATTTTATTTATTATTGGCATGATGGATGATGATGCAGAAGAAGAATTAGAAGCTGTATTAGAAGATGAATTTCTTCCGAATGATCTAAAAATTCCAGACATCATTAATTAATTATAATCACTAATCAGAATGATTGGTGGCCTGTCAACGGTTTACGCCACAAAGCCCTAAACGCTCTCCTGGCTAACGGGCAACAAAGGCGACGCGACAAGGGGGCCTCGGACCCAAATCACTCCTTTTAGCAACAACAACCAATTAACTCTATCTGGTCAAGTTAGATCAAAATTCAGAAATGCAACTAACTAACATAGATTCGATTCTACTATGCAATCAACAAACAAATAACCAAAGAAGGAAAGAGACATGATGCATGCAAAATTTTTGCAAATAAATTGAAATAATTGAAAGCTTAAAGAGCTATCAAAATTATTTCAATATATTCCCAAGCATTCATATAGTCATAGTAATCATAGGGCCAAGAGCTCCCATTAGGATTGATGATAGTTTTTGGTGAGAATAGATTGTCTGCCCAATCTGTGAGAGTATGAATATGCATAATCTTCATTTTTGAAAAGGCATGTTCTCCATCTCTATCTTCATGAGTGATGATAGCACTTTTTGACTGAATCAGAATTGCTTCATAGTACTTGTGAGAAATATTGGGGGCTTTTGGAACAAAATGGCAATTTTTTCGATAGAGTTTTGAGAGAATTTGATCAATAATAAGGTTGGCATGGAGTTTATCATCAAGGAAGAAAAGAGCAAATTCAAAGGTCTTAATGTATTGAGATTTTTTGAAAGGATTAGAACGATAGGGTGCTTGAAGCATGGGAGAAGGGTTTAAGGCATTGAATTTATTGTTGGAAAGAATATTTATTGTATCAATGACTGGATTTTTTTCCTTTTCCTCTTGGATGCATCTTTGCTCACCTTGTTTCTACCCTGTAAAAATTCACGAGATAGAAAATCGGGAAGAGAATTTGAAGAACCTTTTATATATTCAATGCCAAAATAAAAAATAGCAAGTAAAGCTTGCCATCGAGCAAAAATTTGTTTTGATGCAAGGTTTTTGTCATCATTTTCCAAAACTTCTTTTGCAGATTTGCAATCAATTCTTAAGAGAAATCTTTGATTCAAAATATCACTTTGAAATTTGAGTATGCATGAGACTATGGCAAGGACTTCTTTCTTTATTGTAGAGTAATTTTGTTGAGTAGCATTCCAAGTGCCAGAATAAAATCTAATAATTTGTTCCTTTGATTGTGCATTTCTTTGAAGTAGGATTCCTCCAAATCCTATTTCAGACGCATCTGTTTGGATGATTTTAAATAAATCTGGATTGGAAATATTTAAGCATGGTAAAGATTTTACTTTTTGTTTTATTTTTTGTATTGCTTCTGTATGTTGAGGAGTCCATTGTTCTGCCGAATTTTTTAAACATTTTTGTAAAAGATTTCTTTCTTTAGAGAGGTTTTGATAAAAATCAGAGACATAATTTAAACACCCTAAAAATCTTTGTAATTGTTTTTTATCGGTGATTTCATCAGGGAAATTGTCAGCAAATTTGATTACTCTTTCAACAGGAGTTAACATTTTGTTTGATATTTTATAGCCAAGAAATTGTATTTCTGTTTGAAAAAGTTTTATTTTTCTTTGAGAAAGGACTAAGCCATTTTTCTTTATGATCCATTTGAAAGTCTTTAAATGTTTCCAGTGATCATCAATAGATTTAGAAAAGATTAAAATATCATGAATGTAAACAATTGAGAAATTTTTATAAGGGTGAAAGATTTCATTCATCATTTCTTGGAAGGCTGAAGGAGCATTTTTGAGCCCAAAAGGCATGACGTTCCATTCATAATGGCCAAAAGGGACAGTAAAGGCGGTTTTATAACGATCGTTTTCTTCGACCTGTATTTGCCAAAATCCTGATTTGAGATCAAATTTTGAAAATATAAAAGCTTCATATAAACGAGTAATAAGATCTTGTTTATTAGGAATTGGATATCTGATTGATTGAAGGACTTTATTTAATGGTTTATAATTGATGACGAGGCGAGGAGCCCCTCGTTCCTTTTCAGGAGCATTTTCAACATAAAAGGCTGCACAACTCCAAGGAGAATGTGATTTGCGGATTAATTTCTTTTGAAGTAAATCTTTAATTTCTTTATCACATAAGTCTAAGAGTCTAGGACTCATTTGAGATGGTCTTGCTTTAGTAGGAATATCTCTTTCATTAAAAGTAGAAATATATGGTAAGGATACTAAATGCTTTTTTCGATGCCAAAAGGCAGAAGGTATCTCAGAACAACATTCGTTTATTAGAGAGGTTTGAAAATTATTAATTTTCTTTTCAGATGCTTTGGACTTTAATTGATCCTCAATTCGACAGAGATAAATGTCATTTTTAAGATTTGCAATATATTTTTCTTTATTAGATATGAGTAGATTTATTTGATTGATTTTTCCAAGGGTTGAGAGTATAGGAACAGGTTGAAAATTAAGATTAGAAATTTTTTCAAAGGATTTTACTTCAAGAAATTGTTTTAGCGTAGTAGCATCAATGATGAATTTGTCTTGAGCATTTAATACATTTATTGAGGTAGTGGAAGGATGGAATTCATTAATTTCTTCTTGATCAGAGATGGTTTCTTCGAGATGAGTTTGTAAAACTGATGTTTTCGAGGTAGAGTCTTTTGAGAAAGATTTGTTTATAGAAGTTGAATATGAAGTAGCATTTAATGTATTAGTTGACTCTTTTGTATCTAGATTGAGAATAGGCTCCGGGAAAATAGTTAATAAAGAAGGAGTGGCATTGATTTCTTTATGCTTTATGGTTTCTAAAGGGGGGTGAACCGATTCAACTTTACCTTTCTCGGTTTCCCATGTTTGTGTGGATTTATTTATTGTCAGCATTACAGTTCCTTTTTTATTTATTTTTGACGAAAGCCAATCAAAGAAAGGGATATTTCGCCGTTCTTGATTCATTTGGTCATACCATAATTCTTTTACTTGAGATCGCTCAAATTTAGAGAATTTGGTAAAAAACCATTTTGTCTTTGGATGTTTTAATAAATCTTGTTGAAGGAATTGTTTATCAATTTTGAAATCATGTATTTCTTCATTAGATTCATGAATTAAGGAGATTGTATTGATTGAGGCATTAAAATCGGATTCAGTTAATTTCACTGATTGTATATCTTCATCTTTTGCGTCTGAATAAACAGGGAAAGCTATGCCTGTAGGATGTATTGGGGGTGATGTGGGAATAGATGTTTGATGAAAATTAGAAGAGGCTGATTTATAAGATCCAGCGTCTGAAGGGATTGATCTTTTTGTGGATGAAAAGTATGGTCTTGGTGTATTGGCAAAATTTATTGTTACTTTTCCAGATGGATGTTCTGTAATAGATTCAACATCTTCATTAATTAAAGGTGTGATTAATTGAGCTTCATCAAGTTCCCATTTTCCAGAAAGATGTACATCTTCCCAGGTGATGAGTTTGGGGGTAGTGACTTTATTTCGAAAATTTGTAAGGAATAAAGTGGTTACTCCTTTGATTTGTGAAGAATAGGCTATTTCAGGGACAATTGTATTCATTGCTTTATAATAAATTCTGTATACTATGGCAACATTTTGTGATTGAGGTTTCATATTGAACCCTTTTGTATGTATGCCTAAAGTGATGGCTTCATGAGCACCGGGATCACTGAGTGATACGGTGTAATTGGGAAAACAATTAAAAAAGGCAGGGCCGTCATGAAGGCTGGCTTCTACCATCCCTATTAGGGAATCTCTGAATGAATTATGTCTTCTATCTCGAACATAGGCGAGACAGGATGTATTCAAACCAAGTCTGGTTAATGGCTTTATTGCAACTTGAACAAGTGCTATATGCATGTATTTGTATTTTGGTTTATGGATTTCAGTTTTTTCTGCAGGAATGACCTGTAGATTTTCTTCATTTTGCTGTATTGAGAGGGTTTCTTCAACCGTCTTTATTACATAATTTGATTTTTGTATGAAAGATCCTTCTTTATAAATTTCTTTTAAAGAGACTTTAGGTATTGTCCAATCTTGGATTGATTTTTCTAAATCATCAAAAATTATTTCTTCAAGATTTTTAATTGAAATTTTATTTATTATTGGCATGATGGATGATGATGCAGAAGAAGAATTAGAAGCTGTATTAGAAGATGAATTTCTTCCGAATGATCTAAAAATTCCAGACATCATTAATTAATTATAATCACTAATCAGAATGATTGGTGGCCTGTCAACGGTTTACGCCACAAAGCCCTAAACGCTCTCCTGGCTAACGGGCAACAAAGGCGACGCGACAAGGGGGCCTCGGACCCAAATCACTCCTTTTAGCAACAACAACCAATTAACTCTATCTGGTCAAGTTAGATCAAAATTCAGAAATGCAACTAACTAACATAGATTCGATTCTACTATGCAATCAACAAACAAATAACCAAAGAAGGAAAGAGACATGATGCATGCAAAATTTTTGCAAATAAATTGAAATAATTGAAAGCTTAAAGAGCTATCAAAATTATTTCAATATATTCCCAAGCATTCATATAGTCATAGTAATCATAGGGCCAAGAGCTCCCATTAGGATTGATGATAGTTTTTGGTGAGAATAGATTGTCTGCCCAATCTGTGAGAGTATGAATATGCATAATCTTCATTTTTGAAAAGGCATGTTCTCCATCTCTATCTTCATGAGTGATGATAGCACTTTTTGACTGAATCAGAATTGCTTCATAGTACTTGTGAGAAATATTGGGGGCTTTTGGAACAAAATGGCAATTTTTTCGATAGAGTTTTGAGAGAATTTGATCAATAATAAGGTTGGCATGGAGTTTATCATCAAGGAAGAAAAGAGCAAATTCAAAGGTCTTAATGTATTGAGATTTTTTGAAAGGATTAGAACGATAGGGTGCTTGAAGCATGGGAGAAGGGTTTAAGGCATTGAATTTATTGTTGGAAAGAATATTTATTGTATCAATGACTGGATTTTTTTCCTTTTCCTCTTGGATGCATCTTTGCTCACCTTGTTTCTACCCTGTAAAAATTCACGAGATAGAAAATCGGGAAGAGAATTTGAAGAACCTTTTATATATTCAATGCCAAAATAAAAAATAGCAAGTAAAGCTTGCCATCGAGCAAAAATTTGTTTTGATGCAAGGTTTTTGTCATCATTTTCCAAAACTTCTTTTGCAGATTTGCAATCAATTCTTAAGAGAAATCTTTGATTCAAAATATCACTTTGAAATTTGAGTATGCATGAGACTATGGCAAGGACTTCTTTCTTTATTGTAGAGTAATTTTGTTGAGTAGCATTCCAAGTGCCAGAATAAAATCTAATAATTTGTTCCTTTGATTGTGCATTTCTTTGAAGTAGGATTCCTCCAAATCCTATTTCAGACGCATCTGTTTGGATGATTTTAAATAAATCTGGATTGGAAATATTTAAGCATGGTAAAGATTTTACTTTTTGTTTTATTTTTTGTATTGCTTCTGTATGTTGAGGAGTCCATTGTTCTGCCGAATTTTTTAAACATTTTTGTAAAAGATTTCTTTCTTTAGAGAGGTTTTGATAAAAATCAGAGACATAATTTAAACACCCTAAAAATCTTTGTAATTGTTTTTTATCGGTGATTTCATCAGGGAAATTGTCAGCAAATTTGATTACTCTTTCAACAGGAGTTAACATTTTGTTTGATATTTTATAGCCAAGAAATTGTATTTCTGTTTGAAAAAGTTTTATTTTTCTTTGAGAAAGGACTAAGCCATTTTTCTTTATGATCCATTTGAAAGTCTTTAAATGTTTCCAGTGATCATCAATAGATTTAGAAAAGATTAAAATATCATGAATGTAAACAATTGAGAAATTTTTATAAGGGTGAAAGATTTCATTCATCATTTCTTGGAAGGCTGAAGGAGCATTTTTGAGCCCAAAAGGCATGACGTTCCATTCATAATGGCCAAAAGGGACAGTAAAGGCGGTTTTATAACGATCGTTTTCTTCGACCTGTATTTGCCAAAATCCTGATTTGAGATCAAATTTTGAAAATATAAAAGCTTCATATAAACGAGTAATAAGATCTTGTTTATTAGGAATTGGATATCTGATTGATTGAAGGACTTTATTTAATGGTTTATAATTGATGACGAGGCGAGGAGCCCCTCGTTCCTTTTCAGGAGCATTTTCAACATAAAAGGCTGCACAACTCCAAGGAGAATGTGATTTGCGGATTAATTTCTTTTGAAGTAAATCTTTAATTTCTTTATCACATAAGTCTAAGAGTCTAGGACTCATTTGAGATGGTCTTGCTTTAGTAGGAATATCTCTTTCATTAAAAGTAGAAATATATGGTAAGGATACTAAATGCTTTTTTCGATGCCAAAAGGCAGAAGGTATCTCAGAACAACATTCGTTTATTAGAGAGGTTTGAAAATTATTAATTTTCTTTTCAGATGCTTTGGACTTTAATTGATCCTCAATTCGACAGAGATAAATGTCATTTTTAAGATTTGCAATATATTTTTCTTTATTAGATATGAGTAGATTTATTTGATTGATTTTTCCAAGGGTTGAGAGTATAGGAACAGGTTGAAAATTAAGATTAGAAATTTTTTCAAAGGATTTTACTTCAAGAAATTGTTTTAGCGTAGTAGCATCAATGATGAATTTGTCTTGAGCATTTAATACATTTATTGAGGTAGTGGAAGGATGGAATTCATTAATTTCTTCTTGATCAGAGATGGTTTCTTCGAGATGAGTTTGTAAAACTGATGTTTTCGAGGTAGAGTCTTTTGAGAAAGATTTGTTTATAGAAGTTGAATATGAAGTAGCATTTAATGTATTAGTTGACTCTTTTGTATCTAGATTGAGAATAGGCTCCGGGAAAATAGTTAATAAAGAAGGAGTGGCATTGATTTCTTTATGCTTTATGGTTTCTAAAGGGGGGTGAACCGATTCAACCTTACCTTTCTCGGTTTCCCATGTTTGTGTGGATTTATTTATTGTCAGCATTACAGTTCCTTTTTTATTTATTTTTGACGAAAGCCAATCAAAGAAAGGGATATTTCGCCGTTCTTGATTCATTTGGTCATACCATAATTCTTTTACTTGAGATCGCTCAAATTTAGAGAATTTGGTAAAAAACCATTTTGTCTTTGGATGTTTTAATAAATCTTGTTGAAGGAATTGTTTATCAATTTTGAAATCATGTATTTCTTCATTAGATTCATGAATTAAGGAGATTGTATTGATTGAGGCATTAAAATCGGATTCAGTTAATTTCACTGATTGTATATCTTCATCTTTTGCGTCTGAATAAACAGGGAAAGCTATGCCTGTAGGATGTATTGGGGGTGATGTGGGAATAGATGTTTGATGAAAATTAGAAGAGGCTGATTTATAAGATCCAGCGTCTGAAGGGATTGATCTTTTTGTGGATGAAAAGTATGGTCTTGGTGTATTGGCAAAATTTATTGTTACTTTTCCAGATGGATGTTCTGTAATAGATTCAACATCTTCATTAATTAAAGGTGTGATTAATTGAGCTTCATCAAGTTCCCATTTTCCAGAAAGATGTACATCTTCCCAGGTGATGAGTTTGGGGGTAGTGACTTTATTTCGAAAATTTGTAAGGAATAAAGTGGTTACTCCTTTGATTTGTGAAGAATAGGCTATTTCAGGGACAATTGTATTCATTGCTTTATAATAAATTCTGTATACTATGGCAACATTTTGTGATTGAGGTTTCATATTGAACCCTTTTGTATGTATGCCTAAAGTGATGGCTTCATGAGCACCGGGATCACTGAGTGATACGGTGTAATTGGGAAAACAATTAAAAAAGGCAGGGCCGTCATGAAGGCTGGCTTCTACCATCCCTATTAGGGAATCTCTGAATGAATTATGTCTTCTATCTCGAACATAGGCGAGACAGGATGTATTCAAACCAAGTCTGGTTAATGGCTTTATTGCAACTTGAACAAGTGCTATATGCATGTATTTGTATTTTGGTTTATGGATTTCAGTTTTTTCTGCAGGAATGACCTGTAGATTTTCTTCATTTTGCTGTATTGAGAGGGTTTCTTCAACCGTCTTTATTACATAATTTGATTTTTGTATGAAAGATCCTTCTTTATAAATTTCTTTTAAAGAGACTTTAGGTATTGTCCAATCTTGGATTGATTTTTCTAAATCATCAAAAATTATTTCTTCAAGATTTTTAATTGAAATTTTATTTATTATTGGCATGATGGATGATGATGCAGAAGAAGAATTAGAAGCTGTATTAGAAGATGAATTTCTTCCGAATGATCTAAAAATTCCAGACATCATTAATTAATTATAATCACTAATCAGAATGATTGGTGGCCTGTCAACGGTTTACGCCACAAAGCCCTAAACGCTCTCCTGGCTAACGGGCAACAAAGGCGACGCGACAAGGGGGCCTCGGACCCAAATCACTCCTTTTAGCAACAACAACCAATTAACTCTATCTGGTCAAGTTAGATCAAAATTCAGAAATGCAACTAACTAACATAGATTCGATTCTACTATGCAATCAACAAACAAATAACCAAAGAAGGAAAGAGACATGATGCATGCAAAATTTTTGCAAATAAATTGAAATAATTGAAAGCTTAAAGAGCTATCAAAATTATTTCAATATATTCCCAAGCATTCATATAGTCATAGTAATCATAGGGCCAAGAGCTCCCATTAGGATTGATGATAGTTTTTGGTGAGAATAGATTGTCTGCCCAATCTGTGAGAGTATGAATATGCATAATCTTCATTTTTGAAAAGGCATGTTCTCCATCTCTATCTTCATGAGTGATGATAGCACTTTTTGACTGAATCAGAATTGCTTCATAGTACTTGTGAGAAATATTGGGGGCTTTTGGAACAAAATGGCAATTTTTTCGATAGAGTTTTGAGAGAATTTGATCAATAATAAGGTTGGCATGGAGTTTATCATCAAGGAAGAAAAGAGCAAATTCAAAGGTCTTAATGTATTGAGATTTTTTGAAAGGATTAGAACGATAGGGTGCTTGAAGCATGGGAGAAGGGTTTAAGGCATTGAATTTATTGTTGGAAAGAATATTTATTGTATCAATGACTGGATTTTTTTCCTTTTCCTCTTGGATGCATCTTTGCTCACCTTGTTTCTACCCTGTAAAAATTCACGAGATAGAAAATCGGGAAGAGAATTTGAAGAACCTTTTATATATTCAATGCCAAAATAAAAAATAGCAAGTAAAGCTTGCCATCGAGCAAAAATTTGTTTTGATGCAAGGTTTTTGTCATCATTTTCCAAAACTTCTTTTGCAGATTTGCAATCAATTCTTAAGAGAAATCTTTGATTCAAAATATCACTTTGAAATTTGAGTATGCATGAGACTATGGCAAGGACTTCTTTCTTTATTGTAGAGTAATTTTGTTGAGTAGCATTCCAAGTGCCAGAATAAAATCTAATAATTTGTTCCTTTGATTGTGCATTTCTTTGAAGTAGGATTCCTCCAAATCCTATTTCAGACGCATCTGTTTGGATGATTTTAAATAAATCTGGATTGGAAATATTTAAGCATGGTAAAGATTTTACTTTTTGTTTTATTTTTTGTATTGCTTCTGTATGTTGAGGAGTCCATTGTTCTGCCGAATTTTTTAAACATTTTTGTAAAAGATTTCTTTCTTTAGAGAGGTTTTGATAAAAATCAGAGACATAATTTAAACACCCTAAAAATCTTTGTAATTGTTTTTTATCGGTGATTTCATCAGGGAAATTGTCAGCAAATTTGATTACTCTTTCAACAGGAGTTAACATTTTGTTTGATATTTTATAGCCAAGAAATTGTATTTCTGTTTGAAAAAGTTTTATTTTTCTTTGAGAAAGGACTAAGCCATTTTTCTTTATGATCCATTTGAAAGTCTTTAAATGTTTCCAGTGATCATCAATAGATTTAGAAAAGATTAAAATATCATGAATGTAAACAATTGAGAAATTTTTATAAGGGTGAAAGATTTCATTCATCATTTCTTGGAAGGCTGAAGGAGCATTTTTGAGCCCAAAAGGCATGACGTTCCATTCATAATGGCCAAAAGGGACAGTAAAGGCGGTTTTATAACGATCGTTTTCTTCGACCTGTATTTGCCAAAATCCTGATTTGAGATCAAATTTTGAAAATATAAAAGCTTCATATAAACGAGTAATAAGATCTTGTTTATTAGGAATTGGATATCTGATTGATTGAAGGACTTTATTTAATGGTTTATAATTGATGACGAGGCGAGGAGCCCCTCGTTCCTTTTCAGGAGCATTTTCAACATAAAAGGCTGCACAACTCCAAGGAGAATGTGATTTGCGGATTAATTTCTTTTGAAGTAAATCTTTAATTTCTTTATCACATAAGTCTAAGAGTCTAGGACTCATTTGAGATGGTCTTGCTTTAGTAGGAATATCTCTTTCATTAAAAGTAGAAATATATGGTAAGGATACTAAATGCTTTTTTCGATGCCAAAAGGCAGAAGGTATCTCAGAACAACATTCGTTTATTAGAGAGGTTTGAAAATTATTAATTTTCTTTTCAGATGCTTTGGACTTTAATTGATCCTCAATTCGACAGAGATAAATGTCATTTTTAAGATTTGCAATATATTTTTCTTTATTAGATATGAGTAGATTTATTTGATTGATTTTTCCAAGGGTTGAGAGTATAGGAACAGGTTGAAAATTAAGATTAGAAATTTTTTCAAAGGATTTTACTTCAAGAAATTGTTTTAGCGTAGTAGCATCAATGATGAATTTGTCTTGAGCATTTAATACATTTATTGAGGTAGTGGAAGGATGGAATTCATTAATTTCTTCTTGATCAGAGATGGTTTCTTCGAGATGAGTTTGTAAAACTGATGTTTTCGAGGTAGAGTCTTTTGAGAAAGATTTGTTTATAGAAGTTGAATATGAAGTAGCATTTAATGTATTAGTTGACTCTTTTGTATCTAGATTGAGAATAGGCTCCGGGAAAATAGTTAATAAAGAAGGAGTGGCATTGATTTCTTTATGCTTTATGGTTTCTAAAGGGGGGTGAACCGATTCAACCTTACCTTTCTCGGTTTCCCATGTTTGTGTGGATTTATTTATTGTCAGCATTACAGTTCCTTTTTTATTTATTTTTGACGAAAGCCAATCAAAGAAAGGGATATTTCGCCGTTCTTGATTCATTTGGTCATACCATAATTCTTTTACTTGAGATCGCTCAAATTTAGAGAATTTGGTAAAAAACCATTTTGTCTTTGGATGTTTTAATAAATCTTGTTGAAGGAATTGTTTATCAATTTTGAAATCATGTATTTCTTCATTAGATTCATGAATTAAGGAGATTGTATTGATTGAGGCATTAAAATCGGATTCAGTTAATTTCACTGATTGTATATCTTCATCTTTTGCGTCTGAATAAACAGGGAAAGCTATGCCTGTAGGATGTATTGGGGGTGATGTGGGAATAGATGTTTGATGAAAATTAGAAGAGGCTGATTTATAAGATCCAGCGTCTGAAGGGATTGATCTTTTTGTGGAT
Source organism: Cinnamomum chago (assembly GCA_038049695.1). Taxonomy (NCBI): domain Eukaryota; kingdom Viridiplantae; phylum Streptophyta; class Magnoliopsida; order Laurales; family Lauraceae; genus Cinnamomum; species Cinnamomum chago. Next base: position 71,080,105 of record CP142454.1, on the reverse strand, counting down.
GAAAAGTATGGTCTTGGTGTATTGGCAAAATTTATTGTTACTTTTCCAGATGGATGTTCTGTAATAGATTCAACATCTTCATTAATTAAAGGTGTGATTAATTGAGCTTCATCAAGTTCCCATTTTCCAGAAAGATGTACATCTTCCCAGGTGATGAGTTTGGGGGTAGTGACTTTATTTCGAAAATTTGTAAGGAATAAAGTGGTTACTCCTTTGATTTGTGAAGAATAGGCTATTTCAGGGACAATTGTATTCATTGCTTTATAATAAATTCTGTATACTATGGCAACATTTTGTGATTGAGGTTTCATATTGAACCCTTTTGTATGTATGCCTAAAGTGATGGCTTCATGAGCACCGGGATCACTGAGTGATACGGTGTAATTGGGAAAACAATTAAAAAAGGCAGGGCCGTCATGAAGGCTGGCTTCTACCATCCCTATTAGGGAATCTCTGAATGAATTATGTCTTCTATCTCGAACATAGGCGAGACAGGATGTATTCAAACCAAGTCTGGTTAATGGCTTTATTGCAACTTGAACAAGTGCTATATGCATGTATTTGTATTTTGGTTTATGGATTTCAGTTTTTTCTGCAGGAATGACCTGTAGATTTTCTTCATTTTGCTGTATTGAGAGGGTTTCTTCAACCGTCTTTATTACATAATTTGATTTTTGTATGAAAGATCCTTCTTTATAAATTTCTTTTAAAGAGACTTTAGGTATTGTCCAATCTTGGATTGATTTTTCTAAATCATCAAAAATTATTTCTTCAAGATTTTTAATTGAAATTTTATTTATTATTGGCATGATGGATGATGATGCAGAAGAAGAATTAGAAGCTGTATTAGAAGATGAATTTCTTCCGAATGATCTAAAAATTCCAGACATCATTAATTAATTATAATCACTAATCAGAATGATTGGTGGCCTGTCAACGGTTTACGCCACAAAGCCCTAAACGCTCTCCTGGCTAACGGGCAACAAAGGCGACGCGACAAGGGGGCCTCGGACCCAAATCACTCCTTTTAGCAACAACAACCAATTAACTCTATCTGGTCAAGTTAGATCAAAATTCAGAAATGCAACTAACTAACATAGATTCGATTCTACTATGCAATCAACAAACAAATAACCAAAGAAGGAAAGAGACATGATGCATGCAAAATTTTTGCAAATAAATTGAAATAATTGAAAGCTTAAAGAGCTATCAAAATTATTTCAATATATTCCCAAGCATTCATATAGTCATAGTAATCATAGGGCCAAGAGCTCCCATTAGGATTGATGATAGTTTTTGGTGAGAATAGATTGTCTGCCCAATCTGTGAGAGTATGAATATGCATAATCTTCATTTTTGAAAAGGCATGTTCTCCATCTCTATCTTCATGAGTGATGATAGCACTTTTTGACTGAATCAGAATTGCTTCATAGTACTTGTGAGAAATATTGGGGGCTTTTGGAACAAAATGGCAATTTTTTCGATAGAGTTTTGAGAGAATTTGATCAATAATAAGGTTGGCATGGAGTTTATCATCAAGGAAGAAAAGAGCAAATTCAAAGGTCTTAATGTATTGAGATTTTTTGAAAGGATTAGAACGATAGGGTGCTTGAAGCATGGGAGAAGGGTTTAAGGCATTGAATTTATTGTTGGAAAGAATATTTATTGTATCAATGACTGGATTTTTTTCCTTTTCCTCTTGGATGCATCTTTGCTCACCTTGTTTCTACCCTGTAAAAATTCACGAGATAGAAAATCGGGAAGAGAATTTGAAGAACCTTTTATATATTCAATGCCAAAATAAAAAATAGCAAGTAAAGCTTGCCATCGAGCAAAAATTTGTTTTGATGCAAGGTTTTTGACATCATTTTCCAAAACTTCTTTTGCAGATTTGCAATCAATTCTTAAGAGAAATCTTTGATTCAAAATATCACTTTGAAATTTGAGTATGCATGAGACTATGGCAAGGACTTCTTTCTTTATTGTAGAGTAATTTTGTTGAGTAGCATTCCAAGTGCCAGAATAAAATCTAATAATTTGTTCCTTTGATTGTGCATTTCTTTGAAGTAGGATTCCTCCAAATCCTATTTCAGACGCATCTGTTTGGATGATTTTAAATAAATCTGGATTGGAAATATTTAAGCATGGTAAAGATTTTACTTTTTGTTTTATTTTTTGTATTGCTTCTGTATGTTGAGGAGTCCATTGTTCTGCCGAATTTTTTAAACATTTTTGTAAAAGATTTCTTTCTTTAGAGAGGTTTTGATAAAAATCAGAGACATAATTTAAACACCCTAAAAATCTTTGTAATTGTTTTTTATCGGTGATTTCATCAGGGAAATTGTCAGCAAATTTGATTACTCTTTCAACAGGAGTTAACATTTTGTTTGATATTTTATAGCCAAGAAATTGTATTTCTGTTTGAAAAAGTTTTATTTTTCTTTGAGAAAGGACTAAGCCATTTTTCTTTATGATCCATTTGAAAGTCTTTAAATGTTTCCAGTGATCATCAATAGATTTAGAAAAGATTAAAATATCATCAATGTAAACAATTGAGAAATTTTTATAAGGGTGAAAGATTTCATTCATCATTTCTTGGAAGGCTGAAGGAGCATTTTTGAGCCCAAAAGGCATGACGTTCCATTCATAATGGCCAAAAGGGACAGTAAAGGCGGTTTTATAACGATCGTTTTCTTCGACCTGTATTTGCCAAAATCCTGATTTGAGATCAAATTTTGAAAATATAAAAGCTTCATATAAACGAGTAATAAGATCTTGTTTATTAGGAATTGGATATCTGATTGATTGAAGGACTTTATTTAATGGTTTATAATTGATGACGAGGCGAGGAGCCCCTCGTTCCTTTTCAGGAGCATTTTCAACATAAAAGGCTGCACAACTCCAAGGAGAATGTGATTTGCGGATTAATTTCTTTTGAAGTAAATCTTTAATTTCTTTATCACATAAGTCTAAGAGTCTAGGACTCATTTGAGATGGTCTTGCTTTAGTAGGAATATCTCTTTCATTAAAAGTAGAAATATATGGTAAGGATACTAAATGCTTTTTTCGATGCCAAAAGGCAGAAGGTATCTCAGAACAACATTCGTTTATTAGAGAGGTTTGAAAATTATTAATTTTCTTTTCAGATGCTTTGGACTTTAATTGATCCTCAATTCGACAGAGATAAATGTCATTTTTAAGATTTGCAATATATTTTTCTTTATTAGATATGAGTAGATTTATTTGATTGATTTTTCCAAGGGTTGAGAGTATAGGAACAGGTTGAAAATTAAGATTAGAAATTTTTTCAAAGGATTTTACTTCAAGAAATTGTTTTAGCGTAGTAGCATCAATGATGAATTTGTCTTGAGCATTTAATACATTTATTGAGGTAGTGGAAGGATGGAATTCATTAATTTCTTCTTGATCAGAGATGGTTTCTTCGAGATGAGTTTGTAAAACTGATGTTTTCGAGGTAGAGTCTTTTGAGAAAGATTTGTTTATAGAAGTTGAATATGAAGTAGCATTTAATGTATTAGTTGACTCTTTTGTATCTAGATTGAGAATAGGCTCCGGGAAAATAGTTAATAAAGAAGGAGTGGCATTGATTTCTTTATGCTTTATGGTTTCTAAAGGGGGGTGAACCGATTCAACCTTACCTTTCTCGGTTTCCCATGTTTGTGTGGATTTATTTATTGTCAGCATTACAGTTCCTTTTTTATTTATTTTTGACGAAAGCCAATCAAAGAAAGGGATATTTCGCCGTTCTTGATTCATTTGGTCATACCATAATTCTTTTACTTGAGATCGCTCAAATTTAGAGAATTTGGTAAAAAACCATTTTGTCTTTGGATGTTTTAATAAATCTTGTTGAAGGAATTGTTTATCAATTTTGAAATCATGTATTTCTTCATTAGATTCATGAATTAAGGAGATTGTATTGATTGAGGCATTAAAATCGGATTCAGTTAATTTCACTGATTGTATATCTTCATCTTTTGCGTCTGAATAAACAGGGAAAGCTATGCCTGTAGGATGTATTGGGGGTGATGTGGGAATAGATGTTTGATGAAAATTAGAAGAGGCTGATTTATAAGATCCAGCGTCTGAAGGGATTGATCTTTTTGTGGATGAAAAGTATGGTCTTGGTGTATTGGCAAAATTTATTGTTACTTTTCCAGATGGATGTTCTGTAATAGATTCAACATCTTCATTAATTAAAGGTGTGATTAATTGAGCTTCATCAAGTTCCCATTTTCCAGAAAGATGTACATCTTCCCAGGTGATGAGTTTGGGGGTAGTGACTTTATTTCGAAAATTTGTAAGGAATAAAGTGGTTACTCCTTTGATTTGTGAAGAATAGGCTATTTCAGGGACAATTGTATTCATTGCTTTATAATAAATTCTGTATACTATGGCAACATTTTGTGATTGAGGTTTCATATTGAACCCTTTTGTATGTATGCCTAAAGTGATGGCTTCATGAGCACCGGGATCACTGAGTGATACGGTGTAATTGGGAAAACAATTAAAAAAGGCAGGGCCGTCATGAAGGCTGGCTTCTACCATCCCTATTAGGGAATCTCTGAATGAATTATGTCTTCTATCTCGAACATAGGCGAGACAGGATGTATTCAAACCAAGTCTGGTTAATGGCTTTATTGCAACTTGAACAAGTGCTATATGCATGTATTTGTATTTTGGTTTATGGATTTCAGTTTTTTCTGCAGGAATGACCTGTAGATTTTCTTCATTTTGCTGTATTGAGAGGGTTTCTTCAACCGTCTTTATTACATAATTTGATTTTTGTATGAAAGATCCTTCTTTATAAATTTCTTTTAAAGAGACTTTAGGTATTGTCCAATCTTGGATTGATTTTTCTAAATCATCAAAAATTATTTCTTCAAGATTTTTAATTGAAATTTTATTTATTATTGGCATGATGGATGATGATGCAGAAGAAGAATTAGAAGCTGTATTAGAAGATGAATTTCTTCCGAATGATCTAAAAATTCCAGACATCATTAATTAATTATAATCACTAATCAGAATGATTGGTGGCCTGTCAACGGTTTACGCCACAAAGCCCTAAACGCTCTCCTGGCTAACGGGCAACAAAGGCGACGCGACAAGGGGGCCTCGGACCCAAATCACTCCTTTTAGCAACAACAACCAATTAACTCTATCTGGTCAAGTTAGATCAAAATTCAGAAATGCAACTAACTAACATAGATTCGATTCTACTATGCAATCAACAAACAAATAACCAAAGAAGGAAAGAGACATGATGCATGCAAAACTTTTGCAAATAAATTGAAATAATTGAAAGCTTAAAGAGCTATCAAAATTATTTCAATATATTCCCAAGCATTCATATAGTCATAGTAATCATAGGGCCAAGAGCTCCCATTAGGATTGATGATAGTTTTTGGTGAGAATAGATTGTCTGCCCAATCTGTGAGAGTATGAATATGCATAATCTTCATTTTTGAAAAGGCATGTTCTCCATCTCTATCTTCATGAGTGATGATAGCACTTTTTGACTGAATCAGAATTGCTTCATAGTACTTGTGAGAAATATTGGGGGCTTTTGGAACAAAATGGCAATTTTTTCGATAGAGTTTTGAGAGAATTTGATCAATAATAAGGTTGGCATGGAGTTTATCATCAAGGAAGAAAAGAGCAAATTCAAAGGTCTTAATGTATTGAGATTTTTTGAAAGGATTAGAACGATAGGGTGCTTGAAGCATGGGAGAAGGGTTTAAGGCATTGAATTTATTGTTGGAAAGAATATTTATTGTATCAATGACTGGATTTTTTTCCTTTTCCTCTTGGATGCATCTTTGCTCACCTTGTTTCTACCCTGTAAAAATTCACGAGATAGAAAATCGGGAAGAGAATTTGAAGAACCTTTTATATATTCAATGCCAAAATAAAAAATAGCAAGTAAAGCTTGCCATCGAGCAAAAATTTGTTTTGATGCAAGGTTTTTGACATCATTTTCCAAAACTTCTTTTGCAGATTTGCAATCAATTCTTAAGAGAAATCTTTGATTCAAAATATCACTTTGAAATTTGAGTATGCATGAGACTATGGCAAGGACTTCTTTCTTTATTGTAGAGTAATTTTGTTGAGTAGCATTCCAAGTGCCAGAATAAAATCTAATAATTTGTTCCTTTGATTGTGCATTTCTTTGAAGTAGGATTCCTCCAAATCCTATTTCAGACGCATCTGTTTGGATGATTTTAAATAAATCTGGATTGGAAATATTTAAGCATGGTAAAGATTTTACTTTTTGTTTTATTTTTTGTATTGCTTCTGTATGTTGAGGAGTCCATTGTTCTGCCGAATTTTTTAAACATTTTTGTAAAAGATTTCTTTCTTTAGAGAGGTTTTGATAAAAATCAGAGACATAATTTAAACACCCTAAAAATCTTTGTAATTGTTTTTTATCGGTGATTTCATCAGGGAAATTGTCAGCAAATTTGATTACTCTTTCAACAGGAGTTAACATTTTGTTTGATATTTTATAGCCAAGAAATTGTATTTCTGTTTGAAAAAGTTTTATTTTTCTTTGAGAAAGGACTAAGCCATTTTTCTTTATGATCCATTTGAAAGTCTTTAAATGTTTCCAGTGATCATCAATAGATTTAGAAAAGATTAAAATATCATCAATGTAAACAATTGAGAAATTTTTATAAGGGTGAAAGATTTCATTCATCATTTCTTGGAAGGCTGAAGGAGCATTTTTGAGCCCAAAAGGCATGACGTTCCATTCATAATGGCCAAAAGGGACAGTAAAGGCGGTTTTATAACGATCGTTTTCTTCGACCTGTATTTGCCAAAATCCTGATTTGAGATCAAATTTTGAAAATATAAAAGCTTCATATAAACGAGTAATAAGATCTTGTTTATTAGGAATTGGATATCTGATTGATTGAAGGACTTTATTTAATGGTTTATAATTGATGACGAGGCGAGGAGCCCCTCGTTCCTTTTCAGGAGCATTTTCAACATAAAAGGCTGCACAACTCCAAGGAGAATGTGATTTGCGGATTAATTTCTTTTGAAGTAAATCTTTAATTTCTTTATCACATAAGTCTAAGAGTCTAGGACTCATTTGAGATGGTCTTGCTTTAGTAGGAATATCTCTTTCATTAAAAGTAGAAATATATGGTAAGGATACTAAATGCTTTTTTCGATGCCAAAAGGCAGAAGGTATCTCAGAACAACATTCGTTTATTAGAGAGGTTTGAAAATTATTAATTTTCTTTTCAGATGCTTTGGACTTTAATTGATCCTCAATTCGACAGAGATAAATGTCATTTTTAAGATTTGCAATATATTTTTCTTTATTAGATATGAGTAGATTTATTTGATTGATTTTTCCAAGGGTTGAGAGTATAGGAACAGGTTGAAAATTAAGATTAGAAATTTTTTCAAAGGATTTTACTTCAAGAAATTGTTTTAGCGTAGTAGCATCAATGATGAATTTGTCTTGAGCATTTAATACATTTATTGAGGTAGTGGAAGGATGGAATTCATTAATTTCTTCTTGATCAGAGATGGTTTCTTCGAGATGAGTTTGTAAAACTGATGTTTTCGAGGTAGAGTCTTTTGAGAAAGATTTGTTTATAGAAGTTGAATATGAAGTAGCATTTAATGTATTAGTTGACTCTTTTGTATCTAGATTGAGAATAGGCTCCGGGAAAATAGTTAATAAAGAAGGAGTGGCATTGATTTCTTTATGCTTTATGGTTTCTAAAGGGGGGTGAACCGATTCAACCTTACCTTTCTCGGTTTCCCATGTTTGTGTGGATTTATTTATTGTCAGCATTACAGTTCCTTTTTTATTTATTTTTGACGAAAGCCAATCAAAGAAAGGGATATTTCGCCGTTCTTGATTCATTTGGTCATACCATAATTCTTTTACTTGAGATCGCTCAAATTTAGAGAATTTGGTAAAAAACCATTTTGTCTTTGGATGTTTTAATAAATCTTGTTGAAGGAATTGTTTATCAATTTTGAAATCATGTATTTCTTCATTAGATTCATGAATTAAGGAGATTGTATTGATTGAGGCATTAAAATCGGATTCAGTTAATTTCACTGATTGTATATCTTCATCTTTTGCGTCTGAATAAACAGGGAAAGCTATGCCTGTAGGATGTATTGGGGGTGATGTGGGAATAGATGTTTGATGAAAATTAGAAGAGGCTGATTTATAAGATCCAGCGTCTGAAGGGATTGATCTTTTTGTGGATGAAAAGTATGGTCTTGGTGTATTGGCAAAATTTATTGTTACTTTTCCAGATGGATGTTCTGTAATAGATTCAACATCTTCATTAATTAAAGGTGTGATTAATTGAGCTTCATCAAGTTCCCATTTTCCAGAAAGATGTACATCTTCCCAGGTGATGAGTTTGGGGGTAGTGACTTTATTTCGAAAATTTGTAAGGAATAAAGTGGTTACTCCTTTGATTTGTGAAGAATAGGCTATTTCAGGGACAATTGTATTCATTGCTTTATAATAAATTCTGTATACTATGGCAACATTTTGTGATTGAGGTTTCATATTGAACCCTTTTGTATGTATGCCTAAAGTGATGGCTTCATGAGCACCGGGATCACTGAGTGATACGGTGTAATTGGGAAAACAATTAAAAAAGGCAGGGCCGTCATGAAGGCTGGCTTCTACCATCCCTATTAGGGAATCTCTGAATGAATTATGTCTTCTATCTCGAACATAGGCGAGACAGGATGTATTCAAACCAAGTCTGGTTAATGGCTTTATTGCAACTTGAACAAGTGCTATATGCATGTATTTGTATTTTGGTTTATGGATTTCAGTTTTTTCTGCAGGAATGACCTGTAGATTTTCTTCATTTTGCTGTATTGAGAGGGTTTCTTCAACCGTCTTTATTACATAATTTGATTTTTGTATGAAAGATCCTTCTTTATAAATTTCTTTTAAAGAGACTTTAGGTATTGTCCAATCTTGGATTGATTTTTCTAAATCATCAAAAATTATTTCTTCAAGATTTTTAATTGAAATTTTATTTATTATTGGCATGATGGATGATGATGCAGAAGAAGAATTAGAAGCTGTATTAGAAGATGAATTTCTTCCGAATGATCTAAAAATTCCAGACATCATTAATTAATTATAATCACTAATCAGAATGATTGGTGGCCTGTCAACGGTTTACGCCACAAAGCCCTAAACGCTCTCCTGGCTAACGGGCAACAAAGGCGACGCGACAAGGGGGCCTCGGACCCAAATCACTCCTTTTAGCAACAACAACCAATTAACTCTATCTGGTCAAGTTAGATCAAAATTCAGAAATGCAACTAACTAACATAGATTCGATTCTACTATGCAATCAACAAACAAATAACCAAAGAAGGAAAGAGACATGATGCATGCAAAACTTTTGCAAATAAATTGAAATAATTGAAAGCTTAAAGAGCTATCAAAATTATTTCAATATATTCCCAAGCATTCATATAGTCATAGTAATCATAGGGCCAAGAGCTCCCATTAGGATTGATGATAGTTTTTGGTGAGAATAGATTGTCTGCCCAATCTGTGAGAGTATGAATATGCATAATCTTCATTTTTGAAAAGGCATGTTCTCCATCTCTATCTTCATGAGTGATGATAGCACTTTTTGACTGAATCAGAATTGCTTCATAGTACTTGTGAGAAATATTGGGGGCTTTTGGAACAAAATGGCAATTTTTTCGATAGAGTTTTGAGAGAATTTGATCAATAATAAGGTTGGCATGGAGTTTATCATCAAGGAAGAAAAGAGCAAATTCAAAGGTCTTAATGTATTGAGATTTTTTGAAAGGATTAGAACGATAGGGTGCTTGAAGCATGGGAGAAGGGTTTAAGGCATTGAATTTATTGTTGGAAAGAATATTTATTGTATCAATGACTGGATTTTTTTCCTTTTCCTCTTGGATGCATCTTTGCTCACCTTGTTTCTACCCTGTAAAAATTCACGAGATAGAAAATCGGGAAGAGAATTTGAAGAACCTTTTATATATTCAATGCCAAAATAAAAAATAGCAAGTAAAGCTTGCCATCGAGCAAAAATTTGTTTTGATGCAAGGTTTTTGTCATCATTTTCCAAAACTTCTTTTGCAGATTTGCAATCAATTCTTAAGAGAAATCTTTGATTCAAAATATCACTTTGAAATTTGAGTATGCATGAGACTATGGCAAGGACTTCTTTCTTTATTGTAGAGTAATTTTGTTGAGTAGCATTCCAAGTGCCAGAATAAAATCTAATAATTTGTTCCTTTGATTGTGCATTTCTTTGAAGTAGGATTCCTCCAAATCCTATTTCAGACGCATCTGTTTGGATGATTTTAAATAAATCTGGATTGGAAATATTTAAGCATGGTAAAGATTTTACTTTTTGTTTTATTTTTTGTATTGCTTCTGTATGTTGAGGAGTCCATTGTTCTGCCGAATTTTTTAAACATTTTTGTAAAAGATTTCTTTCTTTAGAGAGGTTTTGATAAAAATCAGAGACATAATTTAAACACCCTAAAAATCTTTGTAATTGTTTTTTATCGGTGATTTCATCAGGGAAATTGTCAGCAAATTTGATTACTCTTTCAACAGGAGTTAACATTTTGTTTGATATTTTATAGCCAAGAAATTGTATTTCTGTTTGAAAAAGTTTTATTTTTCTTTGAGAAAGGACTAAGCCATTTTTCTTTATGATCCATTTGAAAGTCTTTAAATGTTTCCAGTGATCATCAATAGATTTAGAAAAGATTAAAATATCATCAATGTAAACAATTGAGAAATTTTTATAAGGGTGAAAGATTTCATTCATCATTTCTTGGAAGGCTGAAGGAGCATTTTTGAGCCCAAAAGGCATGACGTTCCATTCATAATGGCCAAAAGGGACAGTAAAGGCGGTTTTATAACGATCGTTTTCTTCGACCTGTATTTGCCAAAATCCTGATTTGAGATCAAATTTTGAAAATATAAAAGCTTCATATAAACGAGTAATAAGATCTTGTTTATTAGGAATTGGATATCTGATTGATTGAAGGACTTTATTTAATGGTTTATAATTGATGACGAGGCGAGGAGCCCCTCGTTCCTTTTCAGGAGCATTTTCAACATAAAAGGCTGCACAACTCCAAGGAGAATGTGATTTGCGGATTAATTTCTTTTGAAGTAAATCTTTAATTTCTTTATCACATAAGTCTAAGAGTCTAGGACTCATTTGAGATGGTCTTGCTTTAGTAGGAATATCTCTTTCATTAAAAGTAGAAATATATGGTAAGGATACTAAATGCTTTTTTCGATGCCAAAAGGCAGAAGGTATCTCAGAACAACATTCGTTTATTAGAGAGGTTTGAAAATTATTAATTTTCTTTTCAGATGCTTTGGACTTTAATTGATCCTCAATTCGACAGAGATAAATGTCATTTTTAAGATTTGCAATATATTTTTCTTTATTAGATATGAGTAGATTTATTTGATTGATTTTTCCAAGGGTTGAGAGTATAGGAACAGGTTGAAAATTAAGATTAGAAATTTTTTCAAAGGATTTTACTTCAAGAAATTGTTTTAGCGTAGTAGCATCAATGATGAATTTGTCTTGAGCATTTAATACATTTATTGAGGTAGTGGAAGGATGGAATTCATTAATTTCTTCTTGATCAGAGATGGTTTCTTCGAGATGAGTTTGTAAAACTGATGTTTTCGAGGTAGAGTCTTTTGAGAAAGATTTGTTTATAGAAGTTGAATATGAAGTAGCATTTAATGTATTAGTTGACTCTTTTGTATCTAGATTGAGAATAGGCTCCGGGAAAATAGTTAATAAAGAAGGAGTGGCATTGATTTCTTTATGCTTTATGGTTTCTAAAGGGGGGTGAACCGATTCAACTTTACCTTTCTCGGTTTCCCATGTTTGTGTGGATTTATTTATTGTCAGCATTACAGTTCCTTTTTTATTTATTTTTGACGAAAGCCAATCAAAGAAAGGGATATTTCGCCGTTCTTGATTCATTTGGTCATACCATAATTCTTTTACTTGAGATCGCTCAAATTTAGAGAATTTGGTAAAAAACCATTTTGTCTTTGGATGTTTTAATAAATCTTGTTGAAGGAATTGTTTATCAATTTTGAAATCATGTATTTCTTCATTAGATTCATGAATTAAGGAGATTGTATTGATTGAGGCATTAAAATCGGATTCAGTTAATTTCACTGATTGTATATCTTCATCTTTTGCGTCTGAATAAACAGGGAAAGCTATGCCTGTAGGATGTATTGGGGGTGATGTGGGAATAGATGTTTGATGAAAATTAGAAGAGGCTGATTTATAAGATCCAGCGTCTGAAGGGATTGATCTTTTTGTGGATGAAAAGTATGGTCTTGGTGTATTGGCAAAATTTATTGTTACTTTTCCAGATGGATGTTCTGTAATAGATTCAACATCTTCATTAATTAAAGGTGTGATTAATTGAGCTTCATCAAGTTCCCATTTTCCAGAAAGATGTACATCTTCCCAGGTGATGAGTTTGGGGGTAGTGACTTTATTTCGAAAATTTGTAAGGAATAAAGTGGTTACTCCTTTGATTTGTGAAGAATAGGCTATTTCAGGGACAATTGTATTCATTGCTTTATAATAAATTCTGTATACTATGGCAACATTTTGTGATTGAGGTTTCATATTGAACCCTTTTGTATGTATGCCTAAAGTGATGGCTTCATGAGCACCGGGATCACTGAGTGATACGGTGTAATTGGGAAAACAATTAAAAAAGGCAGGGCCGTCATGAAGGCTGGCTTCTACCATCCCTATTAGGGAATCTCTGAATGAATTATGTCTTCTATCTCGAACATAGGCGAGACAGGATGTATTCAAACCAAGTCTGGTTAATGGCTTTATTGCAACTTGAACAAGTGCTATATGCATGTATTTGTATTTTGGTTTATGGATTTCAGTTTTTTCTGCAGGAATGACCTGTAGATTTTCTTCATTTTGCTGTATTGAGAGGGTTTCTTCAACCGTCTTTATTACATAATTTGGTTTTTGTATGAAAGATCCTTCTTTATAAATTTCTTTTAAAGAGACTTTAGGTATTGTCCAATCTTGGATTGATTTTTCTAAATCATCAAAAATTATTTCTTCAAGATTTTTAATTGAAATTTTATTTATTATTGGCATGATGGATGATGATGCAGAAGAAGAATTAGAAGCTGTATTAGAAGATGAATTTCTTCCGAATGATCTAAAAATTCCAGACATCATTAATTAATTATAATCACTAATCAGAATGATTGGTGGCCTGTCAACGGTTTACGCCACAAAGCCCTAAACGCTCTCCTGGCTAACGGGCAACAAAGGCGACGCGACAAGGGGGCCTCGGACCCAAATCACTCCTTTTAGCAACAACAACCAATTAACTCTATCTGGTCAAGTTAGATCAAAATTCAGAAATGCAACTAACTAACATAGATTCGATTCTACTATGCAATCAACAAACAAATAACCAAAGAAGGAAAGAGACATGATGCATGCAAAACTTTTGCAAATAAATTGAAATAATTGAAAGCTTAAAGAGCTATCAAAATTATTTCAATATATTCCCAAGCATTCATATAGTCATAGTAATCATAGGGCCAAGAGCTCCCATTAGGATTGATGATAGTTTTTGGTGAGAATAGATTGTCTGCCCAATCTGTGAGAGTATGAATATGCATAATCTTCATTTTTGAAAAGGCATGTTCTCCATCTCTATCTTCATGAGTGATGATAGCACTTTTTGACTGAATCAGAATTGCTTCATAGTACTTGTGAGAAATATTGGGGGCTTTTGGAACAAAATGGCAATTTTTTCGATAGAGTTTTGAGAGAATTTGATCAATAATAAGGTTGGCATGGAGTTTATCATCAAGGAAGAAAAGAGCAAATTCAAAGGTCTTAATGTATTGAGATTTTTTGAAAGGATTAGAACGATAGGGTGCTTGAAGCATGGGAGAAGGGTTTAAGGCATTGAATTTATTGTTGGAAAGAATATTTATTGTATCAATGACTGGATTTTTTTCCTTTTCCTCTTGGATGCATCTTTGCTCACCTTGTTTCTACCCTGTAAAAATTCACGAGATAGAAAATCGGGAAGAGAATTTGAAGAACCTTTTATATATTCAATGCCAAAATAAAAAATAGCAAGTAAAGCTTGCCATCGAGCAAAAATTTGTTTTGATGCAAGGTTTTTGTCATCATTTTCCAAAACTTCTTTTGCAGATTTGCAATCAATTCTTAAGAGAAATCTTTGATTCAAAATATCACTTTGAAATTTGAGTATGCATGAGACTATGGCAAGGACTTCTTTCTTTATTGTAGAGTAATTTTGTTGAGTAGCATTCCAAGTGCCAGAATAAAATCTAATAATTTGTTCCTTTGATTGTGCATTTCTTTGAAGTAGGATTCCTCCAAATCCTATTTCAGACGCATCTGTTTGGATGATTTTAAATAAATCTGGATTGGAAATATTTAAGCATGGTAAAGATTTTACTTTTTGTTTTATTTTTTGTATTGCTTCTGTATGTTGAGGAGTCCATTGTTCTGCCGAATTTTTTAAACATTTTTGTAAAAGATTTCTTTCTTTAGAGAGGTTTTGATAAAAATCAGAGACATAATTTAAACACCCTAAAAATCTTTGTAATTGTTTTTTATCGGTGATTTCATCAGGGAAATTGTCAGCAAATTTGATTACTCTTTCAACAGGAGTTAACATTTTGTTTGATATTTTATAGCCAAGAAATTGTATTTCTGTTTGAAAAAGTTTTATTTTTCTTTGAGAAAGGACTAAGCCATTTTTCTTTATGATCCATTTGAAAGTCTTTAAATGTTTCCAGTGATCATCAATAGATTTAGAAAAGATTAAAATATCATGAATGTAAACAATTGAGAAATTTTTATAAGGGTGAAAGATTTCATTCATCATTTCTTGGAAGGCTGAAGGAGCATTTTTGAGCCCAAAAGGCATGACGTTCCATTCATAATGGCCAAAAGGGACAGTAAAGGCGGTTTTATAACGATCGTTTTCTTCGACCTGTATTTGCCAAAATCCTGATTTGAGATCAAATTTTGAAAATATAAAAGCTTCATATAAACGAGTAATAAGATCTTGTTTATTAGGAATTGGATATCTGATTGATTGAAGGACTTTATTTAATGGTTTATAATTGATGACGAGGCGAGGAGCCCCTCGTTCCTTTTCAGGAGCATTTTCAACATAAAAGGCTGCACAACTCCAAGGAGAATGTGATTTGCGGATTAATTTCTTTTGAAGTAAATCTTTAATTTCTTTATCACATAAGTCTAAGAGTCTAGGACTCATTTGAGATGGTCTTGCTTTAGTAGGAATATCTCTTTCATTAAAAGTAGAAATATATGGTAAGGATACTAAATGCTTTTTTCGATGCCAAAAGGCAGAAGGTATCTCAGAACAACATTCGTTTATTAGAGAGGTTTGAAAATTATTAATTTTCTTTTCAGATGCTTTGGACTTTAATTGATCCTCAATTCGACAGAGATAAATGTCATTTTTAAGATTTGCAATATATTTTTCTTTATTAGATATGAGTAGATTTATTTGATTGATTTTTCCAAGGGTTGAGAGTATAGGAACAGGTTGAAAATTAAGATTAGAAATTTTTTCAAAGGATTTTACTTCAAGAAATTGTTTTAGCGTAGTAGCATCAATGATGAATTTGTCTTGAGCATTTAATACATTTATTGAGGTAGTGGAAGGATGGAATTCATTAATTTCTTCTTGATCAGAGATGGTTTCTTCGAGATGAGTTTGTAAAACTGATGTTTTCGAGGTAGAGTCTTTTGAGAAAGATTTGTTTATAGAAGTTGAATATGAAGTAGCATTTAATGTATTAGTTGACTCTTTTGTATCTAGATTGAGAATAGGCTCCGGGAAAATAGTTAATAAAGAAGGAGTGGCATTGATTTCTTTATGCTTTATGGTTTCTAAAGGGGGGTGAACCGATTCAACTTTACCTTTCTCGGTTTCCCATGTTTGTGTGGATTTATTTATTGTCAGCATTACAGTTCCTTTTTTATTTATTTTTGACGAAAGCCAATCAAAGAAAGGGATATTTCGCCGTTCTTGATTCATTTGGTCATACCATAATTCTTTTACTTGAGATCGCTCAAATTTAGAGAATTTGGTAAAAAACCATTTTGTCTTTGGATGTTTTAATAAATCTTGTTGAAGGAATTGTTTATCAATTTTGAAATCATGTATTTCTTCATTAGATTCATGAATTAAGGAGATTGTATTGATTGAGGCATTAAAATCGGATTCAGTTAATTTCACTGATTGTATATCTTCATCTTTTGCGTCTGAATAAACAGGGAAAGCTATGCCTGTAGGATGTATTGGGGGTGATGTGGGAATAGATGTTTGATGAAAATTAGAAGAGGCTGATTTATAAGATCCAGCGTCTGAAGGGATTGATCTTTTTGTGGATGAAAAGTATGGTCTTGGTGTATTGGCAAAATTTATTGTTACTTTTCCAGATGGATGTTCTGTAATAGATTCAACATCTTCATTAATTAAAGGTGTGATTAATTGAGCTTCATCAAGTTCCCATTTTCCAGAAAGATGTACATCTTCCCAGGTGATGAGTTTGGGGGTAGTGACTTTATTTCGAAAATTTGTAAGGAATAAAGTGGTTACTCCTTTGATTTGTGAAGAATAGGCTATTTCAGGGACAATTGTATTCATTGCTTTATAATAAATTCTGTATACTATGGCAACATTTTGTGATTGAGGTTTCATATTGAACCCTTTTGTATGTATGCCTAAAGTGATGGCTTCATGAGCACCGGGATCACTGAGTGATACGGTGTAATTGGGAAAACAATTAAAAAAGGCAGGGCCGTCATGAAGGCTGGCTTCTACCATCCCTATTAGGGAATCTCTGAATGAATTATGTCTTCTATCTCGAACATAGGCGAGACAGGATGTATTCAAACCAAGTCTGGTTAATGGCTTTATTGCAACTTGAACAAGTGCTATATGCATGTATTTGTATTTTGGTTTATGGATTTCAGTTTTTTCTGCAGGAATGACCTGTAGATTTTCTTCATTTTGCTGTATTGAGAGGGTTTCTTCAACCGTCTTTATTACATAATTTGGTTTTTGTATGAAAGATCCTTCTTTATAAATTTCTTTTAAAGAGACTTTAGGTATTGTCCAATCTTGGATTGATTTTTCTAAATCATCAAAAATTATTTCTTCAAGATTTTTAATTGAAATTTTATTTATTATTGGCATGATGGATGATGATGCAGAAGAAGAATTAGAAGCTGTATTAGAAGATGAATTTCTTCCGAATGATCTAAAAATTCCAGACATCATTAATTAATTATAATCACTAATCAGAATGATTGGTGGCCTGTCAACGGTTTACGCCACAAAGCCCTAAACGCTCTCCTGGCTAACGGGCAACAAAGGCGACGCGACAAGGGGGCCTCGGACCCAAATCACTCCTTTTAGCAACAACAACCAATTAACTCTATCTGGTCAAGTTAGATCAAAATTCAGAAATGCAACTAACTAACATAGATTCGATTCTACTATGCAATCAACAAACAAATAACCAAAGAAGGAAAGAGACATGATGCATGCAAAATTTTTGCAAATAAATTGAAATAATTGAAAGCTTAAAGAGCTATCAAAATTATTTCAATATATTCCCAAGCATTCATATAGTCATAGTAATCATAGGGCCAAGAGCTCCCATTAGGATTGATGATAGTTTTTGGTGAGAATAGATTGTCTGCCCAATCTGTGAGAGTATGAATATGCATAATCTTCATTTTTGAAAAGGCATGTTCTCCATCTCTATCTTCATGAGTGATGATAGCACTTTTTGACTGAATCAGAATTGCTTCATAGTACTTGTGAGAAATATTGGGGGCTTTTGGAACAAAATGGCAATTTTTTCGATAGAGTTTTGAGAGAATTTGATCAATAATAAGGTTGGCATGGAGTTTATCATCAAGGAAGAAAAGAGCAAATTCAAAGGTCTTAATGTATTGAGATTTTTTGAAAGGATTAGAACGATAGGGTGCTTGAAGCATGGGAGAAGGGTTTAAGGCATTGAATTTATTGTTGGAAAGAATATTTATTGTATCAATGACTGGATTTTTTTCCTTTTCCTCTTGGATGCATCTTTGCTCACCTTGTTTCTACCCTGTAAAAATTCACGAGATAGAAAATCGGGAAGAGAATTTGAAGAACCTTTTATATATTCAATGCCAAAATAAAAAATAGCAAGTAAAGCTTGCCATCGAGCAAAAATTTGTTTTGATGCAAGGTTTTTGTCATCATTTTCCAAAACTTCTTTTGCAGATTTGCAATCAATTCTTAAGAGAAATCTTTGATTCAAAATATCACTTTGAAATTTGAGTATGCATGAGACTATGGCAAGGACTTCTTTCTTTATTGTAGAGTAATTTTGTTGAGTAGCATTCCAAGTGCCAGAATAAAATCTAATAATTTGTTCCTTTGATTGTGCATTTCTTTGAAGTAGGATTCCTCCAAATCCTATTTCAGACGCATCTGTTTGGATGATTTTAAATAAATCTGGATTGGAAATATTTAAGCATGGTAAAGATTTTACTTTTTGTTTTATTTTTTGTATTGCTTCTGTATGTTGAGGAGTCCATTGTTCTGCCGAATTTTTTAAACATTTTTGTAAAAGATTTCTTTCTTTAGAGAGGTTTTGATAAAAATCAGAGACATAATTTAAACACCCTAAAAATCTTTGTAATTGTTTTTTATCGGTGATTTCATCAGGGAAATTGTCAGCAAATTTGATTACTCTTTCAACAGGAGTTAACATTTTGTTTGATATTTTATAGCCAAGAAATTGTATTTCTGTTTGAAAAAGTTTTATTTTTCTTTGAGAAAGGACTAAGCCATTTTTCTTTATGATCCATTTGAAAGTCTTTAAATGTTTCCAGTGATCATCAATAGATTTAGAAAAGATTAAAATATCATCAATGTAAACAATTGAGAAATTTTTATAAGGGTGAAAGATTTCATTCATCATTTCTTGGAAGGCTGAAGGAGCATTTTTGAGCCCAAAAGGCATGACGTTCCATTCATAATGGCCAAAAGGGACAGTAAAGGCGGTTTTATAACGATCGTTTTCTTCGACCTGTATTTGCCAAAATCCTGATTTGAGATCAAATTTTGAAAATATAAAAGCTTCATATAAACGAGTAATAAGATCTCGTTTATTAGGAATTGGATATCTGATTGATTGAAGGACTTTATTTAATGGTTTATAATTGATGACGAGGCGAGGAGCCCCTCGTTCCTTTTCAGGAGCATTTTCAACATAAAAGGCTGCACAACTCCAAGGAGAATGTGATTTGCGGATTAATTTCTTTTGAAGTAAATCTTTAATTTCTTTATCACATAAGTCTAAGAGTCTAGGACTCATTTGAGATGGTCTTGCTTTAGTAGGAATATCTCTTTCATTAAAAGTAGAAATATATGGTAAGGATACTAAATGCTTTTTTCGATGCCAAAAGGCAGAAGGTATCTCAGAACAACATTCGTTTATTAGAGAGGTTTGAAAATTATTAATTTTCTTTTCAGATGCTTTGGACTTTAATTGATCCTCAATTCGACAGAGATAAATGTCATTTTTAAGATTTGCAATATATTTTTCTTTATTAGATATGAGTAGATTTATTTGATTGATTTTTCCAAGGGTTGAGAGTATAGGAACAGGTTGAAAATTAAGATTAGAAATTTTTTCAAAGGATTTTACTTCAAGAAATTGTTTTAGCGTAGTAGCATCAATGATGAATTTGTCTTGAGCATTTAATACATTTATTGAGGTAGTGGAAGGATGGAATTCATTAATTTCTTCTTGATCAGAGATGGTTTCTTCGAGATGAGTTTGTAAAACTGATGTTTTCGAGGTAGAGTCTTTTGAGAAAGATTTGTTTATAGAAGTTGAATATGAAGTAGCATTTAATGTATTAGTTGACTCTTTTGTATCTAGATTGAGAATAGGCTCCGGGAAAATAGTTAATAAAGAAGGAGTGGCATTGATTTCTTTATGCTTTATGGTTTCTAAAGGGGGGTGAACCGATTCAACTTTACCTTTCTCGGTTTCCCATGTTTGTGTGGATTTATTTATTGTCAGCATTACAGTTCCTTTTTTATTTATTTTTGACGAAAGCCAATCAAAGAAAGGGATATTTCGCCGTTCTTGATTCATTTGGTCATACCATAATTCTTTTACTTGAGATCGCTCAAATTTAGAGAATTTGGTAAAAAACCATTTTGTCTTTGGATGTTTTAATAAATCTTGTTGAAGGAATTGTTTATCAATTTTGAAATCATGTATTTCTTCATTAGATTCATGAATTAAGGAGATTGTATTGATTGAGGCATTAAAATCGGATTCAGTTAATTTCACTGATTGTATATCTTCATCTTTTGCGTCTGAATAAACAGGGAAAGCTATGCCTGTAGGATGTATTGGGGGTGATGTGGGAATAGATGTTTGATGAAAATTAGAAGAGGCTGATTTATAAGATCCAGCGTCTGAAGGGATTGATCTTTTTGTGGATGAAAAGTATGGTCTTGGTGTATTGGCAAAATTTATTGTTACTTTTCCAGATGGATGTTCTGTAATAGATTCAACATCTTCATTAATTAAAGGTGTGATTAATTGAGCTTCATCAAGTTCCCATTTTCCAGAAAGATGTACATCTTCCCAGGTGATGAGTTTGGGGGTAGTGACTTTATTTCGAAAATTTGTAAGGAATAAAGTGGTTACTCCTTTGATTTGTGAAGAATAGGCTATTTCAGGGACAATTGTATTCATTGCTTTATAATAAATTCTGTATACTATGGCAACATTTTGTGATTGAGGTTTCATATTGAACCCTTTTGTATGTATGCCTAAAGTGATGGCTTCATGAGCACCGGGATCACTGAGTGATACGGTGTAATTGGGAAAACAATTAAAAAAGGCAGGGCCGTCATGAAGGCTGGCTTCTACCATCCCTATTAGGGAATCTCTGAATGAATTATGTCTTCTATCTCGAACATAGGCGAGACAGGATGTATTCAAACCAAGTCTGGTTAATGGCTTTATTGCAACTTGAACAAGTGCTATATGCATGTATTTGTATTTTGGTTTATGGATTTCAGTTTTTTCTGCAGGAATGACCTGTAGATTTTCTTCATTTTGCTGTATTGAGAGGGTTTCTTCAACCGTCTTTATTACATAATTTGATTTTTGTATGAAAGATCCTTCTTTATAAATTTCTTTTAAAGAGACTTTAGGTATTGTCCAATCTTGGATTGATTTTTCTAAATCATCAAAAATTATTTCTTCAAGATTTTTAATTGAAATTTTATTTATTATTGGCATGATGGATGATGATGCAGAAGAAGAATTAGAAGCTGTATTAGAAGATGAATTTCTTCCGAATGATCTAAAAATTCCAGACATCATTAATTAATTATAATCACTAATCAGAATGATTGGTGGCCTGTCAACGGTTTACGCCACAAAGCCCTAAACGCTCTCCTGGCTAACGGGCAACAAAGGCGACGCGACAAGGGGGCCTCGGACCCAAATCACTCCTTTTAGCAACAACAACCAATTAACTCTATCTGGTCAAGTTAGATCAAAATTCAGAAATGCAACTAACTAACATAGATTCGATTCTACTATGCAATCAACAAACAAATAACCAAAGAAGGAAAGAGACATGATGCATGCAAAATTTTTGCAAATAAATTGAAATAATTGAAAGCTTAAAGAGCTATCAAAATTATTTCAATATATTCCCAAGCATTCATATAGTCATAGTAATCATAGGGCCAAGAGCTCCCATTAGGATTGATGATAGTTTTTGGTGAGAATAGATTGTCTGCCCAATCTGTGAGAGTATGAATATGCATAATCTTCATTTTTGAAAAGGCATGTTCTCCATCTCTATCTTCATGAGTGATGATAGCACTTTTTGACTGAATCAGAATTGCTTCATAGTACTTGTGAGAAATATTGGGGGCTTTTGGAACAAAATGGCAATTTTTTCGATAGAGTTTTGAGAGAATTTGATCAATAATAAGGTTGGCATGGAGTTTATCATCAAGGAAGAAAAGAGCAAATTCAAAGGTCTTAATGTATTGAGATTTTTTGAAAGGATTAGAACGATAGGGTGCTTGAAGCATGGGAGAAGGGTTTAAGGCATTGAATTTATTGTTGGAAAGAATATTTATTGTATCAATGACTGGATTTTTTCCTTTTCCTCTTGGATGCATCTTTGCTCACCTTGTTTCTACCCTGTAAAAATTCACGAGATAGAAAATCGGGAAGAGAATTTGAAGAACCTTTTATATATTCAATGCCAAAATAAAAAATAGCAAGTAAAGCTTGCCATCGAGCAAAAATTTGTTTTGATGCAAGGTTTTTGACATCATTTTCCAAAACTTCTTTTGCAGATTTGCAATCAATTCTTAAGAGAAATCTTTGATTCAAAATATCACTTTGAAATTTGAGTATGCATGAGACTATGGCAAGGACTTCTTTCTTTATTGTAGAGTAATTTTGTTGAGTAGCATTCCAAGTGCCAGAATAAAATCTAATAATTTGTTCCTTTGATTGTGCATTTCTTTGAAGTAGGATTCCTCCAAATCCTATTTCAGACGCATCTGTTTGGATGATTTTAAATAAATCTGGATTGGAAATATTTAAGCATGGTAAAGATTTTACTTTTTGTTTTATTTTTTGTATTGCTTCTGTATGTTGAGGAGTCCATTGTTCTGCCGAATTTTTTAAACATTTTTGTAAAAGATTTCTTTCTTTAGAGAGGTTTTGATAAAAATCAGAGACATAATTTAAACACCCTAAAAATCTTTGTAATTGTTTTTTATCGGTGATTTCATCAGGGAAATTGTCAGCAAATTTGATTACTCTTTCAACAGGAGTTAACATTTTGTTTGATATTTTATAGCCAAGAAATTGTATTTCTGTTTGAAAAAGTTTTATTTTTCTTTGAGAAAGGACTAAGCCATTTTTCTTTATGATCCATTTGAAAGTCTTTAAATGTTTCCAGTGATCATCAATAGATTTAGAAAAGATTAAAATATCATCAATGTAAACAATTGAGAAATTTTTATAAGGGTGAAAGATTTCATTCATCATTTCTTGGAAGGCTGAAGGAGCATTTTTGAGCCCAAAAGGCATGACGTTCCATTCATAATGGCCAAAAGGGACAGTAAAGGCGGTTTTATAACGATCGTTTTCTTCGACCTGTATTTGCCAAAATCCTGATTTGAGATCAAATTTTGAAAATATAAAAGCTTCATATAAACGAGTAATAAGATCTCGTTTATTAGGAATTGGATATCTGATTGATTGAAGGACTTTATTTAATGGTTTATAATTGATGACGAGGCGAGGAGCCCCTCGTTCCTTTTCAGGAGCATTTTCAACATAAAAGGCTGCACAACTCCAAGGAGAATGTGATTTGCGGATTAATTTCTTTTGAAGTAAATCTTTAATTTCTTTATCACATAAGTCTAAGAGTCTAGGACTCATTTGAGATGGTCTTGCTTTAGTAGGAATATCTCTTTCATTAAAAGTAGAAATATATGGTAAGGATACTAAATGCTTTTTTCGATGCCAAAAGGCAGAAGGTATCTCAGAACAACATTCGTTTATTAGAGAGGTTTGAAAATTATTAATTTTCTTTTCAGATGCTTTGGACTTTAATTGATCCTCAATTCGACAGAGATAAATGTCATTTTTAAGATTTGCAATATATTTTTCTTTATTAGATATGAGTAGATTTATTTGATTGATTTTTCCAAGGGTTGAGAGTATAGGAACAGGTTGAAAATTAAGATTAGAAATTTTTTCAAAGGATTTTACTTCAAGAAATTGTTTTAGCGTAGTAGCATCAATGATGAATTTGTCTTGAGCATTTAATACATTTATTGAGGTAGTGGAAGGATGGAATTCATTAATTTCTTCTTGATCAGAGATGGTTTCTTCGAGATGAGTTTGTAAAACTGATGTTTTCGAGGTAGAGTCTTTTGAGAAAGATTTGTTTATAGAAGTTGAATATGAAGTAGCATTTAATGTATTAGTTGACTCTTTTGTATCTAGATTGAGAATAGGCTCCGGGAAAATAGTTAATAAAGAAGGAGTGGCATTGATTTCTTTATGCTTTATGGTTTCTAAAGGGGGGTGAACCGATTCAACTTTACCTTTCTCGGTTTCCCATGTTTGTGTGGATTTATTTATTGTCAGCATTACAGTTCCTTTTTTATTTATTTTTGACGAAAGCCAATCAAAGAAAGGGATATTTCGCCGTTCTTGATTCATTTGGTCATACCATAATTCTTTTACTTGAGATCGCTCAAATTTAGAGAATTTGGTAAAAAACCATTTTGTCTTTGGATGTTTTAATAAATCTTGTTGAAGGAATTGTTTATCAATTTTGAAATCATGTATTTCTTCATTAGATTCATGAATTAAGGAGATTGTATTGATTGAGGCATTAAAATCGGATTCAGTTAATTTCACTGATTGTATATCTTCATCTTTTGCGTCTGAATAAACAGGGAAAGCTATGCCTGTAGGATGTATTGGGGGTGATGTGGGAATAGATGTTTGATGAAAATTAGAAGAGGCTGATTTATAAGATCCAGCGTCTGAAGGGATTGATCTTTTTGTGGATGAAAAGTATGGTCTTGGTGTATTGGCAAAATTTATTGTTACTTTTCCAGATGGATGTTCTGTAATAGATTCAACATCTTCATTAATTAAAGGTGTGATTAATTGAGCTTCATCAAGTTCCCATTTTCCAGAAAGATGTACATCTTCCCAGGTGATGAGTTTGGGGGTAGTGACTTTATTTCGAAAATTTGTAAGGAATAAAGTGGTTACTCCTTTGATTTGTGAAGAATAGGCTATTTCAGGGACAATTGTATTCATTGCTTTATAATAAATTCTGTATACTATGGCAACATTTTGTGATTGAGGTTTCATATTGAACCCTTTTGTATGTATGCCTAAAGTGATGGCTTCATGAGCACCGGGATCACTGAGTGATACGGTGTAATTGGGAAAACAATTAAAAAAGGCAGGGCCGTCATGAAGGCTGGCTTCTACCATCCCTATTAGGGAATCTCTGAATGAATTATGTCTTCTATCTCGAACATAGGCGAGACAGGATGTATTCAAACCAAGTCTGGTTAATGGCTTTATTGCAACTTGAACAAGTGCTATATGCATGTATTTGTATTTTGGTTTATGGATTTCAGTTTTTTCTGCAGGAATGACCTGTAGATTTTCTTCATTTTGCTGTATTGAGAGGGTTTCTTCAACCGTCTTTATTACATAATTTGATTTTTGTATGAAAGATCCTTCTTTATAAATTTCTTTTAAAGAGACTTTAGGTATTGTCCAATCTTGGATTGATTTTTCTAAATCATCAAAAATTATTTCTTCAAGATTTTTAATTGAAATTTTATTTATTATTGGCATGATGGATGATGATGCAGAAGAAGAATTAGAAGCTGTATTAGAAGATGAATTTCTTCCGAATGATCTAAAAATTCCAGACATCATTAATTAATTATAATCACTAATCAGAATGATTGGTGGCCTGTCAACGGTTTACGCCACAAAGCCCTAAACGCTCTCCTGGCTAACGGGCAACAAAGGCGACGCGACAAGGGGGCCTCGGACCCAAATCACTCCTTTTAGCAACAACAACCAATTAACTCTATCTGGTCAAGTTAGATCAAAATTCAGAAATGCAACTAACTAACATAGATTCGATTCTACTATGCAATCAACAAACAAATAACCAAAGAAGGAAAGAGACATGATGCATGCAAAATTTTTGCAAATAAATTGAAATAATTGAAAGCTTAAAGAGCTATCAAAATTATTTCAATATATTCCCAAGCATTCATATAGTCATAGTAATCATAGGGCCAAGAGCTCCCATTAGGATTGATGATAGTTTTTGGTGAGAATAGATTGTCTGCCCAATCTGTGAGAGTATGAATATGCATAATCTTCATTTTTGAAAAGGCATGTTCTCCATCTCTATCTTCATGAGTGATGATAGCACTTTTTGACTGAATCAGAATTGCTTCATAGTACTTGTGAGAAATATTGGGGGCTTTTGGAACAAAATGGCAATTTTTTCGATAGAGTTTTGAGAGAATTTGATCAATAATAAGGTTGGCATGGAGTTTATCATCAAGGAAGAAAAGAGCAAATTCAAAGGTCTTAATGTATTGAGATTTTTTGAAAGGATTAGAACGATAGGGTGCTTGAAGCATGGGAGAAGGGTTTAAGGCATTGAATTTATTGTTGGAAAGAATATTTATTGTATCAATGACTGGATTTTTTCCTTTTCCTCTTGGATGCATCTTTGCTCACCTTGTTTCTACCCTGTAAAAATTCACGAGATAGAAAATCGGGAAGAGAATTTGAAGAACCTTTTATATATTCAATGCCAAAATAAAAAATAGCAAGTAAAGCTTGCCATCGAGCAAAAATTTGTTTTGATGCAAGGTTTTTGACATCATTTTCCAAAACTTCTTTTGCAGATTTGCAATCAATTCTTAAGAGAAATCTTTGATTCAAAATATCACTTTGAAATTTGAGTATGCATGAGACTATGGCAAGGACTTCTTTCTTTATTGTAGAGTAATTTTGTTGAGTAGCATTCCAAGTGCCAGAATAAAATCTAATAATTTGTTCCTTTGATTGTGCATTTCTTTGAAGTAGGATTCCTCCAAATCCTATTTCAGACGCATCTGTTTGGATGATTTTAAATAAATCTGGATTGGAAATATTTAAGCATGGTAAAGATTTTACTTTTTGTTTTATTTTTTGTATTGCTTCTGTATGTTGAGGAGTCCATTGTTCTGCCGAATTTTTTAAACATTTTTGTAAAAGATTTCTTTCTTTAGAGAGGTTTTGATAAAAATCAGAGACATAATTTAAACACCCTAAAAATCTTTGTAATTGTTTTTTATCGGTGATTTCATCAGGGAAATTGTCAGCAAATTTGATTACTCTTTCAACAGGAGTTAACATTTTGTTTGATATTTTATAGCCAAGAAATTGTATTTCTGTTTGAAAAAGTTTTATTTTTCTTTGAGAAAGGACTAAGCCATTTTTCTTTATGATCCATTTGAAAGTCTTTAAATGTTTCCAGTGATCATCAATAGATTTAGAAAAGATTAAAATATCATCAATGTAAACAATTGAGAAATTTTTATAAGGGTGAAAGATTTCATTCATCATTTCTTGGAAGGCTGAAGGAGCATTTTTGAGCCCAAAAGGCATGACGTTCCATTCATAATGGCCAAAAGGGACAGTAAAGGCGGTTTTATAACGATCGTTTTCTTCGACCTGTATTTGCCAAAATCCTGATTTGAGATCAAATTTTGAAAATATAAAAGCTTCATATAAACGAGTAATAAGATCTTGTTTATTAGGAATTGGATATCTGATTGATTGAAGGACTTTATTTAATGGTTTATAATTGATGACGAGGCGAGGAGCCCCTCGTTCCTTTTCAGGAGCATTTTCAACATAAAAGGCTGCACAACTCCAAGGAGAATGTGATTTGCGGATTAATTTCTTTTGAAGTAAATCTTTAATTTCTTTATCACATAAGTCTAAGAGTCTAGGACTCATTTGAGATGGTCTTGCTTTAGTAGGAATATCTCTTTCATTAAAAGTAGAAATATATGGTAAGGATACTAAATGCTTTTTTCGATGCCAAAAGGCAGAAGGTATCTCAGAACAACATTCGTTTATTAGAGAGGTTTGAAAATTATTAATTTTCTTTTCAGATGCTTTGGACTTTAATTGATCCTCAATTCGACAGAGATAAATGTCATTTTTAAGATTTGCAATATATTTTTCTTTATTAGATATGAGTAGATTTATTTGATTGATTTTTCCAAGGGTTGAGAGTATAGGAACAGGTTGAAAATTAAGATTAGAAATTTTTTCAAAGGATTTTACTTCAAGAAATTGTTTTAGCGTAGTAGCATCAATGATGAATTTGTCTTGAGCATTTAATACATTTATTGAGGTAGTGGAAGGATGGAATTCATTAATTTCTTCTTGATCAGAGATGGTTTCTTCGAGATGAGTTTGTAAAACTGATGTTTTCGAGGTAGAGTCTTTTGAGAAAGATTTGTTTATAGAAGTTGAATATGAAGTAGCATTTAATGTATTAGTTGACTCTTTTGTATCTAGATTGAGAATAGGCTCCGGGAAAATAGTTAATAAAGAAGGAGTGGCATTGATTTCTTTATGCTTTATGGTTTCTAAAGGGGGGTGAACCGATTCAACTTTACCTTTCTCGGTTTCCCATGTTTGTGTGGATTTATTTATTGTCAGCATTACAGTTCCTTTTTTATTTATTTTTGACGAAAGCCAATCAAAGAAAGGGATATTTCGCCGTTCTTGATTCATTTGGTCATACCATAATTCTTTTACTTGAGATCGCTCAAATTTAGAGAATTTGGTAAAAAACCATTTTGTCTTTGGATGTTTTAATAAATCTTGTTGAAGGAATTGTTTATCAATTTTGAAATCATGTATTTCTTCATTAGATTCATGAATTAAGGAGATTGTATTGATTGAGGCATTAAAATCGGATTCAGTTAATTTCACTGATTGTATATCTTCATCTTTTGCGTCTGAATAAACAGGGAAAGCTATGCCTGTAGGATGTATTGGGGGTGATGTGGGAATAGATGTTTGATGAAAATTAGAAGAGGCTGATTTATAAGATCCAGCGTCTGAAGGGATTGATCTTTTTGTGGATGAAAAGTATGGTCTTGGTGTATTGGCAAAATTTATTGTTACTTTTCCAGATGGATGTTCTGTAATAGATTCAACATCTTCATTAATTAAAGGTGTGATTAATTGAGCTTCATCAAGTTCCCATTTTCCAGAAAGATGTACATCTTCCCAGGTGATGAGTTTGGGGGTAGTGACTTTATTTCGAAAATTTGTAAGGAATAAAGTGGTTACTCCTTTGATTTGTGAAGAATAGGCTATTTCAGGGACAATTGTATTCATTGCTTTATAATAAATTCTGTATACTATGGCAACATTTTGTGATTGAGGTTTCATATTGAACCCTTTTGTATGTATGCCTAAAGTGATGGCTTCATGAGCACCGGGATCACTGAGTGATACGGTGTAATTGGGAAAACAATTAAAAAAGGCAGGGCCGTCATGAAGGCTGGCTTCTACCATCCCTATTAGGGAATCTCTGAATGAATTATGTCTTCTATCTCGAACATAGGCGAGACAGGATGTATTCAAACCAAGTCTGGTTAATGGCTTTATTGCAACTTGAACAAGTGCTATATGCATGTATTTGTATTTTGGTTTATGGATTTCAGTTTTTTCTGCAGGAATGACCTGTAGATTTTCTTCATTTTGCTGTATTGAGAGGGTTTCTTCAACCGTCTTTATTACATAATTTGATTTTTGTATGAAAGATCCTTCTTTATAAATTTCTTTTAAAGAGACTTTAGGTATTGTCCAATCTTGGATTGATTTTTCTAAATCATCAAAAATTATTTCTTCAAGATTTTTAATTGAAATTTTATTTATTATTGGCATGATGGATGATGATGCAGAAGAAGAATTAGAAGCTGTATTAGAAGATGAATTTCTTCCGAATGATCTAAAAATTCCAGACATCATTAATTAATTATAATCACTAATCAGAATGATTGGTGGCCTGTCAACGGTTTACGCCACAAAGCCCTAAACGCTCTCCTGGCTAACGGGCAACAAAGGCGACGCGACAAGGGGGCCTCGGACCCAAATCACTCCTTTTAGCAACAACAACCAATTAACTCTATCTGGTCAAGTTAGATCAAAATTCAGAAATGCAACTAACTAACATAGATTCGATTCTACTATGCAATCAACAAACAAATAACCAAAGAAGGAAAGAGACATGATGCATGCAAAATTTTTGCAAATAAATTGAAATAATTGAAAGCTTAAAGAGCTATCAAAATTATTTCAATATATTCCCAAGCATTCATATAGTCATAGTAATCATAGGGCCAAGAGCTCCCATTAGGATTGATGATAGTTTTTGGTGAGAATAGATTGTCTGCCCAATCTGTGAGAGTATGAATATGCATAATCTTCATTTTTGAAAAGGCATGTTCTCCATCTCTATCTTCATGAGTGATGATAGCACTTTTTGACTGAATCAGAATTGCTTCATAGTACTTGTGAGAAATATTGGGGGCTTTTGGAACAAAATGGCAATTTTTTCGATAGAGTTTTGAGAGAATTTGATCAATAATAAGGTTGGCATGGAGTTTATCATCAAGGAAGAAAAGAGCAAATTCAAAGGTCTTAATGTATTGAGATTTTTTGAAAGGATTAGAACGATAGGGTGCTTGAAGCATGGGAGAAGGGTTTAAGGCATTGAATTTATTGTTGGAAAGAATATTTATTGTATCAATGACTGGATTTTTTCCTTTTCCTCTTGGATGCATCTTTGCTCACCTTGTTTCTACCCTGTAAAAATTCACGAGATAGAAAATCGGGAAGAGAATTTGAAGAACCTTTTATATATTCAATGCCAAAATAAAAAATAGCAAGTAAAGCTTGCCATCGAGCAAAAATTTGTTTTGATGCAAGGTTTTTGACATCATTTTCCAAAACTTCTTTTGCAGATTTGCAATCAATTCTTAAGAGAAATCTTTGATTCAAAATATCACTTTGAAATTTGAGTATGCATGAGACTATGGCAAGGACTTCTTTCTTTATTGTAGAGTAATTTTGTTGAGTAGCATTCCAAGTGCCAGAATAAAATCTAATAATTTGTTCCTTTGATTGTGCATTTCTTTGAAGTAGGATTCCTCCAAATCCTATTTCAGACGCATCTGTTTGGATGATTTTAAATAAATCTGGATTGGAAATATTTAAGCATGGTAAAGATTTTACTTTTTGTTTTATTTTTTGTATTGCTTCTGTATGTTGAGGAGTCCATTGTTCTGCCGAATTTTTTAAACATTTTTGTAAAAGATTTCTTTCTTTAGAGAGGTTTTGATAAAAATCAGAGACATAATTTAAACACCCTAAAAATCTTTGTAATTGTTTTTTATCGGTGATTTCATCAGGGAAATTGTCAGCAAATTTGATTACTCTTTCAACAGGAGTTAACATTTTGTTTGATATTTTATAGCCAAGAAATTGTATTTCTGTTTGAAAAAGTTTTATTTTTCTTTGAGAAAGGACTAAGCCATTTTTCTTTATGATCCATTTGAAAGTCTTTAAATGTTTCCAGTGATCATCAATAGATTTAGAAAAGATTAAAATATCATCAATGTAAACAATTGAGAAATTTTTATAAGGGTGAAAGATTTCATTCATCATTTCTTGGAAGGCTGAAGGAGCATTTTTGAGCCCAAAAGGCATGACGTTCCATTCATAATGGCCAAAAGGGACAGTAAAGGCGGTTTTATAACGATCGTTTTCTTCGACCTGTATTTGCCAAAATCCTGATTTGAGATCAAATTTTGAAAATATAAAAGCTTCATATAAACGAGTAATAAGATCTTGTTTATTAGGAATTGGATATCTGATTGATTGAAGGACTTTATTTAATGGTTTATAATTGATGACGAGGCGAGGAGCCCCTCGTTCCTTTTCAGGAGCATTTTCAACATAAAAGGCTGCACAACTCCAAGGAGAATGTGATTTGCGGATTAATTTCTTTTGAAGTAAATCTTTAATTTCTTTATCACATAAGTCTAAGAGTCTAGGACTCATTTGAGATGGTCTTGCTTTAGTAGGAATATCTCTTTCATTAAAAGTAGAAATATATGGTAAGGATACTAAATGCTTTTTTCGATGCCAAAAGGCAGAAGGTATCTCAGAACAACATTCGTTTATTAGAGAGGTTTGAAAATTATTAATTTTCTTTTCAGATGCTTTGGACTTTAATTGATCCTCAATTCGACAGAGATAAATGTCATTTTTAAGATTTGCAATATATTTTTCTTTATTAGATATGAGTAGATTTATTTGATTGATTTTTCCAAGGGTTGAGAGTATAGGAACAGGTTGAAAATTAAGATTAGAAATTTTTTCAAAGGATTTTACTTCAAGAAATTGTTTTAGCGTAGTAGCATCAATGATGAATTTGTCTTGAGCATTTAATACATTTATTGAGGTAGTGGAAGGATGGAATTCATTAATTTCTTCTTGATCAGAGATGGTTTCTTCGAGATGAGTTTGTAAAACTGATGTTTTCGAGGTAGAGTCTTTTGAGAAAGATTTGTTTATAGAAGTTGAATATGAAGTAGCATTTAATGTATTAGTTGACTCTTTTGTATCTAGATTGAGAATAGGCTCCGGGAAAATAGTTAATAAAGAAGGAGTGGCATTGATTTCTTTATGCTTTATGGTTTCTAAAGGGGGGTGAACCGATTCAACTTTACCTTTCTCGGTTTCCCATGTTTGTGTGGATTTATTTATTGTCAGCATTACAGTTCCTTTTTTATTTATTTTTGACGAAAGCCAATCAAAGAAAGGGATATTTCGCCGTTCTTGATTCATTTGGTCATACCATAATTCTTTTACTTGAGATCGCTCAAATTTAGAGAATTTGGTAAAAAACCATTTTGTCTTTGGATGTTTTAATAAATCTTGTTGAAGGAATTGTTTATCAATTTTGAAATCATGTATTTCTTCATTAGATTCATGAATTAAGGAGATTGTATTGATTGAGGCATTAAAATCGGATTCAGTTAATTTCACTGATTGTATATCTTCATCTTTTGCGTCTGAATAAACAGGGAAAGCTATGCCTGTAGGATGTATTGGGGGTGATGTGGGAATAGATGTTTGATGAAAATTAGAAGAGGCTGATTTATAAGATCCAGCGTCTGAAGGGATTGATCTTTTTGTGGATGAAAAGTATGGTCTTGGTGTATTGGCAAAATTTATTGTTACTTTTCCAGATGGATGTTCTGTAATAGATTCAACATCTTCATTAATTAAAGGTGTGATTAATTGAGCTTCATCAAGTTCCCATTTTCCAGAAAGATGTACATCTTCCCAGGTGATGAGTTTGGGGGTAGTGACTTTATTTCGAAAATTTGTAAGGAATAAAGTGGTTACTCCTTTGATTTGTGAAGAATAGGCTATTTCAGGGACAATTGTATTCATTGCTTTATAATAAATTCTGTATACTATGGCAACATTTTGTGATTGAGGTTTCATATTGAACCCTTTTGTATGTATGCCTAAAGTGATGGCTTCATGAGCACCGGGATCACTGAGTGATACGGTGTAATTGGGAAAACAATTAAAAAAGGCAGGGCCGTCATGAAGGCTGGCTTCTACCATCCCTATTAGGGAATCTCTGAATGAATTATGTCTTCTATCTCGAACATAGGCGAGACAGGATGTATTCAAACCAAGTCTGGTTAATGGCTTTATTGCAACTTGAACAAGTGCTATATGCATGTATTTGTATTTTGGTTTATGGATTTCAGTTTTTTCTGCAGGAATGACCTGTAGATTTTCTTCATTTTGCTGTATTGAGAGGGTTTCTTCAACCGTCTTTATTACATAATTTGATTTTTGTATGAAAGATCCTTCTTTATAAATTTCTTTTAAAGAGACTTTAGGTATTGTCCAATCTTGGATTGATTTTTCTAAATCATCAAAAATTATTTCTTCAAGATTTTTAATTGAAATTTTATTTATTATTGGCATGATGGATGATGATGCAGAAGAAGAATTAGAAGCTGTATTAGAAGATGAATTTCTTCCGAATGATCTAAAAATTCCAGACATCATTAATTAATTATAATCACTAATCAGAATGATTGGTGGCCTGTCAACGGTTTACGCCACAAAGCCCTAAACGCTCTCCTGGCTAACGGGCAACAAAGGCGACGCGACAAGGGGGCCTCGGACCCAAATCACTCCTTTTAGCAACAACAACCAATTAACTCTATCTGGTCAAGTTAGATCAAAATTCAGAAATGCAACTAACTAACATAGATTCGATTCTACTATGCAATCAACAAACAAATAACCAAAGAAGGAAAGAGACA
Source organism: Cinnamomum chago (assembly GCA_038049695.1). Taxonomy (NCBI): domain Eukaryota; kingdom Viridiplantae; phylum Streptophyta; class Magnoliopsida; order Laurales; family Lauraceae; genus Cinnamomum; species Cinnamomum chago. Next base: position 71,045,899 of record CP142454.1, on the reverse strand, counting down.
TGATGCATGCAAAATTTTTGCAAATAAATTGAAATAATTGAAAGCTTAAAGAGCTATCAAAATTATTTCAATATATTCCCAAGCATTCATATAGTCATAGTAATCATAGGGCCAAGAGCTCCCATTAGGATTGATGATAGTTTTTGGTGAGAATAGATTGTCTGCCCAATCTGTGAGAGTATGAATATGCATAATCTTCATTTTTGAAAAGGCATGTTCTCCATCTCTATCTTCATGAGTGATGATAGCACTTTTTGACTGAATCAGAATTGCTTCATAGTACTTGTGAGAAATATTGGGGGCTTTTGGAACAAAATGGCAATTTTTTCGATAGAGTTTTGAGAGAATTTGATCAATAATAAGGTTGGCATGGAGTTTATCATCAAGGAAGAAAAGAGCAAATTCAAAGGTCTTAATGTATTGAGATTTTTTGAAAGGATTAGAACGATAGGGTGCTTGAAGCATGGGAGAAGGGTTTAAGGCATTGAATTTATTGTTGGAAAGAATATTTATTGTATCAATGACTGGATTTTTTTCCTTTTCCTCTTGGATGCATCTTTGCTCACCTTGTTTCTACCCTGTAAAAATTCACGAGATAGAAAATCGGGAAGAGAATTTGAAGAACCTTTTATATATTCAATGCCAAAATAAAAAATAGCAAGTAAAGCTTGCCATCGAGCAAAAATTTGTTTTGATGCAAGGTTTTTGTCATCATTTTCCAAAACTTCTTTTGCAGATTTGCAATCAATTCTTAAGAGAAATCTTTGATTCAAAATATCACTTTGAAATTTGAGTATGCATGAGACTATGGCAAGGACTTCTTTCTTTATTGTAGAGTAATTTTGTTGAGTAGCATTCCAAGTGCCAGAATAAAATCTAATAATTTGTTCCTTTGATTGTGCATTTCTTTGAAGTAGGATTCCTCCAAATCCTATTTCAGACGCATCTGTTTGGATGATTTTAAATAAATCTGGATTGGAAATATTTAAGCATGGTAAAGATTTTACTTTTTGTTTTATTTTTTGTATTGCTTCTGTATGTTGAGGAGTCCATTGTTCTGCCGAATTTTTTAAACATTTTTGTAAAAGATTTCTTTCTTTAGAGAGGTTTTGATAAAAATCAGAGACATAATTTAAACACCCTAAAAATCTTTGTAATTGTTTTTTATCGGTGATTTCATCAGGGAAATTGTCAGCAAATTTGATTACTCTTTCAACAGGAGTTAACATTTTGTTTGATATTTTATAGCCAAGAAATTGTATTTCTGTTTGAAAAAGTTTTATTTTTCTTTGAGAAAGGACTAAGCCATTTTTCTTTATGATCCATTTGAAAGTCTTTAAATGTTTCCAGTGATCATCAATAGATTTAGAAAAGATTAAAATATCATCAATGTAAACAATTGAGAAATTTTTATAAGGGTGAAAGATTTCATTCATCATTTCTTGGAAGGCTGAAGGAGCATTTTTGAGCCCAAAAGGCATGACGTTCCATTCATAATGGCCAAAAGGGACAGTAAAGGCGGTTTTATAACGATCGTTTTCTTCGACCTGTATTTGCCAAAATCCTGATTTGAGATCAAATTTTGAAAATATAAAAGCTTCATATAAACGAGTAATAAGATCTTGTTTATTAGGAATTGGATATCTGATTGATTGAAGGACTTTATTTAATGGTTTATAATTGATGACGAGGCGAGGAGCCCCTCGTTCCTTTTCAGGAGCATTTTCAACATAAAAGGCTGCACAACTCCAAGGAGAATGTGATTTGCGGATTAATTTCTTTTGAAGTAAATCTTTAATTTCTTTATCACATAAGTCTAAGAGTCTAGGACTCATTTGAGATGGTCTTGCTTTAGTAGGAATATCTCTTTCATTAAAAGTAGAAATATATGGTAAGGATACTAAATGCTTTTTTCGATGCCAAAAGGCAGAAGGTATCTCAGAACAACATTCGTTTATTAGAGAGGTTTGAAAATTATTAATTTTCTTTTCAGATGCTTTGGACTTTAATTGATCCTCAATTCGACAGAGATAAATGTCATTTTTAAGATTTGCAATATATTTTTCTTTATTAGATATGAGTAGATTTATTTGATTGATTTTTCCAAGGGTTGAGAGTATAGGAACAGGTTGAAAATTAAGATTAGAAATTTTTTCAAAGGATTTTACTTCAAGAAATTGTTTTAGCGTAGTAGCATCAATGATGAATTTGTCTTGAGCATTTAATACATTTATTGAGGTAGTGGAAGGATGGAATTCATTAATTTCTTCTTGATCAGAGATGGTTTCTTCGAGATGAGTTTGTAAAACTGATGTTTTCGAGGTAGAGTCTTTTGAGAAAGATTTGTTTATAGAAGTTGAATATGAAGTAGCATTTAATGTATTAGTTGACTCTTTTGTATCTAGATTGAGAATAGGCTCCGGGAAAATAGTTAATAAAGAAGGAGTGGCATTGATTTCTTTATGCTTTATGGTTTCTAAAGGGGGGTGAACCGATTCAACTTTACCTTTCTCGGTTTCCCATGTTTGTGTGGATTTATTTATTGTCAGCATTACAGTTCCTTTTTTATTTATTTTTGACGAAAGCCAATCAAAGAAAGGGATATTTCGCCGTTCTTGATTCATTTGGTCATACCATAATTCTTTTACTTGAGATCGCTCAAATTTAGAGAATTTGGTAAAAAACCATTTTGTCTTTGGATGTTTTAATAAATCTTGTTGAAGGAATTGTTTATCAATTTTGAAATCATGTATTTCTTCATTAGATTCATGAATTAAGGAGATTGTATTGATTGAGGCATTAAAATCGGATTCAGTTAATTTCACTGATTGTATATCTTCATCTTTTGCGTCTGAATAAACAGGGAAAGCTATGCCTGTAGGATGTATTGGGGGTGATGTGGGAATAGATGTTTGATGAAAATTAGAAGAGGCTGATTTATAAGATCCAGCGTCTGAAGGGATTGATCTTTTTGTGGATGAAAAGTATGGTCTTGGTGTATTGGCAAAATTTATTGTTACTTTTCCAGATGGATGTTCTGTAATAGATTCAACATCTTCATTAATTAAAGGTGTGATTAATTGAGCTTCATCAAGTTCCCATTTTCCAGAAAGATGTACATCTTCCCAGGTGATGAGTTTGGGGGTAGTGACTTTATTTCGAAAATTTGTAAGGAATAAAGTGGTTACTCCTTTGATTTGTGAAGAATAGGCTATTTCAGGGACAATTGTATTCATTGCTTTATAATAAATTCTGTATACTATGGCAACATTTTGTGATTGAGGTTTCATATTGAACCCTTTTGTATGTATGCCTAAAGTGATGGCTTCATGAGCACCGGGATCACTGAGTGATACGGTGTAATTGGGAAAACAATTAAAAAAGGCAGGGCCGTCATGAAGGCTGGCTTCTACCATCCCTATTAGGGAATCTCTGAATGAATTATGTCTTCTATCTCGAACATAGGCGAGACAGGATGTATTCAAACCAAGTCTGGTTAATGGCTTTATTGCAACTTGAACAAGTGCTATATGCATGTATTTGTATTTTGGTTTATGGATTTCAGTTTTTTCTGCAGGAATGACCTGTAGATTTTCTTCATTTTGCTGTATTGAGAGGGTTTCTTCAACCGTCTTTATTACATAATTTGGTTTTTGTATGAAAGATCCTTCTTTATAAATTTCTTTTAAAGAGACTTTAGGTATTGTCCAATCTTGGATTGATTTTTCTAAATCATCAAAAATTATTTCTTCAAGATTTTTAATTGAAATTTTATTTATTATTGGCATGATGGATGATGATGCAGAAGAAGAATTAGAAGCTGTATTAGAAGATGAATTTCTTCCGAATGATCTAAAAATTCCAGACATCATTAATTAATTATAATCACTAATCAGAATGATTGGTGGCCTGTCAACGGTTTACGCCACAAAGCCCTAAACGCTCTCCTGGCTAACGGGCAACAAAGGCGACGCGACAAGGGGGCCTCGGACCCAAATCACTCCTTTTAGCAACAACAACCAATTAACTCTATCTGGTCAAGTTAGATCAAAATTCAGAAATGCAACTAACTAACATAGATTCGATTCTACTATGCAATCAACAAACAAATAACCAAAGAAGGAAAGAGACATGATGCATGCAAAATTTTTGCAAATAAATTGAAATAATTGAAAGCTTAAAGAGCTATCAAAATTATTTCAATATATTCCCAAGCATTCATATAGTCATAGTAATCATAGGGCCAAGAGCTCCCATTAGGATTGATGATAGTTTTTGGTGAGAATAGATTGTCTGCCCAATCTGTGAGAGTATGAATATGCATAATCTTCATTTTTGAAAAGGCATGTTCTCCATCTCTATCTTCATGAGTGATGATAGCACTTTTTGACTGAATCAGAATTGCTTCATAGTACTTGTGAGAAATATTGGGGGCTTTTGGAACAAAATGGCAATTTTTTCGATAGAGTTTTGAGAGAATTTGATCAATAATAAGGTTGGCATGGAGTTTATCATCAAGGAAGAAAAGAGCAAATTCAAAGGTCTTAATGTATTGAGATTTTTTGAAAGGATTAGAACGATAGGGTGCTTGAAGCATGGGAGAAGGGTTTAAGGCATTGAATTTATTGTTGGAAAGAATATTTATTGTATCAATGACTGGATTTTTTCCTTTTCCTCTTGGATGCATCTTTGCTCACCTTGTTTCTACCCTGTAAAAATTCACGAGATAGAAAATCGGGAAGAGAATTTGAAGAACCTTTTATATATTCAATGCCAAAATAAAAAATAGCAAGTAAAGCTTGCCATCGAGCAAAAATTTGTTTTGATGCAAGGTTTTTGACATCATTTTCCAAAACTTCTTTTGCAGATTTGCAATCAATTCTTAAGAGAAATCTTTGATTCAAAATATCACTTTGAAATTTGAGTATGCATGAGACTATGGCAAGGACTTCTTTCTTTATTGTAGAGTAATTTTGTTGAGTAGCATTCCAAGTGCCAGAATAAAATCTAATAATTTGTTCCTTTGATTGTGCATTTCTTTGAAGTAGGATTCCTCCAAATCCTATTTCAGACGCATCTGTTTGGATGATTTTAAATAAATCTGGATTGGAAATATTTAAGCATGGTAAAGATTTTACTTTTTGTTTTATTTTTTGTATTGCTTCTGTATGTTGAGGAGTCCATTGTTCTGCCGAATTTTTTAAACATTTTTGTAAAAGATTTCTTTCTTTAGAGAGGTTTTGATAAAAATCAGAGACATAATTTAAACACCCTAAAAATCTTTGTAATTGTTTTTTATCGGTGATTTCATCAGGGAAATTGTCAGCAAATTTGATTACTCTTTCAACAGGAGTTAACATTTTGTTTGATATTTTATAGCCAAGAAATTGTATTTCTGTTTGAAAAAGTTTTATTTTTCTTTGAGAAAGGACTAAGCCATTTTTCTTTATGATCCATTTGAAAGTCTTTAAATGTTTCCAGTGATCATCAATAGATTTAGAAAAGATTAAAATATCATCAATGTAAACAATTGAGAAATTTTTATAAGGGTGAAAGATTTCATTCATCATTTCTTGGAAGGCTGAAGGAGCATTTTTGAGCCCAAAAGGCATGACGTTCCATTCATAATGGCCAAAAGGGACAGTAAAGGCGGTTTTATAACGATCGTTTTCTTCGACCTGTATTTGCCAAAATCCTGATTTGAGATCAAATTTTGAAAATATAAAAGCTTCATATAAACGAGTAATAAGATCTTGTTTATTAGGAATTGGATATCTGATTGATTGAAGGACTTTATTTAATGGTTTATAATTGATGACGAGGCGAGGAGCCCCTCGTTCCTTTTCAGGAGCATTTTCAACATAAAAGGCTGCACAACTCCAAGGAGAATGTGATTTGCGGATTAATTTCTTTTGAAGTAAATCTTTAATTTCTTTATCACATAAGTCTAAGAGTCTAGGACTCATTTGAGATGGTCTTGCTTTAGTAGGAATATCTCTTTCATTAAAAGTAGAAATATATGGTAAGGATACTAAATGCTTTTTTCGATGCCAAAAGGCAGAAGGTATCTCAGAACAACATTCGTTTATTAGAGAGGTTTGAAAATTATTAATTTTCTTTTCAGATGCTTTGGACTTTAATTGATCCTCAATTCGACAGAGATAAATGTCATTTTTAAGATTTGCAATATATTTTTCTTTATTAGATATGAGTAGATTTATTTGATTGATTTTTCCAAGGGTTGAGAGTATAGGAACAGGTTGAAAATTAAGATTAGAAATTTTTTCAAAGGATTTTACTTCAAGAAATTGTTTTAGCGTAGTAGCATCAATGATGAATTTGTCTTGAGCATTTAATACATTTATTGAGGTAGTGGAAGGATGGAATTCATTAATTTCTTCTTGATCAGAGATGGTTTCTTCGAGATGAGTTTGTAAAACTGATGTTTTCGAGGTAGAGTCTTTTGAGAAAGATTTGTTTATAGAAGTTGAATATGAAGTAGCATTTAATGTATTAGTTGACTCTTTTGTATCTAGATTGAGAATAGGCTCCGGGAAAATAGTTAATAAAGAAGGAGTGGCATTGATTTCTTTATGCTTTATGGTTTCTAAAGGGGGGTGAACCGATTCAACTTTACCTTTCTCGGTTTCCCATGTTTGTGTGGATTTATTTATTGTCAGCATTACAGTTCCTTTTTTATTTATTTTTGACGAAAGCCAATCAAAGAAAGGGATATTTCGCCGTTCTTGATTCATTTGGTCATACCATAATTCTTTTACTTGAGATCGCTCAAATTTAGAGAATTTGGTAAAAAACCATTTTGTCTTTGGATGTTTTAATAAATCTTGTTGAAGGAATTGTTTATCAATTTTGAAATCATGTATTTCTTCATTAGATTCATGAATTAAGGAGATTGTATTGATTGAGGCATTAAAATCGGATTCAGTTAATTTCACTGATTGTATATCTTCATCTTTTGCGTCTGAATAAACAGGGAAAGCTATGCCTGTAGGATGTATTGGGGGTGATGTGGGAATAGATGTTTGATGAAAATTAGAAGAGGCTGATTTATAAGATCCAGCGTCTGAAGGGATTGATCTTTTTGTGGATGAAAAGTATGGTCTTGGTGTATTGGCAAAATTTATTGTTACTTTTCCAGATGGATGTTCTGTAATAGATTCAACATCTTCATTAATTAAAGGTGTGATTAATTGAGCTTCATCAAGTTCCCATTTTCCAGAAAGATGTACATCTTCCCAGGTGATGAGTTTGGGGGTAGTGACTTTATTTCGAAAATTTGTAAGGAATAAAGTGGTTACTCCTTTGATTTGTGAAGAATAGGCTATTTCAGGGACAATTGTATTCATTGCTTTATAATAAATTCTGTATACTATGGCAACATTTTGTGATTGAGGTTTCATATTGAACCCTTTTGTATGTATGCCTAAAGTGATGGCTTCATGAGCACCGGGATCACTGAGTGATACGGTGTAATTGGGAAAACAATTAAAAAAGGCAGGGCCGTCATGAAGGCTGGCTTCTACCATCCCTATTAGGGAATCTCTGAATGAATTATGTCTTCTATCTCGAACATAGGCGAGACAGGATGTATTCAAACCAAGTCTGGTTAATGGCTTTATTGCAACTTGAACAAGTGCTATATGCATGTATTTGTATTTTGGTTTATGGATTTCAGTTTTTTCTGCAGGAATGACCTGTAGATTTTCTTCATTTTGCTGTATTGAGAGGGTTTCTTCAACCGTCTTTATTACATAATTTGATTTTTGTATGAAAGATCCTTCTTTATAAATTTCTTTTAAAGAGACTTTAGGTATTGTCCAATCTTGGATTGATTTTTCTAAATCATCAAAAATTATTTCTTCAAGATTTTTAATTGAAATTTTATTTATTATTGGCATGATGGATGATGATGCAGAAGAAGAATTAGAAGCTGTATTAGAAGATGAATTTCTTCCGAATGATCTAAAAATTCCAGACATCATTAATTAATTATAATCACTAATCAGAATGATTGGTGGCCTGTCAACGGTTTACGCCACAAAGCCCTAAACGCTCTCCTGGCTAACGGGCAACAAAGGCGACGCGACAAGGGGGCCTCGGACCCAAATCACTCCTTTTAGCAACAACAACCAATTAACTCTATCTGGTCAAGTTAGATCAAAATTCAGAAATGCAACTAACTAACATAGATTCGATTCTACTATGCAATCAACAAACAAATAACCAAAGAAGGAAAGAGACATGATGCATGCAAAATTTTTGCAAATAAATTGAAATAATTGAAAGCTTAAAGAGCTATCAAAATTATTTCAATATATTCCCAAGCATTCATATAGTCATAGTAATCATAGGGCCAAGAGCTCCCATTAGGATTGATGATAGTTTTTGGTGAGAATAGATTGTCTGCCCAATCTGTGAGAGTATGAATATGCATAATCTTCATTTTTGAAAAGGCATGTTCTCCATCTCTATCTTCATGAGTGATGATAGCACTTTTTGACTGAATCAGAATTGCTTCATAGTACTTGTGAGAAATATTGGGGGCTTTTGGAACAAAATGGCAATTTTTTCGATAGAGTTTTGAGAGAATTTGATCAATAATAAGGTTGGCATGGAGTTTATCATCAAGGAAGAAAAGAGCAAATTCAAAGGTCTTAATGTATTGAGATTTTTTGAAAGGATTAGAACGATAGGGTGCTTGAAGCATGGGAGAAGGGTTTAAGGCATTGAATTTATTGTTGGAAAGAATATTTATTGTATCAATGACTGGATTTTTTCCTTTTCCTCTTGGATGCATCTTTGCTCACCTTGTTTCTACCCTGTAAAAATTCACGAGATAGAAAATCGGGAAGAGAATTTGAAGAACCTTTTATATATTCAATGCCAAAATAAAAAATAGCAAGTAAAGCTTGCCATCGAGCAAAAATTTGTTTTGATGCAAGGTTTTTGACATCATTTTCCAAAACTTCTTTTGCAGATTTGCAATCAATTCTTAAGAGAAATCTTTGATTCAAAATATCACTTTGAAATTTGAGTATGCATGAGACTATGGCAAGGACTTCTTTCTTTATTGTAGAGTAATTTTGTTGAGTAGCATTCCAAGTGCCAGAATAAAATCTAATAATTTGTTCCTTTGATTGTGCATTTCTTTGAAGTAGGATTCCTCCAAATCCTATTTCAGACGCATCTGTTTGGATGATTTTAAATAAATCTGGATTGGAAATATTTAAGCATGGTAAAGATTTTACTTTTTGTTTTATTTTTTGTATTGCTTCTGTATGTTGAGGAGTCCATTGTTCTGCCGAATTTTTTAAACATTTTTGTAAAAGATTTCTTTCTTTAGAGAGGTTTTGATAAAAATCAGAGACATAATTTAAACACCCTAAAAATCTTTGTAATTGTTTTTTATCGGTGATTTCATCAGGGAAATTGTCAGCAAATTTGATTACTCTTTCAACAGGAGTTAACATTTTGTTTGATATTTTATAGCCAAGAAATTGTATTTCTGTTTGAAAAAGTTTTATTTTTCTTTGAGAAAGGACTAAGCCATTTTTCTTTATGATCCATTTGAAAGTCTTTAAATGTTTCCAGTGATCATCAATAGATTTAGAAAAGATTAAAATATCATCAATGTAAACAATTGAGAAATTTTTATAAGGGTGAAAGATTTCATTCATCATTTCTTGGAAGGCTGAAGGAGCATTTTTGAGCCCAAAAGGCATGACGTTCCATTCATAATGGCCAAAAGGGACAGTAAAGGCGGTTTTATAACGATCGTTTTCTTCGACCTGTATTTGCCAAAATCCTGATTTGAGATCAAATTTTGAAAATATAAAAGCTTCATATAAACGAGTAATAAGATCTTGTTTATTAGGAATTGGATATCTGATTGATTGAAGGACTTTATTTAATGGTTTATAATTGATGACGAGGCGAGGAGCCCCTCGTTCCTTTTCAGGAGCATTTTCAACATAAAAGGCTGCACAACTCCAAGGAGAATGTGATTTGCGGATTAATTTCTTTTGAAGTAAATCTTTAATTTCTTTATCACATAAGTCTAAGAGTCTAGGACTCATTTGAGATGGTCTTGCTTTAGTAGGAATATCTCTTTCATTAAAAGTAGAAATATATGGTAAGGATACTAAATGCTTTTTTCGATGCCAAAAGGCAGAAGGTATCTCAGAACAACATTCGTTTATTAGAGAGGTTTGAAAATTATTAATTTTCTTTTCAGATGCTTTGGACTTTAATTGATCCTCAATTCGACAGAGATAAATGTCATTTTTAAGATTTGCAATATATTTTTCTTTATTAGATATGAGTAGATTTATTTGATTGATTTTTCCAAGGGTTGAGAGTATAGGAACAGGTTGAAAATTAAGATTAGAAATTTTTTCAAAGGATTTTACTTCAAGAAATTGTTTTAGCGTAGTAGCATCAATGATGAATTTGTCTTGAGCATTTAATACATTTATTGAGGTAGTGGAAGGATGGAATTCATTAATTTCTTCTTGATCAGAGATGGTTTCTTCGAGATGAGTTTGTAAAACTGATGTTTTCGAGGTAGAGTCTTTTGAGAAAGATTTGTTTATAGAAGTTGAATATGAAGTAGCATTTAATGTATTAGTTGACTCTTTTGTATCTAGATTGAGAATAGGCTCCGGGAAAATAGTTAATAAAGAAGGAGTGGCATTGATTTCTTTATGCTTTATGGTTTCTAAAGGGGGGTGAACCGATTCAACTTTACCTTTCTCGGTTTCCCATGTTTGTGTGGATTTATTTATTGTCAGCATTACAGTTCCTTTTTTATTTATTTTTGACGAAAGCCAATCAAAGAAAGGGATATTTCGCCGTTCTTGATTCATTTGGTCATACCATAATTCTTTTACTTGAGATCGCTCAAATTTAGAGAATTTGGTAAAAAACCATTTTGTCTTTGGATGTTTTAATAAATCTTGTTGAAGGAATTGTTTATCAATTTTGAAATCATGTATTTCTTCATTAGATTCATGAATTAAGGAGATTGTATTGATTGAGGCATTAAAATCGGATTCAGTTAATTTCACTGATTGTATATCTTCATCTTTTGCGTCTGAATAAACAGGGAAAGCTATGCCTGTAGGATGTATTGGGGGTGATGTGGGAATAGATGTTTGATGAAAATTAGAAGAGGCTGATTTATAAGATCCAGCGTCTGAAGGGATTGATCTTTTTGTGGATGAAAAGTATGGTCTTGGTGTATTGGCAAAATTTATTGTTACTTTTCCAGATGGATGTTCTGTAATAGATTCAACATCTTCATTAATTAAAGGTGTGATTAATTGAGCTTCATCAAGTTCCCATTTTCCAGAAAGATGTACATCTTCCCAGGTGATGAGTTTGGGGGTAGTGACTTTATTTCGAAAATTTGTAAGGAATAAAGTGGTTACTCCTTTGATTTGTGAAGAATAGGCTATTTCAGGGACAATTGTATTCATTGCTTTATAATAAATTCTGTATACTATGGCAACATTTTGTGATTGAGGTTTCATATTGAACCCTTTTGTATGTATGCCTAAAGTGATGGCTTCATGAGCACCGGGATCACTGAGTGATACGGTGTAATTGGGAAAACAATTAAAAAAGGCAGGGCCGTCATGAAGGCTGGCTTCTACCATCCCTATTAGGGAATCTCTGAATGAATTATGTCTTCTATCTCGAACATAGGCGAGACAGGATGTATTCAAACCAAGTCTGGTTAATGGCTTTATTGCAACTTGAACAAGTGCTATATGCATGTATTTGTATTTTGGTTTATGGATTTCAGTTTTTTCTGCAGGAATGACCTGTAGATTTTCTTCATTTTGCTGTATTGAGAGGGTTTCTTCAACCGTCTTTATTACATAATTTGGTTTTTGTATGAAAGATCCTTCTTTATAAATTTCTTTTAAAGAGACTTTAGGTATTGTCCAATCTTGGATTGATTTTTCTAAATCATCAAAAATTATTTCTTCAAGATTTTTAATTGAAATTTTATTTATTATTGGCATGATGGATGATGATGCAGAAGAAGAATTAGAAGCTGTATTAGAAGATGAATTTCTTCCGAATGATCTAAAAATTCCAGACATCATTAATTAATTATAATCACTAATCAGAATGATTGGTGGCCTGTCAACGGTTTACGCCACAAAGCCCTAAACGCTCTCCTGGCTAACGGGCAACAAAGGCGACGCGACAAGGGGGCCTCGGACCCAAATCACTCCTTTTAGCAACAACAACCAATTAACTCTATCTGGTCAAGTTAGATCAAAATTCAGAAATGCAACTAACTAACATAGATTCGATTCTACTATGCAATCAACAAACAAATAACCAAAGAAGGAAAGAGACATGATGCATGCAAAATTTTTGCAAATAAATTGAAATAATTGAAAGCTTAAAGAGCTATCAAAATTATTTCAATATATTCCCAAGCATTCATATAGTCATAGTAATCATAGGGCCAAGAGCTCCCATTAGGATTGATGATAGTTTTTGGTGAGAATAGATTGTCTGCCCAATCTGTGAGAGTATGAATATGCATAATCTTCATTTTTGAAAAGGCATGTTCTCCATCTCTATCTTCATGAGTGATGATAGCACTTTTTGACTGAATCAGAATTGCTTCATAGTACTTGTGAGAAATATTGGGGGCTTTTGGAACAAAATGGCAATTTTTTCGATAGAGTTTTGAGAGAATTTGATCAATAATAAGGTTGGCATGGAGTTTATCATCAAGGAAGAAAAGAGCAAATTCAAAGGTCTTAATGTATTGAGATTTTTTGAAAGGATTAGAACGATAGGGTGCTTGAAGCATGGGAGAAGGGTTTAAGGCATTGAATTTATTGTTGGAAAGAATATTTATTGTATCAATGACTGGATTTTTTCCTTTTCCTCTTGGATGCATCTTTGCTCACCTTGTTTCTACCCTGTAAAAATTCACGAGATAGAAAATCGGGAAGAGAATTTGAAGAACCTTTTATATATTCAATGCCAAAATAAAAAATAGCAAGTAAAGCTTGCCATCGAGCAAAAATTTGTTTTGATGCAAGGTTTTTGACATCATTTTCCAAAACTTCTTTTGCAGATTTGCAATCAATTCTTAAGAGAAATCTTTGATTCAAAATATCACTTTGAAATTTGAGTATGCATGAGACTATGGCAAGGACTTCTTTCTTTATTGTAGAGTAATTTTGTTGAGTAGCATTCCAAGTGCCAGAATAAAATCTAATAATTTGTTCCTTTGATTGTGCATTTCTTTGAAGTAGGATTCCTCCAAATCCTATTTCAGACGCATCTGTTTGGATGATTTTAAATAAATCTGGATTGGAAATATTTAAGCATGGTAAAGATTTTACTTTTTGTTTTATTTTTTGTATTGCTTCTGTATGTTGAGGAGTCCATTGTTCTGCCGAATTTTTTAAACATTTTTGTAAAAGATTTCTTTCTTTAGAGAGGTTTTGATAAAAATCAGAGACATAATTTAAACACCCTAAAAATCTTTGTAATTGTTTTTTATCGGTGATTTCATCAGGGAAATTGTCAGCAAATTTGATTACTCTTTCAACAGGAGTTAACATTTTGTTTGATATTTTATAGCCAAGAAATTGTATTTCTGTTTGAAAAAGTTTTATTTTTCTTTGAGAAAGGACTAAGCCATTTTTCTTTATGATCCATTTGAAAGTCTTTAAATGTTTCCAGTGATCATCAATAGATTTAGAAAAGATTAAAATATCATCAATGTAAACAATTGAGAAATTTTTATAAGGGTGAAAGATTTCATTCATCATTTCTTGGAAGGCTGAAGGAGCATTTTTGAGCCCAAAAGGCATGACGTTCCATTCATAATGGCCAAAAGGGACAGTAAAGGCGGTTTTATAACGATCGTTTTCTTCGACCTGTATTTGCCAAAATCCTGATTTGAGATCAAATTTTGAAAATATAAAAGCTTCATATAAACGAGTAATAAGATCTTGTTTATTAGGAATTGGATATCTGATTGATTGAAGGACTTTATTTAATGGTTTATAATTGATGACGAGGCGAGGAGCCCCTCGTTCCTTTTCAGGAGCATTTTCAACATAAAAGGCTGCACAACTCCAAGGAGAATGTGATTTGCGGATTAATTTCTTTTGAAGTAAATCTTTAATTTCTTTATCACATAAGTCTAAGAGTCTAGGACTCATTTGAGATGGTCTTGCTTTAGTAGGAATATCTCTTTCATTAAAAGTAGAAATATATGGTAAGGATACTAAATGCTTTTTTCGATGCCAAAAGGCAGAAGGTATCTCAGAACAACATTCGTTTATTAGAGAGGTTTGAAAATTATTAATTTTCTTTTCAGATGCTTTGGACTTTAATTGATCCTCAATTCGACAGAGATAAATGTCATTTTTAAGATTTGCAATATATTTTTCTTTATTAGATATGAGTAGATTTATTTGATTGATTTTTCCAAGGGTTGAGAGTATAGGAACAGGTTGAAAATTAAGATTAGAAATTTTTTCAAAGGATTTTACTTCAAGAAATTGTTTTAGCGTAGTAGCATCAATGATGAATTTGTCTTGAGCATTTAATACATTTATTGAGGTAGTGGAAGGATGGAATTCATTAATTTCTTCTTGATCAGAGATGGTTTCTTCGAGATGAGTTTGTAAAACTGATGTTTTCGAGGTAGAGTCTTTTGAGAAAGATTTGTTTATAGAAGTTGAATATGAAGTAGCATTTAATGTATTAGTTGACTCTTTTGTATCTAGATTGAGAATAGGCTCCGGGAAAATAGTTAATAAAGAAGGAGTGGCATTGATTTCTTTATGCTTTATGGTTTCTAAAGGGGGGTGAACCGATTCAACTTTACCTTTCTCGGTTTCCCATGTTTGTGTGGATTTATTTATTGTCAGCATTACAGTTCCTTTTTTATTTATTTTTGACGAAAGCCAATCAAAGAAAGGGATATTTCGCCGTTCTTGATTCATTTGGTCATACCATAATTCTTTTACTTGAGATCGCTCAAATTTAGAGAATTTGGTAAAAAACCATTTTGTCTTTGGATGTTTTAATAAATCTTGTTGAAGGAATTGTTTATCAATTTTGAAATCATGTATTTCTTCATTAGATTCATGAATTAAGGAGATTGTATTGATTGAGGCATTAAAATCGGATTCAGTTAATTTCACTGATTGTATATCTTCATCTTTTGCGTCTGAATAAACAGGGAAAGCTATGCCTGTAGGATGTATTGGGGGTGATGTGGGAATAGATGTTTGATGAAAATTAGAAGAGGCTGATTTATAAGATCCAGCGTCTGAAGGGATTGATCTTTTTGTGGATGAAAAGTATGGTCTTGGTGTATTGGCAAAATTTATTGTTACTTTTCCAGATGGATGTTCTGTAATAGATTCAACATCTTCATTAATTAAAGGTGTGATTAATTGAGCTTCATCAAGTTCCCATTTTCCAGAAAGATGTACATCTTCCCAGGTGATGAGTTTGGGGGTAGTGACTTTATTTCGAAAATTTGTAAGGAATAAAGTGGTTACTCCTTTGATTTGTGAAGAATAGGCTATTTCAGGGACAATTGTATTCATTGCTTTATAATAAATTCTGTATACTATGGCAACATTTTGTGATTGAGGTTTCATATTGAACCCTTTTGTATGTATGCCTAAAGTGATGGCTTCATGAGCACCGGGATCACTGAGTGATACGGTGTAATTGGGAAAACAATTAAAAAAGGCAGGGCCGTCATGAAGGCTGGCTTCTACCATCCCTATTAGGGAATCTCTGAATGAATTATGTCTTCTATCTCGAACATAGGCGAGACAGGATGTATTCAAACCAAGTCTGGTTAATGGCTTTATTGCAACTTGAACAAGTGCTATATGCATGTATTTGTATTTTGGTTTATGGATTTCAGTTTTTTCTGCAGGAATGACCTGTAGATTTTCTTCATTTTGCTGTATTGAGAGGGTTTCTTCAACCGTCTTTATTACATAATTTGGTTTTTGTATGAAAGATCCTTCTTTATAAATTTCTTTTAAAGAGACTTTAGGTATTGTCCAATCTTGGATTGATTTTTCTAAATCATCAAAAATTATTTCTTCAAGATTTTTAATTGAAATTTTATTTATTATTGGCATGATGGATGATGATGCAGAAGAAGAATTAGAAGCTGTATTAGAAGATGAATTTCTTCCGAATGATCTAAAAATTCCAGACATCATTAATTAATTATAATCACTAATCAGAATGATTGGTGGCCTGTCAACGGTTTACGCCACAAAGCCCTAAACGCTCTCCTGGCTAACGGGCAACAAAGGCGACGCGACAAGGGGGCCTCGGACCCAAATCACTCCTTTTAGCAACAACAACCAATTAACTCTATCTGGTCAAGTTAGATCAAAATTCAGAAATGCAACTAACTAACATAGATTCGATTCTACTATGCAATCAACAAACAAATAACCAAAGAAGGAAAGAGACATGATGCATGCAAAATTTTTGCAAATAAATTGAAATAATTGAAAGCTTAAAGAGCTATCAAAATTATTTCAATATATTCCCAAGCATTCATATAGTCATAGTAATCATAGGGCCAAGAGCTCCCATTAGGATTGATGATAGTTTTTGGTGAGAATAGATTGTCTGCCCAATCTGTGAGAGTATGAATATGCATAATCTTCATTTTTGAAAAGGCATGTTCTCCATCTCTATCTTCATGAGTGATGATAGCACTTTTTGACTGAATCAGAATTGCTTCATAGTACTTGTGAGAAATATTGGGGGCTTTTGGAACAAAATGGCAATTTTTTCGATAGAGTTTTGAGAGAATTTGATCAATAATAAGGTTGGCATGGAGTTTATCATCAAGGAAGAAAAGAGCAAATTCAAAGGTCTTAATGTATTGAGATTTTTTGAAAGGATTAGAACGATAGGGTGCTTGAAGCATGGGAGAAGGGTTTAAGGCATTGAATTTATTGTTGGAAAGAATATTTATTGTATCAATGACTGGATTTTTTCCTTTTCCTCTTGGATGCATCTTTGCTCACCTTGTTTCTACCCTGTAAAAATTCACGAGATAGAAAATCGGGAAGAGAATTTGAAGAACCTTTTATATATTCAATGCCAAAATAAAAAATAGCAAGTAAAGCTTGCCATCGAGCAAAAATTTGTTTTGATGCAAGGTTTTTGACATCATTTTCCAAAACTTCTTTTGCAGATTTGCAATCAATTCTTAAGAGAAATCTTTGATTCAAAATATCACTTTGAAATTTGAGTATGCATGAGACTATGGCAAGGACTTCTTTCTTTATTGTAGAGTAATTTTGTTGAGTAGCATTCCAAGTGCCAGAATAAAATCTAATAATTTGTTCCTTTGATTGTGCATTTCTTTGAAGTAGGATTCCTCCAAATCCTATTTCAGACGCATCTGTTTGGATGATTTTAAATAAATCTGGATTGGAAATATTTAAGCATGGTAAAGATTTTACTTTTTGTTTTATTTTTTGTATTGCTTCTGTATGTTGAGGAGTCCATTGTTCTGCCGAATTTTTTAAACATTTTTGTAAAAGATTTCTTTCTTTAGAGAGGTTTTGATAAAAATCAGAGACATAATTTAAACACCCTAAAAATCTTTGTAATTGTTTTTTATCGGTGATTTCATCAGGGAAATTGTCAGCAAATTTGATTACTCTTTCAACAGGAGTTAACATTTTGTTTGATATTTTATAGCCAAGAAATTGTATTTCTGTTTGAAAAAGTTTTATTTTTCTTTGAGAAAGGACTAAGCCATTTTTCTTTATGATCCATTTGAAAGTCTTTAAATGTTTCCAGTGATCATCAATAGATTTAGAAAAGATTAAAATATCATCAATGTAAACAATTGAGAAATTTTTATAAGGGTGAAAGATTTCATTCATCATTTCTTGGAAGGCTGAAGGAGCATTTTTGAGCCCAAAAGGCATGACGTTCCATTCATAATGGCCAAAAGGGACAGTAAAGGCGGTTTTATAACGATCGTTTTCTTCGACCTGTATTTGCCAAAATCCTGATTTGAGATCAAATTTTGAAAATATAAAAGCTTCATATAAACGAGTAATAAGATCTTGTTTATTAGGAATTGGATATCTGATTGATTGAAGGACTTTATTTAATGGTTTATAATTGATGACGAGGCGAGGAGCCCCTCGTTCCTTTTCAGGAGCATTTTCAACATAAAAGGCTGCACAACTCCAAGGAGAATGTGATTTGCGGATTAATTTCTTTTGAAGTAAATCTTTAATTTCTTTATCACATAAGTCTAAGAGTCTAGGACTCATTTGAGATGGTCTTGCTTTAGTAGGAATATCTCTTTCATTAAAAGTAGAAATATATGGTAAGGATACTAAATGCTTTTTTCGATGCCAAAAGGCAGAAGGTATCTCAGAACAACATTCGTTTATTAGAGAGGTTTGAAAATTATTAATTTTCTTTTCAGATGCTTTGGACTTTAATTGATCCTCAATTCGACAGAGATAAATGTCATTTTTAAGATTTGCAATATATTTTTCTTTATTAGATATGAGTAGATTTATTTGATTGATTTTTCCAAGGGTTGAGAGTATAGGAACAGGTTGAAAATTAAGATTAGAAATTTTTTCAAAGGATTTTACTTCAAGAAATTGTTTTAGCGTAGTAGCATCAATGATGAATTTGTCTTGAGCATTTAATACATTTATTGAGGTAGTGGAAGGATGGAATTCATTAATTTCTTCTTGATCAGAGATGGTTTCTTCGAGATGAGTTTGTAAAACTGATGTTTTCGAGGTAGAGTCTTTTGAGAAAGATTTGTTTATAGAAGTTGAATATGAAGTAGCATTTAATGTATTAGTTGACTCTTTTGTATCTAGATTGAGAATAGGCTCCGGGAAAATAGTTAATAAAGAAGGAGTGGCATTGATTTCTTTATGCTTTATGGTTTCTAAAGGGGGGTGAACCGATTCAACTTTACCTTTCTCGGTTTCCCATGTTTGTGTGGATTTATTTATTGTCAGCATTACAGTTCCTTTTTTATTTATTTTTGACGAAAGCCAATCAAAGAAAGGGATATTTCGCCGTTCTTGATTCATTTGGTCATACCATAATTCTTTTACTTGAGATCGCTCAAATTTAGAGAATTTGGTAAAAAACCATTTTGTCTTTGGATGTTTTAATAAATCTTGTTGAAGGAATTGTTTATCAATTTTGAAATCATGTATTTCTTCATTAGATTCATGAATTAAGGAGATTGTATTGATTGAGGCATTAAAATCGGATTCAGTTAATTTCACTGATTGTATATCTTCATCTTTTGCGTCTGAATAAACAGGGAAAGCTATGCCTGTAGGATGTATTGGGGGTGATGTGGGAATAGATGTTTGATGAAAATTAGAAGAGGCTGATTTATAAGATCCAGCGTCTGAAGGGATTGATCTTTTTGTGGATGAAAAGTATGGTCTTGGTGTATTGGCAAAATTTATTGTTACTTTTCCAGATGGATGTTCTGTAATAGATTCAACATCTTCATTAATTAAAGGTGTGATTAATTGAGCTTCATCAAGTTCCCATTTTCCAGAAAGATGTACATCTTCCCAGGTGATGAGTTTGGGGGTAGTGACTTTATTTCGAAAATTTGTAAGGAATAAAGTGGTTACTCCTTTGATTTGTGAAGAATAGGCTATTTCAGGGACAATTGTATTCATTGCTTTATAATAAATTCTGTATACTATGGCAACATTTTGTGATTGAGGTTTCATATTGAACCCTTTTGTATGTATGCCTAAAGTGATGGCTTCATGAGCACCGGGATCACTGAGTGATACGGTGTAATTGGGAAAACAATTAAAAAAGGCAGGGCCGTCATGAAGGCTGGCTTCTACCATCCCTATTAGGGAATCTCTGAATGAATTATGTCTTCTATCTCGAACATAGGCGAGACAGGATGTATTCAAACCAAGTCTGGTTAATGGCTTTATTGCAACTTGAACAAGTGCTATATGCATGTATTTGTATTTTGGTTTATGGATTTCAGTTTTTTCTGCAGGAATGACCTGTAGATTTTCTTCATTTTGCTGTATTGAGAGGGTTTCTTCAACCGTCTTTATTACATAATTTGATTTTTGTATGAAAGATCCTTCTTTATAAATTTCTTTTAAAGAGACTTTAGGTATTGTCCAATCTTGGAATTATTTTTCTAAATCATCAAAAATTATTTCTTCAAGATTTTTAATTGAAATTTTATTTATTATTGGCATGATGGATGATGATGCAGAAGAAGAATTAGAAGCTGTATTAGAAGATGAATTTCTTCCGAATGATCTAAAAATTCCAGACATCATTAATTAATTATAATCACTAATCAGAATGATTGGTGGCCTGTCAACGGTTTACGCCACAAAGCCCTAAACGCTCTCCTGGCTAACGGGCAACAAAGGCGACGCGACAAGGGGGCCTCGGACCCAAATCACTCCTTTTAGCAACAACAACCAATTAACTCTATCTGGTCAAGTTAGATCAAAATTCAGAAATGCAACTAACTAACATAGATTCGATTCTACTATGCAATCAACAAACAAATAACCAAAGAAGGAAAGAGACATGATGCATGCAAAATTTTTGCAAATAAATTGAAATAATTGAAAGCTTAAAGAGCTATCAAAATTATTTCAATATATTCCCAAGCATTCATATAGTCATAGTAATCATAGGGCCAAGAGCTCCCATTAGGATTGATGATAGTTTTTGGTGAGAATAGATTGTCTGCCCAATCTGTGAGAGTATGAATATGCATAATCTTCATTTTTGAAAAGGCATGTTCTCCATCTCTATCTTCATGAGTGATGATAGCACTTTTTGACTGAATCAGAATTGCTTCATAGTACTTGTGAGAAATATTGGGGGCTTTTGGAACAAAATGGCAATTTTTTCGATAGAGTTTTGAGAGAATTTGATCAATAATAAGGTTGGCATGGAGTTTATCATCAAGGAAGAAAAGAGCAAATTCAAAGGTCTTAATGTATTGAGATTTTTTGAAAGGATTAGAACGATAGGGTGCTTGAAGCATGGGAGAAGGGTTTAAGGCATTGAATTTATTGTTGGAAAGAATATTTATTGTATCAATGACTGGATTTTTTCCTTTTCCTCTTGGATGCATCTTTGCTCACCTTGTTTCTACCCTGTAAAAATTCACGAGATAGAAAATCGGGAAGAGAATTTGAAGAACCTTTTATATATTCAATGCCAAAATAAAAAATAGCAAGTAAAGCTTGCCATCGAGCAAAAATTTGTTTTGATGCAAGGTTTTTGACATCATTTTCCAAAACTTCTTTTGCAGATTTGCAATCAATTCTTAAGAGAAATCTTTGATTCAAAATATCACTTTGAAATTTGAGTATGCATGAGACTATGGCAAGGACTTCTTTCTTTATTGTAGAGTAATTTTGTTGAGTAGCATTCCAAGTGCCAGAATAAAATCTAATAATTTGTTCCTTTGATTGTGCATTTCTTTGAAGTAGGATTCCTCCAAATCCTATTTCAGACGCATCTGTTTGGATGATTTTAAATAAATCTGGATTGGAAATATTTAAGCATGGTAAAGATTTTACTTTTTGTTTTATTTTTTGTATTGCTTCTGTATGTTGAGGAGTCCATTGTTCTGCCGAATTTTTTAAACATTTTTGTAAAAGATTTCTTTCTTTAGAGAGGTTTTGATAAAAATCAGAGACATAATTTAAACACCCTAAAAATCTTTGTAATTGTTTTTTATCGGTGATTTCATCAGGGAAATTGTCAGCAAATTTGATTACTCTTTCAACAGGAGTTAACATTTTGTTTGATATTTTATAGCCAAGAAATTGTATTTCTGTTTGAAAAAGTTTTATTTTTCTTTGAGAAAGGACTAAGCCATTTTTCTTTATGATCCATTTGAAAGTCTTTAAATGTTTCCAGTGATCATCAATAGATTTAGAAAAGATTAAAATATCATCAATGTAAACAATTGAGAAATTTTTATAAGGGTGAAAGATTTCATTCATCATTTCTTGGAAGGCTGAAGGAGCATTTTTGAGCCCAAAAGGCATGACGTTCCATTCATAATGGCCAAAAGGGACAGTAAAGGCGGTTTTATAACGATCGTTTTCTTCGACCTGTATTTGCCAAAATCCTGATTTGAGATCAAATTTTGAAAATATAAAAGCTTCATATAAACGAGTAATAAGATCTTGTTTATTAGGAATTGGATATCTGATTGATTGAAGGACTTTATTTAATGGTTTATAATTGATGACGAGGCGAGGAGCCCCTCGTTCCTTTTCAGGAGCATTTTCAACATAAAAGGCTGCACAACTCCAAGGAGAATGTGATTTGCGGATTAATTTCTTTTGAAGTAAATCTTTAATTTCTTTATCACATAAGTCTAAGAGTCTAGGACTCATTTGAGATGGTCTTGCTTTAGTAGGAATATCTCTTTCATTAAAAGTAGAAATATATGGTAAGGATACTAAATGCTTTTTTCGATGCCAAAAGGCAGAAGGTATCTCAGAACAACATTCGTTTATTAGAGAGGTTTGAAAATTATTAATTTTCTTTTCAGATGCTTTGGACTTTAATTGATCCTCAATTCGACAGAGATAAATGTCATTTTTAAGATTTGCAATATATTTTTCTTTATTAGATATGAGTAGATTTATTTGATTGATTTTTCCAAGGGTTGAGAGTATAGGAACAGGTTGAAAATTAAGATTAGAAATTTTTTCAAAGGATTTTACTTCAAGAAATTGTTTTAGCGTAGTAGCATCAATGATGAATTTGTCTTGAGCATTTAATACATTTATTGAGGTAGTGGAAGGATGGAATTCATTAATTTCTTCTTGATCAGAGATGGTTTCTTCGAGATGAGTTTGTAAAACTGATGTTTTCGAGGTAGAGTCTTTTGAGAAAGATTTGTTTATAGAAGTTGAATATGAAGTAGCATTTAATGTATTAGTTGACTCTTTTGTATCTAGATTGAGAATAGGCTCCGGGAAAATAGTTAATAAAGAAGGAGTGGCATTGATTTCTTTATGCTTTATGGTTTCTAAAGGGGGGTGAACCGATTCAACTTTACCTTTCTCGGTTTCCCATGTTTGTGTGGATTTATTTATTGTCAGCATTACAGTTCCTTTTTTATTTATTTTTGACGAAAGCCAATCAAAGAAAGGGATATTTCGCCGTTCTTGATTCATTTGGTCATACCATAATTCTTTTACTTGAGATCGCTCAAATTTAGAGAATTTGGTAAAAAACCATTTTGTCTTTGGATGTTTTAATAAATCTTGTTGAAGGAATTGTTTATCAATTTTGAAATCATGTATTTCTTCATTAGATTCATGAATTAAGGAGATTGTATTGATTGAGGCATTAAAATCGGATTCAGTTAATTTCACTGATTGTATATCTTCATCTTTTGCGTCTGAATAAACAGGGAAAGCTATGCCTGTAGGATGTATTGGGGGTGATGTGGGAATAGATGTTTGATGAAAATTAGAAGAGGCTGATTTATAAGATCCAGCGTCTGAAGGGATTGATCTTTTTGTGGATGAAAAGTATGGTCTTGGTGTATTGGCAAAATTTATTGTTACTTTTCCAGATGGATGTTCTGTAATAGATTCAACATCTTCATTAATTAAAGGTGTGATTAATTGAGCTTCATCAAGTTCCCATTTTCCAGAAAGATGTACATCTTCCCAGGTGATGAGTTTGGGGGTAGTGACTTTATTTCGAAAATTTGTAAGGAATAAAGTGGTTACTCCTTTGATTTGTGAAGAATAGGCTATTTCAGGGACAATTGTATTCATTGCTTTATAATAAATTCTGTATACTATGGCAACATTTTGTGATTGAGGTTTCATATTGAACCCTTTTGTATGTATGCCTAAAGTGATGGCTTCATGAGCACCGGGATCACTGAGTGATACGGTGTAATTGGGAAAACAATTAAAAAAGGCAGGGCCGTCATGAAGGCTGGCTTCTACCATCCCTATTAGGGAATCTCTGAATGAATTATGTCTTCTATCTCGAACATAGGCGAGACAGGATGTATTCAAACCAAGTCTGGTTAATGGCTTTATTGCAACTTGAACAAGTGCTATATGCATGTATTTGTATTTTGGTTTATGGATTTCAGTTTTTTCTGCAGGAATGACCTGTAGATTTTCTTCATTTTGCTGTATTGAGAGGGTTTCTTCAACCGTCTTTATTACATAATTTGATTTTTGTATGAAAGATCCTTCTTTATAAATTTCTTTTAAAGAGACTTTAGGTATTGTCCAATCTTGGATTGATTTTTCTAAATCATCAAAAATTATTTCTTCAAGATTTTTAATTGAAATTTTATTTATTATTGGCATGATGGATGATGATGCAGAAGAAGAATTAGAAGCTGTATTAGAAGATGAATTTCTTCCGAATGATCTAAAAATTCCAGACATCATTAATTAATTATAATCACTAATCAGAATGATTGGTGGCCTGTCAACGGTTTACGCCACAAAGCCCTAAACGCTCTCCTGGCTAACGGGCAACAAAGGCGACGCGACAAGGGGGCCTCGGACCCAAATCACTCCTTTTAGCAACAACAACCAATTAACTCTATCTGGTCAAGTTAGATCAAAATTCAGAAATGCAACTAACTAACATAGATTCGATTCTACTATGCAATCAACAAACAAATAACCAAAGAAGGAAAGAGACATGATGCATGCAAAATTTTTGCAAATAAATTGAAATAATTGAAAGCTTAAAGAGCTATCAAAATTATTTCAATATATTCCCAAGCATTCATATAGTCATAGTAATCATAGGGCCAAGAGCTCCCATTAGGATTGATGATAGTTTTTGGTGAGAATAGATTGTCTGCCCAATCTGTGAGAGTATGAATATGCATAATCTTCATTTTTGAAAAGGCATGTTCTCCATCTCTATCTTCATGAGTGATGATAGCACTTTTTGACTGAATCAGAATTGCTTCATAGTACTTGTGAGAAATATTGGGGGCTTTTGGAACAAAATGGCAATTTTTTCGATAGAGTTTTGAGAGAATTTGATCAATAATAAGGTTGGCATGGAGTTTATCATCAAGGAAGAAAAGAGCAAATTCAAAGGTCTTAATGTATTGAGATTTTTTGAAAGGATTAGAACGATAGGGTGCTTGAAGCATGGGAGAAGGGTTTAAGGCATTGAATTTATTGTTGGAAAGAATATTTATTGTATCAATGACTGGATTTTTTCCTTTTCCTCTTGGATGCATCTTTGCTCACCTTGTTTCTACCCTGTAAAAATTCACGAGATAGAAAATCGGGAAGAGAATTTGAAGAACCTTTTATATATTCAATGCCAAAATAAAAAATAGCAAGTAAAGCTTGCCATCGAGCAAAAATTTGTTTTGATGCAAGGTTTTTGACATCATTTTCCAAAACTTCTTTTGCAGATTTGCAATCAATTCTTAAGAGAAATCTTTGATTCAAAATATCACTTTGAAATTTGAGTATGCATGAGACTATGGCAAGGACTTCTTTCTTTATTGTAGAGTAATTTTGTTGAGTAGCATTCCAAGTGCCAGAATAAAATCTAATAATTTGTTCCTTTGATTGTGCATTTCTTTGAAGTAGGATTCCTCCAAATCCTATTTCAGACGCATCTGTTTGGATGATTTTAAATAAATCTGGATTGGAAATATTTAAGCATGGTAAAGATTTTACTTTTTGTTTTATTTTTTGTATTGCTTCTGTATGTTGAGGAGTCCATTGTTCTGCCGAATTTTTTAAACATTTTTGTAAAAGATTTCTTTCTTTAGAGAGGTTTTGATAAAAATCAGAGACATAATTTAAACACCCTAAAAATCTTTGTAATTGTTTTTTATCGGTGATTTCATCAGGGAAATTGTCAGCAAATTTGATTACTCTTTCAACAGGAGTTAACATTTTGTTTGATATTTTATAGCCAAGAAATTGTATTTCTGTTTGAAAAAGTTTTATTTTTCTTTGAGAAAGGACTAAGCCATTTTTCTTTATGATCCATTTGAAAGTCTTTAAATGTTTCCAGTGATCATCAATAGATTTAGAAAAGATTAAAATATCATCAATGTAAACAATTGAGAAATTTTTATAAGGGTGAAAGATTTCATTCATCATTTCTTGGAAGGCTGAAGGAGCATTTTTGAGCCCAAAAGGCATGACGTTCCATTCATAATGGCCAAAAGGGACAGTAAAGGCGGTTTTATAACGATCGTTTTCTTCGACCTGTATTTGCCAAAATCCTGATTTGAGATCAAATTTTGAAAATATAAAAGCTTCATATAAACGAGTAATAAGATCTTGTTTATTAGGAATTGGATATCTGATTGATTGAAGGACTTTATTTAATGGTTTATAATTGATGACGAGGCGAGGAGCCCCTCGTTCCTTTTCAGGAGCATTTTCAACATAAAAGGCTGCACAACTCCAAGGAGAATGTGATTTGCGGATTAATTTCTTTTGAAGTAAATCTTTAATTTCTTTATCACATAAGTCTAAGAGTCTAGGACTCATTTGAGATGGTCTTGCTTTAGTAGGAATATCTCTTTCATTAAAAGTAGAAATATATGGTAAGGATACTAAATGCTTTTTTCGATGCCAAAAGGCAGAAGGTATCTCAGAACAACATTCGTTTATTAGAGAGGTTTGAAAATTATTAATTTTCTTTTCAGATGCTTTGGACTTTAATTGATCCTCAATTCGACAGAGATAAATGTCATTTTTAAGATTTGCAATATATTTTTCTTTATTAGATATGAGTAGATTTATTTGATTGATTTTTCCAAGGGTTGAGAGTATAGGAACAGGTTGAAAATTAAGATTAGAAATTTTTTCAAAGGATTTTACTTCAAGAAATTGTTTTAGCGTAGTAGCATCAATGATGAATTTGTCTTGAGCATTTAATACATTTATTGAGGTAGTGGAAGGATGGAATTCATTAATTTCTTCTTGATCAGAGATGGTTTCTTCGAGATGAGTTTGTAAAACTGATGTTTTCGAGGTAGAGTCTTTTGAGAAAGATTTGTTTATAGAAGTTGAATATGAAGTAGCATTTAATGTATTAGTTGACTCTTTTGTATCTAGATTGAGAATAGGCTCCGGGAAAATAGTTAATAAAGAAGGAGTGGCATTGATTTCTTTATGCTTTATGGTTTCTAAAGGGGGGTGAACCGATTCAACTTTACCTTTCTCGGTTTCCCATGTTTGTGTGGATTTATTTATTGTCAGCATTACAGTTCCTTTTTTATTTATTTTTGACGAAAGCCAATCAAAGAAAGGGATATTTCGCCGTTCTTGATTCATTTGGTCATACCATAATTCTTTTACTTGAGATCGCTCAAATTTAGAGAATTTGGTAAAAAACCATTTTGTCTTTGGATGTTTTAATAAATCTTGTTGAAGGAATTGTTTATCAATTTTGAAATCATGTATTTCTTCATTAGATTCATGAATTAAGGAGATTGTATTGATTGAGGCATTAAAATCGGATTCAGTTAATTTCACTGATTGTATATCTTCATCTTTTGCGTCTGAATAAACAGGGAAAGCTATGCCTGTAGGATGTATTGGGGGTGATGTGGGAATAGATGTTTGATGAAAATTAGAAGAGGCTGATTTATAAGATCCAGCGTCTGAAGGGATTGATCTTTTTGTGGATGAAAAGTATGGTCTTGGTGTATTGGCAAAATTTATTGTTACTTTTCCAGATGGATGTTCTGTAATAGATTCAACATCTTCATTAATTAAAGGTGTGATTAATTGAGCTTCATCAAGTTCCCATTTTCCAGAAAGATGTACATCTTCCCAGGTGATGAGTTTGGGGGTAGTGACTTTATTTCGAAAATTTGTAAGGAATAAAGTGGTTACTCCTTTGATTTGTGAAGAATAGGCTATTTCAGGGACAATTGTATTCATTGCTTTATAATAAATTCTGTATACTATGGCAACATTTTGTGATTGAGGTTTCATATTGAACCCTTTTGTATGTATGCCTAAAGTGATGGCTTCATGAGCACCGGGATCACTGAGTGATACGGTGTAATTGGGAAAACAATTAAAAAAGGCAGGGCCGTCATGAAGGCTGGCTTCTACCATCCCTATTAGGGAATCTCTGAATGAATTATGTCTTCTATCTCGAACATAGGCGAGACAGGATGTATTCAAACCAAGTCTGGTTAATGGCTTTATTGCAACTTGAACAAGTGCTATATGCATGTATTTGTATTTTGGTTTATGGATTTCAGTTTTTTCTGCAGGAATGACCTGTAGATTTTCTTCATTTTGCTGTATTGAGAGGGTTTCTTCAACCGTCTTTATTACATAATTTGATTTTTGTATGAAAGATCCTTCTTTATAAATTTCTTTTAAAGAGACTTTAGGTATTGTCCAATCTTGGATTGATTTTTCTAAATCATCAAAAATTATTTCTTCAAGATTTTTAATTGAAATTTTATTTATTATTGGCATGATGGATGATGATGCAGAAGAAGAATTAGAAGCTGTATTAGAAGATGAATTTCTTCCGAATGATCTAAAAATTCCAGACATCATTAATTAATTATAATCACTAATCAGAATGATTGGTGGCCTGTCAACGGTTTACGCCACAAAGCCCTAAACGCTCTCCTGGCTAACGGGCAACAAAGGCGACGCGACAAGGGGGCCTCGGACCCAAATCACTCCTTTTAGCAACAACAACCAATTAACTCTATCTGGTCAAGTTAGATCAAAATTCAGAAATGCAACTAACTAACATAGATTCGATTCTACTATGCAATCAACAAACAAATAACCAAAGAAGGAAAGAGACATGATGCATGCAAAATTTTTGCAAATAAATTGAAATAATTGAAAGCTTAAAGAGCTATCAAAATTATTTCAATATATTCCCAAGCATTCATATAGTCATAGTAATCATAGGGCCAAGAGCTCCCATTAGGATTGATGATAGTTTTTGGTGAGAATAGATTGTCTGCCCAATCTGTGAGAGTATGAATATGCATAATCTTCATTTTTGAAAAGGCATGTTCTCCATCTCTATCTTCATGAGTGATGATAGCACTTTTTGACTGAATCAGAATTGCTTCATAGTACTTGTGAGAAATATTGGGGGCTTTTGGAACAAAATGGCAATTTTTTCGATAGAGTTTTGAGAGAATTTGATCAATAATAAGGTTGGCATGGAGTTTATCATCAAGGAAGAAAAGAGCAAATTCAAAGGTCTTAATGTATTGAGATTTTTTGAAAGGATTAGAACGATAGGGTGCTTGAAGCATGGGAGAAGGGTTTAAGGCATTGAATTTATTGTTGGAAAGAATATTTATTGTATCAATGACTGGATTTTTTCCTTTTCCTCTTGGATGCATCTTTGCTCACCTTGTTTCTACCCTGTAAAAATTCACGAGATAGAAAATCGGGAAGAGAATTTGAAGAACCTTTTATATATTCAATGCCAAAATAAAAAATAGCAAGTAAAGCTTGCCATCGAGCAAAAATTTGTTTTGATGCAAGGTTTTTGACATCATTTTCCAAAACTTCTTTTGCAGATTTGCAATCAATTCTTAAGAGAAATCTTTGATTCAAAATATCACTTTGAAATTTGAGTATGCATGAGACTATGGCAAGGACTTCTTTCTTTATTGTAGAGTAATTTTGTTGAGTAGCATTCCAAGTGCCAGAATAAAATCTAATAATTTGTTCCTTTGATTGTGCATTTCTTTGAAGTAGGATTCCTCCAAATCCTATTTCAGACGCATCTGTTTGGATGATTTTAAATAAATCTGGATTGGAAATATTTAAGCATGGTAAAGATTTTACTTTTTGTTTTATTTTTTGTATTGCTTCTGTATGTTGAGGAGTCCATTGTTCTGCCGAATTTTTTAAACATTTTTGTAAAAGATTTCTTTCTTTAGAGAGGTTTTGATAAAAATCAGAGACATAATTTAAACACCCTAAAAATCTTTGTAATTGTTTTTTATCGGTGATTTCATCAGGGAAATTGTCAGCAAATTTGATTACTCTTTCAACAGGAGTTAACATTTTGTTTGATATTTTATAGCCAAGAAATTGTATTTCTGTTTGAAAAAGTTTTATTTTTCTTTGAGAAAGGACTAAGCCATTTTTCTTTATGATCCATTTGAAAGTCTTTAAATGTTTCCAGTGATCATCAATAGATTTAGAAAAGATTAAAATATCATCAATGTAAACAATTGAGAAATTTTTATAAGGGTGAAAGATTTCATTCATCATTTCTTGGAAGGCTGAAGGAGCATTTTTGAGCCCAAAAGGCATGACGTTCCATTCATAATGGCCAAAAGGGACAGTAAAGGCGGTTTTATAACGATCGTTTTCTTCGACCTGTATTTGCCAAAATCCTGATTTGAGATCAAATTTTGAAAATATAAAAGCTTCATATAAACGAGTAATAAGATCTTGTTTATTAGGAATTGGATATCTGATTGATTGAAGGACTTTATTTAATGGTTTATAATTGATGACGAGGCGAGGAGCCCCTCGTTCCTTTTCAGGAGCATTTTCAACATAAAAGGCTGCACAACTCCAAGGAGAATGTGATTTGCGGATTAATTTCTTTTGAAGTAAATCTTTAATTTCTTTATCACATAAGTCTAAGAGTCTAGGACTCATTTGAGATGGTCTTGCTTTAGTAGGAATATCTCTTTCATTAAAAGTAGAAATATATGGTAAGGATACTAAATGCTTTTTTCGATGCCAAAAGGCAGAAGGTATCTCAGAACAACATTCGTTTATTAGAGAGGTTTGAAAATTATTAATTTTCTTTTCAGATGCTTTGGACTTTAATTGATCCTCAATTCGACAGAGATAAATGTCATTTTTAAGATTTGCAATATATTTTTCTTTATTAGATATGAGTAGATTTATTTGATTGATTTTTCCAAGGGTTGAGAGTATAGGAACAGGTTGAAAATTAAGATTAGAAATTTTTTCAAAGGATTTTACTTCAAGAAATTGTTTTAGCGTAGTAGCATCAATGATGAATTTGTCTTGAGCATTTAATACATTTATTGAGGTAGTGGAAGGATGGAATTCATTAATTTCTTCTTGATCAGAGATGGTTTCTTCGAGATGAGTTTGTAAAACTGATGTTTTCGAGGTAGAGTCTTTTGAGAAAGATTTGTTTATAGAAGTTGAATATGAAGTAGCATTTAATGTATTAGTTGACTCTTTTGTATCTAGATTGAGAATAGGCTCCGGGAAAATAGTTAATAAAGAAGGAGTGGCATTGATTTCTTTATGCTTTATGGTTTCTAAAGGGGGGTGAACCGATTCAACTTTACCTTTCTCGGTTTCCCATGTTTGTGTGGATTTATTTATTGTCAGCATTACAGTTCCTTTTTTATTTATTTTTGACGAAAGCCAATCAAAGAAAGGGATATTTCGCCGTTCTTGATTCATTTGGTCATACCATAATTCTTTTACTTGAGATCGCTCAAATTTAGAGAATTTGGTAAAAAACCATTTTGTCTTTGGATGTTTTAATAAATCTTGTTGAAGGAATTGTTTATCAATTTTGAAATCATGTATTTCTTCATTAGATTCATGAATTAAGGAGATTGTATTGATTGAGGCATTAAAATCGGATTCAGTTAATTTCACTGATTGTATATCTTCATCTTTTGCGTCTGAATAAACAGGGAAAGCTATGCCTGTAGGATGTATTGGGGGTGATGTGGGAATAGATGTTTGATGAAAATTAGAAGAGGCTGATTTATAAGATCCAGCGTCTGAAGGGATTGATCTTTTTGTGGATGAAAAGTATGGTCTTGGTGTATTGGCAAAATTTATTGTTACTTTTCCAGATGGATGTTCTGTAATAGATTCAACATCTTCATTAATTAAAGGTGTGATTAATTGAGCTTCATCAAGTTCCCATTTTCCAGAAAGATGTACATCTTCCCAGGTGATGAGTTTGGGGGTAGTGACTTTATTTCGAAAATTTGTAAGGAATAAAGTGGTTACTCCTTTGATTTGTGAAGAATAGGCTATTTCAGGGACAATTGTATTCATTGCTTTATAATAAATTCTGTATACTATGGCAACATTTTGTGATTGAGGTTTCATATTGAACCCTTTTGTATGTATGCCTAAAGTGATGGCTTCATGAGCACCGGGATCACTGAGTGATACGGTGTAATTGGGAAAACAATTAAAAAAGGCAGGGCCGTCATGAAGGCTGGCTTCTACCATCCCTATTAGGGAATCTCTGAATGAATTATGTCTTCTATCTCGAACATAGGCGAGACAGGATGTATTCAAACCAAGTCTGGTTAATGGCTTTATTGCAACTTGAACAAGTGCTATATGCATGTATTTGTATTTTGGTTTATGGATTTCAGTTTTTTCTGCAGGAATGACCTGTAGATTTTCTTCATTTTGCTGTATTGAGAGGGTTTCTTCAACCGTCTTTATTACATAATTTGATTTTTGTATGAAAGATCCTTCTTTATAAATTTCTTTTAAAGAGACTTTAGGTATTGTCCAATCTTGGATTGATTTTTCTAAATCATCAAAAATTATTTCTTCAAGATTTTTAATTGAAATTTTATTTATTATTGGCATGATGGATGATGATGCAGAAGAAGAATTAGAAGCTGTATTAGAAGATGAATTTCTTCCGAATGATCTAAAAATTCCAGACATCATTAATTAATTATAATCACTAATCAGAATGATTGGTGGCCTGTCAACGGTTTACGCCACAAAGCCCTAAACGCTCTCCTGGCTAACGGGCAACAAAGGCGACGCGACAAGGGGGCCTCGGACCCAAATCACTCCTTTTAGCAACAACAACCAATTAACTCTATCTGGTCAAGTTAGATCAAAATTCAGAAATGCAACTAACTAACATAGATTCGATTCTACTATGCAATCAACAAACAAATAACCAAAGAAGGAAAGAGACATGATGCATGCAAAATTTTTGCAAATAAATTGAAATAATTGAAAGCTTAAAGAGCTATCAAAATTATTTCAATATATTCCCAAGCATTCATATAGTCATAGTAATCATAGGGCCAAGAGCTCCCATTAGGATTGATGATAGTTTTTGGTGAGAATAGATTGTCTGCCCAATCTGTGAGAGTATGAATATGCATAATCTTCATTTTTGAAAAGGCATGTTCTCCATCTCTATCTTCATGAGTGATGATAGCACTTTTTGACTGAATCAGAATTGCTTCATAGTACTTGTGAGAAATATTGGGGGCTTTTGGAACAAAATGGCAATTTTTTCGATAGAGTTTTGAGAGAATTTGATCAATAATAAGGTTGGCATGGAGTTTATCATCAAGGAAGAAAAGAGCAAATTCAAAGGTCTTAATGTATTGAGATTTTTTGAAAGGATTAGAACGATAGGGTGCTTGAAGCATGGGAGAAGGGTTTAAGGCATTGAATTTATTGTTGGAAAGAATATTTATTGTATCAATGACTGGATTTTTTCCTTTTCCTCTTGGATGCATCTTTGCTCACCTTGTTTCTACCCTGTAAAAATTCACGAGATAGAAAATCGGGAAGAGAATTTGAAGAACCTTTTATATATTCAATGCCAAAATAAAAAATAGCAAGTAAAGCTTGCCATCGAGCAAAAATTTGTTTTGATGCAAGGTTTTTGACATCATTTTCCAAAACTTCTTTTGCAGATTTGCAATCAATTCTTAAGAGAAATCTTTGATTCAAAATATCACTTTGAAATTTGAGTATGCATGAGACTATGGCAAGGACTTCTTTCTTTATTGTAGAGTAATTTTGTTGAGTAGCATTCCAAGTGCCAGAATAAAATCTAATAATTTGTTCCTTTGATTGTGCATTTCTTTGAAGTAGGATTCCTCCAAATCCTATTTCAGACGCATCTGTTTGGATGATTTTAAATAAATCTGGATTGGAAATATTTAAGCATGGTAAAGATTTTACTTTTTGTTTTATTTTTTGTATTGCTTCTGTATGTTGAGGAGTCCATTGTTCTGCCGAATTTTTTAAACATTTTTGTAAAAGATTTCTTTCTTTAGAGAGGTTTTGATAAAAATCAGAGACATAATTTAAACACCCTAAAAATCTTTGTAATTGTTTTTTATCGGTGATTTCATCAGGGAAATTGTCAGCAAATTTGATTACTCTTTCAACAGGAGTTAACATTTTGTTTGATATTTTATAGCCAAGAAATTGTATTTCTGTTTGAAAAAGTTTTATTTTTCTTTGAGAAAGGACTAAGCCATTTTTCTTTATGATCCATTTGAAAGTCTTTAAATGTTTCCAGTGATCATCAATAGATTTAGAAAAGATTAAAATATCATCAATGTAAACAATTGAGAAATTTTTATAAGGGTGAAAGATTTCATTCATCATTTCTTGGAAGGCTGAAGGAGCATTTTTGAGCCCAAAAGGCATGACGTTCCATTCATAATGGCCAAAAGGGACAGTAAAGGCGGTTTTATAACGATCGTTTTCTTCGACCTGTATTTGCCAAAATCCTGATTTGAGATCAAATTTTGAAAATATAAAAGCTTCATATAAACGAGTAATAAGATCTTGTTTATTAGGAATTGGATATCTGATTGATTGAAGGACTTTATTTAATGGTTTATAATTGATGACGAGGCGAGGAGCCCCTCGTTCCTTTTCAGGAGCATTTTCAACATAAAAGGCTGCACAACTCCAAGGAGAATGTGATTTGCGGATTAATTTCTTTTGAAGTAAATCTTTAATTTCTTTATCACATAAGTCTAAGAGTCTAGGACTCATTTGAGATGGTCTTGCTTTAGTAGGAATATCTCTTTCATTAAAAGTAGAAATATATGGTAAGGATACTAAATGCTTTTTTCGATGCCAAAAGGCAGAAGGTATCTCAGAACAACATTCGTTTATTAGAGAGGTTTGAAAATTATTAATTTTCTTTTCAGATGCTTTGGACTTTAATTGATCCTCAATTCGACAGAGATAAATGTCATTTTTAAGATTTGCAATATATTTTTCTTTATTAGATATGAGTAGATTTATTTGATTGATTTTTCCAAGGGTTGAGAGTATAGGAACAGGTTGAAAATTAAGATTAGAAATTTTTTCAAAGGATTTTACTTCAAGAAATTGTTTTAGCGTAGTAGCATCAATGATGAATTTGTCTTGAGCATTTAATACATTTATTGAGGTAGTGGAAGGATGGAATTCATTAATTTCTTCTTGATCAGAGATGGTTTCTTCGAGATGAGTTTGTAAAACTGATGTTTTCGAGGTAGAGTCTTTTGAGAAAGATTTGTTTATAGAAGTTGAATATGAAGTAGCATTTAATGTATTAGTTGACTCTTTTGTATCTAGATTGAGAATAGGCTCCGGGAAAATAGTTAATAAAGAAGGAGTGGCATTGATTTCTTTATGCTTTATGGTTTCTAAAGGGGGGTGAACCGATTCAACTTTACCTTTCTCGGTTTCCCATGTTTGTGTGGATTTATTTATTGTCAGCATTACAGTTCCTTTTTTATTTATTTTTGACGAAAGCCAATCAAAGAAAGGGATATTTCGCCGTTCTTGATTCATTTGGTCATACCATAATTCTTTTACTTGAGATCGCTCAAATTTAGAGAATTTGGTAAAAAACCATTTTGTCTTTGGATGTTTTAATAAATCTTGTTGAAGGAATTGTTTATCAATTTTGAAATCATGTATTTCTTCATTAGATTCATGAATTAAGGAGATTGTATTGATTGAGGCATTAAAATCGGATTCAGTTAATTTCACTGATTGTATATCTTCATCTTTTGCGTCTGAATAAACAGGGAAAGCTATGCCTGTAGGATGTATTGGGGGTGATGTGGGAATAGATGTTTGATGAAAATTAGAAGAGGCTGATTTATAAGATCCAGCGTCTGAAGGGATTGATCTTTTTGTGGATGAAAAGTATGGTCTTGGTGTATTGGCAAAATTTATTGTTACTTTTCCAGATGGATGTTCTGTAATAGATTCAACATCTTCATTAATTAAAGGTGTGATTAATTGAGCTTCATCAAGTTCCCATTTTCCAGAAAGATGTACATCTTCCCAGGTGATGAGTTTGGGGGTAGTGACTTTATTTCGAAAATTTGTAAGGAATAAAGTGGTTACTCCTTTGATTTGTGAAGAATAGGCTATTTCAGGGACAATTGTATTCATTGCTTTATAATAAATTCTGTATACTATGGCAACATTTTGTGATTGAGGTTTCATATTGAACCCTTTTGTATGTATGCCTAAAGTGATGGCTTCATGAGCACCGGGATCACTGAGTGATACGGTGTAATTGGGAAAACAATTAAAAAAGGCAGGGCCGTCATGAAGGCTGGCTTCTACCATCCCTATTAGGGAATCTCTGAATGAATTATGTCTTCTATCTCGAACATAGGCGAGACAGGATGTATTCAAACCAAGTCTGGTTAATGGCTTTATTGCAACTTGAACAAGTGCTATATGCATGTATTTGTATTTTGGTTTATGGATTTCAGTTTTTTCTGCAGGAATGACCTGTAGATTTTCTTCATTTTGCTGTATTGAGAGGGTTTCTTCAACCGTCTTTATTACATAATTTGATTTTTGTATGAAAGATCCTTCTTTATAAATTTCTTTTAAAGAGACTTTAGGTATTGTCCAATCTTGGATTGATTTTTCTAAATCATCAAAAATTATTTCTTCAAGATTTTTAATTGAAATTTTATTTATTATTGGCATGATGGATGATGATGCAGAAGAAGAATTAGAAGCTGTATTAGAAGATGAATTTCTTCCGAATGATCTAAAAATTCCAGACATCATTAATTAATTATAATCACTAATCAGAATGATTGGTGGCCTGTCAACGGTTTACGCCACAAAGCCCTAAACGCTCTCCTGGCTAACGGGCAACAAAGGCGACGCGACAAGGGGGCCTCGGACCCAAATCACTCCTTTTAGCAACAACAACCAATTAACTCTATCTGGTCAAGTTAGATCAAAATTCAGAAATGCAACTAACTAACATAGATTCGATTCTACTATGCAATCAACAAACAAATAACCAAAGAAGGAAAGAGACATGATGCATGCAAAATTTTTGCAAATAAATTGAAATAATTGAAAGCTTAAAGAGCTATCAAAATTATTTCAATATATTCCCAAGCATTCATATAGTCATAGTAATCATAGGGCCAAGAGCTCCCATTAGGATTGATGATAGTTTTTGGTGAGAATAGATTGTCTGCCCAATCTGTGAGAGTATGAATATGCATAATCTTCATTTTTGAAAAGGCATGTTCTCCATCTCTATCTTCATGAGTGATGATAGCACTTTTTGACTGAATCAGAATTGCTTCATAGTACTTGTGAGAAATATTGGGGGCTTTTGGAACAAAATGGCAATTTTTTCGATAGAGTTTTGAGAGAATTTGATCAATAATAAGGTTGGCATGGAGTTTATCATCAAGGAAGAAAAGAGCAAATTCAAAGGTCTTAATGTATTGAGATTTTTTGAAAGGATTAGAACGATAGGGTGCTTGAAGCATGGGAGAAGGGTTTAAGGCATTGAATTTATTGTTGGAAAGAATATTTATTGTATCAATGACTGGATTTTTTCCTTTTCCTCTTGGATGCATCTTTGCTCACCTTGTTTCTACCCTGTAAAAATTCACGAGATAGAAAATCGGGAAGAGAATTTGAAGAACCTTTTATATATTCAATGCCAAAATAAAAAATAGCAAGTAAAGCTTGCCATCGAGCAAAAATTTGTTTTGATGCAAGGTTTTTGACATCATTTTCCAAAACTTCTTTTGCAGATTTGCAATCAATTCTTAAGAGAAATCTTTGATTCAAAATATCACTTTGAAATTTGAGTATGCATGAGACTATGGCAAGGACTTCTTTCTTTATTGTAGAGTAATTTTGTTGAGTAGCATTCCAAGTGCCAGAATAAAATCTAATAATTTGTTCCTTTGATTGTGCATTTCTTTGAAGTAGGATTCCTCCAAATCCTATTTCAGACGCATCTGTTTGGATGATTTTAAATAAATCTGGATTGGAAATATTTAAGCATGGTAAAGATTTTACTTTTTGTTTTATTTTTTGTATTGCTTCTGTATGTTGAGGAGTCCATTGTTCTGCCGAATTTTTTAAACATTTTTGTAAAAGATTTCTTTCTTTAGAGAGGTTTTGATAAAAATCAGAGACATAATTTAAACACCCTAAAAATCTTTGTAATTGTTTTTTATCGGTGATTTCATCAGGGAAATTGTCAG
Organism: Cinnamomum chago; assembly: GCA_038049695.1. Classification (NCBI taxonomy): domain Eukaryota; kingdom Viridiplantae; phylum Streptophyta; class Magnoliopsida; order Laurales; family Lauraceae; genus Cinnamomum; species Cinnamomum chago. The sequence continues at coordinate 71,007,525 of CP142454.1, read as the reverse complement.
CAAATTTGATTACTCTTTCAACAGGAGTTAACATTTTGTTTGATATTTTATAGCCAAGAAATTGTATTTCTGTTTGAAAAAGTTTTATTTTTCTTTGAGAAAGGACTAAGCCATTTTTCTTTATGATCCATTTGAAAGTCTTTAAATGTTTCCAGTGATCATCAATAGATTTAGAAAAGATTAAAATATCATCAATGTAAACAATTGAGAAATTTTTATAAGGGTGAAAGATTTCATTCATCATTTCTTGGAAGGCTGAAGGAGCATTTTTGAGCCCAAAAGGCATGACGTTCCATTCATAATGGCCAAAAGGGACAGTAAAGGCGGTTTTATAACGATCGTTTTCTTCGACCTGTATTTGCCAAAATCCTGATTTGAGATCAAATTTTGAAAATATAAAAGCTTCATATAAACGAGTAATAAGATCTTGTTTATTAGGAATTGGATATCTGATTGATTGAAGGACTTTATTTAATGGTTTATAATTGATGACGAGGCGAGGAGCCCCTCGTTCCTTTTCAGGAGCATTTTCAACATAAAAGGCTGCACAACTCCAAGGAGAATGTGATTTGCGGATTAATTTCTTTTGAAGTAAATCTTTAATTTCTTTATCACATAAGTCTAAGAGTCTAGGACTCATTTGAGATGGTCTTGCTTTAGTAGGAATATCTCTTTCATTAAAAGTAGAAATATATGGTAAGGATACTAAATGCTTTTTTCGATGCCAAAAGGCAGAAGGTATCTCAGAACAACATTCGTTTATTAGAGAGGTTTGAAAATTATTAATTTTCTTTTCAGATGCTTTGGACTTTAATTGATCCTCAATTCGACAGAGATAAATGTCATTTTTAAGATTTGCAATATATTTTTCTTTATTAGATATGAGTAGATTTATTTGATTGATTTTTCCAAGGGTTGAGAGTATAGGAACAGGTTGAAAATTAAGATTAGAAATTTTCTCAAAGGATTTTACTTCAAGAAATTGTTTTAGCGTAGTAGCATCAATGATGAATTTGTCTTGAGCATTTAATACATTTATTGAGGTAGTGGAAGGATGGAATTCATTAATTTCTTCTTGATCAGAGATGGTTTCTTCGAGATGAGTTTGTAAAACTGATGTTTTCGAGGTAGAGTCTTTTGAGAAAGATTTGTTTATAGAAGTTGAATATGAAGTAGCATTTAATGTATTAGTTGACTCTTTTGTATCTAGATTGAGAATAGGCTCCGGGAAAATAGTTAATAAAGAAGGAGTGGCATTGATTTCTTTATGCTTTATGGTTTCTAAAGGGGGGTGAACCGATTCAACTTTACCTTTCTCGGTTTCCCATGTTTGTGTGGATTTATTTATTGTCAGCATTACAGTTCCTTTTTTATTTATTTTTGACGAAAGCCAATCAAAGAAAGGGATATTTCGCCGTTCTTGATTCATTTGGTCATACCATAATTCTTTTACTTGAGATCGCTCAAATTTAGAGAATTTGGTAAAAAACCATTTTGTCTTTGGATGTTTTAATAAATCTTGTTGAAGGAATTGTTTATCAATTTTGAAATCATGTATTTCTTCATTAGATTCATGAATTAAGGAGATTGTATTGATTGAGGCATTAAAATCGGATTCAGTTAATTTCACTGATTGTATATCTTCATCTTTTGCGTCTGAATAAACAGGGAAAGCTATGCCTGTAGGATGTATTGGGGGTGATGTGGGAATAGATGTTTGATGAAAATTAGAAGAGGCTGATTTATAAGATCCAGCGTCTGAAGGGATTGATCTTTTTGTGGATGAAAAGTATGGTCTTGGTGTATTGGCAAAATTTATTGTTACTTTTCCAGATGGATGTTCTGTAATAGATTCAACATCTTCATTAATTAAAGGTGTGATTAATTGAGCTTCATCAAGTTCCCATTTTCCAGAAAGATGTACATCTTCCCAGGTGATGAGTTTGGGGGTAGTGACTTTATTTCGAAAATTTGTAAGGAATAAAGTGGTTACTCCTTTGATTTGTGAAGAATAGGCTATTTCAGGGACAATTGTATTCATTGCTTTATAATAAATTCTGTATACTATGGCAACATTTTGTGATTGAGGTTTCATATTGAACCCTTTTGTATGTATGCCTAAAGTGATGGCTTCATGAGCACCGGGATCACTGAGTGATACGGTGTAATTGGGAAAACAATTAAAAAAGGCAGGGCCGTCATGAAGGCTGGCTTCTACCATCCCTATTAGGGAATCTCTGAATGAATTATGTCTTCTATCTCGAACATAGGCGAGACAGGATGTATTCAAACCAAGTCTGGTTAATGGCTTTATTGCAACTTGAACAAGTGCTATATGCATGTATTTGTATTTTGGTTTATGGATTTCAGTTTTTTCTGCAGGAATGACCTGTAGATTTTCTTCATTTTGCTGTATTGAGAGGGTTTCTTCAACCGTCTTTATTACATAATTTGATTTTTGTATGAAAGATCCTTCTTTATAAATTTCTTTTAAAGAGACTTTAGGTATTGTCCAATCTTGGATTGATTTTTCTAAATCATCAAAAATTATTTCTTCAAGATTTTTAATTGAAATTTTATTTATTATTGGCATGATGGATGATGATGCAGAAGAAGAATTAGAAGCTGTATTAGAAGATGAATTTCTTCCGAATGATCTAAAAATTCCAGACATCATTAATTAATTATAATCACTAATCAGAATGATTGGTGGCCTGTCAACGGTTTACGCCACAAAGCCCTAAACGCTCTCCTGGCTAACGGGCAACAAAGGCGACGCGAAAAGGGGGCCTCGGACCCAAATCACTCCTTTTAGCAACAACAACCAATTAACTCTATCTGGTCAAGTTAGATCAAAATTCAGAAATGCAACTAACTAACATAGATTCGATTCTACTATGCAATCAACAAACAAATAACCAAAGAAGGAAAGAGACATGATGCATGCAAAATTTTTGCAAATAAATTGAAATAATTGAAAGCTTAAAGAGCTATCAAAATTATTTCAATATATTCCCAAGCATTCATATAGTCATAGTAATCATAGGGCCAAGAGCTCCCATTAGGATTGATGATAGTTTTTGGTGAGAATAGATTGTCTGCCCAATCTGTGAGAGTATGAATATGCATAATCTTCATTTTTGAAAAGGCATGTTCTCCATCTCTATCTTCATGAGTGATGATAGCACTTTTTGACTGAATCAGAATTGCTTCATAGTACTTGTGAGAAATATTGGGGGCTTTTGGAACAAAATGGCAATTTTTTCGATAGAGTTTTGAGAGAATTTGATCAATAATAAGGTTGGCATGGAGTTTATCATCAAGGAAGAAAAGAGCAAATTCAAAGGTCTTAATGTATTGAGATTTTTTGAAAGGATTAGAACGATAGGGTGCTTGAAGCATGGGAGAAGGGTTTAAGGCATTGAATTTATTGTTGGAAAGAATATTTATTGTATCAATGACTGGATTTTTTCCTTTTCCTCTTGGATGCATCTTTGCTCACCTTGTTTCTACCCTGTAAAAATTCACGAGATAGAAAATCGGGAAGAGAATTTGAAGAACCTTTTATATATTCAATGCCAAAATAAAAAATAGCAAGTAAAGCTTGCCATCGAGCAAAAATTTGTTTTGATGCAAGGTTTTTGACATCATTTTCCAAAACTTCTTTTGCAGATTTGCAATCAATTCTTAAGAGAAATCTTTGATTCAAAATATCACTTTGAAATTTGAGTATGCATGAGACTATGGCAAGGACTTCTTTCTTTATTGTAGAGTAATTTTGTTGAGTAGCATTCCAAGTGCCAGAATAAAATCTAATAATTTGTTCCTTTGATTGTGCATTTCTTTGAAGTAGGATTCCTCCAAATCCTATTTCAGACGCATCTGTTTGGATGATTTTAAATAAATCTGGATTGGAAATATTTAAGCATGGTAAAGATTTTACTTTTTGTTTTATTTTTTGTATTGCTTCTGTATGTTGAGGAGTCCATTGTTCTGCCGAATTTTTTAAACATTTTTGTAAAAGATTTCTTTCTTTAGAGAGGTTTTGATAAAAATCAGAGACATAATTTAAACACCCTAAAAATCTTTGTAATTGTTTTTTATCGGTGATTTCATCAGGGAAATTGTCAGCAAATTTGATTACTCTTTCAACAGGAGTTAACATTTTGTTTGATATTTTATAGCCAAGAAATTGTATTTCTGTTTGAAAAAGTTTTATTTTTCTTTGAGAAAGGACTAAGCCATTTTTCTTTATGATCCATTTGAAAGTCTTTAAATGTTTCCAGTGATCATCAATAGATTTAGAAAAGATTAAAATATCATCAATGTAAACAATTGAGAAATTTTTATAAGGGTGAAAGATTTCATTCATCATTTCTTGGAAGGCTGAAGGAGCATTTTTGAGCCCAAAAGGCATGACGTTCCATTCATAATGGCCAAAAGGGACAGTAAAGGCGGTTTTATAACGATCGTTTTCTTCGACCTGTATTTGCCAAAATCCTGATTTGAGATCAAATTTTGAAAATATAAAAGCTTCATATAAACGAGTAATAAGATCTTGTTTATTAGGAATTGGATATCTGATTGATTGAAGGACTTTATTTAATGGTTTATAATTGATGACGAGGCGAGGAGCCCCTCGTTCCTTTTCAGGAGCATTTTCAACATAAAAGGCTGCACAACTCCAAGGAGAATGTGATTTGCGGATTAATTTCTTTTGAAGTAAATCTTTAATTTCTTTATCACATAAGTCTAAGAGTCTAGGACTCATTTGAGATGGTCTTGCTTTAGTAGGAATATCTCTTTCATTAAAAGTAGAAATATATGGTAAGGATACTAAATGCTTTTTTCGATGCCAAAAGGCAGAAGGTATCTCAGAACAACATTCGTTTATTAGAGAGGTTTGAAAATTATTAATTTTCTTTTCAGATGCTTTGGACTTTAATTGATCCTCAATTCGACAGAGATAAATGTCATTTTTAAGATTTGCAATATATTTTTCTTTATTAGATATGAGTAGATTTATTTGATTGATTTTTCCAAGGGTTGAGAGTATAGGAACATGTTGAAAATTAAGATTAGAAATTTTTTCAAAGGATTTTACTTCAAGAAATTGTTTTAGCGTAGTAGCATCAATGATGAATTTGTCTTGAGCATTTAATACATTTATTGAGGTAGTGGAAGGATGGAATTCATTAATTTCTTCTTGATCAGAGATGGTTTCTTCGAGATGAGTTTGTAAAACTGATGTTTTCGAGGTAGAGTCTTTTGAGAAAGATTTGTTTATAGAAGTTGAATATGAAGTAGCATTTAATGTATTAGTTGACTCTTTTGTATCTAGATTGAGAATAGGCTCCGGGAAAATAGTTAATAAAGAAGGAGTGGCATTGATTTCTTTATGCTTTATGGTTTCTAAAGGGGGGTGAACCGATTCAACTTTACCTTTCTCGGTTTCCCATGTTTGTGTGGATTTATTTATTGTCAGCATTACAGTTCCTTTTTTATTTATTTTTGACGAAAGCCAATCAAAGAAAGGGATATTTCGCCGTTCTTGATTCATTTGGTCATACCATAATTCTTTTACTTGAGATCGCTCAAATTTAGAGAATTTGGTAAAAAACCATTTTGTCTTTGGATGTTTTAATAAATCTTGTTGAAGGAATTGTTTATCAATTTTGAAATCATGTATTTCTTCATTAGATTCATGAATTAAGGAGATTGTATTGATTGAGGCATTAAAATCGGATTCAGTTAATTTCACTGATTGTATATCTTCATCTTTTGCGTCTGAATAAACAGGGAAAGCTATGCCTGTAGGATGTATTGGGGGTGATGTGGGAATAGATGTTTGATGAAAATTAGAAGAGGCTGATTTATAAGATCCAGCGTCTGAAGGGATTGATCTTTTTGTGGATGAAAAGTATGGTCTTGGTGTATTGGCAAAATTTATTGTTACTTTTCCAGATGGATGTTCTGTAATAGATTCAACATCTTCATTAATTAAAGGTGTGATTAATTGAGCTTCATCAAGTTCCCATTTTCCAGAAAGATGTACATCTTCCCAGGTGATGAGTTTGGGGGTAGTGACTTTATTTCGAAAATTTGTAAGGAATAAAGTGGTTACTCCTTTGATTTGTGAAGAATAGGCTATTTCAGGGACAATTGTATTCATTGCTTTATAATAAATTCTGTATACTATGGCAACATTTTGTGATTGAGGTTTCATATTGAACCCTTTTGTATGTATGCCTAAAGTGATGGCTTCATGAGCACCGGGATCACTGAGTGATACGGTGTAATTGGGAAAACAATTAAAAAAGGCAGGGCCGTCATGAAGGCTGGCTTCTACCATCCCTATTAGGGAATCTCTGAATGAATTATGTCTTCTATCTCGAACATAGGCGAGACAGGATGTATTCAAACCAAGTCTGGTTAATGGCTTTATTGCAACTTGAACAAGTGCTATATGCATGTATTTGTATTTTGGTTTATGGATTTCAGTTTTTTCTGCAGGAATGACCTGTAGATTTTCTTCATTTTGCTGTATTGAGAGGGTTTCTTCAACCGTCTTTATTACATAATTTGATTTTTGTATGAAAGATCCTTCTTTATAAATTTCTTTTAAAGAGACTTTAGGTATTGTCCAATCTTGGATTGATTTTTCTAAATCATCAAAAATTATTTCTTCAAGATTTTTAATTGAAATTTTATTTATTATTGGCATGATGGATGATGATGCAGAAGAAGAATTAGAAGCTGTATTAGAAGATGAATTTCTTCCGAATGATCTAAAAATTCCAGACATCATTAATTAATTATAATCACTAATCAGAATGATTGGTGGCCTGTCAACGGTTTACGCCACAAAGCCCTAAACGCTCTCCTGGCTAACGGGCAACAAAGGCGACGCGAAAAGGGGGCCTCGGACCCAAATCACTCCTTTTAGCAACAACAACCAATTAACTCTATCTGGTCAAGTTAGATCAAAATTCAGAAATGCAACTAACTAACATAGATTCGATTCTACTATGCAATCAACAAACAAATAACCAAAGAAGGAAAGAGACATGATGCATGCAAAATTTTTGCAAATAAATTGAAATAATTGAAAGCTTAAAGAGCTATCAAAATTATTTCAATATATTCCCAAGCATTCATATAGTCATAGTAATCATAGGGCCAAGAGCTCCCATTAGGATTGATGATAGTTTTTGGTGAGAATAGATTGTCTGCCCAATCTGTGAGAGTATGAATATGCATAATCTTCATTTTTGAAAAGGCATGTTCTCCATCTCTATCTTCATGAGTGATGATAGCACTTTTTGACTGAATCAGAATTGCTTCATAGTACTTGTGAGAAATATTGGGGGCTTTTGGAACAAAATGGCAATTTTTTCGATAGAGTTTTGAGAGAATTTGATCAATAATAAGGTTGGCATGGAGTTTATCATCAAGGAAGAAAAGAGCAAATTCAAAGGTCTTAATGTATTGAGATTTTTTGAAAGGATTAGAACGATAGGGTGCTTGAAGCATGGGAGAAGGGTTTAAGGCATTGAATTTATTGTTGGAAAGAATATTTATTGTATCAATGACTGGATTTTTTCCTTTTCCTCTTGGATGCATCTTTGCTCACCTTGTTTCTACCCTGTAAAAATTCACGAGATAGAAAATCGGGAAGAGAATTTGAAGAACCTTTTATATATTCAATGCCAAAATAAAAAATAGCAAGTAAAGCTTGCCATCGAGCAAAAATTTGTTTTGATGCAAGGTTTTTGACATCATTTTCCAAAACTTCTTTTGCAGATTTGCAATCAATTCTTAAGAGAAATCTTTGATTCAAAATATCACTTTGAAATTTGAGTATGCATGAGACTATGGCAAGGACTTCTTTCTTTATTGTAGAGTAATTTTGTTGAGTAGCATTCCAAGTGCCAGAATAAAATCTAATAATTTGTTCCTTTGATTGTGCATTTCTTTGAAGTAGGATTCCTCCAAATCCTATTTCAGACGCATCTGTTTGGATGATTTTAAATAAATCTGGATTGGAAATATTTAAGCATGGTAAAGATTTTACTTTTTGTTTTATTTTTTGTATTGCTTCTGTATGTTGAGGAGTCCATTGTTCTGCCGAATTTTTTAAACATTTTTGTAAAAGATTTCTTTCTTTAGAGAGGTTTTGATAAAAATCAGAGACATAATTTAAACACCCTAAAAATCTTTGTAATTGTTTTTTATCGGTGATTTCATCAGGGAAATTGTCAGCAAATTTGATTACTCTTTCAACAGGAGTTAACATTTTGTTTGATATTTTATAGCCAAGAAATTGTATTTCTGTTTGAAAAAGTTTTATTTTTCTTTGAGAAAGGACTAAGCCATTTTTCTTTATGATCCATTTGAAAGTCTTTAAATGTTTCCAGTGATCATCAATAGATTTAGAAAAGATTAAAATATCATCAATGTAAACAATTGAGAAATTTTTATAAGGGTGAAAGATTTCATTCATCATTTCTTGGAAGGCTGAAGGAGCATTTTTGAGCCCAAAAGGCATGACGTTCCATTCATAATGGCCAAAAGGGACAGTAAAGGCGGTTTTATAACGATCGTTTTCTTCGACCTGTATTTGCCAAAATCCTGATTTGAGATCAAATTTTGAAAATATAAAAGCTTCATATAAACGAGTAATAAGATCTTGTTTATTAGGAATTGGATATCTGATTGATTGAAGGACTTTATTTAATGGTTTATAATTGATGACGAGGCGAGGAGCCCCTCGTTCCTTTTCAGGAGCATTTTCAACATAAAAGGCTGCACAACTCCAAGGAGAATGTGATTTGCGGATTAATTTCTTTTGAAGTAAATCTTTAATTTCTTTATCACATAAGTCTAAGAGTCTAGGACTCATTTGAGATGGTCTTGCTTTAGTAGGAATATCTCTTTCATTAAAAGTAGAAATATATGGTAAGGATACTAAATGCTTTTTTCGATGCCAAAAGGCAGAAGGTATCTCAGAACAACATTCGTTTATTAGAGAGGTTTGAAAATTATTAATTTTCTTTTCAGATGCTTTGGACTTTAATTGATCCTCAATTCGACAGAGATAAATGTCATTTTTAAGATTTGCAATATATTTTTCTTTATTAGATATGAGTAGATTTATTTGATTGATTTTTCCAAGGGTTGAGAGTATAGGAACATGTTGAAAATTAAGATTAGAAATTTTTTCAAAGGATTTTACTTCAAGAAATTGTTTTAGCGTAGTAGCATCAATGATGAATTTGTCTTGAGCATTTAATACATTTATTGAGGTAGTGGAAGGATGGAATTCATTAATTTCTTCTTGATCAGAGATGGTTTCTTCGAGATGAGTTTGTAAAACTGATGTTTTCGAGGTAGAGTCTTTTGAGAAAGATTTGTTTATAGAAGTTGAATATGAAGTAGCATTTAATGTATTAGTTGACTCTTTTGTATCTAGATTGAGAATAGGCTCCGGGAAAATAGTTAATAAAGAAGGAGTGGCATTGATTTCTTTATGCTTTATGGTTTCTAAAGGGGGGTGAACCGATTCAACTTTACCTTTCTCGGTTTCCCATGTTTGTGTGGATTTATTTATTGTCAGCATTACAGTTCCTTTTTTATTTATTTTTGACGAAAGCCAATCAAAGAAAGGGATATTTCGCCGTTCTTGATTCATTTGGTCATACCATAATTCTTTTACTTGAGATCGCTCAAATTTAGAGAATTTGGTAAAAAACCATTTTGTCTTTGGATGTTTTAATAAATCTTGTTGAAGGAATTGTTTATCAATTTTGAAATCATGTATTTCTTCATTAGATTCATGAATTAAGGAGATTGTATTGATTGAGGCATTAAAATCGGATTCAGTTAATTTCACTGATTGTATATCTTCATCTTTTGCGTCTGAATAAACAGGGAAAGCTATGCCTGTAGGATGTATTGGGGGTGATGTGGGAATAGATGTTTGATGAAAATTAGAAGAGGCTGATTTATAAGATCCAGCGTCTGAAGGGATTGATCTTTTTGTGGATGAAAAGTATGGTCTTGGTGTATTGGCAAAATTTATTGTTACTTTTCCAGATGGATGTTCTGTAATAGATTCAACATCTTCATTAATTAAAGGTGTGATTAATTGAGCTTCATCAAGTTCCCATTTTCCAGAAAGATGTACATCTTCCCAGGTGATGAGTTTGGGGGTAGTGACTTTATTTCGAAAATTTGTAAGGAATAAAGTGGTTACTCCTTTGATTTGTGAAGAATAGGCTATTTCAGGGACAATTGTATTCATTGCTTTATAATAAATTCTGTATACTATGGCAACATTTTGTGATTGAGGTTTCATATTGAACCCTTTTGTATGTATGCCTAAAGTGATGGCTTCATGAGCACCGGGATCACTGAGTGATACGGTGTAATTGGGAAAACAATTAAAAAAGGCAGGGCCGTCATGAAGGCTGGCTTCTACCATCCCTATTAGGGAATCTCTGAATGAATTATGTCTTCTATCTCGAACATAGGCGAGACAGGATGTATTCAAACCAAGTCTGGTTAATGGCTTTATTGCAACTTGAACAAGTGCTATATGCATGTATTTGTATTTTGGTTTATGGATTTCAGTTTTTTCTGCAGGAATGACCTGTAGATTTTCTTCATTTTGCTGTATTGAGAGGGTTTCTTCAACCGTCTTTATTACATAATTTGATTTTTGTATGAAAGATCCTTCTTTATAAATTTCTTTTAAAGAGACTTTAGGTATTGTCCAATCTTGGATTGATTTTTCTAAATCATCAAAAATTATTTCTTCAAGATTTTTAATTGAAATTTTATTTATTATTGGCATGATGGATGATGATGCAGAAGAAGAATTAGAAGCTGTATTAGAAGATGAATTTCTTCCGAATGATCTAAAAATTCCAGACATCATTAATTAATTATAATCACTAATCAGAATGATTGGTGGCCTGTCAACGGTTTACGCCACAAAGCCCTAAACGCTCTCCTGGCTAACGGGCAACAAAGGCGACGCGAAAAGGGGGCCTCGGACCCAAATCACTCCTTTTAGCAACAACAACCAATTAACTCTATCTGGTCAAGTTAGATCAAAATTCAGAAATGCAACTAACTAACATAGATTCGATTCTACTATGCAATCAACAAACAAATAACCAAAGAAGGAAAGAGACATGATGCATGCAAAATTTTTGCAAATAAATTGAAATAATTGAAAGCTTAAAGAGCTATCAAAATTATTTCAATATATTCCCAAGCATTCATATAGTCATAGTAATCATAGGGCCAAGAGCTCCCATTAGGATTGATGATAGTTTTTGGTGAGAATAGATTGTCTGCCCAATCTGTGAGAGTATGAATATGCATAATCTTCATTTTTGAAAAGGCATGTTCTCCATCTCTATCTTCATGAGTGATGATAGCACTTTTTGACTGAATCAGAATTGCTTCATAGTACTTGTGAGAAATATTGGGGGCTTTTGGAACAAAATGGCAATTTTTTCGATAGAGTTTTGAGAGAATTTGATCAATAATAAGGTTGGCATGGAGTTTATCATCAAGGAAGAAAAGAGCAAATTCAAAGGTCTTAATGTATTGAGATTTTTTGAAAGGATTAGAACGATAGGGTGCTTGAAGCATGGGAGAAGGGTTTAAGGCATTGAATTTATTGTTGGAAAGAATATTTATTGTATCAATGACTGGATTTTTTTCCTTTTCCTCTTGGATGCATCTTTGCTCACCTTGTTTCTACCCTGTAAAAATTCACGAGATAGAAAATCGGGAAGAGAATTTGAAGAACCTTTTATATATTCAATGCCAAAATAAAAAATAGCAAGTAAAGCTTGCCATCGAGCAAAAATTTGTTTTGATGCAAGGTTTTTGTCATCATTTTCCAAAACTTCTTTTGCAGATTTGCAATCAATTCTTAAGAGAAATCTTTGATTCAAAATATCACTTTGAAATTTGAGTATGCATGAGACTATGGCAAGGACTTCTTTCTTTATTGTAGAGTAATTTTGTTGAGTAGCATTCCAAGTGCCAGAATAAAATCTAATAATTTGTTCCTTTGATTGTGCATTTCTTTGAAGTAGGATTCCTCCAAATCCTATTTCAGACGCATCTGTTTGGATGATTTTAAATAAATCTGGATTGGAAATATTTAAGCATGGTAAAGATTTTACTTTTTGTTTTATTTTTTGTATTGCTTCTGTATGTTGAGGAGTCCATTGTTCTGCCGAATTTTTTAAACATTTTTGTAAAAGATTTCTTTCTTTAGAGAGGTTTTGATAAAAATCAGAGACATAATTTAAACACCCTAAAAATCTTTGTAATTGTTTTTTATAGGTGATTTCATCAGGGAAATTGTCAGCAAATTTGATTACTCTTTCAACAGGAGTTAACATTTTGTTTGATATTTTATAGCCAAGAAATTGTATTTCTGTTTGAAAAAGTTTTATTTTTCTTTGAGAAAGGACTAAGCCATTTTTCTTTATGATCCATTTGAAAGTCTTTAAATGTTTCCAGTGATCATCAATAGATTTAGAAAAGATTAAAATATCATCAATGTAAACAATTGAGAAATTTTTATAAGGGTGAAAGATTTCATTCATCATTTCTTGGAAGGCTGAAGGAGCATTTTTGAGCCCAAAAGGCATGACGTTCCATTCATAATGGCCAAAAGGGACAGTAAAGGCGGTTTTATAACGATCGTTTTCTTCGACCTGTATTTGCCAAAATCCTGATTTGAGATCAAATTTTGAAAATATAAAAGCTTCATATAAACGAGTAATAAGATCTTGTTTATTAGGAATTGGATATCTGATTGATTGAAGGACTTTATTTAATGGTTTATAATTGATGACGAGGCGAGGAGCCCCTCGTTCCTTTTCAGGAGCATTTTCAACATAAAAGGCTGCACAACTCCAAGGAGAATGTGATTTGCGGATTAATTTCTTTTGAAGTAAATCTTTAATTTCTTTATCACATAAGTCTAAGAGTCTAGGACTCATTTGAGATGGTCTTGCTTTAGTAGGAATATCTCTTTCATTAAAAGTAGAAATATATGGTAAGGATACTAAATGCTTTTTTCGATGCCAAAAGGCAGAAGGTATCTCAGAACAACATTCGTTTATTAGAGAGGTTTGAAAATTATTAATTTTCTTTTCAGATGCTTTGGACTTTAATTGATCCTCAATTCGACAGAGATAAATGTCATTTTTAAGATTTGCAATATATTTTTCTTTATTAGATATGAGTAGATTTATTTGATTGATTTTTCCAAGGGTTGAGAGTATAGGAACAGGTTGAAAATTAAGATTAGAAATTTTTTCAAAGGATTTTACTTCAAGAAATTGTTTTAGCGTAGTAGCATCAATGATGAATTTGTCTTGAGCATTTAATACATTTATTGAGGTAGTGGAAGGATGGAATTCATTAATTTCTTCTTGATCAGAGATGGTTTCTTCGAGATGAGTTTGTAAAACTGATGTTTTCGAGGTAGAGTCTTTTGAGAAAGATTTGTTTATAGAAGTTGAATATGAAGTAGCATTTAATGTATTAGTTGACTCTTTTGTATCTAGATTGAGAATAGGCTCCGGGAAAATAGTTAATAAAGAAGGAGTGGCATTGATTTCTTTATGCTTTATGGTTTCTAAAGGGGGGTGAACCGATTCAACTTTACCTTTCTCGGTTTCCCATGTTTGTGTGGATTTATTTATTGTCAGCATTACAGTTCCTTTTTTATTTATTTTTGACGAAAGCCAATCAAAGAAAGGGATATTTCGCCGTTCTTGATTCATTTGGTCATACCATAATTCTTTTACTTGAGATCGCTCAAATTTAGAGAATTTGGTAAAAAACCATTTTGTCTTTGGATGTTTTAATAAATCTTGTTGAAGGAATTGTTTATCAATTTTGAAATCATGTATTTCTTCATTAGATTCATGAATTAAGGAGATTGTATTGATTGAGGCATTAAAATCGGATTCAGTTAATTTCACTGATTGTATATCTTCATCTTTTGCGTCTGAATAAACAGGGAAAGCTATGCCTGTAGGATGTATTGGGGGTGATGTGGGAATAGATGTTTGATGAAAATTAGAAGAGGCTGATTTATAAGATCCAGCGTCTGAAGGGATTGATCTTTTTGTGGATGAAAAGTATGGTCTTGGTGTATTGGCAAAATTTATTGTTACTTTTCCAGATGGATGTTCTGTAATAGATTCAACATCTTCATTAATTAAAGGTGTGATTAATTGAGCTTCATCAAGTTCCCATTTTCCAGAAAGATGTACATCTTCCCAGGTGATGAGTTTGGGGGTAGTGACTTTATTTCGAAAATTTGTAAGGAATAAAGTGGTTACTCCTTTGATTTGTGAAGAATAGGCTATTTCAGGGACAATTGTATTCATTGCTTTATAATAAATTCTGTATACTATGGCAACATTTTGTGATTGAGGTTTCATATTGAACCCTTTTGTATGTATGCCTAAAGTGATGGCTTCATGAGCACCGGGATCACTGAGTGATACGGTGTAATTGGGAAAACAATTAAAAAAGGCAGGGCCGTCATGAAGGCTGGCTTCTACCATCCCTATTAGGGAATCTCTGAATGAATTATGTCTTCTATCTCGAACATAGGCGAGACAGGATGTATTCAAACCAAGTCTGGTTAATGGCTTTATTGCAACTTGAACAAGTGCTATATGCATGTATTTGTATTTTGGTTTATGGATTTCAGTTTTTTCTGCAGGAATGACCTGTAGATTTTCTTCATTTTGCTGTATTGAGAGGGTTTCTTCAACCGTCTTTATTACATAATTTGATTTTTGTATGAAAGATCCTTCTTTATAAATTTCTTTTAAAGAGACTTTAGGTATTGTCCAATCTTGGATTGATTTTTCTAAATCATCAAAAATTATTTCTTCAAGATTTTTAATTGAAATTTTATTTATTATTGGCATGATGGATGATGATGCAGAAGAAGAATTAGAAGCTGTATTAGAAGATGAATTTCTTCCGAATGATCTAAAAATTCCAGACATCATTAATTAATTATAATCACTAATCAGAATGATTGGTGGCCTGTCAACGGTTTACGCCACAAAGCCCTAAACGCTCTCCTGGCTAACGGGCAACAAAGGCGACGCGACAAGGGGGCCTCGGACCCAAATCACTCCTTTTAGCAACAACAACCAATTAACTCTATCTGGTCAAGTTAGATCAAAATTCAGAAATGCAACTAACTAACATAGATTCGATTCTACTATGCAATCAACAAACAAATAACCAAAGAAGGAAAGAGACATGATGCATGCAAAATTTTTGCAAATAAATTGAAATAATTGAAAGCTTAAAGAGCTATCAAAATTATTTCAATATATTCCCAAGCATTCATATAGTCATAGTAATCATAGGGCCAAGAGCTCCCATTAGGATTGATGATAGTTTTTGGTGAGAATAGATTGTCTGCCCAATCTGTGAGAGTATGAATATGCATAATCTTCATTTTTGAAAAGGCATGTTCTCCATCTCTATCTTCATGAGTGATGATAGCACTTTTTGACTGAATCAGAATTGCTTCATAGTACTTGTGAGAAATATTGGGGGCTTTTGGAACAAAATGGCAATTTTTTCGATAGAGTTTTGAGAGAATTTGATCAATAATAAGGTTGGCATGGAGTTTATCATCAAGGAAGAAAAGAGCAAATTCAAAGGTCTTAATGTATTGAGATTTTTTGAAAGGATTAGAACGATAGGGTGCTTGAAGCATGGGAGAAGGGTTTAAGGCATTGAATTTATTGTTGGAAAGAATATTTATTGTATCAATGACTGGATTTTTTTCCTTTTCCTCTTGGATGCATCTTTGCTCACCTTGTTTCTACCCTGTAAAAATTCACGAGATAGAAAATCGGGAAGAGAATTTGAAGAACCTTTTATATATTCAATGCCAAAATAAAAAATAGCAAGTAAAGCTTGCCATCGAGCAAAAATTTGTTTTGATGCAAGGTTTTTGTCATCATTTTCCAAAACTTCTTTTGCAGATTTGCAATCAATTCTTAAGAGAAATCTTTGATTCAAAATATCACTTTGAAATTTGAGTATGCATGAGACTATGGCAAGGACTTCTTTCTTTATTGTAGAGTAATTTTGTTGAGTAGCATTCCAAGTGCCAGAATAAAATCTAATAATTTGTTCCTTTGATTGTGCATTTCTTTGAAGTAGGATTCCTCCAAATCCTATTTCAGACGCATCTGTTTGGATGATTTTAAATAAATCTGGATTGGAAATATTTAAGCATGGTAAAGATTTTACTTTTTGTTTTATTTTTTGTATTGCTTCTGTATGTTGAGGAGTCCATTGTTCTGCCGAATTTTTTAAACATTTTTGTAAAAGATTTCTTTCTTTAGAGAGGTTTTGATAAAAATCAGAGACATAATTTAAACACCCTAAAAATCTTTGTAATTGTTTTTTATCGGTGATTTCATCAGGGAAATTGTCAGCAAATTTGATTACTCTTTCAACAGGAGTTAACATTTTGTTTGATATTTTATAGCCAAGAAATTGTATTTCTGTTTGAAAAAGTTTTATTTTTCTTTGAGAAAGGACTAAGCCATTTTTCTTTATGATCCATTTGAAAGTCTTTAAATGTTTCCAGTGATCATCAATAGATTTAGAAAAGATTAAAATATCATCAATGTAAACAATTGAGAAATTTTTATAAGGGTGAAAGATTTCATTCATCATTTCTTGGAAGGCTGAAGGAGCATTTTTGAGCCCAAAAGGCATGACGTTCCATTCATAATGGCCAAAAGGGACAGTAAAGGCGGTTTTATAACGATCGTTTTCTTCGACCTGTATTTGCCAAAATCCTGATTTGAGATCAAATTTTGAAAATATAAAAGCTTCATATAAACGAGTAATAAGATCTTGTTTATTAGGAATTGGATATCTGATTGATTGAAGGACTTTATTTAATGGTTTATAATTGATGACGAGGCGAGGAGCCCCTCGTTCCTTTTCAGGAGCATTTTCAACATAAAAGGCTGCACAACTCCAAGGAGAATGTGATTTGCGGATTAATTTCTTTTGAAGTAAATCTTTAATTTCTTTATCACATAAGTCTAAGAGTCTAGGACTCATTTGAGATGGTCTTGCTTTAGTAGGAATATCTCTTTCATTAAAAGTAGAAATATATGGTAAGGATACTAAATGCTTTTTTCGATGCCAAAAGGCAGAAGGTATCTCAGAACAACATTCGTTTATTAGAGAGGTTTGAAAATTATTAATTTTCTTTTCAGATGCTTTGGACTTTAATTGATCCTCAATTCGACAGAGATAAATGTCATTTTTAAGATTTGCAATATATTTTTCTTTATTAGATATGAGTAGATTTATTTGATTGATTTTTCCAAGGGTTGAGAGTATAGGAACAGGTTGAAAATTAAGATTAGAAATTTTTTCAAAGGATTTTACTTCAAGAAATTGTTTTAGCGTAGTAGCATCAATGATGAATTTGTCTTGAGCATTTAATACATTTATTGAGGTAGTGGAAGGATGGAATTCATTAATTTCTTCTTGATCAGAGATGGTTTCTTCGAGATGAGTTTGTAAAACTGATGTTTTCGAGGTAGAGTCTTTTGAGAAAGATTTGTTTATAGAAGTTGAATATGAAGTAGCATTTAATGTATTAGTTGACTCTTTTGTATCTAGATTGAGAATAGGCTCCGGGAAAATAGTTAATAAAGAAGGAGTGGCATTGATTTCTTTATGCTTTATGGTTTCTAAAGGGGGGTGAACCGATTCAACTTTACCTTTCTCGGTTTCCCATGTTTGTGTGGATTTATTTATTGTCAGCATTACAGTTCCTTTTTTATTTATTTTTGACGAAAGCCAATCAAAGAAAGGGATATTTCGCCGTTCTTGATTCATTTGGTCATACCATAATTCTTTTACTTGAGATCGCTCAAATTTAGAGAATTTGGTAAAAAACCATTTTGTCTTTGGATGTTTTAATAAATCTTGTTGAAGGAATTGTTTATCAATTTTGAAATCATGTATTTCTTCATTAGATTCATGAATTAAGGAGATTGTATTGATTGAGGCATTAAAATCGGATTCAGTTAATTTCACTGATTGTATATCTTCATCTTTTGCGTCTGAATAAACAGGGAAAGCTATGCCTGTAGGATGTATTGGGGGTGATGTGGGAATAGATGTTTGATGAAAATTAGAAGAGGCTGATTTATAAGATCCAGCGTCTGAAGGGATTGATCTTTTTGTGGATGAAAAGTATGGTCTTGGTGTATTGGCAAAATTTATTGTTACTTTTCCAGATGGATGTTCTGTAATAGATTCAACATCTTCATTAATTAAAGGTGTGATTAATTGAGCTTCATCAAGTTCCCATTTTCCAGAAAGATGTACATCTTCCCAGGTGATGAGTTTGGGGGTAGTGACTTTATTTCGAAAATTTGTAAGGAATAAAGTGGTTACTCCTTTGATTTGTGAAGAATAGGCTATTTCAGGGACAATTGTATTCATTGCTTTATAATAAATTCTGTATACTATGGCAACATTTTGTGATTGAGGTTTCATATTGAACCCTTTTGTATGTATGCCTAAAGTGATGGCTTCATGAGCACCGGGATCACTGAGTGATACGGTGTAATTGGGAAAACAATTAAAAAAGGCAGGGCCGTCATGAAGGCTGGCTTCTACCATCCCTATTAGGGAATCTCTGAATGAATTATGTCTTCTATCTCGAACATAGGCGAGACAGGATGTATTCAAACCAAGTCTGGTTAATGGCTTTATTGCAACTTGAACAAGTGCTATATGCATGTATTTGTATTTTGGTTTATGGATTTCAGTTTTTTCTGCAGGAATGACCTGTAGATTTTCTTCATTTTGCTGTATTGAGAGGGTTTCTTCAACCGTCTTTATTACATAATTTGATTTTTGTATGAAAGATCCTTCTTTATAAATTTCTTTTAAAGAGACTTTAGGTATTGTCCAATCTTGGATTGATTTTTCTAAATCATCAAAAATTATTTCTTCAAGATTTTTAATTGAAATTTTATTTATTATTGGCATGATGGATGATGATGCAGAAGAAGAATTAGAAGCTGTATTAGAAGATGAATTTCTTCCGAATGATCTAAAAATTCCAGACATCATTAATTAATTATAATCACTAATCAGAATGATTGGTGGCCTGTCAACGGTTTACGCCACAAAGCCCTAAACGCTCTCCTGGCTAACGGGCAACAAAGGCGACGCGACAAGGGGGCCTCGGACCCAAATCACTCCTTTTAGCAACAACAACCAATTAACTCTATCTGGTCAAGTTAGATCAAAATTCAGAAATGCAACTAACTAACATAGATTCGATTCTACTATGCAATCAACAAACAAATAACCAAAGAAGGAAAGAGACATGATGCATGCAAAATTTTTGCAAATAAATTGAAATAATTGAAAGCTTAAAGAGCTATCAAAATTATTTCAATATATTCCCAAGCATTCATATAGTCATAGTAATCATAGGGCCAAGAGCTCCCATTAGGATTGATGATAGTTTTTGGTGAGAATAGATTGTCTGCCCAATCTGTGAGAGTATGAATATGCATAATCTTCATTTTTGAAAAGGCATGTTCTCCATCTCTATCTTCATGAGTGATGATAGCACTTTTTGACTGAATCAGAATTGCTTCATAGTACTTGTGAGAAATATTGGGGGCTTTTGGAACAAAATGGCAATTTTTTCGATAGAGTTTTGAGAGAATTTGATCAATAATAAGGTTGGCATGGAGTTTATCATCAAGGAAGAAAAGAGCAAATTCAAAGGTCTTAATGTATTGAGATTTTTTGAAAGGATTAGAACGATAGGGTGCTTGAAGCATGGGAGAAGGGTTTAAGGCATTGAATTTATTGTTGGAAAGAATATTTATTGTATCAATGACTGGATTTTTTTCCTTTTCCTCTTGGATGCATCTTTGCTCACCTTGTTTCTACCCTGTAAAAATTCACGAGATAGAAAATCGGGAAGAGAATTTGAAGAACCTTTTATATATTCAATGCCAAAATAAAAAATAGCAAGTAAAGCTTGCCATCGAGCAAAAATTTGTTTTGATGCAAGGTTTTTGTCATCATTTTCCAAAACTTCTTTTGCAGATTTGCAATCAATTCTTAAGAGAAATCTTTGATTCAAAATATCACTTTGAAATTTGAGTATGCATGAGACTATGGCAAGGACTTCTTTCTTTATTGTAGAGTAATTTTGTTGAGTAGCATTCCAAGTGCCAGAATAAAATCTAATAATTTGTTCCTTTGATTGTGCATTTCTTTGAAGTAGGATTCCTCCAAATCCTATTTCAGACGCATCTGTTTGGATGATTTTAAATAAATCTGGATTGGAAATATTTAAGCATGGTAAAGATTTTACTTTTTGTTTTATTTTTTGTATTGCTTCTGTATGTTGAGGAGTCCATTGTTCTGCCGAATTTTTTAAACATTTTTGTAAAAGATTTCTTTCTTTAGAGAGGTTTTGATAAAAATCAGAGACATAATTTAAACACCCTAAAAATCTTTGTAATTGTTTTTTATCGGTGATTTCATCAGGGAAATTGTCAGCAAATTTGATTACTCTTTCAACAGGAGTTAACATTTTGTTTGATATTTTATAGCCAAGAAATTGTATTTCTGTTTGAAAAAGTTTTATTTTTCTTTGAGAAAGGACTAAGCCATTTTTCTTTATGATCCATTTGAAAGTCTTTAAATGTTTCCAGTGATCATCAATAGATTTAGAAAAGATTAAAATATCATCAATGTAAACAATTGAGAAATTTTTATAAGGGTGAAAGATTTCATTCATCATTTCTTGGAAGGCTGAAGGAGCATTTTTGAGCCCAAAAGGCATGACGTTCCATTCATAATGGCCAAAAGGGACAGTAAAGGCGGTTTTATAACGATCGTTTTCTTCGACCTGTATTTGCCAAAATCCTGATTTGAGATCAAATTTTGAAAATATAAAAGCTTCATATAAACGAGTAATAAGATCTTGTTTATTAGGAATTGGATATCTGATTGATTGAAGGACTTTATTTAATGGTTTATAATTGATGACGAGGCGAGGAGCCCCTCGTTCCTTTTCAGGAGCATTTTCAACATAAAAGGCTGCACAACTCCAAGGAGAATGTGATTTGCGGATTAATTTCTTTTGAAGTAAATCTTTAATTTCTTTATCACATAAGTCTAAGAGTCTAGGACTCATTTGAGATGGTCTTGCTTTAGTAGGAATATCTCTTTCATTAAAAGTAGAAATATATGGTAAGGATACTAAATGCTTTTTTCGATGCCAAAAGGCAGAAGGTATCTCAGAACAACATTCGTTTATTAGAGAGGTTTGAAAATTATTAATTTTCTTTTCAGATGCTTTGGACTTTAATTGATCCTCAATTCGACAGAGATAAATGTCATTTTTAAGATTTGCAATATATTTTTCTTTATTAGATATGAGTAGATTTATTTGATTGATTTTTCCAAGGGTTGAGAGTATAGGAACAGGTTGAAAATTAAGATTAGAAATTTTTTCAAAGGATTTTACTTCAAGAAATTGTTTTAGCGTAGTAGCATCAATGATGAATTTGTCTTGAGCATTTAATACATTTATTGAGGTAGTGGAAGGATGGAATTCATTAATTTCTTCTTGATCAGAGATGGTTTCTTCGAGATGAGTTTGTAAAACTGATGTTTTCGAGGTAGAGTCTTTTGAGAAAGATTTGTTTATAGAAGTTGAATATGAAGTAGCATTTAATGTATTAGTTGACTCTTTTGTATCTAGATTGAGAATAGGCTCCGGGAAAATAGTTAATAAAGAAGGAGTGGCATTGATTTCTTTATGCTTTATGGTTTCTAAAGGGGGGTGAACCGATTCAACTTTACCTTTCTCGGTTTCCCATGTTTGTGTGGATTTATTTATTGTCAGCATTACAGTTCCTTTTTTATTTATTTTTGACGAAAGCCAATCAAAGAAAGGGATATTTCGCCGTTCTTGATTCATTTGGTCATACCATAATTCTTTTACTTGAGATCGCTCAAATTTAGAGAATTTGGTAAAAAACCATTTTGTCTTTGGATGTTTTAATAAATCTTGTTGAAGGAATTGTTTATCAATTTTGAAATCATGTATTTCTTCATTAGATTCATGAATTAAGGAGATTGTATTGATTGAGGCATTAAAATCGGATTCAGTTAATTTCACTGATTGTATATCTTCATCTTTTGCGTCTGAATAAACAGGGAAAGCTATGCCTGTAGGATGTATTGGGGGTGATGTGGGAATAGATGTTTGATGAAAATTAGAAGAGGTTGATTTATAAGATCCAGCGTCTGAAGGGATTGATCTTTTTGTGGATGAAAAGTATGGTCTTGGTGTATTGGCAAAATTTATTGTTACTTTTCCAGATGGATGTTCTGTAATAGATTCAACATCTTCATTAATTAAAGGTGTGATTAATTGAGCTTCATCAAGTTCCCATTTTCCAGAAAGATGTACATCTTCCCAGGTGATGAGTTTGGGGGTAGTGACTTTATTTCGAAAATTTGTAAGGAATAAAGTGGTTACTCCTTTGATTTGTGAAGAATAGGCTATTTCAGGGACAATTGTATTCGTTGCTTTATAATAAATTCTGTATACTATGGCAACATTTTGTGATTGAGGTTTCATATTGAACCCTTTTGTATGTATGCCTAAAGTGATGGCTTCATGAGCACCGGGATCACTGAGTGATACGGTGTAATTGGGAAAACAATTAAAAAAGGCAGGGCCGTCATGAAGGCTGGCTTCTACCATCCCTATTAGGGAATCTCTGAATGAATTATGTCTTCTATCTCGAACATAGGCGAGACAGGATGTATTCAAACCAAGTCTGGTTAATGGCTTTATTGCAACTTGAACAAGTGCTATATGCATGTATTTGTATTTTGGTTTATGGATTTCAGTTTTTTCTGCAGGAATGACCTGTAGATTTTCTTCATTTTGCTGTATTGAGAGGGTTTCTTCAACCGTCTTTATTACATAATTTGATTTTTGTATGAAAGATCCTTCTTTATAAATTTCTTTTAAAGAGACTTTAGGTATTGTCCAATCTTGGATTGATTTTTCTAAATCATCAAAAATTATTTCTTCAAGATTTTTAATTGAAATTTTATTTATTATTGGCATGATGGATGATGATGCAGAAGAAGAATTAGAAGCTGTATTAGAAGATGAATTTCTTCCGAATGATCTAAAAATTCCAGACATCATTAATTAATTATAATCACTAATCAGAATGATTGGTGGCCTGTCAACGGTTTACGCCACAAAGCCCTAAACGCTCTCCTGGCTAACGGGCAACAAAGGCGACGCGAAAAGGGGGCCTCGGACCCAAATCACTCCTTTTAGCAACAACAACCAATTAACTCTATCTGGTCAAGTTAGATCAAAATTCAGAAATGCAACTAACTAACATAGATTCGATTCTACTATGCAATCAACAAACAAATAACCAAAGAAGGAAAGAGACGTGATGCATGCAAAATTTTTGCAAATAAATTGAAATAATTGAAAGCTTAAAGAGCTATCAAAATTATTTCAATATATTCCCAAGCATTCATATAGTCATAGTAATCATAGGGCCAAGAGCTCCCATTAGGATTGATGATAGTTTTTGGTGAGAATAGATTGTCTGCCCAATCTGTGAGAGTATGAATATGCATAATCTTCATTTTTGAAAAGGCATGTTCTCCATCTCTATCTTCATGAGTGATGATAGCACTTTTTGACTGAATCAGAATTGCTTCATAGTACTTGTGAGAAATATTGGGGGCTTTTGGAACAAAATGGCAATTTTTTCGATAGAGTTTTGAGAGAATTTGATCAATAATAAGGTTGGCATGGAGTTTATCATCAAGGAAGAAAAGAGCAAATTCAAAGGTCTTAATGTATTGAGATTTTTTGAAAGGATTAGAACGATAGGGTGCTTGAAGCATGGGAGAAGGGTTTAAGGCATTGAATTTATTGTTGGAAAGAATATTTATTGTATCAATGACTGGATTTTTTCCTTTTCCTCTTGGATGCATCTTTGCTCACCTTGTTTCTACCCTGTAAAAATTCACGAGATAGAAAATCGGGAAGAGAATTTGAAGAACCTTTTATATATTCAATGCCAAAATAAAAAATAGCAAGTAAAGCTTGCCATCGAGCAAAAATTTGTTTTGATGCAAGGTTTTTGACATCATTTTCCAAAACTTCTTTTGCAGATTTGCAATCAATTCTTAAGAGAAATCTTTGATTCAAAATATCACTTTGAAATTTGAGTATGCATGAGACTATGGCAAGGACTTCTTTCTTTATTGTAGAGTAATTTTGTTGAGTAGCATTCCAAGTGCCAGAATAAAATCTAATAATTTGTTCCTTTGATTGTGCATTTCTTTGAAGTAGGATTCCTCCAAATCCTATTTCAGACGCATCTGTTTGGATGATTTTAAATAAATCTGGATTGGAAATATTTAAGCATGGTAAAGATTTTACTTTTTGTTTTATTTTTTGTATTGCTTCTGTATGTTGAGGAGTCCATTGTTCTGCCGAATTTTTTAAACATTTTTGTAAAAGATTTCTTTCTTTAGAGAGGTTTTGATAAAAATCAGAGACATAATTTAAACACCCTAAAAATCTTTGTAATTGTTTTTTATCGGTGATTTCATCAGGGAAATTGTCAGCAAATTTGATTACTCTTTCAACAGGAGTTAACATTTTGTTTGATATTTTATAGCCAAGAAATTGTATTTCTGTTTGAAAAAGTTTTATTTTTCTTTGAGAAAGGACTAAGCCATTTTTCTTTATGATCCATTTGAAAGTCTTTAAATGTTTCCAGTGATCATCAATAGATTTAGAAAAGATTAAAATATCATCAATGTAAACAATTGAGAAATTTTTATAAGGGTGAAAGATTTCATTCATCATTTCTTGGAAGGCTGAAGGAGCATTTTTGAGCCCAAAAGGCATGACGTTCCATTCATAATGGCCAAAAGGGACAGTAAAGGCGGTTTTATAACGATCGTTTTCTTCGACCTGTATTTGCCAAAATCCTGATTTGAGATCAAATTTTGAAAATATAAAAGCTTCATATAAACGAGTAATAAGATCTTGTTTATTAGGAATTGGATATCTGATTGATTGAAGGACTTTATTTAATGGTTTATAATTGATGACGAGGCGAGGAGCCCCTCGTTCCTTTTCAGGAGCATTTTCAACATAAAAGGCTGCACAACTCCAAGGAGAATGTGATTTGCGGATTAATTTCTTTTGAAGTAAATCTTTAATTTCTTTATCACATAAGTCTAAGAGTCTAGGACTCATTTGAGATGGTCTTGCTTTAGTAGGAATATCTCTTTCATTAAAAGTAGAAATATATGGTAAGGATACTAAATGCTTTTTTCGATGCCAAAAGGCAGAAGGTATCTCAGAACAACATTCGTTTATTAGAGAGGTTTGAAAATTATTAATTTTCTTTTCAGATGCTTTGGACTTTAATTGATCCTCAATTCGACAGAGATAAATGTCATTTTTAAGATTTGCAATATATTTTTCTTTATTAGATATGAGTAGATTTATTTGATTGATTTTTCCAAGGGTTGAGAGTATAGGAACAGGTTGAAAATTAAGATTAGAAATTTTTTCAAAGGATTTTACTTCAAGAAATTGTTTTAGCGTAGTAGCATCAATGATGAATTTGTCTTGAGCATTTAATACATTTATTGAGGTAGTGGAAGGATGGAATTCATTAATTTCTTCTTGATCAGAGATGGTTTCTTCGAGATGAGTTTGTAAAACTGATGTTTTCGAGGTAGAGTCTTTTGAGAAAGATTTGTTTATAGAAGTTGAATATGAAGTAGCATTTAATGTATTAGTTGACTCTTTTGTATCTAGATTGAGAATAGGCTCCGGGAAAATAGTTAATAAAGAAGGAGTGGCATTGATTTCTTTATGCTTTATGGTTTCTAAAGGGGGGTGAACCGATTCAACTTTACCTTTCTCGGTTTCCCATGTTTGTGTGGATTTATTTATTGTCAGCATTACAGTTCCTTTTTTATTTATTTTTGACGAAAGCCAATCAAAGAAAGGGATATTTCGCCGTTCTTGATTCATTTGGTCATACCATAATTCTTTTACTTGAGATCGCTCAAATTTAGAGAATTTGGTAAAAAACCATTTTGTCTTTGGATGTTTTAATAAATCTTGTTGAAGGAATTGTTTATCAATTTTGAAATCATGTATTTCTTCATTAGATTCATGAATTAAGGAGATTGTATTGATTGAGGCATTAAAATCGGATTCAGTTAATTTCACTGATTGTATATCTTCATCTTTTGCGTCTGAATAAACAGGGAAAGCTATGCCTGTAGGATGTATTGGGGGTGATGTGGGAATAGATGTTTGATGAAAATTAGAAGAGGCTGATTTATAAGATCCAGCGTCTGAAGGGATTGATCTTTTTGTGGATGAAAAGTATGGTCTTGGTGTATTGGCAAAATTTATTGTTACTTTTCCAGATGGATGTTCTGTAATAGATTCAACATCTTCATTAATTAAAGGTGTGATTAATTGAGCTTCATCAAGTTCCCATTTTCCAGAAAGATGTACATCTTCCCAGGTGATGAGTTTGGGGGTAGTGACTTTATTTCGAAAATTTGTAAGGAATAAAGTGGTTACTCCTTTGATTTGTGAAGAATAGGCTATTTCAGGGACAATTGTATTCATTGCTTTATAATAAATTCTGTATACTATGGCAACATTTTGTGATTGAGGTTTCATATTGAACCCTTTTGTATGTATGCCTAAAGTGATGGCTTCATGAGCACCGGGATCACTGAGTGATACGGTGTAATTGGGAAAACAATTAAAAAAGGCAGGGCCGTCATGAAGGCTGGCTTCTACCATCCCTATTAGGGAATCTCTGAATGAATTATGTCTTCTATCTCGAACATAGGCGAGACAGGATGTATTCAAACCAAGTCTGGTTAATGGCTTTATTGCAACTTGAACAAGTGCTATATGCATGTATTTGTATTTTGGTTTATGGATTTCAGTTTTTTCTGCAGGAATGACCTGTAGATTTTCTTCATTTTGCTGTATTGAGAGGGTTTCTTCAACCGTCTTTATTACATAATTTGATTTTTGTATGAAAGATCCTTCTTTATAAATTTCTTTTAAAGAGACTTTAGGTATTGTCCAATCTTGGATTGATTTTTCTAAATCATCAAAAATTATTTCTTCAAGATTTTTAATTGAAATTTTATTTATTATTGGCATGATGGATGATGATGCAGAAGAAGAATTAGAAGCTGTATTAGAAGATGAATTTCTTCCGAATGATCTAAAAATTCCAGACATCATTAATTAATTATAATCACTAATCAGAATGATTGGTGGCCTGTCAACGGTTTACGCCACAAAGCCCTAAACGCTCTCCTGGCTAACGGGCAACAAAGGCGACGCGAAAAGGGGGCCTCGGACCCAAATCACTCCTTTTAGCAACAACAACCAATTAACTCTATCTGGTCAAGTTAGATCAAAATTCAGAAATGCAACTAACTAACATAGATTCGATTCTACTATGCAATCAACAAACAAATAACCAAAGAAGGAAAGAGACATGATGCATGCAAAATTTTTGCAAATAAATTGAAATAATTGAAAGCTTAAAGAGCTATCAAAATTATTTCAATATATTCCCAAGCATTCATATAGTCATAGTAATCATAGGGCCAAGAGCTCCCATTAGGATTGATGATAGTTTTTGGTGAGAATAGATTGTCTGCCCAATCTGTGAGAGTATGAATATGCATAATCTTCATTTTTGAAAAGGCATGTTCTCCATCTCTATCTTCATGAGTGATGATAGCACTTTTTGACTGAATCAGAATTGCTTCATAGTACTTGTGAGAAATATTGGGGGCTTTTGGAACAAAATGGCAATTTTTTCGATAGAGTTTTGAGAGAATTTGATCAATAATAAGGTTGGCATGGAGTTTATCATCAAGGAAGAAAAGAGCAAATTCAAAGGTCTTAATGTATTGAGATTTTTTGAAAGGATTAGAACGATAGGGTGCTTGAAGCATGGGAGAAGGGTTTAAGGCATTGAATTTATTGTTGGAAAGAATATTTATTGTATCAATGACTGGATTTTTTCCTTTTCCTCTTGGATGCATCTTTGCTCACCTTGTTTCTACCCTGTAAAAATTCACGAGATAGAAAATCGGGAAGAGAATTTGAAGAACCTTTTATATATTCAATGCCAAAATAAAAAATAGCAAGTAAAGCTTGCCATCGAGCAAAAATTTGTTTTGATGCAAGGTTTTTGACATCATTTTCCAAAACTTCTTTTGCAGATTTGCAATCAATTCTTAAGAGAAATCTTTGATTCAAAATATCACTTTGAAATTTGAGTATGCATGAGACTATGGCAAGGACTTCTTTCTTTATTGTAGAGTAATTTTGTTGAGTAGCATTCCAAGTGCCAGAATAAAATCTAATAATTTGTTCCTTTGATTGTGCATTTCTTTGAAGTAGGATTCCTCCAAATCCTATTTCAGACGCATCTGTTTGGATGATTTTAAATAAATCTGGATTGGAAATATTTAAGCATGGTAAAGATTTTACTTTTTGTTTTATTTTTTGTATTGCTTCTGTATGTTGAGGAGTCCATTGTTCTGCCGAATTTTTTAAACATTTTTGTAAAAGATTTCTTTCTTTAGAGAGGTTTTGATAAAAATCAGAGACATAATTTAAACACCCTAAAAATCTTTGTAATTGTTTTTTATCGGTGATTTCATCAGGGAAATTGTCAGCAAATTTGATTACTCTTTCAACAGGAGTTAACATTTTGTTTGATATTTTATAGCCAAGAAATTGTATTTCTGTTTGAAAAAGTTTTATTTTTCTTTGAGAAAGGACTAAGCCATTTTTCTTTATGATCCATTTGAAAGTCTTTAAATGTTTCCAGTGATCATCAATAGATTTAGAAAAGATTAAAATATCATGAATGTAAACAATTGAGAAATTTTTATAAGGGTGAAAGATTTCATTCATCATTTCTTGGAAGGCTGAAGGAGCATTTTTGAGCCCAAAAGGCATGACGTTCCATTCATAATGGCCAAAAGGGACAGTAAAGGCGGTTTTATAACGATCGTTTTCTTCGACCTGTATTTGCCAAAATCCTGATTTGAGATCAAATTTTGAAAATATAAAAGCTTCATATAAACGAGTAATAAGATCTTGTTTATTAGGAATTGGATATCTGATTGATTGAAGGACTTTATTTAATGGTTTATAATTGATGACGAGGCGAGGAGCCCCTCGTTCCTTTTCAGGAGCATTTTCAACATAAAAGGCTGCACAACTCCAAGGAGAATGTGATTTGCGGATTAATTTCTTTTGAAGTAAATCTTTAATTTCTTTATCACATAAGTCTAAGAGTCTAGGACTCATTTGAGATGGTCTTGCTTTAGTAGGAATATCTCTTTCATTAAAAGTAGAAATATATGGTAAGGATACTAAATGCTTTTTTCGATGCCAAAAGGCAGAAGGTATCTCAGAACAACATTCGTTTATTAGAGAGGTTTGAAAATTATTAATTTTCTTTTCAGATGCTTTGGACTTTAATTGATCCTCAATTCGACAGAGATAAATGTCATTTTTAAGATTTGCAATATATTTTTCTTTATTAGATATGAGTAGATTTATTTGATTGATTTTTCCAAGGGTTGAGAGTATAGGAACAGGTTGAAAATTAAGATTAGAAATTTTTTCAAAGGATTTTACTTCAAGAAATTGTTTTAGCGTAGTAGCATCAATGATGAATTTGTCTTGAGCATTTAATACATTTATTGAGGTAGTGGAAGGATGGAATTCATTAATTTCTTCTTGATCAGAGATGGTTTCTTCGAGATGAGTTTGTAAAACTGATGTTTTCGAGGTAGAGTCTTTTGAGAAAGATTTGTTTATAGAAGTTGAATATGAAGTAGCATTTAATGTATTAGTTGACTCTTTTGTATCTAGATTGAGAATAGGCTCCGGGAAAATAGTTAATAAAGAAGGAGTGGCATTGATTTCTTTATGCTTTATGGTTTCTAAAGGGGGGTGAACCGATTCAACTTTACCTTTCTCGGTTTCCCATGTTTGTGTGGATTTATTTATTGTCAGCATTACAGTTCCTTTTTTATTTATTTTTGACGAAAGCCAATCAAAGAAAGGGATATTTCGCCGTTCTTGATTCATTTGGTCATACCATAATTCTTTTACTTGAGATCGCTCAAATTTAGAGAATTTGGTAAAAAACCATTTTGTCTTTGGATGTTTTAATAAATCTTGTTGAAGGAATTGTTTATCAATTTTGAAATCATGTATTTCTTCATTAGATTCATGAATTAAGGAGATTGTATTGATTGAGGCATTAAAATCGGATTCAGTTAATTTCACTGATTGTATATCTTCATCTTTTGCGTCTGAATAAACAGGGAAAGCTATGCCTGTAGGATGTATTGGGGGTGATGTGGGAATAGATGTTTGATGAAAATTAGAAGAGGCTGATTTATAAGATCCAGCGTCTGAAGGGATTGATCTTTTTGTGGATGAAAAGTATGGTCTTGGTGTATTGGCAAAATTTATTGTTACTTTTCCAGATGGATGTTCTGTAATAGATTCAACATCTTCATTAATTAAAGGTGTGATTAATTGAGCTTCATCAAGTTCCCATTTTCCAGAAAGATGTACATCTTCCCAGGTGATGAGTTTGGGGGTAGTGACTTTATTTCGAAAATTTGTAAGGAATAAAGTGGTTACTCCTTTGATTTGTGAAGAATAGGCTATTTCAGGGACAATTGTATTCATTGCTTTATAATAAATTCTGTATACTATGGCAACATTTTGTGATTGAGGTTTCATATTGAACCCTTTTGTATGTATGCCTAAAGTGATGGCTTCATGAGCACCGGGATCACTGAGTGATACGGTGTAATTGGGAAAACAATTAAAAAAGGCAGGGCCGTCATGAAGGCTGGCTTCTACCATCCCTATTAGGGAATCTCTGAATGAATTATGTCTTCTATCTCGAACATAGGCGAGACAGGATGTATTCAAACCAAGTCTGGTTAATGGCTTTATTGCAACTTGAACAAGTGCTATATGCATGTATTTGTATTTTGGTTTATGGATTTCAGTTTTTTCTGCAGGAATGACCTGTAGATTTTCTTCATTTTGCTGTATTGAGAGGGTTTCTTCAACCGTCTTTATTACATAATTTGATTTTTGTATGAAAGATCCTTCTTTATAAATTTCTTTTAAAGAGACTTTAGGTATTGTCCAATCTTGGATTGATTTTTCTAAATCATCAAAAATTATTTCTTCAAGATTTTTAATTGAAATTTTATTTATTATTGGCATGATGGATGATGATGCAGAAGAAGAATTAGAAGCTGTATTAGAAGATGAATTTCTTCCGAATGATCTAAAAATTCCAGACATCATTAATTAATTATAATCACTAATCAGAATGATTGGTGGCCTGTCAACGGTTTACGCCACAAAGCCCTAAACGCTCTCCTGGCTAACGGGCAACAAAGGCGACGCGAAAAGGGGGCCTCGGACCCAAATCACTCCTTTTAGCAACAACAACCAATTAACTCTATCTGGTCAAGTTAGATCAAAATTCAGAAATGCAACTAACTAACATAGATTCGATTCTACTATGCAATCAACAAACAAATAACCAAAGAAGGAAAGAGACATGATGCATGCAAAATTTTTGCAAATAAATTGAAATAATTGAAAGCTTAAAGAGCTATCAAAATTATTTCAATATATTCCCAAGCATTCATATAGTCATAGTAATCATAGGGCCAAGAGCTCCCATTAGGATTGATGATAGTTTTTGGTGAGAATAGATTGTCTGCCCAATCTGTGAGAGTATGAATATGCATAATCTTCATTTTTGAAAAGGCATGTTCTCCATCTCTATCTTCATGAGTGATGATAGCACTTTTTGACTGAATCAGAATTGCTTCATAGTACTTGTGAGAAATATTGGGGGCTTTTGGAACAAAATGGCAATTTTTTCGATAGAGTTTTGAGAGAATTTGATCAATAATAAGGTTGGCATGGAGTTTATCATCAAGGAAGAAAAGAGCAAATTCAAAGGTCTTAATGTATTGAGATTTTTTGAAAGGATTAGAACGATAGGGTGCTTGAAGCATGGGAGAAGGGTTTAAGGCATTGAATTTATTGTTGGAAAGAATATTTATTGTATCAATGACTGGATTTTTTTCCTTTTCCTCTTGGATGCATCTTTGCTCACCTTGTTTCTACCCTGTAAAAATTCACGAGATAGAAAATCGGGAAGAGAATTTGAAGAACCTTTTATATATTCAATGCCAAAATAAAAAATAGCAAGTGAAGCTTGCCATCGAGCAAAAATTTGTTTTGATGCAAGGTTTTTGTCATCATTTTCCAAAACTTCTTTTGCAGATTTGCAATCAATTCTTAAGAGAAATCTTTGATTCAAAATATCACTTTGAAATTTGAGTATGCATGAGACTATGGCAAGGACTTCTTTCTTTATTGTAGAGTAATTTTGTTGAGTAGCATTCCAAGTGCCAGAATAAAATCTAATAATTTGTTCCTTTGATTGTGCATTTCTTTGAAGTAGGATTCCTCCAAATCCTATTTCAGACGCATCTGTTTGGATGATTTTAAATAAATCTGGATTGGAAATATTTAAGCATGGTAAAGATTTTACTTTTTGTTTTATTTTTTGTATTGCTTCTGTATGTTGAGGAGTCCATTGTTCTGCCGAATTTTTTAAACATTTTTGTAAAAGATTTCTTTCTTTAGAGAGGTTTTGATAAAAATCAGAGACATAATTTAAACACCCTAAAAATCTTTGTAATTGTTTTTTATCGGTGATTTCATCAGGGAAATTGTCAGCAAATTTGATTACTCTTTCAACAGGAGTTAACATTTTGTTTGATATTTTATAGCCAAGAAATTGTATTTCTGTTTGAAAAAGTTTTATTTTTCTTTGAGAAAGGACTAAGCCATTTTTCTTTATGATCCATTTGAAAGTCTTTAAATGTTTCCAGTGATCATCAATAGATTTAGAAAAGATTAAAATATCATCAATGTAAACAATTGAGAAATTTTTATAAGGGTGAAAGATTTCATTCATCATTTCTTGGAAGGCTGAAGGAGCATTTTTGAGCCCAAAAGGCATGACGTTCCATTCATAATGGCCAAAAGGGACAGTAAAGGCGGTTTTATAACGATCGTTTTCTTCGACCTGTATTTGCCAAAATCCTGATTTGAGATCAAATTTTGAAAATATAAAAGCTTCATATAAACGAGTAATAAGATCTTGTTTATTAGGAATTGGATATCTGATTGATTGAAGGACTTTATTTAATGGTTTATAATTGATGACGAGGCGAGGAGCCCCTCGTTCCTTTTCAGGAGCATTTTCAACATAAAAGGCTGCACAACTCCAAGGAGAATGTGATTTGCGGATTAATTTCTTTTGAAGTAAATCTTTAATTTCTTTATCACATAAGTCTAAGAGTCTAGGACTCATTTGAGATGGTCTTGCTTTAGTAGGAATATCTCTTTCATTAAAAGTAGAAATATATGGTAAGGATACTAAATGCTTTTTTCGATGCCAAAAGGCAGAAGGTATCTCAGAACAACATTCGTTTATTAGAGAGGTTTGAAAATTATTAATTTTCTTTTCAGATGCTTTGGACTTTAATTGATCCTCAATTCGACAGAGATAAATGTCATTTTTAAGATTTGCAATATATTTTTCTTTATTAGATATGAGTAGATTTATTTGATTGATTTTTCCAAGGGTTGAGAGTATAGGAACAGGTTGAAAATTAAGATTAGAAATTTTTTCAAAGGATTTTACTTCAAGAAATTGTTTTAGCGTAGTAGCATCAATGATGAATTTGTCTTGAGCATTTAATACATTTATTGAGGTAGTGGAAGGATGGAATTCATTAATTTCTTCTTGATCAGAGATGGTTTCTTCGAGATGAGTTTGTAAAACTGATGTTTTCGAGGTAGAGTCTTTTGAGAAAGATTTGTTTATAGAAGTTGAATATGAAGTAGCATTTAATGTATTAGTTGACTCTTTTGTATCTAGATTGAGAATAGGCTCCGGGAAAATAGTTAATAAAGAAGGAGTGGCATTGATTTCTTTATGCTTTATGGTTTCTAAAGGGGGGTGAACCGATTCAACTTTACCTTTCTCGGTTTCCCATGTTTGTGTGGATTTATTTATTGTCAGCATTACAGTTCCTTTTTTATTTATTTTTGACGAAAGCCAATCAAAGAAAGGGATATTTCGCCGTTCTTGATTCATTTGGTCATACCATAATTCTTTTACTTGAGATCGCTCAAATTTAGAGAATTTGGTAAAAAACCATTTTGTCTTTGGATGTTTTAATAAATCTTGTTGAAGGAATTGTTTATCAATTTTGAAATCATGTATTTCTTCATTAGATTCATGAATTAAGGAGATTGTATTGATTGAGGCATTAAAATCGGATTCAGTTAATTTCACTGATTGTATATCTTCATCTTTTGCGTCTGAATAAACAGGGAAAGCTATGCCTGTAGGATGTATTGGGGGTGATGTGGGAATAGATGTTTGATGAAAATTAGAAGAGGCTGATTTATAAGATCCAGCGTCTGAAGGGATTGATCTTTTTGTGGATGAAAAGTATGGTCTTGGTGTATTGGCAAAATTTATTGTTACTTTTCCAGATGGATGTTCTGTAATAGATTCAACATCTTCATTAATTAAAGGTGTGATTAATTGAGCTTCATCAAGTTCCCATTTTCCAGAAAGATGTACATCTTCCCAGGTGATGAGTTTGGGGGTAGTGACTTTATTTCGAAAATTTGTAAGGAATAAAGTGGTTACTCCTTTGATTTGTGAAGAATAGGCTATTTCAGGGACAATTGTATTCATTGCTTTATAATAAATTCTGTATACTATGGCAACATTTTGTGATTGAGGTTTCATATTGAACCCTTTTGTATGTATGCCTAAAGTGATGGCTTCATGAGCACCGGGATCACTGAGTGATACGGTGTAATTGGGAAAACAATTAAAAAAGGCAGGGCCGTCATGAAGGCTGGCTTCTACCATCCCTATTAGGGAATCTCTGAATGAATTATGTCTTCTATCTCGAACATAGGCGAGACAGGATGTATTCAAACCAAGTCTGGTTAATGGCTTTATTGCAACTTGAACAAGTGCTATATGCATGTATTTGTATTTTGGTTTATGGATTTCAGTTTTTTCTGCAGGAATGACCTGTAGATTTTCTTCATTTTGCTGTATTGAGAGGGTTTCTTCAACCGTCTTTATTACATAATTTGATTTTTGTATGAAAGATCCTTCTTTATAAATTTCTTTTAAAGAGACTTTAGGTATTGTCCAATCTTGGATTGATTTTTCTAAATCATCAAAAATTATTTCTTCAAGATTTTTAATTGAAATTTTATTTATTATTGGCATGATGGATGATGATGCAGAAGAAGAATTAGAAGCTGTATTAGAAGATGAATTTCTTCCGAATGATCTAAAAATTCCAGACATCATTAATTAATTATAATCACTAATCAGAATGATTGGTGGCCTGTCAACGGTTTACGCCACAAAGCCCTAAACGCTCTCCTGGCTAACGGGCAACAAAGGCGACGCGAAAAGGGGGCCTCGGACCCAAATCACTCCTTTTAGCAACAACAACCAATTAACTCTATCTGGTCAAGTTAGATCAAAATTCAGAAATGCAACTAACTAACATAGATTCGATTCTACTATGCAATCAACAAACAAATAACCAAAGAAGGAAAGAGACATGATGCATGCAAAATTTTTGCAAATAAATTGAAATAATTGAAAGCTTAAAGAGCTATCAAAATTATTTCAATATATTCCCAAGCATTCATATAGTCATAGTAATCATAGGGCCAAGAGCTCCCATTAGGATTGATGATAGTTTTTGGTGAGAATAGATTGTCTGCCCAATCTGTGAGAGTATGAATATGCATAATCTTCATTTTTGAAAAGGCATGTTCTCCATCTCTATCTTCATGAGTGATGATAGCACTTTTTGACTGAATCAGAATTGCTTCATAGTACTTGTGAGAAATATTGGGGGCTTTTGGAACAAAATGGCAATTTTTTCGATAGAGTTTTGAGAGAATTTGATCAATAATAAGGTTGGCATGGAGTTTATCATCAAGGAAGAAAAGAGCAAATTCAAAGGTCTTAATGTATTGAGATTTTTTGAAAGGATTAGAACGATAGGGTGCTTGAAGCATGGGAGAAGGGTTTAAGGCATTGAATTTATTGTTGGAAAGAATATTTATTGTATCAATGACTGGATTTTTTTCCTTTTCCTCTTGGATGCATCTTTGCTCACCTTGTTTCTACCCTGTAAAAATTCACGAGATAGAAAATCGGGAAGAGAATTTGAAGAACCTTTTATATATTCAATGCCAAAATAAAAAATAGCAAGTGAAGCTTGCCATCGAGCAAAAATTTGTTTTGATGCAAGGTTTTTGTCATCATTTTCCAAAACTTCTTTTGCAGATTTGCAATCAATTCTTAAGAGAAATCTTTGATTCAAAATATCACTTTGAAATTTGAGTATGCATGAGACTATGGCAAGGACTTCTTTCTTTATTGTAGAGTAATTTTGTTGAGTAGCATTCCAAGTGCCAGAATAAAATCTAATAATTTGTTCCTTTGATTGTGCATTTCTTTGAAGTAGGATTCCTCCAAATCCTATTTCAGACGCATCTGTTTGGATGATTTTAAATAAATCTGGATTGGAAATATTTAAGCATGGTAAAGATTTTACTTTTTGTTTTATTTTTTGTATTGCTTCTGTATGTTGAGGAGTCCATTGTTCTGCCGAATTTTTTAAACATTTTTGTAAAAGATTTCTTTCTTTAGAGAGGTTTTGATAAAAATCAGAGACATAATTTAAACACCCTAAAAATCTTTGTAATTGTTTTTTATCGGTGATTTCATCAGGGAAATTGTCAGCAAATTTGATTACTCTTTCAACAGGAGTTAACATTTTGTTTGATATTTTATAGCCAAGAAATTGTATTTCTGTTTGAAAAAGTTTTATTTTTCTTTGAGAAAGGACTAAGCCATTTTTCTTTATGATCCATTTGAAAGTCTTTAAATGTTTCCAGTGATCATCAATAGATTTAGAAAAGATTAAAATATCATCAATGTAAACAATTGAGAAATTTTTATAAGGGTGAAAGATTTCATTCATCATTTCTTGGAAGGCTGAAGGAGCATTTTTGAGCCCAAAAGGCATGACGTTCCATTCATAATGGCCAAAAGGGACAGTAAAGGCGGTTTTATAACGATCGTTTTCTTCGACCTGTATTTGCCAAAATCCTGATTTGAGATCAAATTTTGAAAATATAAAAGCTTCATATAAACGAGTAATAAGATCTTGTTTATTAGGAATTGGATATCTGATTGATTGAAGGACTTTATTTAATGGTTTATAATTGATGACGAGGCGAGGAGCCCCTCGTTCCTTTTCAGGAGCATTTTCAACATAAAAGGCTGCACAACTCCAAGGAGAATGTGATTTGCGGATTAATTTCTTTTGAAGTAAATCTTTAATTTCTTTATCACATAAGTCTAAGAGTCTAGGACTCATTTGAGATGGTCTTGCTTTAGTAGGAATATCTCTTTCATTAAAAGTAGAAATATATGGTAAGGATACTAAATGCTTTTTTCGATGCCAAAAGGCAGAAGGTATCTCAGAACAACATTCGTTTATTAGAGAGGTTTGAAAATTATTAATTTTCTTTTCAGATGCTTTGGACTTTAATTGATCCTCAATTCGACAGAGATAAATGTCATTTTTAAGATTTGCAATATATTTTTCTTTATTAGATATGAGTAGATTTATTTGATTGATTTTTCCAAGGGTTGAGAGTATAGGAACAGGTTGAAAATTAAGATTAGAAATTTTTTCAAAGGATTTTACTTCAAGAAATTGTTTTAGCGTAGTAGCATCAATGATGAATTTGTCTTGAGCATTTAATACATTTATTGAGGTAGTGGAAGGATGGAATTCATTAATTTCTTCTTGATCAGAGATGGTTTCTTCGAGATGAGTTTGTAAAACTGATGTTTTCGAGGTAGAGTCTTTTGAGAAAGATTTGTTTATAGAAGTTGAATATGAAGTAGCATTTAATGTATTAGTTGACTCTTTTGTATCTAGATTGAGAATAGGCTCCGGGAAAATAGTTAATAAAGAAGGAGTGGCATTGATTTCTTTATGCTTTATGGTTTCTAAAGGGGGGTGAACCGATTCAACTTTACCTTTCTCGGTTTCCCATGTTTGTGTGGATTTATTTATTGTCAGCATTACAGTTCCTTTTTTATTTATTTTTGACGAAAGCCAATCAAAGAAAGGGATATTTCGCCGTTCTTGATTCATTTGGTCATACCATAATTCTTTTACTTGAGATCGCTCAAATTTAGAGAATTTGGTAAAAAACCATTTTGTCTTTGGATGTTTTAATAAATCTTGTTGAAGGAATTGTTTATCAATTTTGAAATCATGTATTTCTTCATTAGATTCATGAATTAAGGAGATTGTATTGATTGAGGCATTAAAATCGGATTCAGTTAATTTCACTGATTGTATATCTTCATCTTTTGCGTCTGAATAAACAGGGAAAGCTATGCCTGTAGGATGTATTGGGGGTGATGTGGGAATAGATGTTTGATGAAAATTAGAAGAGGCTGATTTATAAGATCCAGCGTCTGAAGGGATTGATCTTTTTGTGGATGAAAAGTATGGTCTTGGTGTATTGGCAAAATTTATTGTTACTTTTCCAGATGGATGTTCTGTAATAGATTCAACATCTTCATTAATTAAAGGTGTGATTAATTGAGCTTCATCAAGTTCCCATTTTCCAGAAAGATGTACATCTTCCCAGGTGATGAGTTTGGGGGTAGTGACTTTATTTCGAAAATTTGTAAGGAATAAAGTGGTTACTCCTTTGATTTGTGAAGAATAGGCTATTTCAGGGACAATTGTATTCATTGCTTTATAATAAATTCTGTATACTATGGCAACATTTTGTGATTGAGGTTTCATATTGAACCCTTTTGTATGTATGCCTAAAGTGATGGCTTCATGAGCACCGGGATCACTGAGTGATACGGTGTAATTGGGAAAACAATTAAAAAAGGCAGGGCCGTCATGAAGGCTGGCTTCTACCATCCCTATTAGGGAATCTCTGAATGAATTATGTCTTCTATCTCGAACATAGGCGAGACAGGATGTATTCAAACCAAGTCTGGTTAATGGCTTTATTGCAACTTGAACAAGTGCTATATGCATGTATTTGTATTTTGGTTTATGGATTTCAGTTTTTTCTGCAGGAATGACCTGTAGATTTTCTTCATTTTGCTGTATTGAGAGGGTTTCTTCAACCGTCTTTATTACATAATTTGATTTTTGTATGAAAGATCCTTCTTTATAAATTTCTTTTAAAGAGACTTTAGGTATTGTCCAATCTTGGATTGATTTTTCTAAATCATCAAAAATTATTTCTTCAAGATTTTTAATTGAAATTTTATTTATTATTGGCATGATGGATGATGATGCAGAAGAAGAATTAGAAGCTGTATTAGAAGATGAATTTCTTCCGAATGATCTAAAAATTCCAGACATCATTAATTAATTATAATCACTAATCAGAATGATTGGTGGCCTGTCAACGGTTTACGCCACAAAGCCCTAAACGCTCTCCTGGCTAACGGGCAACAAAGGCGACGCGACAAGGGGGCCTCGGACCCAAATCACTCCTTTTAGCAACAACAACCAATTAACTCTATCTGGTCAAGTTAGATCAAAATTCAGAAATGCAACTAACTAACATAGATTCGATTCTACTATGCAATCAACAAACAAATAACCAAAGAAGGAAAGAGACATGATGCATGCAAAATTTTTGCAAATAAATTGAAATAATTGAAAGCTTAAAGAGCTATCAAAATTATTTCAATATATTCCCAAGCATTCATATAGTCATAGTAATCATAGGGCCAAGAGCTCCCATTAGGATTGATGATAGTTTTTGGTGAGAATAGATTGTCTGCCCAATCTGTGAGAGTATGAATATGCATAATCTTCATTTTTGAAAAGGCATGTTCTCCATCTCTATCTTCATGAGTGATGATAGCACTTTTTGACTGAATCAGAATTGCTTCATAGTACTTGTGAGAAATATTGGGGGCTTTTGGAACAAAATGGCAATTTTTTCGATAGAGTTTTGAGAGAATTTGATCAATAATAAGGTTGGCATGGAGTTTATCATCAAGGAAGAAAAGAGCAAATTCAAAGGTCTTAATGTATTGAGATTTTTTGAAAGGATTAGAACGATAGGGTGCTTGAAGCATGGGAGAAGGGTTTAAGGCATTGAATTTATTGTTGGAAAGAATATTTATTGTATCAATGACTGGATTTTTTTCCTTTTCCTCTTGGATGCATCTTTGCTCACCTTGTTTCTACCCTGTAAAAATTCACGAGATAGAAAATCGGGAAGAGAATTTGAAGAACCTTTTATATATTCAATGCCAAAATAAAAAATAGCAAGTAAAGCTTGCCATCGAGCAAAAATTTGTTTTGATGCAAGGTTTTTGTCATCATTTTCCAAAACTTCTTTTGCAGATTTGCAATCAATTCTTAAGAGAAATCTTTGATTCAAAATATCACTTTGAAATTTGAGTATGCATGAGACTATGGCAAGGACTTCTTTCTTTATTGTAGAGTAATTTTGTTGAGTAGCATTCCAAGTGCCAGAATAAAATCTAATAATTTGTTCCTTTGATTGTGCATTTCTTTGAAGTAGGATTCCTCCAAATCCTATTTCAGACGCATCTGTTTGGATGATTTTAAATAAATCTGGATTGGAAATATTTAAGCATGGTAAAGATTTTACTTTTTGTTTTATTTTTTGTATTGCTTCTGTATGTTGAGGAGTCCATTGTTCTGCCGAATTTTTTAAACATTTTTGTAAAAGATTTCTTTCTTTAGAGAGGTTTTGATAAAAATCAGAGACATAATTTAAACACCCTAAAAATCTTTGTAATTGTTTTTTATCGGTGATTTCATCAGGGAAATTGTCAGCAAATTTGATTACTCTTTCAACAGGAGTTAACATTTTGTTTGATATTTTATAGCCAAGAAATTGTATTTCTGTTTGAAAAAGTTTTATTTTTCTTTGAGAAAGGACTAAGCCATTTTTCTTTATGATCCATTTGAAAGTCTTTAAATGTTTCCAGTGATCATCAATAGATTTAGAAAAGATTAAAATATCATCAATGTAAACAATTGAGAAATTTTTATAAGGGTGAAAGATTTCATTCATCATTTCTTGGAAGGCTGAAGGAGCATTTTTGAGCCCAAAAGGCATGACGTTCCATTCATAATGGCCAAAAGGGACAGTAAAGGCGGTTTTATAACGATCGTTTTCTTCGACCTGTATTTGCCAAAATCCTGATTTGAGATCAAATTTTGAAAATATAAAAGCTTCATATAAACGAGTAATAAGATCTTGTTTATTAGGAATTGGATATCTGATTGATTGAAGGACTTTATTTAATGGTTTATAATTGATGACGAGGCGAGGAGCCCCTCGTTCCTTTTCAGGAGCATTTTCAACATAAAAGGCTGCACAACTCCAAGGAGAATGTGATTTGCGGATTAATTTCTTTTGAAGTAAATCTTTAATTTCTTTATCACATAAGTCTAAGAGTCTAGGACTCATTTGAGATGGTCTTGCTTTAGTAGGAATATCTCTTTCATTAAAAGTAGAAATATATGGTAAGGATACTAAATGCTTTTTTCGATGCCAAAAGGCAGAAGGTATCTCAGAACAACATTCGTTTATTAGAGAGGTTTGAAAATTATTAATTTTCTTTTCAGATGCTTTGGACTTTAATTGATCCTCAATTCGACAGAGATAAATGTCATTTTTAAGATTTGCAATATATTTTTCTTTATTAGATATGAGTAGATTTATTTGATTGATTTTTCCAAGGGTTGAGAGTATAGGAACAGGTTGAAAATTAAGATTAGAAATTTTTTCAAAGGATTTTACTTCAAGAAATTGTTTTAGCGTAGTAGCATCAATGATGAATTTGTCTTGAGCATTTAATACATTTATTGAGGTAGTGGAAGGATGGAATTCATTAATTTCTTCTTGATCAGAGATGGTTTCTTCGAGATGAGTTTGTAAAACTGATGTTTTCGAGGTAGAGTCTTTTGAGAAAGATTTGTTTATAGAAGTTGAATATGAAGTAGCATTTAATGTATTAGTTGACTCTTTTGTATCTAGATTGAGAATAGGCTCCGGGAAAATAGTTAATAAAGAAGGAGTGGCATTGATTTCTTTATGCTTTATGGTTTCTAAAGGGGGGTGAACCGATTCAACTTTACCTTTCTCGGTTTCCCATGTTTGTGTGGATTTATTTATTGTCAGCATTACAGTTCCTTTTTTATTTATTTTTGACGAAAGCCAATCAAAGAAAGGGATATTTCGCCGTTCTTGATTCATTTGGTCATACCATAATTCTTTTACTTGAGATCGCTCAAATTTAGAGAATTTGGTAAAAAACCATTTTGTCTTTGGATGTTTTAATAAATCTTGTTGAAGGAATTGTTTATCAATTTTGAAATCATGTATTTCTTCATTAGATTCATGAATTAAGGAGATTGTATTGATTGAGGCATTAAAATCGGATTCAGTTAATTTCACTGATTGTATATCTTCATCTTTTGCGTCTGAATAAACAGGGAAAGCTATGCCTGTAGGATGTATTGGGGGTGATGTGGGAATAGATGTTTGATGAAAATTAGAAGAGGCTGATTTATAAGATCCAGCGTCTGAAGGGATTGATCTTTTTGTGGATGAAAAGTATGGTCTTGGTGTATTGGCAAAATTTATTGTTACTTTTCCAGATGGATGTTCTGTAATAGATTCAACATCTTCATTAATTAAAGGTGTGATTAATTGAGCTTCATCAAGTTCCCATTTTCCAGAAAGATGTACATCTTCCCAGGTGATGAGTTTGGGGGTAGTGACTTTATTTCGAAAATTTGTAAGGAATAAAGTGGTTACTCCTTTGATTTGTGAAGAATAGGCTATTTCAGGGACAATTGTATTCATTGCTTTATAATAAATTCTGTATACTATGGCAACATTTTGTGATTGAGGTTTCATATTGAACCCTTTTGTATGTATGCCTAAAGTGATGGCTTCATGAGCACCGGGATCACTGAGTGATACGGTGTAATTGGGAAAACAATTAAAAAAGGCAGGGCCGTCATGAAGGCTGGCTTCTACCATCCCTATTAGGGAATCTCTGAATGAATTATGTCTTCTATCTCGAACATAGGCGAGACAGGATGTATTCAAACCAAGTCTGGTTAATGGCTTTATTGCAACTTGAACAAGTGCTATATGCATGTATTTGTATTTTGGTTTATGGATTTCAGTTTTTTCTGCAGGAATGACCTGTAGATTTTCTTCATTTTGCTGTATTGAGAGGGTTTCTTCAACCGTCTTTATTACATAATTTGATTTTTGTATGAAAGATCCTTCTTTATAAATTTCTTTTAAAGAGACTTTAGGTATTGTCCAATCTTGGATTGATTTTTCTAAATCATCAAAAATTATTTCTTCAAGATTTTTAATTGAAATTTTATTTATTATTGGCATGATGGATGATGATGCAGAAGAAGAATTAGAAGCTGTATTAGAAGATGAATTTCTTCCGAATGATCTAAAAATTCCAGACATCATTAATTAATTATAATCACTAATCAGAATGATTGGTGGCCTGTCAACGGTTTACGCCACAAAGCCCTAAACGCTCTCCTGGCTAACGGGCAACAAAGGCGACGCGACAAGGGGGCCTCGGACCCAAATCACTCCTTTTAGCAACAACAACCAATTAACTCTATCTGGTCAAGTTAGATCAAAATTCAGAAATGCAACTAACTAACATAGATTCGATTCTACTATGCAATCAACAAACAAATAACCAAAGAAGGAAAGAGACATGATGCATGCAAAATTTTTGCAAATAAATTGAAATAATTGAAAGCTTAAAGAGCTATCAAAATTATTTCA
This sequence comes from Cinnamomum chago, assembly GCA_038049695.1. NCBI lineage: Eukaryota > Viridiplantae > Streptophyta > Magnoliopsida > Laurales > Lauraceae > Cinnamomum > Cinnamomum chago. Next base: position 70,963,202 of record CP142454.1, on the reverse strand, counting down.
ATATATTCCCAAGCATTCATATAGTCATAGTAATCATAGGGCCAAGAGCTCCCATTAGGATTGATGATAGTTTTTGGTGAGAATAGATTGTCTGCCCAATCTGTGAGAGTATGAATATGCATAATCTTCATTTTTGAAAAGGCATGTTCTCCATCTCTATCTTCATGAGTGATGATAGCACTTTTTGACTGAATCAGAATTGCTTCATAGTACTTGTGAGAAATATTGGGGGCTTTTGGAACAAAATGGCAATTTTTTCGATAGAGTTTTGAGAGAATTTGATCAATAATAAGGTTGGCATGGAGTTTATCATCAAGGAAGAAAAGAGCAAATTCAAAGGTCTTAATGTATTGAGATTTTTTGAAAGGATTAGAACGATAGGGTGCTTGAAGCATGGGAGAAGGGTTTAAGGCATTGAATTTATTGTTGGAAAGAATATTTATTGTATCAATGACTGGATTTTTTCCTTTTCCTCTTGGATGCATCTTTGCTCACCTTGTTTCTACCCTGTAAAAATTCACGAGATAGAAAATCGGGAAGAGAATTTGAAGAACCTTTTATATATTCAATGCCAAAATAAAAAATAGCAAGTAAAGCTTGCCATCGAGCAAAAATTTGTTTTGATGCAAGGTTTTTGACATCATTTTCCAAAACTTCTTTTGCAGATTTGCAATCAATTCTTAAGAGAAATCTTTGATTCAAAATATCACTTTGAAATTTGAGTATGCATGAGACTATGGCAAGGACTTCTTTCTTTATTGTAGAGTAATTTTGTTGAGTAGCATTCCAAGTGCCAGAATAAAATCTAATAATTTGTTCCTTTGATTGTGCATTTCTTTGAAGTAGGATTCCTCCAAATCCTATTTCAGACGCATCTGTTTGGATGATTTTAAATAAATCTGGATTGGAAATATTTAAGCATGGTAAAGATTTTACTTTTTGTTTTATTTTTTGTATTGCTTCTGTATGTTGAGGAGTCCATTGTTCTGCCGAATTTTTTAAACATTTTTGTAAAAGATTTCTTTCTTTAGAGAGGTTTTGATAAAAATCAGAGACATAATTTAAACACCCTAAAAATCTTTGTAATTGTTTTTTATCGGTGATTTCATCAGGGAAATTGTCAGCAAATTTGATTACTCTTTCAACAGGAGTTAACATTTTGTTTGATATTTTATAGCCAAGAAATTGTATTTCTGTTTGAAAAAGTTTTATTTTTCTTTGAGAAAGGACTAAGCCATTTTTCTTTATGATCCATTTGAAAGTCTTTAAATGTTTCCAGTGATCATCAATAGATTTAGAAAAGATTAAAATATCATCAATGTAAACAATTGAGAAATTTTTATAAGGGTGAAAGATTTCATTCATCATTTCTTGGAAGGCTGAAGGAGCATTTTTGAGCCCAAAAGGCATGACGTTCCATTCATAATGGCCAAAAGGGACAGTAAAGGCGGTTTTATAACGATCGTTTTCTTCGACCTGTATTTGCCAAAATCCTGATTTGAGATCAAATTTTGAAAATATAAAAGCTTCATATAAACGAGTAATAAGATCTTGTTTATTAGGAATTGGATATCTGATTGATTGAAGGACTTTATTTAATGGTTTATAATTGATGACGAGGCGAGGAGCCCCTCGTTCCTTTTCAGGAGCATTTTCAACATAAAAGGCTGCACAACTCCAAGGAGAATGTGATTTGCGGATTAATTTCTTTTGAAGTAAATCTTTAATTTCTTTATCACATAAGTCTAAGAGTCTAGGACTCATTTGAGATGGTCTTGCTTTAGTAGGAATATCTCTTTCATTAAAAGTAGAAATATATGGTAAGGATACTAAATGCTTTTTTCGATGCCAAAAGGCAGAAGGTATCTCAGAACAACATTCGTTTATTAGAGAGGTTTGAAAATTATTAATTTTCTTTTCAGATGCTTTGGACTTTAATTGATCCTCAATTCGACAGAGATAAATGTCATTTTTAAGATTTGCAATATATTTTTCTTTATTAGATATGAGTAGATTTATTTGATTGATTTTTCCAAGGGTTGAGAGTATAGGAACAGGTTGAAAATTAAGATTAGAAATTTTTTCAAAGGATTTTACTTCAAGAAATTGTTTTAGCGTAGTAGCATCAATGATGAATTTGTCTTGAGCATTTAATACATTTATTGAGGTAGTGGAAGGATGGAATTCATTAATTTCTTCTTGATCAGAGATGGTTTCTTCGAGATGAGTTTGTAAAACTGATGTTTTCGAGGTAGAGTCTTTTGAGAAAGATTTGTTTATAGAAGTTGAATATGAAGTAGCATTTAATGTATTAGTTGACTCTTTTGTATCTAGATTGAGAATAGGCTCCGGGAAAATAGTTAATAAAGAAGGAGTGGCATTGATTTCTTTATGCTTTATGGTTTCTAAAGGGGGGTGAACCGATTCAACTTTACCTTTCTCGGTTTCCCATGTTTGTGTGGATTTATTTATTGTCAGCATTACAGTTCCTTTTTTATTTATTTTTGACGAAAGCCAATCAAAGAAAGGGATATTTCGCCGTTCTTGATTCATTTGGTCATACCATAATTCTTTTACTTGAGATCGCTCAAATTTAGAGAATTTGGTAAAAAACCATTTTGTCTTTGGATGTTTTAATAAATCTTGTTGAAGGAATTGTTTATCAATTTTGAAATCATGTATTTCTTCATTAGATTCATGAATTAAGGAGATTGTATTGATTGAGGCATTAAAATCGGATTCAGTTAATTTCACTGATTGTATATCTTCATCTTTTGCGTCTGAATAAACAGGGAAAGCTATGCCTGTAGGATGTATTGGGGGTGATGTGGGAATAGATGTTTGATGAAAATTAGAAGAGGCTGATTTATAAGATCCAGCGTCTGAAGGGATTGATCTTTTTGTGGATGAAAAGTATGGTCTTGGTGTATTGGCAAAATTTATTGTTACTTTTCCAGATGGATGTTCTGTAATAGATTCAACATCTTCATTAATTAAAGGTGTGATTAATTGAGCTTCATCAAGTTCCCATTTTCCAGAAAGATGTACATCTTCCCAGGTGATGAGTTTGGGGGTAGTGACTTTATTTCGAAAATTTGTAAGGAATAAAGTGGTTACTCCTTTGATTTGTGAAGAATAGGCTATTTCAGGGACAATTGTATTCATTGCTTTATAATAAATTCTGTATACTATGGCAACATTTTGTGATTGAGGTTTCATATTGAACCCTTTTGTATGTATGCCTAAAGTGATGGCTTCATGAGCACCGGGATCACTGAGTGATACGGTGTAATTGGGAAAACAATTAAAAAAGGCAGGGCCGTCATGAAGGCTGGCTTCTACCATCCCTATTAGGGAATCTCTGAATGAATTATGTCTTCTATCTCGAACATAGGCGAGACAGGATGTATTCAAACCAAGTCTGGTTAATGGCTTTATTGCAACTTGAACAAGTGCTATATGCATGTATTTGTATTTTGGTTTATGGATTTCAGTTTTTTCTGCAGGAATGACCTGTAGATTTTCTTCATTTTGCTGTATTGAGAGGGTTTCTTCAACCGTCTTTATTACATAATTTGATTTTTGTATGAAAGATCCTTCTTTATAAATTTCTTTTAAAGAGACTTTAGGTATTGTCCAATCTTGGATTGATTTTTCTAAATCATCAAAAATTATTTCTTCAAGATTTTTAATTGAAATTTTATTTATTATTGGCATGATGGATGATGATGCAGAAGAAGAATTAGAAGCTGTATTAGAAGATGAATTTCTTCCGAATGATCTAAAAATTCCAGACATCATTAATTAATTATAATCACTAATCAGAATGATTGGTGGCCTGTCAACGGTTTACGCCACAAAGCCCTAAACGCTCTCCTGGCTAACGGGCAACAAAGGCGACGCGACAAGGGGGCCTCGGACCCAAATCACTCCTTTTAGCAACAACAACCAATTAACTCTATCTGGTCAAGTTAGATCAAAATTCAGAAATGCAACTAACTAACATAGATTCGATTCTACTATGCAATCAACAAACAAATAACCAAAGAAGGAAAGAGACATGATGCATGCAAAATTTTTGCAAATAAATTGAAATAATTGAAAGCTTAAAGAGCTATCAAAATTATTTCAATATATTCCCAAGCATTCATATAGTCATAGTAATCATAGGGCCAAGAGCTCCCATTAGGATTGATGATAGTTTTTGGTGAGAATAGATTGTCTGCCCAATCTGTGAGAGTATGAATATGCATAATCTTCATTTTTGAAAAGGCATGTTCTCCATCTCTATCTTCATGAGTGATGATAGCACTTTTTGACTGAATCAGAATTGCTTCATAGTACTTGTGAGAAATATTGGGGGCTTTTGGAACAAAATGGCAATTTTTTCGATAGAGTTTTGAGAGAATTTGATCAATAATAAGGTTGGCATGGAGTTTATCATCAAGGAAGAAAAGAGCAAATTCAAAGGTCTTAATGTATTGAGATTTTTTGAAAGGATTAGAACGATAGGGTGCTTGAAGCATGGGAGAAGGGTTTAAGGCATTGAATTTATTGTTGGAAAGAATATTTATTGTATCAATGACTGGATTTTTTTCCTTTTCCTCTTGGATGCATCTTTGCTCACCTTGTTTCTACCCTGTAAAAATTCACGAGATAGAAAATCGGGAAGAGAATTTGAAGAACCTTTTATATATTCAATGCCAAAATAAAAAATAGCAAGTAAAGCTTGCCATCGAGCAAAAATTTGTTTTGATGCAAGGTTTTTGTCATCATTTTCCAAAACTTCTTTTGCAGATTTGCAATCAATTCTTAAGAGAAATCTTTGATTCAAAATATCACTTTGAAATTTGAGTATGCATGAGACTATGGCAAGGACTTCTTTCTTTATTGTAGAGTAATTTTGTTGAGTAGCATTCCAAGTGCCAGAATAAAATCTAATAATTTGTTCCTTTGATTGTGCATTTCTTTGAAGTAGGATTCCTCCAAATCCTATTTCAGACGCATCTGTTTGGATGATTTTAAATAAATCTGGATTGGAAATATTTAAGCATGGTAAAGATTTTACTTTTTGTTTTATTTTTTGTATTGCTTCTGTATGTTGAGGAGTCCATTGTTCTGCCGAATTTTTTAAACATTTTTGTAAAAGATTTCTTTCTTTAGAGAGGTTTTGATAAAAATCAGAGACATAATTTAAACACCCTAAAAATCTTTGTAATTGTTTTTTATCGGTGATTTCATCAGGGAAATTGTCAGCAAATTTGATTACTCTTTCAACAGGAGTTAACATTTTGTTTGATATTTTATAGCCAAGAAATTGTATTTCTGTTTGAAAAAGTTTTATTTTTCTTTGAGAAAGGACTAAGCCATTTTTCTTTATGATCCATTTGAAAGTCTTTAAATGTTTCCAGTGATCATCAATAGATTTAGAAAAGATTAAAATATCATGAATGTAAACAATTGAGAAATTTTTATAAGGGTGAAAGATTTCATTCATCATTTCTTGGAAGGCTGAAGGAGCATTTTTGAGCCCAAAAGGCATGACGTTCCATTCATAATGGCCAAAAGGGACAGTAAAGGCGGTTTTATAACGATCGTTTTCTTCGACCTGTATTTGCCAAAATCCTGATTTGAGATCAAATTTTGAAAATATAAAAGCTTCATATAAACGAGTAATAAGATCTTGTTTATTAGGAATTGGATATCTGATTGATTGAAGGACTTTATTTAATGGTTTATAATTGATGACGAGGCGAGGAGCCCCTCGTTCCTTTTCAGGAGCATTTTCAACATAAAAGGCTGCACAACTCCAAGGAGAATGTGATTTGCGGATTAATTTCTTTTGAAGTAAATCTTTAATTTCTTTATCACATAAGTCTAAGAGTCTAGGACTCATTTGAGATGGTCTTGCTTTAGTAGGAATATCTCTTTCATTAAAAGTAGAAATATATGGTAAGGATACTAAATGCTTTTTTCGATGCCAAAAGGCAGAAGGTATCTCAGAACAACATTCGTTTATTAGAGAGGTTTGAAAATTATTAATTTTCTTTTCAGATGCTTTGGACTTTAATTGATCCTCAATTCGACAGAGATAAATGTCATTTTTAAGATTTGCAATATATTTTTCTTTATTAGATATGAGTAGATTTATTTGATTGATTTTTCCAAGGGTTGAGAGTATAGGAACAGGTTGAAAATTAAGATTAGAAATTTTTTCAAAGGATTTTACTTCAAGAAATTGTTTTAGCGTAGTAGCATCAATGATGAATTTGTCTTGAGCATTTAATACATTTATTGAGGTAGTGGAAGGATGGAATTCATTAATTTCTTCTTGATCAGAGATGGTTTCTTCGAGATGAGTTTGTAAAACTGATGTTTTCGAGGTAGAGTCTTTTGAGAAAGATTTGTTTATAGAAGTTGAATATGAAGTAGCATTTAATGTATTAGTTGACTCTTTTGTATCTAGATTGAGAATAGGCTCCGGGAAAATAGTTAATAAAGAAGGAGTGGCATTGATTTCTTTATGCTTTATGGTTTCTAAAGGGGGGTGAACCGATTCAACTTTACCTTTCTCGGTTTCCCATGTTTGTGTGGATTTATTTATTGTCAGCATTACAGTTCCTTTTTTATTTATTTTTGACGAAAGCCAATCAAAGAAAGGGATATTTCGCCGTTCTTGATTCATTTGGTCATACCATAATTCTTTTACTTGAGATCGCTCAAATTTAGAGAATTTGGTAAAAAACCATTTTGTCTTTGGATGTTTTAATAAATCTTGTTGAAGGAATTGTTTATCAATTTTGAAATCATGTATTTCTTCATTAGATTCATGAATTAAGGAGATTGTATTGATTGAGGCATTAAAATCGGATTCAGTTAATTTCACTGATTGTATATCTTCATCTTTTGCGTCTGAATAAACAGGGAAAGCTATGCCTGTAGGATGTATTGGGGGTGATGTGGGAATAGATGTTTGATGAAAATTAGAAGAGGCTGATTTATAAGATCCAGCGTCTGAAGGGATTGATCTTTTTGTGGATGAAAAGTATGGTCTTGGTGTATTGGCAAAATTTATTGTTACTTTTCCAGATGGATGTTCTGTAATAGATTCAACATCTTCATTAATTAAAGGTGTGATTAATTGAGCTTCATCAAGTTCCCATTTTCCAGAAAGATGTACATCTTCCCAGGTGATGAGTTTGGGGGTAGTGACTTTATTTCGAAAATTTGTAAGGAATAAAGTGGTTACTCCTTTGATTTGTGAAGAATAGGCTATTTCAGGGACAATTGTATTCATTGCTTTATAATAAATTCTGTATACTATGGCAACATTTTGTGATTGAGGTTTCATATTGAACCCTTTTGTATGTATGCCTAAAGTGATGGCTTCATGAGCACCGGGATCACTGAGTGATACGGTGTAATTGGGAAAACAATTAAAAAAGGCAGGGCCGTCATGAAGGCTGGCTTCTACCATCCCTATTAGGGAATCTCTGAATGAATTATGTCTTCTATCTCGAACATAGGCGAGACAGGATGTATTCAAACCAAGTCTGGTTAATGGCTTTATTGCAACTTGAACAAGTGCTATATGCATGTATTTGTATTTTGGTTTATGGATTTCAGTTTTTTCTGCAGGAATGACCTGTAGATTTTCTTCATTTTGCTGTATTGAGAGGGTTTCTTCAACCGTCTTTATTACATAATTTGATTTTTGTATGAAAGATCCTTCTTTATAAATTTCTTTTAAAGAGACTTTAGGTATTGTCCAATCTTGGATTGATTTTTCTAAATCATCAAAAATTATTTCTTCAAGATTTTTAATTGAAATTTTATTTATTATTGGCATGATGGATGATGATGCAGAAGAAGAATTAGAAGCTGTATTAGAAGATGAATTTCTTCCGAATGATCTAAAAATTCCAGACATCATTAATTAATTATAATCACTAATCAGAATGATTGGTGGCCTGTCAACGGTTTACGCCACAAAGCCCTAAACGCTCTCCTGGCTAACGGGCAACAAAGGCGACGCGACAAGGGGGCCTCGGACCCAAATCACTCCTTTTAGCAACAACAACCAATTAACTCTATCTGGTCAAGTTAGATCAAAATTCAGAAATGCAACTAACTAACATAGATTCGATTCTACTATGCAATCAACAAACAAATAACCAAAGAAGGAAAGAGACATGATGCATGCAAAATTTTTGCAAATAAATTGAAATAATTGAAAGCTTAAAGAGCTATCAAAATTATTTCAATATATTCCCAAGCATTCATATAGTCATAGTAATCATAGGGCCAAGAGCTCCCATTAGGATTGATGATAGTTTTTGGTGAGAATAGATTGTCTGCCCAATCTGTGAGAGTATGAATATGCATAATCTTCATTTTTGAAAAGGCATGTTCTCCATCTCTATCTTCATGAGTGATGATAGCACTTTTTGACTGAATCAGAATTGCTTCATAGTACTTGTGAGAAATATTGGGGGCTTTTGGAACAAAATGGCAATTTTTTCGATAGAGTTTTGAGAGAATTTGATCAATAATAAGGTTGGCATGGAGTTTATCATCAAGGAAGAAAAGAGCAAATTCAAAGGTCTTAATGTATTGAGATTTTTTGAAAGGATTAGAACGATAGGGTGCTTGAAGCATGGGAGAAGGGTTTAAGGCATTGAATTTATTGTTGGAAAGAATATTTATTGTATCAATGACTGGATTTTTTCCTTTTCCTCTTGGATGCATCTTTGCTCACCTTGTTTCTACCCTGTAAAAATTCACGAGATAGAAAATCGGGAAGAGAATTTGAAGAACCTTTTATATATTCAATGCCAAAATAAAAAATAGCAAGTAAAGCTTGCCATCGAGCAAAAATTTGTTTTGATGCAAGGTTTTTGACATCATTTTCCAAAACTTCTTTTGCAGATTTGCAATCAATTCTTAAGAGAAATCTTTGATTCAAAATATCACTTTGAAATTTGAGTATGCATGAGACTATGGCAAGGACTTCTTTCTTTATTGTAGAGTAATTTTGTTGAGTAGCATTCCAAGTGCCAGAATAAAATCTAATAATTTGTTCCTTTGATTGTGCATTTCTTTGAAGTAGGATTCCTCCAAATCCTATTTCAGACGCATCTGTTTGGATGATTTTAAATAAATCTGGATTGGAAATATTTAAGCATGGTAAAGATTTTACTTTTTGTTTTATTTTTTGTATTGCTTCTGTATGTTGAGGAGTCCATTGTTCTGCCGAATTTTTTAAACATTTTTGTAAAAGATTTCTTTCTTTAGAGAGGTTTTGATAAAAATCAGAGACATAATTTAAACACCCTAAAAATCTTTGTAATTGTTTTTTATCGGTGATTTCATCAGGGAAATTGTCAGCAAATTTGATTACTCTTTCAACAGGAGTTAACATTTTGTTTGATATTTTATAGCCAAGAAATTGTATTTCTGTTTGAAAAAGTTTTATTTTTCTTTGAGAAAGGACTAAGCCATTTTTCTTTATGATCCATTTGAAAGTCTTTAAATGTTTCCAGTGATCATCAATAGATTTAGAAAAGATTAAAATATCATCAATGTAAACAATTGAGAAATTTTTATAAGGGTGAAAGATTTCATTCATCATTTCTTGGAAGGCTGAAGGAGCATTTTTGAGCCCAAAAGGCATGACGTTCCATTCATAATGGCCAAAAGGGACAGTAAAGGCGGTTTTATAACGATCGTTTTCTTCGACCTGTATTTGCCAAAATCCTGATTTGAGATCAAATTTTGAAAATATAAAAGCTTCATATAAACGAGTAATAAGATCTTGTTTATTAGGAATTGGATATCTGATTGATTGAAGGACTTTATTTAATGGTTTATAATTGATGACGAGGCGAGGAGCCCCTCGTTCCTTTTCAGGAGCATTTTCAACATAAAAGGCTGCACAACTCCAAGGAGAATGTGATTTGCGGATTAATTTCTTTTGAAGTAAATCTTTAATTTCTTTATCACATAAGTCTAAGAGTCTAGGACTCATTTGAGATGGTCTTGCTTTAGTAGGAATATCTCTTTCATTAAAAGTAGAAATATATGGTAAGGATACTAAATGCTTTTTTCGATGCCAAAAGGCAGAAGGTATCTCAGAACAACATTCGTTTATTAGAGAGGTTTGAAAATTATTAATTTTCTTTTCAGATGCTTTGGACTTTAATTGATCCTCAATTCGACAGAGATAAATGTCATTTTTAAGATTTGCAATATATTTTTCTTTATTAGATATGAGTAGATTTATTTGATTGATTTTTCCAAGGGTTGAGAGTATAGGAACAGGTTGAAAATTAAGATTAGAAATTTTTTCAAAGGATTTTACTTCAAGAAATTGTTTTAGCGTAGTAGCATCAATGATGAATTTGTCTTGAGCATTTAATACATTTATTGAGGTAGTGGAAGGATGGAATTCATTAATTTCTTCTTGATCAGAGATGGTTTCTTCGAGATGAGTTTGTAAAACTGATGTTTTCGAGGTAGAGTCTTTTGAGAAAGATTTGTTTATAGAAGTTGAATATGAAGTAGCATTTAATGTATTAGTTGACTCTTTTGTATCTAGATTGAGAATAGGCTCCGGGAAAATAGTTAATAAAGAAGGAGTGGCATTGATTTCTTTATGCTTTATGGTTTCTAAAGGGGGGTGAACCGATTCAACTTTACCTTTCTCGGTTTCCCATGTTTGTGTGGATTTATTTATTGTCAGCATTACAGTTCCTTTTTTATTTATTTTTGACGAAAGCCAATCAAAGAAAGGGATATTTCGCCGTTCTTGATTCATTTGGTCATACCATAATTCTTTTACTTGAGATCGCTCAAATTTAGAGAATTTGGTAAAAAACCATTTTGTCTTTGGATGTTTTAATAAATCTTGTTGAAGGAATTGTTTATCAATTTTGAAATCATGTATTTCTTCATTAGATTCATGAATTAAGGAGATTGTATTGATTGAGGCATTAAAATCGGATTCAGTTAATTTCACTGATTGTATATCTTCATCTTTTGCGTCTGAATAAACAGGGAAAGCTATGCCTGTAGGATGTATTGGGGGTGATGTGGGAATAGATGTTTGATGAAAATTAGAAGAGGCTGATTTATAAGATCCAGCGTCTGAAGGGATTGATCTTTTTGTGGATGAAAAGTATGGTCTTGGTGTATTGGCAAAATTTATTGTTACTTTTCCAGATGGATGTTCTGTAATAGATTCAACATCTTCATTAATTAAAGGTGTGATTAATTGAGCTTCATCAAGTTCCCATTTTCCAGAAAGATGTACATCTTCCCAGGTGATGAGTTTGGGGGTAGTGACTTTATTTCGAAAATTTGTAAGGAATAAAGTGGTTACTCCTTTGATTTGTGAAGAATAGGCTATTTCAGGGACAATTGTATTCATTGCTTTATAATAAATTCTGTATACTATGGCAACATTTTGTGATTGAGGTTTCATATTGAACCCTTTTGTATGTATGCCTAAAGTGATGGCTTCATGAGCACCGGGATCACTGAGTGATACGGTGTAATTGGGAAAACAATTAAAAAAGGCAGGGCCGTCATGAAGGCTGGCTTCTACCATCCCTATTAGGGAATCTCTGAATGAATTATGTCTTCTATCTCGAACATAGGCGAGACAGGATGTATTCAAACCAAGTCTGGTTAATGGCTTTATTGCAACTTGAACAAGTGCTATATGCATGTATTTGTATTTTGGTTTATGGATTTCAGTTTTTTCTGCAGGAATGACCTGTAGATTTTCTTCATTTTGCTGTATTGAGAGGGTTTCTTCAACCGTCTTTATTACATAATTTGATTTTTGTATGAAAGATCCTTCTTTATAAATTTCTTTTAAAGAGACTTTAGGTATTGTCCAATCTTGGATTGATTTTTCTAAATCATCAAAAATTATTTCTTCAAGATTTTTAATTGAAATTTTATTTATTATTGGCATGATGGATGATGATGCAGAAGAAGAATTAGAAGCTGTATTAGAAGATGAATTTCTTCCGAATGATCTAAAAATTCCAGACATCATTAATTAATTATAATCACTAATCAGAATGATTGGTGGCCTGTCAACGGTTTACGCCACAAAGCCCTAAACGCTCTCCTGGCTAACGGGCAACAAAGGCGACGCGACAAGGGGGCCTCGGACCCAAATCACTCCTTTTAGCAACAACAACCAATTAACTCTATCTGGTCAAGTTAGATCAAAATTCAGAAATGCAACTAACTAACATAGATTCGATTCTACTATGCAATCAACAAACAAATAACCAAAGAAGGAAAGAGACATGATGCATGCAAAATTTTTGCAAATAAATTGAAATAATTGAAAGCTTAAAGAGCTATCAAAATTATTTCAATATATTCCCAAGCATTCATATAGTCATAGTAATCATAGGGCCAAGAGCTCCCATTAGGATTGATGATAGTTTTTGGTGAGAATAGATTGTCTGCCCAATCTGTGAGAGTATGAATATGCATAATCTTCATTTTTGAAAAGGCATGTTCTCCATCTCTATCTTCATGAGTGATGATAGCACTTTTTGACTGAATCAGAATTGCTTCATAGTACTTGTGAGAAATATTGGGGGCTTTTGGAACAAAATGGCAATTTTTTCGATAGAGTTTTGAGAGAATTTGATCAATAATAAGGTTGGCATGGAGTTTATCATCAAGGAAGAAAAGAGCAAATTCAAAGGTCTTAATGTATTGAGATTTTTTGAAAGGATTAGAACGATAGGGTGCTTGAAGCATGGGAGAAGGGTTTAAGGCATTGAATTTATTGTTGGAAAGAATATTTATTGTATCAATGACTGGATTTTTTCCTTTTCCTCTTGGATGCATCTTTGCTCACCTTGTTTCTACCCTGTAAAAATTCACGAGATAGAAAATCGGGAAGAGAATTTGAAGAACCTTTTATATATTCAATGCCAAAATAAAAAATAGCAAGTAAAGCTTGCCATCGAGCAAAAATTTGTTTTGATGCAAGGTTTTTGACATCATTTTCCAAAACTTCTTTTGCAGATTTGCAATCAATTCTTAAGAGAAATCTTTGATTCAAAATATCACTTTGAAATTTGAGTATGCATGAGACTATGGCAAGGACTTCTTTCTTTATTGTAGAGTAATTTTGTTGAGTAGCATTCCAAGTGCCAGAATAAAATCTAATAATTTGTTCCTTTGATTGTGCATTTCTTTGAAGTAGGATTCCTCCAAATCCTATTTCAGACGCATCTGTTTGGATGATTTTAAATAAATCTGGATTGGAAATATTTAAGCATGGTAAAGATTTTACTTTTTGTTTTATTTTTTGTATTGCTTCTGTATGTTGAGGAGTCCATTGTTCTGCCGAATTTTTTAAACATTTTTGTAAAAGATTTCTTTCTTTAGAGAGGTTTTGATAAAAATCAGAGACATAATTTAAACACCCTAAAAATCTTTGTAATTGTTTTTTATCGGTGATTTCATCAGGGAAATTGTCAGCAAATTTGATTACTCTTTCAACAGGAGTTAACATTTTGTTTGATATTTTATAGCCAAGAAATTGTATTTCTGTTTGAAAAAGTTTTATTTTTCTTTGAGAAAGGACTAAGCCATTTTTCTTTATGATCCATTTGAAAGTCTTTAAATGTTTCCAGTGATCATCAATAGATTTAGAAAAGATTAAAATATCATCAATGTAAACAATTGAGAAATTTTTATAAGGGTGAAAGATTTCATTCATCATTTCTTGGAAGGCTGAAGGAGCATTTTTGAGCCCAAAAGGCATGACGTTCCATTCATAATGGCCAAAAGGGACAGTAAAGGCGGTTTTATAACGATCGTTTTCTTCGACCTGTATTTGCCAAAATCCTGATTTGAGATCAAATTTTGAAAATATAAAAGCTTCATATAAACGAGTAATAAGATCTTGTTTATTAGGAATTGGATATCTGATTGATTGAAGGACTTTATTTAATGGTTTATAATTGATGACGAGGCGAGGAGCCCCTCGTTCCTTTTCAGGAGCATTTTCAACATAAAAGGCTGCACAACTCCAAGGAGAATGTGATTTGCGGATTAATTTCTTTTGAAGTAAATCTTTAATTTCTTTATCACATAAGTCTAAGAGTCTAGGACTCATTTGAGATGGTCTTGCTTTAGTAGGAATATCTCTTTCATTAAAAGTAGAAATATATGGTAAGGATACTAAATGCTTTTTTCGATGCCAAAAGGCAGAAGGTATCTCAGAACAACATTCGTTTATTAGAGAGGTTTGAAAATTATTAATTTTCTTTTCAGATGCTTTGGACTTTAATTGATCCTCAATTCGACAGAGATAAATGTCATTTTTAAGATTTGCAATATATTTTTCTTTATTAGATATGAGTAGATTTATTTGATTGATTTTTCCAAGGGTTGAGAGTATAGGAACAGGTTGAAAATTAAGATTAGAAATTTTTTCAAAGGATTTTACTTCAAGAAATTGTTTTAGCGTAGTAGCATCAATGATGAATTTGTCTTGAGCATTTAATACATTTATTGAGGTAGTGGAAGGATGGAATTCATTAATTTCTTCTTGATCAGAGATGGTTTCTTCGAGATGAGTTTGTAAAACTGATGTTTTCGAGGTAGAGTCTTTTGAGAAAGATTTGTTTATAGAAGTTGAATATGAAGTAGCATTTAATGTATTAGTTGACTCTTTTGTATCTAGATTGAGAATAGGCTCCGGGAAAATAGTTAATAAAGAAGGAGTGGCATTGATTTCTTTATGCTTTATGGTTTCTAAAGGGGGGTGAACCGATTCAACTTTACCTTTCTCGGTTTCCCATGTTTGTGTGGATTTATTTATTGTCAGCATTACAGTTCCTTTTTTATTTATTTTTGACGAAAGCCAATCAAAGAAAGGGATATTTCGCCGTTCTTGATTCATTTGGTCATACCATAATTCTTTTACTTGAGATCGCTCAAATTTAGAGAATTTGGTAAAAAACCATTTTGTCTTTGGATGTTTTAATAAATCTTGTTGAAGGAATTGTTTATCAATTTTGAAATCATGTATTTCTTCATTAGATTCATGAATTAAGGAGATTGTATTGATTGAGGCATTAAAATCGGATTCAGTTAATTTCACTGATTGTATATCTTCATCTTTTGCGTCTGAATAAACAGGGAAAGCTATGCCTGTAGGATGTATTGGGGGTGATGTGGGAATAGATGTTTGATGAAAATTAGAAGAGGCTGATTTATAAGATCCAGCGTCTGAAGGGATTGATCTTTTTGTGGATGAAAAGTATGGTCTTGGTGTATTGGCAAAATTTATTGTTACTTTTCCAGATGGATGTTCTGTAATAGATTCAACATCTTCATTAATTAAAGGTGTGATTAATTGAGCTTCATCAAGTTCCCATTTTCCAGAAAGATGTACATCTTCCCAGGTGATGAGTTTGGGGGTAGTGACTTTATTTCGAAAATTTGTAAGGAATAAAGTGGTTACTCCTTTGATTTGTGAAGAATAGGCTATTTCAGGGACAATTGTATTCATTGCTTTATAATAAATTCTGTATACTATGGCAACATTTTGTGATTGAGGTTTCATATTGAACCCTTTTGTATGTATGCCTAAAGTGATGGCTTCATGAGCACCGGGATCACTGAGTGATACGGTGTAATTGGGAAAACAATTAAAAAAGGCAGGGCCGTCATGAAGGCTGGCTTCTACCATCCCTATTAGGGAATCTCTGAATGAATTATGTCTTCTATCTCGAACATAGGCGAGACAGGATGTATTCAAACCAAGTCTGGTTAATGGCTTTATTGCAACTTGAACAAGTGCTATATGCATGTATTTGTATTTTGGTTTATGGATTTCAGTTTTTTCTGCAGGAATGACCTGTAGATTTTCTTCATTTTGCTGTATTGAGAGGGTTTCTTCAACCGTCTTTATTACATAATTTGATTTTTGTATGAAAGATCCTTCTTTATAAATTTCTTTTAAAGAGACTTTAGGTATTGTCCAATCTTGGATTGATTTTTCTAAATCATCAAAAATTATTTCTTCAAGATTTTTAATTGAAATTTTATTTATTATTGGCATGATGGATGATGATGCAGAAGAAGAATTAGAAGCTGTATTAGAAGATGAATTTCTTCCGAATGATCTAAAAATTCCAGACATCATTAATTAATTATAATCACTAATCAGAATGATTGGTGGCCTGTCAACGGTTTACGCCACAAAGCCCTAAACGCTCTCCTGGCTAACGGGCAACAAAGGCGACGCGACAAGGGGGCCTCGGACCCAAATCACTCCTTTTAGCAACAACAACCAATTAACTCTATCTGGTCAAGTTAGATCAAAATTCAGAAATGCAACTAACTAACATAGATTCGATTCTACTATGCAATCAACAAACAAATA
Source organism: Cinnamomum chago (assembly GCA_038049695.1). Lineage (NCBI taxonomy): Eukaryota > Viridiplantae > Streptophyta > Magnoliopsida > Laurales > Lauraceae > Cinnamomum > Cinnamomum chago. Next base: position 70,946,767 of record CP142454.1, on the reverse strand, counting down.
ACCAAAGAAGGAAAGAGACATGATGCATGCAAAATTTTTGCAAATAAATTGAAATAATTGAAAGCTTAAAGAGCTATCAAAATTATTTCAATATATTCCCAAGCATTCATATAGTCATAGTAATCATAGGGCCAAGAGCTCCCATTAGGATTGATGATAGTTTTTGGTGAGAATAGATTGTCTGCCCAATCTGTGAGAGTATGAATATGCATAATCTTCATTTTTGAAAAGGCATGTTCTCCATCTCTATCTTCATGAGTGATGATAGCACTTTTTGACTGAATCAGAATTGCTTCATAGTACTTGTGAGAAATATTGGGGGCTTTTGGAACAAAATGGCAATTTTTTCGATAGAGTTTTGAGAGAATTTGATCAATAATAAGGTTGGCATGGAGTTTATCATCAAGGAAGAAAAGAGCAAATTCAAAGGTCTTAATGTATTGAGATTTTTTGAAAGGATTAGAACGATAGGGTGCTTGAAGCATGGGAGAAGGGTTTAAGGCATTGAATTTATTGTTGGAAAGAATATTTATTGTATCAATGACTGGATTTTTTCCTTTTCCTCTTGGATGCATCTTTGCTCACCTTGTTTCTACCCTGTAAAAATTCACGAGATAGAAAATCGGGAAGAGAATTTGAAGAACCTTTTATATATTCAATGCCAAAATAAAAAATAGCAAGTAAAGCTTGCCATCGAGCAAAAATTTGTTTTGATGCAAGGTTTTTGACATCATTTTCCAAAACTTCTTTTGCAGATTTGCAATCAATTCTTAAGAGAAATCTTTGATTCAAAATATCACTTTGAAATTTGAGTATGCATGAGACTATGGCAAGGACTTCTTTCTTTATTGTAGAGTAATTTTGTTGAGTAGCATTCCAAGTGCCAGAATAAAATCTAATAATTTGTTCCTTTGATTGTGCATTTCTTTGAAGTAGGATTCCTCCAAATCCTATTTCAGACGCATCTGTTTGGATGATTTTAAATAAATCTGGATTGGAAATATTTAAGCATGGTAAAGATTTTACTTTTTGTTTTATTTTTTGTATTGCTTCTGTATGTTGAGGAGTCCATTGTTCTGCCGAATTTTTTAAACATTTTTGTAAAAGATTTCTTTCTTTAGAGAGGTTTTGATAAAAATCAGAGACATAATTTAAACACCCTAAAAATCTTTGTAATTGTTTTTTATCGGTGATTTCATCAGGGAAATTGTCAGCAAATTTGATTACTCTTTCAACAGGAGTTAACATTTTGTTTGATATTTTATAGCCAAGAAATTGTATTTCTGTTTGAAAAAGTTTTATTTTTCTTTGAGAAAGGACTAAGCCATTTTTCTTTATGATCCATTTGAAAGTCTTTAAATGTTTCCAGTGATCATCAATAGATTTAGAAAAGATTAAAATATCATCAATGTAAACAATTGAGAAATTTTTATAAGGGTGAAAGATTTCATTCATCATTTCTTGGAAGGCTGAAGGAGCATTTTTGAGCCCAAAAGGCATGACGTTCCATTCATAATGGCCAAAAGGGACAGTAAAGGCGGTTTTATAACGATCGTTTTCTTCGACCTGTATTTGCCAAAATCCTGATTTGAGATCAAATTTTGAAAATATAAAAGCTTCATATAAACGAGTAATAAGATCTTGTTTATTAGGAATTGGATATCTGATTGATTGAAGGACTTTATTTAATGGTTTATAATTGATGACGAGGCGAGGAGCCCCTCGTTCCTTTTCAGGAGCATTTTCAACATAAAAGGCTGCACAACTCCAAGGAGAATGTGATTTGCGGATTAATTTCTTTTGAAGTAAATCTTTAATTTCTTTATCACATAAGTCTAAGAGTCTAGGACTCATTTGAGATGGTCTTGCTTTAGTAGGAATATCTCTTTCATTAAAAGTAGAAATATATGGTAAGGATACTAAATGCTTTTTTCGATGCCAAAAGGCAGAAGGTATCTCAGAACAACATTCGTTTATTAGAGAGGTTTGAAAATTATTAATTTTCTTTTCAGATGCTTTGGACTTTAATTGATCCTCAATTCGACAGAGATAAATGTCATTTTTAAGATTTGCAATATATTTTTCTTTATTAGATATGAGTAGATTTATTTGATTGATTTTTCCAAGGGTTGAGAGTATAGGAACAGGTTGAAAATTAAGATTAGAAATTTTTTCAAAGGATTTTACTTCAAGAAATTGTTTTAGCGTAGTAGCATCAATGATGAATTTGTCTTGAGCATTTAATACATTTATTGAGGTAGTGGAAGGATGGAATTCATTAATTTCTTCTTGATCAGAGATGGTTTCTTCGAGATGAGTTTGTAAAACTGATGTTTTCGAGGTAGAGTCTTTTGAGAAAGATTTGTTTATAGAAGTTGAATATGAAGTAGCATTTAATGTATTAGTTGACTCTTTTGTATCTAGATTGAGAATAGGCTCCGGGAAAATAGTTAATAAAGAAGGAGTGGCATTGATTTCTTTATGCTTTATGGTTTCTAAAGGGGGGTGAACCGATTCAACTTTACCTTTCTCGGTTTCCCATGTTTGTGTGGATTTATTTATTGTCAGCATTACAGTTCCTTTTTTATTTATTTTTGACGAAAGCCAATCAAAGAAAGGGATATTTCGCCGTTCTTGATTCATTTGGTCATACCATAATTCTTTTACTTGAGATCGCTCAAATTTAGAGAATTTGGTAAAAAACCATTTTGTCTTTGGATGTTTTAATAAATCTTGTTGAAGGAATTGTTTATCAATTTTGAAATCATGTATTTCTTCATTAGATTCATGAATTAAGGAGATTGTATTGATTGAGGCATTAAAATCGGATTCAGTTAATTTCACTGATTGTATATCTTCATCTTTTGCGTCTGAATAAACAGGGAAAGCTATGCCTGTAGGATGTATTGGGGGTGATGTGGGAATAGATGTTTGATGAAAATTAGAAGAGGCTGATTTATAAGATCCAGCGTCTGAAGGGATTGATCTTTTTGTGGATGAAAAGTATGGTCTTGGTGTATTGGCAAAATTTATTGTTACTTTTCCAGATGGATGTTCTGTAATAGATTCAACATCTTCATTAATTAAAGGTGTGATTAATTGAGCTTCATCAAGTTCCCATTTTCCAGAAAGATGTACATCTTCCCAGGTGATGAGTTTGGGGGTAGTGACTTTATTTCGAAAATTTGTAAGGAATAAAGTGGTTACTCCTTTGATTTGTGAAGAATAGGCTATTTCAGGGACAATTGTATTCATTGCTTTATAATAAATTCTGTATACTATGGCAACATTTTGTGATTGAGGTTTCATATTGAACCCTTTTGTATGTATGCCTAAAGTGATGGCTTCATGAGCACCGGGATCACTGAGTGATACGGTGTAATTGGGAAAACAATTAAAAAAGGCAGGGCCGTCATGAAGGCTGGCTTCTACCATCCCTATTAGGGAATCTCTGAATGAATTATGTCTTCTATCTCGAACATAGGCGAGACAGGATGTATTCAAACCAAGTCTGGTTAATGGCTTTATTGCAACTTGAACAAGTGCTATATGCATGTATTTGTATTTTGGTTTATGGATTTCAGTTTTTTCTGCAGGAATGACCTGTAGATTTTCTTCATTTTGCTGTATTGAGAGGGTTTCTTCAACCGTCTTTATTACATAATTTGATTTTTGTATGAAAGATCCTTCTTTATAAATTTCTTTTAAAGAGACTTTAGGTATTGTCCAATCTTGGATTGATTTTTCTAAATCATCAAAAATTATTTCTTCAAGATTTTTAATTGAAATTTTATTTATTATTGGCATGATGGATGATGATGCAGAAGAAGAATTAGAAGCTGTATTAGAAGATGAATTTCTTCCGAATGATCTAAAAATTCCAGACATCATTAATTAATTATAATCACTAATCAGAATGATTGGTGGCCTGTCAACGGTTTACGCCACAAAGCCCTAAACGCTCTCCTGGCTAACGGGCAACAAAGGCGACGCGACAAGGGGGCCTCGGACCCAAATCACTCCTTTTAGCAACAACAACCAATTAACTCTATCTGGTCAAGTTAGATCAAAATTCAGAAATGCAACTAACTAACATAGATTCGATTCTACTATGCAATCAACAAACAAATAACCAAAGAAGGAAAGAGACATGATGCATGCAAAATTTTTGCAAATAAATTGAAATAATTGAAAGCTTAAAGAGCTATCAAAATTATTTCAATATATTCCCAAGCATTCATATAGTCATAGTAATCATAGGGCCAAGAGCTCCCATTAGGATTGATGATAGTTTTTGGTGAGAATAGATTGTCTGCCCAATCTGTGAGAGTATGAATATGCATAATCTTCATTTTTGAAAAGGCATGTTCTCCATCTCTATCTTCATGAGTGATGATAGCACTTTTTGACTGAATCAGAATTGCTTCATAGTACTTGTGAGAAATATTGGGGGCTTTTGGAACAAAATGGCAATTTTTTCGATAGAGTTTTGAGAGAATTTGATCAATAATAAGGTTGGCATGGAGTTTATCATCAAGGAAGAAAAGAGCAAATTCAAAGGTCTTAATGTATTGAGATTTTTTGAAAGGATTAGAACGATAGGGTGCTTGAAGCATGGGAGAAGGGTTTAAGGCATTGAATTTATTGTTGGAAAGAATATTTATTGTATCAATGACTGGATTTTTTCCTTTTCCTCTTGGATGCATCTTTGCTCACCTTGTTTCTACCCTGTAAAAATTCACGAGATAGAAAATCGGGAAGAGAATTTGAAGAACCTTTTATATATTCAATGCCAAAATAAAAAATAGCAAGTAAAGCTTGCCATCGAGCAAAAATTTGTTTTGATGCAAGGTTTTTGACATCATTTTCCAAAACTTCTTTTGCAGATTTGCAATCAATTCTTAAGAGAAATCTTTGATTCAAAATATCACTTTGAAATTTGAGTATGCATGAGACTATGGCAAGGACTTCTTTCTTTATTGTAGAGTAATTTTGTTGAGTAGCATTCCAAGTGCCAGAATAAAATCTAATAATTTGTTCCTTTGATTGTGCATTTCTTTGAAGTAGGATTCCTCCAAATCCTATTTCAGACGCATCTGTTTGGATGATTTTAAATAAATCTGGATTGGAAATATTTAAGCATGGTAAAGATTTTACTTTTTGTTTTATTTTTTGTATTGCTTCTGTATGTTGAGGAGTCCATTGTTCTGCCGAATTTTTTAAACATTTTTGTAAAAGATTTCTTTCTTTAGAGAGGTTTTGATAAAAATCAGAGACATAATTTAAACACCCTAAAAATCTTTGTAATTGTTTTTTATCGGTGATTTCATCAGGGAAATTGTCAGCAAATTTGATTACTCTTTCAACAGGAGTTAACATTTTGTTTGATATTTTATAGCCAAGAAATTGTATTTCTGTTTGAAAAAGTTTTATTTTTCTTTGAGAAAGGACTAAGCCATTTTTCTTTATGATCCATTTGAAAGTCTTTAAATGTTTCCAGTGATCATCAATAGATTTAGAAAAGATTAAAATATCATCAATGTAAACAATTGAGAAATTTTTATAAGGGTGAAAGATTTCATTCATCATTTCTTGGAAGGCTGAAGGAGCATTTTTGAGCCCAAAAGGCATGACGTTCCATTCATAATGGCCAAAAGGGACAGTAAAGGCGGTTTTATAACGATCGTTTTCTTCGACCTGTATTTGCCAAAATCCTGATTTGAGATCAAATTTTGAAAATATAAAAGCTTCATATAAACGAGTAATAAGATCTTGTTTATTAGGAATTGGATATCTGATTGATTGAAGGACTTTATTTAATGGTTTATAATTGATGACGAGGCGAGGAGCCCCTCGTTCCTTTTCAGGAGCATTTTCAACATAAAAGGCTGCACAACTCCAAGGAGAATGTGATTTGCGGATTAATTTCTTTTGAAGTAAATCTTTAATTTCTTTATCACATAAGTCTAAGAGTCTAGGACTCATTTGAGATGGTCTTGCTTTAGTAGGAATATCTCTTTCATTAAAAGTAGAAATATATGGTAAGGATACTAAATGCTTTTTTCGATGCCAAAAGGCAGAAGGTATCTCAGAACAACATTCGTTTATTAGAGAGGTTTGAAAATTATTAATTTTCTTTTCAGATGCTTTGGACTTTAATTGATCCTCAATTCGACAGAGATAAATGTCATTTTTAAGATTTGCAATATATTTTTCTTTATTAGATATGAGTAGATTTATTTGATTGATTTTTCCAAGGGTTGAGAGTATAGGAACAGGTTGAAAATTAAGATTAGAAATTTTCTCAAAGGATTTTACTTCAAGAAATTGTTTTAGCGTAGTAGCATCAATGATGAATTTGTCTTGAGCATTTAATACATTTATTGAGGTAGTGGAAGGATGGAATTCATTAATTTCTTCTTGATCAGAGATGGTTTCTTCGAGATGAGTTTGTAAAACTGATGTTTTCGAGGTAGAGTCTTTTGAGAAAGATTTGTTTATAGAAGTTGAATATGAAGTAGCATTTAATGTATTAGTTGACTCTTTTGTATCTAGATTGAGAATAGGCTCCGGGAAAATAGTTAATAAAGAAGGAGTGGCATTGATTTCTTTATGCTTTATGGTTTCTAAAGGGGGGTGAACCGATTCAACTTTACCTTTCTCGGTTTCCCATGTTTGTGTGGATTTATTTATTGTCAGCATTACAGTTCCTTTTTTATTTATTTTTGACGAAAGCCAATCAAAGAAAGGGATATTTCGCCGTTCTTGATTCATTTGGTCATACCATAATTCTTTTACTTGAGATCGCTCAAATTTAGAGAATTTGGTAAAAAACCATTTTGTCTTTGGATGTTTTAATAAATCTTGTTGAAGGAATTGTTTATCAATTTTGAAATCATGTATTTCTTCATTAGATTCATGAATTAAGGAGATTGTATTGATTGAGGCATTAAAATCGGATTCAGTTAATTTCACTGATTGTATATCTTCATCTTTTGCGTCTGAATAAACAGGGAAAGCTATGCCTGTAGGATGTATTGGGGGTGATGTGGGAATAGATGTTTGATGAAAATTAGAAGAGGCTGATTTATAAGATCCAGCGTCTGAAGGGATTGATCTTTTTGTGGATGAAAAGTATGGTCTTGGTGTATTGGCAAAATTTATTGTTACTTTTCCAGATGGATGTTCTGTAATAGATTCAACATCTTCATTAATTAAAGGTGTGATTAATTGAGCTTCATCAAGTTCCCATTTTCCAGAAAGATGTACATCTTCCCAGGTGATGAGTTTGGGGGTAGTGACTTTATTTCGAAAATTTGTAAGGAATAAAGTGGTTACTCCTTTGATTTGTGAAGAATAGGCTATTTCAGGGACAATTGTATTCATTGCTTTATAATAAATTCTGTATACTATGGCAACATTTTGTGATTGAGGTTTCATATTGAACCCTTTTGTATGTATGCCTAAAGTGATGGCTTCATGAGCACCGGGATCACTGAGTGATACGGTGTAATTGGGAAAACAATTAAAAAAGGCAGGGCCGTCATGAAGGCTGGCTTCTACCATCCCTATTAGGGAATCTCTGAATGAATTATGTCTTCTATCTCGAACATAGGCGAGACAGGATGTATTCAAACCAAGTCTGGTTAATGGCTTTATTGCAACTTGAACAAGTGCTATATGCATGTATTTGTATTTTGGTTTATGGATTTCAGTTTTTTCTGCAGGAATGACCTGTAGATTTTCTTCATTTTGCTGTATTGAGAGGGTTTCTTCAACCGTCTTTATTACATAATTTGATTTTTGTATGAAAGATCCTTCTTTATAAATTTCTTTTAAAGAGACTTTAGGTATTGTCCAATCTTGGATTGATTTTTCTAAATCATCAAAAATTATTTCTTCAAGATTTTTAATTGAAATTTTATTTATTATTGGCATGATGGATGATGATGCAGAAGAAGAATTAGAAGCTGTATTAGAAGATGAATTTCTTCCGAATGATCTAAAAATTCCAGACATCATTAATTAATTATAATCACTAATCAGAATGATTGGTGGCCTGTCAACGGTTTACGCCACAAAGCCCTAAACGCTCTCCTGGCTAACGGGCAACAAAGGCGACGCGACAAGGGGGCCTCGGACCCAAATCACTCCTTTTAGCAACAACAACCAATTAACTCTATCTGGTCAAGTTAGATCAAAATTCAGAAATGCAACTAACTAACATAGATTCGATTCTACTATGCAATCAACAAACAAATAACCAAAGAAGGAAAGAGACATGATGCATGCAAAATTTTTGCAAATAAATTGAAATAATTGAAAGCTTAAAGAGCTATCAAAATTATTTCAATATATTCCCAAGCATTCATATAGTCATAGTAATCATAGGGCCAAGAGCTCCCATTAGGATTGATGATAGTTTTTGGTGAGAATAGATTGTCTGCCCAATCTGTGAGAGTATGAATATGCATAATCTTCATTTTTGAAAAGGCATGTTCTCCATCTCTATCTTCATGAGTGATGATAGCACTTTTTGACTGAATCAGAATTGCTTCATAGTACTTGTGAGAAATATTGGGGGCTTTTGGAACAAAATGGCAATTTTTTCGATAGAGTTTTGAGAGAATTTGATCAATAATAAGGTTGGCATGGAGTTTATCATCAAGGAAGAAAAGAGCAAATTCAAAGGTCTTAATGTATTGAGATTTTTTGAAAGGATTAGAACGATAGGGTGCTTGAAGCATGGGAGAAGGGTTTAAGGCATTGAATTTATTGTTGGAAAGAATATTTATTGTATCAATGACTGGATTTTTTCCTTTTCCTCTTGGATGCATCTTTGCTCACCTTGTTTCTACCCTGTAAAAATTCACGAGATAGAAAATCGGGAAGAGAATTTGAAGAACCTTTTATATATTCAATGCCAAAATAAAAAATAGCAAGTAAAGCTTGCCATCGAGCAAAAATTTGTTTTGATGCAAGGTTTTTGACATCATTTTCCAAAACTTCTTTTGCAGATTTGCAATCAATTCTTAAGAGAAATCTTTGATTCAAAATATCACTTTGAAATTTGAGTATGCATGAGACTATGGCAAGGACTTCTTTCTTTATTGTAGAGTAATTTTGTTGAGTAGCATTCCAAGTGCCAGAATAAAATCTAATAATTTGTTCCTTTGATTGTGCATTTCTTTGAAGTAGGATTCCTCCAAATCCTATTTCAGACGCATCTGTTTGGATGATTTTAAATAAATCTGGATTGGAAATATTTAAGCATGGTAAAGATTTTACTTTTTGTTTTATTTTTTGTATTGCTTCTGTATGTTGAGGAGTCCATTGTTCTGCCGAATTTTTTAAACATTTTTGTAAAAGATTTCTTTCTTTAGAGAGGTTTTGATAAAAATCAGAGACATAATTTAAACACCCTAAAAATCTTTGTAATTGTTTTTTATCGGTGATTTCATCAGGGAAATTGTCAGCAAATTTGATTACTCTTTCAACAGGAGTTAACATTTTGTTTGATATTTTATAGCCAAGAAATTGTATTTCTGTTTGAAAAAGTTTTATTTTTCTTTGAGAAAGGACTAAGCCATTTTTCTTTATGATCCATTTGAAAGTCTTTAAATGTTTCCAGTGATCATCAATAGATTTAGAAAAGATTAAAATATCATCAATGTAAACAATTGAGAAATTTTTATAAGGGTGAAAGATTTCATTCATCATTTCTTGGAAGGCTGAAGGAGCATTTTTGAGCCCAAAAGGCATGACGTTCCATTCATAATGGCCAAAAGGGACAGTAAAGGCGGTTTTATAACGATCGTTTTCTTCGACCTGTATTTGCCAAAATCCTGATTTGAGATCAAATTTTGAAAATATAAAAGCTTCATATAAACGAGTAATAAGATCTTGTTTATTAGGAATTGGATATCTGATTGATTGAAGGACTTTATTTAATGGTTTATAATTGATGACGAGGCGAGGAGCCCCTCGTTCCTTTTCAGGAGCATTTTCAACATAAAAGGCTGCACAACTCCAAGGAGAATGTGATTTGCGGATTAATTTCTTTTGAAGTAAATCTTTAATTTCTTTATCACATAAGTCTAAGAGTCTAGGACTCATTTGAGATGGTCTTGCTTTAGTAGGAATATCTCTTTCATTAAAAGTAGAAATATATGGTAAGGATACTAAATGCTTTTTTCGATGCCAAAAGGCAGAAGGTATCTCAGAACAACATTCGTTTATTAGAGAGGTTTGAAAATTATTAATTTTCTTTTCAGATGCTTTGGACTTTAATTGATCCTCAATTCGACAGAGATAAATGTCATTTTTAAGATTTGCAATATATTTTTCTTTATTAGATATGAGTAGATTTATTTGATTGATTTTTCCAAGGGTTGAGAGTATAGGAACAGGTTGAAAATTAAGATTAGAAATTTTCTCAAAGGATTTTACTTCAAGAAATTGTTTTAGCGTAGTAGCATCAATGATGAATTTGTCTTGAGCATTTAATACATTTATTGAGGTAGTGGAAGGATGGAATTCATTAATTTCTTCTTGATCAGAGATGGTTTCTTCGAGATGAGTTTGTAAAACTGATGTTTTCGAGGTAGAGTCTTTTGAGAAAGATTTGTTTATAGAAGTTGAATATGAAGTAGCATTTAATGTATTAGTTGACTCTTTTGTATCTAGATTGAGAATAGGCTCCGGGAAAATAGTTAATAAAGAAGGAGTGGCATTGATTTCTTTATGCTTTATGGTTTCTAAAGGGGGGTGAACCGATTCAACTTTACCTTTCTCGGTTTCCCATGTTTGTGTGGATTTATTTATTGTCAGCATTACAGTTCCTTTTTTATTTATTTTTGACGAAAGCCAATCAAAGAAAGGGATATTTCGCCGTTCTTGATTCATTTGGTCATACCATAATTCTTTTACTTGAGATCGCTCAAATTTAGAGAATTTGGTAAAAAACCATTTTGTCTTTGGATGTTTTAATAAATCTTGTTGAAGGAATTGTTTATCAATTTTGAAATCATGTATTTCTTCATTAGATTCATGAATTAAGGAGATTGTATTGATTGAGGCATTAAAATCGGATTCAGTTAATTTCACTGATTGTATATCTTCATCTTTTGCGTCTGAATAAACAGGGAAAGCTATGCCTGTAGGATGTATTGGGGGTGATGTGGGAATAGATGTTTGATGAAAATTAGAAGAGGCTGATTTATAAGATCCAGCGTCTGAAGGGATTGATCTTTTTGTGGATGAAAAGTATGGTCTTGGTGTATTGGCAAAATTTATTGTTACTTTTCCAGATGGATGTTCTGTAATAGATTCAACATCTTCATTAATTAAAGGTGTGATTAATTGAGCTTCATCAAGTTCCCATTTTCCAGAAAGATGTACATCTTCCCAGGTGATGAGTTTGGGGGTAGTGACTTTATTTCGAAAATTTGTAAGGAATAAAGTGGTTACTCCTTTGATTTGTGAAGAATAGGCTATTTCAGGGACAATTGTATTCATTGCTTTATAATAAATTCTGTATACTATGGCAACATTTTGTGATTGAGGTTTCATATTGAACCCTTTTGTATGTATGCCTAAAGTGATGGCTTCATGAGCACCGGGATCACTGAGTGATACGGTGTAATTGGGAAAACAATTAAAAAAGGCAGGGCCGTCATGAAGGCTGGCTTCTACCATCCCTATTAGGGAATCTCTGAATGAATTATGTCTTCTATCTCGAACATAGGCGAGACAGGATGTATTCAAACCAAGTCTGGTTAATGGCTTTATTGCAACTTGAACAAGTGCTATATGCATGTATTTGTATTTTGGTTTATGGATTTCAGTTTTTTCTGCAGGAATGACCTGTAGATTTTCTTCATTTTGCTGTATTGAGAGGGTTTCTTCAACCGTCTTTATTACATAATTTGATTTTTGTATGAAAGATCCTTCTTTATAAATTTCTTTTAAAGAGACTTTAGGTATTGTCCAATCTTGGATTGATTTTTCTAAATCATCAAAAATTATTTCTTCAAGATTTTTAATTGAAATTTTATTTATTATTGGCATGATGGATGATGATGCAGAAGAAGAATTAGAAGCTGTATTAGAAGATGAATTTCTTCCGAATGATCTAAAAATTCCAGACATCATTAATTAATTATAATCACTAATCAGAATGATTGGTGGCCTGTCAACGGTTTACGCCACAAAGCCCTAGACGCTCTCCTGGCTAACGGGCAACAAAGGCGACGCGACAAGGGGGCCTCGGACCCAAATCACTCCTTTTAGCAACAACAACCAATTAACTCTATCTGGTCAAGTTAGATCAAAATTCAGAAATGCAACTAACTAACATAGATTCGATTCTACTATGCAATCAACAAACAAATAACCAAAGAAGGAAAGAGACATGATGCATGCAAAATTTTTGCAAATAAATTGAAATAATTGAAAGCTTAAAGAGCTATCAAAATTATTTCAATATATTCCCAAGCATTCATATAGTCATAGTAATCATAGGGCCAAGAGCTCCCATTAGGATTGATGATAGTTTTTGGTGAGAATAGATTGTCTGCCCAATCTGTGAGAGTATGAATATGCATAATCTTCATTTTTGAAAAGGCATGTTCTCCATCTCTATCTTCATGAGTGATGATAGCACTTTTTGACTGAATCAGAATTGCTTCATAGTACTTGTGAGAAATATTGGGGGCTTTTGGAACAAAATGGCAATTTTTTCGATAGAGTTTTGAGAGAATTTGATCAATAATAAGGTTGGCATGGAGTTTATCATCAAGGAAGAAAAGAGCAAATTCAAAGGTCTTAATGTATTGAGATTTTTTGAAAGGATTAGAACGATAGGGTGCTTGAAGCATGGGAGAAGGGTTTAAGGCATTGAATTTATTGTTGGAAAGAATATTTATTGTATCAATGACTGGATTTTTTCCTTTTCCTCTTGGATGCATCTTTGCTCACCTTGTTTCTACCCTGTAAAAATTCACGAGATAGAAAATCGGGAAGAGAATTTGAAGAACCTTTTATATATTCAATGCCAAAATAAAAAATAGCAAGTAAAGCTTGCCATCGAGCAAAAATTTGTTTTGATGCAAGGTTTTTGACATCATTTTCCAAAACTTCTTTTGCAGATTTGCAATCAATTCTTAAGAGAAATCTTTGATTCAAAATATCACTTTGAAATTTGAGTATGCATGAGACTATGGCAAGGACTTCTTTCTTTATTGTAGAGTAATTTTGTTGAGTAGCATTCCAAGTGCCAGAATAAAATCTAATAATTTGTTCCTTTGATTGTGCATTTCTTTGAAGTAGGATTCCTCCAAATCCTATTTCAGACGCATCTGTTTGGATGATTTTAAATAAATCTGGATTGGAAATATTTAAGCATGGTAAAGATTTTACTTTTTGTTTTATTTTTTGTATTGCTTCTGTATGTTGAGGAGTCCATTGTTCTGCCGAATTTTTTAAACATTTTTGTAAAAGATTTCTTTCTTTAGAGAGGTTTTGATAAAAATCAGAGACATAATTTAAACACCCTAAAAATCTTTGTAATTGTTTTTTATCGGTGATTTCATCAGGGAAATTGTCAGCAAATTTGATTACTCTTTCAACAGGAGTTAACATTTTGTTTGATATTTTATAGCCAAGAAATTGTATTTCTGTTTGAAAAAGTTTTATTTTTCTTTGAGAAAGGACTAAGCCATTTTTCTTTATGATCCATTTGAAAGTCTTTAAATGTTTCCAGTGATCATCAATAGATTTAGAAAAGATTAAAATATCATCAATGTAAACAATTGAGAAATTTTTATAAGGGTGAAAGATTTCATTCATCATTTCTTGGAAGGCTGAAGGAGCATTTTTGAGCCCAAAAGGCATGACGTTCCATTCATAATGGCCAAAAGGGACAGTAAAGGCGGTTTTATAACGATCGTTTTCTTCGACCTGTATTTGCCAAAATCCTGATTTGAGATCAAATTTTGAAAATATAAAAGCTTCATATAAACGAGTAATAAGATCTTGTTTATTAGGAATTGGATATCTGATTGATTGAAGGACTTTATTTAATGGTTTATAATTGATGACGAGGCGAGGAGCCCCTCGTTCCTTTTCAGGAGCATTTTCAACATAAAAGGCTGCACAACTCCAAGGAGAATGTGATTTGCGGATTAATTTCTTTTGAAGTAAATCTTTAATTTCTTTATCACATAAGTCTAAGAGTCTAGGACTCATTTGAGATGGTCTTGCTTTAGTAGGAATATCTCTTTCATTAAAAGTAGAAATATATGGTAAGGATACTAAATGCTTTTTTCGATGCCAAAAGGCAGAAGGTATCTCAGAACAACATTCGTTTATTAGAGAGGTTTGAAAATTATTAATTTTCTTTTCAGATGCTTTGGACTTTAATTGATCCTCAATTCGACAGAGATAAATGTCATTTTTAAGATTTGCAATATATTTTTCTTTATTAGATATGAGTAGATTTATTTGATTGATTTTTCCAAGGGTTGAGAGTATAGGAACAGGTTGAAAATTAAGATTAGAAATTTTTTCAAAGGATTTTACTTCAAGAAATTGTTTTAGCGTAGTAGCATCAATGATGAATTTGTCTTGAGCATTTAATACATTTATTGAGGTAGTGGAAGGATGGAATTCATTAATTTCTTCTTGATCAGAGATGGTTTCTTCGAGATGAGTTTGTAAAACTGATGTTTTCGAGGTAGAGTCTTTTGAGAAAGATTTGTTTATAGAAGTTGAATATGAAGTAGCATTTAATGTATTAGTTGACTCTTTTGTATCTAGATTGAGAATAGGCTCCGGGAAAATAGTTAATAAAGAAGGAGTGGCATTGATTTCTTTATGCTTTATGGTTTCTAAAGGGGGGTGAACCGATTCAACTTTACCTTTCTCGGTTTCCCATGTTTGTGTGGATTTATTTATTGTCAGCATTACAGTTCCTTTTTTATTTATTTTTGACGAAAGCCAATCAAAGAAAGGGATATTTCGCCGTTCTTGATTCATTTGGTCATACCATAATTCTTTTACTTGAGATCGCTCAAATTTAGAGAATTTGGTAAAAAACCATTTTGTCTTTGGATGTTTTAATAAATCTTGTTGAAGGAATTGTTTATCAATTTTGAAATCATGTATTTCTTCATTAGATTCATGAATTAAGGAGATTGTATTGATTGAGGCATTAAAATCGGATTCAGTTAATTTCACTGATTGTATATCTTCATCTTTTGCGTCTGAATAAACAGGGAAAGCTATGCCTGTAGGATGTATTGGGGGTGATGTGGGAATAGATGTTTGATGAAAATTAGAAGAGGCTGATTTATAAGATCCAGCGTCTGAAGGGATTGATCTTTTTGTGGATGAAAAGTATGGTCTTGGTGTATTGGCAAAACTTATTGTTACTTTTCCAGATGGATGTTCTGTAATAGATTCAACATCTTCATTAATTAAAGGTGTGATTAATTGAGCTTCATCAAGTTCCCATTTTCCAGAAAGATGTACATCTTCCCAGGTGATGAGTTTGGGGGTAGTGACTTTATTTCGAAAATTTGTAAGGAATAAAGTGGTTACTCCTTTGATTTGTGAAGAATAGGCTATTTCAGGGACAATTGTATTCATTGCTTTATAATAAATTCTGTATACTATGGCAACATTTTGTGATTGAGGTTTCATATTGAACCCTTTTGTATGTATGCCTAAAGTGATGGCTTCATGAGCACCGGGATCACTGAGTGATACGGTGTAATTGGGAAAACAATTAAAAAAGGCAGGGCCGTCATGAAGGCTGGCTTCTACCATCCCTATTAGGGAATCTCTGAATGAATTATGTCTTCTATCTCGAACATAGGCGAGACAGGATGTATTCAAACCAAGTCTGGTTAATGGCTTTATTGCAACTTGAACAAGTGCTATATGCATGTATTTGTATTTTGGTTTATGGATTTCAGTTTTTTCTGCAGGAATGACCTGTAGATTTTCTTCATTTTGCTGTATTGAGAGGGTTTCTTCAACCGTCTTTATTACATAATTTGATTTTTGTATGAAAGATCCTTCTTTATAAATTTCTTTTAAAGAGACTTTAGGTATTGTCCAATCTTGGATTGATTTTTCTAAATCATCAAAAATTATTTCTTCAAGATTTTTAATTGAAATTTTATTTATTATTGGCATGATGGATGATGATGCAGAAGAAGAATTAGAAGCTGTATTAGAAGATGAATTTCTTCCGAATGATCTAAAAATTCCAGACATCATTAATTAATTATAATCACTAATCAGAATGATTGGTGGCCTGTCAACGGTTTACGCCACAAAGCCCTAAACGCTCTCCTGGCTAACGGGCAACAAAGGCGACGCGACAAGGGGGCCTCGGACCCAAATCACTCCTTTTAGCAACAACAACCAATTAACTCTATCTGGTCAAGTTAGATCAAAATTCAGAAATGCAACTAACTAACATAGATTCGATTCTACTATGCAATCAACAAACAAATAACCAAAGAAGGAAAGAGACATGATGCATGCAAAATTTTTGCAAATAAATTGAAATAATTGAAAGCTTAAAGAGCTATCAAAATTATTTCAATATATTCCCAAGCATTCATATAGTCATAGTAATCATAGGGCCAAGAGCTCCCATTAGGATTGATGATAGTTTTTGGTGAGAATAGATTGTCTGCCCAATCTGTGAGAGTATGAATATGCATAATCTTCATTTTTGAAAAGGCATGTTCTCCATCTCTATCTTCATGAGTGATGATAGCACTTTTTGACTGAATCAGAATTGCTTCATAGTACTTGTGAGAAATATTGGGGGCTTTTGGAACAAAATGGCAATTTTTTCGATAGAGTTTTGAGAGAATTTGATCAATAATAAGGTTGGCATGGAGTTTATCATCAAGGAAGAAAAGAGCAAATTCAAAGGTCTTAATGTATTGAGATTTTTTGAAAGGATTAGAACGATAGGGTGCTTGAAGCATGGGAGAAGGGTTTAAGGCATTGAATTTATTGTTGGAAAGAATATTTATTGTATCAATGACTGGATTTTTTCCTTTTCCTCTTGGATGCATCTTTGCTCACCTTGTTTCTACCCTGTAAAAATTCACGAGATAGAAAATCGGGAAGAGAATTTGAAGAACCTTTTATATATTCAATGCCAAAATAAAAAATAGCAAGTAAAGCTTGCCATCGAGCAAAAATTTGTTTTGATGCAAGGTTTTTGACATCATTTTCCAAAACTTCTTTTGCAGATTTGCAATCAATTCTTAAGAGAAATCTTTGATTCAAAATATCACTTTGAAATTTGAGTATGCATGAGACTATGGCAAGGACTTCTTTCTTTATTGTAGAGTAATTTTGTTGAGTAGCATTCCAAGTGCCAGAATAAAATCTAATAATTTGTTCCTTTGATTGTGCATTTCTTTGAAGTAGGATTCCTCCAAATCCTATTTCAGACGCATCTGTTTGGATGATTTTAAATAAATCTGGATTGGAAATATTTAAGCATGGTAAAGATTTTACTTTTTGTTTTATTTTTTGTATTGCTTCTGTATGTTGAGGAGTCCATTGTTCTGCCGAATTTTTTAAACATTTTTGTAAAAGATTTCTTTCTTTAGAGAGGTTTTGATAAAAATCAGAGACATAATTTAAACACCCTAAAAATCTTTGTAATTGTTTTTTATCGGTGATTTCATCAGGGAAATTGTCAGCAAATTTGATTACTCTTTCAACAGGAGTTAACATTTTGTTTGATATTTTATAGCCAAGAAATTGTATTTCTGTTTGAAAAAGTTTTATTTTTCTTTGAGAAAGGACTAAGCCATTTTTCTTTATGATCCATTTGAAAGTCTTTAAATGTTTCCAGTGATCATCAATAGATTTAGAAAAGATTAAAATATCATCAATGTAAACAATTGAGAAATTTTTATAAGGGTGAAAGATTTCATTCATCATTTCTTGGAAGGCTGAAGGAGCATTTTTGAGCCCAAAAGGCATGACGTTCCATTCATAATGGCCAAAAGGGACAGTAAAGGCGGTTTTATAACGATCGTTTTCTTCGACCTGTATTTGCCAAAATCCTGATTTGAGATCAAATTTTGAAAATATAAAAGCTTCATATAAACGAGTAATAAGATCTTGTTTATTAGGAATTGGATATCTGATTGATTGAAGGACTTTATTTAATGGTTTATAATTGATGACGAGGCGAGGAGCCCCTCGTTCCTTTTCAGGAGCATTTTCAACATAAAAGGCTGCACAACTCCAAGGAGAATGTGATTTGCGGATTAATTTCTTTTGAAGTAAATCTTTAATTTCTTTATCACATAAGTCTAAGAGTCTAGGACTCATTTGAGATGGTCTTGCTTTAGTAGGAATATCTCTTTCATTAAAAGTAGAAATATATGGTAAGGATACTAAATGCTTTTTTCGATGCCAAAAGGCAGAAGGTATCTCAGAACAACATTCGTTTATTAGAGAGGTTTGAAAATTATTAATTTTCTTTTCAGATGCTTTGGACTTTAATTGATCCTCAATTCGACAGAGATAAATGTCATTTTTAAGATTTGCAATATATTTTTCTTTATTAGATATGAGTAGATTTATTTGATTGATTTTTCCAAGGGTTGAGAGTATAGGAACAGGTTGAAAATTAAGATTAGAAATTTTTTCAAAGGATTTTACTTCAAGAAATTGTTTTAGCGTAGTAGCATCAATGATGAATTTGTCTTGAGCATTTAATACATTTATTGAGGTAGTGGAAGGATGGAATTCATTAATTTCTTCTTGATCAGAGATGGTTTCTTCGAGATGAGTTTGTAAAACTGATGTTTTCGAGGTAGAGTCTTTTGAGAAAGATTTGTTTATAGAAGTTGAATATGAAGTAGCATTTAATGTATTAGTTGACTCTTTTGTATCTAGATTGAGAATAGGCTCCGGGAAAATAGTTAATAAAGAAGGAGTGGCATTGATTTCTTTATGCTTTATGGTTTCTAAAGGGGGGTGAACCGATTCAACTTTACCTTTCTCGGTTTCCCATGTTTGTGTGGATTTATTTATTGTCAGCATTACAGTTCCTTTTTTATTTATTTTTGACGAAAGCCAATCAAAGAAAGGGATATTTCGCCGTTCTTGATTCATTTGGTCATACCATAATTCTTTTACTTGAGATCGCTCAAATTTAGAGAATTTGGTAAAAAACCATTTTGTCTTTGGATGTTTTAATAAATCTTGTTGAAGGAATTGTTTATCAATTTTGAAATCATGTATTTCTTCATTAGATTCATGAATTAAGGAGATTGTATTGATTGAGGCATTAAAATCGGATTCAGTTAATTTCACTGATTGTATATCTTCATCTTTTGCGTCTGAATAAACAGGGAAAGCTATGCCTGTAGGATGTATTGGGGGTGATGTGGGAATAGATGTTTGATGAAAATTAGAAGAGGCTGATTTATAAGATCCAGCGTCTGAAGGGATTGATCTTTTTGTGGATGAAAAGTATGGTCTTGGTGTATTGGCAAAATTTATTGTTACTTTTCCAGATGGATGTTCTGTAATAGATTCAACATCTTCATTAATTAAAGGTGTGATTAATTGAGCTTCATCAAGTTCCCATTTTCCAGAAAGATGTACATCTTCCCAGGTGATGAGTTTGGGGGTAGTGACTTTATTTCGAAAATTTGTAAGGAATAAAGTGGTTACTCCTTTGATTTGTGAAGAATAGGCTATTTCAGGGACAATTGTATTCATTGCTTTATAATAAATTCTGTATACTATGGCAACATTTTGTGATTGAGGTTTCATATTGAACCCTTTTGTATGTATGCCTAAAGTGATGGCTTCATGAGCACCGGGATCACTGAGTGATACGGTGTAATTGGGAAAACAATTAAAAAAGGCAGGGCCGTCATGAAGGCTGGCTTCTACCATCCCTATTAGGGAATCTCTGAATGAATTATGTCTTCTATCTCGAACATAGGCGAGACAGGATGTATTCAAACCAAGTCTGGTTAATGGCTTTATTGCAACTTGAACAAGTGCTATATGCATGTATTTGTATTTTGGTTTATGGATTTCATTTTTTTCTGCAGGAATGACCTGTAGATTTTCTTCATTTTGCTGTATTGAGAGGGTTTCTTCAACCGTCTTTATTACATAATTTGATTTTTGTATGAAAGATCCTTCTTTATAAATTTCTTTTAAAGAGACTTTAGGTATTGTCCAATCTTGGATTGATTTTTCTAAATCATCAAAAATTATTTCTTCAAGATTTTTAATTGAAATTTTATTTATTATTGGCATGATGGATGATGATGCAGAAGAAGAATTAGAAGCTGTATTAGAAGATGAATTTCTTCCGAATGATCTAAAAATTCCAGACATCATTAATTAATTATAATCACTAATCAGAATGATTGGTGGCCTGTCAACGGTTTACGCCACAAAGCCCTAGACGCTCTCCTGGCTAACGGGCAACAAAGGCGACGCGACAAGGGGGCCTCGGACCCAAATCACTCCTTTTAGCAACAACAACCAATTAACTCTATCTGGTCAAGTTAGATCAAAATTCAGAAATGCAACTAACTAACATAGATTCGATTCTACTATGCAATCAACAAACAAATAACCAAAGAAGGAAAGAGACATGATGCATGCAAAATTTTTGCAAATAAATTGAAATAATTGAAAGCTTAAAGAGCTATCAAAATTATTTCAATATATTCCCAAGCATTCATATAGTCATAGTAATCATAGGGCCAAGAGCTCCCATTAGGATTGATGATAGTTTTTGGTGAGAATAGATTGTCTGCCCAATCTGTGAGAGTATGAATATGCATAATCTTCATTTTTGAAAAGGCATGTTCTCCATCTCTATCTTCATGAGTGATGATAGCACTTTTTGACTGAATCAGAATTGCTTCATAGTACTTGTGAGAAATATTGGGGGCTTTTGGAACAAAATGGCAATTTTTTCGATAGAGTTTTGAGAGAATTTGATCAATAATAAGGTTGGCATGGAGTTTATCATCAAGGAAGAAAAGAGCAAATTCAAAGGTCTTAATGTATTGAGATTTTTTGAAAGGATTAGAACGATAGGGTGCTTGAAGCATGGGAGAAGGGTTTAAGGCATTGAATTTATTGTTGGAAAGAATATTTATTGTATCAATGACTGGATTTTTTCCTTTTCCTCTTGGATGCATCTTTGCTCACCTTGTTTCTACCCTGTAAAAATTCACGAGATAGAAAATCGGGAAGAGAATTTGAAGAACCTTTTATATATTCAATGCCAAAATAAAAAATAGCAAGTAAAGCTTGCCATCGAGCAAAAATTTGTTTTGATGCAAGGTTTTTGACATCATTTTCCAAAACTTCTTTTGCAGATTTGCAATCAATTCTTAAGAGAAATCTTTGATTCAAAATATCACTTTGAAATTTGAGTATGCATGAGACTATGGCAAGGACTTCTTTCTTTATTGTAGAGTAATTTTGTTGAGTAGCATTCCAAGTGCCAGAATAAAATCTAATAATTTGTTCCTTTGATTGTGCATTTCTTTGAAGTAGGATTCCTCCAAATCCTATTTCAGACGCATCTGTTTGGATGATTTTAAATAAATCTGGATTGGAAATATTTAAGCATGGTAAAGATTTTACTTTTTGTTTTATTTTTTGTATTGCTTCTGTATGTTGAGGAGTCCATTGTTCTGCCGAATTTTTTAAACATTTTTGTAAAAGATTTCTTTCTTTAGAGAGGTTTTGATAAAAATCAGAGACATAATTTAAACACCCTAAAAATCTTTGTAATTGTTTTTTATCGGTGATTTCATCAGGGAAATTGTCAGCAAATTTGATTACTCTTTCAACAGGAGTTAACATTTTGTTTGATATTTTATAGCCAAGAAATTGTATTTCTGTTTGAAAAAGTTTTATTTTTCTTTGAGAAAGGACTAAGCCATTTTTCTTTATGATCCATTTGAAAGTCTTTAAATGTTTCCAGTGATCATCAATAGATTTAGAAAAGATTAAAATATCATCAATGTAAACAATTGAGAAATTTTTATAAGGGTGAAAGATTTCATTCATCATTTCTTGGAAGGCTGAAGGAGCATTTTTGAGCCCAAAAGGCATGACGTTCCATTCATAATGGCCAAAAGGGACAGTAAAGGCGGTTTTATAACGATCGTTTTCTTCGACCTGTATTTGCCAAAATCCTGATTTGAGATCAAATTTTGAAAATATAAAAGCTTCATATAAACGAGTAATAAGATCTTGTTTATTAGGAATTGGATATCTGATTGATTGAAGGACTTTATTTAATGGTTTATAATTGATGACGAGGCGAGGAGCCCCTCGTTCCTTTTCAGGAGCATTTTCAACATAAAAGGCTGCACAACTCCAAGGAGAATGTGATTTGCGGATTAATTTCTTTTGAAGTAAATCTTTAATTTCTTTATCACATAAGTCTAAGAGTCTAGGACTCATTTGAGATGGTCTTGCTTTAGTAGGAATATCTCTTTCATTAAAAGTAGAAATATATGGTAAGGATACTAAATGCTTTTTTCGATGCCAAAAGGCAGAAGGTATCTCAGAACAACATTCGTTTATTAGAGAGGTTTGAAAATTATTAATTTTCTTTTCAGATGCTTTGGACTTTAATTGATCCTCAATTCGACAGAGATAAATGTCATTTTTAAGATTTGCAATATATTTTTCTTTATTAGATATGAGTAGATTTATTTGATTGATTTTTCCAAGGGTTGAGAGTATAGGAACAGGTTGAAAATTAAGATTAGAAATTTTTTCAAAGGATTTTACTTCAAGAAATTGTTTTAGCGTAGTAGCATCAATGATGAATTTGTCTTGAGCATTTAATACATTTATTGAGGTAGTGGAAGGATGGAATTCATTAATTTCTTCTTGATCAGAGATGGTTTCTTCGAGATGAGTTTGTAAAACTGATGTTTTCGAGGTAGAGTCTTTTGAGAAAGATTTGTTTATAGAAGTTGAATATGAAGTAGCATTTAATGTATTAGTTGACTCTTTTGTATCTAGATTGAGAATAGGCTCCGGGAAAATAGTTAATAAAGAAGGAGTGGCATTGATTTCTTTATGCTTTATGGTTTCTAAAGGGGGGTGAACCGATTCAACTTTACCTTTCTCGGTTTCCCATGTTTGTGTGGATTTATTTATTGTCAGCATTACAGTTCCTTTTTTATTTATTTTTGACGAAAGCCAATCAAAGAAAGGGATATTTCGCCGTTCTTGATTCATTTGGTCATACCATAATTCTTTTACTTGAGATCGCTCAAATTTAGAGAATTTGGTAAAAAACCATTTTGTCTTTGGATGTTTTAATAAATCTTGTTGAAGGAATTGTTTATCAATTTTGAAATCATGTATTTCTTCATTAGATTCATGAATTAAGGAGATTGTATTGATTGAGGCATTAAAATCGGATTCAGTTAATTTCACTGATTGTATATCTTCATCTTTTGCGTCTGAATAAACAGGGAAAGCTATGCCTGTAGGATGTATTGGGGGTGATGTGGGAATAGATGTTTGATGAAAATTAGAAGAGGCTGATTTATAAGATCCAGCGTCTGAAGGGATTGATCTTTTTGTGGATGAAAAGTATGGTCTTGGTGTATTGGCAAAATTTATTGTTACTTTTCCAGATGGATGTTCTGTAATAGATTCAACATCTTCATTAATTAAAGGTGTGATTAATTGAGCTTCATCAAGTTCCCATTTTCCAGAAAGATGTACATCTTCCCAGGTGATGAGTTTGGGGGTAGTGACTTTATTTCGAAAATTTGTAAGGAATAAAGTGGTTACTCCTTTGATTTGTGAAGAATAGGCTATTTCAGGGACAATTGTATTCATTGCTTTATAATAAATTCTGTATACTATGGCAACATTTTGTGATTGAGGTTTCATATTGAACCCTTTTGTATGTATGCCTAAAGTGATGGCTTCATGAGCACCGGGATCACTGAGTGATACGGTGTAATTGGGAAAACAATTAAAAAAGGCAGGGCCGTCATGAAGGCTGGCTTCTACCATCCCTATTAGGGAATCTCTGAATGAATTATGTCTTCTATCTCGAACATAGGCGAGACAGGATGTATTCAAACCAAGTCTGGTTAATGGCTTTATTGCAACTTGAACAAGTGCTATATGCATGTATTTGTATTTTGGTTTATGGATTTCAGTTTTTTCTGCAGGAATGACCTGTAGATTTTCTTCATTTTGCTGTATTGAGAGGGTTTCTTCAACCGTCTTTATTACATAATTTGATTTTTGTATGAAAGATCCTTCTTTATAAATTTCTTTTAAAGAGACTTTAGGTATTGTCCAATCTTGGATTGATTTTTCTAAATCATCAAAAATTATTTCTTCAAGATTTTTAATTGAAATTTTATTTATTATTGGCATGATGGATGATGATGCAGAAGAAGAATTAGAAGCTGTATTAGAAGATGAATTTCTTCCGAATGATCTAAAAATTCCAGACATCATTAATTAATTATAATCACTAATCAGAATGATTGGTGGCCTGTCAACGGTTTACGCCACAAAGCCCTAGACGCTCTCCTGGCTAACGGGCAACAAAGGCGACGCGACAAGGGGGCCTCGGACCCAAATCACTCCTTTTAGCAACAACAACCAATTAACTCTATCTGGTCAAGTTAGATCAAAATTCAGAAATGCAACTAACTAACATAGATTCGATTCTACTATGCAATCAACAAACAAATAACCAAAGAAGGAAAGAGACATGATGCATGCAAAATTTTTGCAAATAAATTGAAATAATTGAAAGCTTAAAGAGCTATCAAAATTATTTCAATATATTCCCAAGCATTCATATAGTCATAGTAATCATAGGGCCAAGAGCTCCCATTAGGATTGATGATAGTTTTTGGTGAGAATAGATTGTCTGCCCAATCTGTGAGAGTATGAATATGCATAATCTTCATTTTTGAAAAGGCATGTTCTCCATCTCTATCTTCATGAGTGATGATAGCACTTTTTGACTGAATCAGAATTGCTTCATAGTACTTGTGAGAAATATTGGGGGCTTTTGGAACAAAATGGCAATTTTTTCGATAGAGTTTTGAGAGAATTTGATCAATAATAAGGTTGGCATGGAGTTTATCATCAAGGAAGAAAAGAGCAAATTCAAAGGTCTTAATGTATTGAGATTTTTTGAAAGGATTAGAACGATAGGGTGCTTGAAGCATGGGAGAAGGGTTTAAGGCATTGAATTTATTGTTGGAAAGAATATTTATTGTATCAATGACTGGATTTTTTTCCTTTTCCTCTTGGATGCATCTTTGCTCACCTTGTTTCTACCCTGTAAAAATTCACGAGATAGAAAATCGGGAAGAGAATTTGAAGAACCTTTTATATATTCAATGCCAAAATAAAAAATAGCAAGTAAAGCTTGCCATCGAGCAAAAATTTGTTTTGATGCAAGGTTTTTGTCATCATTTTCCAAAACTTCTTTTGCAGATTTGCAATCAATTCTTAAGAGAAATCTTTGATTCAAAATATCACTTTGAAATTTGAGTATGCATGAGACTATGGCAAGGACTTCTTTCTTTATTGTAGAGTAATTTTGTTGAGTAGCATTCCAAGTGCCAGAATAAAATCTAATAATTTGTTCCTTTGATTGTGCATTTCTTTGAAGTAGGATTCCTCCAAATCCTATTTCAGACGCATCTGTTTGGATGATTTTAAATAAATCTGGATTGGAAATATTTAAGCATGGTAAAGATTTTACTTTTTGTTTTATTTTTTGTATTGCTTCTGTATGTTGAGGAGTCCATTGTTCTGCCGAATTTTTTAAACATTTTTGTAAAAGATTTCTTTCTTTAGAGAGGTTTTGATAAAAATCAGAGACATAATTTAAACACCCTAAAAATCTTTGTAATTGTTTTTTATCGGTGATTTCATCAGGGAAATTGTCAGCAAATTTGATTACTCTTTCAACAGGAGTTAACATTTTGTTTGATATTTTATAGCCAAGAAATTGTATTTCTGTTTGAAAAAGTTTTATTTTTCTTTGAGAAAGGACTAAGCCATTTTTCTTTATGATCCATTTGAAAGTCTTTAAATGTTTCCAGTGATCATCAATAGATTTAGAAAAGATTAAAATATCATCAATGTAAACAATTGAGAAATTTTTATAAGGGTGAAAGATTTCATTCATCATTTCTTGGAAGGCTGAAGGAGCATTTTTGAGCCCAAAAGGCATGACGTTCCATTCATAATGGCCAAAAGGGACAGTAAAGGCGGTTTTATAACGATCGTTTTCTTCGACCTGTATTTGCCAAAATCCTGATTTGAGATCAAATTTTGAAAATATAAAAGCTTCATATAAACGAGTAATAAGATCTTGTTTATTAGGAATTGGATATCTGATTGATTGAAGGACTTTATTTAATGGTTTATAATTGATGACGAGGCGAGGAGCCCCTCGTTCCTTTTCAGGAGCATTTTCAACATAAAAGGCTGCACAACTCCAAGGAGAATGTGATTTGCGGATTAATTTCTTTTGAAGTAAATCTTTAATTTCTTTATCACATAAGTCTAAGAGTCTAGGACTCATTTGAGATGGTCTTGCTTTAGTAGGAATATCTCTTTCATTAAAAGTAGAAATATATGGTAAGGATACTAAATGCTTTTTTCGATGCCAAAAGGCAGAAGGTATCTCAGAACAACATTCGTTTATTAGAGAGGTTTGAAAATTATTAATTTTCTTTTCAGATGCTTTGGACTTTAATTGATCCTCAATTCGACAGAGATAAATGTCATTTTTAAGATTTGCAATATATTTTTCTTTATTAGATATGAGTAGATTTATTTGATTGATTTTTCCAAGGGTTGAGAGTATAGGAACAGGTTGAAAATTAAGATTAGAAATTTTTTCAAAGGATTTTACTTCAAGAAATTGTTTTAGCGTAGTAGCATCAATGATGAATTTGTCTTGAGCATTTAATACATTTATTGAGGTAGTGGAAGGATGGAATTCATTAATTTCTTCTTGATCAGAGATGGTTTCTTCGAGATGAGTTTGTAAAACTGATGTTTTCGAGGTAGAGTCTTTTGAGAAAGATTTGTTTATAGAAGTTGAATATGAAGTAGCATTTAATGTATTAGTTGACTCTTTTGTATCTAGATTGAGAATAGGCTCCGGGAAAATAGTTAATAAAGAAGGAGTGGCATTGATTTCTTTATGCTTTATGGTTTCTAAAGGGGGGTGAACCGATTCAACTTTACCTTTCTCGGTTTCCCATGTTTGTGTGGATTTATTTATTGTCAGCATTACAGTTCCTTTTTTATTTATTTTTGACGAAAGCCAATCAAAGAAAGGGATATTTCGCCGTTCTTGATTCATTTGGTCATACCATAATTCTTTTACTTGAGATCGCTCAAATTTAGAGAATTTGGTAAAAAACCATTTTGTCTTTGGATGTTTTAATAAATCTTGTTGAAGGAATTGTTTATCAATTTTGAAATCATGTATTTCTTCATTAGATTCATGAATTAAGGAGATTGTATTGATTGAGGCATTAAAATCGGATTCAGTTAATTTCACTGATTGTATATCTTCATCTTTTGCGTCTGAATAAACAGGGAAAGCTATGCCTGTAGGATGTATTGGGGGTGATGTGGGAATAGATGTTTGATGAAAATTAGAAGAGGCTGATTTATAAGATCCAGCGTCTGAAGGGATTGATCTTTTTGTGGATGAAAAGTATGGTCTTGGTGTATTGGCAAAATTTATTGTTACTTTTCCAGATGGATGTTCTGTAATAGATTCAACATCTTCATTAATTAAAGGTGTGATTAATTGAGCTTCATCAAGTTCCCATTTTCCAGAAAGATGTACATCTTCCCAGGTGATGAGTTTGGGGGTAGTGACTTTATTTCGAAAATTTGTAAGGAATAAAGTGGTTACTCCTTTGATTTGTGAAGAATAGGCTATTTCAGGGACAATTGTATTCATTGCTTTATAATAAATTCTGTATACTATGGCAACATTTTGTGATTGAGGTTTCATATTGAACCCTTTTGTATGTATGCCTAAAGTGATGGCTTCATGAGCACCGGGATCACTGAGTGATACGGTGTAATTGGGAAAACAATTAAAAAAGGCAGGGCCGTCATGAAGGCTGGCTTCTACCATCCCTATTAGGGAATCTCTGAATGAATTATGTCTTCTATCTCGAACATAGGCGAGACAGGATGTATTCAAACCAAGTCTGGTTAATGGCTTTATTGCAACTTGAACAAGTGCTATATGCATGTATTTGTATTTTGGTTTATGGATTTCAGTTTTTTCTGCAGGAATGACCTGTAGATTTTCTTCATTTTGCTGTATTGAGAGGGTTTCTTCAACCGTCTTTATTACATAATTTGATTTTTGTATGAAAGATCCTTCTTTATAAATTTCTTTTAAAGAGACTTTAGGTATTGTCCAATCTTGGATTGATTTTTCTAAATCATCAAAAATTATTTCTTCAAGATTTTTAATTGAAATTTTATTTATTATTGGCATGATGGATGATGATGCAGAAGAAGAATTAGAAGCTGTATTAGAAGATGAATTTCTTCCGAATGATCTAAAAATTCCAGACATCATTAATTAATTATAATCACTAATCAGAATGATTGGTGGCCTGTCAACGGTTTACGCCACAAAGCCCTAGACGCTCTCCTGGCTAACGGGCAACAAAGGCGACGCGACAAGGGGGCCTCGGACCCAAATCACTCCTTTTAGCAACAACAACCAATTAACTCTATCTGGTCAAGTTAGATCAAAATTCAGAAATGCAACTAACTAACATAGATTCGATTCTACTATGCAATCAACAAACAAATAACCAAAGAAGGAAAGAGACATGATGCATGCAAAATTTTTGCAAATAAATTGAAATAATTGAAAGCTTAAAGAGCTATCAAAATTATTTCAATATATTCCCAAGCATTCATATAGTCATAGTAATCATAGGGCCAAGAGCTCCCATTAGGATTGATGATAGTTTTTGGTGAGAATAGATTGTCTGCCCAATCTGTGAGAGTATGAATATGCATAATCTTCATTTTTGAAAAGGCATGTTCTCCATCTCTATCTTCATGAGTGATGATAGCACTTTTTGACTGAATCAGAATTGCTTCATAGTACTTGTGAGAAATATTGGGGGCTTTTGGAACAAAATGGCAAT
Source organism: Cinnamomum chago (assembly GCA_038049695.1). Lineage (NCBI taxonomy): Eukaryota > Viridiplantae > Streptophyta > Magnoliopsida > Laurales > Lauraceae > Cinnamomum > Cinnamomum chago. Next base: position 70,917,506 of record CP142454.1, on the reverse strand, counting down.
TTTTTCGATAGAGTTTTGAGAGAATTTGATCAATAATAAGGTTGGCATGGAGTTTATCATCAAGGAAGAAAAGAGCAAATTCAAAGGTCTTAATGTATTGAGATTTTTTGAAAGGATTAGAACGATAGGGTGCTTGAAGCATGGGAGAAGGGTTTAAGGCATTGAATTTATTGTTGGAAAGAATATTTATTGTATCAATGACTGGATTTTTTTCCTTTTCCTCTTGGATGCATCTTTGCTCACCTTGTTTCTACCCTGTAAAAATTCACGAGATAGAAAATCGGGAAGAGAATTTGAAGACCCTTTTATATATTCAATGCCAAAATAAAAAATAGCAAGTAAAGCTTGCCATCGAGCAAAAATTTGTTTTGATGCAAGGTTTTTGTCATCATTTTCCAAAACTTCTTTTGCAGATTTGCAATCAATTCTTAAGAGAAATCTTTGATTCAAAATATCACTTTGAAATTTGAGTATGCATGAGACTATGGCAAGGACTTCTTTCTTTATTGTAGAGTAATTTTGTTGAGTAGCATTCCAAGTGCCAGAATAAAATCTAATAATTTGTTCCTTTGATTGTGCATTTCTTTGAAGTAGGATTCCTCCAAATCCTATTTCAGACGCATCTGTTTGGATGATTTTAAATAAATCTGGATTGGAAATATTTAAGCATGGTAAAGATTTTACTTTTTGTTTTATTTTTTGTATTGCTTCTGTATGTTGAGGAGTCCATTGTTCTGCCGAATTTTTTAAACATTTTTGTAAAAGATTTCTTTCTTTAGAGAGGTTTTGATAAAAATCAGAGACATAATTTAAACACCCTAAAAATCTTTGTAATTGTTTTTTATCGGTGATTTCATCAGGGAAATTGTCAGCAAATTTGATTACTCTTTCAACAGGAGTTAACATTTTGTTTGATATTTTATAGCCAAGAAATTGTATTTCTGTTTGAAAAAGTTTTATTTTTCTTTGAGAAAGGACTAAGCCATTTTTCTTTATGATCCATTTGAAAGTCTTTAAATGTTTCCAGTGATCATCAATAGATTTAGAAAAGATTAAAATATCATCAATGTAAACAATTGAGAAATTTTTATAAGGGTGAAAGATTTCATTCATCATTTCTTGGAAGGCTGAAGGAGCATTTTTGAGCCCAAAAGGCATGACGTTCCATTCATAATGGCCAAAAGGGACAGTAAAGGCGGTTTTATAACGATCGTTTTCTTCGACCTGTATTTGCCAAAATCCTGATTTGAGATCAAATTTTGAAAATATAAAAGCTTCATATAAACGAGTAATAAGATCTTGTTTATTAGGAATTGGATATCTGATTGATTGAAGGACTTTATTTAATGGTTTATAATTGATGACGAGGCGAGGAGCCCCTCGTTCCTTTTCAGGAGCATTTTCAACATAAAAGGCTGCACAACTCCAAGGAGAATGTGATTTGCGGATTAATTTCTTTTGAAGTAAATCTTTAATTTCTTTATCACATAAGTCTAAGAGTCTAGGACTCATTTGAGATGGTCTTGCTTTAGTAGGAATATCTCTTTCATTAAAAGTAGAAATATATGGTAAGGATACTAAATGCTTTTTTCGATGCCAAAAGGCAGAAGGTATCTCAGAACAACATTCGTTTATTAGAGAGGTTTGAAAATTATTAATTTTCTTTTCAGATGCTTTGGACTTTAATTGATCCTCAATTCGACAGAGATAAATGTCATTTTTAAGATTTGCAATATATTTTTCTTTATTAGATATGAGTAGATTTATTTGATTGATTTTTCCAAGGGTTGAGAGTATAGGAACAGGTTGAAAATTAAGATTAGAAATTTTTTCAAAGGATTTTACTTCAAGAAATTGTTTTAGCGTAGTAGCATCAATGATGAATTTGTCTTGAGCATTTAATACATTTATTGAGGTAGTGGAAGGATGGAATTCATTAATTTCTTCTTGATCAGAGATGGTTTCTTCGAGATGAGTTTGTAAAACTGATGTTTTCGAGGTAGAGTCTTTTGAGAAAGATTTGTTTATAGAAGTTGAATATGAAGTAGCATTTAATGTATTAGTTGACTCTTTTGTATCTAGATTGAGAATAGGCTCCGGGAAAATAGTTAATAAAGAAGGAGTGGCATTGATTTCTTTATGCTTTATGGTTTCTAAAGGGGGGTGAACCGATTCAACTTTACCTTTCTCGGTTTCCCATGTTTGTGTGGATTTATTTATTGTCAGCATTACAGTTCCTTTTTTATTTATTTTTGACGAAAGCCAATCAAAGAAAGGGATATTTCGCCGTTCTTGATTCATTTGGTCATACCATAATTCTTTTACTTGAGATCGCTCAAATTTAGAGAATTTGGTAAAAAACCATTTTGTCTTTGGATGTTTTAATAAATCTTGTTGAAGGAATTGTTTATCAATTTTGAAATCATGTATTTCTTCATTAGATTCATGAATTAAGGAGATTGTATTGATTGAGGCATTAAAATCGGATTCAGTTAATTTCACTGATTGTATATCTTCATCTTTTGCGTCTGAATAAACAGGGAAAGCTATGCCTGTAGGATGTATTGGGGGTGATGTGGGAATAGATGTTTGATGAAAATTAGAAGAGGCTGATTTATAAGATCCAGCGTCTGAAGGGATTGATCTTTTTGTGGATGAAAAGTACGGTCTTGGTGTATTGGCAAAATTTATTGTTACTTTTCCAGATGGATGTTCTGTAATAGATTCAACATCTTCATTAATTAAAGGTGTGATTAATTGAGCTTCATCAAGTTCCCATTTTCCAGAAAGATGTACATCTTCCCAGGTGATGAGTTTGGGGGTAGTGACTTTATTTCGAAAATTTGTAAGGAATAAAGTGGTTACTCCTTTGATTTGTGAAGAATAGGCTATTTCAGGGACAATTGTATTCATTGCTTTATAATAAATTCTGTATACTATGGCAACATTTTGTGATTGAGGTTTCATATTGAACCCTTTTGTATGTATGCCTAAAGTGATGGCTTCATGAGCACCGGGATCACTGAGTGATACGGTGTAATTGGGAAAACAATTAAAAAAGGCAGGGCCGTCATGAAGGCTGGCTTCTACCATCCCTATTAGGGAATCTCTGAATGAATTATGTCTTCTATCTCGAACATAGGCGAGACAGGATGTATTCAAACCAAGTCTGGTTAATGGCTTTATTGCAACTTGAACAAGTGCTATATGCATGTATTTGTATTTTGGTTTATGGATTTCAGTTTTTTCTGCAGGAATGACCTGTAGATTTTCTTCATTTTGCTGTATTGAGAGGGTTTCTTCAACCGTCTTTATTACATAATTTGATTTTTGTATGAAAGATCCTTCTTTATAAATTTCTTTTAAAGAGACTTTAGGTATTGTCCAATCTTGGATTGATTTTTCTAAATCATCAAAAATTATTTCTTCAAGATTTTTAATTGAAATTTTATTTATTATTGGCATGATGGATGATGATGCAGAAGAAGAATTAGAAGCTGTATTAGAAGATGAATTTCTTCCGAATGATCTAAAAATTCCAGACATCATTAATTAATTATAATCACTAATCAGAATGATTGGTGGCCTGTCAACGGTTTACGCCACAAAGCCCTAAACGCTCTCCTGGCTAACGGGCAACAAAGGCGACGCGACAAGGGGGCCTCGGACCCAAATCACTCCTTTTAGCAACAACAACCAATTAACTCTATCTGGTCAAGTTAGATCAAAATTCAGAAATGCAACTAACTAACATAGATTCGATTCTACTATGCAATCAACAAACAAATAACCAAAGAAGGAAAGAGACATGATGCATGCAAAATTTTTGCAAATAAATTGAAATAATTGAAAGCTTAAAGAGCTATCAAAATTATTTCAATATATTCCCAAGCATTCATATAGTCATAGTAATCATAGGGCCAAGAGCTCCCATTAGGATTGATGATAGTTTTTGGTGAGAATAGATTGTCTGCCCAATCTGTGAGAGTATGAATATGCATAATCTTCATTTTTGAAAAGGCATGTTCTCCATCTCTATCTTCATGAGTGATGATAGCACTTTTTGACTGAATCAGAATTGCTTCATAGTACTTGTGAGAAATATTGGGGGCTTTTGGAACAAAATGGCAATTTTTTCGATAGAGTTTTGAGAGAATTTGATCAATAATAAGGTTGGCATGGAGTTTATCATCAAGGAAGAAAAGAGCAAATTCAAAGGTCTTAATGTATTGAGATTTTTTGAAAGGATTAGAACGATAGGGTGCTTGAAGCATGGGAGAAGGGTTTAAGGCATTGAATTTATTGTTGGAAAGAATATTTATTGTATCAATGACTGGATTTTTTCCTTTTCCTCTTGGATGCATCTTTGCTCACCTTGTTTCTACCCTGTAAAAATTCACGAGATAGAAAATCGGGAAGAGAATTTGAAGAACCTTTTATATATTCAATGCCAAAATAAAAAATAGCAAGTAAAGCTTGCCATCGAGCAAAAATTTGTTTTGATGCAAGGGTTTTGACATCATTTTCCAAAACTTCTTTTGCAGATTTGCAATCAACTCTTAAGAGAAATCTTTGATTCAAAATATCACTTTGAAATTTGAGTATGCATGAGACTATGGCAAGGACTTCTTTCTTTATTGTAGAGTAATTTTGTTGAGTAGCATTCCAAGTGCCAGAATAAAATCTAATAATTTGTTCCTTTGATTGTGCATTTCTTTGAAGTAGGATTCCTCCAAATCCTATTTCAGACGCATCTGTTTGGATGATTTTAAATAAATCTGGATTGGAAATATTTAAGCATGGTAAAGATTTTACTTTTTGTTTTATTTTTTGTATTGCTTCTGTATGTTGAGGAGTCCATTGTTCTGCCGAATTTTTTAAACATTTTTGTAAAAGATTTCTTTCTTTAGAGAGGTTTTGATAAAAATCAGAGACATAATTTAAACACCCTAAAAATCTTTGTAATTGTTTTTTATCGGTGATTTCATCAGGGAAATTGTCAGCAAATTTGATTACTCTTTCAACAGGAGTTAACATTTTGTTTGATATTTTATAGCCAAGAAATTGTATTTCTGTTTGAAAAAGTTTTATTTTTCTTTGAGAAAGGACTAAGCCATTTTTCTTTATGATCCATTTGAAAGTCTTTAAATGTTTCCAGTGATCATCAATAGATTTAGAAAAGATTAAAATATCATCAATGTAAACAATTGAGAAATTTTTATAAGGGTGAAAGATTTCATTCATCATTTCTTGGAAGGCTGAAGGAGCATTTTTGAGCCCAAAAGGCATGACGTTCCATTCATAATGGCCAAAAGGGACAGTAAAGGCGGTTTTATAACGATCGTTTTCTTCGACCTGTATTTGCCAAAATCCTGATTTGAGATCAAATTTTGAAAATATAAAAGCTTCATATAAACGAGTAATAAGATCTTGTTTATTAGGAATTGGATATCTGATTGATTGAAGGACTTTATTTAATGGTTTATAATTGATGACGAGGCGAGGAGCCCCTCGTTCCTTTTCAGGAGCATTTTCAACATAAAAGGCTGCACAACTCCAAGGAGAATGTGATTTGCGGATTAATTTCTTTTGAAGTAAATCTTTAATTTCTTTATCACATAAGTCTAAGAGTCTAGGACTCATTTGAGATGGTCTTGCTTTAGTAGGAATATCTCTTTCATTAAAAGTAGAAATATATGGTAAGGATACTAAATGCTTTTTTCGATGCCAAAAGGCAGAAGGTATCTCAGAACAACATTCGTTTATTAGAGAGGTTTGAAAATTATTAATTTTCTTTTCAGATGCTTTGGACTTTAATTGATCCTCAATTCGACAGAGATAAATGTCATTTTTAAGATTTGCAATATATTTTTCTTTATTAGATATGAGTAGATTTATTTGATTGATTTTTCCAAGGGTTGAGAGTATAGGAACAGGTTGAAAATTAAGATTAGAAATTTTTTCAAAGGATTTTACTTCAAGAAATTGTTTTAGCGTAGTAGCATCAATGATGAATTTGTCTTGAGCATTTAATACATTTATTGAGGTAGTGGAAGGATGGAATTCATTAATTTCTTCTTGATCAGAGATGGTTTCTTCGAGATGAGTTTGTAAAACTGATGTTTTCGAGGTAGAGTCTTTTGAGAAAGATTTGTTTATAGAAGTTGAATATGAAGTAGCATTTAATGTATTAGTTGACTCTTTTGTATCTAGATTGAGAATAGGCTCCGGGAAAATAGTTAATAAAGAAGGAGTGGCATTGATTTCTTTATGCTTTATGGTTTCTAAAGGGGGGTGAACCGATTCAACTTTACCTTTCTCGGTTTCCCATGTTTGTGTGGATTTATTTATTGTCAGCATTACAGTTCCTTTTTTATTTATTTTTGACGAAAGCCAATCAAAGAAAGGGATATTTCGCCGTTCTTGATTCATTTGGTCATACCATAATTCTTTTACTTGAGATCGCTCAAATTTAGAGAATTTGGTAAAAAACCATTTTGTCTTTGGATGTTTTAATAAATCTTGTTGAAGGAATTGTTTATCAATTTTGAAATCATGTATTTCTTCATTAGATTCATGAATTAAGGAGATTGTATTGATTGAGGCATTAAAATCGGATTCAGTTAATTTCACTGATTGTATATCTTCATCTTTTGCGTCTGAATAAACAGGGAAAGCTATGCCTGTAGGATGTATTGGGGGTGATGTGGGAATAGATGTTTGATGAAAATTAGAAGAGGCTGATTTATAAGATCCAGCGTCTGAAGGGATTGATCTTTTTGTGGATGAAAAGTACGGTCTTGGTGTATTGGCAAAATTTATTGTTACTTTTCCAGATGGATGTTCTGTAATAGATTCAACATCTTCATTAATTAAAGGTGTGATTAATTGAGCTTCATCAAGTTCCCATTTTCCAGAAAGATGTACATCTTCCCAGGTGATGAGTTTGGGGGTAGTGACTTTATTTCGAAAATTTGTAAGGAATAAAGTGGTTACTCCTTTGATTTGTGAAGAATAGGCTATTTCAGGGACAATTGTATTCATTGCTTTATAATAAATTCTGTATACTATGGCAACATTTTGTGATTGAGGTTTCATATTGAACCCTTTTGTATGTATGCCTAAAGTGATGGCTTCATGAGCACCGGGATCACTGAGTGATACGGTGTAATTGGGAAAACAATTAAAAAAGGCAGGGCCGTCATGAAGGCTGGCTTCTACCATCCCTATTAGGGAATCTCTGAATGAATTATGTCTTCTATCTCGAACATAGGCGAGACAGGATGTATTCAAACCAAGTCTGGTTAATGGCTTTATTGCAACTTGAACAAGTGCTATATGCATGTATTTGTATTTTGGTTTATGGATTTCAGTTTTTTCTGCAGGAATGACCTGTAGATTTTCTTCATTTTGCTGTATTGAGAGGGTTTCTTCAACCGTCTTTATTACATAATTTGATTTTTGTATGAAAGATCCTTCTTTATAAATTTCTTTTAAAGAGACTTTAGGTATTGTCCAATCTTGGATTGATTTTTCTAAATCATCAAAAATTATTTCTTCAAGATTTTTAATTGAAATTTTATTTATTATTGGCATGATGGATGATGATGCAGAAGAAGAATTAGAAGCTGTATTAGAAGATGAATTTCTTCCGAATGATCTAAAAATTCCAGACATCATTAATTAATTATAATCACTAATCAGAATGATTGGTGGCCTGTCAACGGTTTACGCCACAAAGCCCTAGACGCTCTCCTGGCTAACGGGCAACAAAGGCGACGCGACAAGGGGGCCTCGGACCCAAATCACTCCTTTTAGCAACAACAACCAATTAACTCTATCTGGTCAAGTTAGATCAAAATTCAGAAATGCAACTAACTAACATAGATTCGATTCTACTATGCAATCAACAAACAAATAACCAAAGAAGGAAAGAGACATGATGCATGCAAAATTTTTGCAAATAAATTGAAATAATTGAAAGCTTAAAGAGCTATCAAAATTATTTCAATATATTCCCAAGCATTCATATAGTCATAGTAATCATAGGGCCAAGAGCTCCCATTAGGATTGATGATAGTTTTTGGTGAGAATAGATTGTCTGCCCAATCTGTGAGAGTATGAATATGCATAATCTTCATTTTTGAAAAGGCATGTTCTCCATCTCTATCTTCATGAGTGATGATAGCACTTTTTGACTGAATCAGAATTGCTTCATAGTACTTGTGAGAAATATTGGGGGCTTTTGGAACAAAATGGCAATTTTTTCGATAGAGTTTTGAGAGAATTTGATCAATAATAAGGTTGGCATGGAGTTTATCATCAAGGAAGAAAAGAGCAAATTCAAAGGTCTTAATGTATTGAGATTTTTTGAAAGGATTAGAACGATAGGGTGCTTGAAGCATGGGAGAAGGGTTTAAGGCATTGAATTTATTGTTGGAAAGAATATTTATTGTATCAATGACTGGATTTTTTCCTTTTCCTCTTGGATGCATCTTTGCTCACCTTGTTTCTACCCTGTAAAAATTCACGAGATAGAAAATCGGGAAGAGAATTTGAAGAACCTTTTATATATTCAATGCCAAAATAAAAAATAGCAAGTAAAGCTTGCCATCGAGCAAAAATTTGTTTTGATGCAAGGGTTTTGACATCATTTTCCAAAACTTCTTTTGCAGATTTGCAATCAACTCTTAAGAGAAATCTTTGATTCAAAATATCACTTTGAAATTTGAGTATGCATGAGACTATGGCAAGGACTTCTTTCTTTATTGTAGAGTAATTTTGTTGAGTAGCATTCCAAGTGCCAGAATAAAATCTAATAATTTGTTCCTTTGATTGTGCATTTCTTTGAAGTAGGATTCCTCCAAATCCTATTTCAGACGCATCTGTTTGGATGATTTTAAATAAATCTGGATTGGAAATATTTAAGCATGGTAAAGATTTTACTTTTTGTTTTATTTTTTGTATTGCTTCTGTATGTTGAGGAGTCCATTGTTCTGCCGAATTTTTTAAACATTTTTGTAAAAGATTTCTTTCTTTAGAGAGGTTTTGATAAAAATCAGAGACATAATTTAAACACCCTAAAAATCTTTGTAATTGTTTTTTATCGGTGATTTCATCAGGGAAATTGTCAGCAAATTTGATTACTCTTTCAACAGGAGTTAACATTTTGTTTGATATTTTATAGCCAAGAAATTGTATTTCTGTTTGAAAAAGTTTTATTTTTCTTTGAGAAAGGACTAAGCCATTTTTCTTTATGATCCATTTGAAAGTCTTTAAATGTTTCCAGTGATCATCAATAGATTTAGAAAAGATTAAAATATCATCAATGTAAACAATTGAGAAATTTTTATAAGGGTGAAAGATTTCATTCATCATTTCTTGGAAGGCTGAAGGAGCATTTTTGAGCCCAAAAGGCATGACGTTCCATTCATAATGGCCAAAAGGGACAGTAAAGGCGGTTTTATAACGATCGTTTTCTTCGACCTGTATTTGCCAAAATCCTGATTTGAGATCAAATTTTGAAAATATAAAAGCTTCATATAAACGAGTAATAAGATCTTGTTTATTAGGAATTGGATATCTGATTGATTGAAGGACTTTATTTAATGGTTTATAATTGATGACGAGGCGAGGAGCCCCTCGTTCCTTTTCAGGAGCATTTTCAACATAAAAGGCTGCACAACTCCAAGGAGAATGTGATTTGCGGATTAATTTCTTTTGAAGTAAATCTTTAATTTCTTTATCACATAAGTCTAAGAGTCTAGGACTCATTTGAGATGGTCTTGCTTTAGTAGGAATATCTCTTTCATTAAAAGTAGAAATATATGGTAAGGATACTAAATGCTTTTTTCGATGCCAAAAGGCAGAAGGTATCTCAGAACAACATTCGTTTATTAGAGAGGTTTGAAAATTATTAATTTTCTTTTCAGATGCTTTGGACTTTAATTGATCCTCAATTCGACAGAGATAAATGTCATTTTTAAGATTTGCAATATATTTTTCTTTATTAGATATGAGTAGATTTATTTGATTGATTTTTCCAAGGGTTGAGAGTATAGGAACAGGTTGAAAATTAAGATTAGAAATTTTTTCAAAGGATTTTACTTCAAGAAATTGTTTTAGCGTAGTAGCATCAATGATGAATTTGTCTTGAGCATTTAATACATTTATTGAGGTAGTGGAAGGATGGAATTCATTAATTTCTTCTTGATCAGAGATGGTTTCTTCGAGATGAGTTTGTAAAACTGATGTTTTCGAGGTAGAGTCTTTTGAGAAAGATTTGTTTATAGAAGTTGAATATGAAGTAGCATTTAATGTATTAGTTGACTCTTTTGTATCTAGATTGAGAATAGGCTCCGGGAAAATAGTTAATAAAGAAGGAGTGGCATTGATTTCTTTATGCTTTATGGTTTCTAAAGGGGGGTGAACCGATTCAACTTTACCTTTCTCGGTTTCCCATGTTTGTGTGGATTTATTTATTGTCAGCATTACAGTTCCTTTTTTATTTATTTTTGACGAAAGCCAATCAAAGAAAGGGATATTTCGCCGTTCTTGATTCATTTGGTCATACCATAATTCTTTTACTTGAGATCGCTCAAATTTAGAGAATTTGGTAAAAAACCATTTTGTCTTTGGATGTTTTAATAAATCTTGTTGAAGGAATTGTTTATCAATTTTGAAATCATGTATTTCTTCATTAGATTCATGAATTAAGGAGATTGTATTGATTGAGGCATTAAAATCGGATTCAGTTAATTTCACTGATTGTATATCTTCATCTTTTGCGTCTGAATAAACAGGGAAAGCTATGCCTGTAGGATGTATTGGGGGTGATGTGGGAATAGATGTTTGATGAAAATTAGAAGAGGCTGATTTATAAGATCCAGCGTCTGAAGGGATTGATCTTTTTGTGGATGAAAAGTATGGTCTTGGTGTATTGGCAAAATTTATTGTTACTTTTCCAGATGGATGTTCTGTAATAGATTCAACATCTTCATTAATTAAAGGTGTGATTAATTGAGCTTCATCAAGTTCCCATTTTCCAGAAAGATGTACATCTTCCCAGGTGATGAGTTTGGGGGTAGTGACTTTATTTCGAAAATTTGTAAGGAATAAAGTGGTTACTCCTTTGATTTGTGAAGAATAGGCTATTTCAGGGACAATTGTATTCATTGCTTTATAATAAATTCTGTATACTATGGCAACATTTTGTGATTGAGGTTTCATATTGAACCCTTTTGTATGTATGCCTAAAGTGATGGCTTCATGAGCACCGGGATCACTGAGTGATACGGTGTAATTGGGAAAACAATTAAAAAAGGCAGGGCCGTCATGAAGGCTGGCTTCTACCATCCCTATTAGGGAATCTCTGAATGAATTATGTCTTCTATCTCGAACATAGGCGAGACAGGATGTATTCAAACCAAGTCTGGTTAATGGCTTTATTGCAACTTGAACAAGTGCTATATGCATGTATTTGTATTTTGGTTTATGGATTTCAGTTTTTTCTGCAGGAATGACCTGTAGATTTTCTTCATTTTGCTGTATTGAGAGGGTTTCTTCAACCGTCTTTATTACATAATTTGATTTTTGTATGAAAGATCCTTCTTTATAAATTTCTTTTAAAGAGACTTTAGGTATTGTCCAATCTTGGATTGATTTTTCTAAATCATCAAAAATTATTTCTTCAAGATTTTTAATTGAAATTTTATTTATTATTGGCATGATGGATGATGATGCAGAAGAAGAATTAGAAGCTGTATTAGAAGATGAATTTCTTCCGAATGATCTAAAAATTCCAGACATCATTAATTAATTATAATCACTAATCAGAATGATTGGTGGCCTGTCAACGGTTTACGCCACAAAGCCCTAAACGCTCTCCTGGCTAACGGGCAACAAAGGCGACGCGACAAGGGGGCCTCGGACCCAAATCACTCCTTTTAGCAACAACAACCAATTAACTCTATCTGGTCAAGTTAGATCAAAATTCAGAAATGCAACTAACTAACATAGATTCGATTCTACTATGCAATCAACAAACAAATAACCAAAGAAGGAAAGAGACATGATGCATGCAAAATTTTTGCAAATAAATTGAAATAATTGAAAGCTTAAAGAGCTATCAAAATTATTTCAATATATTCCCAAGCATTCATATAGTCATAGTAATCATAGGGCCAAGAGCTCCCATTAGGATTGATGATAGTTTTTGGTGAGAATAGATTGTCTGCCCAATCTGTGAGAGTATGAATATGCATAATCTTCATTTTTGAAAAGGCATGTTCTCCATCTCTATCTTCATGAGTGATGATAGCACTTTTTGACTGAATCAGAATTGCTTCATAGTACTTGTGAGAAATATTGGGGGCTTTTGGAACAAAATGGCAATTTTTTCGATAGAGTTTTGAGAGAATTTGATCAATAATAAGGTTGGCATGGAGTTTATCATCAAGGAAGAAAAGAGCAAATTCAAAGGTCTTAATGTATTGAGATTTTTTGAAAGGATTAGAACGATAGGGTGCTTGAAGCATGGGAGAAGGGTTTAAGGCATTGAATTTATTGTTGGAAAGAATATTTATTGTATCAATGACTGGATTTTTTTCCTTTTCCTCTTGGATGCATCTTTGCTCACCTTGTTTCTACCCTGTAAAAATTCACGAGATAGAAAATCGGGAAGAGAATTTGAAGAACCTTTTATATATTCAATGCCAAAATAAAAAATAGCAAGTAAAGCTTGCCATCGAGCAAAAATTTGTTTTGATGCAAGGTTTTTGTCATCATTTTCCAAAACTTCTTTTGCAGATTTGCAATCAATTCTTAAGAGAAATCTTTGATTCAAAATATCACTTTGAAATTTGAGTATGCATGAGACTATGGCAAGGACTTCTTTCTTTATTGTAGAGTAATTTTGTTGAGTAGCATTCCAAGTGCCAGAATAAAATCTAATAATTTGTTCCTTTGATTGTGCATTTCTTTGAAGTAGGATTCCTCCAAATCCTATTTCAGACGCATCTGTTTGGATGATTTTAAATAAATCTGGATTGGAAATATTTAAGCATGGTAAAGATTTTACTTTTTGTTTTATTTTTTGTATTGCTTCTGTATGTTGAGGAGTCCATTGTTCTGCCGAATTTTTTAAACATTTTTGTAAAAGATTTCTTTCTTTAGAGAGGTTTTGATAAAAATCAGAGACATAATTTAAACACCCTAAAAATCTTTGTAATTGTTTTTTATCGGTGATTTCATCAGGGAAATTGTCAGCAAATTTGATTACTCTTTCAACAGGAGTTAACATTTTGTTTGATATTTTATAGCCAAGAAATTGTATTTCTGTTTGAAAAAGTTTTATTTTTCTTTGAGAAAGGACTAAGCCATTTTTCTTTATGATCCATTTGAAAGTCTTTAAATGTTTCCAGTGATCATCAATAGATTTAGAAAAGATTAAAATATCATCAATGTAAACAATTGAGAAATTTTTATAAGGGTGAAAGATTTCATTCATCATTTCTTGGAAGGCTGAAGGAGCATTTTTGAGCCCAAAAGGCATGACGTTCCATTCATAATGGCCAAAAGGGACAGTAAAGGCGGTTTTATAACGATCGTTTTCTTCGACCTGTATTTGCCAAAATCCTGATTTGAGATCAAATTTTGAAAATATAAAAGCTTCATATAAACGAGTAATAAGATCTTGTTTATTAGGAATTGGATATCTGATTGATTGAAGGACTTTATTTAATGGTTTATAATTGATGACGAGGCGAGGAGCCCCTCGTTCCTTTTCAGGAGCATTTTCAACATAAAAGGCTGCACAACTCCAAGGAGAATGTGATTTGCGGATTAATTTCTTTTGAAGTAAATCTTTAATTTCTTTATCACATAAGTCTAAGAGTCTAGGACTCATTTGAGATGGTCTTGCTTTAGTAGGAATATCTCTTTCATTAAAAGTAGAAATATATGGTAAGGATACTAAATGCTTTTTTCGATGCCAAAAGGCAGAAGGTATCTCAGAACAACATTCGTTTATTAGAGAGGTTTGAAAATTATTAATTTTCTTTTCAGATGCTTTGGACTTTAATTGATCCTCAATTCGACAGAGATAAATGTCATTTTTAAGATTTGCAATATATTTTTCTTTATTAGATATGAGTAGATTTATTTGATTGATTTTTCCAAGGGTTGAGAGTATAGGAACAGGTTGAAAATTAAGATTAGAAATTTTTTCAAAGGATTTTACTTCAAGAAATTGTTTTAGCGTAGTAGCATCAATGATGAATTTGTCTTGAGCATTTAATACATTTATTGAGGTAGTGGAAGGATGGAATTCATTAATTTCTTCTTGATCAGAGATGGTTTCTTCGAGATGAGTTTGTAAAACTGATGTTTTTGAGGTAGAGTCTTTTGAGAAAGATTTGTTTATAGAAGTTGAATATGAAGTAGCATTTAATGTATTAGTTGACTCTTTTGTATCTAGATTGAGAATAGGCTCCGGGAAAATAGTTAATAAAGAAGGAGTGGCATTGATTTCTTTATGCTTTATGGTTTCTAAAGGGGGGTGAACCGATTCAACTTTACCTTTCTCGGTTTCCCATGTTTGTGTGGATTTATTTATTGTCAGCATTACAGTTCCTTTTTTATTTATTTTTGACGAAAGCCAATCAAAGAAAGGGATATTTCGCCGTTCTTGATTCATTTGGTCATACCATAATTCTTTTACTTGAGATCGCTCAAATTTAGAGAATTTGGTAAAAAACCATTTTGTCTTTGGATGTTTTAATAAATCTTGTTGAAGGAATTGTTTATCAATTTTGAAATCATGTATTTCTTCATTAGATTCATGAATTAAGGAGATTGTATTGATTGAGGCATTAAAATCGGATTCAGTTAATTTCACTGATTGTATATCTTCATCTTTTGCGTCTGAATAAACAGGGAAAGCTATGCCTGTAGGATGTATTGGGGGTGATGTGGGAATAGATGTTTGATGAAAATTAGAAGAGGCTGATTTATAAGATCCAGCGTCTGAAGGGATTGATCTTTTTGTGGATGAAAAGTAGGGTCTTGGTGTATTGGCAAAATTTATTGTTACTTTTCCAGATGGATGTTCTGTAATAGATTCAACATCTTCATTAATTAAAGGTGTGATTAATTGAGCTTCATCAAGTTCCCATTTTCCAGAAAGATGTACATCTTCCCAGGTGATGAGTTTGGGGGTAGTGACTTTATTTCGAAAATTTGTAAGGAATAAAGTGGTTACTCCTTTGATTTGTGAAGAATAGGCTATTTCAGGGACAATTGTATTCATTGCTTTATAATAAATTCTGTATACTATGGCAACATTTTGTGATTGAGGTTTCATATTGAACCCTTTTGTATGTATGCCTAAAGTGATGGCTTCATGAGCACCGGGATCACTGAGTGATACGGTGTAATTGGGAAAACAATTAAAAAAGGCAGGGCCGTCATGAAGGCTGGCTTCTACCATCCCTATTAGGGAATCTCTGAATGAATTATGTCTTCTATCTCGAACATAGGCGAGACAGGATGTATTCAAACCAAGTCTGGTTAATGGCTTTATTGCAACTTGAACAAGTGCTATATGCATGTATTTGTATTTTGGTTTATGGATTTCAGTTTTTTCTGCAGGAATGACCTGTAGATTTTCTTCATTTTGCTGTATTGAGAGGGTTTCTTCAACCGTCTTTATTACATAATTTGATTTTTGTATGAAAGATCCTTCTTTATAAATTTCTTTTAAAGAGACTTTAGGTATTGTCCAATCTTGGATTGATTTTTCTAAATCATCAAAAATTATTTCTTCAAGATTTTTAATTGAAATTTTATTTATTATTGGCATGATGGATGATGATGCAGAAGAAGAATTAGAAGCTGTATTAGAAGATGAATTTCTTCCGAATGATCTAAAAATTCCAGACATCATTAATTAATTATAATCACTAATCAGAATGATTGGTGGCCTGTCAACGGTTTACGCCACAAAGCCCTAAACGCTCTCCTGGCTAACGGGCAACAAAGGCGACGCGACAAGGGGGCCTCGGACCCAAATCACTCCTTTTAGCAACAACAACCAATTAACTCTATCTGGTCAAGTTAGATCAAAATTCAGAAATGCAACTAACTAACATAGATTCGATTCTACTATGCAATCAACAAACAAATAACCAAAGAAGGAAAGAGACATGATGCATGCAAAATTTTTGCAAATAAATTGAAATAATTGAAAGCTTAAAGAGCTATCAAAATTATTTCAATATATTCCCAAGCATTCATATAGTCATAGTAATCATAGGGCCAAGAGCTCCCATTAGGATTGATGATAGTTTTTGGTGAGAATAGATTGTCTGCCCAATCTGTGAGAGTATGAATATGCATAATCTTCATTTTTGAAAAGGCATGTTCTCCATCTCTATCTTCATGAGTGATGATAGCACTTTTTGACTGAATCAGAATTGCTTCATAGTACTTGTGAGAAATATTGGGGGCTTTTGGAACAAAATGGCAATTTTTTCGATAGAGTTTTGAGAGAATTTGATCAATAATAAGGTTGGCATGGAGTTTATCATCAAGGAAGAAAAGAGCAAATTCAAAGGTCTTAATGTATTGAGATTTTTTGAAAGGATTAGAACGATAGGGTGCTTGAAGCATGGGAGAAGGGTTTAAGGCATTGAATTTATTGTTGGAAAGAATATTTATTGTATCAATGACTGGATTTTTTCCTTTTCCTCTTGGATGCATCTTTGCTCACCTTGTTTCTACCCTGTAAAAATTCACGAGATAGAAAATCGGGAAGAGAATTTGAAGAACCTTTTATATATTCAATGCCAAAATAAAAAATAGCAAGTAAAGCTTGCCATCGAGCAAAAATTTGTTTTGATGCAAGGGTTTTGACATCATTTTCCAAAACTTCTTTTGCAGATTTGCAATCAACTCTTAAGAGAAATCTTTGATTCAAAATATCACTTTGAAATTTGAGTATGCATGAGACTATGGCAAGGACTTCTTTCTTTATTGTAGAGTAATTTTGTTGAGTAGCATTCCAAGTGCCAGAATAAAATCTAATAATTTGTTCCTTTGATTGTGCATTTCTTTGAAGTAGGATTCCTCCAAATCCTATTTCAGACGCATCTGTTTGGATGATTTTAAATAAATCTGGATTGGAAATATTTAAGCATGGTAAAGATTTTACTTTTTGTTTTATTTTTTGTATTGCTTCTGTATGTTGAGGAGTCCATTGTTCTGCCGAATTTTTTAAACATTTTTGTAAAAGATTTCTTTCTTTAGAGAGGTTTTGATAAAAATCAGAGACATAATTTAAACACCCTAAAAATCTTTGTAATTGTTTTTTATCGGTGATTTCATCAGGGAAATTGTCAGCAAATTTGATTACTCTTTCAACAGGAGTTAACATTTTGTTTGATATTTTATAGCCAAGAAATTGTATTTCTGTTTGAAAAA
Source organism: Cinnamomum chago (assembly GCA_038049695.1). Taxonomy (NCBI): domain Eukaryota; kingdom Viridiplantae; phylum Streptophyta; class Magnoliopsida; order Laurales; family Lauraceae; genus Cinnamomum; species Cinnamomum chago. Next base: position 70,900,028 of record CP142454.1, on the reverse strand, counting down.
GTTTTATTTTTCTTTGAGAAAGGACTAAGCCATTTTTCTTTATGATCCATTTGAAAGTCTTTAAATGTTTCCAGTGATCATCAATAGATTTAGAAAAGATTAAAATATCATCAATGTAAACAATTGAGAAATTTTTATAAGGGTGAAAGATTTCATTCATCATTTCTTGGAAGGCTGAAGGAGCATTTTTGAGCCCAAAAGGCATGACGTTCCATTCATAATGGCCAAAAGGGACAGTAAAGGCGGTTTTATAACGATCGTTTTCTTCGACCTGTATTTGCCAAAATCCTGATTTGAGATCAAATTTTGAAAATATAAAAGCTTCATATAAACGAGTAATAAGATCTTGTTTATTAGGAATTGGATATCTGATTGATTGAAGGACTTTATTTAATGGTTTATAATTGATGACGAGGCGAGGAGCCCCTCGTTCCTTTTCAGGAGCATTTTCAACATAAAAGGCTGCACAACTCCAAGGAGAATGTGATTTGCGGATTAATTTCTTTTGAAGTAAATCTTTAATTTCTTTATCACATAAGTCTAAGAGTCTAGGACTCATTTGAGATGGTCTTGCTTTAGTAGGAATATCTCTTTCATTAAAAGTAGAAATATATGGTAAGGATACTAAATGCTTTTTTCGATGCCAAAAGGCAGAAGGTATCTCAGAACAACATTCGTTTATTAGAGAGGTTTGAAAATTATTAATTTTCTTTTCAGATGCTTTGGACTTTAATTGATCCTCAATTCGACAGAGATAAATGTCATTTTTAAGATTTGCAATATATTTTTCTTTATTAGATATGAGTAGATTTATTTGATTGATTTTTCCAAGGGTTGAGAGTATAGGAACAGGTTGAAAATTAAGATTAGAAATTTTTTCAAAGGATTTTACTTCAAGAAATTGTTTTAGCGTAGTAGCATCAATGATGAATTTGTCTTGAGCATTTAATACATTTATTGAGGTAGTGGAAGGATGGAATTCATTAATTTCTTCTTGATCAGAGATGGTTTCTTCGAGATGAGTTTGTAAAACTGATGTTTTCGAGGTAGAGTCTTTTGAGAAAGATTTGTTTATAGAAGTTGAATATGAAGTAGCATTTAATGTATTAGTTGACTCTTTTGTATCTAGATTGAGAATAGGCTCCGGGAAAATAGTTAATAAAGAAGGAGTGGCATTGATTTCTTTATGCTTTATGGTTTCTAAAGGGGGGTGAACCGATTCAACTTTACCTTTCTCGGTTTCCCATGTTTGTGTGGATTTATTTATTGTCAGCATTACAGTTCCTTTTTTATTTATTTTTGACGAAAGCCAATCAAAGAAAGGGATATTTCGCCGTTCTTGATTCATTTGGTCATACCATAATTCTTTTACTTGAGATCGCTCAAATTTAGAGAATTTGGTAAAAAACCATTTTGTCTTTGGATGTTTTAATAAATCTTGTTGAAGGAATTGTTTATCAATTTTGAAATCATGTATTTCTTCATTAGATTCATGAATTAAGGAGATTGTATTGATTGAGGCATTAAAATCGGATTCAGTTAATTTCACTGATTGTATATCTTCATCTTTTGCGTCTGAATAAACAGGGAAAGCTATGCCTGTAGGATGTATTGGGGGTGATGTGGGAATAGATGTTTGATGAAAATTAGAAGAGGCTGATTTATAAGATCCAGCGTCTGAAGGGATTGATCTTTTTGTGGATGAAAAGTATGGTCTTGGTGTATTGGCAAAATTTATTGTTACTTTTCCAGATGGATGTTCTGTAATAGATTCAACATCTTCATTAATTAAAGGTGTGATTAATTGAGCTTCATCAAGTTCCCATTTTCCAGAAAGATGTACATCTTCCCAGGTGATGAGTTTGGGGGTAGTGACTTTATTTCGAAAATTTGTAAGGAATAAAGTGGTTACTCCTTTGATTTGTGAAGAATAGGCTATTTCAGGGACAATTGTATTCATTGCTTTATAATAAATTCTGTATACTATGGCAACATTTTGTGATTGAGGTTTCATATTGAACCCTTTTGTATGTATGCCTAAAGTGATGGCTTCATGAGCACCGGGATCACTGAGTGATACGGTGTAATTGGGAAAACAATTAAAAAAGGCAGGGCCGTCATGAAGGCTGGCTTCTACCATCCCTATTAGGGAATCTCTGAATGAATTATGTCTTCTATCTCGAACATAGGCGAGACAGGATGTATTCAAACCAAGTCTGGTTAATGGCTTTATTGCAACTTGAACAAGTGCTATATGCATGTATTTGTATTTTGGTTTATGGATTTCAGTTTTTTCTGCAGGAATGACCTGTAGATTTTCTTCATTTTGCTGTATTGAGAGGGTTTCTTCAACCGTCTTTATTACATAATTTGATTTTTGTATGAAAGATCCTTCTTTATAAATTTCTTTTAAAGAGACTTTAGGTATTGTCCAATCTTGGATTGATTTTTCTAAATCATCAAAAATTATTTCTTCAAGATTTTTAATTGAAATTTTATTTATTATTGGCATGATGGATGATGATGCAGAAGAAGAATTAGAAGCTGTATTAGAAGATGAATTTCTTCCGAATGATCTAAAAATTCCAGACATCATTAATTAATTATAATCACTAATCAGAATGATTGGTGGCCTGTCAACGGTTTACGCCACAAAGCCCTAGACGCTCTCCTGGCTAACGGGCAACAAAGGCGACGCGACAAGGGGGCCTCGGACCCAAATCACTCCTTTTAGCAACAACAACCAATTAACTCTATCTGGTCAAGTTAGATCAAAATTCAGAAATGCAACTAACTAACATAGATTCGATTCTACTATGCAATCAACAAACAAATAACCAAAGAAGGAAAGAGACATGATGCATGCAAAATTTTTGCAAATAAATTGAAATAATTGAAAGCTTAAAGAGCTATCAAAATTATTTCAATATATTCCCAAGCATTCATATAGTCATAGTAATCATAGGGCCAAGAGCTCCCATTAGGATTGATGATAGTTTTTGGTGAGAATAGATTGTCTGCCCAATCTGTGAGAGTATGAATATGCATAATCTTCATTTTTGAAAAGGCATGTTCTCCATCTCTATCTTCATGAGTGATGATAGCACTTTTTGACTGAATCAGAATTGCTTCATAGTACTTGTGAGAAATATTGGGGGCTTTTGGAACAAAATGGCAATTTTTTCGATAGAGTTTTGAGAGAATTTGATCAATAATAAGGTTGGCATGGAGTTTATCATCAAGGAAGAAAAGAGCAAATTCAAAGGTCTTAATGTATTGAGATTTTTTGAAAGGATTAGAACGATAGGGTGCTTGAAGCATGGGAGAAGGGTTTAAGGCATTGAATTTATTGTTGGAAAGAATATTTATTGTATCAATGACTGGATTTTTTTCCTTTTCCTCTTGGATGCATCTTTGCTCACCTTGTTTCTACCCTGTAAAAATTCACGAGATAGAAAATCGGGAAGAGAATTTGAAGACCCTTTTATATATTCAATGCCAAAATAAAAAATAGCAAGTAAAGCTTGCCATCGAGCAAAAATTTGTTTTGATGCAAGGTTTTTGTCATCATTTTCCAAAACTTCTTTTGCAGATTTGCAATCAATTCTTAAGAGAAATCTTTGATTCAAAATATCACTTTGAAATTTGAGTATGCATGAGACTATGGCAAGGACTTCTTTCTTTATTGTAGAGTAATTTTGTTGAGTAGCATTCCAAGTGCCAGAATAAAATCTAATAATTTGTTCCTTTGATTGTGCATTTCTTTGAAGTAGGATTCCTCCAAATCCTATTTCAGACGCATCTGTTTGGATGATTTTAAATAAATCTGGATTGGAAATATTTAAGCATGGTAAAGATTTTACTTTTTGTTTTATTTTTTGTATTGCTTCTGTATGTTGAGGAGTCCATTGTTCTGCCGAATTTTTTAAACATTTTTGTAAAAGATTTCTTTCTTTAGAGAGGTTTTGATAAAAATCAGAGACATAATTTAAACACCCTAAAAATCTTTGTAATTGTTTTTTATCGGTGATTTCATCAGGGAAATTGTCAGCAAATTTGATTACTCTTTCAACAGGAGTTAACATTTTGTTTGATATTTTATAGCCAAGAAATTGTATTTCTGTTTGAAAAAGTTTTATTTTTCTTTGAGAAAGGACTAAGCCATTTTTCTTTATGATCCATTTGAAAGTCTTTAAATGTTTCCAGTGATCATCAATAGATTTAGAAAAGATTAAAATATCATCAATGTAAACAATTGAGAAATTTTTATAAGGGTGAAAGATTTCATTCATCATTTCTTGGAAGGCTGAAGGAGCATTTTTGAGCCCAAAAGGCATGACGTTCCATTCATAATGGCCAAAAGGGACAGTAAAGGCGGTTTTATAACGATCGTTTTCTTCGACCTGTATTTGCCAAAATCCTGATTTGAGATCAAATTTTGAAAATATAAAAGCTTCATATAAACGAGTAATAAGATCTTGTTTATTAGGAATTGGATATCTGATTGATTGAAGGACTTTATTTAATGGTTTATAATTGATGACGAGGCGAGGAGCCCCTCGTTCCTTTTCAGGAGCATTTTCAACATAAAAGGCTGCACAACTCCAAGGAGAATGTGATTTGCGGATTAATTTCTTTTGAAGTAAATCTTTAATTTCTTTATCACATAAGTCTAAGAGTCTAGGACTCATTTGAGATGGTCTTGCTTTAGTAGGAATATCTCTTTCATTAAAAGTAGAAATATATGGTAAGGATACTAAATGCTTTTTTCGATGCCAAAAGGCAGAAGGTATCTCAGAACAACATTCGTTTATTAGAGAGGTTTGAAAATTATTAATTTTCTTTTCAGATGCTTTGGACTTTAATTGATCCTCAATTCGACAGAGATAAATGTCATTTTTAAGATTTGCAATATATTTTTCTTTATTAGATATGAGTAGATTTATTTGATTGATTTTTCCAAGGGTTGAGAGTATAGGAACAGGTTGAAAATTAAGATTAGAAATTTTTTCAAAGGATTTTACTTCAAGAAATTGTTTTAGCGTAGTAGCATCAATGATGAATTTGTCTTGAGCATTTAATACATTTATTGAGGTAGTGGAAGGATGGAATTCATTAATTTCTTCTTGATCAGAGATGGTTTCTTCGAGATGAGTTTGTAAAACTGATGTTTTCGAGGTAGAGTCTTTTGAGAAAGATTTGTTTATAGAAGTTGAATATGAAGTAGCATTTAATGTATTAGTTGACTCTTTTGTATCTAGATTGAGAATAGGCTCCGGGAAAATAGTTAATAAAGAAGGAGTGGCATTGATTTCTTTATGCTTTATGGTTTCTAAAGGGGGGTGAACCGATTCAACTTTACCTTTCTCGGTTTCCCATGTTTGTGTGGATTTATTTATTGTCAGCATTACAGTTCCTTTTTTATTTATTTTTGACGAAAGCCAATCAAAGAAAGGGATATTTCGCCGTTCTTGATTCATTTGGTCATACCATAATTCTTTTACTTGAGATCGCTCAAATTTAGAGAATTTGGTAAAAAACCATTTTGTCTTTGGATGTTTTAATAAATCTTGTTGAAGGAATTGTTTATCAATTTTGAAATCATGTATTTCTTCATTAGATTCATGAATTAAGGAGATTGTATTGATTGAGGCATTAAAATCGGATTCAGTTAATTTCACTGATTGTATATCTTCATCTTTTGCGTCTGAATAAACAGGGAAAGCTATGCCTGTAGGATGTATTGGGGGTGATGTGGGAATAGATGTTTGATGAAAATTAGAAGAGGCTGATTTATAAGATCCAGCGTCTGAAGGGATTGATCTTTTTGTGGATGAAAAGTATGGTCTTGGTGTATTGGCAAAATTTATTGTTACTTTTCCAGATGGATGTTCTGTAATAGATTCAACATCTTCATTAATTAAAGGTGTGATTAATTGAGCTTCATCAAGTTCCCATTTTCCAGAAAGATGTACATCTTCCCAGGTGATGAGTTTGGGGGTAGTGACTTTATTTCGAAAATTTGTAAGGAATAAAGTGGTTACTCCTTTGATTTGTGAAGAATAGGCTATTTCAGGGACAATTGTATTCATTGCTTTATAATAAATTCTGTATACTATGGCAACATTTTGTGATTGAGGTTTCATATTGAACCCTTTTGTATGTATGCCTAAAGTGATGGCTTCATGAGCACCGGGATCACTGAGTGATACGGTGTAATTGGGAAAACAATTAAAAAAGGCAGGGCCGTCATGAAGGCTGGCTTCTACCATCCCTATTAGGGAATCTCTGAATGAATTATGTCTTCTATCTCGAACATAGGCGAGACAGGATGTATTCAAACCAAGTCTGGTTAATGGCTTTATTGCAACTTGAACAAGTGCTATATGCATGTATTTGTATTTTGGTTTATGGATTTCAGTTTTTTCTGCAGGAATGACCTGTAGATTTTCTTCATTTTGCTGTATTGAGAGGGTTTCTTCAACCGTCTTTATTACATAATTTGATTTTTGTATGAAAGATCCTTCTTTATAAATTTCTTTTAAAGAGACTTTAGGTATTGTCCAATCTTGGATTGATTTTTCTAAATCATCAAAAATTATTTCTTCAAGATTTTTAATTGAAATTTTATTTATTATTGGCATGATGGATGATGATGCAGAAGAAGAATTAGAAGCTGTATTAGAAGATGAATTTCTTCCGAATGATCTAAAAATTCCAGACATCATTAATTAATTATAATCACTAATCAGAATGATTGGTGGCCTGTCAACGGTTTACGCCACAAAGCCCTAGACGCTCTCCTGGCTAACGGGCAACAAAGGCGACGCGACAAGGGGGCCTCGGACCCAAATCACTCCTTTTAGCAACAACAACCAATTAACTCTATCTGGTCAAGTTAGATCAAAATTCAGAAATGCAACTAACTAACATAGATTCGATTCTACTATGCAATCAACAAACAAATAACCAAAGAAGGAAAGAGACATGATGCATGCAAAATTTTTGCAAATAAATTGAAATAATTGAAAGCTTAAAGAGCTATCAAAATTATTTCAATATATTCCCAAGCATTCATATAGTCATAGTAATCATAGGGCCAAGAGCTCCCATTAGGATTGATGATAGTTTTTGGTGAGAATAGATTGTCTGCCCAATCTGTGAGAGTATGAATATGCATAATCTTCATTTTTGAAAAGGCATGTTCTCCATCTCTATCTTCATGAGTGATGATAGCACTTTTTGACTGAATCAGAATTGCTTCATAGTACTTGTGAGAAATATTGGGGGCTTTTGGAACAAAATGGCAATTTTTTCGATAGAGTTTTGAGAGAATTTGATCAATAATAAGGTTGGCATGGAGTTTATCATCAAGGAAGAAAAGAGCAAATTCAAAGGTCTTAATGTATTGAGATTTTTTGAAAGGATTAGAACGATAGGGTGCTTGAAGCATGGGAGAAGGGTTTAAGGCATTGAATTTATTGTTGGAAAGAATATTTATTGTATCAATGACTGGATTTTTTCCTTTTCCTCTTGGATGCATCTTTGCTCACCTTGTTTCTACCCTGTAAAAATTCACGAGATAGAAAATCGGGAAGAGAATTTGAAGAACCTTTTATATATTCAATGCCAAAATAAAAAATAGCAAGTAAAGCTTGCCATCGAGCAAAAATTTGTTTTGATGCAAGGGTTTTGACATCATTTTCCAAAACTTCTTTTGCAGATTTGCAATCAACTCTTAAGAGAAATCTTTGATTCAAAATATCACTTTGAAATTTGAGTATGCATGAGACTATGGCAAGGACTTCTTTCTTTATTGTAGAGTAATTTTGTTGAGTAGCATTCCAAGTGCCAGAATAAAATCTAATAATTTGTTCCTTTGATTGTGCATTTCTTTGAAGTAGGATTCCTCCAAATCCTATTTCAGACGCATCTGTTTGGATGATTTTAAATAAATCTGGATTGGAAATATTTAAGCATGGTAAAGATTTTACTTTTTGTTTTATTTTTTGTATTGCTTCTGTATGTTGAGGAGTCCATTGTTCTGCCGAATTTTTTAAACATTTTTGTAAAAGATTTCTTTCTTTAGAGAGGTTTTGATAAAAATCAGAGACATAATTTAAACACCCTAAAAATCTTTGTAATTGTTTTTTATCGGTGATTTCATCAGGGAAATTGTCAGCAAATTTGATTACTCTTTCAACAGGAGTTAACATTTTGTTTGATATTTTATAGCCAAGAAATTGTATTTCTGTTTGAAAAAGTTTTATTTTTCTTTGAGAAAGGACTAAGCCATTTTTCTTTATGATCCATTTGAAAGTCTTTAAATGTTTCCAGTGATCATCAATAGATTTAGAAAAGATTAAAATATCATCAATGTAAACAATTGAGAAATTTTTATAAGGGTGAAAGATTTCATTCATCATTTCTTGGAAGGCTGAAGGAGCATTTTTGAGCCCAAAAGGCATGACGTTCCATTCATAATGGCCAAAAGGGACAGTAAAGGCGGTTTTATAACGATCGTTTTCTTCGACCTGTATTTGCCAAAATCCTGATTTGAGATCAAATTTTGAAAATATAAAAGCTTCATATAAACGAGTAATAAGATCTTGTTTATTAGGAATTGGATATCTGATTGATTGAAGGACTTTATTTAATGGTTTATAATTGATGACGAGGCGAGGAGCCCCTCGTTCCTTTTCAGGAGCATTTTCAACATAAAAGGCTGCACAACTCCAAGGAGAATGTGATTTGCGGATTAATTTCTTTTGAAGTAAATCTTTAATTTCTTTATCACATAAGTCTAAGAGTCTAGGACTCATTTGAGATGGTCTTGCTTTAGTAGGAATATCTCTTTCATTAAAAGTAGAAATATATGGTAAGGATACTAAATGCTTTTTTCGATGCCAAAAGGCAGAAGGTATCTCAGAACAACATTCGTTTATTAGAGAGGTTTGAAAATTATTAATTTTCTTTTCAGATGCTTTGGACTTTAATTGATCCTCAATTCGACAGAGATAAATGTCATTTTTAAGATTTGCAATATATTTTTCTTTATTAGATATGAGTAGATTTATTTGATTGATTTTTCCAAGGGTTGAGAGTATAGGAACAGGTTGAAAATTAAGATTAGAAATTTTCTCAAAGGATTTTACTTCAAGAAATTGTTTTAGCGTAGTAGCATCAATGATGAATTTGTCTTGAGCATTTAATACATTTATTGAGGTAGTGGAAGGATGGAATTCATTAATTTCTTCTTGATCAGAGATGGTTTCTTCGAGATGAGTTTGTAAAACTGATGTTTTCGAGGTAGAGTCTTTTGAGAAAGATTTGTTTATAGAAGTTGAATATGAAGTAGCATTTAATGTATTAGTTGACTCTTTTGTATCTAGATTGAGAATAGGCTCCGGGAAAATAGTTAATAAAGAAGGAGTGGCATTGATTTCTTTATGCTTTATGGTTTCTAAAGGGGGGTGAACCGATTCAACTTTACCTTTCTCGGTTTCCCATGTTTGTGTGGATTTATTTATTGTCAGCATTACAGTTCCTTTTTTATTTATTTTTGACGAAAGCCAATCAAAGAAAGGGATATTTCGCCGTTCTTGATTCATTTGGTCATACCATAATTCTTTTACTTGAGATCGCTCAAATTTAGAGAATTTGGTAAAAAACCATTTTGTCTTTGGATGTTTTAATAAATCTTGTTGAAGGAATTGTTTATCAATTTTGAAATCATGTATTTCTTCATTAGATTCATGAATTAAGGAGATTGTATTGATTGAGGCATTAAAATCGGATTCAGTTAATTTCACTGATTGTATATCTTCATCTTTTGCGTCTGAATAAACAGGGAAAGCTATGCCTGTAGGATGTATTGGGGGTGATGTGGGAATAGATGTTTGATGAAAATTAGAAGAGGCTGATTTATAAGATCCAGCGTCTGAAGGGATTGATCTTTTTGTGGATGAAAAGTATGGTCTTGGTGTATTGGCAAAATTTATTGTTACTTTTCCAGATGGATGTTCTGTAATAGATTCAACATCTTCATTAATTAAAGGTGTGATTAATTGAGCTTCATCAAGTTCCCATTTTCCAGAAAGATGTACATCTTCCCAGGTGATGAGTTTGGGGGTAGTGACTTTATTTCGAAAATTTGTAAGGAATAAAGTGGTTACTCCTTTGATTTGTGAAGAATAGGCTATTTCAGGGACAATTGTATTCATTGCTTTATAATAAATTCTGTATACTATGGCAACATTTTGTGATTGAGGTTTCATATTGAACCCTTTTGTATGTATGCCTAAAGTGATGGCTTCATGAGCACCGGGATCACTGAGTGATACGGTGTAATTGGGAAAACAATTAAAAAAGGCAGGGCCGTCATGAAGGCTGGCTTCTACCATCCCTATTAGGGAATCTCTGAATGAATTATGTCTTCTATCTCGAACATAGGCGAGACAGGATGTATTCAAACCAAGTCTGGTTAATGGCTTTATTGCAACTTGAACAAGTGCTATATGCATGTATTTGTATTTTGGTTTATGGATTTCAGTTTTTTCTGCAGGAATGACCTGTAGATTTTCTTCATTTTGCTGTATTGAGAGGGTTTCTTCAACCGTCTTTATTACATAATTTGATTTTTGTATGAAAGATCCTTCTTTATAAATTTCTTTTAAAGAGACTTTAGGTATTGTCCAATCTTGGATTGATTTTTCTAAATCATCAAAAATTATTTCTTCAAGATTTTTAATTGAAATTTTATTTATTATTGGCATGATGGATGATGATGCAGAAGAAGAATTAGAAGCTGTATTAGAAGATGAATTTCTTCCGAATGATCTAAAAATTCCAGACATCATTAATTAATTATAATCACTAATCAGAATGATTGGTGGCCTGTCAACGGTTTACGCCACAAAGCCCTAGACGCTCTCCTGGCTAACGGGCAACAAAGGCGACGCGACAAGGGGGCCTCGGACCCAAATCACTCCTTTTAGCAACAACAACCAATTAACTCTATCTGGTCAAGTTAGATCAAAATTCAGAAATGCAACTAACTAACATAGATTCGATTCTACTATGCAATCAACAAACAAATAACCAAAGAAGGAAAGAGACATGATGCATGCAAAATTTTTGCAAATAAATTGAAATAATTGAAAGCTTAAAGAGCTATCAAAATTATTTCAATATATTCCCAAGCATTCATATAGTCATAGTAATCATAGGGCCAAGAGCTCCCATTAGGATTGATGATAGTTTTTGGTGAGAATAGATTGTCTGCCCAATCTGTGAGAGTATGAATATGCATAATCTTCATTTTTGAAAAGGCATGTTCTCCATCTCTATCTTCATGAGTGATGATAGCACTTTTTGACTGAATCAGAATTGCTTCATAGTACTTGTGAGAAATATTGGGGGCTTTTGGAACAAAATGGCAATTTTTTCGATAGAGTTTTGAGAGAATTTGATCAATAATAAGGTTGGCATGGAGTTTATCATCAAGGAAGAAAAGAGCAAATTCAAAGGTCTTAATGTATTGAGATTTTTTGAAAGGATTAGAACGATAGGGTGCTTGAAGCATGGGAGAAGGGTTTAAGGCATTGAATTTATTGTTGGAAAGAATATTTATTGTATCAATGACTGGATTTTTTTCCTTTTCCTCTTGGATGCATCTTTGCTCACCTTGTTTCTACCCTGTAAAAATTCACGAGATAGAAAATCGGGAAGAGAATTTGAAGACCCTTTTATATATTCAATGCCAAAATAAAAAATAGCAAGTAAAGCTTGCCATCGAGCAAAAATTTGTTTTGATGCAAGGGTTTTGTCATCATTTTCCAAAACTTCTTTTGCAGATTTGCAATCAATTCTTAAGAGAAATCTTTGATTCAAAATATCACTTTGAAATTTGAGTATGCATGAGACTATGGCAAGGACTTCTTTCTTTATTGTAGAGTAATTTTGTTGAGTAGCATTCCAAGTGCCAGAATAAAATCTAATAATTTGTTCCTTTGATTGTGCATTTCTTTGAAGTAGGATTCCTCCAAATCCTATTTCAGACGCATCTGTTTGGATGATTTTAAATAAATCTGGATTGGAAATATTTAAGCATGGTAAAGATTTTACTTTTTGTTTTATTTTTTGTATTGCTTCTGTATGTTGAGGAGTCCATTGTTCTGCCGAATTTTTTAAACATTTTTGTAAAAGATTTCTTTCTTTAGAGAGGTTTTGATAAAAATCAGAGACATAATTTAAACACCCTAAAAATCTTTGTAATTGTTTTTTATCGGTGATTTCATCAGGGAAATTGTCAGCAAATTTGATTACTCTTTCAACAGGAGTTAACATTTTGTTTGATATTTTATAGCCAAGAAATTGTATTTCTGTTTGAAAAAGTTTTATTTTTCTTTGAGAAAGGACTAAGCCATTTTTCTTTATGATCCATTTGAAAGTCTTTAAATGTTTCCAGTGATCATCAATAGATTTAGAAAAGATTAAAATATCATCAATGTAAACAATTGAGAAATTTTTATAAGGGTGAAAGATTTCATTCATCATTTCTTGGAAGGCTGAAGGAGCATTTTTGAGCCCAAAAGGCATGACGTTCCATTCATAATGGCCAAAAGGGACAGTAAAGGCGGTTTTATAACGATCGTTTTCTTCGACCTGTATTTGCCAAAATCCTGATTTGAGATCAAATTTTGAAAATATAAAAGCTTCATATAAACGAGTAATAAGATCTTGTTTATTAGGAATTGGATATCTGATTGATTGAAGGACTTTATTTAATGGTTTATAATTGATGACGAGGCGAGGAGCCCCTCGTTCCTTTTCAGGAGCATTTTCAACATAAAAGGCTGCACAACTCCAAGGAGAATGTGATTTGCGGATTAATTTCTTTTGAAGTAAATCTTTAATTTCTTTATCACATAAGTCTAAGAGTCTAGGACTCATTTGAGATGGTCTTGCTTTAGTAGGAATATCTCTTTCATTAAAAGTAGAAATATATGGTAAGGATACTAAATGCTTTTTTCGATGCCAAAAGGCAGAAGGTATCTCAGAACAACATTCGTTTATTAGAGAGGTTTGAAAATTATTAATTTTCTTTTCAGATGCTTTGGACTTTAATTGATCCTCAATTCGACAGAGATAAATGTCATTTTTAAGATTTGCAATATATTTTTCTTTATTAGATATGAGTAGATTTATTTGATTGATTTTTCCAAGGGTTGAGAGTATAGGAACAGGTTGAAAATTAAGATTAGAAATTTTCTCAAAGGATTTTACTTCAAGAAATTGTTTTAGCGTAGTAGCATCAATGATGAATTTGTCTTGAGCATTTAATACATTTATTGAGGTAGTGGAAGGATGGAATTCATTAATTTCTTCTTGATCAGAGATGGTTTCTTCGAGATGAGTTTGTAAAACTGATGTTTTCGAGGTAGAGTCTTTTGAGAAAGATTTGTTTATAGAAGTTGAATATGAAGTAGCATTTAATGTATTAGTTGACTCTTTTGTATCTAGATTGAGAATAGGCTCCGGGAAAATAGTTAATAAAGAAGGAGTGGCATTGATTTCTTTATGCTTTATGGTTTCTAAAGGGGGGTGAACCGATTCAACTTTACCTTTCTCGGTTTCCCATGTTTGTGTGGATTTATTTATTGTCAGCATTACAGTTCCTTTTTTATTTATTTTTGACGAAAGCCAATCAAAGAAAGGGATATTTCGCCGTTCTTGATTCATTTGGTCATACCATAATTCTTTTACTTGAGATCGCTCAAATTTAGAGAATTTGGTAAAAAACCATTTTGTCTTTGGATGTTTTAATAAATCTTGTTGAAGGAATTGTTTATCAATTTTGAAATCATGTATTTCTTCATTAGATTCATGAATTAAGGAGATTGTATTGATTGAGGCATTAAAATCGGATTCAGTTAATTTCACTGATTGTATATCTTCATCTTTTGCGTCTGAATAAACAGGGAAAGCTATGCCTGTAGGATGTATTGGGGGTGATGTGGGAATAGATGTTTGATGAAAATTAGAAGAGGCTGATTTATAAGATCCAGCGTCTGAAGGGATTGATCTTTTTGTGGATGAAAAGTATGGTCTTGGTGTATTGGCAAAATTTATTGTTACTTTTCCAGATGGATGTTCTGTAATAGATTCAACATCTTCATTAATTAAAGGTGTGATTAATTGAGCTTCATCAAGTTCCCATTTTCCAGAAAGATGTACATCTTCCCAGGTGATGAGTTTGGGGGTAGTGACTTTATTTCGAAAATTTGTAAGGAATAAAGTGGTTACTCCTTTGATTTGTGAAGAATAGGCTATTTCAGGGACAATTGTATTCATTGCTTTATAATAAATTCTGTATACTATGGCAACATTTTGTGATTGAGGTTTCATATTGAACCCTTTTGTATGTATGCCTAAAGTGATGGCTTCATGAGCACCGGGATCACTGAGTGATACGGTGTAATTGGGAAAACAATTAAAAAAGGCAGGGCCGTCATGAAGGCTGGCTTCTACCATCCCTATTAGGGAATCTCTGAATGAATTATGTCTTCTATCTCGAACATAGGCGAGACAGGATGTATTCAAACCAAGTCTGGTTAATGGCTTTATTGCAACTTGAACAAGTGCTATATGCATGTATTTGTATTTTGGTTTATGGATTTCAGTTTTTTCTGCAGGAATGACCTGTAGATTTTCTTCATTTTGCTGTATTGAGAGGGTTTCTTCAACCGTCTTTATTACATAATTTGATTTTTGTATGAAAGATCCTTCTTTATAAATTTCTTTTAAAGAGACTTTAGGTATTGTCCAATCTTGGATTGATTTTTCTAAATCATCAAAAATTATTTCTTCAAGATTTTTAATTGAAATTTTATTTATTATTGGCATGATGGATGATGATGCAGAAGAAGAATTAGAAGCTGTATTAGAAGATGAATTTCTTCCGAATGATCTAAAAATTCCAGACATCATTAATTAATTATAATCACTAATCAGAATGATTGGTGGCCTGTCAACGGTTTACGCCACAAAGCCCTAGACGCTCTCCTGGCTAACGGGCAACAAAGGCGACGCGACAAGGGGGCCTCGGACCCAAATCACTCCTTTTAGCAACAACAACCAATTAACTCTATCTGGTCAAGTTAGATCAAAATTCAGAAATGCAACTAACTAACATAGATTCGATTCTACTATGCAATCAACAAACAAATAACCAAAGAAGGAAAGAGACATGATGCATGCAAAATTTTTGCAAATAAATTGAAATAATTGAAAGCTTAAAGAGCTATCAAAATTATTTCAATATATTCCCAAGCATTCATATAGTCATAGTAATCATAGGGCCAAGAGCTCCCATTAGGATTGATGATAGTTTTTGGTGAGAATAGATTGTCTGCCCAATCTGTGAGAGTATGAATATGCATAATCTTCATTTTTGAAAAGGCATGTTCTCCATCTCTATCTTCATGAGTGATGATAGCACTTTTTGACTGAATCAGAATTGCTTCATAGTACTTGTGAGAAATATTGGGGGCTTTTGGAACAAAATGGCAATTTTTTCGATAGAGTTTTGAGAGAATTTGATCAATAATAAGGTTGGCATGGAGTTTATCATCAAGGAAGAAAAGAGCAAATTCAAAGGTCTTAATGTATTGAGATTTTTTGAAAGGATTAGAACGATAGGGTGCTTGAAGCATGGGAGAAGGGTTTAAGGCATTGAATTTATTGTTGGAAAGAATATTTATTGTATCAATGACTGGATTTTTTCCTTTTCCTCTTGGATGCATCTTTGCTCACCTTGTTTCTACCCTGTAAAAATTCACGAGATAGAAAATCGGGAAGAGAATTTGAAGAACCTTTTATATATTCAATGCCAAAATAAAAAATAGCAAGTAAAGCTTGCCATCGAGCAAAAATTTGTTTTGATGCAAGGGTTTTGACATCATTTTCCAAAACTTCTTTTGCAGATTTGCAATCAACTCTTAAGAGAAATCTTTGATTCAAAATATCACTTTGAAATTTGAGTATGCATGAGACTATGGCAAGGACTTCTTTCTTTATTGTAGAGTAATTTTGTTGAGTAGCATTCCAAGTGCCAGAATAAAATCTAATAATTTGTTCCTTTGATTGTGCATTTCTTTGAAGTAGGATTCCTCCAAATCCTATTTCAGACGCATCTGTTTGGATGATTTTAAATAAATCTGGATTGGAAATATTTAAGCATGGTAAAGATTTTACTTTTTGTTTTATTTTTTGTATTGCTTCTGTATGTTGAGGAGTCCATTGTTCTGCCGAATTTTTTAAACATTTTTGTAAAAGATTTCTTTCTTTAGAGAGGTTTTGATAAAAATCAGAGACATAATTTAAACACCCTAAAAATCTTTGTAATTGTTTTTTATCGGTGATTTCATCAGGGAAATTGTCAGCAAATTTGATTACTCTTTCAACAGGAGTTAACATTTTGTTTGATATTTTATAGCCAAGAAATTGTATTTCTGTTTGAAAAAGTTTTATTTTTCTTTGAGAAAGGACTAAGCCATTTTTCTTTATGATCCATTTGAAAGTCTTTAAATGTTTCCAGTGATCATCAATAGATTTAGAAAAGATTAAAATATCATCAATGTAAACAATTGAGAAATTTTTATAAGGGTGAAAGATTTCATTCATCATTTCTTGGAAGGCTGAAGGAGCATTTTTGAGCCCAAAAGGCATGACGTTCCATTCATAATGGCCAAAAGGGACAGTAAAGGCGGTTTTATAACGATCGTTTTCTTCGACCTGTATTTGCCAAAATCCTGATTTGAGATCAAATTTTGAAAATATAAAAGCTTCATATAAACGAGTAATAAGATCTTGTTTATTAGGAATTGGATATCTGATTGATTGAAGGACTTTATTTAATGGTTTATAATTGATGACGAGGCGAGGAGCCCCTCGTTCCTTTTCAGGAGCATTTTCAACATAAAAGGCTGCACAACTCCAAGGAGAATGTGATTTGCGGATTAATTTCTTTTGAAGTAAATCTTTAATTTCTTTATCACATAAGTCTAAGAGTCTAGGACTCATTTGAGATGGTCTTGCTTTAGTAGGAATATCTCTTTCATTAAAAGTAGAAATATATGGTAAGGATACTAAATGCTTTTTTCGATGCCAAAAGGCAGAAGGTATCTCAGAACAACATTCGTTTATTAGAGAGGTTTGAAAATTATTAATTTTCTTTTCAGATGCTTTGGACTTTAATTGATCCTCAATTCGACAGAGATAAATGTCATTTTTAAGATTTGCAATATATTTTTCTTTATTAGATATGAGTAGATTTATTTGATTGATTTTTCCAAGGGTTGAGAGTATAGGAACAGGTTGAAAATTAAGATTAGAAATTTTTTCAAAGGATTTTACTTCAAGAAATTGTTTTAGCGTAGTAGCATCAATGATGAATTTGTCTTGAGCATTTAATACATTTATTGAGGTAGTGGAAGGATGGAATTCATTAATTTCTTCTTGATCAGAGATGGTTTCTTCGAGATGAGTTTGTAAAACTGATGTTTTCGAGGTAGAGTCTTTTGAGAAAGATTTGTTTATAGAAGTTGAATATGAAGTAGCATTTAATGTATTAGTTGACTCTTTTGTATCTAGATTGAGAATAGGCTCCGGGAAAATAGTTAATAAAGAAGGAGTGGCATTGATTTCTTTATGCTTTATGGTTTCTAAAGGGGGGTGAACCGATTCAACTTTACCTTTCTCGGTTTCCCATGTTTGTGTGGATTTATTTATTGTCAGCATTACAGTTCCTTTTTTATTTATTTTTGACGAAAGCCAATCAAAGAAAGGGATATTTCGCCGTTCTTGATTCATTTGGTCATACCATAATTCTTTTACTTGAGATCGCTCAAATTTAGAGAATTTGGTAAAAAACCATTTTGTCTTTGGATGTTTTAATAAATCTTGTTGAAGGAATTGTTTATCAATTTTGAAATCATGTATTTCTTCATTAGATTCATGAATTAAGGAGATTGTATTGATTGAGGCATTAAAATCGGATTCAGTTAATTTCACTGATTGTATATCTTCATCTTTTGCATCTGAATAAACAGGGAAAGCTATGCCTGTAGGATGTATTGGGGGTGATGTGGGAATAGATGTTTGATGAAAATTAGAAGAGGCTGATTTATAAGATCCAGCGTCTGAAGGGATTGATCTTTTTGTGGATGAAAAGTAGGGTCTTGGTGTATTGGCAAAATTTATTGTTACTTTTCCAGATGGATGTTCTGTAATAGATTCAACATCTTCATTAATTAAAGGTGTGATTAATTGAGCTTCATCAAGTTCCCATTTTCCAGAAAGATGTACATCTTCCCAGGTGATGAGTTTGGGGGTAGTGACTTTATTTCGAAAATTTGTAAGGAATAAAGTGGTTACTCCTTTGATTTGTGAAGAATAGGCTATTTCAGGGACAATTGTATTCATTGCTTTATAATAAATTCTGTATACTATGGCAACATTTTGTGATTGAGGTTTCATATTGAACCCTTTTGTATGTATGCCTAAAGTGATGGCTTCATGAGCACCGGGATCACTGAGTGATACGGTGTAATTGGGAAAACAATTAAAAAAGGCAGGGCCGTCATGAAGGCTGGCTTCTACCATCCCTATTAGGGAATCTCTGAATGAATTATGTCTTCTATCTCGAACATAGGCGAGACAGGATGTATTCAAACCAAGTCTGGTTAATGGCTTTATTGCAACTTGAACAAGTGCTATATGCATGTATTTGTATTTTGGTTTATGGATTTCAGTTTTTTCTGCAGGAATGACCTGTAGATTTTCTTCATTTTGCTGTATTGAGAGGGTTTCTTCAACCGTCTTTATTACATAATTTGATTTTTGTATGAAAGATCCTTCTTTATAAATTTCTTTTAAAGAGACTTTAGGTATTGTCCAATCTTGGATTGATTTTTCTAAATCATCAAAAATTATTTCTTCAAGATTTTTAATTGAAATTTTATTTATTATTGGCATGATGGATGATGATGCAGAAGAAGAATTAGAAGCTGTATTAGAAGATGAATTTCTTCCGAATGATCTAAAAATTCCAGACATCATTAATTAATTATAATCACTAATCAGAATGATTGGTGGCCTGTCAACGGTTTACGCCACAAAGCCCTAAACGCTCTCCTGGCTAACGGGCAACAAAGGCGACGCGACAAGGGGGCCTCGGACCCAAATCACTCCTTTTAGCAACAACAACCAATTAACTCTATCTGGTCAAGTTAGATCAAAATTCAGAAATGCAACTAACTAACATAGATTCGATTCTACTATGCAATCAACAAACAAATAACCAAAGAAGGAAAGAGACATGATGCATGCAAAATTTTTGCAAATAAATTGAAATAATTGAAAGCTTAAAGAGCTATCAAAATTATTTCAATATATTCCCAAGCATTCATATAGTCATAGTAATCATAGGGCCAAGAGCTCCCATTAGGATTGATGATAGTTTTTGGTGAGAATAGATTGTCTGCCCAATCTGTGAGAGTATGAATATGCATAATCTTCATTTTTGAAAAGGCATGTTCTCCATCTCTATCTTCATGAGTGATGATAGCACTTTTTGACTGAATCAGAATTGCTTCATAGTACTTGTGAGAAATATTGGGGGCTTTTGGAACAAAATGGCAATTTTTTCGATAGAGTTTTGAGAGAATTTGATCAATAATAAGGTTGGCATGGAGTTTATCATCAAGGAAGAAAAGAGCAAATTCAAAGGTCTTAATGTATTGAGATTTTTTGAAAGGATTAGAACGATAGGGTGCTTGAAGCATGGGAGAAGGGTTTAAGGCATTGAATTTATTGTTGGAAAGAATATTTATTGTATCAATGACTGGATTTTTTTCCTTTTCCTCTTGGATGCATCTTTGCTCACCTTGTTTCTACCCTGTAAAAATTCACGAGATAGAAAATCGGGAAGAGAATTTGAAGAACCTTTTATATATTCAATGCCAAAATAAAAAATAGCAAGTAAAGCTTGCCATCGAGCAAAAATTTGTTTTGATGCAAGGTTTTTGTCATCATTTTCCAAAACTTCTTTTGCAGATTTGCAATCAATTCTTAAGAGAAATCTTTGATTCAAAATATCACTTTGAAATTTGAGTATGCATGAGACTATGGCAAGGACTTCTTTCTTTATTGTAGAGTAATTTTGTTGAGTAGCATTCCAAGTGCCAGAATAAAATCTAATAATTTGTTCCTTTGATTGTGCATTTCTTTGAAGTAGGATTCCTCCAAATCCTATTTCAGACGCATCTGTTTGGATGATTTTAAATAAATCTGGATTGGAAATATTTAAGCATGGTAAAGATTTTACTTTTTGTTTTATTTTTTGTATTGCTTCTGTATGTTGAGGAGTCCATTGTTCTGCCGAATTTTTTAAACATTTTTGTAAAAGATTTCTTTCTTTAGAGAGGTTTTGATAAAAATCAGAGACATAATTTAAACACCCTAAAAATCTTTGTAATTGTTTTTTATCGGTGATTTCATCAGGGAAATTGTCAGCAAATTTGATTACTCTTTCAACAGGAGTTAACATTTTGTTTGATATTTTATAGCCAAGAAATTGTATTTCTGTTTGAAAAAGTTTTATTTTTCTTTGAGAAAGGACTAAGCCATTTTTCTTTATGATCCATTTGAAAGTCTTTAAATGTTTCCAGTGATCATCAATAGATTTAGAAAAGATTAAAATATCATCAATGTAAACAATTGAGAAATTTTTATAAGGGTGAAAGATTTCATTCATCATTTCTTGGAAGGCTGAAGGAGCATTTTTGAGCCCAAAAGGCATGACGTTCCATTCATAATGGCCAAAAGGGACAGTAAAGGCGGTTTTATAACGATCGTTTTCTTCGACCTGTATTTGCCAAAATCCTGATTTGAGATCAAATTTTGAAAATATAAAAGCTTCATATAAACGAGTAATAAGATCTTGTTTATTAGGAATTGGATATCTGATTGATTGAAGGACTTTATTTAATGGTTTATAATTGATGACGAGGCGAGGAGCCCCTCGTTCCTTTTCAGGAGCATTTTCAACATAAAAGGCTGCACAACTCCAAGGAGAATGTGATTTGCGGATTAATTTCTTTTGAAGTAAATCTTTAATTTCTTTATCACATAAGTCTAAGAGTCTAGGACTCATTTGAGATGGTCTTGCTTTAGTAGGAATATCTCTTTCATTAAAAGTAGAAATATATGGTAAGGATACTAAATGCTTTTTTCGATGCCAAAAGGCAGAAGGTATCTCAGAACAACATTCGTTTATTAGAGAGGTTTGAAAATTATTAATTTTCTTTTCAGATGCTTTGGACTTTAATTGATCCTCAATTCGACAGAGATAAATGTCATTTTTAAGATTTGCAATATATTTTTCTTTATTAGATATGAGTAGATTTATTTGATTGATTTTTCCAAGGGTTGAGAGTATAGGAACAGGTTGAAAATTAAGATTAGAAATTTTTTCAAAGGATTTTACTTCAAGAAATTGTTTTAGCGTAGTAGCATCAATGATGAATTTGTCTTGAGCATTTAATACATTTATTGAGGTAGTGGAAGGATGGAATTCATTAATTTCTTCTTGATCAGAGATGGTTTCTTCGAGATGAGTTTGTAAAACTGATGTTTTCGAGGTAGAGTCTTTTGAGAAAGATTTGTTTATAGAAGTTGAATATGAAGTAGCATTTAATGTATTAGTTGACTCTTTTGTATCTAGATTGAGAATAGGCTCCGGGAAAATAGTTAATAAAGAAGGAGTGGCATTGATTTCTTTATGCTTTATGGTTTCTAAAGGGGGGTGAACCGATTCAACTTTACCTTTCTCGGTTTCCCATGTTTGTGTGGATTTATTTATTGTCAGCATTACAGTTCCTTTTTTATTTATTTTTGACGAAAGCCAATCAAAGAAAGGGATATTTCGCCGTTCTTGATTCATTTGGTCATACCATAATTCTTTTACTTGAGATCGCTCAAATTTAGAGAATTTGGTAAAAAACCATTTTGTCTTTGGATGTTTTAATAAATCTTGTTGAAGGAATTGTTTATCAATTTTGAAATCATGTATTTCTTCATTAGATTCATGAATTAAGGAGATTGTATTGATTGAGGCATTAAAATCGGATTCAGTTAATTTCACTGATTGTATATCTTCATCTTTTGCGTCTGAATAAACAGGGAAAGCTATGCCTGTAGGATGTATTGGGGGTGATGTGGGAATAGATGTTTGATGAAAATTAGAAGAGGCTGATTTATAAGATCCAGCGTCTGAAGGGATTGATCTTTTTGTGGATGAAAAGTAGGGTCTTGGTGTATTGGCAAAATTTATTGTTACTTTTCCAGATGGATGTTCTGTAATAGATTCAACATCTTCATTAATTAAAGGTGTGATTAATTGAGCTTCATCAAGTTCCCATTTTCCAGAAAGATGTACATCTTCCCAGGTGATGAGTTTGGGGGTAGTGACTTTATTTCGAAAATTTGTAAGGAATAAAGTGGTTACTCCTTTGATTTGTGAAGAATAGGCTATTTCAGGGACAATTGTATTCATTGCTTTATAATAAATTCTGTATACTATGGCAACATTTTGTGATTGAGGTTTCATATTGAACCCTTTTGTATGTATGCCTAAAGTGATGGCTTCATGAGCACCGGGATCACTGAGTGATACGGTGTAATTGGGAAAACAATTAAAAAAGGCAGGGCCGTCATGAAGGCTGGCTTCTACCATCCCTATTAGGGAATCTCTGAATGAATTATGTCTTCTATCTCGAACATAGGCGAGACAGGATGTATTCAAACCAAGTCTGGTTAATGGCTTTATTGCAACTTGAACAAGTGCTATATGCATGTATTTGTATTTTGGTTTATGGATTTCAGTTTTTTCTGCAGGAATGACCTGTAGATTTTCTTCATTTTGCTGTATTGAGAGGGTTTCTTCAACCGTCTTTATTACATAATTTGATTTTTGTATGAAAGATCCTTCTTTATAAATTTCTTTTAAAGAGACTTTAGGTATTGTCCAATCTTGGATTGATTTTTCTAAATCATCAAAAATTATTTCTTCAAGATTTTTAATTGAAATTTTATTTATTATTGGCATGATGGATGATGATGCAGAAGAAGAATTAGAAGCTGTATTAGAAGATGAATTTCTTCCGAATGATCTAAAAATTCCAGACATCATTAATTAATTATAATCACTAATCAGAATGATTGGTGGCCTGTCAACGGTTTACGCCACAAAGCCCTAAACGCTCTCCTGGCTAACGGGCAACAAAGGCGACGCGACAAGGGGGCCTCGGACCCAAATCACTCCTTTTAGCAACAACAACCAATTAACTCTATCTGGTCAAGTTAGATCAAAATTCAGAAATGCAACTAACTAACATAGATTCGATTCTACTATGCAATCAACAAACAAATAACCAAAGAAGGAAAGAGACATGATGCATGCAAAATTTTTGCAAATAAATTGAAATAATTGAAAGCTTAAAGAGCTATCAAAATTATTTCAATATATTCCCAAGCATTCATATAGTCATAGTAATCATAGGGCCAAGAGCTCCCATTAGGATTGATGATAGTTTTTGGTGAGAATAGATTGTCTGCCCAATCTGTGAGAGTATGAATATGCATAATCTTCATTTTTGAAAAGGCATGTTCTCCATCTCTATCTTCATGAGTGATGATAGCACTTTTTGACTGAATCAGAATTGCTTCATAGTACTTGTGAGAAATATTGGGGGCTTTTGGAACAAAATGGCAATTTTTTCGATAGAGTTTTGAGAGAATTTGATCAATAATAAGGTTGGCATGGAGTTTATCATCAAGGAAGAAAAGAGCAAATTCAAAGGTCTTAATGTATTGAGATTTTTTGAAAGGATTAGAACGATAGGGTGCTTGAAGCATGGGAGAAGGGTTTAAGGCATTGAATTTATTGTTGGAAAGAATATTTATTGTATCAATGACTGGATTTTTTCCTTTTCCTCTTGGATGCATCTTTGCTCACCTTGTTTCTACCCTGTAAAAATTCACGAGATAGAAAATCGGGAAGAGAATTTGAAGAACCTTTTATATATTCAATGCCAAAATAAAAAATAGCAAGTAAAGCTTGCCATCGAGCAAAAATTTGTTTTGATGCAAGGGTTTTGACATCATTTTCCAAAACTTCTTTTGCAGATTTGCAATCAACTCTTAAGAGAAATCTTTGATTCAAAATATCACTTTGAAATTTGAGTATGCATGAGACTATGGCAAGGACTTCTTTCTTTATTGTAGAGTAATTTTGTTGAGTAGCATTCCAAGTGCCAGAATAAAATCTAATAATTTGTTCCTTTGATTGTGCATTTCTTTGAAGTAGGATTCCTCCAAATCCTATTTCAGACGCATCTGTTTGGATGATTTTAAATAAATCTGGATTGGAAATATTTAAGCATGGTAAAGATTTTACTTTTTGTTTTATTTTTTGTATTGCTTCTGTATGTTGAGGAGTCCATTGTTCTGCCGAATTTTTTAAACATTTTTGTAAAAGATTTCTTTCTTTAGAGAGGTTTTGATAAAAATCAGAGACATAATTTAAACACCCTAAAAATCTTTGTAATTGTTTTTTATCGGTGATTTCATCAGGGAAATTGTCAGCAAATTTGATTACTCTTTCAACAGGAGTTAACATTTTGTTTGATATTTTATAGCCAAGAAATTGTATTTCTGTTTGAAAAAGTTTTATTTTTCTTTGAGAAAGGACTAAGCCATTTTTCTTTATGATCCATTTGAAAGTCTTTAAATGTTTCCAGTGATCATCAATAGATTTAGAAAAGATTAAAATATCATCAATGTAAACAATTGAGAAATTTTTATAAGGGTGAAAGATTTCATTCATCATTTCTTGGAAGGCTGAAGGAGCATTTTTGAGCCCAAAAGGCATGACGTTCCATTCATAATGGCCAAAAGGGACAGTAAAGGCGGTTTTATAACGATCGTTTTCTTCGACCTGTATTTGCCAAAATCCTGATTTGAGATCAAATTTTGAAAATATAAAAGCTTCATATAAACGAGTAATAAGATCTTGTTTATTAGGAATTGGATATCTGATTGATTGAAGGACTTTATTTAATGGTTTATAATTGATGACGAGGCGAGGAGCCCCTCGTTCCTTTTCAGGAGCATTTTCAACATAAAAGGCTGCACAACTCCAAGGAGAATGTGATTTGCGGATTAATTTCTTTTGAAGTAAATCTTTAATTTCTTTATCACATAAGTCTAAGAGTCTAGGACTCATTTGAGATGGTCTTGCTTTAGTAGGAATATCTCTTTCATTAAAAGTAGAAATATATGGTAAGGATACTAAATGCTTTTTTCGATGCCAAAAGGCAGAAGGTATCTCAGAACAACATTCGTTTATTAGAGAGGTTTGAAAATTATTAATTTTCTTTTCAGATGCTTTGGACTTTAATTGATCCTCAATTCGACAGAGATAAATGTCATTTTTAAGATTTGCAATATATTTTTCTTTATTAGATATGAGTAGATTTATTTGATTGATTTTTCCAAGGGTTGAGAGTATAGGAACAGGTTGAAAATTAAGATTAGAAATTTTTTCAAAGGATTTTACTTCAAGAAATTGTTTTAGCGTAGTAGCATCAATGATGAATTTATCTTGAGCATTTAATACCTTTAGACAAAGGTAAATCAATAAATGAAGGCTCCTCAATTAATGCAGTCATTGAAGGAACATCAATTCAAATGTCTTCAGACACTAATACTGACACTTCAACAGATGACTCTGACGATCAATGTATCCCTCAAATTAATAGAATTTTCAATCCCAAAACTCATACATCAAAAACAAAAAATTATTACAGTAGACCCACTCCAATGAATCTCCAATTTGAAGAAATTCCTGATATAGCAAATTGTAAATATGATGGTAGTTCATTAGTCGAATGGAATATTGATGGACTTACTGAATATGGAATTCTTAATATTCTGCGCAATATGATACTATATACAAATGCAGGCATGATCTATGGCAATACACAAGCTGAAATCATTAAATCAATAATAATTGGATTTACTGGCCAACTTCATGGCTGGTGGGAATATTATCTAACCTCAATCCAAAAAACTAGTATCCTAAATTCAGTCAAACTAACTGAAGAAGGTAAACCCATTCTTAATACAAATAATCAGCCAATTTCTAATGCCGTTGAAACACTAATTCATAATATTCTAATCAATTTCTCTGGAAATGTTAGTGATCAAATAGAAAAATACAGAGAACAATTAATCAATCTTCGATGTCGAACTTTATCTGATTTCAGATGGTATAAAGATGTCTTTTTATCCCTTGTTTTTCAATTATTCAATTCTAATGAAGATTTCTGGAAAGAAAAATTTATTTCTGGCCTTCCAACTCATTTTGCAGAAAAAGTAAAAAATGTTCTAAGAGAACAAAATAATGGACGATTAAATTATGCTAACTATACATATGGTGATTTAATTCAAAAAATTTCTCGTGTTGGTATGTCTATTTGCAGTGATATGAAAATTAAAGCCGATTTACATAAACAAAAGAAAATCGGTAAACAAGAATTAGGGGATTTTTGCTATCAATTTGGCTATGAACCCCTACAAAATCCATCCAATCGAATTTATCAACCTAAACATCGGTCTAAAAAGAAAAGATATCATGAAAAATCATATCAATCCTCTAAAAATTACAAAAAATATATAAAAGGAAAACATGAAAAACACAATTCAAAGAAGAGAAAATCCAGCTCTTCCCCAACCCATAAAACTAATAAATCTGATTATACCTGCTATAAATGCGGCAAAGAAGGACATTTTGCAAATAACTGTTTTAATAAAGATTCAAAAAAGAAAATCAATGAATTAGATTATCATTCTCATAATTCCGAAAATAATAAAGATATTTGTATATGTTGCGAAAGCGAAGATAGTTCTTATGATTCTTCCTCCTCATCTTCTTATTTCTCAATTAATGTTTTAAATGCTCAAGATGAATTACTTCTGGAATTAATAGAAAACATTTCCTCTGAAGAAGAAAAGAGAAAATATTATAGAAAAATGCTAGATGATAAATCTACTGAAAAAACCTCTAAGAAACATAAAGATTTTCAATCAATTTCCATGAAAGATATTCTTTCCCAAAAACCCAGCTCTTCAAAACCTTTAACCCTTCAAGATCTTCATAATGAAGTTAATGAAACAAAACATGAAATTGCAAAATTAAAAGAAGAAGCAACCCAGGAAATTGCTAAATTAAAAACAAGAATTGAAATCCTTGAATTAGGTAAAGAATTCAGCTCAAATAATCAAGAAGATTCTAATCTCGAAAAAGAATTTGATGAAGAAATTCAAGAATTCATAAATTCTATTACCAAATATCATTACCATAAATGGTATACAACTGTCACTCTAAAAATCAAAGAATTTAATTTATCTGTTGACTGTTTGATAGACAGTGGAGCAGATGTAAATTGCATCCGTGAAGGATTAATTCCAACAAAGTATTTTGAAAAAATAAAAAATTACACAATTGGCACCGCAAATGGAAAGAATATAATAGTCAATTATAAGATTCCTAATGCTCATATTTGTAAAAATGGAAAATGCATTCAAACTTCCTTTGCTGTAACAAAAACATTAACGAATGATGTCATCTTAGGGACACCCTTCTTATTAAAAATTCAGCCATTTTCTGTAAATACAGATGGAATTCATACATCAATTGATGATAAGCCTATCAAATTTGAATTCATAGAAAGCCCACGGCTTGGTAGAATAAATGGAATTAATATTTAATTGCATACATCTCCATATTTCCAAAATACAGTTTTTATTGCATCACTACAGATTTTCATAACTAATTTCCATTTTCTTCCCTTAGGGAACCAGTCATGTCTTCTAAGGATAAAGGCAAACAACCCATAGATTCAGATAAAGCCTCTGTTCCTGTTAATGAAGAACTACCCTTTCAAATACCTTTTTCATCCTTCTATCCAGCACCCTCTGCTGCTTCTCAAACACTTATTGATAATATTTGGAGTGCATGCCTTTCTAGCCAATGTAATTTTCTCATGCGAAAGCACCTTTCTGATTTGTCAAATCATATCAAATATTTAGAATCAAAAATTCAAATGCTTGAACAACAATGTGCATCGTCATCCCTCCCTCCAATTGAATACAGACAACAAATCCTGGAAAGAGTTAATACTCTTCTTCCGGACGAGTTATCTGCAAGAATTCGAGAGGAAACTCTCTCTTGTCAGATCATGGAGCGACTAATTAATCAAGCATCCTATCTCAGCTGGGCCACTGGTTTTCCAAAGATGTTCCTGCCCGCTGATGAATTTGATATTTCTTATATTGAACAAGGTCTAGTTCATCGATTCATTCTCGACAGAGACAATTTAGCAATTCATCGACAGTTGCCTGCAATTGTCAAATATGCTCTCAGTTGCCTTGGCATCACCAAGCGCAATCTTCTAATGACAATCTCTTCCACTCTTGGCGAAAGAGATGAATTCCGATTTTATCAACCATATCAATTATGGATCCTTATGAATTATGAAGACGGAGATTTATTCTGTCAAAAATACAGCCTTCCAATCAATGATTATGAACATCTTCCTGATCGCAATTGGAATCAAGCAGAACAATTTGAATCCTCAGATGCTGCAGATCTCAGTTACAGCCTGGAGCGTCTACAATTCTACAATATTCAAGCTGATCAAAATCAAAGATTCATCAATATCAAAAGACATTTTGAATTTGCTCGTACTTTTAAGGGAATCTGGAGCGATGGTCGTCGCGTCGTCTGCATTGATGAAGATCTTGCAGAAGATACATTTGTTTATTATGATCCCTTTCGCGCTGGCCATACAGTTCTTGATGAAATTCTAGAAACATTTCAAAATGCATCGTCTCTTCATATTACTGAAAGAACAAAGAGACAGCTTATCAAGCTCTTCCAAAGAGAAAATGATTATGGAGTATGGACCCCCAGTCCACAACCACCAGATTACTACCTCATAAATGATTAAAATCCAGCACATGCAGCAATATCATGCAAATTTCAATACGGGTTTCTCCATCAAATGCAGCCTTCAGCATTTCCTATGCAGAATTAATTCAGCAATACAGATGTCCAAAATGCAGTAATCAATGCAGCCAGCACAGATTCAGTCTTCAATGCAGCCAGCACAGCTATCCCCATGAAGCCATGTGTCCTACAAGCAATCAAGCCCATTTATCTCCTTTATCAATTCTTAGCCTACATCAAGTCAAACCATCAATGCTTGTCATTATCATAAACACATGTCATTTTCATGTGTTTCACTCACATAAAGGTCTTCCGAATGCTTTCATTTGAAAAAATATAAAAAATTCCAAAAAGTCCACTTTTGTGAGCTATGGAGCACTATTCTTTATAAAGTATTCCATAGACCACTATTCCAAATAAAGCCTAGTCAACAATAGTGGAATTCAATACAGCCTCAAGTCCCTGCAGTCTCCGCAGCCTCAGCTGAGCATACAGTATATCCTGCCCCCTGCAGCAAATACAGCGATAAATTTCTCAGCCGACTGTCAGACGCATGCATTAGCAAATTCAAGGACATCCGTCAGCAATAAAGTCAGTTCACTCATGCAGCAGTAACAGTAATGCATATAATATGCGACAGTGATACAGTACAAATGACGTATACATCTTATCCCATTGCGGATCTCAAATACATTTCAAATGTAATTCAGTATGAAGGTTTATAAATAGGGATTGTGAGCCCTTGTCTCACATCATCAAATACTTACACTTGTAAATTTTCCGCTTTCTTTCCTTTCTTTCAATTTAGTCTTACTGAGAGTTTACTGGTTCGATCCCGGTCTCCTCCATTTGGCTCAGCCGTGCAATGCCGTACACTGATTAGGCCAGGCAGTGCCACCCACGAGTTGGCCCACATGCCCATCCTAATCTTTTATTTTTAAATTTGCTTATATAAATTAAAAGATTCTTTGTAGGCTTTTAGGGTTTTCAACTTGAAATAAAGTTGAAATTACTAAAATAAACATTGATGTTAATTTACATAAGACTTGAAGTTTCATACTCATTTATATAAAAAATAATATTTTCTTTGTATAAATGTCGGGCTGGGCCATGCTTTGAACTGTAATAAATGGTATATTTGTTTGTTTTATATTTATTTTTTCATTAATTAATATCTCATTAAATTGCCACAAATTGGATGTGTTTTTATTTCTGGGCCTGGGCTTAGGGCGGGCATGCTTTGCTAGTGTAGAATTATATATAATGAAGGAGATGTATTTCAATTTGAAATTAACTCCAACTAATTTTGATCATCCTAGATAATCTTGACCAAAGGACCATCATCAATTCCAATACACAATTCTCCCTTAATCTTATTTAATCTAATTCAATTCAATAAAAATGTCATTTATTGAATGACATTTGTTACTACAATGAATGATAATGTGCTATTAGATCAATGATGTCCAAGGTAGACACAAGTATTGTGATGAAAAAATCCTAAATCTGAATCTATCTACTATATTTTTTAAATTAAATAAACTCCTCTAATTTATAAATAATGATTTTATTTTTAAATCTATGAGAAATTAATGAATAATCTCATGTTATAGTTCAGCATCCAACTTAACTAACTATATTATTTCAAAAAGATCTATTACCATTATAACTTTTCAGCATAGAGTTTGTCATGAAGAAAGATAAGTGGTGAGGATTTTATCAATATTATTAATGGAAAGACAGGTTGAGCAAACTAAGACCTATTTTACCAGCTTGAGTCATAGTTTAGAAACCTATAGCTAGCTACCCTCAAAATCAAACTACTCACTACAAAACCCACTTCTAATTGGAAAATATCATATTTTAAACTTATTATAATTTTTTTTCAACTCAATATAATTTATAACAATATATCATATTTCAAGTTTCTACTAAAATCTCAAAAATTTTATATTAATTAATTATTTAAAGTTTTTATTGTGTGGTTTGTAAGAAGGCCTATTATTCTGTATTTTAATGATTAGGACTGGACACAAAATCCTTTCTATTGGTGAGTATAATTTTAAGTGTATAAGTTTTTTTTTTAGAAATATTTTTATTTTAGATTTTCTATAATATAAACATATGAAATCAAAATCAAAATTTCGTATATTTATCATAAAACTAAATGGAATTTTTTTGTATGACTTTAATTGCTTGTGCTAACCACGGGAGCATTTTGCTAGTTGTATGTAAAACCAATTGTCTGAACGAGGCCAATTATTATATATGCAAGGGATACGATTTGATTGTCAAATTGGAGCTGAATTTATATATATATATATATATATATATATATGAAAGGGACTGTTTCAATTGAGAAATCAATTGGAATCAACCACTCGATTTTGACCAATTTGATTTTGACCATTATTTAAGAACTCGTCTATGTTGTTTATTCATCTCTGTTGCTTGAGCACCGTTACTCTTAGGTTTTCTAAACCACCACCACATCATCTCATTGGTTTCCTTAAGCCAATTCTTAAATTATTGGTTGCGGTTTTTCTAATATTTTAAAGAGGAACCGTTACTCTTAATATCCATTAAAGTCTCATCCGTTTCTTAAGCCAAAACTCTCTCTGGTTTCAAATTCACATTCTTCTTTGTCGCAAATTGACGTAGAAAACTCCTTGGCCTCCTACCATGGAAGTGAGCAGTTTCCCCTCTCCCTCTCTTAATCTTAAAAAAGAAGGAAGTGAAAAGAAATCGTTCATTTCTTGAGAGGGCTGTCAAAAAGAAATCCATTATTGTGGTATTTTTTTATTTAAATTATTCCCTTCCACTATTTATTTACATGTTTGATCTTTTGTTTACTTGAAACAAATATAATGGTGCTTAATATTCTTCACTGGGATGGATATTTCCTTCTCGTCCTCTTTTGCCATGGACCTGATATCCATTTTCTTGCAAGTATATATACATGCATCTTGTAGGTAAGGGGGTCTTTGTGTCCATAGCTAGTTTTGATAATTGGCTCAGATTATGAAAGGAGTGTGTCGTGTCGTTATGTCTAGAGTTAGGGCCTTTGCTATGGGTCTTTCATGCCGATCCAAAATAATATTCTGGTAAAGGGGAATTCTTGCAGTTTTTTTCTTTATTATTATTATTATTTCCACTGTTGAACTGAATGTGTGATTTTCAGGTTAGAGATGTAAAAGGACACCACTACAGGTTAGAGATGTGGAAGGACACAGGAGATTTCATAGCTCTTTTAGTGGGGTTACACAACAAATGGGTCAAAAGAGGGCAGTAAGATTTTATGGGTTAGTGTATAAGTGGTAATTCATACACACTAATATCCACTCTTTATAATTCACAAATGGGTTGGGTTAGATGTTTGTTGTTGGGTTTGCGGATGGTGCAATAAGGGTCTATGTCATTTTTGATTTCCCTCTAATGGTGTATATTTTGTTGTGATCATTCTTGGGACGACAGCCCTTTGATTGGAAACTACAAAGGCGATGATGTGATAAAAAGATCTTAATTTCTCATTCTTCTCATTTCTCTATCAATCGGTTTATGAAGATGCCTTTTTTTTTATTTATTTATTAGGTTGTTTGGACTTTGGAAAGAGCTCATATTAGAAAATTGAGAACAAAATTTATTGATTTAAATGAATATTTCAATTCTAAGAGAATAACCTCTCAAATCACTCATCATCAATGGTTGCTTCTTTTTTTTAAATACTTGCTAAAATGATTAGTTTATAGTATTTAGTTTGGTTGTTCGGGAAAATATGAAGACACCTTTTTTTTTTTATTATTTCAAGCCAAATGTAAGTAAAGGTCAAATGATACTTCATACATCTTATTAAATTTTTTTTTCTTTTTTTTTTCAGGAATCAATTAGCTTTTCCAAATTTTCACTTTGCGGCTGACGCTAGGTGTGTGATACTGTGAATTAGACTTGGTAAGGTGTAACTGTGCCAGACTCCCATGCACCAATCTTTTACATGCTACAATTTCTTATTGGAGACTCCTACAAAATTATATTGTTAGATATAATTACATATCATATGACATTATCTAAGTTCCATGAAATTAACATATCATTCTCTTTTATCTTGACATGTCATTTGTAAAGGTCAATATTTTTCTCTTTAAGACTGGTTTTGTTTGGCGCCTGTTAGGTAAATGCTATTTAGTTAGTCTTTTGTTAAATTATGTTGGATTTACCATATAGCATGATTAAAGTGTTGGCAATTGTGATGGGCCCCATTTGTGTTTATATGTAGTGGACCCCACTCACAGAGAGACACCCCTCACAAGGATTTTCGATGGTGATAGGGATAAAAATTATTTTGAATTAATCTAACTCTTTATCCTTATCATCTCTCCATTCAAATTCAAATTGAGAGAGTTTGGTCAAACTCTCTATCCTTAGCATCTCTAGTTATTGATCAATCTCAATATATCATCCCGAACACTCATATTCACTAATAGTAGAAAAAAAAAAGAGGTCTATCATCATTTACTATGTCCGCAGTGTCCATCTTTGCCCTTGGACCGTAAAGAGTGAATCATAGGTGACTAATCTCTCGTAGACAGTTACAGATCTGCACATCTACTGCATGATTCAAGCCGACGAAATCCTCAGTGCATTTGTAGTAGCAACTTACTCAGATCCGTGCTTCTGCAACATTTACGGCTTTCAGGAAAGTTCTATGTAAGTATCTTGTTGTTTGTAAGCTTCTAAACAACTAAGAGACTGAATTAATGTTTTCAAAATAGTGAAAGTGACAATCAGAATTATTTTCTTTCACCTTAGCTTCGCACTATATCTGTCTTACACAAGCTTTTGATTAGTGACAATCACCATTAAAAAAAAAAAGAATTTTTCTATTTTATTATAACCAAATATGTATACTCCCAAGCATCACCTCCTCTTTCTCCATGCATGTTTGTTGGAAATCTGATCACAATCATGAAATGTAGAGAAACCAATAATTAAGAACCACAAGAGAAGAATTATAATAAGGCCACAAAAGAACTACTGCATCCACATGTTCTCTTCATTATAGTTTTTATTTTATTTTATTTTGGGCAAAATTCGATATGATCATCCAATTGTGAATCAAAACTACATTTTTAAGGTCAACCTCATTTCTAGTTGTCACAGTTCTTTTGTCACCATACCTATGGATGAGCTAGGCTTGCTTGCCATCATCATATATCATCAAAAGGATCCCATGTTCTAACCCAAAAGAAAAATTCATTTGCTCTAGGACGTATTATCGTCATTTTTTTATTAGCTGAATGTCCCTCAAATGTCCTTAATAGAATATTTGGATATGGAAGCTCCATATCACAAAAAAAAAAAAAAAAAAAAATGCTCATTCAGACTTTGTTAGAAATAAATTGGTAAACTCAATAAAAATATTGTAATTCTTTTTTTTTTTACTTCAATATCCGATTATGGTTTCTTTTGAATTCTACATGATGTTATCCATGCTCTCAAAAAAAAAAACCTCCCAAACCATTAGCCAGGACATAAATAAACAAAGAAAAATAATAAAAAATAAAATTTTCATGTTACTGACGATGGGAATGTGTTTATTTCTTGAATAAAATATCGGTTTCCCCCCCCCCCCCCCCCCGAGATTCATTGTATTTAGATTAGTTACCGACCCCTTAATTTACTCCTGACTCTTGTTATTTCTTTGATCAAATACCTTTTTAACATGCATCACTGTCATATAATCTATTTTCGTGGTAGACAAAGTAGCATAGACAAACTACAATTTCAAAATTGATCTCCTGCTCAAGATAAAACATAACATTCTTCTATTAATTTTTTATTCTCGATCTCGTACAAAATAGGCATCCAGAGATCCAACTATTTCAACTTTTTTTTAGAGGATTTTACAGGAAAATATCCGGCAGATGATCGTTGCTCTGGAAAGGACCCTGCAGTTCGGGACAAACAATTTCGGTCCTCCTACCACTTTTTTTTTTTTTTTTGTTAGTCTTGGCTGAGCAGTAGCCGCCCAAAGAAAATCTGGGCTACTATATCGACACCATGCTCCATTTATTTCTTGTAGAGGATTTTACGGGAAGAAGCATTGACTGCACCGAACCCTTTTCCCCTTTTCTTCTCTTGTTGATCTTCTTCCCATCCCTTCAATGGAAGTTGCATCAGTCTTGCTTTAGGCCTCTCATCAAAGCCCTTGATAGACCCATCAAGTATCCAAAGCAAGATCCCCGTGGGGCAGGACATCTCCTCGCAGGTTCATATAAGGCTTCACCCAAAAAATCTCTCATGGAGAAACACCATCAAAACACTCCTTCCCTCTGCAACTTAATTTACCTATTTTATAACACTTTTTATTAGGCTTATATTATTATTATTGTTAGGGGAAATAACCATTTCCCTTCCCCTAATACATATTGAAAATGAAAGATATGAACAACAAGAGGTAAAATTGTTCTACTATCTTCACCTGAAAAGGCAGGCCGGAGGGAACATGATCTTTTATGGTTGTAGTTGGAGAAGAAGAAGGTGAGTGAAGAACGAAGAGAGCTGTGATCTAAACAAGCAATCAGCTGCTGCAAATTCGAGCTCGTGGATCTCGGATAGACTGAAGGCGATATAGCCGTCTATGGTTGTAGGCAAAAAGTTCAACACGAGCGATGCTAGCGTCCCTCCACTCATACTTCGGAAAAATTGAATGGGGTTTAAGGGACCTGTTTGTCTGCCCCAAACTACGGGGTCCTTTTTTGTATAATGGCCAACTAATGAGATTGTTTTCATAAAATCCTCTTTTTTTACCATAATAAATTGTTACCTCTCGGAAGTAAACTTTCAGGAACCGAAAGTCTAATCTACAACGTACAATTGATCTCTATCAGATTCAGCATGTGTTTCGTTCTTGGTGTGGATTCTTCACATGAAGAGGCGGAAATCATAGGAAGATACGAGGACACGGGAATATCAATTTTCTAATGGTAAGCTCTACCCTAGCTGAAATTCGTCTCATCCCTTTATTAGTGAAATATAAACTAACAAAACATGACCGCGCTTAACATTGACAATATAGTTTATAACATTAAAAAATATGACTTTATATAACATTTAGTTTAAATTGAGATGGTAAAAATTGCAATCAAAATTAAAACCTATAATAATAATTGAAAAATATAGTTGGTAATTTTAAAATGAAAGCACTTTAATTTTTTTGAAATTAGTACAGTATTTTACTTCAAACATTCTTTTGAAATAAAAAGAATAAACTCATAATAAAAAACCATATAGAAATACCACAAAAATACAACATGAACCCATAAATTCATACCGCAATAAATGCCTAAAAATAAAAGAAAAATCATAAACCCATAAAAAACTATCACCATGGAAACTAAAAAAGAACCCATCAAAATTGGAAAGAAAAAAAGGGGACTATGATAAAAGGAAAAAAATCATTAAACACCAGAAAATACATAAAAATATTTAGAAATAAGAAGCTTGATTTAAAAGAAACAAAAAACCCAAAGGAAGCTAATAAAAAAACTGAAACTAAGAAGAAAGAAAAGATTAAAAACCATCAGGATTGATAATGACAACGACAATGTGTGGTTGCTCAGTTGGTTGGCAACACTAGCTATCAACTAGCTACCTAGGGATAGGTAAGATATGTCTATGGCGTTAGAAAAGAAAATCTAAATATGCTTTGATTGATTAGAGACAACGAAAGATTTGATTCTTTGAAAGGAAACTCCTTTTAGATTGTAGTCTTTATTTAGATGGCTATATATAATTGAAAGTTTCTCTTGACTTCCTAAAATCTCTCCTTAAAGTTAAAATTGAAATTAAAATTAAGCTTTAATTTCTCAATCAATTTCAAAACTAGCAAAAGGTTCCCGTGCTATGCACGGGTAAGAATACTTGGTTAAAATTAAAATTAGTATGGTTAAAAAATGATCTCCCTCTATATAAATGATATATGGATCTGAACCATTGTAAAATAACTTTAAAATAAATGAATGTTACTTAAGACTTTTTGGATGGAAAAATGAGCCTATAGGTGCATGTTGTACCCTAGATAAACATTTGGATACCTTCAAGTTGCGAATTTGCCAATGTGAATCAATGAAAACATTTGACTCATTCAAATTCAATCCGGTGAAAATTTAAGTTGCAGCCACACGTGGAAATGAAAATCTCCATCGCCATACACATTTTGAAAATCAAAGTTCCACCGTCTTTCTCTTGGCTTTTATCCATACTCGAGTTACCAATATTGGATTTACCATGCTGCAAACATCTCGGTGACTGCTAATTCATTAGATTTAAGTCAACAACTATGGATAGTTGTAAACGTTTAATTGAACTATTAGTGTAAACATGTTAATATGACCGAATTAAATATGAAGAAATTATCTTTATTAAATCAAGACATGAACTAAATCAATAAAGTACCTTCTACCATGTCATATGGCATTTTACTTTAGTCAATCAAATCGTTAGAGGAAGATCGCAGATAGGAAAAGGTTGTAAGCCGAAATTCTCCATATGTCAGATTGAAAATATTAGACGATTATGAAGAGAAATGGTATAAAGATATTTGAGATTAAAAAGAAAAGATCCTCTACAAGATGGAAACTTATTTAAGTTTCTACAAAATTGACCCTCTAAATATCCTAAAATTACATGCACAATTTCCACATAATAATCCTAGAAAACTTCAAATTTGATAATAACCCAATATTTCCTGAAGCTGATAATTGGAGAACGATTTTTGTAAAGAAGAAACACTCTAACATAACTCGAATTACAAAGAATGGATGGTAAACCAATTTTGATCTTCCGGTTATATTTATTAAATAAAACACAAACACAAAAAAGTGTAATGATTCCCCCAACCATTTTTGGAGCTAATACTTGGAAATGATACTTGTGATGAAGCAATACTTTGATAAATACCCCTAATTATCATGAATGTGTTATCTATAGTTTACCTATTATTTAATCAAGCCAAACATGAACACATTCATATTTTCCCCGAACAACCAAACTAAATACTATAAACTAATCATTTTAGCAAGTATTTAAAAAAAAGAAGCAACCATTGATGATGAGTGATTTGAGAGGTTATTCTTAGAATTGAAATATTCATTTAAATCAATAAATTTTGTTCTCAATTTTCTAATATGAGCTCTTTCCAAAGTCCAAACAACCTAATAAAAAAAAAAAAAAGGCATCTTCATAAACCGATTGATAGAGAAATGAGAAGAATGAGAAATTAAGATCTTTTTATCACATCATCGCCTTTGTAGTTTCCAATCAAAGGGTTGTCGTCCCAAGAATGATCACAACAAAATATACACCATTAGAGGGAAATCAAAAATGACATAGACCCTTATTGCACCATCCGCAAACCCAACAACAAACATCTAACCCAACCCATTTGTGAATTATAAAGAGTGGATATTAGTGTGTATGAATTACCACTTATACACTAACCCATAAAATCTTACTGCCCTCTTTTGACCCATTTGTTGTGTAACCCCACTAAAAGAGCTATGAAATCTCCTGTGTCCTTCCACATCTCTAACCTGTAGTGGTGTCATTTTACATCTCTAACCTGAAAATCACACATTCAGTTCAACAGTGGAAAAAATAATAATAATAAAGAAAAAAACTGCAAGAATTCCCCTTTACCAGAATATTATTTTGGATCGGCATGAAAGACCCATAGCAAAGGCCCTAACTCTAGACATAACGACACGACACACTCCTTTCATAATCTGAGCCAATTATCAAAACCAGCTATATATGGACACAAAGACCCCCTTACCTACAAGATGCATGTATATATACTTGCAAGAAAATGGATATCAGGTCCATGGCAAAAGAGGACGAGAAGGAAATATCCATCCCAGTGAAGAATATTAAGCACCATTATATTTGTTTCAAGTAAACAAAAGATCAAACATGTAAATAAATAGTGGAAGGGAATAATTTAAATAAAAAAAATACCACAATAATGGATTTCCTTTTTGGCAGCCCTATCAAGAAATGAACGATTTCTTTTCACTTCCTTCTTTTTTAAGATTAAGAGAGGGAGAGGGGAAACTGCTTACTTCCATGGTAGGAGGCCAAGGAGTTTTCTACGTCAATTTGCGACAAAGAAGAATGTGAATTTGAAACCAGAGAGAGTTTTGGCTTAAGAAACGGATGAGACTTTAATGGATATTAAGAGTAACAGTTCCTCTTTAAAATATTAGAAAAACCGCAACCAATAATTTAAGAATTGGCTTAAGCAAACCAATGAGATGATGTGGTGGTGGTTTAGAAAACCTAAGAGTAACGGTGCTCAAGCACCAGAGATGAATAAACAACATAGATGAGTTCTTAAATAATGGTCAAAATCAAATTGGTCAAAATCGAGTGGTTGATTCCAATTGATTTCTCAATTGAAACAGTCCCTTTCATATATATATATATAAATATATATAAATTCAGCTCCAATTTGACAATCAAATCGTATCCCTTGCATATATAATAATTGGCCTCGTTCAGACAATTGGTTTTACATACAACTAGCAAAATGCTCCCGTGGTTAGCACAAGCAATTAAAGTCATACAAAAAAAATTCCATTTAGTTTTATGATAAATATACAAAATTCTGATTTTGATTTCATATGTTTATATTATAGAAAATCTAAAATAAAAATATTTCTCAAAAAAAAATTTATACACTTAAAATTATACTCACCAATAGAAAGGATTTTGTGTCCAGTGTCCTAATCATTAAAATACAGAATAATAGGCCTTCTTACAAACCACACAATAAAAACTTTAAATAATTAATTAATATAAAATTTTTGAGATTTTAGTAGAAACTTGAAATATGATATATTGTTATAAATTATATTGAGTTGAAAAAAAATTATAATAAGTTTAAAATATGATATTTTCCAATTAGAAGTGGGTTTTGTAGTGAGTAGTTTGATTTTGAGGGTAGCTAGCTATAGGTTTCTAAACTATGACTCAAGCTGGTAAAATAGGTCTTAGTTTGCTCAACCTGCCTTTCCATTAATAATATTGATAAAATCCTCACCACTTATCTTTCTTCATGACAAACTCTATGCTGAAAAGTTATAATGGTAATAGATCTTTTTGAAATAATATAGTTAGTTAAGTTGGATGCTGAACTATAACATGAGATTATTCATTAATTTCTCATAGATTTAAAAATAAAATCATTATTTA
The DNA here is from genome assembly GCA_038049695.1 of Cinnamomum chago. Taxonomy (NCBI): domain Eukaryota; kingdom Viridiplantae; phylum Streptophyta; class Magnoliopsida; order Laurales; family Lauraceae; genus Cinnamomum; species Cinnamomum chago. The sequence continues at coordinate 70,859,644 of CP142454.1, read as the reverse complement.
TAAATTAGAGGAGTTTATTTAATTTAAAAAATATAGTAGATAGATTCAGATTTAGGATTTTTTCATCACAATACTTGTGTCTACCTTGGACATCATTGATCTAATAGCACATTATCATTCATTGTAGTAACAAATGTCATTCAATAAATGACATTTTTATTGAATTGAATTAGATTAAATAAGATTAAGGGAGAATTGTGTATTGGAATTGATGATGGTCCTTTGGTCAAGATTATCTAGGATGATCAAAATTAGTTGGAGTTAATTTCAAATTGAAATACATCTCCTTCATTATATATAATTCTACACTAGCAAAGCATGCCCGCCCTAAGCCCAGGCCCAGAAATAAAAACACATCCAATTTGTGGCAATTTAATGAGATATTAATTAATGAAAAAATAAATATAAAACAAACAAATATACCATTTATTACAGTTCAAAGCATGGCCCAGCCCGACATTTATACAAAGAAAATATTATTTTTTATATAAATGAGTATGAAACTTCAAGTCTTATGTAAATTAACATCAATGTTTATTTTAGTAATTTCAACTTTATTTCAAGTTGAAAACCCTAAAAGCCTACAAAGAATCTTTTAATTTATATAAGCAAATTTAAAAATAAAAGATTAGGATGGGCATGTGGGCCAACTCGTGGGTGGCACTGCCTGGCCTAATCAGTGTACGGCATTGCACGGCTGAGCCAATCTGAAAGTGGGCCATGCTTCTTTGACAAAAGTACAAATCTTATCTTTATTTGAGAATTATTAGAGGTCTTTATATCTTTTTGTAAGAATCCCTTTTGTTTTTATATTTTCTTAAAAATAATTTTGAAACATTTTACTTTCCACGGAATGGGCCAAAATCTCATTTGGACACTGGGCGCCAATACATATGATAATTTTGGACTTGAGTAGTTTAGATTTCACAAGTACACATCACAAACATTAAGGATTTTCTAACCATAATAGATATATTAAAATTCTAAATCCACCTAAAGAAGACTCATTTTAACTTGGTTGGATAGAGTTATCAAGCAATGTGGATTTTCTTATCTGGACTCTTTAATCACCAATCCATAATAGATATATATATTAAAATTTGAATTCACATAAAGAAGCTTAACAAAAGTGGAGTCTGAATTGATTGATAGCGCTTATCTCTTGAAATTGATTTAAGATCTAATTTCTCAAATTGATTGGAGATTAGAGTCTAATTTTACTATCAATTAGCAAATTGGACTCCAATTTCGAAATCGAATCCTACCTCTATAATATATTATAACTAGCAAAACACGCCCGCGCTTATCGGGGGCAATATAATTTATAACATTAAAAAATAATTAATAATTTTAAATAATTAATTTAAAATTAATTATTTAACCATAGATCTATAACCATAGATATATGGGCAATATTCTGGTGGGAACTGTTCTCACATATTATGTGAGAACTTTTTTGTGATGCCCAATTGTGGGCCCCATTTGGGGATGGGATCAGGGGGGATGGAAAGATCTATGTGAGACCACCCCAAGTATTAAGTTTGACCACAAACCCATGCCCCTAATCACATCATCCGTGGCCTACAAGTTTAAGGACTTTATATTCAAAAAAAATATTCAACCCTTGATCCAACGGTAGAGTCCATTCGGATGTGTGCCAATCTTTGGGATTAGTGACTATCATGGGGTTGCCTATTGGTTGTTAGGTTTGGATGAGTTGCTAGTTGGGCTCTACAAAAATGTTCTTATATAATAGGTGAGAATTAGTTCTCACTTGAATATTTTTCTTTATAATTTATGACTATAGATCTATGCAACGTGTATCTTTATAGGTTAGAAAGAATATTTGAGATCACATGAGAAACCATCTTTATCTAAAAGTCTAATGTGTAAATAGATATGTTGAATGTGTTGGACTCTATATTTAGATGACTAAAATTGAAATTTTCTCCCAAATCCCTAGAATCTCTCAAATTAAAATTGAAATCGAAATTGAGCTCCAATTTTGCAATCAATTGCGAAATAAGAGCTCAATTTTGAAATCGAATCTTACCTCTATAATATATAATAACTAGCAAAGCATGCCCGTGCTAAGCCCAGGCCCAGAAATAAAAACAGGTTCAATTTGTGGCTATTTGATGAGATATTAATTAATGAGAAAATAAATATAAAATAAACAAATATACCATTTATTGTTGTTCAAAGCATGCCCCAACCCGGCATTTATAAAAAGTAATTATTATTTTTATATAAATGAATATCTTTATAAGAAAAATCCCAACATATAAGATATATCTCTATTTTTTAGAAAGAAGATAAAATAAAGTCAATATTAAAATTGAAATCAAACAATAAATTACAAAATTGGATGTGGCCCCGTCTTTAGGAATTAGAATATGAGGCCCACTTCAAAAAAAATTATTGTATTGGAACCCGTATGTATAAATCACTATCAAGGATCCACTTTTAAAAATAACAAACATTAAGGATTTTCTAACCATAAAAGATATATTAAAATTCTAAATCCACCTAAAGAAGACTCATTTTAACTTGGTTGTATAGAGTTATTGAGCAAGGTGAATTTTTTCATCTGGATTCTTTAATCACCTATCTATAATAGATATATATTAAAATTTGAATTCACATAAAGAAGTTTAACAAAAGTGGACTTTGAATTGATTCATAGAGCTTATCTTTCTTAAAATTGATTTGAGATCAAATTTTTTAAATTGATTTGAGATTAGAGTCCAATTTTGCAATCGATTAGCAAATTAGACTCCAATTTCGAAATTGATGCCTACGACTATAATAAATAATAATGGGGTTAGCGATATATGGATTCAAGGTGAAAGCAACCAGTTAAAATCAAATTGGAATTCTCTAATCCCAATACAATAAATCCAACCATGGAATGTGGAGTCCACATGAAATTCAAACCACTTAAGAATCACTACCATTGCATGTATTATATATCACTGGGATAAATCTCATTCCAGTCTGAGTTCGCGTTACAAATAAACTGGACATGTTTGTAAAATGTAACTAATATTAAGAAAAACGGATCCAATGGTGAGTGTTACATACAAATATCAATCTAACGGTGGATCCAATATTTTGAATAGTGAAATTTTGCCGAGTGCTTATATAAGGAGAGAGAATATAAGTTTAAGCCTTGGATTTCAATGTTAGTCTACTGATAAATTCAATTTGTGGTCATGCTCTTAAGGATCTCAATTTAATTAAATCACATTAAGTTTAAAGTTCAAAATGAAATGCCCGATCTGACAGGGTCCTTACGAACTATGAAATGACCTGGAGTTTTTAAGTAAAAGAAAATGATCTGAAGTTGACATGATAGGGGACATTTTTATGGCTTTATGATGCAGGCTGCTGGTTTGCAACCCGCTTTTAAAACGGGTCAATCACGGGTTAGGATAAAAAAAACATGCCGCGCCTCTAACCTGACCAGACCCGTTTGCCAGCTCTTTAGTCTAGTGCCAATGTTCATCCTCGACGTCCCAACTTGACGCAACATAAAAGTATCATGCCAATCCAGGTAGCCTGATGTGTGGCTTCCGGGACAAGTAGGGCGGATCTAGGCATAATCACGCAGGTGCGGCCACATATATTAAACCATGGTACATTTTCAAAAAATCCATTAAAAATTGTGGGCCCACCCTCAAAATTCACTTGGAAATCCTCACTTTACCTCCATAACCATACTACCTATTAAGGTTCGTAGCCCTCAATAGAAAACCTTGAGTCCCCCGCTGAGGATAAGGGCCCAAGTTTTGAATACCCAGAATTCACAGAGGATGGATTTGACATAGACCTAAATATGTAATAGAATAATCCAATATTTTACCAAAAGAAAAAAAGAATAATCCAATATCATGGTTTGCTTTTATTGTATGTGTATTTATTATGTCAAAAAACGTGGACCCGACCCGGCACGATTTATCTCTTTGGAACCGGTTATGGATCCTAGAATTGGATGTTGGATCCTATGGAATATATACTATGGTCTAGCTCCTATGTTGAGCTGGAGCTGACCCATTTGTAACCCATTTAACATGAACCCCACCAGAATAATGGTTTGCATCTGCTACATAATCCAGCCTGATTATCACATTCTTTTTATGCTTTAGGTATTGTAACGATATTTTTTATCAAATGATCAATCATTTATGAGACCAACTCATGTCAGGGTAAAAGATTCATGAATGCCTCAAATAAAAAGTGCTTTTATTTTGAGCAGCCTAGATTTTCAATAGTGAACCCTACTATGGAGTTCCGCTCCTTTAATTCAAGATTTCTACGGCTTTGCAATCCATATCCTGAAATAGACTATTGATCTTTTTGGATTTCCCAGCAACGTAACATTTCATCAATCACTTTGTCACTGCACTCTAGGGGTTGGCTTCTCTAAATAAGAGTATACATATATATATATATATGTATATATACATATACATACATATACATGTGTAGTATACACACACATAAACATATATGTATATATATACACGGGGGATATTCATGTGCATCCATCCCTCACCATAGATAATTGAAAATACTCATGTGTAAAAGAGGAAAATCCATATAACCCTATGGTAAGGGATGGATGCACATGAATATTCTCCTATATATATATACATATATGTATGTATATATATGTATCAAAAAAAGAATAAATGTCTGGGTTGGAACATCTACATGTATAATATAAAGGTTTTTGGAAGAATTTGCATATAATGGACAATATACCTTAAAGTAGCCCAACACCTAGTTTGGGATAAGTTTATTATATCCTAATCTACTAGTTAATATAACAAAACTTAAAAAAAAAAATCATGTTTCCAAACATAACCTAGGACCCTTGCGCACTACTTAAGCTCTATTAAGCAGAATTGGTTCTGTTTGGATGCACCACACACATACATGGTAGCTAGAATTAGAGCATTCATGTAGCAAAAAAGAAAAAAGGTGGATTAATCATGAGAGAAATTCAAATGCCCGTATTGCACTAAAGTTTCTGTTACTAGAATTCCTTATTTTCAGATTTTCAAAGAATATTGTAAAATATGTACATCAAATAATTTAATTAGTGGTTAAACTTGCTAATTCCATAATCCGATAATCTAAATTCCTTAAATGAGGATTTTGAGGAAGTTTAGAATTCCATAATTTTAGAATTTCGCTTTTTTTTTTGTCTCATTTCTAAAATAATTTGAAGATATCAAATTACCATCGTGAAGTGGAATTCGCCAAAATCCCTGAGTTCTCACCATGATGGATTACTATTAATATTACTCCAAAACAAAAAGGGATTTTGAGTGTACAGGGGCACCGTGAAGATCTTCATTAAGTGGTCCATGATTACCAATGCAGTGGGACGATTAGTCCAGAGCATGTATAGAACAAGTGAATTAAGTATATGACAACGTATGAATAAGTGTCATAACGTATGAATAAGTGTCATAAATTTCACCCATATGGGAATTGGTAGAGTGACATAAGGTGTGGGCTTGCTCCTCACGTCTTGTGCTTAAACTCGCGTTAGATTTTTCTGTGTGCGTTTATGTGGGTCAAAGACCTTAGAGATACCGATGTCCTAAAAAAAATTCCATAAAATTTAAACTCCACAATGGAGCTTCAGGTGGTCAGGTAAGAATGCAAAATCCGGAAAGCCTACATGAATTAAAAAAAAAAATAGAATAGGTCTTCATGTCAAATATAACTTGAGATGCCGCCACAACCCCACCCCTATTTATTTCTAACCATGGTTGGAAAAATGTCCGAGTTGACTCTTGACTTTCTCGAGAGTGGTCTTGTTTTCGAGTTAAAAATAGGGAAGGCTAAGACTAGCCATCTCATTTTAATAAATTGTTCACATTTTGATCCATTTGATAGGTAAATCTAATTTTAAAAAATTAAAGTTAATTTATAAGTAATTATGCACGGGGTTTGGAGTTAGGAATTTAAAAAAAGCTGACTAGAATATAATTTAAAACCGATACTTGATCTTTTATATTTAACATTTGGAGTAACAAATTATGTAATATATAATATTATTCTTTTATTTTCTTGCATATGTAAATTTATTAATTGGAATTGACCATCATAAATGTAAGTAAATAAATATATATTTATATTTTATAAGTAATGCATTATTTTTAAATATTTTTGAAATTATTTAAAAAAGCATGACTCTTTTGATTCTCAACATCGACATTATTCAGTCATTTTTTTTTAATTGGACGAGTCAAGTTTGAGAGTCACGAATTGTCCAACCCCACTTTCATCCATCAAATTATGAACAGCAAATGCCCCACACTATAGATAAGAATAGGATTTTTTTAGTAATGTGTGTTTTGAATTATATTATATTTATTGAATCTTAGAATCTTACATTGAAGATATAATGCACAGAAGAATATCATTTATTTTGACAAATGAGTATAAAAATTAGCGGCGCACCTCTGGAGAGACTAGCGTGGGCTTTAAAAGACTATGAGAAATCAGTTTTTTTTTTTTTTTTTTTGCAAAGTTTACTCTATGGGATAAAGTAAAATAGGCAGTTTTTCACATGGAATCAAGTCATGAATAAAGTCAAAATAAAGGAGGTGAAAGACAAAATCAATTCTTCACAAAGTTTATTTTTCTCTAAGTTGTAACACTCGATTGTAGTAAGAAAAAAAAAGGTCAAAAAAAGGGGGTCAAACGCTAGAGGTGCAGTATCAAAACTTTACTTTACCTATCCACTATTTTCATCCAAAAAGCAATAAAGTAGAGATTATTACATCACCACTTTACTTTCTGGCTTCGCATTTTCCATTAGAATAGCAGCTAACACATTATGACCTCATTTACTCTTCCCTTACTACTTTAGTTCTCTTTAATCTAATCAAACTGGTTACAGAAAGTAATCCGTGAAGAAAGGACGCGAAGTCTTTAATTGATAGTCGTTGGTGTTAGGTGGGCCACCACATCTTTCAACAGTAAAAACAGGTGGTGAGCAACGCTAGGAACAAACGTCAGAGACAAGCGGCGGACAAACGTTAACTGATATGGCATGATAAACAAAACGTTTTAAATCTATTTCCTTCAGTTTCAGATACATTTCTTCATTCTTCAACTCACAAATATTGTGCAATACACAACAGGCACAAAAAATCACAGATTATTAGTTAGCGTTTGTCTGCCGCTTATCTCTGGCGTTTGTTCCTGGTTTTATTCAAATTACTAAGTACATTTTGTTTTGCATAAACCTGATATAAAAAAAAATTGTCAAATAAAGAAAAGGCAAACTGTTCATTCGCATAAATCTCTCTTACGTCTTCATTTTCTCAACCCATGCCTACTTTTTTCTCAACCCATCTATGCATAAAGCTTTAAATTTCATGCCAATGTTTCTTTGCCATTGTTGGATTTTGTATAGCAATAAGAAGAAAGTCCCACATTGAAAAAGTGTAGAAGGGATGAGTAGTTTATAAGTGTGGACTTAACACACTTAATAAATTGAATAAACAAACATAGATGGGCTTAGGCTATGGGCTATATGCTTGGGCTATATGATATATATATATATATATATATCAAAAGATGGGCCTTAGGCCTTGGGTCTGCATTGACTTAGAAAAACTTTTTATGTGTTTTAATTAAGTCATTTCATTTATTCAATTTCAATTAATTTTTTGAACAGTTGTGGTAAAAAATAGTTGTGATTTGTCTGAACAGTTGTGTCTGATCAACACAACTGCTCATGATAACTCCCTGTTTGATATTCTATAAATACCAAGAATGAGATGAGAGAAATAATAACATCAAACTCTCTGACATTTAACTTTCTACCCAATTTGATCCAAAAGAGAAAAAGCACCCAGTAAATTCGCCAGGACTAAGAATCAAGTGCTCGATTCTTGGTTACAGATTGTTGAATCCTAGTAGCAGACGCTCATTGAACTACAAAGCACAAGAGTAGGGGCGAATTTATGCTATGGGACATAGCTTTACGCTATCCTCAATCTCAATTCAAGTCAGTGTTCTTATTTTTATATTTGTTGTATTGATTTCTGTATTTGATCATTTATTCAATAATCTAGTATTGCATTGTTATTCCTAATTGTTTTCTTACAATCTATAGCAGAAATCTATGTCTGAGATTATGAAACAATCTGGTAATGGCGTGAAACCTCATGTTGAGAAGCCAGATAAGTTCAAGGGATTGGATTTTAAACGATGGCAACAGAAGATGTTGTTTTATTTAACAACTCTGAACCTTGCTCATGTTGTCAAAGAAGAATGCCCTGTGGTTGAAGGAGATAATATTCCTAAGGATAAACTGAATGCAATTGATGCATGGAAACACAGTGAGGTTTTATGCAGAAATTACATTCTTAATAGTCTTGATGATACTCTGTATGATGTGTACAGATCTTATAAGACCGCAAAGGAACTCTGGGATTCGCTAGAGAACAAATATAAGATTGAAGATGCTGGTTCAAAGAAGTTTATCATTGGGAAATTTTTAAAGTTTCAAATGGTGGACACAAAGACTGTTGTCAATCAGGTTGAAGAATTGCAAATTATTATCCATGAACTTGCTGCAGAAGGAATGGTATTACCAATTCCATTCTCTGTCGGATCTGTGATAGAGAAACTACCTCCATCGTGGAATAATTACAAGATTCATCTCAAGCATAAAAAGAATGAAGGGCTAGTTCTTAAACTAAGGGTGCAAGAAGATCACCGTAAGAGTGAATGGCTGAATGTTTCAGCATTTGAAGCCAAAGCCAATGTCATTGAGGGTGGAGAGACGTCTAAGCCTAAGCCTAAACAACACAATAAAAAGTGGAACAAAAACAAAGGGAAAGGACCAAATGTTCTTGCTCCAAAAGAGAAGAAATTCAAGGCAATAAAGGGTGCTTGCTGGGTATGTGGAAAGCCTGGACACAAAGCACAGAATTGTCACCATAAGAAAGCAAATCTTGCTGACAACAACAACAAAAATCAAACTAATGTTGCGGAAGAATTTGTTGGTGTTGTTTCTGAAGTTAATATGATGACTGATAGCAAGGATTGGTGGATTGATAATGGTACAACAAAGCACATTTGTGGAAACAGAAATATGTTTCACACCTACACTCCTACCAATAGCGATGAGAAGATGTTTATGGGCAATGCCTCTACTGCTAATGTTTCAGGAAAGGGAAAAGTGGTTCTAAAATTCACATCTGGCAAAGAACGGACTCTTTTGGATGTACTACATATTCCTACGATCACCAAGAACCTCGTATCTGGTCCTATGTTAAGGAAGAAAGGATTCAAACTTGTTTTTGAATCTGATAAGTTCATTCTTACTAAGGGGGGAACTTTTGTAGGAAAAGGCTACTTGGCTGAAGGGCTCTTTAAACTCAATGTATTGGATTCTGATGTTATTAATAATATAAATAAGGCTTCTATTTACTTGCTTGAGTCTTCTAATTTATGGCATGCTAGATTAGGACATGTTAATTTTAAATCTTTGCATAGAATGGTTAATCTTGGTTTGCTGCCTAAATGTTCTATGGATAATAAGCATAAATGTGAAACATGTATAGAATCAAAGTTTGCTACAAAATCCTATAAATATGTGGATTTTAGAACAAATGAATTGTTAGGGTTAATTCATACTGATTTGGGTGATTTCAAATCAACACCAAGTCGTGGAGGAAAGAATTATTACATTACTTTCATAGATGATAGTAGTAAATATTGTTACGTATATTTAATACATAGCAAAGATGAAGCTTTGAATATGTTTAAGAAATATAAAGCTGAAGTGGAAAATCAATTAAACAAAAAGATCAAAATACTGCGATCGGATAGAGGTGGAGAATATGAATCCAATGCTTTTGCAGAATCTTGTGCTTCTCATGGAATTATTCACCAAACGACAGCACCCTACAACACTCCTCAACAAAATGGGGTGGCTGAACGTAAAAATAGAACATTGAAGAACATGATGAATTCTATGATTAGTAGCTCGGGCTTACCATTAAATTTTTGGGGTGAAGCTCTACTTACTGCTAACAAAATCTTGAATAGAATTCCACCAAAAAGGAGTGATCAATCTCCATATGAAAAATGGTATAAGAAACCACCAGCTTTTAAAATTATGAAAGTGTGGGGTTGCTTAGCAAAAGTTCAAGTTCCTTTACCAAAGAGAGTTAAACTTGGACCTAAAACTATTGATTGTGTGTTTATTGGATATGCCAATAATAGTGCGGCATACCAATTTCTAGTATTTAAATCTGGAATTTCGGATATCCAAGTAAATACCATCATTGAGTCTAATGATGCTGAATGGTTTGAGCATATATTTCCATACAAGGACAGTCTCAATGGAAATAAAAGAAAGTTGCATGATTTAAGTCATGATAATGATGGTGCTTCATCATCTGGAGTACAAGACAAGGACTTGGAATCAAATGAAAATACACCATCTACTCAAAGAAAAAAGATAGAACCAAGAAGTGGAAAAAGAGTGAAGGTTGCAAAAGACTTTGGACCTGATTTTCTAACTTTTCTCACTGAAGCTGATCCACAAACATATAGAGAAGCAATAAATTCATCTGAATCTATTTATTGGAAAGAGGCAATAAATAGCCATTTTACAAAATAACACGTGGGAGTTAGTAGACTTACCACCTGGTTGCAAACCAATAGGTTACAAATAGATTTTCAAAAAGAAATTGAAGCCTGATGTTACTATTGAGAAATATAAAGCACGACTAGTAGCAAAAGGTTACCGTAAAAAACAAGGGCTAGATTTCTTTGATACATACTCACCAGTAACTAGAATTACATCTATAAGGATGTTAATTGCTATTGCGGCTGTTTACAATTTGGATATACACCAAATGGACGTAAAAACTGCATTTTTAAATGGTGAGTTAGATGAATAAATTTATATGGAACAACCTGAAGGTTTTGTGGTGAAAGGGCAAGAAAATAAAGTGTGTAAACTTGTAAAATCTTTATATGGACTTAAACAAGCACCTAAACAATGGCATGAAAAGTTCGATCATACAATGTTATCGCATGGATTTCGGATCAATGAATGTGATAAATGTATTTATATTAAGAAATTTAAAAATGGCTCTTGTGTAATTGTATGTTTATATGTGGATGATATGCTCATTTTGGGATCAAACCTAGATGTAATAAATTCCACAAAGAAAATATTGAATTCGACCTTTGAAATGAAAGACATGGGAAAAGTTGATGTTATCTTAGGAATTCGAATTCAAAGGAGTAATGATGGTTATGTACTTAGCCAATCACATTATGTGGAAATAGTTCTTCGGAAATTTGGTCAATTTGATAGTAATCCATGTAATACTCCTTATGATCCTAAATGTCATTTAAAGAAAAATAATGGGGATAGTGTATCTCAATTGGAATACTCACGTATCATTGGAACACTACAATACATTACGAATTGCACAAGACCAGATATTGCATATACAGTAAATAGATTGGCAAGGTATACAAGCAATCCATCAAAGGCTCATTGGGAAGCTTTGGTTAGAGTATTAAGATACTTAAAATATACAATAAACTATGAATTGCATTATACAAAATATCCTCCTGTTTTGGAAGGATATAGTGATGCCAATTGGATTTCGAATGATACGGAGAAAGCCACAAGTGGTTATGTTTTTACACTTGGAGGGGCTGCTGTATCATGGAAATTGCAAAAGCAAACGTGTATTGCACGTTCAACAATGGAATCAGAATTTATAGCCTTAGATAAAACCGCGGAAGAAGCGGAATGGCTTAAGAATTTTTTGGAAGATATTCCAATATGGCCACAACCTGTAACGGCCATATGTGTGCATTGTGACTGCATAGCGGCCATTGGTAGAGCTAAAAGTCATATGTATAATGGAAAGTCAAGGCACATAAGACGTCGACATAACACTATAAAACATATGCTCTCAAATGGCATTATTTCCATTGATTATGTGAAATCAAATGAGAATATTGCAGATCAACTTACAAAGGGTATACCAAAAGATCAAGTGTTATATTTATCGAGGGGAATGGGTTTAAAGCCAACACAATGAGGAGTAACTTGATGGAAACCAAACCTAGTAAATTAGTTTTTCTAAGTCTAGGTTCAATAAGGAAAACTAGTTGGGTGAAACTCAAAGAATAGAGCATATAATGCTGCTCATTCCTATGATATGAATCGTATGCTACCTATGATGAGAAGGGTGAATTATTAATAATTCTTAATGACACTAATAAAAGATAAAAGAATATAGCAGGGTATTCTTATTCAAAGTGTCACCTATATAGGAGTAATGTAGGGTCGCATTTGTGAGAATGACATGGCTAAATTCTCTAAAGCTCCTACGAACCCGGGAATGTTCAGGACCAAAATGAATACAACCGTATAAATTGAAAAGTGAAAAGATTTGATGTGTGTGATACTTGTTGTCTAGGTTTACTAAATATGGTGAACAGTGTCTCCTATACACACTGACTCATCAGTAAATCCGACAAGTATTCACTAAGGAAGGTTCAAGTCCAAAAGACACCTATTCTGATGCATATCAAATCCAATTTTTCTTCATATCATTCAAAACATTGTGATGACTCTTTTTGCTATACAAATGTGGGGTATTGTTGGATTTTGTATAGCAATAAGAAGAAAGTCCCAAATTGAAAAAGTATAGAAGGGATGAGTAGTTTATAAGTGTGGACTTAACACACTTAATAAATTGAATAAACAAACATAGATGGGCTTAGGCTATGGGCTATATGCTTGGGCTATATGATATATATATATATATATATATATATCAAAAGATGGGCCTTGGGTCTCATTGACTTAGAAAAACTTTTTATGTGTTTTAATTAAGTCAATTTCGCTTATTCAATTTCAATTAATTTTTTGAACAGTTGTGTTAAAAAACAGTTGTGATTTGTCTGAACAGTTGTGTCTGATCAACACAACGCTCATGATAACTCCCTGTTTGATATTCTATAAATACTAAGAATGAGATGAGAGAAACAATAACATCAAACTCTTTGGCATTCAACCTTCTACCCAATTTGATCCAAAAGAGAAAAAGCACCCAGTAAATTCGCCAGGACCAAGAATCAAGTGCTCGATTCTTGGTTACAGATTGTTGAATCCTGGTAGCAGACGCTCATTGAACTACAAAGCACAAGAGTAGGTGCGAATTTCTGCTATAGGACATAGCTTTACGCTATCCTCAATCTCAATTCAAGTCAGTATTCTTATTTTTATATTTGTTGTATTTATTTGTGTATTTGATCATTTATTCAATAATCTAATATTGCACATATTGTTATTCCTAATTGTTTTCTTACAGCCATATCCTCCAAAACCATTTTCTCCTTTCCTTCTCTCATTCATACAAAGCAAAACCCTCTCTAGCCTCCATATGCATCCTGCATTTCCGAATCACATCATCCCCTCCTCCTTTTTCTCTCTCTTCCTTTCCGATGGAGATGTGGTTACATATATCTCCATTCTCCTAGACATGGAGTCTTTGTTCGACATTGGTAGTGAAATGAGTTATTTATCTTTAAAAGAAATTTCCTTAAAAATTAGTTCTCAGCTATCCAGAATCGAGTGTCCTTCGGCTCAAGGCCAAAGGTTCTTACCATGAGTTATCAAAGAGAAAAAAAGTAATAAAAATAGGTGGTTCAAATTCGCTTTGGTGGGAATGTCAAAGTGATTGAGGCATGACGTCAGAGAGGAGTGTGTGGTGATGAAGGTGGTGGTGGACCATTGTTAAATTATGTTATCACTCCCCGGTGTCTACTTATCAAACATATATTTCCTCATTTTAAGCCAATGATTGGAATGCTATATGATTTTTATCACGGAGTATAGTGTTTGGCTGTAGTCTTTGATTTTGCACTATGAGATTGAATTTTGTTTTTCATTTTTACGTTTATCTTTTATATTTGTCTTTTATTGTTGTTTTCAACAGCACAAATGGATGGGATGAGGGTTTTTTTTTTTTTTTTTTTAAACCATAAGGAGAAAAAGCTGGATGTAAAGGGGTTGTTTGGTTGGTGTGAAAATGGTAGGTGCGTGATGGAATTACATCAATTTATGTTTGGCTACACTCATTTATGCGTGTGAAAATGGTGTGCATTTTAAGCCCAAGATTTCCACACTTCAAGGGATGTGAAAGAGAACCGCATGTGTGTGAAAAAACAAGAACCAAGAGGTGGTGCTACAGTTATTATCTCTATGAACAAGGCCCCAACCCCATTTTTTGAATTTTTTTAATCTTGTGGGGTCCATAATCAAGATCTAAAACATTCAAATTCCTTAAAAGGCCAAACACAGTAAGAGGGTCAATTTTCAACGATTGATTCATCATGGATTTTAAGATATATTTATAAAAACCCAAACATTAAAATCTACCATTTTGGAATTATATGGGGCCCATTTTCATGATCTGAACCGTTAATCCTATTTAGAAAGAAAAAAATAACTCAAGGGTGAGGGGGGGTTGGAATTTTACATCTTAACTCTTCATGAATTTCTAGAATTCATGAAAATACGTAGAACCGTTGCATTAGGCAATTAATTTGACATGAATATCGGTGTCCTTGATTACCGGTGTGCTTTTACCATTTTCTTGAATTGTGTGGCCCCTTAAAGTAAGATCTGAACCGTTAAAACTCTCTATAAGTCCAAAAATGACCATGTGATCAAATTCTGTCCGTTGATCCATCATGAATTTTGAGATATTTATGAAAGAGTCCAAACCCTAAAATCTAGGGTTTTAGGCTTTGATGGGATCCATTTTCACAATCCAAACCACTGATCTTATTTGTAAGGAAAAGTATGCATAAAGAAACAAATTTTAAGTTTTGATTCAACATGGATTTTGATAAATTTGAGAAAAATGATTAGCAATTTGATGAAAAATGACCTTTTTAAGTGTGGTTTCGAAGCATGTGTGAAAATTACAAACAATAGTAAGTATTTCCATGAGACTCAATTAGATATGGAAAGATTCGTTTTCCTATGATTTTTATCACGGAGTCTAGTGTTTGGAATTTGGATTGTAAGAGGCTCGACCGTTATTGCCTTTTTATTTCACAACCGTGCATCGCAAGCAAAAGAAGCCTCAACGGTTTTTTTTTTGTGGTATAAAGCCTCAACGGTTATTGCCTTTTTATTTCACACACTCCCTCTCTCACTCGTTTGTACTTTGTTCTGTGTCTTTCGCGCGCTTTTTCACTCTCTCTCTCTCTCTCTCTCTCTCTCTCTCTCTCTCGGGTGGAAGTAATCAAGTAGAAGAAAGGCTCTGTACAGGTCCATGTCGAATTCATCTACATTGGGTTTTGTTTTTGATGAAGTAGTGTTAGGGTTTTGATTGAATTCTTGCATTTCAATCTCTATTTCTCGACCATGTCAGTGATTTCTCTGTTTGACTTATACAGCTATAGACTCTTGAATCTAGGGTTCTTGCAATGCAGTTTTTGTGTTGTTTCGTTTCTTTATTGGTTTTATTAGTTTCTTTCAAGGATACTATGGGTTTTCAATGAAATTTAGTGGGGTTTCGTTCTTTCATTGTGTTGGCAATGATTTCTTCTCTGTTTGGGCAAAAAATAGGGATGATTAGCTGATTCTAGGGTTTTTCAATGCAAATTTGTGTTGTTTATTTACTTTTTTTTTCTTGGGTTTATTGATGATTTCTTGATGAGATTAGCGTTCTTGGATGCAGACTGCAGGCACTTTGCTAACATTGATTGATTGATTTTTTTTTTTCAGGAATTGCATTGCTTTAAGAGATATGGGTGGCATTATAGTAGAAAGGCAAGGATACAAGAGAATCCAGAGTCGTCCTGGTCAAGCTCAATCACAGAAGAAGATTTGCTTCAATTGGCAATCATCTGGACACTGCTATCGCCATCACTGTTCCTATCTTCATCCCCAATTGCCCCATGACGACACCACTTCTCAATCTCATCCTCCGAAGAAGCAATGCCACCGCCAGTTACCAATTGTCAACACCAACAACAATAATCCCGGGAGACCAACTCCTCGGGCTTTCGTTTGGAAAAATCCTAAATATAACCATCATAACAAAAAAACCTCTTATATTTCTTCCAAACCCAATCCAAGAAACCCCAACTGTGATCAACCCAGGGTCATTCCTAAATCCAAACCTAACCCAAAACCCAACACTGAGTCTCCTAAACCTATAGATGATCACCATGATGATGCTCTGTGCAATACGGCTGAGCCAAATCCAGCTAATCCTAGCTGCAACGGTTATTCTTCTGGACCTAGCCCAAACCATGAAGACACTTCTTCAATGTATCCTAGCAAGGAGACTCAGGACAAGGAGGTCTGCGCCAATTGGCTTGCGGGTAAATGCAACCAGAGTGACAGTTGCAAGTTTCTGCATTCTTGGTTTGTTGGGCAGCCCTTTGTATGTTTGGCTACATTGAAAGGGCATGAAAAGGTGGGTGTGTTCTCTCTGTTGCTCTCTGTTTACGGATGGCAATGAGTCGACCCGCCCTGACCTGCCCCTCCTATTAAGGGACAGGTTTGGTAGTGGGTTGATTGGGTTTCCAAATTTTGACCTGAGTTGGATTTACTTTGCTGTACTTTTATTTATATGTTATTAAATTCTATGTATCAGACTGCTACTGTATTAGTGGTATTGAGACCTTCTTTTGGAGGTCATATGTTCAAATGTTAGGGGTTATTAGATTTTTTTTTCCTTGAAAATTTTAATATAAAATATACTAGTCAGTACCCACCCTCTCCTGACCTGTGCCCATCACAAGGTGAGTTTGGTATCATATACTAGGGTCAGATATGGGTTAGATCATTGCCAGTCTGGTTGGGTACAGGTCGGTCTAACCCGAAGGTGACCCGACCCCTTGCCATCCATATCACTTTTATTGCATAATGTATCTTTTATTGGGTTATCGGATTGACTGTGCCCCATTGAAAATTGATTGTTGTTGGCAGGCGGTTAGTGGAATCACTCTTCCACAGGGGTCTAATAAGCTGTTTTCAGCCAGTGAAGATGGAGTAGTGCGTGCTTGGGACTGTGATACTGGAAAGGTATCTGTATGAATACCCTTTCAACTCATTTTTTAATTTTTATCAAGCTCTATTTTGATCTATAGATTTGAATCTACAAGTACTGCCAAAAGAATCCGTGTGATTCATGAGTCGAGAAACAAATACAAACAAAACACAAAAACTTAGAAGATTAAATTTATACAGATAAAATGAATAAAATTAGTTAAATTTCTAAGAAATTATGAGGATACTGAGAACGTAGACGAATTCTGCTGGTAGTTACAAGATAGTAAAAATTTCTTCTAAGAAGTTTCAATGAGGATAAAAAGAAGATGGTAATAAACAGTCTTATCAGTAATTAAAAAGGAAAAGAACTTAGAAATAGAAAATATTTTTACTCGAATTTTTATGTAGAGATGCTTTTACTACTTTGCCTAAAGATATGATATATATTTTAATGCAAAGGAGCATCTTTCATGATCTGGAAAACTTTTAACAAAAGAGGAACATGGAATGCATGACCTTTGAATAGAAGGGGAAAATATAGACAACACTTAAAAGATTTAAGAATCATGAAGAAGTAAATATTATTCAAATGGAGATGAAGTGAAGGGATTTACTGAGTTATTGCTTTAGTTTTCTTTCTCATGAGAAAAAAAAATTGTAAATGAGTGTACAGTGACAAAGAAATAAAGTAAAATTTTATATTGTTGTAGAACTTGCAAAAACTTATATTATCTCCACAAAAAGAGCAAATGTGCCAGTTTAAGTGATTTAGCAACTTATAAAATTTCCAATACTTCCAATTTTGTTTTTGTGCTAAGAGATTATTTACCTTTACTTTTATGGAAAATATTTTAGAGTAAGATGATGTGTCACAGTTCTAGGTACCCGAGGGGTGTCTATTTCATCAACCGTTTTACATATATAATAAATAGTTTAGAATTTCGTAATTTTTTCCTTTTTATGTTTTTGCTCATGTTTATTCATTGTGGAAGTGCCTTTCTTTGTAGTGTGCTGGCAGTCTTAATCTTGGAGGCAAAATTGGGTGCGTTCTAAGTGCAGCCCCTTGGATTTTCATTGGAGTCCCTAATGCTGTCAAGGTAAATGGGAGTTTGATTGATAAATTAGCTAGCAAGGAATAGATCAGTAGAACTTATTTCTAATTTTCCCATTTGGGTTAATCTAAACTTGCTTCTTTAGTGGCATCATGAATTCATGGGTGTCTTCTAGGCACATCTATTTACAGTGATTTTGAGTCAAGTCGATTTTGTTGGGGGCAGTGGTCAATTTTTTGTTTTGCTTACTTTGTCTAATGACTGCGCTTGTAGGTTTTTAGTTGCAACCCCACAAATGCTGTTGATCTATGCCTCTCTGGTCCTGTTGGACAAGTTGATGCGCTTGATTTCGTCGACGGAATGCTTTTTGCTGGAATAGAGGTTGTCTCTTGACTTCATCCATAAATTATGTTTATTTGACCAGCCTACTGAAGTTATAATTTTTTTTTTGTCTAATAGTAGATGCTTAAACCCTTACTTTTGTATAAAAACATATAAAGAATTATTTGATTCTTTTCTTGGAGCTTAGAATCTTTACCACTGTTGACAATAGGATCCTGCCATTTTCTACAGATCCCCTAGTTGCCCATCAGATATAACCTAGAAATTGATGGGGTACTTTTGATGCCCAGAAATTGATTCTGGACATAAGAGGCGTGGAAACAATATAAATTGGCGTGTCACTCTGCTTGGTTTTGATATTGGAGATATTTTCTACACCTAAGTACATGAGTAAATTACTCTTTGCATCTTGTAAGTATTCATGCAGTATCAGGTTTCAATTTTGTATTGAGAAAATACAATATACCAGTAGTCATAGCATATATACAAGTTTCTGGGTTCCCTAGAGAGGTAGACATGTGATGTCAAATGTTTTATCTGCTGGCTCAGAATATCGGAATTTTTTTTTACTTACCTTGTATTGCTTTTGATAAATAATGCCCATCGAACAGGATAATACATAATTTTTTATACACATTACACCTTATCATGCATACTATGCATCCCATCTTGATCTGATGGATTACGATATATCTTAGTACATCCCTTTCATCAGCTACTTGGTATCTGCGCAGTCCTTAAGTGAAAGAACAGGTCTGTATTGTTCTATTGCAAAAAACTTTGGGTGTACAAATGCAAAGGAATTGGACACTTAATTCTTTTACACATTTTGGAAACTGATTATTAACTTGCCTGTTTGACTTGTGTAGACAAGAACCACAGATTCATGTTTTCTTTCCTGGGACTAATGAGTTGCGTGTGTTTGTGTTTTTGGTGTGGGTGTGTCTTTGGGTGTAGAAGAAACTGACAGTTCCTCAATTTTGGGACTGGTATCTCCTCAAGCAGAGTTCAGTTGTCTCGAATGAAAATGGCTACCTCATATAAGGCTTCCATCTAAAAACCCAAGAAACTTATTGATTCTACCCTGGGAAAAGTGTCTTGGGATGCCCTTATCCCAGATGAAACTTCAATCTTTGGATAGGCCATAGAAACGGCTACAAGTGAAAAGACTGCATATAGTCCGAAACAGCAGCACATGCTTGATTTATAATTGCAATGTTTGGTTCACTATAATTTATGTGTCGTATGCATTTCCTAACATCGTGATCCTTTCATACATAATGTTTCAATTCTATATTTCAAAATTCTCTTTTACTCTCATAATTGCTTGCTGTACGCACTTCCTAACATCATGATCCTTTCAAAATTCTCATTTCAGGATTCATCTTTAATTTATGTTTTATTTGACTGGCTAACTGAAGTTTTAATTTGTTTTTGTCTAATAGTAGATGCTTAAACTCTTACTTTCCTGTAAAAACTTTTAGCTTTTATTGTATTGCTATATCTAGTCTGTTATTTCTCACATGCAACTTCTAGATTTGGATTGAGCACAAATTCATATTCAGTCTTTTGTTTTCTTGCAGGATGGAACCATATTGTCTTGGAGATTTAATGCTGGAAACCACTTTGAGCAAGCTGCTCGCTTTGATGGGCACAGTCTTTCAGTTGTGACGTTAGTTGCTAGATCATACGGCAAGCTCTATTCTGGTTCCACAGATCATACAATTAAGGTAAATTGTTTTCTTTTTCTTACTACACCTCTAATAAAGGTAAATTGTTAAAAGTTTAGTTCTCAAGACACCACGTCCAAGACAACCACACAAGGATTTAGATTTACCCAAAAACAAAATTTTTAAGTACAAAAGGCTAATCCTAAATGCAAAAATAAGATGGTATGATCAGAAGACAGTCTGTAGGTTTTTAGGTTAAAGGAGGTCAAAATCATAAATGAACATTAAAAACATGTTTAAGTTCAATATACCTGAAGCTATGAGCTTATGATATCAGCATGTGAAAAACCTAAACATCTTAATTATTGAGATAAGGTACAAACTTAAACGTTTTTAGCTTATTTTCATATTTATAATATTTTATTGTTCAAGAATTTTTTTAATGTTTTAAGACTGGCATGGATGCATGGACAAGCACGTACTGGCATTTACTGTCTCTTCCCTACAGCACCTGAATTTTAAACCTTGTACTAAACCTTTTTGGTGGACCTTGCCATTGATTACAATTTGATATGATAAAAAGTAAGAATTGTAGCACCTATCTATGTGTTCCTTGTCTTTGGATTTTGTGGGTCCTTTATTATGAATGGCTACATTTTCTTTCAAAGAAGAAACTGCAGATATACATTGAATTATATACTTGTATATACTTTGACATGGAAGTTCTTAGAATTGCTTTTCTTATCAGGTGCTTCTCATGATCTGTTTGTCTCTCTTTTTTCCTCCTATAAATGCTTGTGTTATTTCTCTGAATTCAAATGTCTGCTTATCTTTATTTTTAAAACACATTGATTTTCATTCAGGTATGGGACATTAGAACTTCACAGTGCTTGCAAACCCTAACAGACCACAGTTCAGCTGTTACGTCTATTCTCTGCTGGGACCTGTTTTTATTATCGTGTTCTCTGGATCAAACAATAAAGGTAAATTTTCTTTTTTGTACCTACCAGAGTTTTGAATGCGCTAAACTGTTGATTTTTCTTTTCATTTAATTTCTTATTGCTCATGTAGGTGTGGATGTTAACAGAGGCTGGCAACTTACAAGTTTGTTATACACACCATGTGAAACATGTATGTTTTTTTTCTTTTCTATGCATTTCGTTATACATCTAATGCTTCAAAAACTCACAAGCTTCATTGATGAAAACAAGCTGCATTGTCAAAACTTGGACCTAGTGGCTGGTCTTTTGTATGTATACTTTCCTATAAAATACTTATGTTACAGTTCTGCTTACTGTGAGCGTGAAGTGTAATCAATAGTAGGGTGTAAAATTCTTGGCATCATTTGAAGTCCAAATTTCTTTTTACAATTTTCAACAAAATCAATTTTTTTTTTCTCTCATAAAAGTCTCACACCATGTTTTCAATCAACAAAAGCCAGTGATTGATTCCTAGTTGTTTATGTGGAGAGGAAGCTGCCTCACCACTTAGCTATCGGTGGCTTCAAGTTGTGGGCTAGGCTGGAATCTACCATATTAAATTCCTATTGAATCTAAATGTTCTTCATGGCAAAATGGAATATACATATATATATATATATATATATTTTATGTGTGTCCATTAATGGTAATGTGTGTATGCAGGAAATGCGTTTACTATGTGGGATAGAGGATGAGCTACATAAACCTGTGATAGTATGCGCGTGCAATGACTCCATTGTCCGCCTTTATGAGCTCCCATCGTGAGTTTCTTTTTCCATCTACACAATATGATCTTTCCATTTGAAAATTTTCAATTAACTTGTCTTCTTTTTTCCTATGTAAAAGATTTGATGAAAGGGGAAGAATTTTCTGTAATGAGGATGTACGGATGATTCAGACCAGTCCAGGGGGGCTATTATTCACAGGCGATGCAAGGGGCGAATTAAAAGTCTGGAAGATGCTAATGAAGTCTGGAACTGCTTAAATGTCCAAATGCCATATAAACTTATGTTGATTATGTACATTACAATGTATTCCACTTCATTTTTTCCCCCATTATTTTAAAGAATTTTATTCCATTATTTCCATTATTTGTGTCCATTATATCGATTATGTACATTACAATGTATTCCCTCTTGGATGGTCTCTCACCAGATTCCACTAGACGAGCCTTTCATAAGATTGATCACGTATAAAGAAAGTGTTTTTTTAATGATTTATTCAAGTCTATTCTTCTGATATATCTTGTAGCAGCCCAAAACATATGAATTGAGATTTTTTCATATCCCATATAAAATGGAGGCATTTTTTCGTGTGTGGTTCAGATTTTAAATAGGTGGTCTTCCCTATAGTTAAAAACAAGTGAATTTTGTGTGGTATTTTATTCATTTGAATTATATTTGATGTATCTTAATGTGGGCCACAATTTCACCCATGTAGGAGTTTGTGGAGTAGCATAAGGCACGGGTCTACTCCCTAGTTTTCTGTTCGAAATTGCCCTAGATATTCCCAGTGAATTCTGTTCGAAATCACCCATGTAAGACTGTTTGGTAATGCATCTTATCCATATTTTAAGTTAAGGGTAATTTCTGTCATTAAAAAAAATGGTTTTAAGCCTGAAAAACATCTGTAACACTCCAAATATGTTTCTTTTTAAACTCGGACAATGCCCAGTACATTCTATACACGTTTTTTTTTTTTTAACTTAAAAAAAAAATGTTTTAACTATCACAATGCATGTTCCACGTCATAATCACTAACATTATTACATAAACTTTAATAATAGTTTACTTATAAAAGGACTAAAGACACATCACTATAACGACCACCAAAATGATAAAAAAACAACCAAAGCCACAAAAACACTTTTGAGTCCACATCTAGAACTATTTGCACTTGGCGGTGATTCCCTCGAAAGTTTTGGAGCATACAAACAAAAGCTTTTACTCATTAGTCTCATTGTCCCATTTAAATGCTCATTTTATGGTTATGCCAAAATGAAAAACAAGTAGTTTAGAATAATATTAATCATTAAAAAATAAGTATGAAATTTACCTCAAAATTTGGATATTTGTAAAACCATTTCTCACGATTTCTTACAGTATTTGCCCTGAATCTCTTCATTGGACCCCTATCACAAGAGCATAAGGGGGCAGTTCTAGACATAATTGCCGCATATATTTAGAAACATATTCGAATCCAATAGTTAGAATCAATTTTTTTTTCAAAAAAGCAACTTAAAAAAAATTGAAAATGAAAATTTAAATGAATTAAAATAAAAAATAAAAAATGCTACTGTACCGTAAGGATAATAGATCTGCAATCATATTTCTATAGCTTCTCATCTCATCCAAAATATGTTGGTTAACCAAATTGTCATGAGGAGGTGTAAAATCTTCCACTTCTTCAATGTGTGTATCACATGACCCATACTCCTCGAATAGATTGTCCGCTATTTGTTCCTGCTTTATAAAGTTGTGAAGGGTCATAGCAGCCACAACTATTCCTGTGTGCACACCAAATTTGAAACTATTTGGCATCCTCTTCAAAATGGGGAAACGTGCTTTGAGTACTTCAAAAGAACGCTCTATCACGTTTCTTAATTGGGAATGCCTATATCTCCCTGAATACACAGATTGTTTCATCCCCAAATATCCAATCTTCCATACCAAACGAAAAAAAAAAAAAAAAAAAAAAAAAAACGAAGAAAAGAGAGGGGATGCAAAGGGAAGGAAGATGAGGAAAGAGTTTACCTTTGACTTTGGATCCAAGACAAGAAGAAGGAGATCGATGTTGCTTGGTGTCGCATAGGGAAGAGCTTGTCAATTGTCATTTCAATTCCATGGAAAACCACAAATTTTTCTACAGCAAAGGGTTACACAAACATGCCCTAAAACTTATAAAATTGATGTCCAATGTGAAAATTGGTCGGTTTTCAAAAATAGGTATCTACAACCCCAAAGTGGCCCTTTACTTTTCTCGAGGTCATAAATTAATTAGATATAATGAAGCTTGCCCAAGTTAGGCAAGTGATTTTCCATGAGGCTGGTGGATACAGTATGAACCGACACCTTGCTTTGGAATCACTCTTTGCACATGACCTGGGTCCTCGTTGAAGTCTGCTGACATGTTGGTTTAATTCACTTCACAATACAGAGAGGTAATAAAGTTCGAGAATGTCCAGACGGCCGAACTAGGGACCGAATTTGGCCCGGTCCCCAGGAGGACCGTTGGATCCCAGGGCTCATAAAGTTCATTAATTAAGATACACATTTGCTGAGGGCGGTTTTGGGTGCCCACAAAACCACTCTTACTCCAAAACCAGTGGTTTTGACGGGCGTCGGTTCCCTTTTTTTTGTCTAGGGTTAGGTTAGATATTCCTTTTTAATTATTTGGGGTAGGGTTATGTTGGTTATTTCTTGATCCCTTTTTTTTTTTTTTTTTTTTTTTTTTTTTTTTTTTTTTGCATTTTGTGATTGTCCAATGAATTTGACTCCTTTGGGCTATAGGAAGAATTGACTTACTTATTTCAAGATTATGTAAGTAAATGATCTGATCGATATATATTCAAGAATTTCTTTCTGGAGCTTTATTTGAATTTGATGATTTAATTATGACCTATTGAGAAGGGATAAAGCATGGTCTGATTGTTTCAAAAATGACTTCTGCTGTGTTGTGGTATGCAGATGCGTTGTGATTTCTTTATCAGGAGAATTCTGTAGATGAAACCGATACCAGTTTGGATTTAGAGAACATATATATGTTTTTTTCCTTTTGATTTTGGATTTCGCTTTGGTGCTAGTGTTTTCCTGGTGATGAGCAAAATGCGTCAATAATTTCTTTACATTTTGCACGCGTTTTGTGGAAAATTTTAGATAAAATTGTGGATATTGTGCCCACTTTTCAATTTTTTGGGGCATCTGTAGGTATCCATGTATCGAAGGTTTTGGTTCTATTAAATGAATTCCGTTGTGAAATTAGTGACTCTTATGATATGTTTGGAGGAAATACCATGTAGGTAGGGACATTTTAGGGGTGAAATCATCCATGTGGGACTTCTATTTGCAATTTTATATTACAAGGGATCTTACATGGTTAGCAGTGAACTGTCATAAATTAATGGTATTGTTAAGACAGAACAGAGCCATCACCATCATCAAATGCCACTCATGAGCTAAATATAGTCCAGACTTATAATTTACCCATAGAGTTTAGGGTTGTGGTTTGAGGCAGTTTTACTTGGGTGGATAGAATAAATGTCATAGTTATATGCATACTGCATTAGATAATAATGAAGAGACTGGTATTATGCAAAAGATATGAGATAAATTTTCTTATCTGCTTCTTCTTCTTCTTCTTCCCATTTTCTTCAAAGAATTGTATCTTTTTATCATCTTAAGCTTATGCTGCTTCAATCATGCTAAATCCGGCATACTACCACTGTTTCTAATAATATTGGCGTTTTGAGTTCCTAAATATGGTTAATATCACAATTGAAAGGAGTTGTTATGAGTTTGTCTTCAACTGTGAGAGATGGAGAAGGGGCAGGCTTTGCGAAGATTCTTGGCCATTGGCCTGTTAAGTTCTCCTTGGTTTTGTGTGCATTCAATCTAGTGAAATATCATAATCAGTATTGATGCTTTATCACAGTGCATGCCTTTTTACAATATTTATATTATCACCATAATTTATGTTGGGGACTATACTGTCCAAAAACAAAAGCGGAAATATTTTAAAATCTTTCATTTTAGTATTGCAATGTAATTTGTTCATTTATAATGTTTTAATTTTGAATATTCGGATGCATTGTGGAATCCTTGCCTCTTTTGTCCTTTGGTACATATTTGCAAATGATTCTTTGTGAAGGAATATCAGGGAGGATTCTTAACTGGTCTTTGTCAACAAATGTTATTGTGTTAGTTCCACAGATATTGGTTAACTAACCTGTGCACTAATAATTAGAATTTTATTGATGACCAAATCTTTTGTAAATTGTCTTAGAAGTAGTGTTTCTGCATCTCAAGTAGATCCATTATATGTATTTCTAGAGAAAACATACTCAGATGCTGCGTTGATGGATAGGGACGTGTCCTTGTTGCTGCCAGATAGTTCCATGTATTGATGGGGGCAAAATATATATAAGAGAGCTTGTTCTAATTAAAGAAGATGCAGCTGATATTCATTTAGTTCCGCCAGGTTTTGTTCCACTTACATCCTTCACCTTGAAGAGGGTCTACAATGATACTGTAAATAAGGCGGACCGAGGATTTTCGTTTGAGGGGTGCGAACCTTAACCGGTAGTTTGGTTTTTGGAAGTAAACTGATGATTTTCATGTAGATTTTAAGGGTGGATCCACAATTTTTATCGAATTTTCGAAACGCATCATGGTTTAACGGGTGCAGCTGCACCCGCGTCGTTGTACCTAGGTCCGCCCCTAACTGTAATGAGTTGCACAGCCTCTGCTGCTTCTGATCCACAGCCAACAGAGATGGATAATGAGTGCAATATTAATGATGAAGTGAAGCTTACGAGGTCTCTTAGACGTAGACCATGGATAAATTACCATCAGTCTGATAGTAGTTCGGATGAGGAGTTGGAATCTGAACAGTTTCACCAAGATAGCTCTTCAATACGTCATCTACCAAAAGGAGTTATTCGTGGATGCATGGAATGTAATAACTTCCAAAAGGTTACTGCTAGGTGGCGTCCAGGAGATGGTTGCAGGCCCATCCTCGATGAGGCTCCTGTATTTTACCCAAGTGAAGTGGAATATAAAGACACTCTCGAGTATATCAGCAGTATTCACTGGAGTGCCGAGCCATATGGAATTTGTCGCATCGTTCCTCCTGGAAACCTCCTTGCCCTCTGAAGGAACAGAATATATGGGAAAAATGCCTACTCGAATCCAACGGGTTGATATGCTTCAAAATCGGGTTTCAGCAGGAAAAAAAAAAGTTCATTCATTAATTAAAAATCAACCACATGGGTGTCCTTACCCAAGTGGTAAGGAAATAAGGAATGACTCACCTGGCTGTCTTTTGTACGGGCTTTTTTCCTGTGTGTAGGCTCTTTTTCCACTTGAATCGGTTGCATTCCCGTGTGTAACTTGGCTGTCCGATGTATGGGTTTTCTTTTCGTGTGTGTAGGCTCTTTTTCCACTTGAATTAATTGTATTTCCGTGTGTATGCGGGCTTTTAGTTGGGGATTGGGACCCCTTAGCTTGGTTAAAAAAAAAAAACTAGATGTGTGGCTTTTCGACCTAAAACAATGATTTTGAGTTTGTGCTAATTTTTCACTATCAATTGTAAGGCTTTAAATAATGGATGGTAGAAAGTGGCAATGTCACACTGATTAGATTTTACTATTGATGTCTAATCCCATAATCCCTGCTCTTATGATGCAGGTGGAGTAGCCTATCCGTATGCCATCTCTTGTACCCAAGTCACCCACTTGTGGTTTAATCATAAGCAGGCTATGGATTGCAATAGGTCAGGTCACTACAGTTGAGGTGAAACTATATTATAGACCTTTCAAGCGCACAATATTGATAGAGAATGTTCTATTAAGAGGTACTTCTCATTAACTTACGTGAGAGTGACATTTTTATCACCGCATGGGACATCTTATGATAAATCCAACCTTGTTGCATTCACTAACCCCCCTTGAATTACTCCTCATCTTAATTCTACAGTGATATGAATAATAATTAGCATCAGATTAAATTTCATGAAAAATATAACTTAATGTAATCAAAGATCTTTCCTTGTTAACCGTGTTTATATATTTTATCAAATCGTAGGATTAGATGTTGTGCTTTCATAAACACGATTAATAATCTAGATGAGATTTACTTTTGTGGAAATTTTCAACTCCATTAGATTATTCTAACCCCTTGTTCAATGGTCCCAAAGTTTAATTGTTTCAAAGGCACTATTTTCTTTTGATTTCAATCCAAAGGTGAGTAAAAGTTGGATGAGTATCAAATTTGAGCTTTATACCAATTCACAGTAGGTAGTATATGTGAAATGATTGGATTGGCTTAATGTGAGCTCCACGCCCAAAAAACATAGGAAAGTAAAACGGGGAGTTTTTAAAATGGAAAGTTTTTTAGAATTTCTTTGTCTCATAGGAGAGATATCTGTCAACTTAAATGAGAGATTGTGTAGGGGCCCTCACATCCATATCCAATGCCAACAACTTAGATGTGAGGGCCCCCACTCATATCTCTCATATAAGGTTAGACCAAGGTTAGATTTTAAAGGGGGTTTGATTTTTGGCTCCCTCAATCCACTGCCTAAAATATAATTTAAAAAAAAACAATTAATATTTCTTTAACTTTAAAAATTATAAAAGAACCCTTGTCAATACAAAACCTTACAAATTTCCCTCTCTTAACAGAGATCAATAAGTAAGAAAGAAAAAAAAAAGAAGCAATGAGACTAGGTTGTTTTAACCAGCCAGCCTCATTTCATGGGTTTGAAGTAGAGGTGCTCCGACCTGGGCCCAGTCCACGTTGGGCTGGGTTTGGAACTTAATTTTCAATACTTGAATCGGATTCAAATTTGAGCCCATTTAATTTTTTGGAAAAAGCCTGGATTAAGTAATGAAAAGCCCTAAGCCCACCCTGGCCCAACCCAGACAAAGCAACCATGCCTTAATAGCCATTTATACAATTTACCATGAAATCTCAATAGAAACATAGCAGGGCTGGTTCAACCCTTAGGCCAACAAGGCAATTGCCTAAGGCCCCCAAAAATCTGAGGCCCCAAAAATTTCAGCCTCAAAATCAATTTCCTAAAAATTCAATTTTCAAGGCCTCGATTCCTGTAAAAATATGAACAAAAGTACATATTTTCTCTTTCAAAAACGGCATGTCCATCCCAAGTTGCCACATGTTCATGTATTATTAAAGGCACAGAGAGAGTCATTGGTTACAGGATAGGAACGCCCATCCCAAGTTACCACCTTTTTCATATATCATTAAAGGTGAGAGAGCTATTGGACATTGGTTACGAGAATAAGTTAATTGGGCACGGGATTTGAGGGCATCACAAAAAGAAAAAAAAATAGATTTTATATATAATATTTATAATAGGGAGATGCTCCTATGAGAGATATCTCTCACCTTATATGAGAGATAGGGGTGGGGGCCCTCACATTGGATATGGATATGAGGGCCCTTCCTTATCTCTAATAGTAAGGTGAGAGCATCTCACCTTAGGCCTTTTATTGGCTCGGCCCGGCCCGGCCTTGAAACCGAGATGGAGAAGGATAGAGATATAGAGAGATAAAGAGGAGGCGAAGACAAAAGTGATGGACATTAGAGGATGGAGTTGCCGAACGGGGGATTGAAAGCCCATCCTGGCCCAATGGGTTGAGGCAAGGCACTCTTGCTGGAGCGAGGCACTTACAACCCATGTAGACTTGGTGTCATAACGCCGTCCAACTTAGAATAATATTGTCTGTTTTGGCCCACATGTATGTTCGAGAGGATTTGACTCATAAACTCAAGGATCACGGCCATATCCGATGTGAGACTTATGGAGACTCTCAATTAAAAGCACCCACACATCATGATTAAGGGTGCCGTCCGAATCAAATTCTCACTTTTTTTTTTTTTTTGGTTTTCAACCGTATGGACTAGACTAATCCTCGCAGGGTTGTGGTTCCGGATGGGAACCATAGTGGACTCGGATTCGTTTCTAAATAACGGTTCTGGTTTCGAATCCGGTTTTGAATCAGAATCTATTTTGTTGGTTCCGAACCTCGTTTTGATAAGAAAATCCAGATCCGGTTTCGAAGCCAGGTCCATTTAGAGGATTCGAATTTAGTTTTAAATTCGATTATATTTTTTCTTTATTTTTCATTTTTTCTTAAAGTAAGCATATCATTCAATTTATAACAGTGCACTAAGTTTATAACATCCAGTATTATACATAAGACATAAAAATGCCCCAAAAGAATTAATTTTAAAGTATAAATTGCAAATCAAAGACTCATATACCAGGTCCTGAATCCACAAGTTGGAACCTATATAGATTCGGAACCGAACCCGTTTATCAATCAAAACTTAAATTAGGTTCCGAACTTGAAACCGTTTATGAATCGAAACCTAAAATAAATCGCGGCTCGAAACTTTCGAATAATCGAAAAATCATATACCGATTGAGAATCAATACGAAAAAAACAGAGAAAACCGTGGTCTGAACACTCAGCCAATCCTGGGGTGACTTAGGTATGCCAGTGAACACCCTAATTTGACGAGCCCCACCTTTACTTCGGCGTGCTCAACTCAAAGACCTTCGTCTCTCCTCCCTTCTCCATCATTAGAAGTTGCAGAACAAGCTCTCTCTCTCTCTCTCTCAGTATCTGATTCCTTTCAAAGTTGCAGAAGAGAGAGCTCACAGATAAACGCTCTTTCTCTCTCTAATGGCGTCGACTGAATTGAGAAAGAAGCCGAACCCAGGTCGAGGTGGGGTTCTATCCCACGGTCTGAGCGATGAAGAGGCCCGAGTCCGAGCAATCGCAGAGATCGTCAACTCCATGGTCGAGCTCTCCCGCAGCGGCGAGACGGTCGACCTCAACGCTCTCAAGTCCGCCGCCTGCCGCAAGTACGGCCTCTCCCGCGCCCCCAAGCTCGTTGAGATGATTGCCGCCCTCCCCGACTCCGACCGCGACTCCCTCCTCCCCCGCCTCCGCGCCAAGCCCGTCCGCACCGCCTCCGGTATCGCTGTCGTCGCCGTCATGTCCAAGCCCCACCGCTGCCCCCACATCGCCACCACCGGAAACATCTGTGTATACTGCCCTGGCGGCCCAGACTCGGACTTTGAGTACAGCACTCAGTCCTACACTGGATATGAGCCCACCAGCATGCGCGCCATCCGCGCAAGGTTGCGCCTTTTCCTCCTTTTTGGTGAATTTGGGTGTTTTTGTGAAATGGGGGTCTGTTATTTGCTTGTTTTGTTGGGTGATTTCAGTGTTTATGTGCTTTTCATGTGTTCTGTTTTGATGTTTAGGCAGCGCGCCACATGTGCAAGACAATGTATTTTCCACGCTGAATTTGAGTGTTTTCTTAAATTGGCTGTTTGTTAGTTGCTTCTTTACGTGGGCAATTCCAGTGTTTGTGCTTAT
The DNA here is from genome assembly GCA_038049695.1 of Cinnamomum chago. Taxonomy (NCBI): domain Eukaryota; kingdom Viridiplantae; phylum Streptophyta; class Magnoliopsida; order Laurales; family Lauraceae; genus Cinnamomum; species Cinnamomum chago. The sequence continues at coordinate 70,828,373 of CP142454.1, read as the reverse complement.
TGTTTTCACAGTGCGCCATGCGCCATACACCCAATGTAGTGGATTTTCCCCTTTACTATGAAGTGTGAATTCGGGGGGTTCTTGAAACAGTTCTTGTTATTATTATTATTATTTTTTTTTTTTTTTTGTGATTTTCAATATTCTGTTTTGATGTACTGGCAGTTGGTGTTGCTGTAATTTTTGGTTTTGTGTGTTAAAAATAATTTTTAAGCTTACGTGCCTTTTTCTGGATTGCAGTTTGATTGGTTTGTGTCTGTTACCTAGTAATTTGATGTTGCAAAGCAATTCGTTGGTGCCTATTTATATTTATATTTTGGGTTGGTAACTGTTCATACATTTGATGCTTTTTGTTAGGATGGATATGTTTGTGTTGAATTTACAGGGTGAGTATTGAAGTATATCAAGGGAGTATTTGGAATTAGGTGCTTGTAGATTGAGTGTACGGTGTGTACCTAACTCAATTTATGAATTAAGGGTTTATGCATAATCTGAGTTCCTATAGGTGAGAGTTATGGCTGATTAGATTTACAGGTAAAGTCAGTTTTGGGGAAACTGAGCTCCAGTCTTACGAACAGTGCCCAAGATTGCTCATTTCATGCAGATACCAACAGTGCCCAAGGTTGCTCATTTCATGCAGGTGAAGGGTGCAAACCTTGGTCGGACTATGGTAGTGAATGTACAGGAAAGTTGGGACATAAGTCCTGACCTCTTCAGATTTAGTACATTTGCATCACCATATCCTTTCTTTCTTTCTTTTTTTTCCCCTGCAAACAGTAAGTAGCCACTGCTGGGTGCACATGCAAGAATTTACTACGTTCTTTTCTTTTCATGGAACTTTTAATGAATGTTTATTAAGATCATTTTGTTGATAACTTGATCAGTGCTTTTGGCTTTAGTTATTTGTGCTTCTTGACACACAACTTTTCTACAATTCCATTTTGAGATGTACTTTTTTAAAGCAATGTTGTGATGCTTAAATTCAGGTATGTAGTCTTTCTTCGTTCTTTTGACCCTCTAGTTTAAAATGGATTCTTGGAGTCTTGAGACACCTAACTGAACGACCTTGCCTGTCAACTTATTGTAATGTGTCATGGCTTAAGAGCTACATTTTCATACATAGATGTGGATGTGCTCCCTACTAGTATAAATCTTCATATTCTTTCCACAGTTACTTAACTTTTGAAGCTTTTATGTAGCATATTTGCTTCTTCCAGGTGTCTATTTTGGTTGTGAAGTAAATTGCTTTGTGTGATATCTTTCTTGCTGCATTATCTTTTTCTATAGTTTAAGTCCCCCTTTCCCTAATTCCTCCTAAGCTATTAAACTACCCTTTTTCTTATGATTTTACTGGACAATCGCTGCTTGTTCCAACCAGGCTCAAACTTAGCTAACCTTACTCCCCCTGAAGGACTTTGATGTCCCTTACCAGCTGAGCTAGCAGCATGGGACTAAAGGCCCATTTGGGTGGACCCTTAAGTTGCAACATTTGGCATGGATGGAAAGAATTGATTACATAGGCTTCTGTTTTTACCACCTTAATTATTTTTTAGGTCAAATCTAATATAGTCTTAGCAGTTGGTTTGGGATGGATAGAAAAGCATCCCACCTACTGGAAATTAAAACAAACCCTTTTCGAGCTCTATTCCATTATTTCCATCCACTCATGTTTTTATTGTTCTTTTTTGTTTTTTGACTTCATGTTGCAGATACAATCCATATGTGCAGGCTAGAAGCCGAATAGACCAGCTGAAACGGCTAGGTCATAGTGTGGATAAGGTATGTTTTTGTTATTGTTTTACGATGTAGTATCCATTTCTAGATGCAGAAAAACAGTACCTGGTATATTTTTATTGGGATTCAATTACAACTATTAAGCCTTTCGTAGGTTGAGTTCATCTTGATGGGAGGAACATTCATGTCACTGCCAGCAGATTATCGTGATTATTTTACACGAAATCTTCATGATGCTTTATCTGGACACACTTCTGTCAATGTTGAGGAGGCTGTGCGTTATTCAGAACACAGTGCAATAAAGTGCATAGGAATGACTATTGAAACGTGAGTCATTATTTTCTTCTAAATGTTTATTTTGTGTCACTGACATCATGTACTTGGTTCTTTCCTCAAGAGGAACATGGACGCAAGGATTAAATAATGTTCTTCTTGAGAACTGTTTCTAAAATTGTAGAAGTTTCAAGGTTTTCCCATAAATCTTCACTTCCATTACTAAGAATAATTGTCTCAAATCTTGGTCTAACCTTCAATTTATCAGGAGGCCTGACTATTGCCTTGGTCCTCACTTGAGGCAAATGCTTTCTTATGGCTGTACACGACTGGAGATAGGGGTTCAAAGCACATATGAGGATGTTGCCCGCGACACAAATAGAGGGCACACAGTTGCTGCTGTAGCCGATTGTTTTTGTTTGGCAAAGGATGCTGGTTTTAAGGTACACAACCATCTTGCTTACAGTTATCTATGGCGTCAGAGGTTTCTTTTAATATTGTGTTGTAGCCAATCCTTTTATAAATTTTTGTGTATGCTTTTATTTTATTCATAAAGATGCCTTACCTCTTCATTCATTGAGCATGAGATGTGAAGTCCTGTAAATTGGAACCCTGCCTACAATTATTAATTTTCTTTGGCGCTGAGCAGGATCTTGCAAATGGATGATTAAATCACACTAGTTTTACTGTTCACTTTGCAGACTCTTGACCAGTGGGATATCCAATAATGGTGATGGTTACGGCTCCTATCCCATTGTCCATGAGCATTAGAGGTGGGGTACTGGGGTCTGCTGTCCATTTCAAAGGACTTTGCATAAATTTGTGGTGTCCACATGTTTTAGTATTGTTTGAAAAATCATTTTGCCTTGGAAAAGTTGATTCATCTGGATGGAAAGTTGAGACTTGAGAGATTCAATTTAGAACTTGTTTGAATTACTGCTTGATCAAGGCCCAGTTCACTCAGCAAAGACTCAGTCACAACTTAGGAAATATCTATTAAAGAGTTTTTATCTTTCACCATCTATCCATCCATCGATCCTTCCCCACTCTCATGTGATATATACCAACTTTTGACATTTGTGATTTGACTTAGTCATAGCTCCGACATTCTCCGAATCAGAACTTGCCCACTTTCTAGGTTTTTTCTTGGTTTTTTTTTTTTAGTTTTTAAATGCTGTGTGTCTGCTTTGAAGCTTTATGTTAGTATACCTTGAAATTTTTTTATGGCTAATAAGTAATTCTAAGTGTGTTTAACATTGTTCTCACCTGAGATTGTTTCTGCACAACTAAAGCCCTTGCTAGACTTGGAACATGCTTATTGTGCAATCATGAAGTTGCAGGTTTGATTCATGTTACCAATCAGAGAGACTTTAATTGCTTTCATTTTTGTTGTAGGTTGTTGCACACATGATGCCGGATCTTCCAAATGTTGGTGTAGAGAGAGATTTGGAAAGTTTTCGAGAATTCTTTGAGAGCCCAAAATTTAGGGCAGATGGTCTTAAAATCTATCCAACACTTGTAATACGTGGAACTGGTCTTTATGAGCTCTGGAAAACTGGCAGGTACTGTGCAGTCTGTGCTATTCTCAAGTTACAATTTTCTGACATTAAATGACACATTTTGATTTGGAGTCTGCAATCAACATTTAAGGGTACCTAAATACATGTTGTCCTACTTGTGTCATTATTTCATTTTATTATCCACAGTTTGAAGTTAGTTGTGAAATTATCCTTGCTATCTGTCTTTTGAAATAATCATTGTCAATGTTAATCAATGTTTAAAATGTTTAGGCGTGGATGAAGGCATTTCAATTGTCCTAAGTATGAATTGTGAGCTTCAAAGCATGGGGCATAAGCCTCACGATCACACCCTTTTAATAAAAAAAGTAATTACATAAAAGTATATTATATATGTAGAAAAGAGTAAAAAAAATCTTAGGCCTTTTAGTTAGTTGACTAAGGTTGACTTAAGTTAATTGTTGTTACAGAATTCTTTTTTTTTTTTTTGGTAAAATACTTTAAGTTCTTAAAATTGCAAATGCCCTTACCTTTTTCTTAAGAACAAATGTATCAGTGAGTAGATGCAGATGCATAGTGTGGCTGAAGGCTATATGCTCGGATATGCCTCATACTATGAGTCATTCCAAATGCAAGCTATGGCTTTGACTTGAGCCACAGGGCGTTTTCAGAATGCTTTAGCCTTGGAGGACTAGCCTCAAAACACTTACATAAACACTGATGTCAAACCTTGTCAAATTACACACACGTGACTGGCATACCGACTCAATTACTGTGGTTTTCTTTTCTTTTCTTCTTTTTTTTGGCAATTATGGATTAGAGCTTAGAGAAAAGCCTTCAAAATAGTGGGAGGCCTTATAAGATTTGGGGAAAAAAAAACTTCAGAATGGTGTTAGGCCTGACATATAATATCTGAGAGAAACAAAAAATCAAATTAAAGGGTGAAATTAACGAGTACTACTTGTATTCCTTGAAAACATGACTACCTTTTAACGACTGTAAAAACTCACTGTTTGTCCATTGAGATCTAGTTATGTAAGGGTAGATATTTTTCAAGAAAGGAATGATGATTCTAACTGTCTGTCTACTGTACTGTAGGTATAGAAATTACCCGCCAGAGCTCCTTGTGGATATTATAGCGAGGATCCTAGCTATGGTGCCTCCTTGGACACGTGTATATAGAGTTCAAAGGGACATCCCCATGCCTTTAGTTACTTCTGGAGTTGAAAAGGGAAATCTTCGTGAACTGGCTTTGGCAAGGATGGATGACTTAGGTTTGAAATGCCGCGATGTGAGAACCCGTGAAGCTGGAATTCAGGTAGAGTGGTAGAGTGTAGTCCATATTTTGATTTATGGTGCATGGCAGATAAAGGCTTAATGGTGCCTGCTTAAACTTCAACTTTTCTGACATTCTTCTGGTGGAATACTTTAGGACATTCATAATAAAGTTAAGCCAGAAAAAGTAGAGCTTGTTCGGCGTGATTATACTGCTAATGAGGGTTGGGAAACTTTTCTCTCATATGAAGATACACGTCAGGTAGGAGAGCTTTTCAGTTTTCTCAAATATTAATTATTGTGACAAAATGTGACATGGCATTTGCCACAATACTTAGTATTCTGTGACATCTAAGTGGCTATTGTCCTGGTTGATTCTTTGTGCAGACTTGACATAATTTTGCTTATGTTTAACATTTTTCATATAGAATTATTGGTTTAAAATTTAGGTGTGAATGCATTGATCTTACTCATTGGTAATGACAACTACTCCCTTCATGAGAAAAATGAAACATTGAGTCATCGCTATGATTAATATCCTAATATTTAGTAGTTGCATAGTTGCACCTATTCGCTCAGTATCCCTTTTTAGTTGTTCTCTCCACGTTGCGATTAAATGATTGTGATATCCAGTATCCCTTCATACTTTCTCAACTTCCACTTCTTTTTAAGTTTTAACGTTTGAATTCAAAGGCTGCATCATTCCCACTTCAGCTTCTCCGTATTCTGTCTTTATAAATGAAATCTTGGGGGGCCCTTATGGGGGTTGGCTTTGTGAGTTATGCTTCACTTGTCCATTATTAAGTCTAGTTCTGTTACTTAGCCAATCTAACATGTCACTTCTTACTACTGCATTTCATATCTTTATTTGTCTCCTCATTCTCCGAGTCTCTAGTCTTATCTGTGTATATGCCCAAGCTACCTTCAACAAAACTCATTCACTGATATCCTCTTATACATTCATTTTTTCCTAATCCTTTCTTGTGTCATACCTCACTCCCATCTTAGCATGCGTACTTCAGCCATATGTATTTTGTGTTTTTCATTTCTTCGTTGTCCAGAATTCAGCTCCAAATGACATATCAAGTTCAGCTTATGAAAATGCCTCAGTTCGGCCATAATTAAAATATATTTTTTGTATTTTTTATTTTATGATGTCTCCAATTCTCATTTATAGTCTTACTAGTACAACTCATTCATGCTTTATAGCAATCTTTTGAAACTCATTTCCATTCCTAGTTGAAATTGGGCTCGATGAACTGCATAATTGCTAATTCTTTGTTGGTGTGTATACAGGATATTCTTGTTGGATTATTACGCTTACGTAAATGTGGCCAGAACACAACATGCCCGGAACTCATGGGAAGATGTTCCATTGTTCGTGAACTTCATGTCTATGGTACTGCTGTTCCTGTACATGGTCGCGATGCCGACAAACTGCAGCACCAGGTACACATTTAGATTGCTCTAACCCCAATCCTATTAATAATAATATATTAAAATGTCCACGAGTAGAAGCTATTGGGCACACTGCTTTAAGGTGTTTCTAGCCTTTACTATACTGTATTAAAGCTCATGAACAAAGATGGGGAAAAAGCAATTAAGGTGAATGAGAACAATTGTGTAAGATGTTGGATATCCAGGCACTGCTTTATAATTTAACAAGGGTATGTAAGAGGATATAAGATGTCTATAGGAGGGACCTCTTTCATTATTTTCAACGGAGGTCAAGCCACCTTTAGATGGTTGGATATTTTGACAAAACCATGCAATATTTTTCACATTGGCTGGGTGTCTTTTAGCTCAAAAGCAATCCAAGCTGTGATGTCTATGTTAAAAACACCCAAAATCAGATGGAGGGATAGAAAGGTGTTGGTTTAAATTATGCGTTAAATCAGGATGGTTAGGGCATTATTCACTGTTGGATTGAGGGTTGGATAAAAATCTGGCTGGCTGGAGCATTATACTCTGTTGGATTGAAGTTAAAAAAAAAAAGAAAAGAAAAAAAGGAAAAAGAAAAAAAAGAAAAACAGAGAGACATTTTATCTAAATGTTAAACCTGTCAAGTTGAGGTCTAAGGGGGGGGGGGGTGTTCTCCTATGAGCAGATTGTATACTTCTCATATGCAATTTAGCTTGTGGGGCCCACTTCGATGTCCACTTATCAGTGGGGGTGGGGTACATGGAAAGGTCTCCTTATAGATAAGGAAAAAAAAAAACCTTATCAAATCATCTTAGCCCTTGATTTAATAGCCATAAAGTTCAGTGATCTTTGAACCATAGATTTCTTAGAGGCTCAATCCAATTGTGGATAAAAGGTTTGATGAGAGTGACATTGGGCCTGGTGCATTCATCAAAGGTTGGAGCTGGACTGCATATAGGAGAACATTTCTCCTTAAATAAAGAGTTAAATGATTTATGGGGACAATTTGGTACACCACATCCACAAGGAATGGGCCAAACACTCTGTATGCTTGCTAGGTTGTGTAATGGGCAATTAAGTATTGCTTCTGTGATGCAGGGTTATGGGACACTCCTGATGGAAGAGGCAGAGAGGATTGCAGTTAAAGAGCATAGATCTAAAAAGATTGCTGTAATTTCAGGTGTAGGGACACGCCACTATTACAGGAAATTGGGTTATGAACTTGATGGTCCCTACATGGTAAAGAATCTACTGTAATATGATATTTATGTATATTTTACAGCCAAAATTTTGCAGTTGATGTTCCCTTGTGAGGTTTCTTGGTTTTGATTATTCATTAACCGAAAAATATTTCCTTAATATCCTCCCATTCACATTTGAATTTGCCTTTAACAATCCATAAGTAAATTGATGTAAACTGACTTTCAATAAAGCAGCTGATTATGGAAATTCCTACTTGATATGCTAACCTGATTGAGACCAATTCAAGTATCACCTGGTAATTTAAGGTTTTGGAGGTTTTTGTTGATGTTTTCGGCTCGATTGAGAAGAGGTGCTCAGGTTCGATTATTACTGCTACCTGACCCATCATTGCAACTTAAACCTGATGCTACTCTTATCTGTTCCAGTCCAAAAATGTCAGCAATTCCTGACCCAATCTGAAGTCCCACCTGCTAGGTAAGGAGTCGGGTCAGGCCTTCTTATTTTCAGGTTTGGTTTGAGCTTACATCTCTGACCTGATTAATAAATCGGCTGGATCTAAGTTGATGATTCACATGTTCCCATCCATCTGACCAACAGCCGGGGATGACTCATTTAACTTTCAAGTTTGGGTTTAGGTTGACATTTTTTAAATCAATTATAAATTGTTCAAATTAAGGTTGAAACTATACATGTTCCCAACAGTGCTTAATCCTGTTGAAAACTGACCTGACCCACCAGGATTTGGGCTGGCGTTTTCTACCTGTTCTATATATAAACAAATATATTTGTAAATGTTTCGATCTCAATGGTTGTGAGAAAAATGTAATGTTGATAGTTTGCCATGCCAAACATTTGAAATGTGATGGAGGAAATATAAGTGCAGCACCAAACTAGGAAAAAAAATGTGAATTAAGGGGAAATGACGAAAGGTTTTTTATTGTTTTTTTTTTAATATTAAGTCTCTCGGTAAAGTTTCAAGGATTTGTAAATAGGCCCTTGAGGTTTTAGTATTTGTAAATAGGTCCCTGCTTTTTTATTTTATTACCTTTGATGTCCCCAAAATCAATATTTCTAATGAGAATGGGCAACCACCATGAGATTTGTGTTGGTTTTTTTATATAAATGACAACTTTGCCGTACATCCATTAAATAAAAATGAGCATTATTATTTACAAAAATATCATTATTTTATCTCAAGTACCAATGGTTTCTCTTAATAACTCATGCACATGAAGCCTTTTCATGTATTTTGAAACTTTCATTAATCCAATGGTGGTCATGTATGGATAAGATAAATAATAATGGATTATAAGTATAGGCGTTGATTCTCATTATGATCGATTTGGATTTAATGAAATGAGCCTAGGGTTATTCTCTCCCACTAAGTATAATTGTTAATGTTACAATCTTTATAAAAAAAAAATTAAGTCCAAGCTTTTGAAATTATGCATATAAGGATAAAAGAGATGGGCAAAAGTGCCATTTCTTTCTAAAAACCTACGGTGGTTGGAGCGCTGCTGATTTTGGGGACACGGGAAGTATTAAAATGAAATTGCAAGGGCCTATTTGCAAATACTAAAACCTCAGGGGCCTATTTATAAATCCTAAAAACCTTAGGTGTGCATGCTAAAGCGTGACTTCATTTTATTAGCTAGTAGACTTTAGTAAATATTTAGTCTGTGGATCATTTAAATTCTTAGCTCAGATGTAAGACATTATGAGATTGTCATGCTTTTTATGGATGATATTATTTTAGCATGCAATGATATTATTGGGTAATTATTTCTTTTATGTGACATAATTTAATTAACACATGAAGTGGGACGGCCGCGTCACGATATTTAAGGGCCCCAAGGGCCTCAGATCTCGGGGCATGGCAGCAAGAAACTCATAGAAGCATTTTTGGATTTATCCATATCTCTTTGGCAGCAGAGATTCAAAGCTAGGACATTAAATGATCTAATCAAGAACCAAGAATTTGAAAGTTGAGGTCTTTAGTAAAATCTCAATCAACTGGCTTAGCTGACTATCCTGCTATGTTCTGCCCATTTCACTCGCATTGTTGCTGTGTTTCTTTGGTCTTTCAGATATTTTTGCCATCTCCCTTTGCCTCCTTGTATAGGTACGCATCGAGATGAGTTTTCTATTTTTAGTTGGCGGGCTTGTGGGCAATTTGTTTGGATTTTTGGTGGTTAGCTCTTCTCTTTTCCTTTTCTCTGTGAATAGTAGGTAAACGATCTTGGAGCTATCTCACATTGTTTTGTTCTTTGTAATCTCTCTTTGGAAATACAATCTCTAAACTTCCCCCAAAAAAATACATTTGGTTTGGAATTCCGAATTTTTGCATCAAATAGAGCATTTGAAATGACCATGGAACAAGATGTCACATCATATCATAAATTCCCAACAAGCCCAATTCCTTGTTAGAAATGCTTTTAACCAAACAGGCCCTTGTGCCCAACACCTTCTTCATCCTTTCGTCCAATATTGCCATGGCGAGAGAGAAGAACAAATTGTCTCCTCCTAAACATCCAGATCCAACGAAGAATGATATTGAATCGTCTAAGGCTCAACTGAGGGCTACGTTGGAGTTTTCTGAAGATCGCACAGCAAAAACTTGCCATCACCATGGCAATGATTAAGAAATGTTAGATTAATTTGTTGCCTTGTAATATTCTAAAGTAACTGTTGCTAGAGGCTAAAACATCAGGCCTTACTCTAAAGACGTCCAAGAGGGTACAAAATTGCAGGGATTTTTCCTTGGGGGCCATTATATAGAAACAAAATCTTGTGAAGGCCACAGACAAAAAAAAAAAAAAAAAATGCATATAATTTTTAAAATATATAAGGGCTTTTTTGAAAACTTTGGGAGGGTCATAAGTAAAAAGTTATAAAATTCTTTCAAACCTCAAGGGATTTTCTAAAATTTAGCAGGGGCTATTGACCCCTGCTAGCCCCCCTAGTTCCGCGACTGGGTGTGCTGATGGTTCGCAGCAAGGAATGTTCATTCAAAGGGGCTATTGATGATGGGCCTTGACATATCAATTATGAATCTAGAGAATGATATAAGGATGAATGTATGGCAGTTTGGTCTTCTTTATTTAAACCTAAACCTCTAGCAATTTTTGATGGAAAAATGGAATTTAAAGATCCATTTTTAAATGGTGGTGTTTGATGACTATGATGTCATAGAAGCTAATCAATTATGGAGTAATTCCAAGTTTGGATATGTTATTGGTGAGCCTCCTCACTTGCTTGTTGTTAAAGTTGCAATGCAATGTGCTTGGAGAATGGATTATGGTTCTTCAATGGTCATCCACTGATCTTGAAGAGATGGTCTAAGGATACATTGCATACATAAACAAGAGTTTCATACTATCCCAATTTGAGTTAAATTCCTAGATCTGAATCTTTGTTTTCATTCCCCTTCAGCCTTATGGGAACTTTCTAGTATCATTGGAAACCCATTATTTATGGATCAGGCAACTGCAAAAAGGTACTAGAATTGCCTATGCTAGAGTATGTATCGAGATTGATGTTGATGCCTCTCTTCCCCTAATTATTAGAACAGGTTATAAAGATAAAACTTTGATTTAGTCAGTGGAGTATGAATGGTGTCCCTAGCCTTGTCTAAAGTGCAAGACATTTAATCCTGATGAAAAATCTTGCCCAATAAAGGTCATGCAACTTTGGGTTCCAAAGCAAAAGATTGAAGAACTTGACGAACTTGATATTAGAACTCTAATGATTGATGCGAAGTCTAATGATTCTACTAGTGATTGGACCACAGTTACAAATGGTAAACTGATCCCAAGTCTAGCAGCCTACCCACACCAACCCATAAAAGAAGGCTATTTCATCTGAATCTCCTAGCCTAAAACATGTTTGCGTGTCTTTGTAACTTGGTGTCACGATCCGAGCCTGAGATTTAATTACTTCGGACAAACCTCGAGTTGCGACCCATACTTACTCCCGTAAACTCCGAATTAACCAAAGTTAAAATGAAATCCACAAGGGACAAACATTCTTTCTTACCTCTCAAATATACAATTTTGCGGAAAATATATTCAACGATATCAATTACAATTATACAAGTCATTTACATAAAAGTAAAATTCTATATACACATTTAACATTTACATTTCACTGTTTATGTAAACCAACTGCACATTCAAAATGCAATGCTGGGTGACAACGTTCCAAAATGAATTATACCAAAAGTAATTCAAATCATTTCCAAAATATTTCTAATTCATTCGCACTTGGTTATCAAATCAATGATATCCCGTCAATTCCACTCAATCAGTCCTCCTGTAGGAACCTAAGCGGCCTCTTCCTCTACAAAACCAGCATAGGCAACTTTGCTTGTAATACCATCAATAACACTAGTGAACACGACAGTTCAGCAATGCATACACAGATCAATGATAGTACATGCTAATACATATACTAAATCTATTCAATTCTTCAATTAAACAATTCTACAATCAATATCCATTTTTAGACAATTCTAATCAATTTGTACAATGACAGTACATATACATTTAGAGTCAAGTAACGAACAATTACTAATTTTGCAACTACCATAGTATTCCATTTCATTTCGATTCATTACACATCTTCCAAAAAGAAAGGAATCATTCTCTTTGCCATCTCCCAAAAGGGAGGAATCATTCATTTATTCATTATTGATGTGGGATCTACCAATGCCAGGGCCAGGGACAACTAGCATCACCACGGAGTTCCAGAACGTCCCCAAATCCATCTACTGCAGTAGGAATAATCATTAATTCATTTCAGCTCTATAATGAGCTTTAATTGGAATAACTATGTAGTGCTAGACTCAAAGGTCAATACAATTTAACAATTTATCTCGAGTCAACAATTAATCCATTTGGATTTTGATTCAACTCAATTTAACAACATTGGAAACAATTAAGACCAATGTAATTCATAACATAAACTTGCGATTGACAATATGAATACAGTTCAATTTCAAGAGTCAGAACAATCTATACTCTATTCACTTCAATTTATCAATTCAAAACCATTCATTTCTATTATTTCAAACCTTCCAAACCAATCATTTAGGTGAAACGTTCGGTTATCTAATGTACGTGTTATTCTCGATGAACATCACATTATTTGTAGTTTATATATTATAATTTCCTTAGTTAACACCTATGAATGTTTAATTACAATTCTCGATCAATTCATCATTTACTTTAGTCAATTTGGGACTTGGATTTGTCACGAATCAAAACCAATTATGATCATTAAACTCGTACAATTAGTCTCAAAACTATCCAATTAATAGCCGTAAAGAATCTCTGACTCAATAGGCTCAAATATGAAAAATTCAGAAATTCCATCATAAAAAAATTTGCACGTTTGGCCACCTCTTCGGCCAGCTGTTCAGCTGTTCGGCCACCATTTAGCTAGGTTATCTGTGGCTCGATTTTTCTCACAATGTGAACCCAGTCACATTCGGCCACCTGTTTGGCCACCTTCGGCTGGCCGGACAATGCCCAGTTTTCAGGGAGAATTCTGATTCGATTTTTTCCACTTTGAACTTTAAGGGTTCATACATCAATTTTAGCATCCTAATCACAAGAAATGCGTAGTTGCCTCTCTAGGAGTCAATTAACAAGAAACCCCTATTTGTTTAGCTTGATTTGAGATCAAAATCACTTCAATCCAAGCCCTAACTCCATGAAAACATGCAAAATAGATCTCTATGAGCTATTTGTGCTAGATACTACTTCAAACACTCAATATAACTTGTAAGCTCTACAAAGATTATAAGACACTTACTTGTAGCTCAACAAGAAGGAACTTTGAGATCCTCCTCTAGCTCTAACTCCAAAGAAAACCAAGGAAAAGGTGAAGAAGATGAAGTTCTGCACTTCCTCTTCAAAAATCACTTGCAAAGCTCCAACTCTTGACACTTGATGGAGCAAAATGGAAGAAGAAGGAAGGAAGGAGCCTAGGGTTTGCTCTCTTCATACACTTAGGTTGGAATGAATGAATGAACTCATTTTAGGTTCATTTAGAACCTTATAGCCACTATTTTGCACATAGCACCCCCCATTCACTTCTTACATTTACAATTCGAGTCAAATGAAAGCTCATTTGACCCAGTTCAAGTCAAATGCAATCGCGCCTATTATAAAAGTTAACATACTCTTTGAGATACACGTGTTGGTATCAAGAGTTACCGTATTCAACAAAATACTCAAAAATTCATATTTACACTAAAGTATTCGTCTTTCCTTGTTTGAGTCTAAAAGCAACTCAATTAGCTTAATCTCATTCAAATTCATTTCATTAAGTTCAAATCAATCATTTGAGGCAAATTCAATTCAATTCGGTCATTAACCACAATTAGCTTAATTAAATTTGGTTAATTAGCATTAATCTCAATCAATTAGAGTTAATCTTAATTAACTCGGAACGAGGTGTAACACTTGGACACTTATTCCTCAGTTTCTGAAGAAGAAGTTGATCACACCACATCAAATGTCCTTGCATTTGCTAATCCTAGTGGAATTAGGGCTAATCCTAGTGGAATTAGGACGGGATCTTCTTCATCTTCCTAGATTGCACATATGTCAGAAGGTGATACTTGGAAGATCTCATCTAGATCCACTAAGCATGGCTCTCCTAATCACTAACTATTGAATCTCATCTAGATAGGTTTTTCCATAGGATGCACTATTTTTATGCTTTGTTGCCCAGGTTATGGGCGGGAATAGGATGGAGTATACCCCAAGGGCTATGATTATTAACCCTTGTGTATCATTTTCTCTTTTGAATGAAAACTAACTTATCATTCCAAGAGAGAAAGAATGAGCAAAGTATTTTTTTAAATATATAAAGGGTGTTAATAGTCACTGATTTCATTTTCCACTGAATGAACTACATACCCCATTGATAGTCATTGATCTCATTTTCATACACCCATCCGAATGAATCGTACCATGGGATAGAAAATCCTTTTTCTTAAGGGGTGAGACCTAATAGGTCGCTCCAATTTTGGTGAGGGATAGGGCACACCCAAATCTTTGGAAACCCCCAACTTGAGTCCACAACAAGGTGCACATGGGGATCTTGACATGCACCGTGTGCAAGGAAAGCCGTTGTTTGAGTATGTTAAATTTAATCATCCTAGATCTTGATACTTGTGTTAAAACATACATGGATCCAGGTTTGGATCTAAATGTTCCAAATCCTATTTGCATGGATTTGAATTCTAATCCGAATTTCTCTTGAACACAAAAATAGCTTCCATAGCCACTTTATTTGTGATTTGAGATATTTGACACTCAAATAATTGGATATCCATTTGCAACCCTCAATGAGAGACACCATTCTCAAATTTTCTTTTTTCTTCATAAGTCTCTATCTTAAATAAGAAGAGCTAATTGGTAATGGAAAAATCGTACGCACGCTCAAATCAAGGATTCTACCATACTGACTCTTACTAGTAAATGAAACCCATGCATGCTCAAATCATTATGGTAAAGTGCTGTCATGACCCGAGCCCTAGATCCGAGTAATTGGGATTAAACCTAGGTTGCGAATCCAATCATACTTACTCCCGTAAACCCCGAATTAACCGAAGTTAAGACGAAGTCCACAAGAGATCTTACATACGTACCTATCAATGTGCATTTTGCGGAAATATATGTGTGTATACATTGACAACTATTAAAACAAAAAAAAAGTCCTTTACATAAAGTAAAGTCAATATACGCAATTCACTTCCTATCAAAGTCAACCACTGCATATTTAATTACAATGCAGGTGACATCTAATTACCATTCAAAATGAATATACAAAAGTGTTTTATCGAAACATATCCCCAAAACATTCAACTCTTTGGCACTCCGATTCAAGTCCATTCGATTAAACCTCCTAGGGGTATTGGGTGGGCCTCCTCCACTGGCGGCGCGGCCTCGGCATGAACGGCACAGGCAACTGGGCCTGTAACATCATCAGTAACACTGTGAACACGACGGTTCAACAATGCATATACAATTCTATGATATCACATGTTATTACTATCAATCTACTGATTCGACAGTCCTAGACAATTCAATTCTATATCGGTATCCTGTACAGTAAACATGATCGAGCTAAAATTGCAATCATAGAAAAACTACCACCTCCAAAGAATGTGAAGGGAATCAGAAGCTTTTTGGGACATGCCGGCTTTTATAGAAGATTTATAAAGGATTTTTCTAAACTTTCTAAACCTTTATGTAATCTTCTTGAAAAAAATTCTGCATTTGACTTTGATGATATTTGTTTGCAGGCCTTTAATGCAATCAAGGAGAAGCTAATTTCAGCACCAGTTATGACTGTACCTGATTGGAGTCAACCTTTTGAAGTCACGTGTGATGCAAGTGACTTTGCAATTGGAGCAGTGTTGGGACAAAGGCGAGACAAACTGTTTCGGGCCATCTATTATGCAAGCCAGACATTGAATGATTGCTGTTGTGTTTGCTTGTGACAAATTATACAACAACTGAGAAGGAGATGCTTGCTGTTGTGTTTGCTTGTGACAAATTTCGGTCTTACCTAATTGGTACAAAGGTGATAGTGTTCACTGATCATGCAGCACTTCGTTATTTATTTGGCAAGAAGGATGCTAAGCCTAGGCTGATTCGTTGGATCCTGCTTCTTCAAGAATTTGATTTGGAGGTTCGAGATAAGAAAGGAAGCGAAAATTCAGTTGCTGATCATCTCTCCTGGCTGGAGCAAGAGGAAGTAAGACCAGATTCAGTGATCCAAGAAACATTCCCTGATGAGCAGTTGTTTGTATGTGAGATCAATCTTCCTTGGTATGCTGATATTGTAAGATCAATCTTCCTTGGTATGCTTATATTGTAAGATCAATCTTCCTTGGTATGCTTATATTGTAAGATCAATCTTCCTTGTTTGTATGTGAGATCAATCTTCCTTGGTATGCTTTGTTGCGGATCTTTCCCGGCAACGGCGCAAAAAACTTGATCGTGGCCAAAACTGCAAGTGCACAGTATCGTAGTTTTATAGTAAAGTGATGAGAAGAGTATCGTCCTCAGGGATTGGTAACTCACTTTTGACAAATACCGAAATTATACTAATCTTGACTTTATCTAGAGAAGTCACTAAGGTTTTATAATTTCAATGTAAAATAAAATCAATTCAAAGAACAATATGCAAAGGAAAAGAAAAATGTTGTTTGAAGATCAAATTAATGAGAAGAAAACTTCTAGGAAATCGATTTCACCTAATCCCTCACTGTGCTTTACTCATATAACTAACTGAATTTAATTCTCTCTGTTTGTTAGCAAATCCCCACATTCATCCAAAAGCCTCTTTCGACAGTCAATTGGAAATATTCTTGTTCATCATTTTACACAAGATTATGCAAATTTATAAAGCAAGAAAGCATTAAGACCAGCGATTTTAATACTACATAGGTTCATACAAGTCCAATTCGATCTCTATATTTACCTATGCCGATATATCCTAGATCTATCCTATAATTCCCTCTTTCGATGGCTAATCACAAGATCAAAATCATCTAATTAATGGCCAGATAATTAGAAGCAATAAGCTCAGAATAAATCAGACAAACATGAAAGAGAATTACTTCAAATTAGCATAGAAAATCAAGCATAATCCAGAACTAGATTACATCGTTTTCCTAGAATAAAGAAAATTTAGTTCACGCTAAAAATTAAATTCAACATAAACGAATTCACCAAATTTTTTTCTGAGAATAATGGAAGGAAAATGAACACTGAAAAAAATGCTCCTCGTAGTCGCACAGCTTCGTTCTTCAATGTTTATTGAAGTCCCCTTTTCTTCCACTGCCTCAATATATATATTGTGCATCTATGATCCCCACAGAATCAAATAAATTTCTCTACGTGTCCGTTCGTGCATGCAATGCGTGGAACTCGCTCAAACGGATGGCTTGAAATCTGCTACGTCTTCCGCAAAATAAACAATGAAAGGCTAAAGCTGCTCCGTTCCTTCCGTGAAGACCAAGTCTAACTCGCCTGCTGCCTTGTGTTAATCCATTTCTCTATTATTTGCATAAAGATAAGGAAATGATGATGGGTCCCGCTCCAAAAAGGCAAGGAAATGATCCATGCGTGAACTCCCTCTTCAGTTTTTTTTATATTTCAAAATGCCAAATTTTGCTATTCAAAGAATTCGACTTGATCTTTATCTCTTATATAGCACCAGTGAAATTTAGATCTTCATTTTCTCCAAATCTGAAATAAAATTTAAATAACAACAATGAAGCCTAAACTCAACAAAAATAAATAAAATTATAATAAGGTTTAAAGTTAAGAGTGATAAAATATATTAAATTATGCAAGTCATCAAAACACAATATTAACAATAACTATATTAGCAACTACAATGTCATTTGTTTCATATTCATTCATTCACATTCCCCTTACTGGTTTCATTGAATATCTATTAAGTGGCTTATCAAGTGGGACTCGTCAGTTCAATGTATGGCTTTTCGTTTCGGTGACTTTTCAGTCTATGACCTTTCTGTTCAATAAGGTGGGATCTCCCAGTGTCTGGATCAGAGATCACTGGTGTCACCACGGAACTCCGGAACGCCCTCAAATTCATCTATTGCAGTAGGATTGTCATTAATTCACTGTTACCTTTAGTAACTGTTCATTGTTCATTCATTAATTCAGTGTGGCTAAATGACAAGTTTAGGAAACCACTATGTAGTGTCATACTCACAATCTAATCAACTACCCATTCTATTCAATCACATTCCAATTCTAAACAAATATCTAAACCAAACAATTGAGTGAAACGCTCATTATCGATGCACGTGTTATTATGGATAACATTACTTTAATTAAATTGTGCATTCCGATAACCTTAGCTAACACTTATGAAGGTTTAGATATTACTAACACTAACCTTAACAATTAGGCTCTCAATTCAGAAAGAATCAGAATTCAATTTGTAATTTTCCTTAGTAGCGGTTACCTCGGTGGTTATCTGGCGGTTAGCCGAAATCTAGTTGGTGGCTAGCCGAAATCTGGTTCGGTTAGCTTTCTAGAACCTCAAAAATTCTTGATACATGCAGGTGGTTCGGTTTTTACCTCGTCGGTCACCCCTCGGCTAACCGAAATTTCAATTTCGGCTACCTACGATTAGCTTTCCAGAAGCTAACATTCTAACAGGGATTTCTGACTCAAATTCGGTCAGCTTGCGATTACCTTTCGGCTAGCCAAAATTTCCATTTCGGCTAACCGAAATTCAGCGGTCAGCTCACAGTCAGCTTTCTAGAGACTGATCAGTTTTATGGATTTTAGCGGTTAGCCCAGAGGTTAGCCTTGTGGCTAGCCGAATTGCATCCATAAACGAATTCTGGAGCTTCAGAAATTTTGAAATAAAATCCATAACTTGAGTTCCTTGAGCTCAAATCACTTCAACAACACTATAAAACATAGAAAGCATATATACTTGCCTCTAATGAAGATAAATTGACAAAATTCCTTTGCTTAGCTTAGATTGAGAAGGAAACTCCTCAACTTAAAGGTTTTCTTCCAAGAAAATCCAAGAAGAAGATGAAGAAGGTGAAGAAGATGAGTCTCTTCACTTGAATCACTCCAAAACTTCACTCTTGATGCGTGAAGGAGATGAAAATGGAAGAAGAAGAAGAAAAATGGAGAAGACAGGTGCCTAGGTTTTGGATTGAGCTGGAATGAGTTCATTTAGCTTAGATAAGCTCCTAATTTGTGTTTAAGTCCACAATCTTTTCAAATTTACAATTCAAGTCAAATGAAGAGTCATTTGATTCGTTTCTCGTCGAACGAGCTTGAGTCTTTTATAGAAGTTAACGTACTCGTTGAGATACACGTGTTGGTATCAAGAGTTTCCGTATTTGACAAAATACGTGAAAAATCATATTTACAAAAAAGTCCTTAGCTTCCTTGCTCAAGTCTAAAAATTCATTTAACACCTTGATTATCATTTCACTATGCCAAATTCACTCATTTTAAGCTAACTCAATTTCATTTGGCCATAAACCATCATTAGCTCAATTAAACACATTAATTGACTTAATTTCCAATCAATTAGAGTTAATCTCGATTAACTTGGGACGGGGCCTAACAAGTGCCCTAAACTATAAGCTTCCACATGAGGAATTATAGAAAAAGTTACCCAACCATAACCAGAGTTTCAAAGGAGATAGATTTCAATCTCATAAACAAGGATAAAAAATATTTGGACTATCCAAATGAGAAATTCTCCAAGGTTATTTATGGTTCAACTAGGGTTGTAAAACGGTCACGGCCGGTTAGCTAGCTGGCCCAGCCATGCCACCTGAGATGTTTCACGGGCTGTGCCATGTCGTGCCCAAGTTGCCTGGGGTTGGACCAACACGGCCAATGGCACGACATAAGTCGTGTCGAACTGGGTTGTGCCATCCACGGGCCGGTCCATTCCCCGCCTAATTTTTTTAGTTTTTAAAGACTTTTTAATATAAATAAAAAGGAACTTTATAGATTTTTTTAGGGTTTCTAACTTGAAACAAAATTGAAATTACCAAAATAAATGCACAAATATTGATAATAACTTATAAATGAAAAATAAAAATTAAATTATTTTATATTCCTTGTAATAAAATTGAAAACAACTTGAATGATAATTTTCAACTTCAAATATAATTTACAAGTTTAATGATAATTCCAACTTTACAAAAGTTATAAAGTAGAAAAAAAAATGACAAAATGACAACTTCCTGATAATAAAGATTAAAACAACTATGACAATAATTTCGAACTTGAAATAAATTTTACAAAAATCACAATTATGATAATTTTTAAATACTATGATATTTCAAATGTTGAAAAATCATCTTTTATTTCTTCTTCTATCAAGTCTTGCTTTTTCTCCTCTGCCAAGAACCAGTCTCGTAGGCATATGCATGTTTCCACTGTTTCTTCCCATCATCTTCTTGGTGTCAACATAGAAGCTTGCTTCGATGCAACTGTAGACACTGAGACTATTAGTAAATCACGGGTCATGACAATAAGCACATAAGATATACTTTCACTTGCTTTCCACTAGGCCAAAAGGTTGAGACCAGTGTCATCATCTGGCAATTCAATCGGACCAATTTGTAGATACACCGTTAATTCATTCATAACTTTGAATAGATTTGGAAGAAGGAGGAACCGTTGTCTTGAGAGATCCTAAAAAGATTTCATGTAGCCTTCTTTTTTCCTTCCGGGGGGGTGTTAGGGGTGTAAACGGTATTTCCAATCTACCCATTTGGGTAAAATATTCCATAATAGGACGTCCTAAATAAGTTTTGATTACATAAATATTATTTTTCTTAATGACATTCGTATTATTATTTATTGCTTCAAGTAAAGTTTCTACACCCACTAATTTTAACCTAGGATCCAATACAGAGGCTAAACAAAATGTTAATCGAGCGTTTCTCCACTATTGTGAAAACTTCATTAATTTCCATTACTATACTCATATAATCTTGAAAGTTGGCACATCTCTATATTTTTCAAAGGCAATACTAATTTCATAAAAGTGGTTCAAAACTTGAGTTGAAGTGGAATAATACACTCCAGAAAAAAAAAAAAGGTCTCATCATAAAAAACTTCTAAAAATTTTCTTATTATTTCAAGAACTTGTCAATTTTCTTCACATATAGAGATATTTACATGTGACAAATATAAAGCAAAATATTGATTATCTGCAACTGAAAGCTTCTTTTAACATTTCATAAAAGCAATACTAATTTCATAAAAGTGATTTAAAACTTGAGTTGATGTGGTATAATATACCCTAGGAGAAAATAAAGTTGAATCATAAAAAGCTTTAAAAAAAATCTCTTCTTATTTCAAGAACTTGCCAATTTTCTTCACGTATAGAAATATCTATATGTGATGAACATAAAGCACAATATTGATTATCTGTAGCTTTATAATTGTAGGCTTCTTTAAACATTTATTTTCATATGTAAAACTCCACATATACTTTACATCTAGTTGTGTTTTTTGGGGATTTTTATTAAGACTTTACATATTTGCTTCCAATGTTGTTTTCTTGAAGGAGATGAAAAAAACAACATAACTTACAATGTATTTAACTACTCCTATGATAAGCTCAATCAACTTAATTTAAGTCATCTTGCACTATAAGATTTAAGATGTGATATGCACATCTATTGTGAAACACAACACTATTTATATTAAGTAGGAACACAGATTTTAGTATATCAATTGGGATATTGTTGGAGCTTGCATTATCAAAAGTTATAAAAATTATTTTATTTTCAACATTATACTCTATTATGTTTTCTAGGATTTCAATATTATATACTCTCTTATGTTTTCTAGAATAGTGGACTATATCCTAGCACTAGTGTGTCGGTACTCAAATAAAGAGAACGAAATCATTTTTTCTACATAATCCAGTTATTATCAATATAATGTGCAGTTTTTGAAATTTACCCAATACATTTTTTGGAGGTCTATAAATCTGAAGTTAATCCTATTTTTCCATGTTTTGAAGAGAAAATTTTAAATTCTCTATTTATTTTTTAATATTTTTGCTGCATAATTTTTAGCAGTATTTCTAGAAATATTCTAAGGGAAAATTTCAAAACAAGGCTTAAGCTTTTTGCAAATTTCAAAACAGGACAAAATTAGAATGTGATTTCAAAACAGGACAAAAGTTTTCCAAAACCATTTCAATTGAGGACATCCAGTGATTTTGATGATCTTCCAACTGTTCCTTCCCTCATTTTTTTTCAAAATCTTGAAAATGCCCTTTTCGCAGCTGGTATCCGTCTTAGTGCCTGAAAAGTTGCGATTTTTTTTCTGCTTCAAAATAGGAAAATTGCTTTCAATGGCAAGGGGAATAGTGGTGGTTTTTTCGACGAAACGATCATCAACTGCGATAGTGACGACTGGGTGATAATTGAGAGGGGTGCCACCCTAATCTTCAAGGAACTTTAATCGACCTTGCCACGGAACTCTCTAATGGTATATAGATCATGGTTTTGCCTTTTTTTTTTCTTTAATGCTAGTTTCCTGACATCTAGGAAGATTCCTTCTCTTCCTCTATACATGCAAGATTCTTTTTTTTAATGACCCATTTCTTCTCGTGTTATGGATTGCAATGACCCTTTTTTTCTCTTCCATCTCTAAATGGAAGTTTTTTGAGTTTTTGGAAGAACCCATTTGTTCTATTTCTTTATATGGAAGTTTTTTTGAGTTTTTGGAAGAACCCATTTCTTATTCTTCTCACTTGTGCATGTATATGAGAGCTTCTTGAGTTTTTACAAGAATCAATCCACATGTCTCCAAAAGGGCAAGATTAAAGAGAAGAAGAAGTTGAGATGTACAATAATAAATGGGAAGGGCCCAGCATCCAAAAAGGAAGAGAATGCAATAAACGAAGGGGAGAAAAGGAGATTGAGAGAAAGGACATAAAAATCCTTACACCGACGGCTGGCGTTTTTTCTTTGTTGGTGGTGACGAAATAAAAAAGAGATGAATGTTAACCTTTTCCATTTGTCATGATCAAAATATAAGGGGTTTAATCTGAATAACACAAATCAAGAACATGGTTCCATAGCTTTCTTAGGTTTTTTTTCCCTTACAATCTTTTCTTTGGTGGGGTTTATAACTCTCTACAACTTCCCTTTCTGCAAGTCTCAGTGATGGTTGCTTACAAGGATTTTCAAGTCCACAGAGTTACCTAAGGTGTTCTCTTTAATAGGCTTTTCCAAAGGCATCCCTTCCATCAAGAGACATTAGCCATTAGATTTCTTTAATGGCAGTGAATGAGAAAGAATGAAAAACACGGAAAGAAAACCAACATTCATGCATGTGTCCTTTCATATGGAGAGAGAGAGTATTAGGTGGTCCACATGACCACCTTAAATGGTGTTCCAACAATCTCCCACTTGGTCCACGTGACCACATGCATATATCTCGATTTTTTAAAATAAATATGACCACTTTAAATGGTGTTCCAACATCTCCCACTTGGTCCACGTGACCACATGCATGAATCTCGATTTTTTTAAAATAAATATAATTTTAAAGAAAACTCAAATTTAAAAAAAAATAACTTAAATTGGTGCAGTACTTTGAAAAAATAATTCTCATTAAACTTTTATGCCATTCTTTAATCTGTGACTAGTCAAAAATACTAATGTGAATCGTGGCGGTCACATTTCATTATTAAGACATTTCCTTCCACAATCACAACATCAATATTCTTCCCTAATCAAGTCTTTAATAAGGATCAAAATAGGATCTTAATGTGGCAATCCTATTTTAAAGGGTACTTTAATGCCATAACCTTACATTCTCACTTTATCCACATCAATCACATGTGATGACAAAAATAAAGTAAGAATGACCAAATCGTTTCTTTTATTGCAACTGTAATGATCAAAGTACATGGTGTCAAACAAACATAAACGTATAAATCCTAATAAGGCAGTACATACAAGCCCACATTTAATACATGTCTGTTATAGGCCGTCGAAGGTAATGCCTTTGTTAGTGGATTTGCGATCATGAGGTCCGTTGGAGCCCCAATAATTGACACCAAACTTTCTCTTTTAGGACAAGATATTTAACTTCCAATCACTTAGACTTACTTGAACATATGTCATTTTGGGCGAAGTGCCTCGCTGCATCATTATCGTAGTAAATTTTCAAAGGCTCAGAGATTTGATCAATGATCATAAGTCCTCATATGAAATTACTCAACTACGTTGCATGACCCGTGGCTTCAAAGCATGCCACGAACTCTGCATGAAATGTGGAAGAAGTGGCTAGCGTTTGCTTTGCACTTCTCCACGAAACTGCCCCACCGGATAAAAGGAAGATGTGTCCATAAGCTTACCTCCTAATGTCGAGACATCCAACAAAGTTTGAATCTGAGTATCTTATCACCTCCAAATGATCGGATCTCTTATATGTGATCTTCTTGACCTCGATCCAATGTGCCATGCCCAGATCATTTTGGTATCTACTCAACATTCCGACTGTAAAGTTGATATCTGGTCTGGTACAAGTCTGTGCATGCATCAGACTTCCTATTGCGGCCGCATAGAGACATTTGCTCATTTGTTCCCTTTCTATTTTGCTCCTTGGACATTGATCCTTACTAAATTTGTCTTCCTTAATAATGGGTGTATTCTGTGGCATACACCCTTCCACATGAAATCTTTTAAGAATAGCATTGATGTAGGCTTCTTGAGATAACCCAAGTTGTAAAGATTTTAGTTGGCTAATTCATAGGTTATTGGACAAAACTGGGTTTCTTTAATTATGTATTGAGTTTAGGAAAGGACTGCCAGAGTCTAAAATAGAAACACTTCCAAAGAGTCCGGATTCTGAAAGTTTAGAATGGTCGCTCGAGCGAACCTTCCTTCGCTCAAGCGGTCCAAACAGAACCTAACTCGCTCGACCCATCAAAATGTGCGCTCGACCACTGTCAGTTTTGGAATTAAGTTTTTGAAGACAGTGTGGTTTGCTCGAGCGAACCCATGATCGCTCGAGCGAACCCCTTACAGAGAGTTGTTCGCTCGACCGCACCTCATCTTCCCTCGACCCATGAAGCAATGCGTTGAACGTCTGTTTCCAGAGAGTAGTTCGCTCGAGCGAACCCCATGTCCGCTCGAGCGAACCTTGGAATTCTAAATATAGACGGACTTCTCTTTCTAAATTCTCTGAAGGAAGTTACCTGTTTAGAGTAGCCCTTGCTACACGAAATACTCTATATAAAAGGGTTATTTGTCTCTCCTCTCACTACCACTCTGAATTAGAAGAAATCCATGTGTGAGAGAGTTTGAAAGATCCATTATTTTGCCCCAAGGCTATCTATTCTGCTGTTGCGCTGATGATTCAAGTCTTGGTCTGATTCCAAGACTTCATGCATACTACTTCATGCATTTTCTTTATCCTTTGCATGCATCCTAGTTCACTTTGGATTGGGTTCTCACTTTAAATTTTCTTTGGTTGTCATAGACATCTATTGCCCATTGCTCCCTTTCTTCTTCTTTTTCGTATCTGTGTTTGGTGTTATTTGATGGTGTTTCTCTGAATGAAATTGGAATTGGATGAATGTGGTTTGCTCATCTGTGGAGTTGATGTTGCTGTGTCTGGAGGAGATTTGTCTGTGGTATTTTCTTGTATTGATTGAATGGAGTGTTGCTCTATGAATGGAGACTTGTTATTCATAGTTAGACTGAATGGAGAACTTATCTCGGTGGAAATATGTGAATGTGGATATGGTTCTATATTGCTACTTTGTTCGTTGTTATCCTGTTGCATTGGACATTGGTTGATTGTGGATGGAGGAGTACTGTTATGCTTGGTTGGAGATGTTGCCTTTATGCATATTTGGTGTTGGGTGGAGATACCCAATTTTTTTTTTTTGCAGGGAATATTTGCTATTTAGATCCCTTGATTTCAATGACAGTTATGGCTCCAAAGAAGAGACCTCATGCTAAGGCTTCCTCCTCTTCGTCGTTTGATCATACTCGGTTCCCTACATTAGGGAAATCAACTCAATAGTATGAACAGTTTGCAACCAGAAATATTGAATCAGAAAGGGAAATGGCAGAGGAATTGCATAACAAGGCAGTTTGCAGGAGTTTGGCTAATCGAGATTGGTACCCACTGATGAAGTTTGACTCAAAGAGAATTCATGTGGACTTGATTCAGGAGTTTTATTGTAATTTGGAGGTTCTAGAAAATGGCTCGGTAAAGTCATATGTGAGAGGAAAATGGGTAACCATTTCAGTGTCTGATATCGCTGACTTTATAAACATTCCTGAAGAGGAGGATGTTGATTACCCCATTCCTGATGAACTTCCCGCGCCCATTGATTATGATTTGGTCGCTACTACAATCTGCGATGTTCCTACTCATTGCCCAGGCGGTATCATACTACATGGAAATCTAACCGCTGAATACCGGTTTCTCAACCGGTTTGTGTGCCACAATTTTGAACCGCGAGGTCATACCTCTGATGTAGCACAAAAGAATGGGTATCTGCTCTATTGCATAGGCACTGGCAAGCGAGTCAACATTCCGTTGGTATTTTTGCATGTCCTTGTCCGTACCTTAACAGCCAAAAGGAATTCTCTCTTACCATTTGGTGTTTTCATCACTGAATTCCTGGCTTTCAAGGAGATTCCCGTCCGGCAAAATGAGCCTTTTGTTAAAGTTAAGAATCCTATCAACTCCCGCACTATTGCTCAGTCCTCTGCACACATACCTCCTGCGCCCCGTGCTGATGAAGGCAACCAAGATGAAGAAGTTGGTGCTGCACATGGACAGGGGGAGCAACAAGGGCTGCATGAAAGATTTGATCAACTTGCTACTCAAGTTCAGGATCTGTCTACTCGAGTTTATATGGGTTTCACTCAGGTCAATGCGGCTCTTGCGGAACTTTTGGCTCGTACGGGACAGGGACCATAGTGACTTTCCCCTGCTGCTGATTCTCTCATCTTTTTTCTTACTTGTTCTTTGGTGTTCTTACTTCTGCTTACTGATTAGTTGTTTTTGGACTACTTCTTGGCTTTTGTTGTTTTGATATTATCTGTTCATATTTGCTACTTTGACCTACTGTTTCCGTCTTTTGATTTAGTTTAATCTCAGTCTTCTCGTTCACTTAAAATTCTCCTATTGTTTCTATTTGACAATTTATGAACAAAAAGGGGGAGTTATTTTCTATGATGTTATTCACTTGATCTTTAAGTGAAAGTTTCTGCAGGTACTCCAAAGATTTTATATTCTGATTGGTCATGATTCTAGTTTGAGTTGTAATGATGGGTAGATTTTTATTGTAAAAGGGGTTTTGTCCATGAATTGCCAAAGGGGGGAGATTGTAAAGATTTTAGTTAGCTAATTCATAGGTTATTGGACAAAATTGGGTTTCTTTAATCATGTATTGAGTTTAGGAAAGGACTGCTAGAGTCTAAAATAGAAAGACTTCCAAAGAGTCCCGATTTTGAAAGTTTACAATGGTCACTTGAGCGAACCTTCCTTCGTTCGAGCGGTCCAAACAGAACCTAGCTCGCTCAACCTATCAAAATGTGCGCTCGACTGCTGTCAGTTCTGGAATGAAGTTTTTGAAGACAGTGTGGTTCGCTCGAGCGACCCATGATCGCTCGAGCGAACCCCTTACAGAGAGTTGTTCGCTCAACCGCACCTCTATCTTTGCTCGACCCATGAAGCAATGCGTTGAACGTCTGTTTCCAGAGAGCAGTTCGCTCGAGCGAACCCCATGTTTGCTCGAGCGAACCTTGGAATTCTAAATATGGGCGGACTTCTCTTTCTAAATTCTCTGAAGGAAGTTACTTGTTTAGAGTAGCCCTTGCTACACGAAATACTCTCTTACTCTCTATAAAAGGGCTATTTGTCTCTCTTCTCAGTACCACTCTGAATTAGAAGAAATCCATGTGTGAGAGAGTTTGAGAGATCCATTATTTTGCCCCAAGGTTATCTATTCTACTGTTGCGCTGATGATTCAAGTCTTAGTCTGATTCCATTGTTTTTCTTGAAGACTCCTTTGTTCAAGCACGGTGAAGATTCGTGACGAGCAGTCAACAAGATTTGAAGCAGTCCTTATGTTGAGTCAACAACTGGGAAGGGTTGTAAGTGTCTTGTAATCTTCAAGTTTTACTTAGTGCTTGTTTGTCTGTCGGCCCAGACGGTAAAGCCCGTGGTTTTTTCCTGAGCAGGGTTTTCCATGTATAAATCCTTGTGTCCTTCTCTCTCTTGTGGTTTGATTGCTTAATTTGGATTAGGGTTGACTACTAGTTTAATCACGTTTAATTGATATTCTTCTGAAATCATTTTTATTAGGACATTTGCCTGTGTTAAGGCAAGTTTTAGAATTTTCACAAGTAATCCTCGAGATTTGTCCCGAAAGATCTCGATTCCTATTACAAAGGTTGCTTCGCCCATATCTTTTGTTAGTTTTATGGTCTCAATACCAAGTATATGATGTAATAAATTGATTAATTTATTTATTTATCAATACAATCATGCTTTCCTTTCATGAGATGAATAGTGTCTAATTATATACTTGCACATAACTAATACGAATGACATAATGGTTCATAAGATGAACCGAAGTCCACAAGTATACTAGATGTAATACATGTGTATGGATGAAATCCACATACAGGAGACATTATTGCAAATCTTATACTTAGATATCTTCATAACCAGTGATGAGATTGGGCATCTCATCTGACAAGGTTGCAGCACTTTGATCACTATGAGATAGTGTGATTTTTCTCGATCATCGGAATGTAAGATTCTGGATCATGGTGCTGGTACATTGGATGTATTGAAGGACCATGAGAAGCACCTTATATGCACTGTCTTTACTTTAAGGTTTGCTCTCATAATTCTCTAACAATAGACTCATAATCCTGAGACATTAATGAACTCAAGTTTCTATCTATGCATTTGCTTTGAGTCACCAATGAGTGAGGCCAATTGTAGGTCTACACCTCGGTGATTTGGGTACGTGGTAGTAGAGCTGTGGGAACATTCAATGATCAAGATGGAATCTATCTTCAATGTCCCCTTGTGCCAATTAATGGATTTATCATTGGTAAGTGCGCACCCATTCCAATTAAGCGTTAATTGGATCGGTACCAAATGATCACTATAATTAATTGGGGCTCAAGGATAATAAGATATGGATCTAATTTGGTGGACAGGTTCAATTGATCCATGGATATAGATGGAGGGGCCTACTTGTGGTACTGAGGAAGTTTAGGGTCTTCATTGTAATATATTTCTAAGACTGGAGTGCAATTGCATTTATATAGTGGAGTTATTTGCTATTAACTGTGGGCCCATATTGCACATGAGATGTGGGGTCACGTGTCCCAGTTGAAGCCAGCTTTCTAAGGAATCCTTAGTGGTCCCCACGCTAGCCCAAGTTATTAGAAAGATACTAATTCTACTTGAACTCTAATAGGAAGGTTACTATTTCTATTTGAAGTGAGACTTCTAATAGTGGTAATAGTAAGTTACTAATTATTAATGGAAGTAGGACTTCTATTTTAATTAGAAAAGGAGAAAGCTACTAATTGTTGTGGAAGTAAGACTTCTATGGCAACTAGTAAGGGAGAAGGTTACTATTTTGTAATGGGAGTTAAACTTCTATTTCAAATAGGTAAAATGGTGGAATGGAGGACTACAAATAGGGGATATATCCCCTCTTGGACGTCCATAACAAAGAGAACAATTCCAGCCCCTTTATGCAAGTGTTGCACTACTTCTCTTCCTCTCTAAGTTCCCTTCTCTTTCTCCTTTAGTTCCTTAGAGTTACTAGTTGAGTTTTCTCTTGAAGTTTCCACCAATCTTCTTGAGAAAAGAGATCTAATAAGAGTCATAGCGTGGAAGATCAAAAGATGTTGGAGATTCTGATTTGATTAGTGAAGGTGTTCATCATCAAAGAAAGAACTCAAATTCTCCATTAGAGCACTACTAAACTACAAAGGTATAATCTACATCCTTGAATATTGTAGATTTCGTGGTTGCATGTTTAGGTGATGTTTTCTATCTTCTAGATAGTATATATTGCTGTACATGATTTATGAGTTTGAGGGATTGCATCCTGGATTGGGTCTTGTTGCCTTTTAGATAGTTGATTCCTGCATTAAGTGGATCAAAAGTTTTTGAAACCTATCTGAATGGCCCACATATTTTCCAACATCTTTCATATCAAAATTATTCTCAAAATAACCTTTGGTCTCATAAATCATACCAAGGTCGTTACTAGCCAATAAAATATTGTCAACATACATGATTAAAATCATAAACTTACTCCCACTCATTTTGAGATAGATACAATAGTCAGCAACATTCTCGGTGAAACCGAATGCTGTTATAATATTGTTAAACTTTAGATACCATTATCCAGAAGCTTATTTAAGACCATATATTGACTTCTTTAATTTCCAGACTAGTTTATTGTTACCCTGTTCAACAAAACTTTCAGGTTGGTCCATGTATAATTCCTCTTCTAGATTCTCATTTAGAAACGTAGTCTTGACGTCCATTTGATTTAACTCTAAGTTAAAATGAGCTACAAGGGTCATAACAATTTTGAATGAATCTTTCATTGATACAGGAGAATAGGTTTCATCATTATCAACACTTTCTCTCTAAGTAAGGCCCTTGGCTACAAGTCGGGCTTTAAATCGTTCAACCTTTCCTTTGGAATCTCTTTTGGTCTTAAAGACCCATTTACAACCAACAGTTTTGGATCCCTTAGGAAGTTCAACAAGATCCCAAACTTTATTTTCAACCATGGATTTTAATTTATCTAACATAGATTCCATCCATTTATCAGAATTGTCACTGTTGATGGCTTCTTTGAATGTTATAGGATCTTCTTTTATTCCAATATTTGCCTCTTCCAAATACACAACATAATCATATGTAATAGCAGGTCTTTTCACTTGAGTTGACATTCTCAATTCTTCTATATTCATTTCACTTACATTTGGTTGTGTAACATTTGAAATTTGTCCAACGAGTGTTTCATTGTTGATGGGTTGTTGTTCCACTTGAGTATTAATGTTCATGTTATCAAAAGTAACATCTCATTCATTCGGTTGTAGTTGTACCTCTTAAATATCAACATCAAGTGGAACAACTATGCCACTTCTATTAGGTGATATTACATCCCTGACTTCCTCTTAATTGATTTTCGTTATGTCACAACTCCCACTGTTTTGTTGATTCTTTAAAAATCTGGCACTATTGGATTCCACAATCCTAGTGGTATGATTAGGACAGTAAAACCCATACCTCTTAGACATTTTTGGATAACCAATAAAATATTCAATTAATGTTCTAAGGTCTAATTTCCTTTCTTGTGGGTTAAACAGTTTCACTTCAGATGGACATCTCCAGATTCGAAAAATATTTAGGCTAGGTTTTTTGCCAGTCCATAACTCAAAAGGAGTTTTAAGAACTGCTTTACTAGGCACATGGTTTAAAATGTACGTTGCCATCTTTAGTGCTTCACCCCACATAAATTCAGGTAATGTGGTATTACTGACCATACTCCTAACCATATCCATCAACGTCCTATTTCTCCTCTTAGCAACACCATTTTGCCTAGGCGTTCTAGGCATTGTGTATTGGGCAACAATGCCTTCTTGATCAAGGAATCTTGCAAATGTACCAAGGTTACGACCTGATTTGGTGTATCTTCCATAATATTCCCCATGTACCCCTATTCGACCTCACAACTTTAATTCGTTTATCTAATTGCTTTTCTACTTTAGCTTTGAATATTTTGAAAACATTCAAGGCTTCAAATCTTTCTTTAATTAGATAAACGTAACCATAATGCGAGTAGTCATCAATGAAGGTGATGAAATATGCTTCACACGTAAAACAAGGTATATGCATTTTACTGCAAATATCTGTATGGATTAATTCAAGAAGCTCAGAACTCCTTGTGGCAGTTTTCTTGGTTGTCTTAGCTTGTTTACCCTTAATACAAACAATGCACACACCGAAATCAGTGAAGTCAAGGTTCGATAATAACACATCCTTCACTAATTTCACCATTCTCTCCCGCGAGATGTGTCCCAATATTTTATGCCAAAGGTTAAAAAAGTTCTCATTTATGACTCCTCTTTTCATGCCGATGTTCATCCCATAATTAATGTGCTGGGTATATAGCGATTGTGCATACGCTAAATCTAACATTAATCTATACAATCCATCATATAAAAATCCATTCCAAACTAAAATAGCATTTTTATAAACTTTTTAGCAATCCATGTTCAAAATTAAATACAAAACCATCATGATCCAATTTTGAAATAGAAATTAAATTCCTATATATAGCCAGGACATAGAAAGTATCATGGAGATCCAGCGAGAATCCTATATCTAGTACAAGTCAGTAGGTGCCTATGGCCTCAACTCTCGATTCCTGTTGGTTCCCCATTATGATGGTTCGCTGGCCATCACTTGGACTCCACTTTGAAAGGAATCCCTACACACGAGCAGATACGTGAATGGTTGCCCCAGAGTCGACCCACCAGGTATTTGATGGGACGTCTGCTAAATTAGCTTCGGAACAAATAAGATATAAATTGCTATGATTACCTCTTGATTCGAACCAAGTTTTTCTTTTCAGACAGTCTGATTTGAAGTGGCCATTCTTTCCATAAAAGAAACACTTCTTTGTGACCATTTTCTTCCTTCCTGGCTTTCCACCTTCCTTTGGAACTTCAGTCTTAACCTTTTTCTTTCCTTTAGATTTATTTTGGGAGACAATGTTGACTGTAATTTTCCCCTTAGCCTTCAGCCTCTGTTCCTCTTGATCACATCTAGTGATCAATTCATTTATAGTCCATGGAGTCGAGTTGTGATTATATGTCACTTTGAATGGGCTAAAAGAGGGAGGGAGAGAGTCAATGATGAACTGGATTAAATATCCTTCTGATACACTCATGTCAACATCCTTTAATTTATTAGCAAGATTCGTCATGGTTAAAATATGCTCTCTTACTCCCATGGTCCCATCATATTTTAAATTTGTTAATCGGTTTATCAGGATGCATTTAGGGCCTTCTCTGTTATCTCAAATTCCTTAGCATTATCCTTAATTATAAGTGATCCCCTTATGTTTTTAGAAACAGAATTTGAGATAATCCTCAGGCAAACTTTATTGCATCTCATCCATTTATCATAATTTGCTTTATTAGCGGCTGAACTCATTTCTGTAGGCTTTGAGGGCATAGGTTCATCAATTGCCATGTCCACGTCTAGATAGGTAAAGGTCAGCATCAACATGTCTAACCAATCAACAAAGTTCAATCTATATAAAATGGGAATGGCCTCTAAGTAGGAGGGCGAGGTCATTGATTTGGAGGCTGTAAAATAAACATACACACATTAAATTTATGCTTTGAATTAAAAAAATAATAACGTTGAGAATAATGGTACATCATTGTAATCCTACCTTTGGGTTGAAAACAAAATGTGAATTATCACTCTCCTATAATCAATAAGATCATATTAATAAAACATGTCTCAAATTAATTGACTTTACCTTTAGGTCATAGAACAATTAACCCTTGATATGTTTATTAAATATTTCTTATTCCAATTTTCAAATTAAGAAATGGATTATCAAACCTTTGGGCAGATACTGAATCTCATAAATGAAATTGTCACACAATTGGATTAGTGATTTATTTAATTATAAAATAAAAAATAGAACTTTATCATAACCGGGCCACTGTGGTGACTGCCAAATTAATGAAAAATTGTGCATTTGAATTAATACATACAACAGCACTATGTGATCTCATAAGTCCTTTTATATCATCATAAGTAACATGAATTTATAAATCATTGAATGTCCCAAATTAGCTAGGCACAAAATGAATCCAAATGATGATCATTTGACTTATTTTATTTTGCTAGATCACATTTCCTTTATAGGTACCCTTTATATGATTAATGGTCCAAAATAACTTTAATTTGGCCATTAATCAATACCTAATATCTTTAATTGATTTATCAGATTGATGGATCAATTCAATCCAACTATTGATTCTCCTCACATTTGACATAAAATTATATAAACATGCATATAAATTTTTTTTAACTTTGATCATAAGAATCAAGTTAAAACTAAGTGCAGAAATATAACTTTAATGAGTCAAAGTAAAGTTTATAAATTATGCGCACAAATTAGAATCACTTTATGACTGATCCAAACGGTTAATCATGAAGATCTCATTGAAATAAACCTACAGATGAAAACAGATAAAAAATTGAGCCCAGATGAGTCCGTAATCATGAAAATAAAACTCCAACCATTAAATTCTTTCTTGATCGGGTCAACTTGGGTGTTGGCTAGTCACATCAATAAGTTACAAATGTTAGTTTGTTAATCTTAACGGTTTAGATCTGTCATATTGGTTCTAGAATGGACACAATATAGTGGTCCATACTGTAGTACAAATTAGTATGTAACTTCTTTAAGAGAAGAGAAGATGTGTTGATGTAAACGGGGCTGGGGTTGCCATCTTTCATGAATATGGTTTCTCTCTAATTCTAATTCTGGAGATGTTTTGGGTTAATCCTAGAAACTTTAACGATAAACCCAGAGATGAAGAAGAAATATCTCCACACAATCACTTAATAGATTTTGAGATGAAGAACCCAAATGAAACCAATGAGAGTTTTTATTAAAACCCAAAACCAAAATCAGAGGCTCTGATACCAATTGTTAACTTTTTCCATTTGTCAGGATCAAAATGTAAGGGGTTTAATCTAAATAATACAAATCAAGAACCTTGAATCCAATATATAAAGCCATACTGGATCCATAGCTTTCTTAGGTTTTTTTTTTTTTTGATAACATGGGAACCCGCCAACCCCCCTTTGGGAGATCATTGGTAAACCCACGGATACATAGAACTACCCACAAGCCTTATGTATCGGGTATGGCCTTAAGGATTCGAAGGCAGGACCTCCAGGTTAAAACTGGACTTCCTAACCACACGAACATTTTAAGTGTGGGTACCATTTTAAGTGTGGGTAACATTTCGTAGGTTTTCTTCCCTTACAATCTTTTCTTTGGTGGAGTTTATAACTTTCTGCAACTTCCCTTTCTGTAAGTCTCAATGATGGTTGCTTACAAGGATTTTCAAGTCCAGAGAATTACCCAAGGTGTTCTCTTTTATAGGCTTTTCCAAAGGCATCCCTTCCATCAATAGACATTAGCCATTAGTTTTCTTTAATGGTAGTGAATGAGGAAGAATGAAAAACTCGGAAAGCAAACCAACATTCATACATGTGTCCTTTCATATGGAGAGAGAGAGAGAGAGAGAGAGAGAGAGAGAGAGAGAGAGAGAGAATATTAGGTGGTCATGTGGAACACCTTAAATGGTGTTCTAACAATGAGTCGTTTTTATTTTGTAAGGTGGAGGTGCTTTTGGAAATCTGGGAGATGAGGGGGAAAAAGCCAAATGCAACTAGAGTTGAGATGGTTAGACTTGGTTTCTCAGGCTGGAGCAATAGATGATCTTCTTCTTCCACTTGCTGGGTTTCTTCTAGTTTCTCTCTTGCCGTGTTGATATGGTGGCTTCTTTTTTCTACATTGGGTTGTTGAATTAATTCAATTCTCATAACGTTTTTCTCAAGTTTGTTTCTATTGCTGCTCTCTCTCTTTTCACAAGGCAGAGAGATGAAGGGTGCATAAATTTAACTTAATCCCTAGGGGCATTTTCAAGATTTTGAAAAAAAATAGGGAAGAAACACCCAGATGATCATCAAATTCACTAGATGTCCTCAATTGAAATGGTTTTGGAAAACTTAAGGCCTTTTTTGAAATCACATTCTAATTTTGTTCTATTTTGAAATCTGCAAAAATGCTTAAGCCCTATTTTGAAAACTTCCCATATTTTTAAATAAAGGGGTGAATGAATTACTCACAAATGCTTGTAAGGATTCATTTTTAGCAAGAAGAAATGATAATTGATTAATTATAATAAATTGTACAAGTTGGCATCTAGCATTAAAAGAGTTATAATTAAAAACTCCTAAACTGTTAGAGCAAAAACTTCGAGATTATTGAGTTTGAATGCCAACATCCCTTGCTGCTGGATTGACATTCCCTCCAATATGTTTGGGCATATATATTCATAAGTTTCTATTAAGGTGGCCAATGCCACCTAATGACTTACAAATGTGAAGTTCTTTACAAAATAGGCATTATACTTTTCCACTGTTTTTCCAATGGGATCATTAATATCAATTAATTTAAACTATTGCCAAACTCCAAAAGTCATTTTTATTCTTTTTGTTTGAAGAAAGTTCAAAAACAAATTCAAAAGTGCTTTCTATGTCCCAATCTTGACCCGAATTTGTAGGATTTGAGATTTTTAGGATAAAGTAAAAGTCAAATGGTTATGATGGTTCAACTATTTTTCATAAACAAAGAGTATAAAAAAAACTAAATAAACAGTTACCTTTGCCGTGATGATTTATATAGGAAAGGGGAGAAGATGAGACTTATTATATAATATTACTAAAAGATTTTGAAATTTAAATTAATAAACACCTTGGAGAGAGAGAAAGTGAGAGCTCTTTCGTTAGTCTTTGTCACTCACAAACTTCTTAGCCTTTGAGAGCTTGAAGAGAGCTTTTCGTGCCTTAGAGAACTTAGAGAGAGGTTAGAGAGATAGAGAGCTTAGAGAGTGTAGTTGAGTGTCGAGAAATGAGGGACATGAGGTATTTATAAACCTACAAAGTGCTGAAATGACACAAAATACCCCTTATTTGATCCATTTTTTGGTGGTTGGGAGGGGTGGGGTTTAAACTGTCAAGAATGTCGAAATGTGGTGTGTGTGAGTTGTGGGGTAGGGCGGTCCCGGGGGGCGGGGGGGCGTGCAGTGTCATGCCTCGATCCAGACCGAGCAACGCTAAAGAGAGGAGGAGGAGAAGGCCTTGCTGGATCAGAAAGTACAATGATACCAAGTATTTTGATTAATCAAGTTATTTCATACATAGGTCTCATAATTGGTTATCAACAATTGGCCTTTTAGATTAAGATTAAGTATTATAACTAGATTAAGGTGGAGTAATATAAGTAAAAGCTCTTTTGTTGCTATTTAAATAGTACTAGTGGAGCCCTACACGTGCAATGCACGTGCACCGAACTCAGTTTTACTAAGAAAATTTAAAAAAAATAAAGCTTTTAAAAAATTTAGTAGAAGTTGAAATACATTTAAAAATCAACTTTCAATAGAAAATGAGTGAATGTAAATTGCAAGGCCCGTGCAATGTCCAAATACAGCTGACAATACTTTTTTCATATATATTTGAAAACAATAAAACAATGATATAGTGAGAAAAATGAGATCTCAAAAGACCATCGATATGGAATTTATAAAACTTTTTGAGGATATAAATTACATATTTCTAGATATTTTATCATGAATGTGTACTAAGAAATTTAAATTTACTTTATTTAATCTATCAGGTCGACTTATCAGTTTCTTGGTAGACTTGACCTGCTAAAGTTGAAGTCCAGTCAAAAGCATAGTCAAATTGATAACTTGCAGTTTTATAAAAAAATAAAAATAAAAACTAAGAACCAGATGAGCTTACTGTTTTAACCAATTACCATGAACATTATATGGTCACTACAAAATCAGATTCTATTAAGGAAAAAAAATAATTATATCCTACCTAAGGACATCAGAATAAAAAAACTGAGATGGTGGTTTTAGTTTTAACTTACAATGAAGAATAACATCTCACATAGATCGTCAAGAATAATGAAGTAATCTGGCTTGTCCTCAAGCGACAGAAATCAACAATGGTGGAACTATTATATGAACTCTAACGAGTAAGATTTGCAGAGCACCTGTTGATCAATATTAGTATTTAACATGTGCGTTGTTTTATTTTATAAGACGGATCACTATCAGGTAAAAAGAAGCAATACCTCTCCAAAAGTCAGCATCTTCTTTTTACTTGATATGAAGTGCTATATTTTATACTTAGTAAGAAAAGAATAATACAAAGTAATCATAGAAGTTTAGTTAAATGGAAGCTCACAAATAGAGATATCCATAGGGAAAAAATACCAAAAACAAAAAACTATAAATACAAATCTGGCAAAAGAATTGGACCTTCCTCTTAGAAAATGCATAAGAATATAACCTAGGTATTCTAGATCAACTATTTTGCTCTGTTCTGTATAGAGGATGGGAATGCTGATCAAAGTAAGAAAAATTCGAAATGAACAAAGACAAACTGAATTTGTTGCAGCTCAGCATCAAATACTTATTTTAGTTGTTTACACTTAAAACGACCACTTCATTCATTGACTCTGAAGTTAGTAGTAAAGCTAGCATAACAAGCAGTTTCGATGAGATTCTCATTTTTCCTTTAAGGAAATGCATGACGTTTCATTGAAATATATGAAAAGAAGAAGAAGAACAACAACAACAAGAAGCTTGCAATGATGAAAGAAATAAATGTGTTAGAAAATGATCAAAGTTTTTCAAATTAAACCTCATGAGTAAGAGTAATAATAAATAAATATATTCACGCCCTTGAAATGCCCTTTTATAATAAAAAAATTCACAAAAGTTATATATTAAGAAACTAAAAAATTGTGCAGAACAACAATAATTTTACGATAGCAATCTATAAGACCTACCACTAAATTGCATTTATGGAATTATCGTTAGCAATCATTAATATTAGAAGAGAACCAATATTTAGTAGTAGTTATCACATTATCCAACTTGTGATTATTCTTCCAACAGGGGTATAAATCAAGATCAATACAACTGTTATGTCATATTGAAAACTCAATTATTCTAACTAAATAAAATACAAACACATGAAGCAAAAAGGAAAAGAATATTTAAATTTTCTTTTCATGGTAACTTTCATTAAAAGAGAGAAAAAAACAGGGCGGACATAAAATGAGTTTAAGTTTGTACATTTCACTTTCTCATTTATGATATTTTGTCAGTTGTTGCTTTTTTCTTAAAAAAGAAAAAGAAAAAACTAAACATAAAGCAATAATGCAAACGTAGTACTTGTATATATGGGATTTGCTTGTAAGTTTTGGAGGTCTCTATACCTTTTTCAAAGGCCATAATAAATAATATAAACTGAAGGAACATCAAATTACAAATATTTAAGGTTAGTGCACAAAAGATTAAAGGGTTAATATTTAAAAAATAATAACAAAGGGTTACATCCGTACAAAGAAAATTATCTCATATCTTCTGGAAACCTCCCGGAGCTCTCTGATGTTCTTAACTTTCAAATTTCAAATACAAATACCACTCAAGTATCTTTTACTTCCACCAAAAAACAAAAATAAAAACAAATAAATAAATAAATAGAAACTATTTGCACAATTAGCATTGTTTCAGGTAAAAAAAAGAGAATGTTAATTCTCTCGTGTGTAGTCAATTTGATATTTGAATTATAACACAACCACCAATTGGCCACCAGCAACAATAACAAAAGTAGCAAGCTAGCTAATACCTTTTGTCGCGACTTTTAAACTGATTTTTAAGCTGATAGTGAAGTATTTAAAAGTGCCCACAAAATTATAAGTTTTGAACACCAAAAAGGTAGTAAGTAAAATACACTTGATTCCTTTTCTTGCATTTTGTTGGGCTGGTGTATAGTGAAAAATAATAATACTAAGAGGGGCCCACATCGTGCAGTTTATTGGGAATATCTATATATATATCTATAATAATACTAAGTGGGGCTCACATCTTGCATTTTATTGGGCGGGTTTGTAGTAAAAAATAATCATACTAAGTGAGGCCCACATCTTGCATTTTATTGGACAGGTGTGTGGTGAAAAAGTACTACACTTTAGTAAAAATTATAAGTGGGCCATGGTGTGTAGTGAAAAGCATTGTCATTTTGTTCTCTTTTATAAGAGTAGATAGATAGATAGATAGATAGAAAGAGAGAGATAGAGAGATAGAGAATACTAAGTGGGCCAACATCTTGCATTTTATTGGGCAGGCGTGTAGTGAAAAAGTATTATACTTTACTCTCTTTTATATAAGGGTATCGATGTATAGATATAGATAGATATAGATATAGATATAGATATAGAGATAGAGAAATAGTAATAATAATAATAATGTATAGATTATATTATTATTATATAGGTGGGGCCCACACAAGTTCTTCTGTTTTATAATCTTATTATTATTATATAAGTGGGGCCCAAGTTCTTCTCTTTTAGAAGGGTAATAATAATATATAGATTATATTATTATTATCTAAATGGGGCCCACACAAGTTCTTCTCTTTTATAATCTTATTATTATTATTATTTTAAGTGGGGCCCACATCTTGCATTTGATTGGACAAGTGTGTAGTGAAAAAAAAAAAGGAAAAAGCTGTGCATCTTGCTCTCTTTTATAATAGTAGTAGAAGTTGGTGCTTGTGATAAGCTAGAAATGATATTTTCGGAATATATTCAGCGGTTGGCCATAAGAATATAATATTTCTTATTACGCTTGGCATGACCATTTAAAAATATGGTGTTATTAATCTAAAGTGAAGTCTGGATCCTCTATAGCTTTTTGTGAGGTTGGGCATAATAAAGAAAACCTCTTGTTGCTATTTTAATAGTATATATGCTCGTGCTTATGATAAGCTAGAAGTGACATTTTGAGCATACATATTGGGCATTGGATTGGCTTAAGAATATTATATTACACTACACATTAACACTTTAAATTATGGTGTTAAAAGAAACCTAAATTGAATATGAAACCTTTGTAGCCTTTGTTGTTAAGGATGAGAATGAGTTGCCAAATGCATGATCAAATACCTGAATGATCCAATTTGAAAAGTTAGATACTAGTTAACTTGGGCCTAGTTTTGAGTCCATGGATTTCATTCAAAAGGACCAAATACCCAATGCACAGAATGTACTGTATGTATAATGTATAAAAAATACACACAATACACATAATTGGTCATTGGGCTGCTGGCTGGTTAGTTATTCGCTCTTATAAAATGTTCTCAACTTTTGTTCCAAGTAAAGTAGGCAATTATGATTTTTAGTTTCAAAAAGATAAAAAAGCTGGCTAGGCCTAGATCCAAGCCCTTTATTTGAGTTTTGTTAGAGCTTTCAATTTGAATTTGGTTCTAGTTGCATTGCAAACTAGACCCATTTTAGATATTAATGAGGAAGTTGTTAACCAACAATGCGCAGTTGAAAAAAGTAGTTAATTAATAATAAATAATTGACAAAAAAAGTAGGGCAAGACACACGATCTTATGATGGTTTCTTACTAGTTTGGTAATTTAATTATTAGAGTGGAGGTGAAGTAAAGCCTTTATTTGCCGGATATGAAAAGACTAAGGGATTATATCAAGAGTACATAAATTCTAAATTCCCTCATTCTTTATTTAAAAAATAATCATTTTCAATTCACTAAATGACAAAAAAACCCTAATTTTACATAAAAAGTAAAAAAAAAAAATATTTCCTTATCAATTCACTAAAGACAAAAGGCCATCATAAACTCTTTATATTTTATTCTATCTCAATTTGAGGCTTCACCTCATTTCATTCTACATATAAAATTACCAAACGAGCTTAATTCCTCAAATTCCTCATATACAATGTCTTTATGTCTCCAAAAGTCATGAATTGAAAGTTTGCCGGCTAATGAGACAATAGAAAAACATGACTGCTATTGATACAAAATTAAAGTCTTTATTGTTTAATTCACACTTTAAAATCAAATAGAATGTCTTTACACAAAACATGGAAGGCTGTCTCCAAGAAACACTTGAAAGGTCAGGTCACAAATTTCACAAAAAATAATAATAATTAATAATAGAAATGAAGGATTTCTAAAAAGGTCATATCCTTTAGTAAATAACTAATTTAACATGAAAGGACTCTTGATTTAATGCACCTCTTAAAAATATAAATAATTAAATGAATTATAAATATAATTTTATTTTAGAAAATACTGAATACGTATGGGTATATATAGTTAGAGGCCATTAGTAATTCAGGTTTTTTTACATACTGTATTCAACTCAAATCCAAAGCTTTTACACTCCTATTTGCTCTAATGTTAGTCTCCTATCTCTCTTTAGAAAAATAGAGACACATATGGTGCCGAATTGTCTAGAAAGTATTCTTATTTTCTAAAACTGGAAATGGTTGGGATAAAAAAGCCTCATTCTCTATCCTCCACAGCAAGGGAGAGTATTTACCTCAACCGTCCATTACAATGTCTTGGATCTTATATCAATTTCATTATAATGTTTTGAGCAAGGTCGGAAAACTCGTGACTCAACTCGTTCAAGTAAAAAAGATTGACCTGGATAGAGTTAACGTGGAGACTAAGGTGAGTCATGTTTTTTTTTTTTTTAAATAATTTAAATAATATTTAAAAATAAATTCATTACTTATAAAATAAGAAAATACATTTACATTTATTTACATACATTCATGATAATCAATTCAAATTAGTAAATTTATATATGCAAAAAAATACTACAATAAGGAAAGTAAAAGAAAATTGTTTCATATTACATAATTTATTAGTTCAAATAAAGAATTTATAAGATCAAATATAAGTTTCAAATGACATTCCGGTCATCATTTTTAAATTGCTAACTTCAAACCTCATGCATAATTACTTATAAATAAATTATTATTATTTTAAATTAGATCCTCCTATTAAAAATCTCAGAATGCTAACAACTTATTAAAATGAAATGACTCGGCTGAGTCTCCTCTATTTTTGACTAGGTCATTCTTAAAAACGAGATGACTCGAGAGAGTTTTCCAAGCATGATTTTGAGAGACTGGACTGATGCTGGAGTATACTCTAGCACATATGGGGAGACAATCATCTTTACATATAGGTAAGAGGACCACTTATACATGCAAAAACGAGGTCCTAGGGATAGAATGCTTGCAATTGGGTGATAACATACTCTCAACTATTGAGTTTTCCCTTTGCTCTCGGCTCCATTTTAGAGTAATACAATTAATATGTAATGTCACTGTTTTTTCATGGTATTTTTGTTAAATAATGTAAATAATTTTTATAAACTGTCATACTATTATTACTATTATTTTTAAGCACTTTCTCACTCACCTCAAATGGACCCAACATGGATGGTCATGGAAGTTGGAGTCCTGGGGCCAAGTACTGTAGGAAGTGATATGAAGAATACAGTATCATCAGCTCTTCAAAGTCAAAGCATAAAAATACAACAGCATCTGTCAGAAGAAATATTTAGTTTTGTAAAATTTCACATCCAAAACCTCAATAACACAACGACTACATTTTATAAAAAGTCCAATCTGACCCAAAACAAACAGGAATAAGAATAACAAAACCCCTATTACCATCTTTTC
Organism: Cinnamomum chago; assembly: GCA_038049695.1. Lineage (NCBI taxonomy): Eukaryota > Viridiplantae > Streptophyta > Magnoliopsida > Laurales > Lauraceae > Cinnamomum > Cinnamomum chago. Next base: position 70,784,952 of record CP142454.1, on the reverse strand, counting down.
TTCCCCTCTCAACCCTTCCAAAAACCATAGAATTCAGATCTGTGCATCCATTGTCAAAAAAACCCATCCGAGGAAACCTCCATTGAATGAAGATGAACAAGTTGGGATCTCTGGTTTTGGTTCTGTTGCTGCTGGTGGGTCTGAGAAATGGCCTGGGTCAGGAGCAGCTGAAGGCACCTTGGAGGATCCACACCTTATTCTCTGTGGAGTGCCAGGACTACTTTGATTGGCAGACTGTGGGTCTCGTCCACAGCTTCAAGAAGGCCCGCCAGCCCGGGCCCATCACCAGGCTTCTCAGCTGTACGGATGAGGAGAGGAGCAGGTACAAGGGGATGGAGCTTGCCCCAACCATGGAGGTGCCATCCATGAGCAGGCACCCCAAGACTGGGGATTGGTGGGTTCCTTCTCTTCTTCTTTACTGAATCTGAATTGGGTTTTTTGTTATTTTTTTTTAGATTGGGTTGATTTGTTTTTAGTTGATTTGAAATAGGTTCTTTTATGTTTAATGTTTTGTGTAAATTTGTATGTGCTTGTTCTGTTTTTCAATCAGAGTGTTGGTTTTCACTGGGTTTCCATTAGGGGTTAATAAATGACAACAATGAATGATTTCTGGGTTGACTTTAAATATCTTTATTGGATTATTGCTGTTTTTCTTTTGCTGTGTTGAGTGGATTGTTTTTTGTTGAATCTCTTACTATCATTATTAACTTATTGGTTTTATAATGGATTATTTTTTAAGTACTGATGGGTTGACCTTGAAGACTTTGCCATTGCTTTTTTTACTTTCACTCTAGTTCTTCATTTCTCATTTGATCAAACCAATTTCCCATTTAGCCTTGTTCTTCATCATTATTCTTTTCTGGAATTTCATTGAGCTTATAGTTACTATTGGCTACTCATGAGAATACATCTTAGAGATAATCTTTATCTCCTATTATTTCTTATCATATTTAACTGCATGCTCTTTTGAGTTTCCTTTGAGTACAGTTCTAATGGTGTGACTTGTGAGGTTGGATTTTATTTTTTATTTTTTATCTATGTAATTAGCACAGTGTACCTTTTTTTTCTTCAGGTATCCTGCGATCAATAAGCCAGCGGGTGTTGTGCACTGGCTTACTCATAGCAAAGAGGCAGAAAATGTAGATTGGGTTGTGATTTTAGATGCAGATATGATCATTCGGGGTCCAATTATACCTTGGGAACTTGGTGTTGAGAAAGGCAAGCCGGTGGCTGCATACTATGGGTGCATATTATCGTCCCTTTCCTTGGTTTATTTTCCATGAATGTAACTCTAGCAGTCCTGCTTAATTGGTATCTGAATTACTATGAAATAAACTAGAGAAAAATTCCACTGAAACACCCTAAAATAGTCTCTCATTTATTCTGTTGCAAATTTATGGTCTCTGGTGGGATTATATGGCCAAGAATCCAAACCCAACACTTGGTTGATTTGGTTTCAGTCACATTCCAAAGTTGAAGGAAATTAGCAGGGAGCAATAGCAGCTCAAGAATCTATTTGAAGGAAGAGGTGAACTCCTTGGAGTCCCACATCGGGAGGAAAGTGACCGGGATTATATGTAGAGCTTGCACCATTACCTTGCATGAGGCATTTTGGTGGGTTGAGGCCTACCAGAAACAAAATCGTGAGGCCTGTGGGCCAAAGCGGATAATATTATGCATGCGTGTAGGGTGGGGAGTTACAAATGATATCAGAGCCGACTCTTAACTAGTTCGAGTGTGGGTCCTTGCAGTGGTATGGGCAAGTGGGCGGGTTTCCATGTGGGCGGGCCAAGAGGGCTGACAGACTACTGCACATGGACGTGCCATCCGAAGGGGGGTGGATTGTGACGTCTCGGAGTCCCACATCAATATAGAGAGGAAAGTGACTGAGATTATATGTAGAGCTTGCACTCTTACCTTTGCATGAGGCATTTTGGTGGGTTGAGGCCTACCGGAAATAAAACCGTGAGGCCCGTGGAATAAAGTGGATAATATCATACATGAGTGTAGGGTGGGGCGTTACAAGAGGAGGTCACAAAATTAAAGCAAGATACAGGCCTGGCACCTATCTTCTTCAGATGGAATCCGAAGGGAATCAAGTCTTAAACTCAGTTTTTACACAATTAAAGAGAGCAATTTAAAACCTCTATTTGAAGCCTTATTGTATGAAAATAAAAATGAATATCTTTCCCTAACTTACAAGCAATATTGACAAAACTAGGAGCTTTGAACATGCCAAGACTTAAGCAAATCTCCTATAGGATTTATTCTTTCCACACTAACTAGGTGGGGTTCCATCTTGCCCCTACAAATCCTTTTTATTTTTTATTTTTTTATGATAACGGTAAATTTTATTCAATCACAAAGGAACCCACAGCTCCATTTGCATCATAAACTATTCTATGCTAAGATCTATTGTTGTTCGGTGATGAATGCTTCTTTAGGATTACTGTCTGTGTCCAGAAGTATGGAATTATTAGGAGGATTGCATTTGCCTTTTTTCTTCTTTTCTCCCCCTGTTTGGTGCATGTGTTCTTCCATTTGGTTGTCCTTCTACCAATTCTTGTTTTTTTCCCAGAGTTTGTTTCACTTGATTATTGTGTAAAGATGTTTTATCTATTTAGCATTTAAAATTGATCTGCATGAAGTGGAAATAGGCTATTAGTTGGCCTTTTATGTAACAATGATCTCAGTTTGGAGAAAATTTATTGATGTCTCCATTGAACTCTTTGGAGGCATTTAAAGGTGGAGAGAAGGGACCCAAGCAACATAGGAGAATCATACCAATTCTACGGGAAGCGCTTTTATGGGTGCTGATTTCATTTTAAGTCATTCATGAGAATCAATTTGAAAGTTCTCCAGTTCGTCAATATTTAATGTATCAAGATCAGAAATAAGGGAAATAAAAACCATCTTGTAGGAGCAGCAGACGTGGATATGAACGTGACTGCCATGGTATCAAAACCATTTTCTTTATGCTTTGCAGCTTTCCATTTGTGACTGTTCTCTAAATGGTTTCAACAGTCAACTCATCAATTCTCTGTGGCATACATGAAAACCACTCCAACATAAATACATGCTTGCATGCATGCATAAATCTAGACTTCCTAAATCATGTTCCCATGTTAAATTGAGCATAGTTTAAGATCATAGTAACTAATCTTAACCATATGTTTTGGCCTATCGAATATGTTGAATTTGAAGTATTAACTCATTCCCCTAAACAGTCCACTTGATGACCGAAATCTGGAAACTGAGGGTTGTCCGGTAAGCAGAAATTTTAAGCTATATTCCATCAATAGCGTGTTCCATGGTTTTGATAGTTTGGAAGGATGTTCGTGCATTCCATGTGTACTGTGGATGATGCAACTTGTTGAACATCTCGTGTATTTTCTTCTAATTGATTGGGTTGCTTCCTATGAAGAAATCATGGTATTCTTATTGATCTATGCTGCTGAAACAGATATTTGGTCGGGTGTGATAATATTCTTGCTCATCTGCACACTAAGCATCCTGAACTGTGTGACAAGGTCGGTGGGCTTTTAGCTATGCATATTGATGATTTGAGGGCCTTGGCACCAATGTGGCTTTCTAAGACAGAAGAAGTACGGGAGGATAGGGCCCACTGGGGGACTAACATCACGGGTGATATTTATGGAAAGGGATGGATCAGTGAGATGTATGGGTACTCGTTTGGTGCTGCAGAAGTGAGCAGACTTTGTTTCTTCCCTTAGTACCAACTTTTTTAAATTATTTGGTTTTGTTCATTGATTCTGTACTAAGAATATTTTGCTTGGATCACTTTTTTTCTTCTGCTTATGCAGGTGGGACTGCGTCACAAGATAAATGACGACTTAATGATCTATCCTGGTTACACTCCACGAAAGGGTGTTGAACCGATACTGCTACACTATGGTTTGCCATTTAGTGTTGGAAACTGGTCGTTCAGCAAGTTAGAACATCATGAGGATGATATAGTTTATAGTTGCAATCGTCTGTTCCCTGCACCTCCTTTTCCTAGAGAGGTATGAATCTGTATGAAAAAAGTTTATTATCTTCACAAACCATCATAGGATGGTGATAAAGTGTATATAGTCTTTGCATGGCTGCAAATTTATAAACAGTATAGAGAGTGAAGACCTAGAATAATGCAACTCACTCTCTGTCTGTGTGTTAACAACCTGTCCTGTATAAATTCATATACCTGCTTTCTCTTTGCAGGTTCAAATCATAGAAACTGATCAAAACAAAAGACGGGGCTTATTTTTGAGTATAGAATGCATTAATACTTTAAATGAAGGCCTTCTGATACACCATGCATCAGTTGGATGTGTGAAACCACCATGGTCGAAGTACTTGAGTTTCCTAAAGAGCAAGACATTTTCTGAGCTCACTCGCCCAAAATACCTTACTCATGACGAGGTGGAAAGTCATAAAGATGAAACCCAACAGGTTGTTTCTGTACCAAAACAGACAATTGCTGCACGCCCTAAAATCCATACCCTTTTCTCTACTGAGTGTTCTCCGTATTTTGATTGGCAAACTGCTGGGCTCATGCACAGCTTCCATTTGAGCGGCCAGCCTGGCAATATTACGCGCCTTCTCAGCTGCACGGATGATGACTTGAAGGGATATAAGGGTCATGATTTGGCCCCTACTCATTACGTTCCGTCCATGAGTCGACATCCATTGACGGGTGATTGGTAATCTTCTTCATTTCCATCATCTAATTCAACTGTTGTGATTCTTTTATGAGTATAAGGGTCATGAGTTGGCTCCTACTAATTGCGTTCCATCCATGAGTGGACATCCATTGATAGGGGATTAATAATCTTCTTCATTTCCATCATCTAGTGCAACTGTTGTGATTCTTTTATTAGCGTCTTTAATTTGAATGCTTGTACATGAAAAAGTTTTAGGACATGCTTAATCTCTTTTAATTATCTAAGAATTGTCCAAGATACATATTTCTCTTAGGTTTGTTTCCAAATGATCAGTTCGAATCACATTTCGAACCACTTTGAAGTTGTCATTTCTGGGTTGCCTGCAACTTTACAAATGGTTACCACACTTGTGTCTGACACTCAAGTTTTAAGTGTAAATGCTGTACCCAATCTGTTATTCTATACCCAATGCTGTGTCTGGGTACGAGGTTCAAATTGCTAAAGAATTTAAAACAGAGGCTTCTGCTCCTTTCCTTAAATGAGGTAAGCAAGAATCATTAAACTTGAAAGATGCATTCAATGTCAACCAAATTTTGTGAAGGAGAAACTATGGTATAATGGTTCCTTCATGTTCTTTTTCCCATGTAGTGCCCTTGCTTCTATGTTGTTTTCTTCCCATCATTGAATTTTCCTGGAAATTAATGGAATTTGAACCTTTGTTCTTCACCTTGCCCGGTTTCACCGAGTATTTTGAACCTTATTTATTATTGATTTTGTCTCGTAGGTACCCGGCTATCAATAAACCAGCAGCTGTACTTCATTGGCTTAACCATGTGGAGACAGATGCAGAGTTTATAGTCATACTGGATGCAGACATGATATTAAGAGGTCCAATTACACCATGGGAATTCAAAGCAGAACGTGGTCGTCCAGTTTCGACTCCATACGGGTAAGATGATTGGAACATTAAATGTTGATTGCTGCATAAGAACATTGACAAATAACTTATTTGTTCCTTCTGCATGTTAGCTACCTTATTGGATGTGATAATGAGCTTGCAAAAATCCATACTCGCCATCCTGAAGCTTGTGACAAGGTTGGTGGTGTAATTATCATGCACATTGATGATCTGAGGAAATTTGCTCTCCTGTGGCTCCATAAAACAGAGGAGGTGCGGGCTGATAAAGATCATTATGCTATGAATTTCACTGGGGATGTTTATGGAAGTGGGTGGATTAGTGAAATGTATGGATACTCCTTCGGCGCAGCAGAGGTATTTTCCAAGTCTTGATGTCCCTTATTAGTCATCTTGCACATGAAAGTCTGCATGCATGCACATGTTTTGGGCATCACTTGCATGCGAGCCATTGCAATTGCATGATAATTATATTAGTCATGTAGGGGTTATATGTATTTTATATCTATGTTGGTGGGTAAGTGTAATTTCAAAGTTATGACTTAAACAGTTAGCAGAAGGAGATGTACTTGTGTAACCCTAAACGCATGAGACATCTGTTCTCTAACTGTTCTTGTAAACACTTGAGCTCGTGTAACCCAAAAAATGAGAAATTTCTTCTTGTACTCTCTTTTTGTAAAGAGTAAACACATGAGACTTGTGTGACCCTAAGCACATGAGACTTTTGTTCCCTAACTATCTTCCTGTAAATATATGATATGTTTGTTCGTGAGACATCTGTTCTCTCACTATCTTCTTGTTAGCACAAGAAACTGCGTAACCTAAACACACTGGGAGTCTGAGACATTTGTTCTCACTTATGGTAAACATATGAGAAATTTTTTCTCTTCTTTTTCTTCTTCTTAGGGGATTATGGCCTTTTTTTTTATGAGATTGGAAGCTTTTTAGGTGGATTTATTTATTTATTTTTTGATCTATCAGAAAAATACTGAAAAGATAGGTATGTGGTATTTTTCAGTGTTTTGGGAACTTTTGGAATACATGAAATATGATTTTTTTAGACATTTTTTTTGGGTGTCGGGGATTTTCGGAATACATGAAAAATACCTAAAGCCATTTTTTTAGCTGCACCTATTGATTGGATCAATAGGATAATCTCAAGGACTGATCTGTCCTGGTTTTAGAAGGATTTTGGACATTTCTCTCATGAGATTGGAAGCTATTTAGATGGCCTTCTTTTTCTTTGTATATACAAGAAAAATACCTAAAAAAATTAGTAGTTCTCAGTGTTTGTGGGATTTTTGAAATACAGAAAATATGTTTTTTAGTAGATATATGATTTTTTGATGTTTGGGAGATTTTCACATTAACATGAAAAATACCTGAGAGCTAATTAGTGGCACCTACGTTATTTATGTATTTATTTATTTATTTTGATTTAGTTGTACTTGGTTTATCCAAAGTTCTTGAATGCATCATATATTAGACCTGAAGTTCGTAACCCCTCTGTTGAGCGAAATATCCTTATCAGCGTGCAGTTCGGTGATTATTCATCCAATTTGGCTCATCCTGGTGAGGTTGTTGATTGATTTCTTACTTTAAATGACTTGTTTGAGTTATCTGAACTGGTGTTACTGGTTGGTTGACTGAGATTCTGCTATTGTGATTCGTTTGGGGTATTTGGAGTGTAGTTGCTAGTTTGAGTTCAGTCATTACCAGATCACTCTAATCAATACTCAGAGCAATGGATTGAGCCCTGTTACTGACTATACTATCTGAGTATCTGTTGGTACTTGGTAGAGGAAGTGTTAGTTTTCAGAAACACAGAGAAGATGCTGTGGAGTTGGCTTTTGGAGGAATTGGTTGTCTTTCATGGACTGACTATCATGAATATATAGAATCGTGAGATGCAAATCAGTCCCTTAAACGGGGCTAATTACAATCAAAATAACATTCTAATCTTATCTAGAAGATTAGACCAAATCAACTATCTATTCAGCTTCTATGTACAGATTAGACTAAGTCAACTACTTACCCAATTTCTATTTACAGTTATAAAAGTGATCAGGCTCACTATGGGCCCACGGGCTTGGGCCTGTCTCTACAGGAAGGAGGTTGGTCACCACGTGCGGGGTTTAAGGAATGGGGCCTATGGATGGGTCCATTCCAAAAGCATAACATGATAAGAGCTTTGTTGATTCGGTATAAGAAGATCAAACTATCAAGATTTGTTGATTAGGAATAAGAAAATCAAACTATCATGTCCTTGTTACATTTGTGGAGTGATTGTTGTCTTGCTTTTGCACCTTAATGTTTGCTAGCATCCCCTAGGACCTCTAATAAAATTTGGCCGATTTGATTCTCAGAAAAAGAGCCTCGCTTGGATACTATCAATCATGTCTTAGAGGATTATGGTGAGAGCTGATCAACCAACCAAGTACTGAGATCACAATGAAAGGTTGTTGAAAGGCATAGCATTTTGGATCTTCTTTGAGGCTTGAATCCTGAGTATGAGATGACGAGATCTGTATATTGGTAAGAAAAACACTTAAAACTCCTGGGAGCTAGCTTCTAAAGCTGCTTCTTGTGATGCAATTATGAAATGATGAAGCTTGGATTTGGAAGTTACGATGATCTTACTCTTTGTGAAAAAAAGGAAAAAAAGGCTGATCTTTTGTGAACACGGGAAAAGAAGTCATCACATCACTTATGTTTGCTTGATGACATTGTTGTCACTGTGAGTTGTGAGGAGGAAATTTCTATGCTGAATCTGTGGAGTATATTTTTTTTCATATCAAAGATTAGGGACTGTTATTAGTTGATATGGAAAGCAATGTTATTGCTTGCTCCAAATCCATGGGAGATTGTTGGCTTTTCATAAATATCTGGGATGATATATACTTGCTTGATACAACTTGAGTACTTGATATATAAATCTTCTAGTTTTAGTTATTCTGTACGTGTTGGATGTGTGGTTTGGCACACCTATTACATTGAGAGTAAGACATCAACAAAGACAGAATAAATAGACTGGTTGAGATGAGAACATTGTGTGTGAACCATGTCTAATTGGAAAATGTCTGAGTAACCTTTTCTAGAATAACTAGAAGTGTGGAGTTGAGTGATAATTCACTATGGAATGTGCTAACCGCTTTGTGTCCAAATTTAAATGGTAGGGAGTGATTTCTTACTCCGATTGGTGACCTTAGCAAATTCGTTTAAATTTATCTAATGTGATTTAAGCTTGAGGCATTGTAAAAATGTTTTGAGTGGTATGTTGCTAAAGTATAGACCAATGGGGCAGGAAGTTAACGGATGATATCCGTTAAGTGGGGGGAGTATGTCTGTGAGTGATTCAATGAATATTGTTTGTGGAGAGGATCATACATGTGTATTTGATTCTATACACCCACTGCTAAAATGGTGTGGTTAGAAAGTTTAAATCTTTCTAGATTGGCCATATTATTAATTGCCCAATATGTATTGAATCAGATACCTCTAAACTTTTGAGCAAGACCCATTTATGAGTTATGGACTGGTGCAAAACCCAAAATTTGAGTTATGACGTTGAAAGGATGTGTTGTACACAAACTATTGTGGCCACAACTATAATACTAATTGCAAATAAAAACAAAGAAAATCTTTCTTTCGTTAGAAACTGAATCATCCAAAGGGATATCGTGTGATCAATTACGATTATCGGAAATAACCAAAGGTCAGAATGTGTGTTTCCTTGTGGATCCATACAAATCCTAGAGATGCACCACAAAATCTCTAAGGATAGAGGGTGTTGTAGAAAGTGGGAGTTTCAATGTTGGTAGCATTGTCCTAGCCAGGGCCCTACTTGACAAAGAATAACCCAGGTTATTGGGAGTCTTGTAGGATTGATAACATTCGACGTTGTTGGATGATTGGTGGTCTTTGGTAGAAATCGTGCAAGATCTTAATCTTTCATTTGTTGTTAATCTATGAAATGAGGTGATTAACTGAAAATTATGATGAGAAAATAAAATAAGAACTGGGCATGACAATTAGTCAATCCACCTCAAGATCGAAAGGCTATGGGTTCTTGACAACGAAATGATAACGACAGATCGGTAGATAAGCACTATTGGTGGCACAAGGAATTAAAAATGAAAGGAGTTGGTTACACGGAGATAATCCCTCTGGGTGTAAATTCCTCCATATGAATCGTTAGGGCAATGTTTGGTTGTGAGGATCTAACATTGCACCTGGTGGATGTAAAGGTTGCTTTCCTAAGCAACAAAGAGTAGGAAGAGCATTACATGTAATTTGTGGATTTGGTGGTGCAAAGATTATGAGGATAAAAAGTATAGAAACTATTTAACATGCACGCGGCCATACGTGAAATTGGTGTATGATATGTGCTCATAGGCCAAAGCAGTGGGAGCAGTTATATACTTGTCATTAGATGACATGCTGATTATTGTTGGTGAATTGGAAGCAATCTCCAAGCAACGGTGTTGAAATCTTGATTCGAGATGGAAAACATGGGTTGAAGCATGATGTGTTGGGCATATGCAACAACCATTTAAGCTGAATTTGGTGCAGCCTTTGTCACATGGGTCTGGTTGGGACGCCGAGTTAAAACAGTTGGATATGGAGAGGTGCGAGTAAAATTGACACTCCCATTTGCAGATGTGTGAAATTGTCTAACAATTTGAATCCCATTAGCGAGAAGGATATGCTCCTGACCAGAGATAAGCCTTGTGTGTGGATAGTGGGAGAAGCATAATGCATGACATCCTCATCGTGCATGAGATGCTATAATATCGGACCTATGAGATTGGAAATGGATCGTTGTTTGTCTCGACTCCTAAGTTATCTGGTTAGGCCTGTTATGGCAAGTGAATAAGAGGAATTTGTGGTGCATCAAAGACATTTGCTACAACGTTTTGTGGCACGGTTGTTTTGGAACTGCATGATTGTTTGATTGCCTCTTAGGGTGGTGATTTAGATGAGAGGAAGTCTATGTATGGTTATATTTTGACCCTTGGCAAAAGGTGTTAATTTTCTAGACTAGAGAAAATAGACCTCAGTAGCTCTGTTGAGAACGTATGCTGGGAATATGACCTGCAATATAGCAATCCAAGTGGCCTTCAGGTTGGATCTCTTCATGGATATTTGAAGTTGGTAAGAACCGATGAACCAGTGTAAATGTTATGAGTGCCACCACATCTGTGAATGGAACCATAATTCCACAATCCCTTAATATATTGAATTGTGATGTTGGTATATCTAAAATGTAGGTAAGAAAAGTGAGATTTCAATCTTGAGGACCCCATTAGTGGAATTGATGGTTAGTCCGTTTATCGAGCCTTTTCCTAAGGAACTTTAATAGGCAAGAAGATGTATGCGGGGACTGCAGTATGTTTGCTGTACATGGCAGATCTTGTCAAGTAGGAGATTGTTGGAAAATCACGTGGCTCAGCTGCCCCCGCCAAATCGAGCCTGATGGTACACGGCAGAACTCCCAATAAGTCTTGTTCAGGTAGAGTCAGATAGGGACCAAAATCTTGATCGTAGAGTTTCGATCAGGATCACACTCGGTTTGGCAAAATCCCCATGTTGGTCAGGAGTTGTGGGATTCTAGGAGGGGTAGAGTCCATGGCATGGTTTAAAAAGGCGGACTCGGGACCTGACTTGGCTTAGGCCGAGTCCGAGTCGACTCGGCCGAGTCGGGGTGAGTCCCATCATAACCATCAAAAAAATTAAAAAAAAAAAAGGAAAATTAAGCAAGAAGGCCTATATAAATTAAAATGGGATGGCCTAGTGGCCCCTCCATCCATGTAGATAGTTTGAATCTTTTTATTCTTTTATGTTGATGATACCAAGGACTTGATGCCTATGCCCATAGTCTTCTGATTGCTCGTTTCCTTCGTTTTTGCCATACCCACCACTAGGCTCAATCCATTGGTTGGCTTTGGAGAGGGCGCCACCTGAACCACCTGCTGAATGTGATGTTGATTTCTCTCTACTACTAAAACGTTCCGAAGTAGAACGTGTCATCTCTGGCTCATGGCTCTAACCACGCTGTTAATGTTGTGAGCCTTGACGTTGTGAGCCTTGTGATGATGACGTTGCTACATTCTTTCCCTTTTCGCGCATAGTAGCAGATCTGCGAAGGGGAGGTGGTGACCGTTGTCCTTCTCCTTCTTGACTAGACTCAAATTCATCAACATCAGCCATGGCTTCATTGAGGAAACCTGTGTTAGACAAAACTGGAACCTCTCTTCCAGCCAACCAATCATCCAGTGGGTCATCTTCCTCAAATATATAATCCAAGTTAATTGGATTATAATCTCCATTGCCTCTTCTCGACAGATTCCTTGCCCTTAACTTCATGTTATATTGGATAGACCAACTTCTCAACTTCTGCATTATTAGGCGGTTTTGGCTCTTCATGTGAATCAAACTGAAGTTGCTCCAGTTTATTAAACATAAATGAAGCTAGTGGCGGCTCCAGGAATTCAAGTTAGTGGGGTCAACAAAAGACTTATCTTCCGCAAATCGAATAAATTTGTTTTCCTCTTTATCAACATTTGTCATCTACTTTCGATAATTCAACAAATATAATATAAAATTATCTAATAATCTATTTCCGATAATCTGACAAATAATATTGGATTCTTAAAAAAAAAAAAAAAAGACATAAATTTAATACATTGTTACTAATAGTTCTTAATCCAAAAAGAAAATCCAGATACATAAACTCCTACAGCTGCTCTCAACAGGTTTTCATGTGTTGGAATCGTTGCATAATAGCTTCATTATCAACACTAGCAACCATATCCTTTTCAATATATGCAACCAAATAGTCATTCATCCATTGATCTCCCATTCGGTTATGCAACCTATTATTTACGTACTTCATTGCTGAAAAAGTTCTTTTTACCATCGTAGTCGCTATTGGTAAAATCAACGCCAATTTTATAAGCAAATAAACCAATTGGTGTACGATATCCTTCTTTATCTCCACTGATTTTCTAGAAATAACACCAATTCCTTTAAGTTCTAAAAACTCATTGCTAGAGCGTATATCAGCAATGTGGGCCCATTATTATTATTATTATTATTATTTTTTATTTTTTGGTAGACAGCTGGCCCATTAACTTAGGCAGTGGGTATTTTATGGTGACTTTTGTTCACTACCTTAGCCACAAAGAAATGCTAATGTGGGGGTGAAACTCTTAAATTGAGTGGGGTCAAACTCAAAATTTCAATTCATGATATAAAAATTTTTATTTTGAAATATTTTTTCAGATACCAGTGGGGTCAAAATAAAAAATCTTCAGATCTCAATGGGGTTAATTGACCCCACTGTGATCAATGTGGCGCCTGCCCATGAGTGAAGCAAGAATTGAAATATCATAACCAAAGAAAACACATTTTTTTAACCAAGCAAAGAGTTGAAAATTGAAATATCAACTAGTACTAGAAGCATAGCACACTTGTAATCATTTAAATAAACACAAACACTTTAAGAAGGTATAAATTTAAAAAACAGATTATTATTAATTTCTTTAAATAGAAAAAAAGTGAAGAAATTACTATTTTTGCACATACATGCATAGATCTAGGGTTAGAACAATGGATCAATGTGATTCACACCCAGAATATTAATCTCATACAAAAACCATAAGTAAAATAATTAAAAAAAAATTGATTTTCAAATTATTTAAAAAAAATGACAACATAATAAAAGAAAACACATTTTTTTTAACCAAGCATGAGTTGAAATATCATCAAGAAGCATAATACACATGTAATAATCTATTCTAAACAATTTAAGAAGGTATAATTGAAAAAACAGATTATTAATAATTTTTTTAAATAGAAAAAAGTGAAGAAATTACGATTTTTGCACATTCATGCATAGATCTAGAATTAGAACCATAGATCCATGTGATTCACACCCAAAATATTAATTTCATACAAAAAACATAAGTGAAAAATGAAAAAAAAAATTTGATTTTCATATTTAAAATAAAAACGATCCAAAAATAAGAAAAAATGCATTTTTTTCAACAAATGATGGATGGAAAAATCATCTTCAAGCAAAACATAGATCCTAACATCTTTCCTAATTTGGATACAAGAAATCATATCTCAAAATACACAAATGAAAAGGCCCTCTTTCATGTGAATAGTAGAATCAAAGTTTGGTGAGCTAGATCTCACAAAAGAGATGGATTTGAGGCTCAATCTTGCAAGAAAAGTGTTTTGGAAGCTCAAATACACCTTCTCCCAGCAGCTGCAGCAAGAAAAACGGGAAAAAACATGCCCCCATCACTTATATAGCTGGCCAAGTTCGTCACTGTGCGGAGCACTTGCCGAGTCCTTAAAAAATGCTACCAAGTCGTCTCGAACCGACTTGGTTCAGGCCGAGTCGACTTTTTAAACCATGGTCCATAGTAGCCGTGAATCTTAGGGATTGCTCTATATAAGGGAGATGGGAACCCTTGGTTGATCATCCAGAAGGTCTGAGAGCATTCGCAGCGAGTTGGCAAGAATTGTAATCGTGAGCTCAATTTGAGAAGTTAGATTTTATCCAATATTTGGTCCATTTTAATCCGAGTTATGTTATTTTAAATAAAAATCAACTTTACATCTGAATATAATTAGGCTTGGATATAAGTTATAATTGATTTTTAATATGAGGTTAGGTTGGCCATATGACTATATGAACTTAACTACATCCAATCATAAGGGAACATCTCATACTTTTCTTTTTGTTTCAATTAAAAAAGTGAAAGCAACTTTTTTTTTTTTTTAAAATAAAATCTTTCATACATTGAATCTCTAAAAATATGGAGCCCACGATGATTTAATGCTTTGAATTGGAATTGAGTATACCGCATTCACATGTCCTAAAAATGGGCCCCTATGTATATTAAACGTATGAATTCTTTTTTTGCTTATGTGTTTTTAACAAGCTTAATCTCACAGTGGGGCCAACTCACATTAGAGTAAAATTTGTGCATTCTCTATAGAAGAGTGGACATGCATTTGAGTAGTTTAGATTTTCGATAGGATGGCCCACCATAGAATCTCACTTATCTCACTTTGATTTGTTAGGATGAGAGAGAAAAATGGGCAATATTTGATTTGGAAGAAGTATCTTTAGTCTTCCTGAAAATCTCTTGCACTCTATCTTGGAAAGAGCAAACCACACAACCAATTAAACTTCCTCTGTTACTTCGTTTTATATCCATTCTTATCCCCTTGGCATTTCCCTAGGATTTACCATCTACATCTCCACCTTATATCCTTTACTCATTTCCTTGATGGAACCTATTTTACCCTGAATTACTAGGAATTTTAATTCCATGCAAACAAATGGCCCTGAGAGTTGTCTACCTTGCATTCTGAGACTCTTCGTAGAATGTCATTGACTAGATCTGGTCTCAGGTTATATTCTTCTTTTTTTAAAAAAGCTATTTTAATTAAATTTTCCAACATTGTGGCTCTCACTTTCTATATCTTCTCAGTGAATTAATGCTTGTTATGCTGTGTCTTGATGCAGTTAAATCTGAGGCATATCATAAACAGTGACATATTAATCTACCCAGGCTACACTCCTGAACCTGGTGTTGAACCCAGGGTATTCCATTATGGGTTGGAATTTAAAGTTGGAGATTGGAGTTTTGACAAAGCGAACTGGAGGAATACAGATGTGGTAAACACATGCTGGGCTACATTTCCTGACCCACCTGATCCTTCATGGCTTACTTCAACAGACAAGAACATATTGCGAAGGGATAGGCTAAGCATTGAATGCATGAGGACACTAAATGAAGCTCTCCGCTTGCACCACAAAAGAAGGAATTGCCCTGATCCAAGTACCAAAACAAACATGAGTGCAAAGATAAAAAAAGAACTTCCGTTGCCACAGAAATTTGAGCACACTGACAGTAGCTTGCGCAAGACAAGAAACCTTTCCATGCAAGATGCCGAATCTCATTCATCCTTTATCGATGCAGCAGACCATGTAGTTAGTTCATTGAGGGTCTGGATAATTGGTCTATGGAGTTTTGCTGTATTGGGCTTCTTGGCTGCTATATGGGTGGTATTATCGAGACATACAGGTGATGGAATTAAGAGAAAGGCTCTTAGAAACAAGAGGAAATCCTCTTATTCAGAATTTCCAGATGCAACTCCATGATCTTTGGTGTTGAATAGCTCATGAGCCTTCAAAATCTGAAATATTTTTGTTGTTCATGAAATGAATGGTAACTAGGGTGGGATAATGTTTGGTTGATGATGATGTAATGAGTGGGTCATCTATCCAGATGCTCTAAGATACTGATGGGTTTCATTGTAATATACCGTGGAGTAGGCATTTTGGTCGGAGGCCAGAGAGGTGAGCTTATGGAGCTCTGCTGATTGACAAAAATCTGGAGATCACTACTTGGCATCGCAACTAAGTTTACAAAGCTCAGCCCCAAGGCAGTGTTTAAGATGGCATTCTACTTGAATTTTACTACCACGAAGTTTAGTTCAATTTTGAAACATTTTTGTAGACTCAAAGGGGGCCATAATATTTTCCTTTCAGGTTCTTAAGCTATGGCATTCACATACTTCTGCGTGGATTCTTAAATTTTCTTGTAATCAATAATAAAGGCCTAGTGGGATGGTTGATCCCAAGCATCAGATTCTGACCATTTCCATGGTTCTTTTCCATCAATTTGAACATGCAGGAAACAATTTTTCGGCAATATATTTGAAGTTTCAGGTAACAAGTTCGTAGCATTTATTCTCAAATCATAATCTCAGAGTCTCTTGGATGTTAAAGAATTTGTCCATTCTTTGTTCCTTCTACATCAGCACAAGGATTTTTGTTTTGCTAAAGCACAAGGACCCTGAAGATGGTTCATAGTGATGTGTTTGCAAAACTGCATAACACTGACCCTAGACCCTTCCAGTGCATTGATTACAAAATCATTCCTTGTTTTTCCTTGTTTTTGTGATAAGAAGGGCTGAAACCACTGTCACAGAGATCAGGTTGACAACAATGGAGAAATCAACAGGTGGGAGTCTACAAGAGAGACCTCAACTTCTATAAAATGAAAAATTAACATCAATAATCTTGTTCTTTTGGCGGGTTTGTTCTGACATTCTGCTGCTTTCTTGGCAATACAACATTTTACCCATCATTCTAGCTGTGAGATCTAGTGGGCTTGGGCCAAGGTGGCAGATCCGGTTGAAATTTGGTGTGCCAATCACCCGCCAAAGAATACCCATGATACAAGGGACTCCAATTGTCTCACATTAGAAATACCCAAATTTTGACCGTGGGCATTTATGTGTAGCCTGATTTTAACCCACACAACGCCGTTTAAAATTACGAGACTTCGGTCAAAGCGGATAATATCACGTGGATTGTGGGCTTGGGTCGTACCAGAGCCGATGAATGGCTCTATTCCGGGGGGGGGGGGGGGGGGGGGGGGTTGGTTTCCGATGGGCGTTGGCCAAGGTGGCAGATCGGTTGAAATTCGGCGTGCCCATCACCTGCCCTAGACCACCTAGGATACAACGAACTCCAATTGTTCCACATCAAAGACATCCAAATCCCGACCCTAGGCAAATATGTGCGGCCTGGTTGATCTGCTTCAACTACTACCATCAACTTGTTTTCAAATCATATCATGCATCAATCATAATTTATATTAACAAAATGAAAAAACTACATGGGTTTTATAACTTCAGATCTTTTGTGTTTTTTTTTCCCCAGAATTTCCTTCTTTCTAAAATAAGAAATACAGATCCAACATATCAAGCAAGTTTTTGATTTACTAATATGACATGCAATATTGTCACCATTAGAGAGTAGTGAGCCATGCAATGTTGAATAATACTCTTGTTTGGATGAATTTCCAATGTATCTATTTCCCACTCTACGCCTTTCTTCCTCAATTTCTCTGTCTAAGAAAAACTCTCAGGGCGTATTTGTTTAGTTAGTGTTCGATTTATATAATTTTCAAGCAATGCCTTTGTACCAAATGGTTTAAAATGAAGGATTGAAGGTGAAGATCCACAAAGGGATGACAGATAATCTCTTCTTTAGAAGGATTAATAGTTAACCACAAATTGCTCTGGTGAAATAAATCTTAGGAAAGTGATTGCACCATCTAGATCTCCAACTTAGATCATGTACTCTTTACCTCTTTACCTTTCTGCCTCTTCAATCTTAATGGTTGTAAATATTCAATGTGCCTGTATATGTGTTATAATATATGGAGAATGATTTAGAATGGGAAAAGAAAATATACAAAAACCAACAAAAAATGAAAAGGCTGTCAAAACAAGACTCCATATGCTCATCCATGGCTCACATTCCTTTTCTTATGTCAATTGTTAAAAAGGACATCGCTTTGTCTGTTCTTTTTTCCTGGTAAAATGAAGTATTAAGGTCCTAATCCATTTTTAATATCAATTGAGGTGCAATTAATTACCCCATATAATGTCTTTATCAACATTCTTTTAAGAAGCATCTTTCATTTTTTTGACCTAGTAAAGGGATCCCTTTATATTTTTCTCTTCTAATCACTTAAGTTACAAGGTCTCCAATATATTTTTTCTATTTGTTTACCCTTTAGTAAGATCTACCTCAGGGATTTTAAACTTTCCAACTAAATTCTGGCTAAAAAAACCCTTAAAAGTCCAGCTGTAACTATTTCCTGCTCAACATTCTTCTACTCTAGGACACCATTGCAAAATTGACATTGGACCCCGGACCATCTTTGCCATGAGGCAGGGAAAGCCCTTGCTTTAGGTCCCAAAAAATATGGTCCCAAAAATAAATTTCAAAGCAACAACTCACATCCTTTTATTTCTCCCTAAAAATAAGGCCCCACAATAACTTTCTCTTGAGAAGACAATCAAGATCTTCATTTCCTCTCATCTAACCAATTCTCCGCACCCCAGAAATATATGTCTATTTCTTGTCTTCCGGGCCCTCTCTCTCTATATATATATATATATAATATTTTTTCCTCTCTCAGTCCACTTTAAAAAGGTTTGACCAATGCTTGGAGCTTTAGCTTCCGAGAGAGTTGTGACTTAATTAGTAATAGCAAGATATAAGGCCCTATAATAGCAACTGCAATCTTTCAAATTCCAGAAAAAACAACTAACTTAATTAGTAATTTTGCATCACAAAAAGCGAGAAAATTAGGTTTTAAATAAAATATTTATAATAACATTAAAAAATAAAAAAGACCTCATTTAGGATTTTTGCTTCAGGTTTCAGATTGTCTTGAGCCAGCCTTGATTGGACCTCGCATGTACTAGCAAAGCAAGCCAGACAAAAATGAACCACGGCGACAAGATCTAATGCCGTGGCTAATAATAAATCATAAAAATAAATAATAAAAAAAGAGAAACAATGAGAGATCTGACCATTTCAACATCTTAAAAGATATGCCGAGGAAGAGAATCCATATTTGAAGACGAAGAGACTGAATAAAATATTACTTGTATGAAGATTAAAAAAAATAGTTGAACAAATTAAACTATAAAATTGGGCTATAATCAATCCAAATCAAATTGCGTATTTTGAAAATGCTAAGGGATGGTGGATTTATGTGTATGTAAAACGAGACATGTGTACATGAGTGGCATTCCATCATGCTTTGTCAACCATTTCCCTCATCTCACATGACCCAAGTGCATGCAACTCGTTATATTAGTTCCACTTCAAATGGCCTTACATCACAAATTCCAATGAACAATTGCAAAAGACTTTTCTCACCGGTTGCTTCATTTGCTTTGACAAAGTTGGGAAAAACCTGGAGAGGACTATCTTAAGGCATTTTTAATTTGGGTGATTCTATATGTACCCACAACTATTGCTGAGCTCACACACTTTCTAAACCCACTCACCATATGTTTGATTCAAAAAGAGTTTGCTGAGCTCACCCACCCTATTTCCCTCTCGTTGAAGGTTTGAAGCTTGAAGACAACAACAGCCTCTTCTTCTTCTTGGTGGAAGTCTGCCCAGCGCCTCTTCTTCTTCACACGAATCCTAAAGAAGGTGAGTTCTTCTTCTTCTTTATCTCCTTCTTCACATTCCTTTTAGGTTGTAGTTGTCACATTCATTTGACTCAGAGATTACAAACGTTTGCATTAGGGTCGTCATTTCTTCTTCTTCTTCTTTTTTCTCATCCGAAGAAAAATGACTCAGAGATTACACGCCTCTTCTTCTTCTTCTTCTGCCTTGTGCATTTTGAAAAAAAAAAAGAAGATCATTTTGATCTGCTCGGTATCGCAGGTTAGTCCACGAGATTTATGCACGACAAATGTTCACCATGTTAAAAATATTTTGCACTAAATGTAAACCGTGCAGAACACTTCTGCACGGCATACATTTGCTGTGCAAAATTCAATTGCACGACATACATATGCTGTGCAGAATTTTTTTGCACATTTAACATGTGCCGTGCAGAAGCATTTTGCATACTACACTTGTTCCGAACAGCACATGAAAACTTGATTTCTTATGGGGAAATTCTATATGCATCCCTTAAAGTGCTGAGCACACCCACATCCCTTTATGAACATGTGGGTGTGCTCAGCATAATGGGAGGGTGCACATAGAATTTTCCTTTTTTTTTTTTTTTTTTTTTTTTTTTTTTTTTTTTTTTTTTCTGTTATGCCTGTTTCCTTTATTGATTTTAATTTTTAACAGGTTTGAAGAAATGCTTAGAAGAGCAGCTCGCTGTATTGGTGGCACCTCACATTTGACAGGTGGACATGTTAGTACTTCTTTTGGTGAGCCATCGAGAGTGTGGACTAAGATTGACATTGCTAGACCCCCTCACCAAGGTGTGCATGCCAGTACTTCGACTGGCGTTCGTCAACGGCCAACGACGTCTGAATGAAGACGCAAATTGCAGCAGGATTCACTGCCCGAACCGGTGGAAGAGCATATAGAGAGCTCATCAGATGATGATTCCCTAGAGGATGAGGCAGGGCCGTCTAGTCCTCCTATGGCGACAGCAAGGGAGGATGATTCCTCAGACGAGGAGGCACAACCATCCATTCCTCGTGCAGCGGCAGCATGTGAAGGTCCTATTCCCGACGGTCCGGCCGACCTATCCGTCCTTGTGATTGTTAGGACACACGTGGCCATATCCATATGGGACGGGGAGGTATACGTTAATTATTTTAATGTTGTAAGTAAATTTTTTTTTCAAATAAGGTGTTTCATAGTCTATAATAACATATGTTAATGAAGATTTATTCTTGTAATGTGCAGGAACGTGGCCCGCTTAAATGTATCAATCATTAGCGTCAGTTGAAGGACTGGTACATACCTCTGCTTAGAGATGGGGTTGATCTTCATGTGCCTCGGTTTCGTGCTATCATAGACTTGAGACGTTTCAGCTACTAATATATCTCCTGCTCTTAGGTCTCGAGCTTTGTGGAGAGATGGCAGCCCGAGACCAGTACTGGGTTACATGGGAGGACCATGTATTATCTCTAGCTCATCGCAGCCATCGACCACAGCATGCTTGAGAGTGTTCCCCGGACTATCTCGAGTGGTACACTAAGATATCACATCCTCGTGTACAGAACCCCGCTCGCCATTCCCACTATGACCCTAATGAGGGTAGAGATGACCCAACTTCAAGAACGGTGAGGGCATTTTAAACTATCTTATTACAAACAATCTTTGTATCTATTCTTTCAAACTATCTTTGACACATTGTATTGTTTCTTATAGATCATTCGAGCGAAGGACCATATTCGTGTCACGCTTGCGCGAACGGATGAGCCAATTAATTTCTATTATCGGGCATTACAGACTCCCCTCGAGATTCTAGACGGCTTGCCGGTGATCTACCGCCGACGTGCGCAACAGTGATGATAGGAGGGCTTTGTCACACTAAATTTTTGATGAGATGTATAGGAAATTTTATGAAGGAATTTCTTTTTTTTCATGTTCATGTGTATTCCGAGAACTCCTATGTAGTACAAACTTTAATATGTCAATTGATGAACTTTTTATATTTTTTAACTTCTTATATTAAATGGTTGATATCTTTATTTTTTTGATAAACAACTAACAGTTATTTCAAGATGGGAGACAGCACTGCACGGTCAAAACATTCCACGCATATTCACTTTGCTCGCCAACAAGTACTGTGCATATACATTATGCACGGCCAATAGGTGCCAAGCAGATCCATAATGCTCAGCAACTGTTGGTTGTGCAGAATTGTTTTGCACGGTGCATCTGTGTCGTGCAATACATTTTGATTGGTTCCTATTTGCCGTGCAGAATTCAACTGAGCAGAGGTCTTAAAAAATTAAACACACAGCATTTACCCAATAAAAGATTGCATTCATTTCAACAAGTATTAAATTTGCTTACATCAAGTTAAAAGTACAAGAATTTAATCGCTATCAAGGTTAACTGACTCTTGTGTTACAACACTGTCTCCGATTATTTCTTTGAATCGCTCGATGCTCTGAGCATATGGTAGTTACCATCCAACTGCATTAGGGTGATGGTGTCTATGCCAATTTGTAGCAATGAGAGGGATAAGAGCCCTGGGTGTCATGAACACCTGCACAAAATGGTTTTCATTGACGAAACCAATCGCGATAACTTTGCGAGAACAAGGTGGAATCGGAGATGATCTCAAAGGCATGAAAGTAAGGCACTGCTGCACGGAAAGGTGGACCAATACAACGTTATAATATGAGGATATCAAGTGACCCATGTCTGGCATTGTCATCCAACGATTATATGAAGGATTGCTATCATAGTACGCCAGGGCATAATACAGCTCCCCAACCCTATCTTCTCCTCCATATACCAATGAATAATAATTTTGATATCTTTGCAGTTCATTGCTCAAATCCAGCTTGCTCAAATCCAGTCTAACCGGCATCCAATTATCCTCACCCATGCCCAGAAGACCAGCTATGGCTTTGAATCCACAGTTACCATCAGCTTCAACATCCTTAACAGTCTCGATATAGGGTCCTAAAGACTTAAGAAGCAAATGTTGCAACGTGCATGATCGAGTGCGACGGACACTCAGTTTCTCATTCTTCTTCTTCTTCGATCGAGAGTGTATACTCGAAAGCAGATGGCTCCCGACGGGTAGACTGATCCAACCTTTTTTTTTCGAGGATGAACGACCTCGAGTATTCAATTTAACATCCGGCTCAAGAAGAGAAGTAGACGAAGGACTCTCCAATTCTCTGAGTTTTTTCAATATTTGTATTTTACCAGCCTGATCGGTACTCTGAAATTTCTTATTGATCAACTCAAACTTGGAAGTTGTGGTCAACTCAGGGGCTTCATTCTTCTTAGTGGAGTCTAAATTGAGCTTCCTCCAGTACTGATGGACACAACTCAGTGGTATTTGAGTTTCTTCCCTTATGTATTCGGCAATTTCATGTGCACATGGTAACCCATGGGTTCGTCGAATTATGCACCCACATGCCACCGAATCTGGACCAATATAACTAGCCCTTATTGACTCATTCAGAACTGCATCCATAGCATTCCTTGATATAAATCCTCTCAATTCACGAAACAGTGTCGGTTTGAACTTATGTTGCACGATGTTTATGCTCTTCTCAAAAGAAGCATTTATCTCCATTAAAAGCAATTCGAGCAATGCATGGATAACCTGTCAGGACGCATCAAAGCTACAGTTCGATGTGGCAAGGTGTCTCTTTAATTTTGCATGTGCACTCTCAGCCATGTTCGTAGTCACGTTCCCAAAGTGCATATGCCGATCTGTACAAGCAGCCACAAATTGTTCCTTGTGGTTATTCAACCACGAGTTTTTTTACATAATCAACAGCGTGTGGATACTCACCGAAATTTCGGTCTAATAAACTAAGAAGTTTAATGTAGTCATTTTCAGTGGGAGAGACTACCAACATGTTCCAACAAGATATAAACGCATCCCATATGTCGTTGGTCTCAAAATACTTCTTACAATTTGCCAAGATGTTCCTAGAAATATGCCACCTGCATAATAAGTTTGCTGCATACGAAAAAAAGATATTTATTGCATTGATCAATGCTAACTCTCTGTCGATGACAATCACACGGGGCATAAAGCATCATTCATTAATCCCTTAAGCCTCTCCAAAGCCTATCTGTAATTGGCCTCCCTCTTTGATTGAAGGTATACAAAAGCAACGGAGAAAGTTAGTTGAGTAGATGTGACACCAACAATCTCAAGCAAGGAAAGTCGAAATCTATTAGTCTTGTATGTGGAATCCATTATTAAAACTTCTGGAAATGCACGTAACAATTGAATAGATATGTGCCCAAAATAGGTCCAACATAGCATCTGTAGCGTCGTTGCTAGTGTGATACTCAATGTAGTTGTTCTGCTCTAGATGCATCATGAGTTACTGCATCTGTGATCGACCGGCCAACTCAGTCACCCTCCACTTCTGACGAGCATTGTAGATACTCTCCATCGTAGTGGTGTTGTGCACGTCCCTTTCTTGCAACGTTCGAAGGATGTTCCTCGGCTTCACCATACTCTTCGACATATCAATCAAAACATTGATTTCTTTCCCAGAAAGCCTCCGAGCAAACGAGTGCCCCTCGAGATGTTATGCGTTTGGATGATTGTGCACCCCTAACATCCAATCATCGTCATTCGCCAACTTTCGGCCCATCAAAGTAAAAGGGCAACTACACTTCTTCGTTCTCGTTGCCTTATTAGGATTTCTCTTTTGGGAGACTTTCGATGGACCCTTATAACATCCGCTTCTCTCACAAGATAAAACTATTATCGGCTTCCTACCATCTCCACCAGCATCTGAAGTTTTGATTACAATTACCAAGCCATGTTTCTTTCCGACTTCCCTTGTCCATTGGATTAGGTCATCTCGGCTTCTGAATATTGTGTCAGTGGTGAAAACATTAGTAAAATCCAAAGAGCACTCACTGGCACCGGTTGGCTGAATCTCCTGAAAATATGATTGCTAAATGTTAGTACATCAATGCAGGAGACTAAATGCTATACTTGTGAAATATGCTTGGTTTGCTATTGCTGTGCAATAATTTTTTGCACGGCATATGTATGATGGTATTCTGCCGTGCAGTATTCATTTGCACAGCTCTGGAATACTGAGCACGATGCGTGAATATTAATTAAACTGCTAGAAATGAAGTCAAGATGTATACCTCCTCTTCGTAGATCGTCAATTACTTGTCCATTTTGAAAATGCCTACTCCCAATAAACAATGTGGTGTAGGGAGATGAGTACCTTCAATATCTTTAAACAAATGGAGGAGACTTGATATTTTTTAAGAGTTGGAGAGGATGATGATGAAGGAGATGAAGATCAATGAGGATGAATGAGTCCAGATGAATAGTGGATAAACGGGATAATGAAGAATAAGAAGAAGAAAAAGAAGAGGAGGAGAAGAGGAGAAGAGTAGAGAGGGAGGAGGGCCAGAAACGCTGTAGGAGAACCTAAAGGAAGAGGAGGGAGGAGGTTAATGGTGAAGGGTGATTTCGTCATTTCACCTGGGGGGCATTTTAGTAATTAATTTTTAAAAAATGTGGGTGTGTACAACAATGCTTGTGGGTGCGTATAGAATCACTCTTTTAATTTCGAAAGAAAAAGCATGAGGTTATCTTGTAGATGTATTTTGAGGGTGGATTTATTTTTAGAAAGAGGATTTCATTAGAAAAAAGGAAACAATAAGGTGTTGGAAACTCCCCTTTTGAGATTGGAG
Organism: Cinnamomum chago; assembly: GCA_038049695.1. Classification (NCBI taxonomy): domain Eukaryota; kingdom Viridiplantae; phylum Streptophyta; class Magnoliopsida; order Laurales; family Lauraceae; genus Cinnamomum; species Cinnamomum chago. Next base: position 70,759,619 of record CP142454.1, on the reverse strand, counting down.
AGTCTTTTGAGAATTTCTCATATATATATATATATATATATATATAGAATATTCATGTGCATCCATCCCTCACGATAGGGTGAAAGACACTTACATAATTGGAAATATTCACATGCAAAGGAGGAAAACCCATATATGGTTATATGCAGAAAAAGAATGTTCATGTAATAGGGAAAGTCATGTAAGTGTCCCTCACCTTATGGACGCAGGTAGTTGTTGTGACCACAATTGTCAGGAGCTCACTAAGGCATTTAGGGCCTGTTTATTTACTAGAATTCCGCGAATTTCTGAATTCTTAGACACAGTGGAATTCTTGGATGCTCCTTTGTACTTGAGTATTCAAAAATTCCAACAAAAGGTAAAGGAGCTGAAATTCTGGAATTTCCAAGGTCATTTGAGTCCTTTCACCTGGTTAGAATTCCGAAATTTCTCCGAAGAAACATGACATTTGAAAATACGGAGACAAGCCATCACACCATGTCCAAAAAACACCAACTTGCAAAAAGTGTGTCACAAGTTCTTGTAAAGAAACATGCTCAGGGCCTGTTTCTTTACTAGAATTCCTGACTGGAATTCTAGTGGTTGGGGTTTTTGAGACATCATGTCCCCTTGCATTTTTAAATTTCTTGTTTATTTACAAGAATTTATGAATTCCAAAACATGATAAGTCCCAATTAGCCTTTAGGGCCTGTTTGTTTCCAAGCATTCTTGACAGGAATTCAGGCTGCAAAGGGTTTTTGAATTCCTGTCGGTAAATGCTTTGTTTGATTGAGTTTCAAGTGTGGATATGTGATACCCAGGAAGCAACTATCGATGGGGTTTTGGAATGCTGGGATGGGCAGTAGCATTTGAGAATTCCGATTATTATCATTCATTCCGACGAGAAGAGGATTTCCCAACAGTCATTTGCAGATTCAAATCTAAACCTTCTCTCTATTGGTTTTTTCCCTGGTGAGCATCTCCCCTTTCTCTTTCATCCTCTGTTCTATTTTTTTTTTCTCAACATTGATTGTTTGCAAGGCTGGATGATGGATCTCAGATTAAAAAAGATATGATTTCTCAGTTATGTGATTTACTATTCCAATGGTTTCTTGCATGCTTGGGTTTGATGATGAACTTGAGTAGAAAACCCCTTTCCTCTCATGTTAGGGTTTGGTGAGGAACCTAGCAGAAATGGGGCTTCTTCTTCTTCTCATCTTTGATGGAAGTATTGGAGATGGTTGGTAGCCGGCGGATATTTTCGAAGCCCTATCAAAATATGGATGGCACTGTTCACCCAAAACCTTCAATATCTATAATTTCATAAGAAAAACCCACGTTCCCTTTGCAACTCCTTTCCACCCATCTTCTGTCTCTCTCCAACCTAGTACATTGTGCCCTCCTCATATTTGGTTTCAAGTTGGGTGGTTTCTTTTTAGTTGTCTTCCATATTATAGTCTGGTACTATGGGGTTTATTTTTGTTTGAAGAAGGGTTTTGAAAATGGGGATCCATAGTTTTGTGCTTTCAAGGGTCTGTGCTTTTGATGCTACCATTTTACCATATTACTGTGCATATCTCTCTGGATACTTGTTCTCTGCCTGTGTCATTGTTCATCTGTGTTAGCATTTTCTGAAGTTGCATTCAGTTCTTCAAACTGTTGGACTGAGAGTGCCGATTTTCTTGTTTTTTTCTTTTTGGTTTGGTTGTTTCTGAAAGGATGATGATTTGTCTGGTGTGAGATTTTATCTCAGAACTCCGTAGTACTGTTTTTTCATTTATATGACTCTTTAACTTTTCTTTTACTGTGGAACCTTTCTATCATTCTATGATAATGCTGCTATAATTTACATGTCCTGTGTTCCTGGGGTCCTTCTTGTTGTTGTTGTTGTTGTTTTTTTTTTTTTTTTTTTTTCAATTTATTGCTACCCTTGTTGTTTTGTTTGGTGTGGTTAGGGAAATTTGAATGAATGAATCAGAGGCTGGATGGGTCACAATCATCCCCTTCAATCATTGCAAGAGGGGACTAGGCAGGCTTGTGATTGAGGGCAGGTGTATTGACCTTTTAGGTTCTTTGTTTGAATTTTCCTTAAGTTCTACATGCGAAAGAACTATACATCACAATTTAGTCTATCAAGTAGTGTGGGTCGGCCTAGATGATAATATTAATTGCTTGTAACCTCTCTAATGTGCAGTAAGTGCTGGTTAAGTCTACTTTTAATACTAACCACAATTGTTGACATCTCCGTCAAGAGATCAACTTTACCATCAATGTAATCTTAACCCCAAGCAAGTTGATGAAGGCATGGATTGTCTGAAACCTTTGATCTTAGCTGGTCAGATCAGGACCATTGTTAGCTTTAGTTTGTCCATACTCTGTTTTTCTCATGTAGGTGTTTCTAAGTTTCTGAGATGGTAAGATCTTTGTTTAATATATGGTGATAAAACATGGAGGGTTCTGTTTAATGCTATTTTGATTCTGTTATCAACTATTTTTCCAAGAGTTGTTGCCATACTTGTTAGTAGTATTTCAGTCTACATGGTTATATTTTTCTAATTCGTACCTGTTACCATGGTGTCCCCACACATCTAAGACTTAAAACTATTGCCACTCCATGGTTTTAATAGATTTTTTTATCCTCTTTAGGTGCTGATATTTCTCAACCAAAGTTTGCTACTTTTTTTTTTTTATCTGTGGAGATTATAGACCATGGCAGGTATTATTTGTTCCCGACTTATATTGTGAATTTATACCTTTGTTCTATTGATTTGAAGATGCATAGAAGTGTTATTTTTTACACATAGAATCTTAATTATTAATTTCATTTCTTAATGTAATGCATCATTACATGATATTTGTATAAAGAACATTTTGATTAATCAACGATAGAATTGGACACCGCTGTTATAGTATCTATCGTAGTCACTATGGTGGTTGTATGTTGTGAGTTAGTTGCATTATGGTTGAGCTTGGAAGATGAAAGACCAAGAAAAAAGCGCCGCATTTCATCATTGTCAGGCGACGTATGGATCAAAGAACTCTTGTCTAGCACGGATCCCTAACGCCATGAGAACCTTTGAATGAATCCTAAATGCTTTCGTATTTTGCGTGACACATTCAGGCATCGTAATCTCCTTCAATCAAGACGCTTTTTATCAGTTGATGAGCAAATAGCAATGTTTTTACATATATTAGCTCATAGTGTTACTAATCGAGTGACTGCAAATCGATTTAACCATTCAGGAGAAACTGTTAGTCGTTATTTTCATGGAGTGCTAAATGCAGTTTGCAAGGTCTATCCGAACTATATTTTCATTCCAGAAAATGCTCCCATTCCACAGCAAACTATGGCGAATAACAGATTCTATCCATATTTTAAGGTTAACTCATTTTTTCAATTTTCTAATACCAATAATTACTCTTTACATTAACATGTTCTCACTTTGCTCAAAATCTTCATTGGCTCATTAGGATTGCATAGGAGCCATTGATGGAACTCATATACCTGCTCATGTCTCACTTCCAATGCAAGCCATGTATCGAAATAGGAAATGGTTTCTTTCTCAAAATTGCCTCATGGCATGTGGATTTGACATGAATTTCCATTATGTGCTTGCGGGGTGGGAAGATTCTGCGACGGATGCTACTGTCCTTTGGTCTGCATTGAATAGGGGAGATAGGTTGAAAGTCCCAGATGGTAATCTAAATAAAATTGTTCACTTACATCCTCTTGAAAATCTAGCATATAATTAATCATGACTATTTGATTTGTAAATGTAGGTAAATTTTATCTAGTTGATGCTGGTTATAGCAATCAACCAGGGTTCTTGACACCATATAGAGGCGTCCGTTATCATCATAAAGATTTTAACATCAGTTGCCCTCCGATGAATGCACAAGAGCTTTTTAATTTGCGTCACTCCTCATTACGTACCACGATAGTTTGGGTATTTGCAGTGTTAAAAAATCGATTTCCCATCTTGAGGATGCCACGTGGGTATTCATTGACTACCAAAGAAATATTGTAATTGCGTGTTGTGTCCTACACGACCATGTTGCTTTGTATGGTGCTAGAGATGAATTGCTTCAAAAAATAAGAATGGCTCCCTCAAATGCACCGGAGATTGATGGCTCCCTCAAATGCACCGGAGATTGATCCTCAATTGAGAGCTGCAAGAGATGGGGTGACAGTTCCAAGGTGGACTAGAGATACATGGACTACATTTCGAGACACCATAGCTGAGCAAATGTGGGCAGATTATGAGTTACAACTAGAGGAGGGAATGAAATAAAAACAAGCATGCAATTTTTGGCATTTACAAATAATGGTGTTTTGCTTAATGATGCTATCTTTTTCAAGAGTAATTCTTGACATATGTTTTTATTTTTTATTTTTTTATCGAACATGAATTGGTTTTGTGGAGAAAACTGGTGTTCTTTTGTACTTTCCATTTTTTGGCATATGGCGTTAATATATTAGATCTTACTATAGTTTCCTAATGTTGTGATTTTTTACATAACATTTATATATTAAGTAGTTGTGGTATAAGATTTATGCACTCAAATTTAAATAGGACAAGCAAGGAGAGAATTACCATTGGGACCCAAAAGAGGAAAGGGTCCTAATGGACATGCTTCTGCTGATGAAGTAAAGAGGAAGAAAGAGTGAAAAGAACTTCACAAAAGCTTGTTGGGATGAGGTTCTTGCTAAGATCAAGGAAAAGATGGGCCGAGAGCCAGACATAGTTAATGCAAAAAATAAGCTGAAGAATTGGAGGGCTCAATACAAAGAAGTGAAGCAACTTTTAAACATGTCTGGATTCGGCTGGGATGATACCCGAAAGATGGTTACGGCCCCAAATGATGTGTGGAATGCTTTGGTACACGTATGTTAGAATAGTGCATTGATTAACTCTTCTATAATAAAATGACTTATTTTCTAACAATGTTAGCTATAGGCAAAAAGCAAATTGAGCAAGTATAAAACTCTTCAAGTCTCATTCTTTGATGAAATTTATGAACTTGTTGCTGATGATGTTGCTGAAGGTAATATTGTCATGACTGGCGGCGAACGTAGCACCATAGATGTTGAGGCTATGATGACGGATGAAGAATTTATTACTGCTTGCTATGGGACACCTTATACATGGTTAAATGATATGGATGATGGTAGCTTGCCTGAAACAGACGTACAAACACCTGAGCCAAGCAGGCCTACAGCAACCCACAATAGCAATAAGAATACAGGTAAAAAACGAAGGTCACAAGTAGGTGAAGAGATAAATAAGACGTTGGCTAATGTTGCAGTAGCGGTTAATAATCTTGCAGAGAGGATAAACACATTAGTGCCTGTTTACATGTTGATGAACAAAGTGACAAATGGTGTGATTTCATGTCCGTTTATACCTCCACAAGCTTATGTTGCCGTGACTGAATATCTTGCTCAGGATGAGCGAAAGGCCAACTTATTTTTCACCTACAATGATGAAATGAAACAACAATGGTTTGAGATGCATTTCACTAATATTGGTTCATCTAGTGGTGTTTGTTAAATTTCTAAATGGGAAGTCTAATTGGTGGTAAACCTTTGCTTTTGTGGGATATTGTAATATCATAACCCTTGAACTTTTGAACTTTTAGTTTAGACATATGGATTGATGAACTATAATGATGGACAAAATCTATTTGAATGCAGTAGTTTGGATGGATGAGCATTGAACATTTTATGTAGATAACTTGATGAATGAATTTTTTTATTTAGCCATTGATAAAGCATGTTTTTGTATGATAGTTTGAAATGGAGCCCTTTTAAAGGTTTGTCATGGACTCCTCAGTTGAAAATGAACTCATGTTTGAACACAGCCACACAGGTAGAATGTTCTTGATTTTAAAACCTTTTTATGGTGTGGCCTTATGGATGAGGTCCTATACCTCAAATATGAATTCATCACAAACACACCAGGGCCTTCCTCACCTGATTTCATCTCTTTTTTTTTTTTTTTTTTTTTTTTTTTTTTCATTCTGCTATTCTCTTTGATGGTTTCTGCAATGTGAGTTTTTGTTTTTATCTTTTTTTTTTTTTTCTGATTGGGTAGAAATATGTTTGTGATCAATCATTGATGTTGGGTTATTTTTCTTTTCGGTGACTGTTTGGGCATGACTGACAACCCAAGTGGATTGATGGATAAGAGAATACCCAAATGGATAAAAAAGAAATCCTTGATGAAAGGAAGAAGAGGAGCTTTGTTGTAAGGAGTATTGATTAGTTCATAAAACAAAGAATCTTTGACTAGTTACCAAACACTGCATTTAGAGAATTCAGGGTGAATTGAATTCTCAGGCATGAAACTACAGGACGAACCAAACAAGGAATCGGAATTCAGGCGAAGTTTAGTAGCATTCCAAATTCCAGGATTTCCAATTTTCCAAATTCTAGCAGACATGAATTCTCCAAATACTTGCAACCAAACGGACCCTTAGGAATTCCTGGAATTCTACCTTCTTTGCATTTTGGTGGAATTCCAAAATGCTCATGTTCTTAGGAGGATTTTGGAATTCCACCTTGTCTAGGAATTCAAGAATTCCTGGAATTCTAGTAAATGAACAGGCCTATCATCTATAACTAGCACTTACAAACCCTAATACAATGGTTCACTTAGGTGCATGACAATGAAGGCAATTTAGCAAGACTGGGGGATCTTAATATCGATATAGGGTACACAAAATATCAGCATGGCCATAGTGATAATCTGTGTAACTATAAACCCAAATTTTTTAACGTCCAAATCCCATAATGTCAATGCATTAAGGTGAGCCCATATGATGGTTTGTAATTCGAAGCTTTGCAATTCACTGCCTAATTCTTTGGAGGGACTGATGTACTGTCATTGATTGGGCAAGATGTAAGTCTCTCCAACATGGAATTCGTGTATTGTACGTGGCTTTGAGGAGTAGCAAAATCATCCATATGTATGTTGTAATGGTACTTGCCACACCAGCAATATCAGTTGTGATGTTGCAACAACTGGTGGTTTGGTTTGTTACGTCCATCTCCATCCAAAACTACTACTCTTTCTTTCTCTCTCACAATGAAAGTGAAACTGACATTATGGGGAGGATCCATCCCTCCATTGTTGATGGTGACACCCACGATTGAATTGGGTAAACTAAGGTGGAAAAAACAAACCATCCATGCCCCGTGGCCGCTTCTACCGTCTTGATCAAACAATCCTGATCATGGCTATGAAAAATGGATCATCATCATCAAAGCCTTATCTCAACTATATTAGGTCGGCTACACGGATTATATTTCTCTATTCCGATTTATCTTGAGCAAAGTCCTCAGATAAGTTACACTATTCATAACTATCATGTGAGGAGTCTAATTGCAAACTATTGTGGACCCCATCTTCCAGAGACCCATCCATTCCTCTGGTGGGGTAGCTGGATGATGTAATATTTTCAATTGGAAGTTGGCAGCCTTAAGCTTTCAGATGGACAAACAACTTGAGATGAAAAACAGTGTAGCAGGAGTATATAGCCAACTGCAGAAATATCACTCATGATTGGCATTTTTCAACCAAATGGTGTCCCAATGTAATGTTAAGCCTCAGTGATTGTCACTGATTTGGATGCCTGTGAGGTGGGTCCTGCATTGAATTAAAATAAAACTTAGACTCACCTAATGGGAAAAAATGCTTGGCTGGAATGAAATGCAGATCCACTTGTAATTATCATTGGGAAGTACACCCTAAGATCCTTTTCATTTTGACCTGCCTTTTGAGCTCCATTTTTTCACTCAACCTTATTTAATTTTTGTTTGAAAGTAAATTATTTTCACAAAGAACTCCAAAAAATGATTAAAAGAATTTTAAAAAGAAACTATGCTTGAAATGGACTTTTGGCCTTTTGAAGTTCCTTGCATTTGAAAAATTAAAATGCATCTAGGGTAGGCATTCGAGAATTTTGCTCCAACGACGCAAAGAATCTTAATAGTAGTTACCTTTTTTAACAATAAAAAGGCATTTTAAGTTTTTGATGCTGCATTTTGAAAATGAAAAGGCAAAAATGAATTGTCCCCATTAAACTATCACTTATCCCAAAACCAATTGGTTATGGGAAACGGCAACAATGGTTTTGTGGTCTGTTGGTTTTGTTAGGAAGGTATTCGACCGACTGGTACCACCTGAGAGAAGACTCAAACCCCCAACCTTACCAGGTTTTGATACCACTTGTATGATTTCAATCCCCATTGAGTTGCCACTTATCCCAAAACCAATTGGTGATGGAAAATGGCACAACAATTATTTTATGGTCTGTTGGTTGCGTTAAGAAGGCATTTGAGCATCACTCCACTACGGGTGCACACGAGGGTTGTACCAGAGATCTAACAAGTTGCTTCTATTTTCATCAAAAGCCATAGAGTTTGTCCTTTTTTCTCACAGCACTTTTGTGGTACATGATTTTCGATCCCCACCGTCCAAGCACAAGGAACCCCCTCGCCGGACATGAGAGGTGGGGAGCTAAAATCTCACACATTTGTGTGGGAGTCTAATATGGGATCCATAGAGGCAACCCATGGAGGAAGTCAGACTTTAAGATTCTAAATAACGCGGAAATCATTGTAATTATTTTCACTTAAAGTCAAATAAAATTTTCATTCAAATCCTAAGCTAATCTTACGTCATAAAGAGCATGTTTGTAATATATATGAATTCATGGTCAAATAAGCTTCGTTTAAGGATTATTAAGGTGAGAGGCAAAGGATATGAGGTGAGCACTAGAGGACATACAGTGGTGATATGCACCTTCACTTTTATGGATTTGAATTGCTGGTTAATTAGTGGATATTCATTTCTCATTTTTCCTTGATTTAATTTTCATTAAAAAAATGTTATTTGATGGCGATTATTAGATATTCACCACCTTTGATGGTTCATTTTTAAAATATTCAAAGTCTTGTAACTTTTGAGACTCCTAGGAATTCATTAAGAGAAACAAATTTTCAAGTGAATGCACACACACAACAAACAAGCTCAAACACTTCTTCTTCTTCTTCTTCTTTTTTTAATTATTATTAATTATTCGAAGTCTGTATTTCTCCTGGTTGGTCCCTCCCATGTCTTTAAATTATGCAATTTCTTACCTATAAGATGATTCTCAAATTCTCAACTCTCAAACCCAACAGGACTTTGTAGTCCCTTCATGGATCATCCACTAATTGGGGGGCCCCACTAATTGGTAGACACCAATCAGTCTAGACAGGCCCCATAAGCAAGGTACCCATTAAGAAGGATTTTCCAAAGAAGGAATCCTTCACCAACTGTACTATGTATGAACTGTTCATCATTAAAACTGGGGGCCACCATTTGATTACAGAGGTACAAGGCCAACTCATGTAGGTCCTTGACCTCAATCATAAGTGGGCTATTCTCATCACCACCAGCTAAACTCAATCATATACACCAATTGTTAGGTATCTGTATCTACATACTGAATCATTTAAAAGACCATCATTTCTTCTAGTCCACCTTTCTATATTTGTTTACTCATTTCTTATACAGCAAATGGAGGGGTTTAGGTACCAGTGGATAACAATCAGTGATTCTACTGAATCTAATCCATTCCATTTTACCATTCGAAAGTGAATCAATCGGATGGTCAGGAACATTTCATGGATGTGATTGGTATTTGATATGACCAATCATGTTATGGACCATAATGTCTCAGAAAATAGATGAATTTTAGGACGCATTTGTGTAGTCCCGTGAAAACAGGTTCCACTGGCAATCTTTTTGTGCTTCACGAAAAACTAAGTTGGACCCCACCTCTTTCAAAGTTGTTTTATGTAGAATTGCAGAAAAGTGAGTTCATTTTTTCACTCCAAAAATCTCAGAGTTGTGAAAAACTGTTTTCAATTTTCACAGTTTTTCTATTATGGACCATTAATGTCTCATAAAATAGATGAATTTTAGGGCATGTTTGTGTAGTCTTGTGAGAACAGGTTCCACTGGCAATTTTTTTTGTGCTTCACGAAAAACTATGTTGGACCCCGCCTCTATGAAAGTCTTTTTTTTGTAGAATTGCGGAAAAGTGAGTTCATTTTTTCACTTGGAAGTCTGGGAGTTGGGAAAAGTTGTTTTTAATTTTTACAGTATTTCTATGGAAGAGTGGCCGCACAAAAAGGGGGCATTTGTTTGAATGAATTTTTTTATGGGATTGAATGTGGTGTAATTTTTGAACATTTGAAACTCTTTGTTTGATTGCTTGAATTCCAAAAATCTAGTTCCTTTTAAATCCTTTAAATTCCATCCGATGTGCACGTTTGTGTATGCTCGTGGAAAATTAGTTCTATGGACATCTTCCTCTTCCGTAATTTTTTTTTGCCGACCCTTTATAGGATAGGGGTTAAGCTTTTCTTTAAAATTGTGAAAAATCTAACTTATTTTTACACATTTCTTCATAAAAAAAAAAGGATTTTACCAAAAAAAAAAATCACTTTAGGTGACCAATGGGCGTAAAAGATCATTTTAACCGACCTTGCACCAGATCATTTATTTTGCCTAAAAAGGTGTTTTCTTTAGCACTTTCAACTAGTGTCCCTAGCAACCTTAGTTTTATGACGCTAAAGGTCCCTAGGATCCTGCCTGTCGTGTGGGAACGACGACTCTAACTCTTCTTCCTTGTTCCTTCTGATGTTCTACTCTTTCCTTTGGCCAAGTCTCTTTTGCCGCCGCCGCCGCCGCCGCCGCCTCTTCATTTCTTCCTTCCCAAACAACATCAATAAAATAGTATTTTCTTCTTCTTCTCTCTCCCTAACATCAACCTAACAACCAACAACATACATTCACACGTGCCATACCATACCAAACCATACATACCTTCTTTTATTTCAATATTCAAATCCCTAGAGAGGTAGAGGTAGAGGTAGAGGTAAAGGTAGGTTTCGTTTGATTTGGCTTGATTAGATTTGATTTAGAGGGGAATGTGAAGAAGAAGTCATGCCTACTTTTCCTATAGGGGCTCTAGAGAGGTTGCTTGAACCCGCTTCTCCTACAAAACCATAGAAATTGAAGCAGGTGAAATCATCGCAAAAGCACATCTACATCTCTCCAGCTCTCTACCACTCCCAATCCCACGCCCGTCCCCAATTCCTCCCCTTCCTTCGTCTCCCCTTCTCCCAGCGTCATCAATTGAAAACGCCGCGGCGGCTCTGAAATCTCCCCTCCCCCTCCTAACCTTCAACTCCATGGATTCCATGTCAACAACAACAACTACAAGGAGGACGAGGAGGAGGAGGGCGAGGTGAAGCAGAAGGGTCATGGTCAGGGTCAAGGTCAGGAAGTGGAGGAGGACGAGGAAACACACCTATTTTGTTTTAATTTGTGTACACCACTGGGTCCCTAGGGACTAGGGTTGTAAACGGGTCGGTACCGGAACCGTTAAGGAGAATGTGGAATCGGATCCGGACCTGGAAACATTTCAGAACCGGTTTCTTGGCTCTGGAACCGGAACCAAAACCATATATGGGACGGGTTTGGATCTGGGTCAGGGTTTAGATAGAGAATGATATTAAAAAAACAGGTTTTTAGGAGAGATTTTCGAAAATTGAAGTAATATGTCAGGTCTCGGGTCCACGGGTTCGAACTAAGGTGGAACCGGACCTGGACCCATTTACTTATTGGGGTCTAAATAAGGACTCAGACTCGGTTTTTAGCAGGTCGGAACCTCCGGGTAATCGGAGAATCGGGTACCCATTTACATCCCTACTAGGGACCCTTAACGTTATAAGACTAAGGTCGTTAGGGACGTTAGTTGAAACCCTTTTAGGCAAAATAACTGATCTGGTGCAAGGTCGGTTAAAATGATCTTTTAAGCCCACTGGTCATCTAAATTTTTTTTTTTTTTGGTAAAATCTTCTAAAAAAAGCTGTTACACCAAACGTGTATTTTAGTATAGCACCAAACAAGCACTTTTGAAATCCTCACATTTTCCATGGAAAATCAGTTGAATACACGTTAAGGGCAACATTTAACAATAGGAAAATTCAGAATTCTCACTCACGAAGTGACTTGTTTCATTTTCCTTTCGAGACCCCCTATTGGAAGATTAACATGCATCAACGTAGCCCTCACAATGACCCTTTTATAGAATCAATATGTGGGTCGCATGTACTTTTGCAGGAGACCCACACTAAAAGTTTCCTGTTGTCATGGAAGTTCTCAAACCTTTTTTAGCTTTTACAAATTCCAACACTCAGTGAGCGTTCGTGGTGGCCCCTATGATTAGTCATAGTACTGGCTGCCTCTTTCCTCTCATCAACCCCATTTCAAATTCAAACCACCAACGAATACATGGAGAAACTCCTCCCCTTGCTCTATTCATAATAAAAGATATCAGAGAAAGATAGCCGTTGAGATTCGATACTGGGCCCCACACCAGCTTTTGAAAAGCAGAGGCGCACACAAAAAAAATAATCAAACCCAGTAACAAAAAGCATTAAACAAAAAACCAAATCAGACCCAGAAAAGTTATTAGCCTCTCTCTCTCAGGTGACTGGTTCTACCAATGGCCCAAAGGTGGACCCTATGCTTGTGATTCAAAATTTGAAATGAGTGTTTTTACAGGGTTTTGAAGGGAGAAAAGGGTGGAGGAAAGTGAAAAGGAGAGAGAGGGAGAAAATTCCAAAGGAGATTCTGAGGGTTCCTCATCTTGTGCAAAGGCATGGGAGAATCAGCCTGTCTTATGCAAAACAGCTTCTCTCATGCTTCTGGCGCTGCCCATGAAGACAGAGAGGTGAATTGGTGGAAACTAGAGCAACCCAACTCTCTTTCTTGTTCATTTCTTGTTACTGTTGATGGGTTTTGGATTTTGGGGTTTTTGATGGCGTTAGGAAAATGCTTCATGGGTTTTGGGATTTCTGTCTTCTTCTGACATTTATTGGGATTTCATTGGTTTTTTCATCCTACCCATCCTATTCTTGGTCTTTTGTCTAGCCATTGGATCTTCTTTTTCCCATCGATGGATCTATTGCAGGTTTTTTCAGAATTAAGTGTTTATTGTATTTCTCTTCTATTCATTTCCCTTACTGAAGTTTCTTTTTCCTTTTTTTTTTTTTTATGGTTTTTTTCTTACCTTGGTCTCTCTGTCCTTTTAGTTTTCTCCATTCAGGCATCTGATGATAGTCTTTCTCCATTCAGGCATCTGATGATAGTCTTTTGTAACTTGGGTTCTGGCATTTCTTCTCTTCTCTTTCCCATTCTCCCCTTGACCACTGCAACTTTTCTTTTCAATTACATCAAGACTTGGGGGGTGTATGGGACATTTCTCTTTGCAATTCTATGTGACCAACACTGTTAGGCATTTGGTTTTTTTGTTACAGGCAAACCCAGTTCCTGTATTGACTGGTTCCATATCTTTCGGCCGATTCATGTCCGAGACCCTTGATTGGGGGAAATGGTCATCCTTCTCTCACAACAAGTACTTAGAAGAGGTGGAAAAGTACTCTGCTCCAGGCTCTGTTGCTCAGAAGAAAGCCTACTTTGAGGCCCATTACAAGAGAATTGCTGCTAAAAAGGCGGCAGCATTGCTTGAGCAAGCAAATGATGCAGGTTTTCCTGATTCAGAAGAGAACCATAGCGCTGAAAATGGCAATTTGCCAGGTTCAGGCATTAGTGAGGATGTAAGTAATCAGTTCCAAACTGTTGAGGTGAGAGACAGCTCCGTGGATTCAAACGGCAATGCGACATTTGATAAACAAGACGATGTTGTTCTACCTGCCACTGAAATGAATTCATTTGTTGAATCAAGCAAGGCTGACTCAGTTGAGAGAATGGATGGTTTGGAAGCAGAGAAAGTCGAAGCAGTGGATCCAGTAATGGAAGCTAAGGTTATCACAGTGTCCCCACAACAGATAGAATCCTCACAGCAACTTGGAGATGTTGAGAATCAGAACAGGATGACTGAGATAGAGCATGACAGAGTCAGACAGATGGAGAAGTCACCATTGATGGTAATATGTGCTTATTTTTAGTCCCTCAATTCATTTAGTGTTGTGAATTGGAGTTCCTTAGTCTCTTTCGGTTGTGAGTATTTAGTAGAAGTTAGCTAGATTATCATTGTCAAATTTTATGTAGTCCCTCAAAACTGCTTTTGTTGTATTCAGGACAATTCAGCTGCAACAAAAAAGAAATCTATTTCTGCTTCAAAATCTGCAGTACCCAGTAGGTCAAATAAACTACATTTACCTAAACCTGCAACTCCTGTGCGTCCCATTAAAGAAAATAATGCCACCCCAAACAGCAAGAAGCCAACGAGAGAATTGGAGAAAAAAAGATCAACTCCAAAAGCATTGCATATGTCAATCAATTTTGCACCTCATCAAGCTGGTGAATTCACTCCAAAAATTTTTAAGAGAGCTTCTCCGACTCATGAGAAGAGTGGGGGTTCAAGATTTGCCTCTAGTTCCTCAAGGAAATCTCAAAACAGTTTGAATCCTCTAAAGACGCCTACCCCGGTGCATCTCTAACTCCATGCGCTTTATTCAACAGAAAAGATTATCTTTTATACTCACTGTTGCCAGCTTTATTCCCAAATTGTAGGAATCTACGAATAGGGCATTAAAGCTTCCTCCAATTACTCCTCAATTGGAAAATAGAAGGTATTCAGATTTCGATTATTGTTTTTTTGAGTGGTTGAAAACTCTACCTTTTACCAAATTGCTGCTAGTTTGAAACTTTCCACTTTTATGTATTTGGAGTACTTGTTTAGGAAATGCATGCTGAAGCAGCTGCTTTCTAAGGTTTCTTGCCCACATGTTTGCATGTACCTTCACTTTGATGAAGTTTCCTATCCTGCCTTCACCTTGTCCTTATTTTGTACGAAAGAACAGAGTGGCTCCACGCACTTTTGGATTATAAATTTGAATGTTAAATGACTTTTGAGTTCTTAGCTTAAGTCTTTTGTCATCTGTTACGTAAATCTGATGGTTGGTGAATGATCTTTGTGCATATTTGGGGTACAACCAAACTGCAAATTTATTGTTCATGTGATGTATAAGCCAGCTTATGATTTGCAGGACCAAAGCACCACTGGAACACACTACTCCTGGAAGCAGAAAAGTGGATATGAAATGGCAGTCGCTTTCTATGGAGTAAGAAACTTTGTTACTAATGACATGTGGTTTAAATTAGGTGACACCTTTTTCAATTTGGAAGGATGTTCCCAGTACCTGTATCAGTCTATGCAGCACGTTAATTACAAAGTAACTTTGACCTCTGTTCATATCTGTTTGTTTGCATACCAGTCGTTCAAAAGCTTCAAGTGTTTCTGGAACTAATGCACGATCCCCAATTGTATCATCTCCTTTTAGCTTCAGGAGTGACGAAAGAGCAGCAAAAAGGAAGGAGGCATGTTCCGTTCCAAAAATTCATTTTATTTGTTGTTTGCCTTTCTGGTTAGATGTTTTGTTAACACCATATTTTGCTGTTGGTTCATTGTTGTTCCAGTACTTCTCAAAATTGGAAGAGAAATTCAATACTAATGAGACACAAAAAGGACAGCTTCAGGCACAATCTAAGGTTTTTAAATCATACTTCTTTTTTAATCTGATTCTGTTGGATTTCATGTGTTTAAATTCTGGATGTTCATATATAGGTACCTAGCATAGCATGATTGCTGCTGATATTATAAAATAAGTGCTGCTAAACAAGATTTATCTGTGGCCCCGACCCAGCATTAATTAGTGACTGTCATCATAAGTAATTTTTTTTTTATTTTCTGTTTTCCAATGTGTCGCAGGATAGAGCTGAATTTGAACTGAAAAAGCTACGCCAAAGCCTTAGTTTCAAGGCCAAACCAATGCCAGATTTTTATCGCGAAACAGAACCACCTAAAAATCTCAAGAAGGTATGTTGATCACGCATGTTATTCTTCCACAGCAGCATAATTTTGCGTTAACTTCTTTAACCTATGAACCTTGTACATCTACAAGTCTGGACTTTTGTGCCTATTTTCAACTAGACAGTAGACAGTATGGATCAGCTATGGGATATGGTTATTGCTTGTAGCCTTATCCCGTGTTTTCTTTTTGGTAATTATTGAGCATATAGCATGCAGCAACATCAGCTGAACACTATAAATTGTACTTGTCTTGATAAGAGCCCATGGCATTGTGGAAGGTGCTCACTATTGCGACCTTGAGATTATGGGCTCTAGTCATGTTACTGGTCCAAAAAAGTAAAAATAAAAATAAAAAACACTACTCAACTTTGTAAATATACTTTAAAGATTTATCAATATGCTAGAAATAATGAAGAGATAAACCTCATGGTCATATAGCTTCTGAGTTTTATCTTTGTAATCATGCTTATATCCACGTCAGAGTCCTCTGAAAACTGCCAGGTCAAAGCGGTATTTCCATACTCATTTTGTTTTTGTAACTTTAGTTGGGCATCATAATTTTATATGTTAGACTAAAGTTCCCATATGACCGAACAACTTGCTTATCTCATATTTATGCTTTTTAGAACTGCACTGCATGTACGAAAGAAAGCGGTCTAGAAAGGCATTTTAGATGTGAATGTTATATAATAGGGTGCATTTTTCTTTGCATATTTATATGCCGGAACCATAGTGGCCTACCTGTGAAAAGGTTCTGTGTCAACTTTTGTTATGTATTATATCTAATAAAAATTATAGAATGAAGAATATGTTATGATTTATGCTTCTATACAGTAGGAGATCAATTTATTTGTTAACAGCTCTTTCACAAGGAAAGTGTCATACTAAAAAAATTAACAGTTTCATACATGTGCATGGATTCCTATCATCTCTTAGAATCAGTTAGTGTTGGAGAGCTTTTTTTTTTTTTTTCCTTTTTGTTTAACCAGCAATGTTACGGGGGAGCATTTTTGTTAAAATTCATTGTTAGACTAGGACTATTTATTTTCTTTATTTGAGTTGTTTAACGGGTGTTTTTCATTATAAGGGAAATGGTAAAGTTTCTTTTAACTAGAGATAGTTATTTTAGTTTGAGTGAGAGAAATATAGTAGTATTTGTCTTTCCTCAAGTGAAGAGAAGTGGGTTTCAACGGAGAGTTTTCTCCTCCTTCCCTCTTTTACTTGAATTTTTTTTAGTACTATCTTCTCTTTACCCAATAAATAATGTTTTTGTCTTTTCCTCTTTTTATTTGAGATTTTTTTGAGTCTTCTATTATTCCATGCAGTACAAATTTGAGGAGTTGTGATCATTCGATCTTGGGCATCTCGCTTATATCGTTGACTAGAGTTAGTAGAGACTAACATTGGAGATAGCCATCATGTGAACCTTTGACTCACCTGTCAGTATTCTATGCCATTCTCCTCCCCTCTCAAGTGATCCTAACTTTCAAATTTGTGGTTTGCAAATGGACAATTATATCACTCATCCACTTTCGATTGGGCCAAAACATGATGGTTACGTTATTTTGACATGGAAGATTTATTGGGGGGTATGATGGTCTTTCCAGTGTTTTGTAATAAGGAGGTGTCAGTTGAAGTATTAAGGCTCGGCCTGCCTCCTAAATCTCGTTGTTCCCATTTTGCTACCATTTCATGTTCTTTTTGATAAGTTGAGATCTAATAAAATTTGGAAACAGTAGAGGAAATTAAGATTATGTTTAAGGAAGTTTTGTGAAATAGAGTGGTGTACAGAAGCTGTCCTAGGAAGACGAGAGTGGTGTACAGAAGCTATCCTAGGAAGATGAAAGGTTCTGCAAGACGATCAGGCAAACAAGTTGTTGAGTAGATTGGTCTTCCGCTTCCTAACAACTTAAGTTTTTGGGATGTATTGGCCAGTCAGTCAGACTTGACAGGGTATAGGTTGTGAGCTTGAACCCTGGGGAGGAGTTGTTCCCCAGGTCACATGGGCAGACATGTATCACGTGCATAGGCACGTGTGGGGTGTTAGTAGATTGGTCTTCCACTTCCTAACAACTTAAAGCTTTTGGGATGCATTGGCTAGTCGAACTTGACACAAGTCATCCTTGACACATAGTTTTCCTTAATCAAAGAGACATCATCTAACCAATTGAATGGGCGAGGGGCAAGAACTTTTTTTTTTTGGTTTTGAAATAATATTTTTGAATGGAAGAAAGATCTCTCTCTCTCTCTCTCTCTCTCGTTTGGTTGGTTGGTTGCACCCTCTTTACCTCTTTCCATGCCCCCATCCCACACCCATGGCCACCCTACTGAAGGCTGGTGTCACTTTCGCAAAATATACAATCTTATAACAACTTAATTTTCTTAGTTAACATAGGGGAAAAAAGTAAAAGTAAAATGAAAGAAGTAAAATGTCCCAAGCATAAAATGTCCTGTTCCCAAAATGAAACAAAGACTGCAATCTAGGTGAAAGTCTCCCTGGATGCTGGAATGTGCTTCAAAGGGATCATCTGAGGTGTAAGCATTAAAGCTTTTGAGCTTTAAGGTGTTATGTCTGAGGGAATTTTGAGAAAGCCTCTCCTCAACTTGACTCCTAGAGGATATACGTCCCATCCCTTTTTCATCATATGATAATTATGAAGCCCAGCACCCATCCCTGGATGTAAGTTTAAGTTTTCCTCTTTATGTTAAAGATCCTTTTTCTGGGTTCTACTTTTTTGTCCTAATTTTGCTGCGAAGTGCCCATTTAAGTCATTTTTGCACATGTTTGGCAGATTCCATTGACACGGCCCAGATCCCCCAGACTTGGAAGGAGGCCCAGTACCAGCAGGGCAAAGGATACAGGTTCTCTACCACCTTTGAGGCCTTCTGTCAAGAATGACACCTCCAAGAATTTAACAGAAGAGAAAAATAGAACACCAAAAAGTTTTTTTACTTCATCGCAAACTAAGAATACCCATGAGAATTCTTCACCAAATATCCAGCATTAAGGAGCAGGCAAAGGCAAGGCTTCACGTTTACAATGAAAGTTCATCTTGGTGAATGTCTGAAACTACATTCTGAAGTACTTTGAAGTGATGATGCGCCAAGGAATTTGGGGTCTTGAGATGTAGCTGCATTCTTCATGTCGGCAGCATATATCTTCAGAAAGAAGTTTCCAATTTGTGTCGAGGAATTTCTTCGGCTTTGTGATCAGAAGTTTTATATGTTCATGGTTTCGCATTTAGTAATATGTTTGTCTCTAAATGTTTCTTCTGGTAGTGAATGGTGATGTATATGTATTAATGAGCCATTTTGGAACAGAGAGGTAACAGACCGGCCTTGCAATTGAATGTATCTTCCTATATGCTTAAATCTAGTAGCTCATTGGTTTTCATACACTAGATAGATAATTATGAGATACGATTCGCTACAAGATGGTCATTATTGCCCGTTGTCATATATTTGGCTTGTTAAATTGAATCGATAAATTTAAAATGTATGGCAGAACAAAGCCTTGCGATTTTTGAAAGGGACCGAACCTTATTGTGATTCAACTTGCTTTTAGAAGTAGAACATGCACATGCTAAGCCAATCCATAATGATGGGACAAGGCTGAGATGGCGACGATGATTGTAAATTGAAGGCTTAATGTGGATTTGAGGCTGCGTTCTCGTGGAAATTGGTGCAGGTAAAAAAAAGCCCATATACTTTCTTTCCCCTCATCCCCCTCAAAGAAGGAAAAAGAAAATAATAAAGAAGGAAAAAACACTACAGTCCTTTGAAAGGCGTTAGCTATGATCCCTGGATGATGGAGACTTAAAAACAGGCAATATATCCATCTTTTGTTGTATCCAATATTTCATTCTTATGTGCAAAATCTGCATTCCATGATGTACCATTAGTGTGCTATTTCTGCCATTTCTGGGTATCATAGGTCAACAGCAGTTATTTCAGAGGAAGATCTTCACAGGAATCCCAGAAGGTTGCATTCAGGTCTCCGAGTTAAATATTGGTAAATGGTTGAAACATCACAATTACTGATGAATTGTGCCAAACTATTCAATACTGGTGACTTATCAATTCTAAAACAGTCAAATGAATGTGATTTATTCTTCTTTCTACAGTATTATCTTATCTTGTGAAAATCTCTTGCAAGCTTGAAATTAAGGATTTGTGGTATTTGAGCATACCTGAGGAGAGACATAGACAAGATAAGTAAAATAATAATAGTTTGTGTCTGTAAGAGCACTATGGTGTGCAATGTGAGGGTTTACTGCGTAAATCTATTTAATACATTTGACCAAGATTAGGCCCTAGTATATGCACATTGCAAATGATTTCATGACGAAGAAGTTTACGAACTCACAATTTGTCTGACCTGAGTTCTTCTCACTTGGACAGAACTGTTTTTTTTATTATCATCCTCCTTTCACAAACCATGAAAGAGAAGTTCCCAACCACATGATCATATGAGCATATAATGCAACTTCCATTAAAAATTTATCTACAGTATGTTAACTACATGAAGTCCTGCATAAAATCTTTCATCATGGAAATATAACTGTTTCAGTTAATTAGCTTCTCAGTTATGTCACATTCTCATCCACATATCATCTGGAATGCTACTGTTCACAGATGCATAGATAAATTAAAGAGAACCATTTGGGTACAGTTCCATAAAACATAAATGCATGGTTTGTATTACAGATTTTCCCCTTAAATTGACCTTGAAACAACTAAAACTCAAAATGGAATGATTTGGCTTCCAAATCAGTAATCATTATATGTGGCTTCCTGCTGCACTAGACTTTGAATGTAGAGGATTTATTTGATGATCCCATAGAAGTCCAAGCGGAAGAACAAGGAACCATCCTATATGGTTAAAGCAGGTATATTAATAAAAATTTCTAATAAAAGATTATCATGTACCTTTCATGTAAAAACAGAAACCTACATCCCATATAATTGACTTTCATGCATGATTGGGTGCATGTAAAAACAAGGCAAATATATGAATGAATGTATTTGCGTGTTAAAGCAGACATACCTTCCATCCTGCTGAAAGAGTTCACATATTTAGGTGCATCAAGTCGATACTACATTCTTGGTATGTTTACACACCTCTCAAAATACATATTTCTTATTATAATGCCTGTTTAAAAACTATGTCCAAAACAGATAGAAAGATCACACATCCCAATCCATTCACGGGGACATGGATTTGGGAATGACAGAAATGTACTAGAGGACATACATTAAAGAAGCAAGGAAGCAAGATCCCTCTTCAGTAATGTTTTCTAGCAGCAGGAGTAGAAATGGTTTATGCTAAAACACATCTTCTGTTATTGGATACTCCATTGAGTCGCATTGATCATCATAATCAAACCTCAACCCATCATACACATAGCTCTGAAGATCTGTAATAGTGGAAGAATCACTAAGGTAAAAAAGGTCCACATTGTCGAGCGGGACATCTTCAAAAGAACCATAGCTTTGAAGTGAAATGAGTGGCAAGTTGTCTTCTGAAGAAATTGAAGATGATCTACTTTCAGAAGTTAAGCTTTGAGAATATTCCCAGCTGTTTGTGCAGTTTCTATCAAGTTCCTGATTCTTGGTGCTTGAAGTAGCACTACTCACTGGTATTTCTCCGAATCTTTGCTGGTTTACAATGTTTTGCTCTAGTTGTGAAGGAAATGTGTCAATTCCACATGCAATTGGAGATGAGATTCTAACATGGTTGTTTTCATTTTCTGCATAAAGAGGGTTTATTTCAGATTGACCTGCTTTCTGAGATGAACCTGTTCTCGAATTAGCTGATGCAGCAGTTTGCACAGGATCAACCTGAAAGTGATGTTGTTGACCATGCAGTGGAGGATGAGGGCATCCTTTTAAGGGAAGATGCAGTTCATGGTCTTGTTTCAGATGGTGCATGAGTTGCACTACTGGACTTTCTTCACTCCAAGACTGCTGCTGTGACCTGGTGGATTCGAATGATGTACAGTCATCTGATACCATGCCACCGAATGGAAGAACTACACCTTGTTGAGGAACAGTGTTGAGCTTCTGAGCAACTGGAACATCATCCTTTATAGAGTTCTTGGCATCTGTTATTGGCAAGAAAGATACCATGTTCTTCAATTCATCTTCGTGGATTTCTGGGACCGCATCTTGGACAATGCTTATTTTACTGGAATATCCAAAGCTGTTAGGTGAGTTATGTTGTGTGATTGTTGAGCTCTGGAGCCCAAACGTTCCTGGATGGTCCTTAGAACTGAAATCTGATTGCTTAATCCCACAAAAAGCAGTATTTGATTCACTTTGCCTTTGTAACCTGCTCAAGTAGAGTCGATACTTCTGCACAATGAAGATATACTTTTTTTTTAAAGATCTCAAGCTATGAATACATTGTGAACATTAAATCTGTAGCACTGGAGCCCAATTTTTTCATGGATGAGCCTTAGAACTGAAATCTAATTACCTAGTCTCACCAAAAGAAGCATTTGGTTTGTTTTGCTTTTAAAAAGTAGAAGTGATTTTCTGCATGATGAAGGCATAGTTTTCTAAATAAAAAAAACTTATTTCCTAGCTATGAAGACATTTTGTTTGTACTAAATATTTCTGACTGGGTCTTGTGGGTGTATTCAATGGTGGTTTATTGATGTATTCTATTTTTTAGCAATGTGTCAGTGCCAGATGTAGCTTCCATGACCAGGTGGACTCGTACTCTGCCAAGTCAATGGGAGGGGAAAAAAGGCTTAATTGTAGAACTAGTAGAGATAGGTGTGTATAACTTGTTCACAATTTCAATACATTCTTGTTAATCCTTGCTTACACATGCACACTCTTAATCCTCAATTTTATACTCATATTTTTATTAGTTTTTTATTTTTTATTTAGTTTGTTATGCCTGCTTGAGTTTTAAAGCAGGTCCCACACTGTCTTTGAGTCAAACATATTCAGTGGGGCTTCCAGGATATGATAGTATGTAAGAACAGAGTTCAATAATCTCTATGGAAAAGCGCATCACTTAATTTTCATTTTGAAACTTAGGCATGGGATTGCGTGTAGATAGGGTATGGCACCTATTTTTCACACTGTTAGCTGAACATATCAGAGTTCAGAGTCTTAATCATCCTCAAATTAGTTCAGTGAGAGAAAATCTTAAGCATTTACTACGAACTGTTAATCTGCGAAGAGGGTTCAAGCAAAACAAACCTGTCTATGGAGCTGAATATATATAATTAAGCATGAATTATTTTAATCTGGAAATGTTTTCTTCATAACAATTTATGAAAAAGTAGTGATGAGTACTTCTAGTAGGTCCCATTAAGCATGGTATATCGTATGTACAGAAGATTCTAAAAAGTGTTCCGGAAATCGGGCAAGGTGCTGAACTAGCAGTTCTCTATTTAATCTTTAATTCTAATCAAGCAAATAATTATAAAATCTGAAATGCATGTTTGCTGAAAATTCTCAGGCACAGAGAAGATAACTCTACATAAAGATTAAAACCAATGCTTTAAAAAATTAACCGGCAATTGAACTGCAAAGTGGCTTGTACAGTTGGATCAGCCTCAACTGGATTACCTCAACAAAAATTTCTGGATGAATGTGAAATTGAGAATACTAATATATAAGAATTAATATGGAATACCTTCTAATTAAAGAGCCACAATATTGTTAAAATGAAAAAGATAATTGATTGCATGCTGATGACTGCATGAGACTTTCCAAGATGATGACTTCTCTTACCCATGCGGGCCCACCTATGTCTGCTTGAAGCATTCAACTCACATACCCCTAGTGAATAGGTACGGGGTCAAATTTCACGCCAATCAGAGTAAATATACTGTTGTTTTGATCAAAATGTGAAAAAAAAATAAAATGAAATCAACTATTGAGTTACAACTTTTGTTCTCTTTCACATTGTTGGGCATGGATAAGGAAGATGAAGGCCTGTACCTTCTAGAATTTTACCCACCTACAAGTTTTGCCACTCAGATTATATGAGATGCCAATATAAGGGAAGTCTTATTATTGCACGACTACATGGGCCATGCAGCAGAGTCTAGTCTTCAATCATTTCGTCCTAGTTTAGTTGAGTCCAATTGTTCCTTTGAGTCACGGTGTGATATGATCTATCAGTTCAGTTGTTGAAGCATTGTAAAATCCCCTTTCCTAGTTTAAATAATAAAAGTAGGGACCATTAGATAGTGCTGTGAATTCTATTGTGGACCTCTCAAGTTATATTTGTTTTTGTTGATGATTGTTCCCATGAGAAAAGCAATGGCTAAGTTATTAGACATTGTTCCCATGAGAAAAGCAATAGCTAAGTTATTAGACATACTTTCAGTTCTTTATAGTTCATAAGATGGTCAAGAATATAAATGGCTTCGAAATATTGTCTATTTGATTTGACAATGGAGGTGAATATGTTTCACAGAAGTTTGGATCTTATTTGTCAAAGAAAGGGATTGAGTTTCAAATGACTTGTCTCTAAACTCCTCAACAAAATAGAATAGCTGAACGGAAAGACATCTCTTGGAGGTTGTGAGGTCACTTTTTCTTGGTGTACACCTTCCAGACCTCCCAGACTGATATTTTGCTGGTAGAAGCATATCTTGCAGTGCTCCACAGCCATGCTGCTATTTACATAATAGTGGCCTAGCCACTCTTGATAATTTGCATGTCCTACAGCTCCATTAGAAAGACAAATCTTTCTTAGCATTATAAATTTCTCTCAGATTGAGCTCTAGAAGCCCAGTATTTCTCAAGTGATATGTTACATCATTCTTCTCACGATCTTGCGTGGTCTGTTAGAACAATCTCAAGTCAATATCTGGAAGAAAATGAGAAGATACGTATATATATATCTACCTGCAGGTGGCTAGCAACATTTTCTCTTGTCAACCCAGGAATATTCATCAAGTCAAGTATTTTCTTAGGACCAACCTCTGTCAAAAGAAATTAGAAAAAAAAAATCAATCGCAAATCTAACTGCTAGAAGCTTCCTGTTGACAGTGAGAGATTTTGGAGCAAATTAGAATGAAGCAGAATTGTTCAGATCCTTCATTTCTTTGAGCTCACATACAAGACCAAAAATGATTATAACTGTGATATATCTTTGAGCAAATACTCACTGTCAAATCCTATATGATTCACAGCATTGACAAACTTCTGGTGGAGATCCACAGACCAAACCACTCTAGCTTTCTTTAAGGCACCGGGATTATTACTGAAATCTTGGTCACCGTGCTCCTCGTTTCCCAGTTCTTTTCTTTTCTTTGTGGAGTTTAGATCACTGCCACATAGCAAGAGATCATACTCAAAATCGTTTAATCCCTTTTTCGTAATCTGAGTACCTTCATTGCTTTCATGGTCTTGACTTTCAATCTCTTTCACCTCATTTATTTTCTTTCTATAGACATGTTGCCATATGTTTCTTAGTTCCTTCATTCGTATAGGCTTGAGAAGATAGTCACATGCTCCATGTTGAACGCCTTTCATTACCCTGCTTGTCTCCCCATCTACAGACATCACTGTATAGATTCAAATATATACTTGTTAATAGTGGGGATTCATCATACAAAAAGTATTGACAATGGGAAGAAAATCATACAAGTATCGAAACTACGAAAAAATAATGGTAGAAAACTGACTGATTACAGGTAGGTCCATCTCAAGTCCAACTTGTTCGAGGAGCTTAAAACCATCCATATCGGGCATGTAAACATCGCTGATTACAATGTCGAATCTATCTTTTCTTTCACGAAGCATGTTCAAAGCATCTGTTGCTTTGCAGCAGGTAGTCACTGCAATATGCAGAGCTTAGCAAATGAGAAGATATATTAAGATAGAAACATATCACATTCACTTTTTGGGTGCTAACTTATTAGATATGCATAAAAACTTTAATTTGACTGAACTTTCCTCAGATTGTTAGATTATATTTACCTAGTTTCAAGATAATTTGTTTCCATTCAAACACGTAAACTTCATTCGTGTTTGAACGTTATCTCTCTGTGATCAAGAAATAAATGCTCACTGATTTGAATCCTCCTGAAGTGTTAAAGATGATATGCTATTTATACCAGAATTTACTACTACAAGATGTGATTCTCGAAAGTTACACGCCCACCGGATTAGACAGGCTGCGATGCATCACATATCTACATGTAAGCTATGTGTACTGTTTAATAGATGAGGTGGTAGTGGTCCACTTTCTTCAGCTGAGTTGACCTACACCAAAATGACAGTTATGGCCACTGTTCGAAGTGCTTCCCCAAAAACTGAAAAAAAAAAAAAAAAGAGCTTAATGATCTGTTTTTGAAGTTTTCCCTTAATACACAGGGTCAAGGGCTCTCAACAGTTTCTAATATGACTATTTGTTTTTAAAAAAAATGGTTCTTTTCACATTTTAATCAAGATTACGACTTGCTTCATAAAAATCGACTTGGGGCTGCAGTTCTTTTGTTCTGATTCACAGATGCTTGCATTCACCTTAATATGTTCTTTTCTTTATAGTGATATATTGGTTTGCTTGGTAAGAGAAACAAAATTATTGTTTCAACATAAAGTGAGTTCAAAAGATCCCTCATTAAGAAATAGTTTGAATGATTTTGTGAACTGTTTCGTATTCATTGCTTTGAGAGTTTAAGATAGCATCTAGTAGGGTTGAATGAGTTTTTCTGCCTCCATTTGCTTCAAACCAGTGTCTGTGACTGCAAATTCTGAAATGGAGTGAAAATCCAAAGAAAGTAATCCATAATGCAGTCTCAGTTTTTTCCCCCATATATGCTGCAGAACTGAAATAGATCAATTCGGCACAACTACCCAAATCTCTTGTGACTAACGGCGAAAAGCACTATATTACATGAATTATTTTACATTACAAATTCTGGTGTTATTGTAACTTTCTTTTAGTAATTCATGTTTATATTTAGATTTTTCTTAGCCAAAAGGCCGAGAAAGGTGTATTTAGATTTTCCTTAACCTGAATTTATAGTCGCAGCCCTTGTATCACCTCATATGTGTTGGACTTTGATTTCCAAAACATGACTTAGATATCTCTATTCATCAACATTTTAGTATTGTTTGAGTTCACCACATGGGTCCAAAAACTACAGTGATTCACTAGGTATTGGATTTCAACTGTTCTCACTACACAGTAAATTTGAAAAAAAAAAAAAAAAACAGCATTTTACGAGTCAGTCAGCACATGTAATAATTTCAAATACAAAAGAATCACAAACATTGCATCTAAATTATCCTGTCTACTCAGACCATAACACTGGTAGATACTTCAACTAACATTAAAGTACATCCAGACACACATAATAAATATACGAGTACAAAATTCTCTCATCTGCATCAACATTCTTAAAGATGCTAGCGCTTCAAAACTGAAGACAGAGCTTTTCGGTGCCATAATTCCATAGAAATTGCAATTTGCCCCGGACAATTTCAGTGACAAAAAATATAGATTCTTAATTGGCTAACAATATTCAAGTTGTCTTAGGAATAAGAATAAAAAAACACAATTTTACGATAAACCACACACAATCAACTATGAGACATTAAGAACCATACTATGTTAAAATTACTGTTATCTTAGGACACTTTATTATTATGTTATAATATTTTTATTTGACTTGTTTAATTGGTGTTTTATATTTTTAACAAAGATGGAAAATTTGTTTTACTAGAAGTAGGTATTTATCTCAGGTGAAATGGCTTTTCTTTTGTCTGGAACAATAGTACTACTTTTGTTCTTATTTCTCCTACTCTCTTTTACACTAGAGTTTTCTCTTGAGGTATTTTTGCGAGTCTTTTATATTTCTATGCAATACAAATTTATGGTGGTGTGATCATTTGATCCTTAGCATCTTGCCAATCCCTCTGACTAGGATCAGTAGAGATGAACATCAGAGATAACCATCATGCAGGTCTTGGACTTTTAATTCAATTCCTGTCTAAAAGGCGCTAAATTTTACAACTTAATAGAACAAAGACAGACACAGCTTAATTAAACAAAGACAGATATAATCAGAAGTGCTTAAAATTCATGTTCATCCAGTGTACAATCAAAGAACTTATGAATTGAGATGGAGTGAAAATTACTACCTTCATAAGAGCACTTTTTGAGCATCTTTTCGAGTATTTTGATCCACGTTGGATCGTCATCGACGACAAGAACACGAAGACCAGCTGGGAAACCATCCATCTCTCTGAAATGAATGAAGGGGATGAAGGTAAGAGAAGAGAAGGAAAGTGGGGGCCTTGCCTTTACATGGTGCAGTCTCATATATGAATGTCTGGGAGTATAAAAGCTGGAGGTTTTTATCTTTTTGAACTAAAACGGGAAATACATGTCAGTGGTCCGCGGGACCACCATGTAGTGAGCCTGGGGCATTGTGTGCTTGGAATCATTCAGAAATTAGGACCCACAAGGCTACTAGCCTAGAAGATTGTTTTCTTTTCCTAGAAAAGTAATTCTAGCCATTCAAGAAAAGCCCATTTGAAAAGGAAGAGGTCCCATCATGGTGTATCCATGGTGGGATCTAATTCTTGAATGGCTCCCATCACTAGGATGTCAACAAGCCAACTGTTGAACATGGGGTGCGTGAAAAATGGATCGGTGCCTCTATCACGGCCTGTCTGTTAGGGGGTTTCGCCTTGTGGAGGGTCAGGATGGAAACTCTTGCATCCCGTTGCTTGTCGGAGAAAATTCTCCTATAGACTAAGCCCGCGATAAGTCTCAAAAATCCTAAACTTGGGTTTGGATCAGGCCCATCGAGCTCGTTGGGTGTCCGAATCCAGGTAACACTTACATCCATTGAAAGCCCTAGTGATCACTACCCAGGGTAAGGATCAAGAATGGAATTAGTGGTAGTGCCGACTACTAAAGTTTGGCCTCCTGGTTTGAGGGTTTGGAGGGATTGCTGAAGTGGAAACAAGAATATTGCACCCAGGGCGCATGTTAGCTATGGGCCCCACACCCATATATAAGAAGAGGAAAGAATGTTGTAATGGGTGAGTGCTTGGGAGTGGAAAGGAGAATCTTGGGTGGGGTGTGAAATCATGAAACTGTATGTTTCCATGAAAAGATCATCACCTAATAATAATTCATCCAAAGAAAACAACTGCTTTCCTCTGTTTGGACAGTTTCCCATTTCCCTTGATGTTTATGGGCACTTAGCTCTAAATGCTGTTACATGTCGGCCACGTGTGAATCCGCGTGGAGGGGCCCGCCAGTCGACCAATACCTAAGGGGTATATGCCCGTTTGACAGACTTACCTACTTGGATCATGGGCCAACCAGGTTGGGTCCTGTTGAAATCAAAATGTATGTGGGCCTGGTGTACAATTGAGACCATCCCACATGGTGGGCCATACTGTGGATGGCATGTCAACTGAAAGTCACCACAAGTTGAAGGACCCAGTATCACCGGAATCTGGCCCACTGAATATGGACGGCTGTTTTGTCATTGGATGTGTAAGTCAAGAAAGCATTTATGGCTTTAAAACTCTAAAAAGATGGAAGTACTGTGTGCTATGCATGATGACCTTACAACCATTATAAAAAAGGCAGTGTTCATGAACTCAGGAAAGCTAGAATTGTGTCAACTTGGAGACTCCACTGAGTCTTCCTATAGTCCTAAAGTCCAAAACTCGTAATTGTCATGCTCGGAGGTGGACCTCAGAACAGTTTAACCTTTTTAAGCTCGGTAATAATATGTTGTTCATATATATATGTGCATAAATATACATACATATATACATATGAATATGTAATATTCATTTTCAAGGACGAGAATGGCCTGTGGCTGTCGGCCCCACATATAAGATGATAATAAGGGGAGGTAAGGATTTAAGTCAAGCATATTTCTATCTTTCACTCGCTTTGAAATATTAGGAGGAAATCGTATTTCATAAAAGACAGTCAAAGGTGTGTTTTTTCAAAATATTCCTAAAGGGGTTCTTTTAAAAGCTTTAAATGTTAAGGTATTGTTTTAGGATTAAGGCAAACCTTGTGGGGTCATAGAAAACTCTCAATTTTCAAACTACAGATAAAAGTGGGACATACAAGAATCCATTGATTTACTTTCATTGGATATTGCTTGATATCTGACCGAAGGAGAACTGTTTCAGAAGCAATTCATTTCTTATTTATACTTTTGACTGCTCATTTTATCATCTTAGCTTTGGATGTATGAGGTTGAACACTGATAAATATATAATCCTGAAGCACAAACTTTTCTCTAGCGGGGCCAATGACTACATCAACATGCTACGTTTGCTATTTTCGCTGTCGTTAGGTCATCATGCACGAGGCCATTAGTAAACACTATTGGTAAAAAAAAAATGACATTGATATGAAGATCATATGAATCTTTTGGAATTCAACGTTTCTGAAAGAAAGATAGGAATGTTGAATAGACAACTGTAGCTTTTTCAATGGGAAATTGCTCTTTTTTCCTTTATACCTTAATTAAAATATTAAAAGTGGGCTTGGGAATGTTCGTTTTCTAATTTTCCTACTTCGAAAGTGAAGAGTGATGGATTCCATCCTAACTAAACCATTTTGATGTACTTTGAGAAGAAGTCCTTGTGGTTTTCTGTTAATACATTGGTTTACAACATATGTCTTGTATTATAATATGATTCTACAAGCAGTCCCATGAGTACCACAGCACAACTTTTGAACCAAATGAAGATTATTTCTTCTTATCTATGTCACTTTTCATTGTATCCTGTACTCGATCTTTCCTGCCTTTCTCATTGTGATATATCTTCATGACCAACCCTAATCATAGAGAACTATGTTTTTGGAAGGAAGAAAAAAAAGGGATGGAAAGGTTCCCAGACCATATGACAGAATCTATGCATTTCAATCTTTTCGAACAAACACGAATGACCATGCAGAGGTGTCTAATTACCATAATGACACACTCAATTGTAAAATATCGATTCGATACTAAAATGACAATCAACCTCTATAAACTTCAAATTTGGTCTAAGACTAACTGGTTAAGTTATGAGACCTTCAACATGCAGGTTTTGTATTGAATACCATCAAACTATCTTACCCAAAGCTATGAAAAGGAGTTTTTGTTTGACCATTTATTTTATGGCCTTAAAGATTAGGAAACTTGAATTTTATTACATGATTAATTCACAAAACTCTTATATTTATAAGGGTTAATGGGCTCTAGAAACACTTCATAGTGTTTAAAAAAAAAAAAAAAATTAAGCAAAGAAAATTATAGCAGAGGGTGTAAAGGATTTGGATCCATATTTCAACCTTGTGTCCTTAAGAATCAAACAATCTTGACCTCCATTTGAAAATAAGCAATTTCTAGTTCATCATATCCACACTGAACACCTTTTTGTTTAGTTTTGGTTGTAAGACACAGTGAACATTTAGTGCACAATACATGCCTCCTAAGACAGCTGGTAGTAAATGAGTTTAATGGTGTTATTGTGGTTTATGGCCACCCAAACAGGCACACTCTCCCATTATGTTGTTGTCGATTTCCTTTACGAGGATTTGTAAATTATCTAAGCTTGTATTCTATATATAATCTAACAATAGTTGACACATAGTAAGAGGAATGTCTAGAGTTACTCAGTGGCGGCTCTAGGAATTCGAGTAAGTGGGATCAACAAAAGACTTATTTTCTACAAACCAAATAAATAGATTTTCCCCTTTATGAACATCTGTCATCTACTTTCAATAATTCGACAAATATAATATAAAATTATCAACTAATTTATTTTTGACAATCTGACAAAAATAACATTGAATTCTAAAAAAAAAAAAAGAAAACCATAAATTTTAATACATTGTTACTAATAGTTCTTAATCCAAAAAGAAAATCCAAATACATAAACTCCTACAGTTGCCCTCGACGAGTTTTCATGTGTTCAAATCGTTGCATTATAACTTCATTATCAACACTAGTAAACACATCATTTTCAATATATGTGATCAAACAGTCATTTATCTATTGATCTCCCATTCGGTTACGCAACCTGTTCTTTACGTACTTTGTTGCTGAAAAAGATCTTTCTACTGTTGCAGTCGCTGCTGGTAAAATCGCACTAATTTTATAAGCAAATAAACCAATGGGTATACGATATCCTTTCTTGTCTCCACTAATTTTCTAGCAATGTCACCAATTCCTTTAAGTTTTAACAACTCATCGCTAGAGCACATATTAGGGAAAAAGTAAAAAAAGGGGGCATTTCTTCTTCCTTTTCTTATTCTTTTTGGAGATTCAAGACCTCAAGTGCGATTTTCTTCTGCTTCTATTTTTTTCTTTATGTGCTGCTTGACTGGGGTTGAAAGTCTATATGCCTGAATCTGAATGTTAGGGTTTTCTCCTTCTAATACGGTGTAAAATACCGTATTTATATGTTAAGTCAGGGTAAATGAAGAGTTACTGATAGAATGTCTATAAAAGTTGGGTCCATTAATTTTTCTTATTTTGGTAGACAGATTGCCCATTAACTGAGGCATTGAGTGTGTCAAAAGCTTCCCATAAGTACAATTCATGAATGAATTTTTTTAATAATATTATTTCAGATCTTAGTAGGGTCAAATGACCCCACTGGGATCAATGTATCGCCGCCCATGGAGTTACTTAGAAATATTAGAATAAGAATGAGCATATAAGATGAAATTACTTATTAGGTGCACCTCTGACGACAAAAAACCAAGTAATATCCTTTAGAATGATATGTGTGCATACACAAAAGCCCAAGACAATGAATCTAAGACATATTTATAAGTCTTGTGTTCAAGAAACGAGCAAAGAGAAAGACTTGTAAAAACCTTAAATGAAATACTGAGAGAAGACATTACGGATTGTGGAGTACTTAAATGAAAACATTACTTTAAATAAGCGGTTGAGTGAAAAAGCAAAACTCACAAAGCCCAAAATAAAAGAATAAGGCTTCAATGCTTACGATGAAGACAATGATGACAACAATGATGATTGTAAAACTAATTATGTACAACTCTTAAAAAACATTATTTGATTGTTAAGTGTAATGTGTTTACTCTATGATATCCTAATAATTAGTGAAATTAAAAATCTTGTACTTATACTCTTTTCATTTAGACTTCAAAGTAAACTATGCTTAGGAGTTGCTTTTAAGCGTGCGGAGGAATGAGCTTCAAAAAGCCAATGAATGGCTCTAAAAGGAATTCCCCACTATCATGTTCTTATTATTAAAACTTTGTCCAAAGCAAAGGGAAGCATGACTTGACAATGGAACCCACAAGATTTATTTATGCAACTTATCTAATGGGAAGTTGCTTTGATTTAAAGTTGGAATGTGTTGTCCACCTTTCGTCTCGGTTGACAAGCCATGTGGGGATGCAACTACATTTAATTACCATGGCATGAGTGGAAGTAAAACACATTAAACAATCTGAAAGCAATAAATTGGTGGATAGATTGTGGCAGAGTTCACCATTGGAAGGCCATTAAAGAATATGCCAAAGTGAGTTTAGTGACACCTGAACAATATTATGTCTCGATCGTAGCAAAGGTTGAAAGTGCTCATTTTCACGATCACTTAGTTGCAGGTTGGAGTCAGCTCAACTTTCTTTCTAGCACATATAAATATATACCAAAGAGTTATTCAGACAAGAACCATCTGGACGGGTCTCATGTTTAATATACTTCAACTTTTAATGCCATCTAGCCCACCCATGAATGATTAAGTTACCCCCGCCTCATGCTACACTGCTGTGAATTGTAATGAGCCCAAATCTGACATTCACCCAAACGCTATTCATTGTTGGTTTGAAATAAAAAAGAAGGGATTTCAATTTTTAAGACCTAACTTTTGTCTTACAGGTGTTGTCATTTTAAAAATTCATGAATAACCAATTTGTACAACAAAAGACGGTAAAAAATAACGATTTTGCCCTTATAATGTGCAATATCCTACGTTTGGTAGAATATCACACATTTAAATACCATGGCATGAGTGGAAGTAAAACACATTAAAAAGAAGGGATTTTAATTATGTAAGTGTTCTACGACTTAACTTTTGTCCTACAGGTGTTGACATTTTAAAAGTTCTTACATAACCAATTCATATAACAAACGACGGTAAAAAATAACGACTTTGCCCTTATAATGTGCAATATCCT
Source organism: Cinnamomum chago (assembly GCA_038049695.1). Lineage (NCBI taxonomy): Eukaryota > Viridiplantae > Streptophyta > Magnoliopsida > Laurales > Lauraceae > Cinnamomum > Cinnamomum chago. The sequence continues at coordinate 70,725,571 of CP142454.1, read as the reverse complement.
ACGTTTGGTAGAATATCAAACATTTTCACCTCTTCCCTAACTTAAACACATCCTTCTCTTTACATCATCAGATAAGAAATATTTTGTGCTCCTATGGATAAAATATTGCACCGTATAAAGGCAAAATTGTTATTTTTATATTGTCCTTCATTTTATGAACCTTTCACTGGAGATTTTTTAAAGGTTAATACCTACTAGGTAAAACTCAAATCTCAGGGCACTTGTACGGTCAAAATAAAAAATAACCTTACAATGCCATTAAGCTATAGGATCATAGATAAAGGGGTTAGAATGATCTAATGGGTTGATACTTTCACACCGCTAAGTCTCATGGGGATCTTTCCATCATATAATTAATCTTTGGTAGAACCCACAAACAAATTCGCACCGTACTGTGTGGGTGGTTTTTATGAGAATGAGACTTGGCAATCCATACAAATAGTTTGTTTTATAATAGCTTTGATCTCTACAATGGTGTTAATACGCAAGAGATCTATGAAATACATCCTCGAGTGAATCTATTTTTCGATTTGGAAGTGTAGCCTGATGCCAGTGCCAATATTTTAATGGTCATTCATAATAATCATTGATATGAGAGGAATGACTAAGATTATCTAAACTGGGTCAAACCTGTGTTTTGGGACGAAAGATTAACTATAATCAGAGCCTTAATGGGTCTAATCAAGTGTCAAAACATACTTTACGTTAGATATTTAGCCAAAGCCAGTCAAAACCCATGATCTATGATCTGTAGGAAAAATAAAAAAACCATCCGCAGATGATGAGCAGCCCCAAAACTGACTTTTCTCTGGATTCTTCACTTGTAGATGTTTCGGGACTTAGTTTGCTGAACTGATTTTGACCATTATATATATGTGATTATCCTCTCCAGAGAGACGTCTCTTGGGCTTGCATGAGAGACATAAGCCCCTTGTGGGACCTAGGTGGATGCATGCCATGTAAGATCTAATATGGTTTGTGATACAAATCAAACCTATGGATCTTGATTTATGCATGCATTAACAATAAATAATCTAAAAGACTAAAAGCGTACCTTGAGCCATGATCTTGACGATGAGCAGTATGGTTTGATCTAAAGCCTTCTCCCGTTGAGAGATCAACAACCTTTGTGTTTTCTCCTATCTCCCTTGTCACTCACTCCAAGATGCATGATAGTTAATGGATATTTTGCAAATAACGTAAGTCAAGAGAGAGGACCGGAAAACCCTTTTTATAAAATAACCCAAAAGAGATTTCTTCCCATCAAAGAAATCAATTAGCAATAAGTTTCCTTAGTTTCCTCAATGATTAGTCAAGAATTTTGATTAATTGGGCTTTTCCAAACTGAATCCTAGAAAGATTTAATTAAATCAAAAATAAAGGGGAAAGCTAATGAGTTGACTTGGAGTGGGGCCCTTCAACTATTAGACATGTGGTCATGGGGACCACTTACGTCTAACATGCCAGTCATACAAGAATAGTGGGATTCCCCATTTTGACTAGGATTTTAAGAAAAACAAATTACAATCTCATCATAACTATTGATTTAGAAGTCTTAAAGCTAAATTTTTATAAGTTACAATTTTTATGAAATTCAATCCAACGGTGAGTATAATTCTAATTAATATCAAATTAGGGTGAGTACCAATTAATAGTAAGTTAACGAGAGTGATGGGGTTGTATTGATTACGAAGGGTCCCATATGTGGTAGTAAAATACCTCTCTCATGCAAGTCAAGAGGATTGAAATAAGTTTTTGTATTTAATTTCTATTTTTTATAGAATTGAAATGAATGTAAAGACATGTGGTTTGATAATCCTACTAATCTCCTACTTGATGTTTAGCTCTTTTGAGTTTTCTGTAGTTGGTCATTGTAGCAGTACTGTAATTTATCTTTTAGTCTAGTAAAGTGAGACAAGTTCTAATCCTTTCAACATGTGAAGAATCTGATGATAAGGTCTAAGATTTGCTCTTGTGATTTGAATTAATGTCGAATTGCCGGGTTAGTGCGTTTGTTGGGTGAGTGCTAATTCATGAAAGTTAGTGTTCATGAAGCTTAATGCGTGTGAGGGGGTTGAATTTTGGAGAGCAATAAGTTGAGGGTATGGCCTATTAAACAAGTATGGACTCGCTCAAATGTTGACCTATTTATGAATAAGGTTAGAAAGGTCAACCTGGTTCTAGAATACCATGTCAGTTATGGGTCAAATTAAAAGCTTCGATCAGCAATTGCCACCAGCTGCGTCCACGGTTGGAATTGTTATGACCCAAACCAACAATTTTATAACATGGTGAAAAAAATAGGGTCAAAGCATTTGCAATGTTCTTTGCAACCAAAGCTCTGTTCTAACCTTTTATAGGTGAGATTTACGATCTAACGTAGGTGTAAAATCTGGTGGGTCTGCTAGACCTGTCAAAAAAGTGCTCTTTTTCATCATCGTCACCATTATCTTCATCTTGATATGCATTCTATCAATGTCGGATTTGTGACTTCTTGTCTTCATTTGACCTTATCTGAAGTCACTTCTCAGTACCAACTTTGCAAGCCTTTTTGCTTTAACACTGTATTTAAGGTCTATAAGTTTTCTTGTTTTTCTAGTTGTAAGTGTCTAAAAATTACGAATTTGACTAAAAAAGGATTAAACTCTAGATTTGGTGATCTTGGGATGATTATGGGAAAGGATCGGGCCTCCAGTAATCTGAAAGAGAAAACAAAAGTCAGAGCCCCTGGCTATAGGTAGCCGAAGGCACTCCGATGCCTGAGTTAGCAAGATAACTGAGGAAAAACGAAGAAGAAGAAGTATGGGGGACAGACTTGTTGCGTACCTCCTATAGTTTTCCTTCATGCATTATATAGACGTGAGAGTCATCATTGGACTGGATCCCTCAAGGAGGAATGAGAGTCCCATCAGTGTGTACCTTCTCTCCTGAGTGGGGGTAGGTAAAAAGGAAACGTCCCGTCGGATCATCCTCCTATGCCTATGGATGTGACCTTAAGATAAGGCGTGCCACTTATTTATGTCCGGCACCCACTCTATTTGTCAGTTTGCCGTCCACCGTCATGGCATCGCATTTATGGTCACATTTATGGCTGAATGATAGGAGGCCGAGATCAGGCTAAGACCGAGACCGAGGTGGGCACCCGTAGACGTGGCCACCGAGATGGGCTCCGTGCTTCCCCGAACTGGTGCTCCTACCGAGCTGGGCAACACCGAGACTAGAGGCTATCCTGAAATTGGGGAATGGCTCCATATAGATCCGTAATTACAAAGTGACCCCACACAATTGCTCCTAGCTCTCGACCTCTTAGAATCCTTTCTGAGGTCGGGAGCTAAGATTGAAAAGATGTGCTGGCCCCCGTCCTGTCGTGTCTTGCTGACGTGTGATCCTCATCATGATGCTTTTTCGTTTGCCCTAGGCGATAAATACGGTATAATAATTGTTTCACCAGGGCGGGCACGCGGACGTCGTTTCATATGCCCGAGGTGATAAATATCATACTAGAGGTATGGTGGGAGATGGACCGGTGGTGCCATGTGTAACCCTTCGTCTGGTTGTTTACTGGGATCGAAGCGACGCGTGGCGGGTCCGAAGCGTTGCTTCGCATGCGTGACATTCAAGAGGGGCATTCTTTTATAAAATGGGGACGCCCTCTCCCATTTCTCCTCTTATCTTTGCTTTCGTCTGGAAGGAGACCCCGCTGAAGAAGACACCCTGCCAAAATTAGAACCTCAACGAACCCGGAGACTTTTCACTCTTTGCAAACCGTCACATTCTCTCTGTGAGTTTTCTTCTCCGTTACCCTTCTTCCACCTCTTTTTCCTTTCGTCTTGAGGGTTTCCGCCCCTTAGGTCTTCCTAGGCCTTGCTCCTTCTCCTTGACTCTCTGCCCCTTTTTAGCCTTTAGGAAATGAGAATTTACAGCCACTGGTTAGAGGGCTCCCAAGCCCTGGAGAGACTTAGGGCGGTGTTCAGAATTCCGGACGACATTCTGGTGAAGCCCGACGACCTTCAGGGCCTCTTTGACGGCCTCACCCAATACAAAAAATGGATGCCCTTCCCCTAGTGTCTGTGATCGAAGGCGGGGTTAGATTTCCTGTCCACCCGCTTCTCCGATCCTGCCTCAGTTCGTGGCGGATCTGCCCTTTCCAACTGATGCCAAATGGGTTCAAAATAATAATAGGCGTGGCGAAGTTGAACTGAATCCTCGACATCAACCTCGGCGTTCATGACATAGAAGATGTCTATGACATCTGTAAGTCCGCGGGGGGCGAGGATTCCTATTATCTTCGGGTGACGACGAGACGTCGACCCTTGATTAACGCCCTGGAGGACTCGAGCAAGTACGCCAGGGATGATCGCCTGCTAGTCTCGGGGAACTGGGAGTTCGGGGCGGCCAAGACTGAGGTGGAGCGGAGAATCCAGGTTCCGCAAAAACCTGGGACCCCTCCGAGTAAATACTCGCTTCTCCGGGCTATTTATGTTGTTTTACTACCTATTCGCCGAGCTGATGTCCTCTGTTTTTTGCGCAGGTGTTCAGCGAAGGAAGAGAGAGGCCGGCCTCGATCGTTGGAAGAGGAACGACGCCTGGCTCGAGAAGATCTACCATTACCACAACCACAACGATCGGGCTGCCTTCTCGCTGCTCGGGTACAAGCCGCGGTACCAGTCTTACACCAGAAAGACTGCCGAGATCCCCCTTGAGCCGATAGGGGAGATCATGCTCGCGCTTGCAGAAACCGGTTGTCGAGCCTCGGAGCCCCTCGGTTCGACCCTAGTTGAAGACAGCCCCCCTCGCCCGAGACCATGTAGAAGAGGAAATGGATGGGCAGCGTCCCCCCCTGAAGAACCTAGGAGCGTTGGTCCTCAAGGGCCGAGTTCCTCCTGCTCCACGGCGTGCCTGGCGCCGCTCAGGGCTCTTCATCCAGCGCCCCCTCCGGTCCCTCCCTCGGGCTCAGTAGGGACCTCATCCTCCGTGAAAGAGAAAGGCGCGCGAGGCCCCCCGCAGGAGAAAAAGGGGAGGTCGAAAGAGCCGCCCAAGGAGACCCAGCCGTCCAAGGACGCCCGACCACGAGTCACGGAGGCCGAGAAGGAGGGTGAGAGGCCCCCTCCCGAAAAGAGGCCTCGCGTGGGTGAGGAGGAGCAGGCCTCGGAAGTGGTTTCGCAGCTTCGGTCTACCAAGCTGCCCCCTTTCTGGCCCAACCTCGATCTCAACCCCGGCGAACCCCTGAGCGTGGAGGACGGGATGGGGACCTCCATTAGGACGATCACGATAGTTGCCCGGGCATGCGCTCTCCCTTTGGACATGGAGAAGCATAATAAATCCAGGCAAATGAGCCTGATCTACTCGACGATGAGGGCGTCGCTCGAGGTGATTCCCAATTCTTTTGTCTTTTTAAGCTTTATGCGTTAGTCATCTGTTCTGACCTCCTACCCCTTTGTCTCTTTGCAGAATGTACAAAAGCTCCAAATAATACTGGAGATGACGGAGAGGACAGCCGCACGGGTTCTTGAGATGGACGCTGAGAAGAAGAAGATGGGAGATGCCCTGGAGGCCAGTGCGGCAGAAATAAAGAAGGCGGAGGAGAAGATTGCCTAGCTCACAACGGAGCATCAAGCGGCGAAGGCTGAGATCATCAAATTGCGAGCCGAAAACAAGCACTTGAAAGGTGCGGCCGTGGATAAGGTAAAGAGGGCGCATCAACTAGAGACCGAGCTCGCCAAGAAGGAAACCGAACTGGCTGGGAAAGAGGCCGAGCTCGAGTCCTCTAGGAAGGAGCGACTCGATGCCGAGTCCACTCTGCGAGCCCAGGCCGCAAAAGCTTATCAGGAAGGAGTGGATTGGGCATCGGTGGAGTATGTGACTCAGATCACGGACTTGAGCCCCGTGCTGTATGAGATGGGATGCCGAGAAGCACTCCGGGAGTATGGGGTCTCTGAGGATGACCCCATATTTTCGAACCTTCCCCAATTCCAATCTATAATACCCAGTTCGGAATCGGAGCCCGACTCTAACCCTCCGGAAGCCCCTGCTGAGACCTCAGTTCCTCCTCCTCCGCCCTCGACTCCTGCCGAGGGCGACCAAGCCCAGGATTCTTCCACGGCTCCTCCGCTCGAGGCCCCGGGCGTCTCTGATCCTGCCTCTTTTGTCCCTCCAGAGAATAAAGCCGGGGCGCCCAAGAAGTAAAACAATAATGTTTGTATTTTTCTTTTCTTTGATGTATTTTTCTCTTTTTCCTGAGTATACAGAACTTTGTAATTGTCTTCTCTTATTAATGAAAAAATAATAATTTTCTTTCAATTCTCCAACTGTCTTTTCATTTCTTTCTTCTGGCCGTAGTGTGTGAATGCTCTTCTAATTCTGAACAAAATTGAAACCCCGTGTTCTGACCAATTTTTCTGAACCTTCAAGTGGGTGAGATCGGTGAACTCATAGAAACTGGACTTAACCTTCTAGTCCAAAGAAAGATATTGGACAAAATTGGTGCCCTGTCGCTGATCGATTCTCCAAACCTTCCAAGTGGCTGAGATCGGTGGGCATCTGGGGCATCTGGTCCTAAGGTCGGGGTTTTAACAACGTGCTTCCGAGGGAAATGCCTTATTAAAAGACCTTGTAGTTAGCTTGGACTCACACCCTGGGGTGCGACCTTGTTGTTGGAGGATTGGGGCCGTGCCGTCACCTTTGATAACTCGGGGGATTCGGTCGAGCTTAAAGGCAGACTGAATTCCGCAACTTGTGAGTGAAATAAGACAGCTGATTTCGTTCTTGTTCCAAGGGGGTTGGTCCAGTGTCCGAACCTAAGGAGGCTGGTCCTGTGACCGAAGCCCTGGGAGCTGGTCCCACGACCGAACTCGTGAGGCTAGTCTTGGGACAAGAGCCTTGGGAGCTGGTTCTATGGCCGAATTCGAGGCTAGTACGAGGACCGGAGCCTTGGGAGCTGGTCCTATGACCGAACTCAAAGAGGCTGGTGCGAGGACCGGAGTCTTGGGAGTTGGTCCTATGACCAAATTCAAGGAGGCTGGTGCGAGGATCGGAGCCTTGGGAAGTGATCCTATGACCGAACTCAAGGAGGTTGGTGCGAGGAACGGAGCCTTGGGAGCTGGTCCTATGACCGAACTCAAGGAGGCTGGTGCGAGGACCGGAGCCTTGGGAGCTGGTCCTATGACCAAACTCAAGGAGGCTGGTGCGAGGACCGGAGCCTTGGTTCACAACTTGAAAGATACAAGGCACGCGTCTTCCATAAGATCCCTCTTTTATTGACTTATCATTTGTGTACATTTTAGAAGTAGTATTTCTAGAGGTGCGCGGCATTCCATGGTTGTGACAATTCTTTGCCATCCATGCTCTCAAGTCTGTAAGCCGACCTCCCGGATGCCGAGACCACCTTAAAAGGTCCAAGCCAGTTTGGTGCGAGTTTGCCTTTGTTGGGATCTTTGTTTACTGGAAGTGTTTTCTTCAAGACCAGTTCCCCGATCGAGAACTTTCTTTCTTTGACCTTCTGATAGTATCCCCTGGATAACTGTTGTTGGTAGGAGGCTAGGCTCACGGATGTTGCTTCCCTTCGCTCCTCGGCCAAGTCGAGTTCTTTGGCGAGATTTACTTCATTCTGCCCCTGGTCGAAGAGATCCGACCTCAAGGTCGGAATGCCGACCTCAAGAGGGATTACAGAGGTCGGAATGCCGACCTCAAGAGGGATTACAGCTTCCATTCCGTAGACTAAGGAGAAAGGAGTTGTCGAAGTGGATCATCTCGGGGTGGTCTCGGGGTTCCGTTGTCCGAGACCAGAGCTCGGGGGATCCCAAACCTTATGACAATGTTCTTCCATACAAAATTCTTTGTACCCTGCTCGGTGATGGAAGATAAAGCTTCTGCCTCTATCCATTTAGTAAAGTAATCAGTAGCTTCAGCCACCTTTTATTTTCCGGAGTTCGGTGAAGAGGTCCCACGATGTCTAGCCCCCACTGAGCGAAGGGCCATGGGCTGGAGAGAGGACTCAAGTCCTGCGCCGGTTGGTGCAGAGAGTGGGAGAACTTCTGATATTTTTCACATTTCCTGGCTTAGAGCTGGGCATCCTTCTGCATGTAGGGCCACCAGTAGCCCTGACTGATGGCTCTGTATGCCAGTGATCTCCCTCCGATGTGGCTTCCGCAGATTCCCTCGTGAATTTAAAAAAAAAAGTCTTCCACCTTGCTTGGGTGAACGCATTGAAGATATGGTCTTGTGAAGGACTTTTTATAGAGCTTCTCCTCTGGGGATAGTAAAAAATGAGTTACTTTCATTCTGACCTTGTGGGCTTCATTCCTGTCTTCAAGGAGTTTATCTTCTTTGAGGAATGCTATGATCGGATCCATTCAACTCGGACCGAGATTGACGCACAGGACTTGCCGAGGTGAGAGGAGCTCTATGCTCGATTTTTCCAACGTCTCCATGTCGACTGTCCCTCTTTTCCCTGCCTCCACAACCGAGGCTAAGTTGGCGAGGGCGTCTGTGTGGCAGTTGGACTCTCTGCCTATTTGCTTGACTTCTGCTTTCTCAAACTGGGAGAGGAGCTGCTTTGTGTGGGCTAAGTAAGCTTCCATCCTTTTTTCATGGGCTTGGTAGTCTCCGTTTAGCTGGTTCATCACCAATTGGGAGTCGTTGAAGACCACTAGCTGACGTGCCCCCAGGATTCTTGCACTACCGAGACCCCCGATCAGTGCCTCGTATTCTGCTTCATTGTTGGAGGCTTTGAAGTCGAGGGTCAGGGCTTGCTCGATGACTAGGATCCGTCATGCCAGCGCCAGTGCCAGCCCTCTTGGATGTCGAGGATCCGTCGACGAAGACCTTCCAGGCCGACTCAAGGAACCGTCTCCAAGATCGGTCTTCCTCGGTCTCGGTTGTCTCATTGTCCCTGCTGCCCCTCAGTTCGGTATCGAGCAAGGTCGGTGCCGAACTAGGAGAAGTGAACTCGACGATGAAGTCTGCCAGAATTTGTGCTTTGATCGCCGTCCTGGGTTGATATTGGATATCGAATTGCCCCAGTTCGATAGCCCATTTGGAGATTCTCCCGGAAAAGTCCGCCTTTCGAAAATGGGACTTGAGTGGGTGTTCGGTGACAACCACCACTGTATATGTTTGGAAATAATGGGAGAGTTTGCGAGAGACACTGATGAGTACCAACGCAAGTTTCTTGAGTGGAAAGTACCTGGTCATGGCATCGAGCAGGATTTTTCTTATGTAATAAATGGGCTGCTACTGCTTGCCATTCTCTCGGACTAACACCGAGCTCACTGCGTGGTCCGAGACCGTTAGATAGAGATAAAGGAGGTCACCTTGGGATGGAGTGGATAGCAGTGGTGGCGAGGAAAGGTATTCCTTGAGCTTCTCTAGCGCCTGATCACATTCAGGGGTCCACTGAAATTTGGAGCTCTTTTTCAGAAGTTGAAAGAAGGGGCGACATTTGTCCGAAGCTCGGCTGATGAATAGATTGAGCGCAGCGGTCATCCCTATAAGCCTTTGGACCTGCTTGGCCGAGGTCTGGCTTTGAATCGCCTGGATTGCTGCAATCTGCTCTGGATTAGCCTCGATCCCTCTCCGGGTCACGAGGCTTTCTAAGAACTTGCCGGATCCGACGCTAAACGCACACTTGGAGGCATTCAGTTTAAGCTGGAATTCTCTGAGGATGACGAATGTCTGGTGTAGGTCTGCCAAATGGTCTTGCGATTTCTTGGACTTGACCACCATGTCATCGATATAAACTTCCACTGTCTTCCCGAGTTGGGCTTGAAACATCTTCGTGACCAGTCTTTAGTATGTCGCCCCAGCATTCTTTAATCCAAAGGGCATCACTTTGTAACAGTAGATGCCCTGAGGGGTTATGAATGCGGTTTTCTCCTCATCAGGCCCATGCATGGGGATCTGGTGGTATCCTCTGTAGGCGTTGAGGAAGCTCATTCTATCATGTCCCGAGGTGGCGTCGATCATCTGGTCGATCTTTGGGAGGGGAAAACTATCATTGGGGCAAGTTTTATTAAGATCGGTGAAGTCCACGCAGTCCCTCCATTTACCGCTTTTCTTCTTAACCACCACAGTGTTGGCCAGCCACTTCGGATAATGTACTTCGCGGATCGCTCCGGCTTCGATGAGCTTGTCTATTTCTTCGACGACAGCTTCTGTCTGCGGGACCCCTGTTCTGCGGGCTTTTTGCACTATGGGCTTGTGCCCGGGGTCAACATTCAGTTTGTGGCACATGACTTCGGGGTCGATCCCGGGCATCTCGTATGGAGTTCAGGCGAAGATGTCCTTGTTCTGCAGTAGAAAGTCAAGCAGCTTGGACCTCTTGTTGTCGGGGAGCTGGCTTCCTAGTAGAAAGTATCGCTCGGGGTCGTCGGAATTGAACCTGACTTTGGTAAGCTCCTCTATGCTCTTCTGTTCTGCTGATCGACCGACATCCTCGAGTTCGGCCTCGAGTTCGACCATATGTACTTGTTGGGGCTCCGTTTCGCCAAGCACCATGGCCGTGAGGCACTGTCTGGCCATCTGATGATCTCCCCGTACGGTTACTATCTCGATCACCCCTTTGGCCTTTTTTAACGAAAACTTGAGCTTTTGATGAAAGGTGGAAGGTACTGCCTCCATGACATGCAGCCAACTACACCCCATGATCACATTGTAAGGGGACGGTGTGTCTACCACCATGAAGTTGGCCATCTTCGTAACTCCTCCTATTTGGACCTCGAGCGAGATCCTTCCCTTAGGGTACACTGGTTTGGCGCTGAAGCCTACTAAGGGGACGCGGGCTTCCTGAAGGTCGGATTCGGCTAGGTCGAGTTGCTTAAAGCAGCTGAAGTAGAGGATCTCAAACGAGCTCCCTGGATCTACAAGGATGCGCTTCACAGTGTAATTGTTCAGTCGAAGAGTGAGGATGAGTGCATCGTTGTGGGGGAGCTGGACCCCTCCTAAGTCCTCGTCCGAGAACCAGATCTTAGGCTTTTCCTTCCTAGCTTTCTTCGGAGCAGACTCTAGCTCAACCAACATCACCTGTTTGCCATGGGAGGCCCTCCTAGCCTCTGAGCGAGCTTGGCCACTCCCTCCATTAGGAGCTAGGGCCAGATGAATGACGCTGATGACACCCGTTGGCTCGTCGCTGTCCTGATCCTCACTGGGTGGGGTGCGCTGCTGAGCTCGGTTGACCCTTTCTCCCTCCTTGATGTACTCCCGAAGGTGCCCGCCTCTGACGAGCTTCTCGAGGTGGGACTTTAGAGCCATGCAGTCCTCAGTCATATGCCCATGCTGCTTATGATAAGAGTAGTTCTTGCTCCGGTCTCGGGTGGATGGGTCGCCCCTCATCGGCTGCGGCCACTGGACGTAGGGCTCTGCTTTGATCTTGCCTAGGAGTCTGTAGATGGGCTCCTTGAAGACAACATTGACGGCCCTGTAAGGATCTCCGGCCGGCTTGGCAGGCTTGAACTTCGGTCTCTTGCTGCTACCCGAGATGGAGGTTGAGAAGGTCGTCGAGCTGGTGGTGGCCCTCTTCTTGTCTGGCTTCTGTTTGGGGAACATCCCTTCTCCTCTGGAGGTGTTGGGATTGGTATATGCCCTAAAGCCCACTGACTGCACTCACATCTCTGTTACTGGATATTTATTGGTTATTTAATAGAATGACATCTTTCTCTTATTACTTGTGTATATGTATGGTTGTGTAAGGCCCATTGTTTTCTAGTAAATGACTTGGGTGTGTAGTGACTGCACACAGAAAGGTCTAAGTCATGGACACTGGAAATAACTAATTTGTTCATAACTGAGAGGTGGAGTTGGGCACTTCATCTTGGTATACGTTATAGTGAGAAACTCTCCTGTGTTCAGGGTGACTTACTTTAGTCACGGGAGGTCTTTCCCGGATATATCTCATTAGTGCATGTGTCATGCATTGAACAGGACCATTAAAGGTGTGATCTCTAAAATAGTACTATCACAGAGAGAGATCAAGTCACCTCTTACTACTGAGTGACCAGTGCTCTTAATCTTGAGCATTTGTGGATGAACTGACGAAGTCAAGTTCTTGTGCTTTAATTCACTATTGGGTGAGATCTTTTTCATGGGTCAACAGCTCTGTGTTTTGGGTGCTCGGGCTTGATTAGTTGGGACGTGCAAATGCAATATGGAATCTATGCCATCGTGTGATGGAATGATCGTCCCCTTAGAATTATCCGATTAATCATCAGAATCTAAAATCTTAGTATATGGATGTTCCATATGGATATTGAACTTGTGGGTCGCTCCCTGGATCAAGAGAATGATATCCGGATGATGATTAAGTTAAGGATATGAAGTTCTAAGGTTGAGATATAATCAAGAAGGTTGATAGTACATCGGATAACCTGACTTGATTATGGATGTTACATAGAGGGGTATTTTGGTCATTTCACTTAGTAGGTCGAAGACGAATGTCATTCCCTGACGAGCTTATTTCATATTTAATATTATCCCTGGAGTGCAACCATAACTCTTTAGTGGAATGAGTTAGGGTTAAAATGATCTTAATGTTGCTATGGGGTTAGCATGGACATTTTGGTCATTTTGGGAGCCAAGGGCAAATATGTCTTTTGGTCCCTCTTCTAGCCATCTTTCTATATTGGCATGGTTTCCTAATTTAATTAGATGATATGTGGTTGAATTAATTTTGTGGAAGAATAATTTTGAGTTTAAATTCAAATAGGCTTTTGATGGCATACATGAATTTAACTCTAGCTAAATTATTAACTTGTGGGCCATGGTGTGTTTATCTATCTTGTGGGCCGGCCATAAGGGGAGCCCCTTGTGTGAGGTTTCCAAGTTTAACTAGGTATCTTTACTTGGAAGGAAGAATTCCTCTTTGGGTAAGAATTCCTATAATTAAAGTTTACTAAATTTTAGTATCTTTAATTAGAAGGTGTTGCACTACTATGGTAGCTGGTTGCTTATTTTATGGGATGGTCATTCCTATTTGAGAGGACTCTTAAAGGAATGTGAAATTTATATAAATCACACCATACCCTAGGCATGCAACAAGGATTGAAAAAAACCCTAGGCGAGCATTAATTTGGAGCTCCATTGGCTGCCCAAGAGAGGAAGAGAAATACACGCCCATTGCCCTCCTCTTCTTCATTCATTGAAGAGAGGAGATCAGGTCCTGTTTTTTCCACAAAGTGTAGTTCAGAAAACCCCTCAAGGAATCCATATTTTGATCCCACAATCAAAGCCAATCAGATTGGGTTGTGGAATAGAAGAGAAGATCAAAGGAGAAGCTACTGCAGAAAATTCCTGCAACCTATATAGCTGATTGCAGGCTTGTGATCAGTCCTTTGCAAGTTCAGTTTCAGAGATTTGAAGACTACATATCATCAAGGTATTAGTCCTCTTTCATCTCCTTTCATTATACACATGTAGATCATGATTTCATGGAGTTTTATGCGTGTTTCATGGCTGCCATATCAGATCTGTTTTTTCTGTGATTGAAAAACCATATCAGCCATGGACGTCCTAGTTCAGATCAGTATAGCATGAACTTTCAGGTGTGACCCTTTTGCGGAAGGCCGAAACGCTCGTTGCCTCGAGCCTCGTCTTCTTCCTGCTCGATGTACTGATTCACCCTAGCCATCAGCGCTTTCATTGTGGTTACGGGGGATCGGATCAGGTCTCTGTGAAGCTCATTGCCCGGGAGCAAGACCTGCCGAGAACACATGATGGCGATGTCATCTTTGGCGTCTGTGATCTGGCTATAGATCGTCCAAAATCTTCTGGAGAACGCAGTGATGCTCTCACCATCCTTTATCCGGATTGCCATGAGGTTGCCACCTGTCTTCGGGATGACACGGTGCGCTTGAAACTTCTCAACGAAGGAGCTTCGGAGCTGCCGCCAGCTTGAGACCATCCCTCCAGGGAGCGCGCAGAACCATCGGAGAGGGAGGTCGCCCAAACTGGAGGAGAAGACCCTGCAGTTCAGGTGGCCGACATCCCCCCAAACCGACATCCGCTGAGTGAAATGCCGAAGGTGTGCTTCTGGGTCTGAGGTCTCGTCATAGAGGACGAACCTCGGGACGCTGAATCTCTCGGGAAGGGAGAAATCCTTTATTTCCTGGGAGAAGGGGGACATACCCTGGTCTTCTGCATCGCAGGCCTTTGTCTGGTCTCGGGCGAAACCGATCTCGACCATTCGGGCCTGGACCTCTTGCTTGACGTAGTGGTCGAGTAGTTCCCTCAGGCCCGTGATGTTCTCTGGTCTCGGGGACTCTGGCTCGCGACACGACCCCCCGAGGTTGCTAGGTAGGTGGCTGCTGCTCGAGCCTTCTTCTTCGCTGCGATTTCTTCTTCTGTCGTTGAGGACCTGCCTCAAGTCTCGGCTGTCCGGACGGTTCTGCTGTCGTCTGAGAGGCGGAATAAGAGTCATCCTCTCATTTGCCTGAAGCTGCTCTTGGAGATGATGAATCAACTCTTCTTTTTCTTAGAGGACCCGATTCTGAGCATCAAGCTCTTCAAGCAGGGGGTCATCTCCTTCTTCATGGGCTCGATGAAAGGACTGATCGTCATCGTGAGTGCGATGATGGGAGTGATGGGATTTTGTCCCGACGGGGGTCTTGCCCCGTCGTCGAGGATCTGATCGGGAGGCATTCTGCTGTGGGCCCCTGGGTGGCTGATTACCTAGGGGGTGATGAGCCTCATGACGGTCGTCACGCCGGGGGAGTGCCGTCACAGGTCGGGACGAGGAGTCTGACTGGATAACACCCTCTGCGTACGCGGGACCGGATTTTCCTCTGGACTTTCTCTGGCGGGGAATCCCCGATAGCTCCTGCAGGACGGGGGGAACCTCCGTTGGACCCGGAGGGGGAATAAGAGCAGTGTGAGCGCCGGTGGGCGCCGTTGGAGGTAATGACTGGAGCGGCTGAGGTTGCGGCTTTGGTCGTGAAAATGATGGCAATGGTGGTTGCTCCGGCGAAGGTAAGGACGACGCCCTTCGGGACTTTGACGTTCCCTCGCCGCCGTATCTGGTTTTTTTTGGAGGTAAGACTTTTATAGGTCTGGTTTTGGCAAAGATCCCCTCCCCACAGACGGCGCCAACTGTAAGTGCCTAAAAATTACAGACTTGGTTAAAAGAAGATTAAACTCTTGATTTGGTGATCTTGAGATGATTATGGGAAAGGATCGGGCCTCCAGTAATCTGAAAGAGAAAACAAAAGTCAGAGCCCCTGACTGTAGGCAGCCGAAGGCACTCCGATGCCTGAGTTAGCGAGATAACTAAGGGAAAACGAAGAAGAAGAAGTATGAGGGATAGACTTGTTGCGTACCTCCTATAGTTTTCCTTCATGCATTATGTAGACGTGAGAGTCATCATTGGATTGGATCCCTCAGGA
The DNA here is from genome assembly GCA_038049695.1 of Cinnamomum chago. NCBI lineage: Eukaryota > Viridiplantae > Streptophyta > Magnoliopsida > Laurales > Lauraceae > Cinnamomum > Cinnamomum chago. The sequence continues at coordinate 70,710,203 of CP142454.1, read as the reverse complement.
AGGAATGGGAGTCTCATCAGTGTGTACCTTCTCTCCTGAGTGGGGGCAGGTAAAAAAGGAACATCCCATCGGACCATCCTCCTATGCCTATGGATGTGACCTTGAGATAAGGCGTGCCACTTATTTCGTTTCGGCGCCCACTCTATTTGTCAGTTTGCCGTCCACCGTCATGGCAGCGCATTTATGGTCGCATATATGGCTGAATGACAGGAGACCGAGATCAGGCTGAGACCGAGACCGAGACCGAAGTGGGCACCCGTAGACGTGGCCACCGAGATGGGCTTCGTGCTTCCCGGAATTGGCGCTCCTACCGAGCTGGGCAACAACGAGACTAGGGGCTATCCTGAAATTGGAGAATGACCCCATATAGATCCGTAATTACAAAGTGACCCCACACACTAGTATTATTTGATCCTTCAATACTTTACGCCTTTTTGTTAGGTCTACTTTTATGTTCTATTTCGCATTTCTCCCCTCATGTGTTCAATCTTCACTAATATCCTTTTAGAAACATGTACTTTTGTGGCTCAGTTTCTTGCTGCTTAGTAGTGTTCTGTAACAAATATGTTTAGGTGCCTTATAAAATGAATCCGTAATCAAAGTCTCACTCGACCATGGTATTGTAACACTCAAGTAGTTGTGTCCACTTTGTCTATATTAAATGGTACAATAGTTTTAGATTGACCATGAATTGAAAAACATGTTTTGAATCATGCATACAGCCCGCCTAGAGTTTGTATTTTAACTATCTTGTTAATACATTGGCGGTGAGGGTTACAGCCACCCTCATATAAGCCCTTAAACAAGCAGGTCTTTTAATTATCTTGTTAATACATTGGCGGTGAAGGGCATTTTGGCTGTTGTATCTGGCTTCTAGGACTTCAGGAAAAAAGAAAGGTACGCATAAAATTGATGTGACTTATAATCCTTTTGGGTAATGTCTATCTCCTGTGGATGTTTGTGCACCGTCGAACCCAATAAATATTGCTATGTTCTTCCTCATGTGTGTGCTTGATTGAACTTGGTCGTGCATCGTGGTTGGAAATTTGTACTGATCACAAGTGATATAAGTGAGGTTCGAATCACTCTTGGTTTCATTCACCAGCGACAATTTTGTGAAGGATCTCTTACTATCTCATTGAGTGAGGAAGGGTATGGAAAAGTTAGAACTCGATATGGACTAGTTCAAGTAGGGCAATAGTTTGGACACAACAAGGAAGAAGGAGATTTCTGCCTCTATCATGGCACAGATCCTAGAAAGGTAATCACTAGGGGATTGGACTCCAAACCATATTAGATTGGTCCAGAGTCACTCCAATGTCCAAAGGATAAAGGCATAGTTTCTACAAAACAACACAGAAAGAGTGAGAAGTGCCCTCTATTGTCACATATCGCCACTTGGCACACCACACTAGCGAAGGTATACAGCCCATCGTGTGTAGAAGCACCTTGTGCTCTAGTCTCCTTACTTTACATGTATAGTAGCTTTAGGTCAGGGATAGTTCCAGACTGACCTGTCCCAAAAGCCCAGTTTAATGCCAATTTAGGTGCAGGCATTGGCAATAGGAGGACTAGAATGCCGCATCAGCATTGGTCACAGGACCAAGTTGACTAGATCAGATGGCCACATTTGGTTCGCAGTCATATGGACTTGGTATTGTGGTCTATTCTGCCTGTGCTCCCTTGGAGATGACATCAACCTACGGGGAAGAAAAATCAGGGGCAGTTCAACAGTTCATTTATAAATGGGGTACTCAAGTAAATATTTTTTTATTTTTTTGGTATCCCAGCTAAGGGGGGATGTACAAGGAGAAGAACCCGTAAACACGGGGAGTACATGCGAGGAGAGATGAATTCACACATGTGAGGAGTGGGAAAATCGCATATGTAAGGAAAGTGGGGAGGCTAGGGTCGAACCCCGGACTTCACTACTAGAAAAATGACTTTTAGCTACTGCCAAAAGCCGTCGCTAAAAGTCTTCTGGCTATTAGCGACTGCGAAGAGAAGGACGCAACTACTTCGTCGCAACCAGCTGGCGGTCGCTAATATTTAAAAAAAAAAATTTAGACTATTTGCGGCCGCCATAGCAGTCACTAAAACTACAGATGCCGTCACTAATACTTAAATTTTTTAAATTTTTAATTTTTTTTTTTAATAGTCACTTTGACGGTCGCAAATAATGAAATAAATTTTTTTTTTTAAAAACTATTAGCGACCGCTTGAAATTGGAAAGAAGCAGAGCGCGGGAGAAGGAAAGGGGAAAGGGGAAACCAGAGCGCGGGAGGGGAAAGGGGAAAGGAAAAGGAGGAAGAAAAAAGTGGGGTTCGTTCGGAGACCTTTAGCGACCACTCTGTGACCGCAAAAGGTACCTTTTGCAACTTCCTCCCGCCTTTTTCGCCGCGAAAAGTCAAATCTCTAATAGTGCTTCCAAGTGAGAACTAACGTGTCTTACCACTCAGTAAAAAGAAGTAAACACCTTATTGACGATGTTTGCAAATGGGTCAAGCATTAACGGGCTACTTAACACTGCCCCCATCCTCTTCCGAAAAACTAAGTGCCCGTTTGGTAACTCTATTAATTATCCACCTCTTATTGTCTAAAAGAGGTTCGAAAAAGCAAAAAGTCTGTTTGGTAACTAAACGGTGTCCTTTATTTGGAAACGCATAAAGATAAAATCTCACTATTTCCAAAAGCAACGAAAAGTGGCAGAATTGAAGTAGAGGTAAAAGTCTGAACTGCGAAGACTTGTGTGGCTACTGTACATAATGCGATGATTTTCGCACCACCATTTTTTAAAAATTTTGGGAGCATACATAATGATCCGAGCCGTTGGGAATCTTAAGAAGATAAAAAATGGCCATGTATCCAAATCTGAACCATTGATCTTTCTTTAGTCTTGAGATATTTACAAAAAAAAAAAAAAAAAAAAAAAACAGAACTATTGATCTACATTTTTTTTACGTTTGGGGGTCCCACAATCATGATCAGAACCATTGAACCTCTTTGGAATAATGAAAATAACAATGGGTCATAATTTCAGGCCCTAATTCATTGTATATCTCAAGAAATTAATGAAGAAACCCTAAACCATTGGATTTCTAAACATCTATTTCAAATATCTTTTGGTCTTACCAAACTAACCATTTTGGAAACATCTATTTCAAGCCGCCCCATTTGAAACAGATCTATATGAACATATAAAATTTGCCAAGCAAGCCCAAATGAAGAATCAGAATACACGAAAATCTAGAAATTCAAATATAATCTACATTTTACATGTTTTCTGAATAAACTCTCAAAATATACAATTCTACAAATAATAAATACTATATGTTTTTTATTTTAGAATTATTTTCTTTCTCACAATATTTATAAAAAAATTAAATAAGTTTAATATACTTTTATGTTTTGTCCTAGGCTGAACTCTTTTAATATGCCAAGTCAAGATGGGCCCCCTTGTTTGGGTAATTTACTTATACAGTGAAGTGAAAAGAAGGCTAAAATCAAGAGAGAATAAAAGAAGAAGGGGGCCAATCAATAAGTGTTAAATTTTTAAAAAATTGTTATAGTTTTTTTTTTTTATTATTTTGTGGCTTGAGAAGGTATTTTTTGACTTTTTCTGTAAAGAAAATAGGGTTTTTTTGTCATTTAGTGGCATGAGAAGATATTTTTTATTCTTTTTAGAAAAAGAAAAGGTGATTTTTGAAATATGATACTTTCTTATTCGACCACTCTTTTTTTCTTTTCTCTTAAAATGACCTTTCCCTTCACTTCACTATATAAGTAAATTACCCAATATGAGTCAGAAACTTATACCACCAACTTGAAACTATCGCCAAATTGGGCTAATTTCTAAAGTTACAACGACTAGAAAGATGATAATCGGTTCTCTTTTAAGTATCTAAGATTCAAAAAGTTTTTATTCAAATTCTGTGAATATTTTAATTTATGGTTTTTTATATTCTTTGTTCCTTTTTGTTATTGATAGTTGCCGATTTTTATTGCCTTTTCATTCTTTTAATGTTTTCCTTTTGGATACCATTAAAATCAAAATCTTTGACTTAACTAATAGAAATTATCTTTCTGTTAGCACCGGCTTGCTTCACTAGATTTAAGTTTTCATTCCTGCGTGAGCATGTCTTCTTCCTATAGGAGCAGGCTTTTTATCCCTTGACTGAGGTTTCTCATGGGTCTTTAAAAAAAAAAAAAAAATCTTCGGACGAGGCCCACCAAAATCCCTCCACCCTCCCCAAGGCACTTTTTAAAGATTCAATAGTTCCCAGGATTATTGCCTTGTAATCCTGCTATACACTCTCAATATTCTGTAAGTCGGGTTCAGACTTGTCATGGCCTTGGCCCAGGTTAGACTCAAAAATAGACCCAAACTGGTTGGTAGCCTTAATGACAAACCCATGTTATTCTACAATGCAGGTGTTTTTCTTTCTGCAACAGAACCCATTTGTAAAATGATCCTAGTGTGTAGTTTATAAAGTATAAAGGCCCTTAAAAAGAAGAGCCCTCTTCATTCAAATTCACTCCAAATTACACTTCCCAGCTTGTCAATGGGAACAAAACAATATGCAATTTTTCTAAGAGTTAGAGAACATATGATAATATGGTCACTTAGAATCTTTCTCAAGTAATACCCACACAATCTCTCCTCTCTATGTTATCTTTTCTTTGTCTCTTCTTTTTCTCTCAAAAGAAGATCTCTTTTCAGTATTCACTTACATAAAAATGCCTCATTTCCTTGCGCATGCACAAAAAGGTATGCTTGTAGAACACCCACATGAATAGAAAAACCACCATAAGCACAAACATAGAAGTTCTAAAACAAAGGGTAAGATAGAGTTACACAAACAACAAGAAAGAATACAAGCATGCGTTTCAATTCATTCAAAACTAAAGTTCAAATAATAAAATTGACAGTATAGCTATATAAAAAGTTACAAAATAATAAAGCAACAACATTTTATAAACAAATATGGAAATAAAAGTTAATACAACAAAGTGTTGTTAGAAACATAATTGTTACCTCCAGCAAATCTTACAAGAAATAATTTAATTCTTAATGATAAAAATAAAGAAATAAAAAATTATTTTTAAAATATTTTTAAAAGCATCATATACAGTTTTACTATTTTTTCACTTTTATTCTCTCCCACAATTTCTCTCGATATTTCTCTGGGGATATTTTTGAAATATCATGATATTAATAGGGAAAAAAAATTTAGGCATTTATCGCGACATTAACACAGTGTTTATATAATGCCCATATTTGTGACAACGCATTAAAGTTCTTGAAAACATTTTGGAAACAACCCAAATGAAATAAATCAAAGTGCTGTCAATAAAGCTTGTGGAAAAAATCATAATTTAGAAATGAGTAATAAAAGAAGCTGAGAAATTTAATTGCTGTGGATGGAAAATATTAGGTGTCCTCCAAATCAATTCAGGTGCAATTTCAAAAGCACTTCTTCATATGTGGGTCCCCCAAAGATGCTCCAACTTGTGATGATAATATTTTTATAAATGGGACATAAACGATAGGTGGTGAGCAAACTATCACTTCGATCAGATAATTCCAATACTCAATTTTGAAACTCAATATTAAATGGTAAGGCAATTTCTCTCCACGGAAGCAAACCCCTGATGGTAGATGCTAATGGTGACAGGCTTGCATACAGTATGTATGTGGGTGTGAGTATTTACCAAAACCAAAAGCAGGGAAAAAAAGTATCTGTGTATGATAAAGTGTATTTATTTTTGTGATTGAATCCAATAGTTTCCTTTTTGGCTTTGTGATCTAAGTCTAACTCTTTGAATTTTTTTCTCAGTTTAATGTTATGAAGTTTTTCCTTGCAAAAAGAAAGAGAAAATAAAAAAACACGAAAACCCAATGCCAAACTTATTAGTATCAAATTGGGGAAGTGCAGTTCATAGGGTGTAAATGAGTGCAAATAGCTTGGAGTTGTCAAAAGTTTGTCCCCACATACAAAAATAAAAAGAGATTGAAAGGGGGTTTAAACAAGTGGGTTGATTCAAGAAAAATCCTTTCTGAAGGCGGGTTCCTTCTAAACCATGCCCTTCCATCATGGTGTTCTTTGATAGATTTTGATTACTTGATTATGGCACATGTATGACTACATATATGGTTTTTTACAACTGTTTTACTAAATTTTATATTTAACCAGTGGTCCAAAGATGATACTGTGAACCAACACTTGAGGCACTGGTAAGACACTTCCTCCAAAGGAAGGTCCTGAAATTGAGGTACAACTACAAGAGGACTTAATGATTTTAGTCATTCTTGAACCAATATGGTAGGTGCATGGGGCTCGAGTTCTGCCCCAGGTGCTATAAGCTCCCTAGAGTGGCCCTTCTGGTTCAAGTTGAATTCGAACACCTTCACCCTATCACCTTACCTACTAATTATCCTATATATATTAAACTTTTTTTTCCACATTATACTCGGACAGTGGTTGAACTGCTCGATCAAAATAGCCCACTCCAATGGTTCGACCACTCATTTATCAAAACATTGCAATCAGCAATCCCAAAATATTCCGAGGCAAATTACATTGTAATATTATCATAATTGAAATAAAGGAGAACACCATGTGCCACCCAAAAACAATCATCTTTATCAGAACTATGTTGCACCACCACCTCCTATAAACCTCACAAGAAGCCTTTCATCACTTACACACACATTCAGAGAGAGAGACAGAGAGAGAGAGAGAGATGGGAGGTGGGTCATGTTCAAGGATAGTAGAGTTATGGAGGGGCATGGAGAGGGGTCTCAATGATGCAGTCTCCAAGAGCAAAGTAGGGAAGTACTTCAAGTTAGAAACCAGAAAGAGCTGCTTTACTAAGGAGGTCAGGGCAGGGACTGCCACCTTCCTCACCATGGCCTACATTATCTCTGTCAATGCTACTATACTCGCTGACTCTGGCGGGCCGTGCACCATCTCCGACTGCACCTTGCCGCCCATTGCCAACCATTCCATGTCCAACCATCCACACCACAGTCCACATCACCATAAGCCTGGCCCAGAATGCAAGTTCCACCCAAACATTGGTTACCAAAGTTGCTTGTCAAGGACCAAAAATGACCTTATAGCAGCCACTGTAGTATCTTCTATGGTTGGGTGTTTTGCAATGGGAGTGTTTGCTAACTTGCCATTAGCCTTAGCCCCTGGCATGGGGGCCAATGCTTACTTTGCTTACAACTTAGTGGGCTTTCACGGGTCTGGGCCCATGTCATATCAGACTGCATTAGCTGTGGTCTTGGTTGAAGGTTGCATGTTTCTTGTGCTGTCGGCCCTTGGACTACGTAGTAAGATTGCTCGCCTTATGCCGCGCTCAATCCGGCTTGCTTGTGCCTCTGGCATTGGCCTTTTCCTAGCCTTTGTGGGCCTACAGGTCCACCAAGGTGTGGGCCTTGTGGGTCCAAGTGAGTCAACTTTGGTCACCCTTACTGCTTGTGCTAGAACCAACCCCTTGTCGGGCGGGTGCATCGATGGTAAGCTGCAGAGCCCCACATTTTGGCTAGGCGTGATTGGGTTTCTAATCACATCTTATTGCTTAATGAAGGAGTTCAAGGGAAGCATGATATATGGGATTGTCTTTGTAACCTTGGTGTCCTGGATAAGGGGCACCAATGTCACATTCTTTCCTCACACATCACTTGGTGACACCAGCTACAACTATTTTAGGAAGGTTGTAGACTTTCATGAGATTAAAACTACAGCTGGGGCCTTCAGCTTTAGTGATTTCAATAGAAGTGAGGTCTGGGTAGCTCTGGTCACCCTGTTCTATGTGGATGTGCTTGATACCACAGGAACCATGTATTCCATGGCTGAATTTGGAGGTTTTGTGAATGAAAAGGGTGGATTTGAAGGTGAATATATAGCATATGTAGTTGATGCAAGCTCTACAATCATCGGATCGGCACTTGGGTCATCGACCGTGACGACTTACGTTGAATCATCGGCGGGGATCAAAGAGGGTGGAAGGACTGGATTAACCGCACTAACGGTCGGATTTTACTTCTTCTTGTCCTTGTTCTTCACTCCTTTGATGGCCAGTGTTCCACCATGGGCAGTGGGGCCCTCTTTGGTTTTGGTAGGGGTGATGATGATGAGAGTGGTGAAGGAGATTGAATGGAGTAATGTTAAGGAAGGTGTGCCAGCATTCATAACCATGTTGCTGATGCCACTCTCGTACTCTATCTCCAATGGGATTATAGGAGGGATTGGGATCTACATTGCTCTGCATTTGTGTGATTGGGTTGTCTGGATGTTGAAGTGGTTGATGAGGATGAGGAGGAGATTGATGGGTGGGGTTCAAAACCAAATATCTGCAACTAGTGTTGATACACCAGCTTCCCTTGTTTGATACTGGTTGCTTCTTTTCAGATGCTCATTTGAATAGCTTATGTTATTGTTGTGTAATCCATATGTCTTCCCAAAAAACCTATGAAGAGTTTCTTTCTCTATAATTATGTTATTTTTTTTTTTATCTCTATCATTACGTTATCAGATCTTGCACTCATGATCTTTCTATAGGAGGATTATAATGTTGCTACAGTTGGACACATGCCATCTGAGCCGTTGATCAGAAAACATGACCTTATACCACACGCCTGTTGGACCATAGGATCACGCAGGCACTCCTTTGATGGCCACTAGCTAGATGGTCTGATAAACAGACCAACTGGGTATCTGTTTCAATCTTGTTCACGGGCCTCTGTCATGTTGATTAGGTTGTTAGTAAAACTTACCATGTTTCATGTTGATCATCTCTTTGATGAATGGACAATTGCAGTACTATTATCATAATGTCGATCTATATGGCTTATCATATGGGCTTGATTGCAATGGGCATTAAGATATAGCCTAGTACATCTAGAATAAAAAAATTTAGGGCTCACAAACAATCCGATGGCTATGGTTATATTCATGACTTTCTCAATGGTAACATGACAACCCACAACCTTGTGATTGCAATAATAAGGACTTCCAACTCTACTCTTGTAGGGTACCACAAAAAAAAAAAAAAGGAAAAAAACAAGCCTCTGCTCTTGTAAAAGATCACAAAACAATTTACTTGTTCGTGAAGAATTTGGGTCAAAGGGAGAAATGGAAGCATGGGCGGCGCTACATGGATGTCAGTGGGGTCAAGGTCAATTGACCCCACTAATCTGAGAAATTATTAAAAAAAAGATTCTTTAATGAATTGAACTTATGGAAGATTTTGACCCCACTCAATGCCTAAGTTAATGGGTCATCTCTCTACCAAAATAAAAAAAATTAATGGGCCCAACTTTTGTTTTTTTTAAAGAAAACTCCCTTTTTTAGACATTCTATCATTAACTCTTCATTTACCCTAACTTAACTACTAAATGCGGTATTCTCCTCATATTAGAAAGAGAAAATCTCAGCATTTAGATTTAGGCATATAGACTCCTAGCCCCCAACAGAGCAGCAGAGAAAATAGATTATTTGAGAATTTTTATTATATTTGCCGAGTTATCATAAGTAGATGACAAATGTTGATAAATGAGAAAATAAATTTATTCGATTTGTAGAAAATAAATCTTTTGTTGACCCCACTAACTCGAATTTCTGGAGCCGCCACTGAATGGAAGCCAGTAAGAAGTCTCAAATTAAAAAAAAATTGTCATAATGATTTGATTAATAAATGCTTGAGAAATAAATTGGAAATCAGCTATGAAACACATCATGAATATTTGATTAGAATCAATTAACAGTATGAGAAATCACAATTACATTATTCAACCTCTGTTTAATTATTGTTTTTATAATATTAATTGTGTCATGTATAGTGTTTCTTATCCATTTTTAAGATGAGGCTGTTTTTCTTTGAATTAAAAAAAAAACACATTTTTCAACCATTTTCGATAAGTCTTCTCGAAATTTTAATTATTTTTTCAGCCTTGGAAAATTCCCCAAGCTAACTGGCTAATTACCTGGAAGATGATAAAAAGCTTTGTTATATGATTTTGCCTGTTTTGATCCTTTCGAAAAAGATCTTGAATTTGGTGTGGGAAGAAGACTTTTAAAACTGTAACCACCGGGTTGACAGTTTTAGCTAGGAAGTCAGCCACTCTGTATGCCAATCTCTCGCAGTGGTACGCTTGATTATGCACTCATGCTCGTTAGCATTCTAATGCTTTCCTTCGCAAAGCCATCATATCCTAAGACAAATTGGTTGTGTTCTTGATAGTTGATATGAAAATGAGCCAATCATCCTCAATCTGAATGGAAGTAATATCTATAACATGGTATAGAACCATGCCTTTTTGCAATCCTAAGAGTTCCAATTCTTGCGAGCGATGGGTTGCAAGCCTCTAACTTCACTAGAACAAGGATTAACATAATTCTTGTGTGCGTGTGTGCGGAAAAACGCAAAACTTACGATCGATAAACAAGCTACACACAAGAAGGGAGAAAACCACATGGGAGATTTACGTGGCTCGGCAGAGTGCCTACGTCTACGGCCATGAGAACTATTCCACCACCCTAGTTCTAGGGTTACAGATTACATTATATTTATAATATCTGCTTTCTTAGCCCCTAAAAAAGCTCCTGTACAATGACCAAAATACCCTTGACCTTGAACCCAATCATTGGCTAACCAAATAAACCATTCCGGTAAACCCAGAATACAAGACATAAACCCAACAATCTCCACCTTTTCTTGGATTCCATACAACTCGAGCCACCAGGAAATAACCGGCAATGTCTTCTTCCCATACCTTGCTGATATGTACGCATCTCTTTAACACTGAACCAACATTTGAACTTTGATTTGCCACAAAGTTCCTCTTCTCCTGCTAAAATTCTCCACTTTGAACTCTGACGTTCCATTAACAATATAATTAGTGTTTTCCAGATCACTCACTAAACAGCCGTCAATTTGACCAAATTTCTGCAACATGTCGTAGATCTAGTCACCACGAGCACGCATGATGAAATAGATATGAAATCCGATTCTAGATGGCTCCAATATCGCATAAACAACTTTCTGCACTCTGATCAGCCAAACCTCTCTATTGATCATTGGATTCCCAATCTCTTTCCAAAACTATATAGATCTACTCGCAACGAGTTCGTAGGCTCAAACGGATCTCAGATCTAGCTCTAGATAATCAAGATATAGTGAAAATAATTTCCCGTCGTTGATTTGCCTGCTGACATAATGCTGATGTCGCCTGCTGGCTTTTGCTGGGCTTCCTACTCTCGGGTCAGGCTCGACCCAACCCGAACGGACTAACCCGACTTGATAAGGCTAAAGAAATACATAAGAGATCAAGCACACACCACAAAAGAGAGTCAAGATGTGAGTTGTTGCTCTCTTGCCATGGACGTAGGTAATTTGTCGAACCACATAAAATCCTCAACTCTTTCTTGTGTGGCATGGTTGTCAATTGCAAGTTTAGCGCTTCCGCATGCACCCACACAACAAGAGAGTCAAGATGTGAGTCATTAATCTCTTATTGTGGACGTAGGCAGTTTTGCCGAACCAAGTGAAATCCCCATCTCTCTTTTATGGGGCATAATTGATCGATCGCATGTATCGTGCTTCCGCATGCACGTGCACAACATTAACCATAAAAACCTCTACTGATTCATCAAATTTCGACTAATCTAGTAAAAGGATTGTGTGATCCATCAAAGTCGAGTTTGTGCTAGCCAGGAGGTGGAGGAAGCCATGAGTCAGTAGCAGTTAGGGCATTGCTTCTGAACCTATATAAAAATAAGTTCCATTCCATGACATCATAGATTGTTTTATGTTTTATTTGGTAAGGATTTTAAGGGGTGCACCTGGAAAATGTAGGCATTCCTAGAATTCTAGATTTACTATGATATATATATAGGGCCGTCCTCACTCCTTTATCTAAGGATCCATCTAGGTCGTATGTCTAAGGGTGTGATCCAATGGTACCCAAGAGGGTCCTTTAAATGTCACTAGAGGGAAACGAAAAAATGAACACGGCGCCAAATCGTTTTCCCCAAATCGTTTCCTATTGCGAAAGAGGAATCAGGGTTGCATTAGAGGAACCTAGAGATCAGGCAATCTCGTCTCCCCTAAATTATTTCCTCAAAAGAGGAAATAGATCTCGTGCAATTGTCTCCTCTGGCCTTTCGTCTTCTAGTCTCTCTCCTTGGACACGCCCGGTCTTTCTGCACAACTCGTCTCCTTCCCAAACGCCTCTCTCGACCTTTGTCCAAATCATATTTGAACACCTTGCATCCTTCAATGCGGCATAAATCCATCGCACGAACATCTCACATCTTCCTCATCTCTTCATGCTCCAAGCTAGTTTTGTTTCCAGACCTCTAGGTCTCGCCTCCTCGCACCACAAAGTATTCGCCGCCTTTCTCTATGATTTATTTTTGTTAGTTAGTTTTTTATTTTTTATTCTTACTGATTTTTTTTTCTGGGTCTTTTTCCTACAGATGTTGGTGGATGTAGTTTATTCATTGGAGCGGAACCCATCGTTATTTCTCACAAAAGATGTCCTTAACATGTTCCATTAAACGGAACCCATCTTCATTGCTGCAAATTCTCGTGCCCATCCATCCAGTCTATAGCACATACCGGATTAGTTTTGTTCCCTTACTCTCCCTTCCAGGCTCTCTCCCATAGCACAGAATCCCTAAAACAGTGAATCCATAATCTTGTTTATGGGTTTAGGAATTGACAAATTTGCTAAGCTTATGCTGCCTTAACATAATGAATCTGCTTGACATAATGACTTGGTTCTGAATAATGCTTACCTTTTGGTTTGTATTTGCATGGTTCTGATGTCTACTTTAGACTCTTTTGATTCCCCTTCCACTAATTGAATTTGCATGTACTATGTCTCTATTCTAAATGGACCTTTTTTTCTTCTGTTAATATTGTTCGGAAGGAATCAATGCCTCTAACAATTAGAAAATAACTCCTCTCTTGTGATGAACGCGACGCTTCAGACAGGTCTACTTTAAGCAATGAATTCTTGGCACAATCCCAGTTATACATTTATTTATAGTTTCTTATATATTATTTTCATCCAAATGCCTTACATTTGACTTATAGTTTTATACAACTGAATGTCATAGTGGACATTGAGGATGCCGAAGAGCATTTAGGATGTTGCCATGCACTGAGGATGTTGCACAATTATTCTACTCTTTTGCCATTGTTATAACAGTTGTATAACAGCTTAGTGGTTGTGGCCTATGAGATATTGTAATTCTTGAACAAAAGCTTAGTGTACATGGGATGTTGTATATCATAGTACCTGAATTAGAACAACTCATCCTTTAACGATAGACTGCAATTTTATTTCTTAATTTAACAATTCTGATTGGTGGATAATGGATTTCCTTTGATGTAACAATTTTGGTTGGTGGATCCTGGATTTCCTTTGATGGAAAGCTTTCTGATTTATGTTAAGAACATGAATGAGAAAGATGGTCAACAAGAATTAGCTTGTTAGCTATCCAATTCATGCAACTGATCCTTCTTGGTGTCATGCATCTTATGCAAAACTTTGATAAAGCAAACCACTAGAAAATCTGTTGTTCAGCTATATGTTCGTTAAAGTGCTTAATTCTTTGGATCAGTTCAAGATATTGAGAATAGAGGAGATAAATAAGAGCACATAGGAAAGAAAAAATCATAGAGCAATTGATATATTTGGATATGTGCATGGAACACTAAAAATAACATACAAGAATTAAGAGAATCTAAGAATTTAGGCATCTCTATGATTCCTACAAAAAGACGAACTCTTGTCTATTCCTAATACAATTAGATTTTCATGTAACCATGAGTAAACAATACCAAATTCCAAGACGAAAATGGGCAGAGGAATTTTGTGGCTTCAAAAATCTACTAACATACTTCCACTTCAACAAATCATAAGCATGCATGGCAACTTTCATTTTTTTTTTTTTTTTTATAAACATGCAACAGGCTATTACACCAGACAAGAAAAACTCCTTTCAAGTCAAACTATTCATATGACAAAGTCTAAACAGTTGGATTAATCAAAATCATTCGTCCACACCATTCATACTAAAATTTTGTAGTGGTTTTTTTTTTTTTTTTTTTTGACATAAATTGTCAGACCTTGTACAACATGTAAGCTAAAATCTAACATACGACACCATAACGTGTTGTACGCTTGATTTTGCCCCTCCAATTGTTCTTTTGTATCTTCAATCAAGAGAAAGAGAGCATCTTCAACATGTTAAAAAAAATCCATTATAAAAACAATTGAAACCCGAAAATTGGGAGGAAACAAAAAAAATGCAATTGAGAGACCATATTATTCAAAGAAAAAGGTTCTTCTTTTTTTTTTTCGATCCTCCTCCAATGGTTCATCAAAGGAGAGAGACCCAAAGAGGCAGGACGGGCACGACGATCGCAGAAAGAGGATCCCTCAATCTGGTGGCAACTTAGGTTTGGAGCTATGGGTTCATCTTTTATAGACGGGTTTGGAGCTCTTATGCAAAGCAATTTAAAGAAAACAATTTCCATTCAATCAACGTCAACGTCGGGACCTAGAGGTATAAAAACGAAACTAGGTTGGAGCACAAAGAGATGAGGAAGATGCGGGGACTTCGTGACAATATATAGGACCATCTCCCAATATATATATATATATATATATAGATATTGCTTTAAGGGAAAGATAAATGGAACAAAAAATAGGAGACAAGCCCATTGCACAACTACTGGCTTATTTTATTTGTAGAAATCTGGATCCCTTGGCCCCTCGGGAATCCTGGGCCTATTTTATTTGTAGGGTGGCGTAAATAAAATTAAAAATTGAGTGTGAAGTCAAGAAGAAAAGAAACTAAAGAGAGTTAGAGTAAAAGCAACTTTTATTTTCATTTTGTGCTTTTTAAGAGTACCTTATTTGTCATTTTATGTCTTTTAAGTACACCTTTCTGTCATGTTGTGCGTGTACAACCAATTGATCAATCCCCTTTATTTTTTTTTCTTGATCTTGATTTGACATTCTACTTTATTTCATTTTACTCTACCCCGCGCAGGGGTGGGGTGGGGTGGGGGGGAGGGGGTGGTGGTGTGTTTGGAGATGGATTGATTGGAGACACCCATGGATCCTTACATTTAGAAAATATAAGTATCAAATGTGGCTACTGGGAGGTTTGTGTGGAAAGTTGTGAATCTAGCGAAATTTAGCTTAGCAAGTGAAGGCTTTAGCCACTGCAAAAGGATGAATCTTATTAGGGTTGGTCGCTATTATGTCAGCTTGGATCAAGCATTAGATGTAGAAATATGTGACTGCCTATGAGAGATCAATCATATATGATTCACTCTTCACAATCTAAGGACAAGAATGGACACCCTGGGTGTCAAAAATGATAGATGGGTTAGATCTAGTGGAAGGAAAATAGAAAAAATCTTCCCAAATGGTCTTTCTCCCCTTTCCTAACTTATTACTGGATATGAGTGTTGAGATGATATGTTGAGGTACTCTCTCCCATATCTATATATAGCCTTTTGGCTTACTAGGGGATAAGCTCTCAATTCAAATTTGAATGGAGAGCTGATAAGGATAGAGAGCTGAGTACAATTCAAAAGAAATCTTATTCCTATTACCACTTGTGAGCGGTGTCTCTATAAACTTGCAAAAGAAAGCTGAGATCCAGGATTTGCAGGGAGAATAGATGATTGAGCATGCCAGTTTAACTATAGCAGCAAAGTGAGAAAAAATAAGATATGGAAAATCAATCGAGAAGAAAAAATAGAAACAAGATAACAAGATCTGGAAAATCAATTTTTAGGATGAACCAAGAACGTGTAGTAAGGTCATTGACTATAATTATTAAAAAATTATATTAATAAAAGAAAAAAGGGATAATAGCATAATACCTACCTGTACTCTACTCAAAATGCAGACCACCCCATGGACTTTGGTATTTTGTACTAAACCTACCTGTAGTTCTAATTAACATGCAAAATGAACGGATTCTGCTAGTATTAACGACGTAGGTCATATAAATGGTGTATGGTTCATACTGGCGGCAAATTACTCGCCCAAAAAGATTTATTTATCCCTGAACCTAGCCTATAAAAATGGTAATGATATAGGAGCAACTCTCAGTCTTTTTTTCTCAAAACTCCTATACTCATTGTTCTCGTGGTCAAAACTTTCAATTTGATGGAGGTGGTTTAGTAGGTGGAGAATTCCAATCGTACATCTAGTGGGTCATCTACCTGATATTGTAAATGGGCAGTGATGAATATGGGTGGGCAATAAAGCGAGGGATACCCCTTCATCCAACGCTCCAGATCTCCCTACCACCACCTCCAAGCTCTCCTCCATCAAACCACTGTCTCTAAAAGAAATCCTCGAACCAGAGCCAGAGCCTCCTCAAATCCCTCCTTCCCTCCCCAAACCCTCCGATGAAGATGCTCCCCAAACCTAAGTGTCTTTCTCAGAATCCATCCCCTTGATCTCAAACCCTCTCAAACATCCTCAGGATATTAAAATCACACAAATGATTAAAGTGTCTAAGCAAACTGATAAAGCAACAAAACATTAGGCAGGGGACATCTCCTCCTTCATCAAAATCCTGTGAAAGTAAGTCACTTCACGGACTCCAGCAAGCCACATACCATAGCCTTCCTTTTTAGAAAAGTAACAACGGCAAAGAGAGACCATTAGGCAGGTGACATCTCTTTTATGTTAACCTCTAGTGAAGGTAAAGTAACAAAAAGAAAGAGCCCTACAACCTATGACCCTGGTCATGAAGGAAGATTCTTCCCTCTATTCAGTAAACTACTTGTATCTCTACCTCATCTTTCGGCGCTTCCTCTTTAGCCTCCTCATGCACTTCTTCTTCCACTTGGCCCTAGTAGGAGAAGGAAGATGAAAAAGGAGGAGAGGGCGAGATTGAGAAACCTTAGTAGGAGGAGAGAGAAGTTGGAATCTTGGACTTGGGCATTTTGGGAATTAAGGTTTTGGTATTGGATTCAAATGAAGTGGGACTTTGGGGAGAAGGAAACCCTAGCTACAAGCGAAAAAGCAGAAAATGATAAAAAAAAATGGCAAGACACATCTTATATATGGAGGGATAAATTCGTCATTCCACATTTTCCCTCACGGCCATCTCTATTTGCATTATGAATTAAAATACATGTAGGTTTAGTACAAAATATCAAAGTTCATGGGGGTGGTCTGCATTTGGAGCAAAGTACAGGTATGTATTCTGCTATTATCCCAGGAAAAAAAGAAAGTAAATTTCATAAACAAGATTTCGAAAACAAAGGATATATGGATGCAATATAGGGCTGGGATCATCAAGATTTAGGGACATTTTAGGTGCATTCGGCCATGGGATTTAAGGTAAGGTGTTGGGAACTAAGATTTCAATGATGGGATTTAGGGTCTCTATATTATGCATTACGGGTGTGAAGATTGTGAAATGGGGAGGCAAGATTTTGGGGTTTGGGCTAAAGGAATTAGGGTCGCGGCGGAGCAGATTTGAGAGGGAAGAATACGACCATCAAAGAAGAAAGGAGAAGAAGAAGATGGAGCAGATTTGAGGCGGAATAAATTTGAGGCGTCAAAGATGATCGGAGGAGACGGGGAAGAGTGATTCAAGCGATGTGTACACTTTCCCGCGTTCTTGTCAAAGAAGAAACGAGAAGAGGAAGATGGAGCGTCAGGGAAGGATTTTCCCTCTTTTCCTTCCTTTCTCGCCGTCAGTGAAAAAAAGGAAGCGGGACTTTGATATGCTTTTGGAGGGTTTTCCCCCTTTTGGACGCCCTATATATATATATATCATTCACTTTCTGACAGTCCAGATATGACTTCTCACAAGTCGGGTGAGAACAGTTCTCACCCGAAAATTTCCCTTCTAAAATATCATTCACAATACATTAAAGCTTTCCGAACTGTCAACCATACCATTTACCCTTGTTCCTCCCTATCAACATACAACATCCATCATCAATACACCACAGACACAATCAATCAATGTATCTTGATTTATCATCCAACCATTCTTTCTCTTGAAATGTATAAAACGGTTGGTGCAGTTGAGACCCATTTTCCAGATTTTTTTTTAGTCTTAATCAATCCACAACTACCCACATCAGCAATTGGAAGTGGGACCCTAACAATAAATCTCAGGTTTTAATTTAAAAAAAATTTAACAAACTCATCTTGAAATGGCTCATTGAATGGATGTGTCTTTCCTTTCTCTCCATCTAACTGTTAGTTTATGGTCTCAATACCAAGGGTATATGATGTAATAAATAGATTAATTTCTTTATTTATCAATACAATTCATGCTTTTCCTTTCATGAGATGAATGGTGTTTTATATACTTGCACATAACCAATACAAATGACATAATGGTTCATGAGATGAACCGGAGTCCACAAGTATACTAAATGTAATACATGTGTATGGATGAGATCCACATACAGGAGATATGTATTACAAATCTTATACTTAAATATATTCACAACCAGTGATGAGATTGGACACCTCATCTGACAAGGTTGTGGCATTTTGATCACTATGAGATAGTGTGATTTATCTCGATCATCAGAATGTAAGATTCTGGATCATGATGCTGGTACATTAGATGTATTGAAGGACCATGAGAAGCACCTTATACACACTGTCTTTACTTTAAGGTCTGCTCTCATAATTCCCTAGCAATAGACTCATAATCCTGAGACATTAATGAACTCAAGTTTCTATCTATTCATTTGCTTTGAGTCACCAATGAGTGAGGCCAATTGTAGGTCAACACCTCGGTGATTTGGGTACTTGATAGTAGAGCGGTGGGAACATTCAATAGTCAAGATGGAATCTATCTTTAATATCCCCTTGTGCCAATTAATGGATTTATCATTGGTAAGTGCGCACCCAGTCCGATTAAGAGTTAATTGGATCGGTACCATATGATCATTATAATTAATTGGGGCTCAAGGATAATAAGATATGGATCTAATTTGGTGGACATGTCCATTTGATCCATGGATATAGATGGAGGAGCCTACTTGTGGTAATTGAGAAGTTTATGGTCTTCATTGAAATATATTCCTAAGACTGGAGTGCAATTGCATTTATATAGTGGAGTTATTTGCAATTAACTGTGGGCCCGGATTTCACATGAGATGTGGGGTCGCGTGTCCCAGTTGGAGCCAGCTTTCTAAGGAATCCCTAGTGGTCCCCACGCTAGCCCAAATTATTAGAAAGATACTAATCCTACTTGAACTCTAATAGGAAGGTTACTATTTTTATTTGAAGTGAGACTTCTAATAGTGATAATAGTAATCTACTAATTATTAATGGAAGTAGGACTTCTATTTTAATTAGAAATGAGAAAGCTACTAATAGTTGTAGAAGTGAGACTTCTATGGCAATTAGTAAGGGAGATGTTTACTAATTTGTAATGGGAGTTAAACTTCTATTTCAAATAGGAAAAGAGGAGTTATGGAGGGGCTATAAATAGAGGAATAATCCTCCCAAATTCGTGCATAATCATAAGAGCACTTTCAGCCCCCTTGTGCAAGAGTTGTACAAGTCTTCTTCTTCTCAAAGTTCCCCTTTCTTTCACCTTTGGTTCCTTAGAGTTAATAGTAGGGTTTTCTCTTGAGGATTCCACCATCTTCTTGAGAAAAGATATCTAATACGGGACATAGTGTGGAAGATCAAAAGGAGTTGAAGATTCTGATTTGGATTGTGAAGTTGTTCATCACCAAAGTAAAGAAATCAAATCCTCCATTAGAGCACAACAAAGCTCCAAAGGTATATCTACATCCTTGTATGTTGTGGATTTCGTGGTAGCTTGTTTATGTGTTGTTTTCTATCTTATAGATAGTATATGTTGCTGTACATGGCTATGAGATTGAGGGAATTGCATCCTGAATTGGGTTTGTTGCATTCTAGACAATTGATCCCTGCATCAAGTGGGTCAAAAGTTTTGAAACCTGTCTGGAAGGCCCACCTATATTCCAAAACTAACCTCCTCTTTATGCCTCTCTCTTTTCTTCTCCTCCTCCTCTTCTCCTTCTCTCTTTTCTCTCCATCTAACCTCCTCTTTATGCCTCTCTCTTTTCTTAACCTCCTCCTCTTCTCCTTCTCTCTCTCTCTCTCTCTCTCTCTCTCTCTCTCTCTCTCTCCATTTCTAATATTCAGCGCCCTCTTTGAATCTCAAATGTTTGGTCCTGTTTGCGATCTCTCATTTCAATAAGTATAAAAGCAAGTAAATAGATATGTGAGATTCAATTTTTTCTTCAAAGTTGAGAAATGGTTGTTACAGACTGACTAATTTTTTAATGCCTATGAATTGATTTAGTGTACATAATATAGTAATATATCATCATGATGCCCTCTAATTTGTGTGGTGCCATGCTAAATTTGACCGTCGCACCGATCCGTGACAACATGAAGAGTGGACCTATCACAAGATCTCAGTCATTAAAATTAACAATGATCATTAGTGCTATTGTTTGTATTGGGATCCTGGGAAGAAACATTGTACAGGGTTATAAAATATCCCAACAAATATGAGAGGAGAGAAAATATGGATATACTTCATATAGGGTATACTAGCTAACCGTATGAATAGGGGGAGAATTGAGCTTTTAAATTTCAACAACTACTTCTTTGCCTTATACCGTTATACTTTAGACATAAGTGGACCCAAACTTGAACTGGGGCAGGGTAGATCACACTAAGGTTTTGATCGGTCAAGCATAGACCCAATTTGAATCTGGCTACTAAGCTTCCATACAAACTCCTCTGCTCATGCCCTTATATTATTTCTATGTTTATACAGAGAATAAGTCATAAATAAGTAGTGGTTTTGGTATTAGGGAATCTGCGTTCATGCCTTTACTGTTGTATAGGTATGTGCATTTCTATTTATTATTTTTGCGGACTGAATTTGCACATCATATAATGTTGTTTCTATTCTTAAATTGTTACACAATGCTGACAATTGTTGAAAACATGGTAACAAAGGTAAATTTCACTAATTACTTAAACTTGTACTAGAAATAAATTCATCTTAACAGACCTTATATATGCATATGTTAAGAATATTACAAACCTAAGTTCAACAATTTACTAAGTGATTTTTATTGTCCATGCAAATTTATCTAATGGTTCGGCAACAAAGAGAGATAACTTTAGGACTTCATATTTAGAGATTTCTTAGCTAAATTAACTTGGTGAGAGGTGTAAGGTTAATCTGTTGTTGTGCATATGTTGTCTTCACACATTTTCTTGTCCATATTGACTTTGTTCCTTTATGTTGAATTCATTGAATGGAGTTCTGTAATACTGGAATTATTTGGTGTTATGGCATATGTGATTGAATAATAGAATAGGACCGCGTATAATACTCATGATAAAATGCCTAAATATATTGTGTATATAGAACTATTTACATAATTCTAGAAAAAAAACTTTCCTTTCTACTTGGATTTAGCAATGTTGACTTCGTTCATCTTCTGCGTCGTTTGCATTTAAAAATCGAATTACACTTTTGTAAAGCTAAAATTCTCTTAAAAGAATTGAAAAGTCATTGAGTAATTATGGTAACTACATACTGATTAGTAATTAATTAAAATATTAATTCTAAATAACCATTCAATAGACATGAAATTAAACCGTGCATCGCACGGGCTTTGAAGTTTGAATGCTAGTCTATCTTAATCTCTCTATATTTGCAGTAACTTTTCAAACTGAAATTCTACCAAAAACTTGATTCACAGGCTGTAATCCTCAAAAGTTGAATGATTTAGTTTCTTCTGTGATAAAGTGATAGGCCCTAGCTCGCCATGATGTTGGGTTTTGAAGGGACCTCCAAACATAGTGGGTTTGGGCAGCTTTCGTTTGCCATTCCAGGTCTCTCAAACCTAGCCCTACAACTCAAGGGGTAGCTCAATTGGCCTAGGACCATGGTTTGCACCTGAAGGTTGTAGGTTTGAAACTGCATTATCACACTGAGAGTACAAGGGAGTTTACCCGTCTTCCCTTTGGGCCCAGAGGGATTAGTTTAGCACAAAGGGTTGGGAACCCTCCGATAGGAAAAAAAAAACCCTCCATTGGAACCAGGTTGGGTCACGGTACCACAAGCCACTGGGTTGTATCTACCCGTAGCAGACCCACACCAGAGAAAACTCCTCTGAGTAGCCATGATCCCCCTTGAACCCAATAGTTTCGAATGGAGGCAAGGGTGGACTGCATCAAAAAATCAAAATTCTTCTTCTTGCTTGGGAAAGAATACCTTAAAACTAGGGATCCTCATTGGCCAAGCCACCGGGCCCAAGCTGCTTTGGACTGTAGGTTTTGGTACCGGACCAGTCTTGGATCTAAAATTTGGACCCATTTAATATGTAGGCGGGACTTGAGTTTAGCGACAGAAGTCCCCCGAAGCCTGGCTGGGGCTTGTTTGAATAAATAGTGCTTGTAGTTTAGTAACTTATTTGCCAATATAAGTGATAGAAGGCCAGGATATACCTAACACGATTGAATCCGGTCCCCCAGTCGGGCGGTGTGGACTTTCCCAAATGGATAGGCTCCAGCCTAACTTGTTTCACACTAGCCGGACTTCGGCCAAGCACTTACAGCCTTTGTCGGACCTGTGTTTCTAAAGTTGGGCTAAGCCTTGGATGGCACTTGGCCCAGCTTAACCTGACCATGAACTCTCCTATTAATATTTCGAGAATGGAATGTTCTTTCATAATATTGCTACAGCTGCGTTCTTAGCTTGAGAGTTGAGACTTGAGTGAATTTGTCGGTGGGAGTGGTGCGTGTTCTATGATGGAATTGTGAAGAATTCAGGCCTGGAATTGTGAAGAATTCAGGCCAGGTAGAGGGTATGTTGATAAGGTTTTTTGTTTTTTCCCTTCATATCTCTTCCTCATAAAGCTTAAGCACCATACTGTCCAGCTAAATGTCAAAACAAAGAGGGAGAGAAATGTCAAAAACAGTGACACGGAGAGAGAGAGAGAGAGAGAGAGAGAGAGAGAGAGAGGTTTCTTTTTCTGTTGTTTGACACGGCTTTGGTGGAACCCATAAAACTTTTCTCTATGATGGGTCTGAATTGATGGGAACTTTGAAACTTTTTTATTCATGAAAGTCAGTTACAGGATATAAGACAAGTTCTTGAGAAGATGCAAACTCTGCGATTTGGTGGTGGTGGGGACTAGATACATGGAAAGATCGTTCCAGAGGACCATCCCAGTGGTCCCCTGTAATTTGTTGGTTTAGGTGAAAAAAGTTTGCAAGTAAATAAAGCCCATGCCTTGAGTTACAACTTAAAATGTAAATCATAATTTGATTTGCTTTTAGTTATAATCTACTATAGTTTTAAGTTTTTTTCTAGAAGGAACAAAAGTGGAAATATATTTCAAAAAAAAAAAAAAAAAGGGAATGTACAAGACACAGACAAAAAGAAAAGGAGGGAGGGGATATAGTTTTATATTTTCATTCAGAGGTTTTGTCAATGGAACATCACATCGTGAAGATATTTGTGAAACGTTAAAAGCTTTAGCTAAGTTTTAACATTTGGGCCCATCAAATTTGTGCTGCAGGTGCATGCGAAATCTGCGATCAAACAATCATGCCACATAAGAGAGAGATGAAGATTTTACGTTGTTCATCGAAACTGTCTACGTCCACGGCAAAAGAGCAACATTCACATCTTAACTCTCTTCAAAGTTTAGAGTTACAAATTACATGCAATATATAATCTCTGCTTTCAGTCTCCAAAAAAGCCCCAATGCAATGACCTAAATACTCCTGATCCTGAACTTGATCTAATGGACCACTCTGGTAAACCCGGAATACAAGACATAAACCCAACAAAATTAATATATCTAAATCTCTATCACTAAATATCTTCCCCATATATACTTAAATTTGTGAGATTTAGAAATTACCAGTTTAAGATGGAGTTGTAATTCCTTTCATCCTAATCTTGAGTCCATGACCGCCTAGCAGCAAGTAAGATTTGATAATATATAAAGTATGAATGCTGCGTTGCTATCTGCATTTGCATGGATAATTCCTTTACCAACAAAAAATATAATATTTAAAGTTTGGGTTTTTTTTAGGGTAAATTAGCCAAAAAGTCCCTCATATTGGTCTTGTAAGGCCTCCAGTCCAACAACATTTCTTCTAAGGCCAATAGTCCATAGAGCTGGACATATTTCGGCGAGAGGTCCCTAAATACGTCACATTAGATATTTGATTTGCCCTTGCAACTATTTAGGCATAAGTTTTGAAATTTAAATCTTTAAATCTTTTATTCTCCCTCTTCTTCTTCTTCAACTTCGACCTGGACGGAACTTAGCCTAGAGCCCTTTTTTTTCTTTTTCAAGTTAAGGTTATGTAACAGAACCTTTTATTCGTTTGTTCTAGTTTTCATAACCAGAATTGAGAACTACTGCTTTCTCCTTCCTCGAGTCCGGCAATGGCGCAGCAGCAGCGAGACGACGACGGCAATTCTCTAATGGAGAAAAAGGGAGAGTTTAGATCTAGCGCTGCAAAAAATAGAATGAACATCTCGGTTCTATAATGATTTGCGGAAAAAAGGCTTGATTTGGTGGCTGTCGACGGAGAAGGAGAAGGCAGTAGAGACTGCCCACCGTTTCCAAAGAAGAAAACCAGACGATCGGGTGTTTCTTGTTCTCTATTACAGAAACAGAGGAAGGTAGAAGACCGATGAGTTGTCAAGGATCCAGATTATCGTCACATGCACAGATCAATCTATATTGCAAAATGAAAAACAGAGTCCTGGACTCTTTGGGTTCGTCTTACCCAGAGAAGAAATAGAGAACCCAGTTCAGATTCGTTGCAGAGGGTTCTGATCGGAAGAGGAGCAGTCGTCATTGCCGCTCCATTGTCGTGAGTGCTACACCTTCATCGGAGAGGAGGATAGGTTAGGGGAGAGAGAAGAAATTCTCTCGACTGTTCTGATTATAGAACCAAGAAGAAGAGGCCTAGTTCCAAGCTAGGTTAGGGTACAAGTCAAGTTGACCCGACCCGCATTCCAAAATCGACGAGGAAGAGAATAAGACTCTGTTCATAGGGTTGGTTCCAAGTTGGTTCGGGTCTAGCCGGAATAGACGAGGAAGAGGATTTATCTGAGATTTTGTCAAATTTATCTTAGTATTTTTAAAAATATATTTGAGTTTTTGGTAAATTTATCTGAATTTTTTGTAAACATATTTAAGTTTCTAACAAATTTATTTTCATTTTGGAAAATTTAATTGAGTTTTTAAACAAACCTGTTTGCAAATTTATCCGTGCTTTTTGGAAATTTTGTTTGCATCTTTTCAAATATATTTGCGTTTTTTGAAATAAATTTTATTGAGTTTTGGCAAAAAAAATATTTGATTTTTTGGAAAAGTTTTCTAAAATTTGGAAAATTGGTTTATCTTAGTTTGACAAATGTATTTGCATTTTTTGAAATTTATCTGCTTTTTTTAATTTTATTTATGTATTTTGAAATTTATTTGCATCTTTCAAAAATATATTTTTTGAAATTTATTTGGATATTTTAAAATTTATTTACGTCTTTTTAAATTTATCTGCATTCTTTTGAAATTTATTGCGTTCCTTTTAAATTTATTTGCGTTTTTGGGATTTAAAAAAAAATATTATTTGGAAATCTCATTAATGGAATTTTATTAATCGTGGCCAATTAAATGGTAGTTAATCATTATTAACGGCATATCCCACTAATCATGAGATATGATTTAAAGAAATGGTAATTTGGACATTTTAGATCTTCAAATTTAAAAAAAAAATGACTTACCACACTATGAAAATAGATTGTGGATCTAAAGCCAGAAAGTGAAATGTTCAGATACATGTCGCCGAATACTCCTTTCTTTTATTACATTTCTTATCTTCTCTTGTGTCAGCTTTGCAATTTCTACTTATTCTCCCCGACAAGAGAAACACGTAACCTTTACTATAAAGCCAAAAGGACAACAAAAAAAAACAGAAAGAAAGAAACAAGGAGAGAGACACATAGAATTGGTGAAACATCAATTCTGAGTTCTTTGCTGGCACCAAAGTGGAACACCAGCGGTAGGCCTTGTTCCAAAAACTTGTTCATCGCCCTAGTGTAGGGTTATGATGTAGTAATAAATCCAATAAGAATGAGGACAATTCACAGGGAGCTTGAAAAGACAAACTTGCAATTGTCCTAGTAGAGAATCTAAAAAAAATCCTAATCTGACTCTATACATAAAATCGGATTTTTGAAATATTAATTACAATGATTCCAGCCAATTAAAATAAATTCCTAAACTAGAAAATCCTACACTATGCTGAAAATTCTATTATAACACTATGATGCTTACATTCCCCAAAAAGGATGCCGACATCTCTCTCTCTCCCTCCACTCATCAATATTCTGTTGGTTGTAACAGGATTTCATCAAAATTCTGTTGGCAGCAATAGGATTTCAGGTGCAAATTTTGCTTCTCCTGCCATTGAAAAAGTTGATGGTGACATCCAAAATTCTGTTGGGAGTAATAGGATTTCAGGTGCAAAATTTCCTTCTCCTGCCATTGAAAAAGTTGATGGTGACATCCTCAGCGGTGCAATATTGTTTCATAGCTTGGATCTACACCAGTCTAGAGAACCCAATAAGATCGGTTTCTTTTTTCTTTTTTTTTTAGTGACCCCCAACGCAAATTTCCTGGTTGTGCCACTTGATGTTATTATCATCGGCTCTGCATTGTTTCAAAATCTTGGATCTACCCTGGTCTAGATAAATAACTGATTAAATATGCTTGTTTCTTTCTCACCCTCTAACCTTTCTTTGGGTGTCAATATTGATGGAATGTCACATCTATTGATTGGAGAGAGTGACCAAGAGCCCAACAGGATTCACTGGGATATTTTATCAAGTTCAATTGATTATGCAACTAAAATCCATGAATCCGTTCATTTTTTTTTTTTATTGAAAGAATCTATATATTTTAAAAACTCGTTAAGATGAATGATTAAAGGCAAAAGGTGAAAAGTCACACCTCTTGGGATACCTAATGTGTGGTCATGTAAGCCACAGTTACAGAAAATATTCCAGCAAATACAAATGGGAAAGGCCGTTGAATGGGATGTATGTGTTAGAATTATTGGGGTTAAGTGTAGTCCAATGGCCACACGCCGAAGTGCATCCCCCACTTTGAAAGACCAATTCACGTAAAGATTTCTATAATATTGGTAGGTCTACTTAATAGAGATGTCTTTGGTGTTTATGGAAAGTTACCAACTTAATAGAGTTTCCTAAGCCGAGAGGAATTTAAACACCAAAGACTAGTCTATTAGATTAGTAACTTTCCATAAACACCAAAGACTTCTCTATTAAGGAGACTTACCAATATAAAAATCTTTATGTGAGTTGGCCTTCTAAAGTGGGGGACCCATATGGGCATGTAGTCATTGGGCCACACTTAAGCCCAATAATTTTGACAGTATGATGAGGTGACACGTCCCATCCAATGGCTGGTTGCACCTTCAGAGTGCACATGAGGGGGCCCAATACAAATAACCAAACCCAGAAAACAAGAGAAGACTTAGGATCTGTGAGACAATTCAAATTTTAAAAAGAACAACCCAAATCCGGCCTGAATTCTGGAAGGGTCAATCCCAATTTTGTCCAACCTTGACTTCAAACCCAATTCACCCAAATCTAATTCAATTTTGTGTTTATAAATTCAAGCCCAAGCCCAACTCAAACTCGAGGTCAGATTTCTGGTTGGATTAAGTAAACTGGGTTCAGGTTTGGCTTGAACCATGTGTTCCATGGGTCCAGCTTGGACCTGAGTCATTTTATTAATCAAGAAGGCTTGTTGTGCTGGAAGTCCTATGGTTTCTATCTTGTGTGGACAAAATCAGAGCATATTCTGTTGAATAGTTGCCAGATAATGGAAGTTAACATCTAATCCGCGGGGAGCAATTGAAAAGGTGAAAGAAAATAAAAGGAACCCAGAAAGGAAAAGTGGCCACAAGTGCACAACTTTGGCTTTGTGAGGCCTAAAAACTGAAAAGATTATAACATATGAAGCTAAAGTCAGGAATTTGTAGGAGGTCAATAGGTACAATTCGGGTGCAGATGCTTCTAATGGCTCGACCATTTTGGCTATGTGGATTTGTAATGGATCTCTTCTAGGTGCAGGGATCAAGGGTTATCTTTTCCCATGAAAATGAAACGAGAGCAATTCTCTTTGCAGTGACAAAGGCAAAAGACCTAAAAAAAAAAATAAAGGCCAAAGATAGAGGATTTTGAAAAATCAATATTTGTTCGGATGCTCTTGAAGTAGTGAAAAGTATTAATTAATGGATAAGAGGAGTGGGTCATTGAGTTAGTAATTGTGGATGTTTCCGATAGTGCTAATACAGTTGATAGGATTGAATTTTAGGCATGCTCCCAAAGAAATGAATGGGACTACTACTCGTTATCTGGCTAAAGCAGTAGGTCTTAATTGTTTGGATGAAGTTGAGTGGTGGGATGTCTTTCCCGATTGGCTGTCTATAATAATTAATCATGTTTAGTCTTTTGTGGTTTTTGTAATAAGCTTTTATTTTACCAAAAACAATTATTTCACTATTTCGATAAGGGCAGGGCTACAGTGCAGGGCTATTGCAGTATAGTATGTGGTGCAGCACACATCTTCAATGCATGGTGGGCCCATCTTTTCAAACTTCAAGCCGGTCATCAGCCATAGGACCCATAATATTCATTCTATCTTAGTTTTTGAAGAAACTTTTTGTGGGCGAACCGATAGGTTGATCGCATGTCGGTGACTCCATCCATTTTTATCCCAACAAGAGAAAAGCAAGACAAGTTTATCACGTATTTCAGTTAGAGTCTAATCTAATGGTGACTATCTTACATTTTTGAATAGTAATATATAGGTTGATCATTACAAAAGGCCTTAGGGTTGTTGACCGGCTCGGATTTTGAAAATGTGGGCCCCACCATACATTGAAGATGGGGCATTGTACTATATTATGATGCAGCAGCATTGCATTATAGACCTTTCGATTAATGATTCTAAACAAAGTTGATTAGTTGGGTACAACATTTATTTTCATACTCAAATGATATTGGAGGGGGTTGAAGTCATTGTGGAAGCTCATTGTTACTTCAATCAGCATCTGCTCTGGACGAAAAAGAAATGGCAAAATTTCATAACTCGGTCACTAATCCAATTTGCAAATAGGCTTTTAATCAGGGCCTGTAGCAGATCTTCCATGATCAGAACCTTCAAATTGTTAGGCAAGCAAGACATGATTCAAAATAACAGCCACTACACAATGGTATTTTGTCGGTGGTCATCTTTATCGCTTTGTTATTTAACTGTGGAAAATATTTTATATGAGTACGATGCAGGAAAAAAAGAATAGAAAATGAAAAGATAACTGGTTATGGCATATAGACCCAACTCGACCAGACCTAACTGTGGAACTAAATTGGAATGTCACAGCCCTGCTCAACTCAAGATTTTATTTTATGCTTTTGCCCACGTGCGCGCGGGGGCTTTTCGGCTTGAATGCACTCAACTTCAGAGTTTTTATGAGATCCGGGGCCGCAATGCTTTAAAACGCGCCATGTTGAATTAACACGGGGGACGTAGATATTTTCAATGTGGGACTAGCGAAGACTCACCGTTGGAAGCATGTGATTGACACGCTATGCCCATGGTTAAGGGTGCCAGACCTAGTTCCCACACTTTCCCCCACCAAAAGTCAACCCTTCCTTGGCTCGGATCCCAATTGTCACAACCCCGCCTAACTCTACATGATATTATCCGCTTTAGCCACGTGAGCGCGCGAGGACTTCTCGGACGATCACTCATCCCAGTACTGCTCTCACCCGAGCATACTTAACTCCAAAGTTCTTATGTAATCCGAGACGCACAGCTTTAAAACGCGTCATGTTGAGTTAACACGGGATTTGACTTATAAGTTCAGGGTCAAGACTTGGATATTTCCGACGTGAAAGTAGCAAATACTCACCGTTGGAAGCTCGTGATAGACATGCCACGCCCCATGGTTAAGGGTGCCGTCCAGACCAAGTTCTCACAAAAGCATATATATCAAATTGGCTTGAAATTCATCTTCAATAACTGATATTTGGGGTTGCTAAAAAATTTTAAAAAAAATTTGGACCTAAATTCTGTCTCAGATATCAAATTGGCCCAAAATCAGCTTCTTTACCTGATTTTCTTCAGAGTCTTAGCAACCCATCAATTTTTTAGGATTTTGATAGATTGTTCCCATTGCCTCAAGAAGATAAAGCAGAGGGAGCCCAGTGATCCAATTTGTAAGCGGGCTGCACACTATAAGTGAGGCATTGGAATATTGGACCATGTTCTTGTAATGTACAAACCATTCCTTTTGTAATGTCTATTTTTGTTCCTCTTTTGCCTTGGACAGATACTCTTTAGCTTTTGAACATGGCTAAAGTTTCAAACACCAGCACATTCCCACCACTGTCACAGTTCTGATGCATGTGAAGAACCCACTTGGGTCCAAAATAAACAAATGGGGAGAAGATCCATGGGTATATGCACAGTAACTTCGAGTGCAGCCAGCTCCATTTTAACACATATAACGCACTCTATCTGTCAATCAGGACCACCCATCTCACCAGATTGACATTTGATTTTTTCAAATCACACTTATCAGATGATCTTAATCTTGTGAAAATGACCTCCAAAATCAATGGAACAGATAGAATTTAATCAAATTGATCACCCTCGTAATATTAAATGGTCCCACATGTACGGATGATCAATACTGTCCAGTCAATATACTTCTTTGAGTTGTGTTGGTATTTGAAAATGGGCAGGACTGAAATGGGTGACTTTTGATTGAAGAATTGGATTATTCATGTCTCATTATACAATAGTTGTACTTCACTGGCTGTTAAACAGGACCTACTTTGCAATTATGCTTCTATTTGTATTCTCCCCTGGATGCATTACAATTTACGATAAGAGATAGATAAATTGGATATTATTAGAGGTGGGTGCACTATCAGTTTGATCAAATGATGTTATACTTCAATTTATGTCTTCAAAGTTTAATTGCTATATGCCTTTTCCGTGTTGACTTCAACGACGAATAATCTCTAGGTCAGTGTTAAACTAGGTTAGTCCTAAATCGTGTGCAAATAATGGATTGAATCAATCATGGGCGGGCCGGCGCCCTATATGAAAACAAAAAAGGCAGAGGAGTTGGGTTGGGATGGAATTGGAGGTCACTTGCCTACATATGGGCAAGCATCTTTCTCGGAAGTTTGGCCTCTAGGTTATTGCAAAGTATAAGATATGTTCTCAAATATTATGATGTGATTGTGATTTTATTAAGAAATGCTACTTTCTCAACAATGTTATGCAGTGCAAAAATGTCGAGAAAAACTAGAGATGTCATGAGAAATTTGCAAACTTATCAGAATAAGATGGTAAGAACAGTCAAAAGTAAACTTCCTTTTTTTCTATGATAATATATATATATATATATATAATTGCAACATTCTCCCTATGGTATACAGGAAAAATGTGAGTATACACCAATAATTTCCCAAGAACAATATTTGCAACATGATCATGGCACGTTTAATAATAGAGTAAAAAATTTGAATTTCACATTTAATTTAAATTTTTACAACCATTATTATTTCTGAATAGTAACTCCAACTATGCATGATATATAAAGTACCCCCTCCAAAACAAGAGTACCCAATGTAGATTTTATATAAAAGATATGGCATTCGTCATCATCAAAGCCTTATCTCAATTATGTTGGGGTCGGCTACATCAATTATTTTTCTTCATTCCTATCTATCCTGAGATATAGAAGAGATAATACTATATATATTTGAGGTAAATCTCATTTTTCTTCTCAAATTGTTTGTCACCTACATGTTTGCATGTCTATATAGAACTATCCTTTCGCAATTTTTAGAATTTAGAACTAATCTTATTTTCACTGACATATTTCTGAGAATATCTCAAGAAATACAAAAAAAAAAAAAAAAAATTGAAAATATCCTGACATCTGCCCCCAAACGATATAATCACGAGATGAGATGGTGAAATTGGCCAGTTGGGGCATATTTCTTTTAGAAAATTCAAAAAAGGTGGCTCTAGATTCTAGAAAATGTCTCTTGATCTACTTTTGTTAATAAAGCAGATTCCAAGATCAAAAGAGAACGGTGATTGCACGTAATGGTTCATGATAAAGTAATATTAATATATAAAGTAGAGAGAGATGAGAAGTATAACCTTTTGTAAGTGATGAAGTCTGTTTATGCTAAGATGATGAACACAACAAAGTGCTAGAAGTGTGATTTTTCTTCATTGATTCTGATGGGTCTCTTCTCTTGTTTGCTAGTTTTATTTCTACAGTTGTTTCCATGTGTTGTTTGCCAAGTTAGAGGTATGTCTGTTCTTTCAACTGATGATAACTGCTTCTCAAACTTGTAATACTATATCAGTTGAGATATAGGTGGAGTCACATGCTGAATCCATGCTCTCTCTCTCTCTCTGGTTCTAGAGTTTGGTTATTTATATTATATTAGCTTCGTGGATCATTTTAGTCGTATCTCACTGATTTTAGGGTCGGCTTTATGTGTTCTAATCAGGACTTAGCTGTGATCATAAATTATGTCAGTCTTAGTGCTCAATAGGCCAAGGAAAATGGTATTTATTGAATTTAACTGAATCATACAACACCCTGCCCAAAAAAAAAAAAAAAAACTAGTTTTTAGCTTCTTCGTTTTACTCTGTGACTATCAAAATTGAGCCGACTCAACTGACTTCCAAGCAACTCTTTGGACTTACATGAACTCTCTAGCAAAGAAAATATTGTGAAACAAGGAGGGATTTTGGGCTGCAAATTAACGTTCCACAACTTTGAAGTTGCGAAGTTGGATGTGTGGGGCCCACCTGAAGCATGTTGACCAGTGGGGTAGGTGGAAAGTGAAGGTCTCATAATGGATTAGAGGTGCGACCCACATGGGACAAGATCTGATGATCACAACCATGTTTAAGGGCTTGAAGTTTTAACAGTCTTTTAAGTGTCATAAAACAATGAAAACTTTCGGTGATCTTAGATAGGCGGTTGTGATCATTAGATCACACCCCCAGTGGGCCCCACCCGTGATCTTCAATGAAACTCCCCTGCAAGGTTTACAATTTTTAAGTGTTTGCAGCCAAACATTCATGATGAAACATGCAAACCTGATCGAGTAGTGCCAAATAACTCAGTGAGTACCAATACCAAGTTGACTCAGTTTGAATTTTGATTGACTAGCTTAATGCTGTGTATTGATTCAGTAAGTTCCAAAATTTGAGTTAACTCAGTTTGCCCAGTTTTGATCACAGGCATCTTACTTAATCTCAAAATAACATATTTTTTTCTATTTTAACTTTTGAATGGTTTGTCCTATAAAAATATACACTTGATGTATGGAACTTATGCTCGGGTCAAACAAATTAAACAAAGTCTGAGCAGCCCTCCTGATGGTCCAACATATATATGTGGGCCTCATGATGGATGCAAAGATATCTGAAATATCTCCTGCATGGAAAGATCATGACCATTCAATTGAATCCATTATGGTAGAGATGTTAGTGGCCATGGCTTGAGCTGGGCCTAGTTAAGACTTAGTCCAGCGCATATATATTTGTGCCCAAAAGAGTTCTGGGCCTAGTGAGACCTGCACTTGGGTTTAGCCAAGGTATCAATATTAAAATAGCTAAAACCTAGGCCCAAGCCCATTCATCTTTCTGTTAAAGCTTGAATTTAAAGATTATTCAGGCCTTTATTTTCAGTTTTTAGCTGACTTGGCCTAGTAGGCCAAGGAGGACTTCCTAGAACTAGCCCTCGGCCGTATGGTGACTGGTGAGAGCAGGAGTGCTATCCACATGTTGGGGTCTTAATTTCAAGAATGTTCTACATATGAAGAGAATGTGGAAAAAATCCATGCTATCATATAACTTAGCTCCTCGGATCTTGTGATCGATCTATTCATTTTAGTGAATCAGATTCATGTAGTTTAAAACTATAAATCTTATTACATAATGTGTTCTCAAGTCTTTATAAGTCTGAATGTACTTCCCTAATACAGCAACTAGAACTTGCTCTAGGCCTATTTGACTCCTTAGAACTCAGTTCATGCACGAGTTTCACATGTAACTAGATCAGGAATACAACTCCTCACTTTTGAAAATTTAGGACACGGATGTGGATACCCACGTCCTAATTTTTTTCCTTTTCTTTTGATCACTTTTGAATCAATGAAATTATCATTGTTTTCGTCTCTTTCTAACAATGTTTATGGTGATAAATTAAAATATTAAAAGAGCTACATGAAATAATGGACTTCACAAGTATGACGTATTAAACTTGTTCCCTAGAAGCATCGGTGGAGTATCATGTACCAATACAAGTGTTGTTTCGGTCCATTACGGATTCATGGGGCTTGTACAAATATTTGGGTATCATAAATTCTCTAACAACAAGGGCAAATGATTCGGAAACATCCTTTGATGCATTGTAGGAGATACTCATTAGCCAAAAAGAAAAATGAAGTAAATAAAGAAAGAAATCAGAGTGAGATGTTCCTCAAACTTAAGAACCATGGAGCAAATACTGAGAAGTACTGAAGAACAATGTTAAGGTTGAGAAGTACTGAAGAATAATGTTAAGGTTACCACAAGTTGCTAGAGAATTTGGACCAAGAAGTCGATTAGATCCTGAACATTATATTATAATAAAATTTATGAAGATTAGTGAGAAGAAGATTAATTTCATCAAAATGTACTTGTACTGGGAGAAGAATACCACATTCGTTATTTAAATCCATGTTTAAGTCTTTGTTTTGAGAGGGTGCCGAGTGGAAGGGCTGTCACACGATAGTGTTTCAGAATAACTATGTCTAGTCGTCATGTGCTGGTCCTAAGTCCAGATAAAGCAGAAGGGTTACCATCATGCAGGCACTCGGGTATAAAATCTTGCCATACTAAAATGAGTTCCATTGAGAACTAGAACTCACAAACCATACCAAGATAGAGGTTTAGAAATTTTTACGATGATGTTTGTAGATATCTCTCTTGAGTCTTGAGCCACTGTGGTCCACGTTAATCTTTTTCTTCTTTTAACCAACCCAAAGAAAGATTTTGTAGGCAACTATCTGGCTAATGTTGTCTTGGTCAACTATTAGATGTCTATGTAACAGTAGAATTCTAAGCTAGCACAATTTTGAAATATGTAGTAACACTTTAATTTTTACCTGCAGAATTTGTGAGTATAGATTGTGGAGGTACAGGTAACTACGCCGATACAACTACAGGATTGACATGGGTTTCAGATGCAGATTTCATAAAACATGGCAATGTGGCAGAAGTCAATAACTCAAATGGAAATAGACAGCAATATAAGCATCACCGTTACTTTCCTGCAGACAGCAAGAAGTACTGTTATACTCTAAGTACTACTGAAAGGAGGCGATATCTTATTAGAGCAACATTTCAGTATGGGATTTTCGGCGATGGCAATCCATATCCAATATTTCAACTCTATTTGGATAGTACTAAATGGTCCGACATTACAATTACCGATCCTTCGAGAGTGTACATTGACGAGATGATCATAAGGGCACCCTCTTCTTCTGTTGATGTTTGTCTGTGTTGTGCGTCTACTGGTTATCCTTTCATATCTACTCTCGAGCTGCGACCTTTAAATGCTTCAATGTATGCTACTGATTATGAAGATGAGTTCTTCCTTAAAGTGGCAGCAAGAGTCAACTTTGGTGCTCTCAGTAAGGATGCCATACGGTAAGTGCATTTTAGATAAATATGTAATGGTGTTCTAATTAGTGTAGCTCAATGACTCGTTTTGCAAAATGAGAAAGAAATTGATCACTAAATCACTTTTTTTAATCACTTTTTTTAGGAAAAAGAATCAAACACAGGGCTAAAGTGTTTCCCATCATCAATCATAATATTTTCAAACAAACAATTAATATCATAGGCAGTCCTTAACATATGTATATCATGGAAAAGAGAAATGATTTTAAGTACATCTTTCTACTGAAACAGGTACCCAGATGACCCTTATGACAGATTATGGGAATCAGATCTAGCAAGAAGGCAGAATTTTTTAGTAGGTGTGGCTACTGGCACAGAAAGAATCAGTACTTCAAAGAACATAAATACAGGTGCACGAGAATTTCCACCAGTGAAAGTGATGCAAACTGCAGTTGTTGGTACTAAAGGAAGCCTGAGTTACAGATTAAATCTCTATGGTTTCCCTGGGAATGCACGGGCATATGC
This sequence comes from Cinnamomum chago, assembly GCA_038049695.1. NCBI lineage: Eukaryota > Viridiplantae > Streptophyta > Magnoliopsida > Laurales > Lauraceae > Cinnamomum > Cinnamomum chago. The sequence goes on along the minus strand of CP142454.1, from coordinate 70,673,813 downwards.
GTATTTGGCAGAAATCGAAGATCTTAGTGTGAATGAAACTAGGAAATTTACAATGCAGAAGCCTTCTGTCCCAGGATATAATAATATTGTGGTAAATATTGTGGAGAATGCCAATGGGAGTTATACTCTCTATGAACCAAGCTACATGAACGTGTCTCTGGATTTTGTCTTGTCCTTTATATTACAGAAGACTGGGGACTCTACTCGTGGCCCTCTCTTAAATGCGATAGAGATTAGTAAATATGTTCAGATTATCCCAAAGACAGACAACAGAGATTGTAAGTTGATTAATCTATAATGACCATTTTGATATGATGTTTTCAGCTGCATATTCTTTTTCTCATAGATGGATCATTGGATACTAAGTTGATTTAATGCTTCCCTTTATATTTCATGAGTTTTGTGGAATGAAAATATATTATCTTTTCCCTAAATTTTCTAATGGGTACCCATGTTTCTCAATTGGAAGCCAATGTTCTGGAGGCTTTCCGCACCATGACCACTCAAAGTTACTGGACACATGAAGATGGCGATCCTTGTGTCCCGGCTCACTGGGAATGGGTGAACTGCAGCCCCAGCATGCCATCTCGGATTACAAAGATGTATGCTCCTATACCAGTTTTATGCCAATTATATTTTCAACCTTATCTTGAATATTCGTGATCTGGTTTTTAAGATATTGGTGTCCGAACCATCTTGGCCATATTTTTTTACACTAATAAACATGTCTAACTTTGCATGACAATAACTGTCAGTTTAGGCAATTGAGATGTTTAATGTTATTTTGATAAAGAAAACCCACTAACAATGAAATTCAACTGATTCTCTAAACAGTACTTTGTCTGGAAAGGATCTGAAAGGTGAAATTCCCTCAGAGATAAACAATATGGATGGCCTAACAGAGCTGTGAGTAAGAACATCATTTTTCCAATAATGTTTACAGCTAATTTATGACCTGAAAGATAGAATGGTAGCTTGTGTACTGATTTTGATTCCCTAGGTGGTTGGATGGCAACTCCTTGACTGGCCGCATCCCAGATATGAGCAATCTCATTGATTTGACTGTTCTGTAAGTTCATGCTTATGCCTAGATTTCAGAATTGTTAGTTTAAAAATGCAAAGATGTGTTTGTCTTCTAATATTTTTGGTTTCCTTTCATATGCAGGCATCTAGAAAACAATAGACTTACAGGCCAGATACCCTATTACCTGGGTGATTTGCCGAACTTACAAGAATTGTAAGCTATTTAGATTTTTATTTGCTACCATATTAACTGTTTTGGGTTGACAACTGATACATTTGCTTTGACGGACTCAATTCTTATGAAAAGATTGGTTTAATTTTTCATTCCATGTTGGATATAAAGTTTGGTTCACAATGAAGGTAAAATTGTCATGCTGCAGGTATGTCCAGAACAACTCTTTTAGTGGGAAGATACCTCCAGCATTATTATCTGGAAAGTTGGTATTCAAGTGAGTATGATCAGCCATCAGTAATTCAGTATAGGTGTATATGTTGTTATACAGCACAGAGGATCTAATGTGAAATAGTGTTTCATGATTTCACCACACTCAGATGCTTCAAATCCTTAGAATGGCCAGTCAGACATGGTATCCCCTTTTTTTGGAAATTCTAACAGTAAAATTTCTTCATGAAATGAGATTATATGGACAGAAAAAATAACATTAATATAGGAGACATAACAAGAGAGTAAAATATACAGGACAAAACAACAAGAAAAAGGAAAAAAGAAGGAAAAAAAAAAAAAAAACACAAAGGGCCTAAATACATAATATCTTTGTCTATCCTGTTTCATTACAGCATCAGCCACCTCATTCGCACCACATTAAGATGAAAGTCAACATCCATTGTCTTGCATAATTCATTGATCTCATTTATAATGATGTGGAACTTCTATGATGGACTATCTAAAACCAGCTAATTGCATTTGAGGAATCACTTTCCACAATAGGTGACAGAAATATGAGGGTCCTTGGTCCCAAGATCCTTAATGCTTCTCGAATTGCCAGAACTTCACCTCAATGTGAACCCTCACCCCAACTGGACAGGATAACACACTAAGTACATCTGCTTTCATCAGAAGAACCACCGACACCTGCTAGCCCAAGCTTTCTTGTTGTGGTCCAATCCACAATGATTTTCATGGGGAATAAGATTTCCAATTTTATTGTCTTCTTCTCATGGAAAACCTCCCCTATATGAAATCCATCAACTTAAAAAATAAAAATTAGAAAAACTCATTTAGACTATAATCTGAAAATTTCTCTTTGGTCAACGCCCATATTCCTACCCTGTTCTTGTTCATGGTGTTACACAACTCCTTCACCTTCCATTGCTATTGAGAATTGCTCATTTCCTTGTTTCCAAAGGGACTGTATAATAGCCTATAACTTCAGCTTCCACATAAGTTGGTCTCTCTTCTGAAAAGGACCAAAACCCAAGCTCAAGGCTGCGTCCCCAAACAATTGGTGAGCACCAACTCATGTTCATCGGTGATGGAAAATCTATCTAGAGAAATGAAAGGGTATGAAACCAAGACAAATATTTATATCAAAAAAATTGTAAATTAAAAAACTATATTTAATTTCTTTTTAAAAATTTATTTTTTGAGTTGGAGAAGTGACTTTAGACTGAAGAAATGCCTGCACTGCTGACAGTAGCCCAAGCACAAAAGCAGAACCACAATTTACACAGGTTATCGGTAGTATTTTAAATGGATATAAACCAGTGAAAAACCAAACAAATGCTCTTATATGTACTTTATTATAGTAAAGTAGAACTTTCAGATGTTATAAACCCCACCAAATTGTTATTGGTAAAGAACCATGTTACATGGATACTCTCCCAATACTAAAAATAATTGGATCACATCAATACAGCTATATCCATATTTGATTACTTATCCTGGTATTAATTAAAATTCTGCATATATAAGTTTCATGTTTTATATAAGGAAAGATGACCAATATGTGATATTAATGTCATAACGAAGATGCAAGTGTAAAGAATGAGATTGTTTCAGGCAATCATTGTCATCATCATCAAACTGGGCCTATGGGATCGGCTAAAATGGTTCAGGCAACCTAAATCAAATTCAATTAATTAACAATCATGATATTTCATTTGCAGATACGATGACAATCCTGAATTGATTCGAACGGAATATCACAAGAGTAACATAAAGTTCATTCTTGGCACTTCAATTGGAGCACTTCTAATTTTTGTTCTGATCACTGTAAGTTTATTGTTATTACAATATCTTCGCAGAAAGGCCACCGAAAGGAAATGTAATGAGAAAAGTGAGTGCTCCCAACACTTGCCTCTGCTTTGTAGCCTTAAGATCATCCACCACATATTTACACTTGTCTTTTACCACTTCTTGTGCTCTTCAGATAATTCCATGTGCATCATGTCCAAGCCTTCAACTTCCTATTCTCTTATACGGGGTGGATCAGTGTATATTGATGATGGCTTGGATGTTGTTCATATCACGTTCACTGAAATAGAGGAAGCTACCCAAGATTTTTCTACAAAAATTGGAAAGGGAAGCTTTGGTAATGTCTATTACGGAAAACTGAAAGATGGAAAAGAAGTGGCTGTTAAGATCTTGGCTGATGCATCTTATCATGGAACTAAGCAATTCGAAAATGAGGTATTTTCTTTTGCAAGCATCTTAATGGGAGTTGGGATTTAGAAATAGAAAGTTAAAACAGAACCTATTTACATGAAGAGAAAACTCTTAAATTAAGACTCATCTGTTCTTAAAAAGTACAGCATCTGACATACAAATCTCACTAGTACTAATAAAGTTAGATAAAACCTTAGAGAAAACTTGACGTTTTGTATACAGCTGGGAATTTTGAGATTGAACCAAAGCAAGAAAATGCTCATTTCCTTTTCTCCCTTACCATTTCTTTGCCGTACATGTAGTCTTGATTAGCCATTTTTTCCAGTTGAATCTGTCGTGAGAATTGTGGTTTGGATAGATGGAATCTATCATAAATCTCTGAAGAGGTAAATTTTCACTACCAATTTATGATAGGATACATTTGTACTTCAAGTAGAAACATGTTCATTCATCATAGAAGAAGGTTTTTTCTCTATTAAATGTGCATCCAAACATGGGACTGCGGAAGTAACAAGAGAAAAATTAATTCCTTTCAATTCCCATGATCAATATGCCCCTTACACAGCGATTCTTATTATGCAGTCTAGACTAGTTTTTCATTAAATAATTGCACTAAGGTAGGAGCTATGAACCTAGACTACATAGTTTCCCTTCATATCAGAAACGTATTCATGGGAAGCACTTATTTTTAATTATCCAAGAATACAGAATAATTATTTTTGTTTGCTAGATCATAAATTTCTAGTTATTCTTGTGCTGATCCGGCTCCTCCTATAACTTTACACTAGAAAACAAATTAGTCAAATTTCAACAGGTAAAATTTTCAAAATATGTCATATATTATTTTTAAAAGCCTTGATGGATGCCACTGCTCAAGCAGATGCACATGTTATTTGCTATGATTAGTATGGAACAAGGAACAAACTGACACATAAAAGAATGACATGATATCAGGTAGCTCTGTTATCAAGAATTCATCATAGAAACTTGGTTCCTTTCATTGGAATCTGTGATGAAGAATCTCAACGAATTCTGGTCTATGAGTATATGCACAATGGGACTCTACGGGATCATATACATGGTATAGTCTTATGTAATACCTTCATAAACATGTCAATTTGCAACTTTAGAAGGAAGCATTTCCTTATAGATCTGTAACATGATCTGCTGATCAGATTCTGGTAAGCAGAAGCAATTGGACTGGCTATCTCGTCTCTCAATCGCAGAAGATGCTGCTAAAGGTTTGATGTGAGAAATTAGTCTTATTGAAGGTTTGTTTGGATTAAAAACATTTGAAAGCTCCATTTTCAAATAAGAAGTTTATTTGGTTTATGGCATTGCACTGACACATCAAACTGGCTTCCTATAAATTGAGATCTTGGAGTTGTCTAAAGGCTGTAAATTTCAGAAGTTACAATTCACATAATAAACTTGCAAAATATCAATGCCTCTGCTGATATGTTAGCTCAGGCCTAGATTTATAGGAAAAAAAATGGAGTTTTCAAAAGTTTTTACTGCAAGAAAAGCCTTTTATTTAAATTATGCTTCCAAGTTCGATATATAGTATGTTAAGGCTTTGGGGTATCTCTAGGCCTTGAGTATTTACACAGTGGATGCAACCCAAGTATAATCCATCGAGACGTGAAAACAAGCAACATTCTCTTAGATATCAATATGAGGGCAAAGGTCTCAGATTTCGGGCTTTCTAGGCAAACTGATGAGAATCTTAGTCACATATCAAGTGTTGCTCGAGGAACAGTTGGATATCTTGATCCTGAGTATGTCACACTAAGTTCTTCTTTTCCTTTATATTTTTAGACTTTCTCATTTACTCAAATGACTTTTTCACACTACATTTCTTTCAGGTACTATGCAACTCAACAGTTGACCGAAAAAAGTGATGTCTACAGCTTTGGTGTTGTTCTTCTAGAGTTGATCTCTGGAAGGAAGCCTGTTTCAACAGAAGATTACGGTGTTGACTGGAACATTGTTCACTGGGTATGCCCCCATTTTAACCTTTACAGTTATAAGATGAAATCAAACTGAATGATACTGTTTCACTACCATGTCATTGACCGACATTGTTTATTGGGTATGCCCCATTTTAATCTCTTTGCTATTTCATGTGCTGAAAAAATTCTCCTGATTCATGGAAACTCATAATTTTAGTAGAATTATCAAAAGTCTCTCAACCAGGAAAGAAATTTCTTGGTAACCAAACATTAGAACTCAATGCAGCCTTGTTTTCTTAGCTTAAAACAGTACTACACCTTAGTTTTGTTATATTCATGGAGGCCTTCTTTAGTCTTTGGCAACCATTTTTAAGCTTTCCATATCGTGGAAGAACTAGACTTGGATATGACAATGATCCAGGTCAGGCCATCATGGGAAAGGATTTTCAGCTTTTCAGCATTTATACTTTTCGGCTTAGTACGGTCCGAATCCCATGGGACCCGACTCGCACAGGGTCGAGTGTGAGTCTTTCAAACTCAGCACTCAGCCGCGTCTTTAATCCTTGGTTGACACCCTAATCACATATATGGTTGATCAAGGCCTTTACCATTTTCTGGGCTTTTAGATGTATCATTTTTTATTGTAAATTTCCATTAACTTTTAATATCACATAAATGTGATGCAAACCATATATTTGAGACATCATGTCATTTCCAAGTGACATGAAACTTGAATTTTCGGTTTCCTTGGACTTCTGAATTAAAATGTTAGATCAAATTGGAATTGAATTAGTCCTCTGCAGTAGTCGTCTCCTCTTCTTTTCCCCTCATTACCTTTTTCATTGCCTCTTATTGTAATGTAGTTGGTGTTCAGCTCTTGCCAACTATTTCTTTCATATAGCTATATTTTGCAAGATCAAAGAATAATACTAATAATAAGAACAATTCAAAGCGGAACTAACGTTTGTGTTCTTTTGCAGGCAAGGTCCTTGATTCATAAAGGCAATATACAGAGCATCATAGATCATTCACTAGCAGAAAATTTCAAAATCGAGTCTGTTTGGAGAGTTGCTGAAGTAGCACTACAAAGTGTGGAGCCACATGGAGTTTCAAGGCCAAAGATGCAAGAAGTGGTGTTGACAATTCAAGAAGCGATTAAGATTGAGAAAGGGAACCTAAACTCAAGAGGGATATTTTCAAGTTCCTCAATCCAAACTTTACAAATGCGGTTACAATTAGACCCTCTTGACATTTTAAGTTCGGAGCATTCAAGCAAATGTGATCTCCCATCTGCAAGATAACTATGTAGGATCATAAAAATAAAAAAAAATTAAAAAAAATCTTTTTTTTGTCTTTTTCTTTTTTTACCAAAATGGATTTTACAGAAATATGTAAGGGACTGAACTGTGGAATGAAGGTAGCAAGAAATGTACACATTTTCAAGATAAAAAAAATGTGTGCCAGCTGATATGTTTCAAATTGCTTTAAATCGGAGAATGTAGTAAAAGTATGGAAACCCAGTAGAGTTGACTAGCTTACCTTTCCAAGTCCACCAGGTTGGTCATTACATTATGCTTTTTTATTTAATTGGTCAACGACTTAACCCACAACCTCAATTTTGCAATAGTGAGCACATTCCATTGTGCCGCGGGCTCATAGTGATCTCCTCGCAATCTACTTTTATAGATTAATCCTGAGTTTTACTCTAACAGAAGTTGGTCCCATCCCAATATTTAGGAGGTTCCTGCTTTTAAAGACGGTGGGGATTGAAAATCCCGTGCCGCCAAGGGCAGAACTTTCTGTGGGAGAAAGTCTTGGTGACTAATTATGCCTAAAACTGTTCAATTTTGCGGTGGGATCAAATATGTTCATATAAAATTAGAGACATCCATGTAACGAGAGGACCTACATTTTGATCAGTTCTACGTTTCAATAGGCAAGTTTTTTTTTTTTTTTTGGCTATCGGAGGGTTCTCAAGCCTTTGGACTGGACTAATCCCTCTGGGCCCAAAGGGAAGCCGGATAAATCCCCTGTAGCCCTAGTGTGGTAGTGTAGTTTCGATAGGCAAGCTCAGTACGTCAATTTCCTTGAAGATTCAGGCTCAGGTAATATCTAACCAATTTTATGGGTAATGGGCTCCATATGATAGCCTAATGATGATAATTAAAAACCAACAATCTATTGTTCTTTATTGTATGTTGCTATGGCTTATGCTAACCTAGTGATACTCATACAATAACAATGCAATGAAAAATAACTACACAAATGTAATTAGAACTTGGGAGTAAAAGAGTAATTTGGTCTTTTCCTTCTCTCCAGTATACAATACCACTCACCAGTATGACAAAACTCTTCTACCCAAAAAGAAAAAAAAAAAGGAAATCATGCAACTCAAAAGACAAAACTACCTTATAAAACCATCAACTTAAATGATTCGACTCGCATGGAACAGAAACATTGTCCCTTGAGCAGTTGCCCCTTTTCCCGTGCGAAATAGCAGTTGAATAGCAAGTAGAGAAGGAGAGGAAGAAGGTGAGGAAAAGATAATTATGAGGAGGAGGAGGAAGAAGCAACTGCATCAGGTACTGTCTCCCTTTCCTGTGTCTTTTGTAGAGTACATCAAGTAGACATATTTTCAATGTTCACAAATTGCTGGACAAATCTTTTTGTGGAGTTATAGAATTAGGATACACAGAGCTTTACATATGGATATGAGATATTTAGATTTAGAAGGCCTCTTACTAATTTGCTTACTGGACAGGATGTGATTATGTATTTGATGGAAGAATGATCTCTGTGAATATTATCTAATTGCATTAACCCAACCTGAACTCAATCTATATTTGAGGGTTTGCATTCATCCTCTTAAGTTCCAAGCTGAGCTTTTTGGTTGACATTTTCAACCTGATTAATTAATGGGTTGGTTTTGGGTGGTGCCTAGACATGTTACGCACAGTTCTCTAACTGACCCATTAACACCCCTAATGCCAGGGTAAGCTAGTTGAAGCCTTCATCATTTAGTTATCACACCTCACATCTGGAAACGGATTTAGAGCACAAGCCATAAGTCAAGCCTGAGCCCAACCTAATACTAATATATCACATTAGGACTCACTTATGGGCTAATCACATTGTTTATATCAGCATAGAAGAACCATGACCAAGTTAGCCCAGCCTTTCTGCAACCAAAGCCTTCATAGATCTTAGATCTTGTGGAAAAGTATTAGATAATACGTGGAGTAGGTAAAATGGTGTATCAATGTTAATCATAAAATGTGGATCTCTTTAAAATTGAGAATGGAATTTACATTTTCTCTTTCTTTTTTTCCCTCTTATTGCAGAGTATTTCACTGACTTGCAACCACAGGGAGGCATGGTTTAAGAATGCAACATCCAAGTACTTGGAGGGGAAAAATAAGTTCAGTTGTCTTAATAATACATTGAAGATGGTGGCAATTGAAGATTTCAAAGAGGACTTTGAGTTTGCCAAATTTGTTAGGAAAGGAAAGGTGATGCATCACCCCAAGAGCAGCCATAAATAGCTGCCCAATGCAATGCCGGCGGCTCTAACAAATATGAAAGGAATTGATAGTATAAAAGGGTAGAAAGCAGTTACACGTATGATGTAATCAGTAAATTGAGAAACTTTTAACTTTGTTTTTTGTATTTTAATGTCATGTTGTGCATTTGGTCTTATCATTGAAATTCTTTCATAGATATTTCTTTGTTGCCTAATTTTAATATGATGGTAAACTAATGGAGATTTTCTTGGTGATCGTTAAGCTTTTTGTATTTATAAGGGATTTATAACACTAATTAGGATTAATCAGATTCAAAGTACAATTAGTCAAAATAAGTTTTCAAAAAAGGATCGACTAATCTTCTTTAGTAAAAGGATTCACTGATCTTCGCTAATTACAAATACACCATTGTTACATTGCAGTTATTCCTCAACAGACCTGGCCTGCCAAATTGACCTAAATCTCACCCGGTAATTTAGGGTTAGCGCTAGGGTTAAGACTATTCTTGTTTTTTGGCCAACCCAGACACAACAAAACCTTACTAATGTGTTTTACCACCCAACCCATCCAAAACCCTACTTTTTAATTAAGGGCTTGGGTGGACCATTATAACTTCTAGACTGGCAATAACATTTAAAGCTTTATTTATAAATGGGTTGGGTTTGGGTTGCGCTGATACTTGTTTTACATTAGCCATTTAGTATAGGCCCCAGTGTACAGTTACATAATGGGCTCTAGCCAACACACTCAGTTACTAAGTGGTGCCGGCACCTTAGTATCACCCACATAAAAAAAATAAAAGAAAAGGGGGACCCTAAATGATTAGGAAATAGGAATTGTGTAGATATGGGGTTTTCCTGTTGCTTTTAAACAGCTTTCTAAAACAGCTTTTCTTTTAATTACCAATAAACGATAATTAAAAAAATCTTGAACAGTAAATTAACTTGTTCCAAGACCTCAAAATCTTCAACAGTAAATTAACTTGTTCCAAGACCTCACCATCAAAAAAACCCTATGACTGCAGTGTTCATCCAAACAACTAAAATCTAATCAAAGAAAAAGGGTCCGACAGGAGACGGAAAACAGGACAAACCAAAATGCAATACCATCCTATAACAGGCCAGTAGAAAGTGCAATTGATTAGGCAGTTGTAGCTGCTGCTGCTGCAAGGCGTTTTCTGGCCTCCTCGATGATCGTGAGCTTTATACCTTTGCCTTTAGGAAGAGAAACCCAGGGCTTCGTTCCCTTGCCAATGGTAAAGACATTCCCCAGACGAGTAGCAAACTCATGGCCAGTGGCATCCTGAACGTGAATTGTCTCAAAGGTACCCTTATGCTTTTCCCTATTCTTGATCACACCGACACGTCCCCTGTTCCTGCCACCAGTCACCATGACAACGTTTCCAACATCAAACTTGATGAAATCAACGATCTTGTAAGTTTCCAGGTCAAGCTTGATGGTGTCGTTGGCCTTGATAAGGGGGTCTGGGTAGCGGATGGTGCGGCCATCATAGGTGTTAAGATAGGGAATGCCCTTTTGTCCAAACTGCACAGATCGAACCTTGCAGAGCTTGAACTGCAAAAATAGGGGGAAAATGAAGTTATCATTCTGCAAAGAAGAATATATGAGTGGTCATCCAGGATCCTTTTCCATACTACTTCCAGATAGGCATGGCTCAAATCCAGTAAATACAATTGCTCCCATGGGCCCCAACAAGAATGAAAGTCCCAATAACCACCATGACAGGAAAATTATTACAGTTCACTCAAGTGGCCAGTCACTTTATTATAAATTCAATGAGTTAAAAGGAACTCAGGCCCATTTCAGGGATGCAAATTGTTTCTGTTGTATCCCTAGAATCACCCCAGTAGGATGATCCTACCTAGTCATTCACACTAAAAAATGAAGTATCAGATACAATATGAGACAATATGTTGCCCATTTTAAAGTATCCATGCATCATAGGTTAGGATGTTCCAATCTACAAGGTTATTGGGTGACTTTCATCCATGGTAGGCCAATAACAGCAACATTCTTTAGAAGCCTGACCCATGCAACCAGGATAACAGAATTTAGGGTGTCGCTGTATAGCAACACCCATTCCCACAGCACCCTCCAGGGATCGATCCCTCGAGGCGCAGGTCTCCTTACATGTTCCTGGCCACTGGGCCACCTCAGCCTTAAAAAAAAAAAAAAGAGAGAATTTAGGGGGCTAATTAAAGCATAAATAGATAAACTTCTACGAGTGCATATCCAATTTATACATTCATAATTCACAGGAGAACAACTGCTCTTCTCAAACTATAAGGTACACATATATCAATGCAAAAAAAGTTGAGTATCAAATTCAATGATATATAGTACTTGTATTGCTTGTAATGAAGGCATGGATGCAAATCAAATAAAATTAACAAACCTTCGCCTCTTCATCTCTGATTGAGTGGAGCCGGAAGCGACCTTTAGTGTCATAAAGGAGACGGAAGTTCTCATTTGTTTTTGGAATTGAGACAACATCTGCATTTGAAATCAAATAGAAATGTTTGTGTCAAAGAAGTAGATGGATGATTACTATTAGTCCCGCTATTCTTCATCTCAAGGCATTATATCCATTTAGGCAAACAGAAAGAGAATACATAAATGAAATGAAGAGACATGCGTACCCATGAATCCTGCAGGATATGTCTTGTCTGTCCTAACCTTTCCATCAACCGAGACATGCCGTTGCATCAAAATCGAGATGACCTCACGGTAGGTAAGTGCATACTTCAACTTGTTTCGCAGGATTAGAATCAAAGGCAAGCATTCCCTGGCTTTATGAGGGCCAGAAGATGGCTTCGGTGCCTGTAAAGGGTTTTAAGCATTACAAACAATAGTGGAGGCTTGCATGACAGGAAAAGCCACATATGAGATCATTTTAAGGTTTCAACTCACAAATGCACCACCAAGCTTGTCAAGCATCCAATGCTTCGGGGCATTGAGCCTCTTCAAATGCTTCTTAAGTCCTCTTGCCTGAATTGCACAGAAATTGCATCAAAACAGGAGTTTAACCAACCAAAATAAAAGAAGGGGGGGACAAGCAAAGAGCACAATATTGAGATATTTTCTCTAAGTACATTAATTATATTTGGCAAACTACTTGGGCTTTTGCATCCAGGTTTTCAGTCCAATCTAAACAAGTCTGATGAATGAGATTGAGGTTAAGGCACTTAAACAGCCCCAGTTAACAAAACTCAGCTTTTGATGTGTATACAATTGGCAAAAGGCAGCTCCTTTCAAGATCTTTTAAATCCCTAGTTCCCAAACTTTCTTTGCCTCAAGTCCACATTTGTTTTTGCCGTCAAAGACGGGTACAATAATAACAAGAGCATCCTAAAGATCTCCTTCTCCAACTTAGTCTCTTCCTACCCACATGATCCAAGATCACAACAGCAGCACGCACCGATTACCACCCAACAATCACCTCAAGCATCGCATTTCTCAAAATTATTGTCTTCCAACTACAATAGTAATGAACATGATCCAAGAATCACACTTACCATGTTCATGATCACATGTACCAAATACACAACAACAGCCAACACCCCACTTCATTTATTTAGAGTATATGATTATGCACACATAATAATATTATGATTTAAGTCCAGTTCCAGGTCCAATGGGGTCCATCAGGAATCGTCTAGGTCCATATGCTAGAACTGTTTGTTAATCAAGTCCAAGTCTAATACAACATGGATGCAAACCAAATCCAACCTGCTTACAGCCTTAAATGCCCAACCCTTTGTAAACATTTTGGGTCTAGGTAAGATTTCAGTCATAAGAACAAAATTAAATCCAATGTAATATAGCACATAAACCCAACCTTTTTGTTAACCCCATTAATTTTTATAAAAAATCATACATTTATATAAAAAATAATGTTAGAAAATAATAACAACAGCATTAATAAATAAAATATATAGCATGCCTCAATGTAAGCTACATAGGTTAGGATGCTTTTAGGTTAAAAACAGTCCAACCTCTGGATAATTCATCTATATATTGACCATCAACCACTCCAGAAAAACTCTTATATATAATATATAAATACATTTCCTTTCCATGTCTATAGTTACTTTTTTACTCCACTAGCCTACATTAAAAAAAAGTTAAGATAAATTAAAACTTGAAATAGTATTAATCAACTGAACCAAAGACCACACAGATCGAGTTTAGATTCGCATCGCCACTAAGAATTACTCCCAAAGTTCCACTTCATAATTTTTCTTTGGTTTGGCCAATAGCGCTCATTTGTTTAATTGGTACTGAATTTTTCTACCGGATAGGAAATGATCACACACCCATCGCCCAAGTCAACAAAATCCGGGGGAAGTGACGATCCCATCTGGGTCTCCGCCAAAGACCCTTCTATCTGCATTTCTTTAATACTCCTTTGATCAAACCGCCATCACCATGATTCAATACAAAGTAGGCAAACAGCACGGGCGCTTAGTATACATACAACATCTATCTCCAAGATAATAAATCATCAAAGGCAGAATATGGAAAACAAATCCCAACAATCAATAACAAGAAGTAATGATCCAATGCACTATCAGGCCCTAATTCAACCATATTCGTGTCCTCTCCTCAAATCAGAACAAAACCCCAAAATCCAGATCCGGATATGAGACGCACCCCGATTGCAAACTGCAATCTCGAGCTAGATTAGATTAAAGAAAGTTCAGGTTAGGGTTTTTGGAAATGATCAGAGGAGAAGATCATGATAAGGGCCTTATTAATTCGGAGAAAAGTAGACAAAGATCAAAAAAGACAATGGTGCGAAGTCCACTAAACAAAAACCCAAAAACCCTAACCCTAGGGAAGAGAAGATTTCAGTTTGAGAGTGAGAGAGAGAGAGAGAAGGTGAGTATCCAAAAACCCCAACCCTAACCCTAGAAGTGAGAAGATTTTAGTTACCATGGTGTTGCGTGGTGGAGGCTACAGTCGGCGGTCGGAGAGTTGGAGATGAAGGTGGAGTGCCGAGGGAGGAAGAAAACTAGGGCAGATGTTACATTATATAGTGTTGCTTTTCACATAGAGCACCCTAGAGTTTTTACATGTTTCAAAATAGGTTTTAACAAAGGGCTGTGGTAAATACACCCACCCTATGTGGTATTTGCACCCACTCTACCTATACCTACATATGACTTGACATGAGGAAATGGGAGAGAGAGAGAGTATTGAGTATTGACTTTGAGTTGATGTTGCTTTTTACTGTACCATCTCCATCACCCATGCTACTAGAGATGCCCCATCTCCGGCCCACCCGTGCCAGCTAGCGGGCCGGGCCGGCACGGCCCGCCAGGGAAAAGCCCTGGCACGGCAAAGCCCACTGGCACGGCCCGCCATGGAGCGGGCTGGACCGGGCCTGGTCTGTTTTTTTTCCTTTGTTTTTTTTTCTTTCTTTCTTTCTTTTTTTTTTCTTTCTTTCTTTCTTTTTTTTCTTTCTTTCTTTTTTTTTTTCTTTTTTTCTTTCTTTTTTTTTTTCTTTCTTTCTTTGTTTTTTTTCTTTCTTTCTTTCATTCTTTTTTTCTTTCTTTTTTTAATTTCTTTCTTTCTTTCTTTCTTTTTTTTTCTTTGTTTTTTTTCTGTCTTTCTTTTCTTTCTTTCTTTCTTTCTTTTTTTTTTCTTTTTTTCTTTCTTTCTTTGTTTTTTTTCTTTCTTACTTTCTTTCATTCTTTCATTCTTTGTTTCTTTTTTCTTTCTTTCTTTATTTCTTTCTTTGTTTTTTTTTCTTTCTTTCATTCTTTCTTTCATTCATTCTTTCTTTCTTTCTTTTTCTCTTTCTTTCATTCATTCATTCTTTCTTTCTTTCATTCTGGTGGGCTGGGCTGGCGGGCTGCGGGCCTGGCGTGCCCAGCGAGCTGGAGCTTCCAGCCCACGGGCCTGGCTACCTCGGCCCAGCACGGCCCGTGTCTTGGGTCGTGCCGTTGATCGGGCCGTGGCCCGTTGACTGGCGGGCTGGGCCGGACCGAACCAGGCCAGCCCGTCCCATTTGACATCTCTACATGCTACCAATCCAAAAGGACCACATTTTTTTGTCCGTTTCGGAATGAATGACGACGGTACCGTGTAACACCCACCACCCAACAAGAGAGAAGAAAAAACAGAAAAAAAACACTGAGCTTCTCCTTTCCACTGGCCTCTCTCGGGCCCCAACCGCAGTCCATGCGGGCCTCATCGGTAAACTCATTTCACTAGCGGAAAAAAAGTGAATGATATATTTAAGAGATAATAAAAGAAGCGTGGACAAATTAAAAACTGTTAAATGATAAAAAGGAACTCATGTCATAGTAAGATAGTTTTTATTTTATTTTATTTTATTTTTACTTTATTAATAGTAAGAAGAAGTGATTTAGCTCTTGGATATTTTTTAAAAACCCAGAATTAAAAAATAAATGAAGATGCACTTGACACTTGATGTATCTTTTCAAATATTGTGGATTTTATGTCTTTTCAAAATTAAGTGTTTTGTGCTCTTTGGATGAGATGTGTCTCTTGGGCCCATTTGAATGGATGGGATTCAATTCTAAAGGATGTTTTTCGAATATTTTATTTGGCAAGGCCCGGAGAACGATTGATCATTGGAGTGGGCCATCTTGTATCAAGAAAGAGAGGACACATTTGAGGTGCATTGAATGAATGTACAAAAGAGAAGATACAATCTTGTCAACGAGGATGGGCCCACGTGGGAGGACTTAGGAGTGAATGTCTGAGCAGAGAAGTAAAGGCAGGTGATGCATGAAAACCGAGGTGATGCAATTTTTTGATGTGCACGAAAACCGACGCGAATAATAGTATAGTCAGTAGATATTCCTTTTAGACGGGACTTGTACCGTTTTACACCCACCCTATTACCACTAGAGTGGGTGCAAATACCAGGACCCTTTAACAAAAGGACCGTACATTCAAATTGTGCAAAAGTAATTGTACTCTTTTTCTTTTCTTTTTTAATTAAGGGGATTTGGTTAACTAGGCTATGAAATAAGATATAAGGAGTCATTTGCCTATTACAAATGTGATAGAAAAATGAAATTTACATATGTAAACGTTATGTGTGCAAGTGTTATACATGTAAAGCACAATAGCATGTTTGTTAAGAGGGAAAACTTGAAAAGTTATAAAACTTTGGCCTCATTTACAAAAAAGTAAATGAGAATTTGAATGTTTCAAAAGAAAGTTTTTTTGTATTTCTTTCTATCAAGTACTCCCCAAGAAAAAAGTGTAAAATTACAAAAATACCTTTATGTCATTTTTCAAATTTTACTTTTACTAAATCATTTAAGAAAGATGATAAAGTCCATCCCAAATGACCAAGTGGGGCCCACTTCAGCAAATCAAAATGGTTGGTTTTGGAGAAGAAGATGGTTAATAAAGACAAAAACATATCATAATGGAAAACTTTTTTATGGAGAGGACATGAATGAAAAAATTGCTTTGAAGATTTTTATACTTGTTTGAAATTCAAAGCTTCATGTCTTTTTTTTTTTTTTTAAATGAGCCAAAAGTTATATACTTTTTAAAAATATCCCTTGTCAAAATCACCATTTTCGCATGAGTAAATAAGTACATCCAACAATTTTACATTTATTTGGGTTTTTGGGCCTTTTTGCAAATATCTCAAAATCCATGAAGGATTAAGATATGAAACTAACATTCCAATGTTTAGCATTAACGCAAGAATATTCAATGGTTTGGAGCATAAATTGGGGCCCACAAAAGTGTAGAAAATTAGATCTATAGTTTAAGACTTTTCACAAATTACTTAGAATCTGTGAAAGTTTAATATAATTAGATACAATATCTTAGGGTTTATTATAATCAACTATAATGGCTTGGGTTTATTAATTAAAGAAAAAAGTGAACGGTTTGGATTACAAATATGGGGCTACATGAATGAGAAAAAATAAAAGTAATTAATGGTTCTTGATGATGCCAAAAAGTGGTTTTCGGGCACCACCGGTCAAGTGATAAGCAATTAATGTGAAAATTAATGGAGAGAGAGAGAGTTTATAGTGGTTCGTTCAGTGTGACCTACGTCCACTTCAATTGATGACTTTACTGCTCTGGGGAAGAGATTACAAAGTAGAAGATTACAATGACGGTGTGAGAATGGAGAAGGATTGCTTGCCCCCCAGTGCTGGTGGGGCTTGGTGATTTATAGTCTTCCCCTAACAGATGGGGAGACTCTTCAGCAACGGACGATTCAATCTGTCGGAGTCTTCGAACTGCTCCCAACAGAAGAGGCGGGTAGGATCTTCTCCGCAAGACTTGGTAAAAGCAGGTAGATGGAACGACGTGCTGACTTTGTCGCTTCGTGGATCCGGACCCGGCTTTCAACGAATGGGTTCAGACCTAGGCTCATCGTGGACTCGGGTTACTTAGGCCTGACCCGTCATTGTGGACTGAGTCATTTGGGCATGACCCATCATTTGCCCCTCAATGCCTTGCGCCAAAGGAAACTTTGAAAGTGAGGCATTTTGGATATCAAGCCCTTTTTTTTTTTTATTTATATGCCGAGCATTTGTAGCTTTCCTAGACACGGTCCGGCTCCGCCGTTCCCCTTTTAATACATGCACTTCGCAGAGGGGGTCCGGGGGTGTCCCTCGGCGGTGGTCGAGCTGACCGGTCAGCTCGCGGGGTCCAGGGGTTAGCGCCCCCGGCGGGGGTTCGGGGGCTGGCCCCCTGGCTAGGGGCTCGGGGGAAGCGCCCCCAGACCAAAAAATCTTGCTGGCGACGGAGGTGCTGGACAGGGCAGGGGCGCCAGCCAAGGCACCCCTGCGGCTGCTGAGGATGGCAGGGGCGAAGATGGACAGGGACGCCCGCCTGGGCGCCCCTGCTGCAGTGCTTGCTGCCAAGGAGAGGCGGGGCGCCCAGGCAGGGGGCGCCCCTGCTGCGGTGTTCGCTGCTAAGAAGAGACACCTGGGCGCCCCTCGGACGGAGTGCCCAGGCGGGCACCCCTGCTGCTGGGCGCGAGGTGCTGGTTGACGCCGTACTGGGCGCCCCCACTGCTGCGCGTGAGCTGCTGGTCGTCGAACAAGGCAGGGGCGGGCATGCAGCCCCTGCTGCTGCTGGTGGGCATGAGGGCATGCAGCCCCTTTGGGCGTGGGCGAGGCTGCTGGTCGGGGCGCCCCTTTGGGAGCTGGCGCTGCTGCTGGCTGGGGCGCCCCCTTGGGCGCGGGCGAGGCTGCTGGTCGGGGCGCTGCTGCTGGCTGGGGCGCCCCCTTGGGTGCGGGCGAGGAGCGCTGGGTGAGCAAGTGCAGTGACCATACTGGGCGAGCAGGTGCTAGGCGAGGAGCTGGGCGAGCAGGTGAGTGGATGATGCTGTATAGTGGTATTCACCGTCAGATCCCAATTTGACATTGATCAGGTCCCCACCATAACGCCCAGGTAGTTGAGGTCCATCAACATGGATTAGGGAACTGACCCTCCATTTGATCACTGAGCTCCTGATCTGACATGAAATGACACGAGTCCGGTGGAGAGCCAACCATGATTTGACATAACGAATTAATGATACCTCATCTGGCATGGGCCAGCAACTGGTGGGCACCAGTCGTGGTCTGAATCATGTGGGAACTGACTTCATGTAAGCCTTCTGAGGCCATCAAGCTTGTATTGAGAAGTGATGATCCTTCATATGCTCATCATCAGCTTACGATCTAACAATGATCGTATCCAATATGTGTCATCCTCATTGGCAGACCTAGAAAATCTTCCTTGTTGGGTCCACTGTAAAAATAAATTGAGGGGGCCATTAATAAAGAGCCATAAATAATTTCAAAAAACATAGCTCCCCCAGCTCTGGTTCCACCGCTGGCCATGGTATTGTATGGTCACTGTAATTTTGGATCATTCCCTCTAACTGGAAAAAACCATAGAAAAATAAAAGCAGCAGCAGGGTCAGTGCAGGCGAGTAGGTGCTGGGCGAGGAGCTGGTGCTGCTGGGCGCTGGTGCTGCTGGGCGCCCAGCCCTGTTGCTGGTGTGGGCGAGGAGCTGGCCCGCCTTGGGCGCTCTATTTCCAGCTGGTTCGGCGAGCAGATTTGTTTATGTGCATGGTTGATGTGCTCATGAGTGTCAGAGTCTTTGCACACTATTTGATACCATATTGACATGTGTTATTTCCTTAATCAAGTGTACATGGGACTCATGTAAGTCTTTCATGAGTTTAGCAATTCTTTAAATAGGGTCATGTACTTGTGTTCAAATAGCAATGAATGTGATTGAAGAAATATTAAAAAACGTGGACTTGGGCGCCCCCTTGGGCGCGGGCACTGCAACAGGCAGTGGACAAAGCTTGGGCCCGGGCGTTTGAGTGTGAGACTCTCTGTGTTGTGCTCTTGTGCTCATTGCTGTGTCGCCCATAGCCTTGAAATCTCAGCCAGCTCCCAACAAGTTTTGGCCCAGTGCGCCCCTGGCGTGGCTGCACCCCGGGCGGCGCCGCCCCTGCCCGGCTCCATGGCGTCAAGCTGCAGTGTGCCAATGTGGGCGAGCACGCGGGTGAGCAGGCTGCTCTAGTCCATCAGGCACCAAGGGATGCTGATCCAGGCGAGCAAAGAGGTATAGTATACGCCCCGTTTGGAGTACCTTGGGCGAACCTGGGCTGCTTGGGCAGCAAGGGCTGCCGTGGGAGCTTTGGGCGCTACGGAGGAGGCTGACCTTGGCGTGCATGCATCAAGAGGCGCCACTTTGGGCGAGCTAAGTGGGTCAGGCGCCGCTAAGCTGGAGATAGGCTGCCTGTTTGAGAACAGTGCAGAGGTAGGTCAAGCTTTTTGGCGACCCGCGAGAGAGCCGCTAAGCTGGAGATAGACTGTCTGTTTGAGAACAGTGCAAAGGCCAAGCTTTTTTTGGCGACCCGCGAGAGAGCCGCGAAGCTGGATATAGGCTGCCTGTTTGAGAACAGTGCAGAGGCAGGTCAAGCTTTTGGCGATCCACGAGATGATTCACATTGCCTGGACCTGTTGATTTCCTCAGCATTCATATATTTTTGAGCTTTTGCCAATAGTTCTGGCATGCTCTTTGGTGGTCGCTTCGTTACTGAAAAGAGGAAGCTTGACGAGCGAAGGCCTCCCAGGAAGGCTGTCATGGAGACCTTGTCGTCGGGCTCTTCGACTTGGAGTACCTCCTCGTTAAAACGAGTGAGGTAGCTCCTGAGGCTTTCATTTTTATCCTGCTTTATGTTGAGCAGGTGTGTGGCGGGCTTCTGGTGGCGACGTCCTCCAATGAAGTGTGACACGAAGGACTTACTTAACTCTGCAAAGGTGAAGATGGAGGCTGGGGCCAGACTGGAGAACCATTGCCTTGCGGAACCCTTCAATGTGGTAGGGAATGCTCTACACATGATCTCGTCCGAGATGTTGTGTAGTTGCATTAGAGTTTTGTAAGTTTCCAAGTGATCCAGTGGATCCTTTGTCCCATCAAAGGTCTCCATGGTTGGCATTTTGAACTTTTTAGGAAGTGGATAGTTCACCACGCCGGGTTTGAACGGTGTGTCTGTTCGTTGTACCAGGTAGTCTATTGATTCTGGTACCTGTGCCTTCATGGCATTGAAGACATCACCAAGCTGGTTCTGCATTTTCTTGATCTTCTCGTCCCAACGATTGGGGGCTTCTCTGGACTGACCTTGGAAATGACTCTCGTCTTCCAGGCTATGATTTTCACTTCCCCCCTCCTGGAAATGAGGATCTTCATCGTTGGAGGCTGAGGGCGGAGGTGGAAGCCCGCCGCGACTTGACCCTCCAAGTGGGACTCCACCCGGGGGTGGAGGCACGTCGAGATGAGCGCGGCCTTGAGGGTCGACCAGGAGTCTCTCATGCGGGGCGACACGGGGAGCTCCACCAGAGGCGCCCGGGGCGCCATGGGAATGGGCGCCCAGGTGTACTCCTCGACCCTAGGCGCCATGGGGATGGGCGCCCAGGTGAGGATGTAGGCGGGAGGCTCCTCGGCCTCAAGCACCATGGGGCTGGGCGCCCGGGGGAGGTGCTCTTCTGCTTGGAGCAGTCCGATGCGCCAGGCGCGGTACTTCCTGCGGTCTTGCACCAGCTAGTGCTCCTCCTTGCCCTGCCAACATGAGTTGCAGTATCTGCTGGTTCTGAGTCACCAGCTGCTGCATGGTCTCCAACATTTGCTGAGGAGAGGGAGCATGAGCATTTGGTGCAGGGTTACCCTCGCCTTCCCGGGAGGGGTTGTCATCTTGACGTCTTGTTGACCTCGTGGTGATCACCATAATGTCGAGAAAGGAAATCTTGTCGGATCCCCACAGACGGCGCCAAACTGATGATGCCAAAAAGTGGTTTTCGGGCACCACCGGTCAACTGATAAGAAATTAATGTGAAAATTAATGGAGAGAGAGAGAGTTTATAGTGGTTCGGTCAGTGTGACCTACGTCCACTTCAATTGATGACTTTACTGCTCTGGGGAAGAGATTACAAAGTAGAATATTACAATGACGGTGTGAGAATGGAGAAGGATTGCTTGAAAGACCAAGACCGAATCCTAGAGGCGGGGGGGGGGGGGGGGTGAATAGGATGAGCTCTAAAAACCTAGACCAATTTGAATTCTTTTAACTTTTAAGTCAATTAAGATTTGATGAAGATTAATTATCTTGTGATAGATAGAAATCTCTAAGATAAGCATACACAAGGAATCATCAACTACAAACTTCATACAACCAAAAGTAAATCATTCATGTAAAGAGAGTAAAAGATCAATCACCATGACAAGCTCATTTATAGTGGTTCGACCAAATTGCCTACATCCACTCCCGGTACACCTACCGGTATTCACTAACTCCAATTAAGGTTTAGGATCACCTCAAACATTACAATCAACACTATGCTTTTCAAGGCTAAGCATAAACCTTTACACCATATGCTTTTCAAGGCTAAGCATAAACCTTTACAACATACAATTTTTCTCTTAAGAAATATGCCTAAGAATGCATGGATTAAGAGAGCAATGAAGTGCAATTGAGTGCCTCTAAATAGGCTAATTAGAAAGTGAAAACTCAACTCCTAGAAATATGCATAACAATGACCAAGTCTATGAATGATGCATTTTCTAGAAATAACTCTTTCTCTTTGAAAAGATAAAACCTTGAAAGATGCAAAGATGTTAATCAAATATTTGAGAAAGAGTTGTATGTCTAACACATGTAATTAACAATGAAAAATAACTTGATTTCAAAAAGGATGTTCTAAAGTCTAACAAGTTGATTTTGAAAACAAGAACACAAAATCATGTGTAACATAGACAATATGTTGTATTCATAGCATATGAGATTACTAAAGTATTAAGCATGTTATGAAGGACAACACTTTAATAGGAAAGCATCTTGTTAATCATGTATTGAAAGAGATCAAAGATTTGAAACAAAACATGATTTTAAAAAGAATAGGATTAAAGAAAGCACACCCATTTGAAGATCAAAGGTTGACTTAATGGAATGGCTTCATAATCCCTTTGAAAATGCTCTTGAGAAGATGCTAAACCTTGGCCTCAAAAGTCCCTCCAATGTCAGCAACTTTCTTCAAACCAAAAGCCACTTTTTATAAAGAAAAAATTGCCAACGGCTAGTCCCCGGTCGACCTGGAAACAGGTCTCGGTCGACCGGGAAAGCACAACGGTCATAATTCTGACCGTTGGAAGGCTACTGCTCAAAACTGCATTTAAGAGCTGCAGTGTTCCCGGTCGACCGGTTACCCTGGCCCGGTCGACCGGCGACACTAGCAGAACAGCCCAGAAATCTGAAAATTTTGAGAATTGCAGTTATGAAGGGCACCTCTCCAGGGGACTTTGAGGAACATATCCAAGCAATAATACATGACTGAAAGAAGATGAAAACTGAATATATAAAGCCATGAAAACTCCAAATCAAAATACTGATTTTAAAGAAAGAAACTTTGGAAAGCTTGGATGATTTTTGAAAACAACAACTCCATGATCTTAAGAGGTAAACTGAATTTGAAAACCATGCATATCAAAAGATAAAAACAAAGATTAAGAAGGAGAACTATGCCTGATGAACCTATGAATAAAACCATAAATGAATGAGAGGACAAGCTTTATGAAAGTGAATGCATCCTATCAAATTGCAACAAAACAAAAACTCTAACATTGCTTGCCCCCCAGTGCTGGTGGGGCTTGGTGATTTATAGTCTTCCCCTAACAGATGGGGAGACTCTTCAGCAACGGACGATTCAATCTGGCGGAGTCTTTGAACCGCTCCCAACAGAAGAGGCGGGTAGGATCTTCTCCGCAAGACTTGGTAAAAGCAGGTAGATGGAACGACGTGCTGACTTCGTCGCTTCGTGGATCCAGACCCGATTTTCAACGAATGGGTTCAGACCTAGGCTCATCGTGGACTCGGGTTACTTGGGCCTGACCCGTCATTGTGGACTGAGTCATTTGGGCATGACCCATCAGTTCTTATAAGAATGGCTTGGGTTTATCTTGCTATAAGAGTATTGGTCCTTTTTTTTCTTTTTTCGTTTTTTTTAAAGAGGGATGTGAATCACTTTCAAACTTGTTTTTTGTGTATAAATGGCCTCATTTACACGTTTTCACAACTGATGAACACATTACATTCATAAATGATCACAACCAAACATGATGATGCATAATACTCATGCATGTGAAGCATTTACACATGTAAATGACGGGAAAACAAATGACCCCTAGGCCCTGTTTTTTTGCAATAAAATACATAGGCATAAGGTGGCTGAAAATGAAGATCAACTGCGACTTTCCATAAATGAGCATCAAATTGCATCTTATCTTGACTCTATTTCCCTACAAGAGATTTTTATTTGATGTTCATTTTTTTAAATTCATTTTTAATCTTCATTTTTAATTACCTTACGTGTTCAGTTCCAATATATTTTTATACAAACAGATTGGCTCCTAAGGGCAAAGAAATGACAAATGAATGAATAAGTATTGTCACATTCATAAACAAGAACAAAGGAGATATAAAAAGTTGCACCAATTATCGTAAGATTAAACTATGAGTCCCTCTATAAACAATAAAAGAAGTAATGAGACAAATTGACTTAGACAAAAGATCAAAATATCTAAAAACCGATTTCATTTCGTACTAAAGAGGTCAACCATGGAAGTTATCTAGTCACTTAGACAATTAATGAAATGAATATTGAAAGATGAAGGAAAAAAATTATAAATGTTCATTAATCTAATGAAAGCTTTAGACAATGCACTTAAAGATTTGATTTGGAACCGGTTCTTTTTATTTTCTCTTGGTGCTTTTTATTTTCTCTTCCTCTCTGGCGATATTCTTCTCCACGAAGCCTTGGATGGAGATCATAACATGGCTGAGGGCCGACCTCCAATCCCTCAGGTCGTCAAGATGTGGCTTCTTTAATGGAGCAAATATGAACATTGTTAGGAATTTTGTAGATTGCAATTTGATGGATGCATTATCATTCTAGCATCATTTGATTTACACACATATGCATTGATTTAAAAAATCTTGAAATCTTGTTTTTATACATGCATTGGTTTTTAGACTTGGAGAATCTTTGAGTTATGCATGTTTTGGTTTTAAACTTGGATGCATTTGTTTTTTAAAAGAAGTTTTAGAAATCAAGCAAGCTTTTGGTTTTAAAAGTTTCGAATCTTTTTAGGCTTTTTGTGTCTCATATTTTTAACCCTCTTAGTGTGATTTAAAACATGATTCCATGCTTGGTTCAGTGACCCCAAAAGTTCCCTTATGAGAAACTTTGAAAAATATGCAAAATATGCATTTTAGGGATTTTGGGTCCCCAGGCTCGGTCAACCCGCAGTGGGCCCGGTCGACCGGCCCAACAGGGACCCGGTCGACCGAGCCCAAGCAGGTCAACCGGGAATGAGCCTTGGGGCTCCTGTCAACGGTCTGTTTTTTGACCGTTGTGAAGGTCAGGTCGACCGGGGAAGGGCCAGGTCGACCGAAAAAGAGCCGTTGGGCACTTTTTGGCTATAAATAGTGGTTCATTCCTTTGAAAAAATTGATGATCAAGAGGCCATCCTTGAGAGGTTTTGAGGCCAATCAAAGGGAAATGAACTAAGGGATGAAGGGGATCATTAGGAAAGCTAAAGCTTGGATTAATGAAGTTAAATCACCAAGTAGGCTCTACTTTCCTTAATCATATGTTTTCATGCTTTGTTTTATTTTTGGTAAATCTTTTGTAGCTTGATAAACTATGAGGTGTTGTGTCCTTAACATGTTTTGTGTTTTGAATTGATCTATTGTTTTGGATGCATCACCATTTGATTCAATCCAAGTAGTACTTTATTTGGTAAATCTTAAGTAGATCATGTTAATAAAAGAATCTTTGAAATTATATGTAACATGATTCCTATACTTGGTTGAATCTTTGGTTGTTGTTTTTCATCATAAGAAAATCTTTTTCAAATATATCTTATGTTTTGGATTCAACATCTTTACAAATCATATGTAACTTTGTTTTAAAGTTTCACAACTTGCTTTGCATTAATTGGTATATCATATTCAAGTTGTATTTATAATTACATATGATTTGTCCCCTAATTTCAATCAAATCTATTTATATATTTTATGAGCTACATTGTTGATTTGATTGACATCCCTATGCTTCACATGTTTTGGTCTTTGAATTTTCACAACTTGTTTCGGATACAAATGTATATCTTTTACAAGTTAGTTTTAACATGTGATTAGCATTTCATCAATCATAAATGTTTTTATGAGCTAAAACTTTCAAAAGCCTTAGGCATACATTTATGAGCCTTCATTTTCAAAATGATTGAGGACATCACACAAACACACACATCATGAGCATACATCTTTGCATTCATTTAGTGTTTGTGTGAGTTAGATTTTCATTTTCATATCCGCCTATTTTAGACGCAAATGTAATGAGCTTAATTGAATCTCCATCAAGTGTATTTTAGACACTATTTAGAGAGATAACCAACCTTTTGGTTGAAGAGGTTATTGCTTAACCTAAGAAAAGCATAATGTAGAGGTTATTGCTTAGCCTTGAAAAGCATATTGTAAAGGTTATTGCTTAGCCTATTGAAAAGCATAAATAGTGAAAATCTTGTGGGGTGTTGAATCACAAGCCGGTAGTGGATGTAAGCATTGAGGCCGAACCACTATAAATCCTTGTGTGATGGTGCTTGCTTTGTAGTGATTGTTTTTATTAAGCTTCCGCATTTTATTTGTAATCACCACTTGTGACTAGTTTAAGTTAAAGAAGTTAAAACTGGTTAAAATTGGTCATAATTGAAGTTCACCCTATTCACCCCCCCCCCCTCTAGGGTTCGGATCCCCAGACTTTCAATTGGTATCAGAGCGGGTTACTCCATTTTAGGGCTTAACAACCCAGAGTTGATCCTTGCTAGATTAGAACCCTAGTGTTGTCATTTATTGCATATCTTTTTAAAGATTTCCACTATGTTTGAAAATGAAATTTCCCCATAGTATCATTGCACCACTCTAAGACTTTTTCAAGTTATATCTTCAAGAGTTGGTGAGTCCTCTAGTGAACTCTCAAGGACTTCCTTATCAAGACTTTAGGTGAATGTTCATTGGTACACATTTAGACTAACCTTAAGGCCTTGATCCTCTCTAGACCAACCTATTCTTTTATAGTTAAATCTTTTTGTTGGTCATGTTACATTTGCATTTTGTTTCTTTATAGTCACATCTCTTAAAATGCAATGTTTCTTTGTGATCATTTGATTTTGTCTTCATGAAATTTTAAGTTATATCTCATGGTTTTCAAAATCCCTTGATTGCAATTTTTTCATAATGGATTTGCATTTTGTTCATATAGTTATATCTCTTGTAATGCATATCTATTCATGATCAATTGATTGTGATTACAAAAGCTTTCATAGCTAGATTTTTCTTGATCAATTGATGTTGGAAAATCATTTGATGAATGTCATAGTTAGATCTTTTTTGTAAATCAAATGATTTGAAGCAATTTAAGTTTTCCATTGTTTTTTGAAAGTTATATCTCTTAATATGAAAAATATGTGTTCAATTTGTATGAGTGTCTATTGTCATATTTAGAATACAAATTGAAAATTTCTTGTTTTTCAAAATCACTTGCTCTTAATTCTATAAATGATTCTTTGTTGGAATTTCATATATTGAAGTGATGTGAAAAACTTTGGAAAATGTTCTAAGCTTTATTGGTTGTATTTATAGAAGCATTTTCCTTGAATTTATTTCCTTGTGCTTAATTATGATTTTATCATTTGGAAGGAAATATTTTTTTACAAACAATTTGCATCCTTGCTCATTTAGTTACATTCTTTTTATGCAAATTGATTTTGATGTCTTACGTTGCATGGTTGGATATGGTTTCATTGATTTGCATGTTTGTGCCTACTTTGGTATATATTTTCATTAATGCAAATTGATGATTGTTTATGTGCTTAATAGTAAAATCTTTTGCTTTATTATCATTTGAGCCTAATGAGTACATATGTGATTTTGTGTGCTAAGCTCATTTGGTATAATCCTCATATCCTTTTCCATTGCATTGTAAGCTTAGTACATTTGCTAAGAGTGGAGATGTTGCATGATAGATTAATCCTTTTAACTTCATACCTTCTTGTGCTTGCATAGTTATATTCTTTATTGATGATATGGTATGAGTTAGATCTTGATTGTTGATTGATCCTCTCTATGCAAATGTCAAATCGTTCTATGTATGGTTGTGTTATTTATTATATTTGTAGAAACCATACTAGAACTTAAATCCATCCTCTATGCCTTCTAGTCATTTCTTTTTGGATGGTTATGATGTTGATTCATGTTTATTCTCTAAATGATGTCATCCTTGTACATGTTTCAACATCATAGTAGTGATCTTGATCATATGAAACTCTTTGAATTCCATCCCTCATATATCTATATGTTTGATGGATATTAGTTGTTGAATTCATATGATTTAGTCACTTTGTAAATTGCATGCATTTCAAAGTTATATCCTTTTACATTGCAATTTATCTTGTTCATCACTATGCTCAATAGTTATATTTTTAAGAGATAATTAGCGAAAGGTCCCTAGAATTGAATCTATACAGCCTCCAGTCCAAGCAAATTCTTTTTAAGGGCTCTGGTCCAAGCAATTAGACTGTTTGCAGCCAGAAGTCCTTGGATATAATTTATATGACTAATTTGCCCTCTTTCAACTATTTAGGCATCTAATTTTGAATTTTAAAATTTCAAATCTTTCATTCTCCCCCTCATTATAAGGGGTCTCCTACCTTCCTCTCGTCTGGAAACCCCTGTCTGCACTTTTTCTTCCACGTGGTACCGAACACCCCGCCGGAGAGGGTGACGGAGATGCTCCGGCTTGCTTGGGAGCACAACCCTCTTACCACCCTCAAGCTCATCTGCCAATTGAGAGGAGTGATAGGCACTGGGAAGTCCGACAAGGAAGGCTTCTACACGGCGACTGATACAGAGGGAATGTCCATCTAGTACTAAATGTCTTCTTCGATCAATCGTGTGAGGACATGTGGCGAGGATCCCATGAGGAGCGGTGAGATTCTCTTTCCCCCTCCTTAGGTGTTTCTTTGTCCTTACGTTTTCAAAGAGAATCCTCACTTCGAGAGAGATCTTTGATTCAGTCAATGGCCTGCTCTTTCGTTGTAATTTTCTTTCCTTTCCCTTTCAAAGCTGCGGAAAATGCCATTTTGCATTGATTCTCTTTTCAGGCAGTCACGGAAACGTGTCCGTGACGGGTCCCAGGAAGAACGGATATTGGCAGAGAAAGAGCGAGATGGAGAAGGAAGAAGATGACCCAGAGGGTCGGTTCCAATCCGGGTGAGGTCGGGTCAAGTTTGACCTGGTTTCAAAGCCCAAAAGTAAATTTATCTGAGTTTTTTAGAAATTTATCTGTGTTTTTGGCAAATATATATGAGTTCCCGACAAATTTAACTGAGTTTTTGGAAAATTTATCTGAGTTTTTAACAAATTTATCTGAGTTTCTAATAAATTTATTTTCATTTTGAAAATTTATCTAAGTTCTGGAACAAATTTATCTGAGTTCTGGACAAATTTAGTTGAATTCTAAACAAATTTATCTGAGTTCTCTGAGTTTCTAACAAATTTATTTTCATTTTGAAAATTTATCTAAGTTTTGGAACAAATTTATCTGAGTTCTGGACAAATTTAGTTGAATTCTAAACAAATTTATCTGAGTTTTTTGCAAATTTATCTAAGTTCTGAAATAAATTTCTTTACGCTATGGACAAATCTATTTGAGTTTTGGCTAATTTATCTGAGTTATGGGACAAATTTATCTGAGTTTGGAAAAATTTATCCGAGTTTGTGGCAAATGTATTTGCATTTTTCTAAATTTATTTACACTTTTTTGAAATTTATTTGGATCTTTTAAAATTGATTTTCATCTTTTGAAAATTATTTGCGTCTTTTTAAATTGATTTTCATCTTTTGAAAATTTTTAGATTTTTTGAAATTTATTTGCGTCTTTTTAAATTTCTCTATGTTCTTTTGATATTATAGCATTTTTTTAAATTTATTTGAATTATTTCAAATTTATTTGTATTTTTTGAAATTAGTTTTTATTTTTTTACAGTTTAATTTTTTTTTTTAATTTTATTTACATCTTTTGAAATTTATTTGGATCTTTTGAAATTTATTTGGATCTTTTGAAATTTATTTGCGTTTTTGAAATTTATTTGTATTTTTTGAAATTTATTTGAAATTTGATTCCTGTTTTTTGAACTTTATTTGAAAATCTCATTAGTGGAAATTTATTAATCGTGACTAATTTAATGGTAGTTGACCATTATTAATGGCTTATCCCACTAATCATGGGATATGATTTGAAGAAAGGGTAAATTAGAAACTTTAGGTTTTCAAATTTGGAAAAAGGACCTTTGACACTATAAAAAAAGATTGTGGACTTAAGGCAATAAAGTGAAATGTTCAGGGACCTCTCGCCGAATCCCCCTATTTTTAATAGTGATGAATATGCATTTATGATGCTTGATGAAATTTTGTCAATTTATCTTGTTCATCACTATGCTCAATAGTTATATTTTTAATAGTGATGAATATGCATTTATGATTCATGATGAAATTTTGTGTTTGTCTCTTTCTTGCTTTCAATCATGTTGTCAAATTCAATTGATTTCAATTGGTATAATTTCCGATTGATTTGACTTCTTGTGAATGTGATAGACCTTGTGTACATTGGATTGAACTTGAAAGTAATATATTTGTTCCATGTCACACACCATTAGCATCATAATTGTCATGATTGCCACCTCTCTTGCTCTTATAGGTAAATCTCATGATCACCATGTTTATGTATTCATAATCTTGGTTGATTATTAGTTGAGGTTGGCTTCATGTTTGAATTTCATTTCACTCATCTTGCACATTAATAGTCATATTTATTGATTGAATGAAATGAGTTCAAAATTTTCATAGCATATGTTCTTCTTAGTTAAATTATTTGATGCTATGATTAATAAACCCCATTTCATCATGGATAGCTCTAATTTGGATTTATCTTAATAGTTATATCCTTCATAACTCCATTTTAGAGTGATTGTTTTAATAGACTTATCTTTGAATCTCAATTGGTATCCTTTGTTTTTCCAATTGGTATCCATGATTGCTTTTTTCCTTGACCTTGCTCTCTTTTGGTAATTTGATCATATTGATGTAAGTCCATGGGGATCCGAACCCTAGAGGGGGGGTGAATAGGGTGAGCTCTAATTATGACCAATTAAGACAAATTTTAACTTCTTTAAAACCAACTAGTCATAAGTGATGATTATCAAATAAAATGCGGAAGCTTAATAAAAACAATCACCACAAAGCAAGCACCATCACACAAGTATTTATATTGGTTCGGCCTCAATGCCTACATCCACTACCGGCTTGTGATCCAACACCCCACCGGATTTCCACTATTTATGCTTTTCAATAGGCTAAGCAATAACCTTTACAATATGCTTTCCAAGGCTAAGCAATAACCTTTACATTGATGTTTTTCAAGGCTTAACATCAACCTATACATTATGCTTTTATAGGCTAAGCAATAACCTCTTCAACCACAAGGTTGGTTATCTCACTAAGATAGTGTCTATAAACACTTGATTGAGATTCAATTAAGCTCATTACAATGCCTCTTAATTAGGCGGATATGGAAGTGAAAATCTAATACACACTCACACTATGAATGCAAAGATGAAAGTATATGAAGTGTGTGTGTGTGGTCCTCAATCATTTTGAAAATGAAAGCTCATAAATGTATGCCTAAGGCTTTTGAAAGTTTTAGCTCATAAAACATTTATGATTGAGGATATAATGCAATCACATGTTAAAAGTAACAACTTGTTAATGATATCAAAGTTACACAAGTTGTATGAAATTAATTAGCTCTAAACATGTGATGCATAGGGATGTCAATCAAATCAACAATGAAGCTCAAAACATAAAAATAGATTTGATTGAAAAGAGGGGACAAATCATATGTAATTATAAAGACAACTTGAAAATGATATACCTATCAAAGTAAGGCAAGTTGTGAAACTTTAAAACAATAATACACATATGATTTGTAAAGATGTTGAATCCAAAACATAAGATACATTTGAAAGAGATTTTCTTATGATGGAAAAACAACAACCAAAGATTCAACCAAGTATATGAATCATGTTACATATTTCATTAACAATAGATCTATTCAAAATATAAGACATGCTAAGGATACAACACATCATAGGTTAACATGTTACTAAAGATTTACCAATGATAAAACAAAACATGAAAACATATGATTTGTAAAGAAGTTGAGTCCAAAACATAAGATAGTTTTGAAAGTGATTTTCTTATGATGGAAAACAACAACCAAAGATTCAAGCAAGTATAGGAATCATGTTACATATAATTTCAAAGGTTATTTCATTAACATGATCTACTTAGATTTACCAATTCAAGTACTACTTGGATTGAATCATATGGTGTTGTATCCAAAACAATAAATCAACTCAAAACATAAAACATGTTAAGGACACAACACAAACATAGTTTAACATGCTAGAAATGATTTACCAAAAATAAAACAAAGCATGAAAACATATGATTAAGGAAAGTAAAACCTACTTGGAGATTTAACTTCATTAATCCAAGCTTTAGCTTTCCTAATGCTCCCCTTCATCCCTTGGTTCTTTTCCCTTGAATATGCCTCAAAACCTCTCAAGGAGGGGCTTAAAATTCCCAACTTTTGGCAAAGGAAAGAACTCATTTTTATAGAGAAAAATGCCCAACGGCTAGTAGCAGGTCGACCTACCTACAGGGGCAGGTCGACCTACCACACACAACGGTCAAAAAATTGACCGTTGGTGCTTTCTGGGCCCAGCCGACCTCCAGAGAGGTAGGTCAACCTGCCCTGGGTAGGTCGACCTACCTCACTGTAGGTTGACCACCTGGGACCTAAAAATCCAATTTTTTTTTTTTTGCATATTGAAGGTTTTTCTTGGGGGATCTTTTTGGCCACTAAATCAAGCTTTAAAAACATGTTTTAAATCATTCTAAGAGTTTTAAAACATGAACCATAAAAAGCCTAAAACATTTTGAAAGATTTAAAACTCATAGGCTAGCTTGATTTTCTAAAACTCTTTTCTAAAAACAAATGCATCCAAGATTGAAAACAAATCATGCATAAATCAAAACTTTTACAACTCTTAAAAACCATGCATGAATAAAACAAGATTTCAAGTTTATTAAATCAATGCATATGTGTGTAAATCAAATGATGCTAGAATGAAATGCATCCATCAAATTGCAATCTAGAAAATTCCTAACAATTGAGCTTTATAGTTAAATGAATCTAATCCTTCTCTTGAAGTAGTTGACCCTCAATTGGTTAAACCATCTTTTTCTTGAACCAAATAGTTATATCTTTGTCAAAAGTTTGACAAAATGAGAGAATGGATTGAGGGGGAGTGTAAACCTTCATGGGAAGTATTAGTTTTGATCAAATTTACCATTGGATTGACTTTGAACCCTTAGAGACTACTTCCATACATGATAGCCTGTTATGTATTTCATTTTCGATTTCTTTTGTTAACAGGTGCTACTGAGATTTGATGGCAATTTGATGGCAAACACACTCACCACTGAGATTACACACTTAGTCTTCAGCTCCCCCTCAGCTGGATATGTCTTGAAATCTTCTTGGATGCTTCTCTTAGCTTGGGCTCTTGGGCTCTTTTCTTCAATCTTCTTGATGCTTGGAGCTTGATCATTCTTCAAGCTTTCTCTTTCTTTATGGCCAAGCATCTTCTTTAGCTCCAAGCTTTCTTTCTTCTATTTGCTCTCCCCCTTTGACCATGCCTCTCTCTCCCTTTGGCAAGATATGCATTCTCTCCCCTTGTAGAAGATCATACACAATCTCCCCTTAGGAAGCTTGGACATTCTCTTCACCCTTTGAGAACTTGAATATTTTCTCCCCCTTTGCCATTAAATTGCAAAGGTACCTACACACATGAAACAAGGAAAATACCTTTAGTAGCACCTGTTAACAAAAGAAATCAAAAGTGAATTACATAACAGGCTATCATGTATGGAAGAAGACTCTAAGGGTTCAAAGGCAATCCAATGGTCAATTTGATCAAAACTAATACTTCCTATGAAGGTTTACACTCCCCCTCAATCCATTCTCTTCTTTTGTCAAACTTTTGACAAGATTTAACTATTAGATGCAAGAAGAAGATGGTTTAACCAATTGAGGGTCAACTTCAAGGAAAGGATTAGATTCATTTAACTATAATGCTCAATATGATCAAATTACCAAAAAAAAGCAAGGTCTAATGGGAAAAACAATCATGGATACCAATTGGAAAAACAAAGAGTACCAATTGAGATTTAAGGATATGACTATTAAACATAATCACTCTAAGATGGATTTAAAAATATAACTATTAGGAAAAGTCCAAATTAGAGCTATCCATGATAAGGGGTTTATTAATCATAGCATCAATCAATCTAACTATGGAAAGCATATGCTATGAAGGTTTTGAAAATCATTTCATTCAATCAATAAATATGACTATTAAAGTGCAAGATGAGTGAAATGAAATTCAAACACGAAGCCAACCTCAACTAATAACCAACCAATATTATGAACACATAAACATGGTGGTCATGAGATATACCTATATGAGCGAAAGAGGTGGCAACATGAACATTATGATGCTAATGGTGTGTGACATGGAACAATCATATTACTTATCAAGTTCAATCCAATGCACACAAGGTTTATCACATTCACAAGAAATCAAATCAATCAATCATTATACCAATTGAAACCAATTGAATTTGATAACATGATAAAGAGCAAGAATGTGGCAAACACAAAAATCCATCAAGCATCATAAATGCATATTCATCACTTTTAAAGATATGACTATTGAGCATAGTGATGAACAAGAGAAATTGCAATGCAAAAAGATATGACTTGGTAAAGCATGCAATTTCTAAAGTGTCAAAATCATATGAATTCAACATCTAAGATATCCATCAAACATATAGAAATATGAGGAATAGATTTCAAAGAGTTTCATATGATCAAGAACACTACTATGAAGTTGAAACATGTATAAGGGTGACATCACTTAGAGACAATACATGAATCAACATCATAACCATCCAAAAAGAAATGACTAGAAAGCATAGAGGATGGATTTGAGTTCTAGTATGGTTTCAACAAATATAATAAATAACACAACCATACATAGAACAAATTGACATTTGCATAGAGAGGGTTAATCAACACTCAAGATCTAACTCATACCATATCATCAATAAAAATATAACTAAGTGAGCACAAGAAGGTATGGAGTTAAAGGTATCAATCTATCATGTAACATCTCCACTCTTAGCAAATGTACTAAGCTTACAATGCAATGGAAAATGGATATGAGGTCTATACCAAATGAACTTAGCACATAAAATCACATATGTACTTAAAAAGCTCAAAAACAAGATTTTACTATAAAGCACATAAACAATCATCAAAATGCATTAATGAGAATATATACCAAGATAATCACAAAAATGCAAATCAATGAAACCATATTCAACCAAGCAATGTAAGACATCAAAATCAATTTGCATAAAGAAATATAACTAAATGAGCAAAGATGCAAATTGTTTGTAAAAAATATTTCCTTCCAAATGATATAATCATAATTAGGCACAAGGAAATAAATTCAAGGAAAATGCTTCTAAAAATACAACCAATAAAGCATAGAACATTTTCCAAAGTTTCTCAAATCACTTCAATATATGAAATTCCAACAAAGAATCATTTATAGAATTATGAGCAAGTGAATTTGAAAAACAAGAAGTGTACTATTGTAAAATTTCAATTTGTAAAACAATAGACACTCACAAAGTTTCCATACCAAGAGATATAACTTGAAAATCAATGGAAAACTTAAATAGATTCAAATCATTTGATTTACAAAAAGGATCTAACTATGACAAACATCAAATGATTTTCCAACATCAATTGATCATGAAAAAACTAGCTATGAAAGCATTTGTAATCATAATCAATTGATCATGAATAGATAAGCACTACAAGAGATATAACTATATGAACAAAATGCAAATCCATCATGAAAGTATAGCAATCAAAGGATTTTGAAAACTAAGAGATGTAACTTAGAAGTTCATGAATACAAAATCAAATGATTACAAAGAAACATTGCATTTTAAAAGATGTTACTATAAAGAAACAAAATGCAAATGTATCAAGACCAACAAATAGATATAACTAAAAAGAGCAGGTTGGTCTAGGGGGATCAAGGCCTTAAGGTTACTCAAATAGTCTACCTTTGAAAATTCACCTAAGGTCTTGAAAAGGATGTCCAAGAGAGATCACTTTTAGGACTCACCAACTCTAGAAGATATAACTTGGAAAAGTCTTAGAGTGGTGCAAAGAGGCTAGGGAAATTTCATTTTCAAACATAGTGGAAATCTTTAAAAAGATATGCAATAAATTACAACACTAGGGTTCAAATCTAGCAAGGATCAACTCCGGGTTGTTAAGCCCTAAAGTGGAGTAACCCTCTCTGATACCACTTGTAAGTCCATGGGGATCCGAACCCTAGAGGGGGGGTGAATAGGGTGAGCTCTAATTATGACCAATTAAGACAAATTTTAACTTCTTTAAAACCAACTAGTCATAAGTGATGATTATCAAATAAAATGCGGAAGCTTAATAAAAACAATCACCACAAAGCAAGCACCATCACACAAGTATTTATAGTGGTTCGGCCTCAATGCCTACATCCACTACCGGCTTGTGATCCAACACCCCACCGGATTTCCACTATTTATGCTTTTCAATAGGCTAAGCAATAACCTTTACAATATGCTTTCCAAGGCTAAGCAATAACCTTTACATTGATGTTTTTCAAGGCTTAACATCAACCTATACATTATGCTTTTATAGGCTAAGCAATAACCTCTTCAACCACAAGGTTGGTTATCTCACTAAGATAGTGTCTATAAACACTTGATTGAGATTCAATTAAGCTCATTACAATGCCTCTTAATTAGGCGGATATGGAAGTGAAAATCTAATACACACTCACACTATGAATGCAAAGATGAAAGTATATGAAGTGTGTGTGTGTGGTCCTCAATCATTTTGAAAATGAAAGCTCATAAATGTATGCCTAAGGCTTTTGAAAGTTTTAGCTCATAAAACATTTATGATTGAGGATATAATGCAATCACATGTTAAAAGTAACAACTTGTTAATGATATCAAAGTTACACAAGTTGTATGAAATTAATTAGCTCTAAACATGTGATGCATAGGGATGTCAATCAAATCAACAATGAAGCTCAAAACATAAAAATAGATTTGATTGAAAAGAGGGGACAAATCATATGTAATTATAAAGACAACTTGAAAATGATATACCTATCAAAGTAAGGCAAGTTGTGAAACTTTAAAACAATAATACACATATGATTTGTAAAGATGTTGAATCCAAAACATAAGATACATTTGAAAGAGATTTTCTTATGATGGAAAAACAACAACCAAAGATTCAACCAAGTATATGAATCATGTTACATATTTCATTAACATGATCTACTTAGATTTACCAAAGATTAAGTACTACTTGGATTGAATCAAATGGTGATGCATCCAAAACAATAGATCTATTCAAAATATAAGACATGCTAAGGATACAACACATCATAGGTTAACATGTTACTAAAGATTTACCAATGATAAAACAAAACATGAAAACATATGATTTGTAAAGAAGTTGAGTCCAAAACATAAGATAGTTTTGAAAGTGATTTTCTTATGATGGAAAACAACAACCAAAGATTCAAGCAAGTATAGGAATCATGTTACATATAATTTCAAAGGTTATTTCATTAACATGATCTACTTAGATTTACCAATTCAAGTACTACTTGGATTGAATCATATGGTGTTGTATCCAAAACAATAAATCAACTCAAAACATAAAACATGTTAAGGACACAACACAAACATAGTTTAACATGCTAGAAATGATTTACCAAAAATAAAACAAAGCATGAAAACATATGATTAAGGAAAGTAAAACCTACTTGGAGATTTAACTTCATTAATCCAAGCTTTAGCTTTCCTAATGCTCCCCTTCATCCCTTGGTTCTTTTCCCTTGAATATGCCTCAAAACCTCTCAAGGAGGGGCTTAAAATTCCCAACTTTTGGCAAAGGAAAGAACTCATTTTTATAGAGAAAAATGCCCAACGGCTAGTAGCAGGTCGACCTACCTACAGGGGCAGGTCGACCTACCACACACAACGGTCAAAAAATTGACCGTTGGTGCTTTCTGGGCCCAGCCGACCTCCAGAGAGGTAGGTCAACCTGCCCTGGGTAGGTCGACCTACCTCACTGTAGGTTGACCACCTGGGACCTAAAAAATCCAATTTTTTTTTTTTTTGCATATTGAAGGTTTTTCTTGGGGGATCTTTTTGGCCACTAAATCAAGCTTTAAAAACATGTTTTAAATCATTCTAAGAGTTTTAAAACATGAACCATAAAAAGCCTAAAACATTTTGAAAGATTTAAAACTCATAGGCTAGCTTGATTTTCTAAAACTCTTTTCTAAAAACAAATGCATCCAAGATTGAAAACAAATCATGCATAAATCAAAACTTTTACAACTCTTAAAAACCATGCATGAATAAAACAAGATTTCAAGTTTATTAAATCAATGCATATGTGTGTAAATCAAATGATGCTAGAATGAAATGCATCCATCAAATTGCAATCTAGAAAATTCCTAACAATTGAGCTTTATAGTTAAATGAATCTAATCCTTCTCTTGAAGTAGTTGACCCTCAATTGGTTAAACCATCTTTTTCTTGAACCAAATAGTTATATCTTTGTCAAAAGTTTGACAAAATGAGAGAATGGATTGAGGGGAGTGTAAACCTTCATGGGAAGTATTAGTTTTGATCAAATTTACCATTGGATTGACTTTGAACCCTTAGAGACTACTTCCATACATGATAGCCTGTTATGTATTTCATTTTCGATTTCTTTTGTTAACAGGTGCTACTAAAAGGTATTTTCCTTATTTCATGTGTGTAGGTACCTTTGCAATTTAATGTCAAAGGGGGAGAGAGCATTCAAGTTCTCTAAAGGGGAAGAGAATGTCGAAGCTTTCTAAGGGGAGATATTGTATGATCTTCTACAGGGGGAGAGAATGCATATCTTGCCAAAGGAAGAGAGAGGCATGGTCAAAGGGGGAGAGGCTGAAGAAAGGAAGCTTGGAGCTAAATGAGATGCTTGACCATAGAGAGGAAGATGAAAAGAAAGCTTGAAGATTGATCAAGCACCAAGCATCAAGAAGATTGAAGAAAAGTCCAAGAGCCCAGCATCCAAGAGATTTCAAGACTTGTCCAGGTTAGGGGGAGCTGAAGACTTAGTGTGTATTTTCAGTGGTGAGTGAGTTGCCATCAAATTGCAAAGGGAGAGATTGTTAGGAATTTTGTAGATTGCAATTTGATGGATGCATTATCATTCTAGCATCATTTGATTTACACACATATGCATTGATTTAGAAAATCTTGAAATCTTGTTTTTATACATGCATTGGTTTTTAGACTTGGAGAATCTTTGAGTTATGCATGTTTTGGTTTTAAACTTGGATGCATTTGTTTTTAAAAAGAAGTTTTAGAAATCAAGCAAGCCTTTGGTTTTAAAAGTTTCGAATCTTTTTAGGCTTTTTGTGTCTCATGTTTTTAACCCTCTTAGTGTGATTCAAAACATGATTCCATGCTTGGTTTAGTGGCCCCAAAAGTTCCCTCATGAGAAACTTTGAAAAATATGCAAAATATGCATTTTAGGGAATTTGGGTCCCCAGGCTCGGTCGACCGGCCCAACAGGGAACCGGTCGACCGGGAATGAGCCGTTGGGGCTCCTGTCAACAGTCTGTTTTTTTACCGTTGTGAAGTCCAAGTCGCCCTGGAAAGAGCCGTTGGGCACTTTTTGACTATAAATAGTGGTTCATTCCTTTGAAAAAATTGATGATCAAGACGCCATCCTTGAGAGGTTTGAAAGTCCTGGGATCTTAACCCTAGAGAGGGGGGGGGGTGAATAGGGTGAGCTACAAATATGACCAATTTAGACCAATTTTAACTTTTTAACATAAACTAGTCACTAGTGATGATTAATCAAACAATATGCGGAAGCTAATATAAACAATCACCACAAAAG
Organism: Cinnamomum chago; assembly: GCA_038049695.1. Lineage (NCBI taxonomy): Eukaryota > Viridiplantae > Streptophyta > Magnoliopsida > Laurales > Lauraceae > Cinnamomum > Cinnamomum chago. The sequence continues at coordinate 70,633,869 of CP142454.1, read as the reverse complement.
CAAGCACCACAACACAAAGGTTTATAGTGGTTCGGCCTCAATGCCTACGTTCACTATCGGCTTGTGATCTAATCACCCCACCGGATTTCCACTATTTATGCTTTTTACTAGGCTAAGCAATAACCTTTACAATGTTGTTTTTCTAGGCTCAACAACAACCTTAATTTACAAGATGCTTTTCAAGGCTAAGCAATAACCTTTACACAATGCTTTTCTTAGGCTAAGCAATAACCTTTACAAAAGAAAGATTTCTCTAAGAAGGTGTCTTCACAAAAGATCACTCTAAGAGATACAATTTAAGCTCAATGATATTGCCTCTTAAATAGGCTAATATGAAAGTGTAAATCAAACTCACACAAACACTATATGAATGCAAATGTGTATGCTCATGATGTGTGTGTGTGATAACTTCAATCAAGTTTAAAAAGAAAGCTCAATTAATATATGCTTAAAGCATTTCAAGGTTTAAGGCACATAAAAGATTTGATTGAAGTTTAATGCAAATCACATGTATGAATATCAACTTGTTAATGACATGAAAATCAAGAGCTCACAAGTTGTATTAAATTTGTTAACTTAGAACATGTGATGCATGTGCAATGTTGTTTTCAAAAACCAAATTAATTTAACTAAAGTTTAAATGAATGAAAACAACAAATAGAGTTTTTAACCAACAAAATGAATCATGCTAAAAGAAATCAAAGATTTAGTCTAAGCATGATTAATGAAGACTTTAAAACAAAACTTGGTTTGAAAACAAAGTGAAGAATCCAATCTTAATTAGATCAAAGATTAAGAGAAGAATGGATTCAACACATCATAGTTATCATGCTAAAAATCATTTACCAATAATTTAAACAAAGCATATAACATATGATTAAGAGAGGTAGAGCTTACTTAGAGATTTAACTTCATTAATCCAAGCTTTAGCTCTCCAAATGACTCTTTGGTCTCTCTTAGTTCATCCCCTTTGTCTTGTCTCCAAACACCTCTAAGAAGGCTTAAAAATCTCCAACTTTGGCAAAGGAATGAACTTCATTTTATACCCAAAAAATGCCCAACGGCTAGTCCTCGGTCGACCTGGCCTTCACAACGGTAAAAAAAGTGACCGTTTGAAAAATGGCCAACGGCAGTATACCCGGTCGACCTGGTACACTGCGTTTCTGGCCTGGGACCAAAATCCCCTAAAAAAGTGTTTTTCAAAGTGATTTCTCTTGGAAACTTTTGGGCCAATAAATCAAGCTTGGAAACATGTTTTAAATCAAACTAAGATGTTTAAAAACATGAAACATAAAAAGCCTAAAATGATTCGAAACTTTAAATCCAATGGCTTGCTTGATTTCTAAAACTTTCATTTCTAAAACAAATGCATCCAAGTCTTAAAAACAAATCATGCATAAATCAATACTTTTACAAATCTTAAAAGCAATGCATGTATAAATCAAGATTTCAAGTTTTTTTAAATCAATGCATAAGCGTGTAGATCAAATGATGCTTGAATGTTAATGCATCCATCAAATTGCAAATACAAAATCCCTAACCAGGTTTTGAGGCCAATCAAAGGGAAATGAACTAAGGGATGAAGGGGATCATTAGGAAAGCCAAAGCTTGGATTAATGAAGTTAAATCATCAAGTAGGCTCTACTTTCCTTAATCATATGTTTTCATGCTTTGTTTTATGTTTGGTAAATCTTTTGTAGCATGATAAACTATGAGGTGTTGTGTCTTTAACATGTTTTGTGTTTTGAATTGATCTATTGTTTTGGATGCATCACCATTTGATTCAATCAAAGTAGTACTTTATTTGGTAAATCTAAGTAGATCATGTTAATAAAAGAATCTTTGAAATTATATGTAACATGATTCCTATACTTGGTTGAATCTTTGGTTGTTGTTTTTCATCATAAGAAAATCTCTTTCAAATATATCTTATGTTTTGGATTCAACATCTTTACAAATCATATGTAACTTTGTTTTAAAGTTTCACAACTTGCTTTGCATTGATTGGTATATCATATTCAAGTTGTATTTATAATTACATATGATTTGTCCCCTAATTTCAATCAAATCTATTTATATATTTTATGAGCTACATTGTTGATTTGATTGACATCCCTATGCTTCACATGTTTTGGTCTTTGAATTTTCACAACTTGTTTCGGATACAAATGTATATCTTTTACAAGTTAGTTTTAACATGTGATTAGCATTTCATCAATCATAAATGTTTTTATGAGCTAAAACTTTCAAAAGCCTTAGGCATACATTTATGAGCCTTCATTTTCAAAATGATTGAGGACATCACACAAACACACACATCATGAGCATACATCTTTGCATTCATTTAGTGTTTGTGTGAGTTAGATTTTCATTTTCATATCCGCCTATTTTAGAGGCAAATGTAATGAGCTTAATTGAATCTCCATCAAGTGTATTTTAGACACTATTTAGAGAGATAACCAACCTTGTGGTTGAAGAGGTTATTGCTTACCCTAAGAAAAGCATAATGTAGAGGTTATTGCTTAGCCTTGAAAAGCATATTGTAAAGGTTATCGCTTAGCCTATTGAAAAGCATAAATAGTGGAAATCATGTGGGGTGTTGAATCACAAGCCGGCAGTGGATGTAGGCATTGAGGCCGAACCACTATAAATCCTTGTGTGATGGTGCTTGCTTTGTGGTGATTGTTTTTATTAAGCTTCCGCATTTTATTTGTAATCACCACTTGTGACTAGTTTAAGTTAAAGAAGTTAAAATTGGTTAAAATTGGTCATAATTGAAGCTCACCCTATTCACCCCCCTCTAGGGTTCGGATCCCCGGACTTTCAAACATTAATGACATATGTTGAAGATCGGAATGCTAAGGTATCCTTTCTGCAATCAATCATTAGGAAAAAAAAAAAAACAAGAAGATGCAATCCATGATGAGGTCCCATGTGATCTGATCATTAAAGCCAAGATCCGAATTGGCGATGAAAGAAAAGCTCATGAGAGCTTTCTTCCCCTTATGGACCATCTTCTGGAAGATGAGCGCCGACATCAGATTCTACAGGTTGAAAAACATTATGGTTTTATCCTTTCTGATGAGGAGCATACTGCCTTGGATGACTGTTAGAATTTTAGTGTTGGCTAAATTCATGGGTTGGACAACACTCTAGGTCTTTTGAGTTGTAATTCTTTTTTAGAAAAAGACTCTGAAGATAGAAAATTGGAAGAATTATAAGAAGTCTACTAGAGAAAATATGTTGAATTTTCGGATCAATCCAAAGAGGGGTTCACTCGAGCGACCATCACATTCGCTCGAGCAAACAGAGTCAGAATAGTCATTGCTGAAACAGAACCTCATCCGCTCGAGCGGATGGTGGGTCCGCTCGAGCGGACAAGGCGGCAGAGTCCAGGTTTATTTAGAAACTACTTTTTTAATTGTACCCAAACTGCTTGTTTTAATCCTAATGAAGTTAGGCAACCTTAAGCATGACCTAAGGGCTATTTAAAGGACTTAAGGGCTATTCCAAAAATACCTCCTCACCTCTCAAAGTTCTGAGTTAGAGATTTTCATTGAGAGAATTCTTTTCTAGAGATTCATTAAGGAGTTGTGCTGAAAAGTATTCTAGAGAGCTAGTTCTTCTGCATTCTTTATAGAAGATTATCTTCTTACGAGAAGACTTGAGGAGTCAAGCGCTGGATTGAATCTGTTGCAATCAACGGTATAAAGTCATTGAAGCGTGAAGCGACACAAGGTAACTTCAGTCCTTGGGTAAGGGGTATCTGGGGGAAGAGATCTGAGTTTCTTGTAATTGAGAGATTCATAGTGTTTGATTTGATCCAGTTTGGATCGGTGGTTTTTCACCCGATTAGGGTTTTCCACTTTAAAATTGGTGTCCTTGTGGTGTGTGCTTGTTTATTTTATTTCCGCTGCATATTGTTTATTTCTACACACTTTTGGGTTGATTGTTTGATTAGACCAATCTAGAAATCGCGGACCCCATTAAATATCTTTTTCAATTGGTATCAGAGTGGATTGCACAGTCTTGTTGTGTTTGATCCTACAAAATTTCTAGAATAGTGCTCAATAGAGAAGGGACATTAACTTCCAAGCCTCCTTTGTTTGATGGTTTTAATTATGCATATTGGAAACAAAGGATGATTGGGTTCCTTAAGTCCATTGATAATGATGTTTAGGATATTGTTGAGGAGGGCTACTCCAGACCTACAATTGTGGTTAATGGGCAAACTGTTCCTAAACCTAAAGCCCAATGGACTAAGGATGAGAAGCATGCGTCCAATTGTAATAATAAGGTTGTGAATAACATATACAATGAAGTGACTGCTAATGAGTTTCGAAGAATTTCCACTTGCAAAACTGCAAAAGAAGCATGGGAAGTCTTATAGACAGAGTTTATGAGGGTACATACACGGTGAAGCAAGCTAAATTACAAAGGCCGAATAAAGAATTTGAAACCATCGTGATGGAAGAAGATGAGACATTTGATCAATTTAATGCAAAGCTGAATGAGATTGTCAATTCTGTTTTCATTCTAGGGGAAGAAATACCAGAACACAAAATTGTCAAGAAAATTCTATGTTCTTTACCTTCGAGGTTTGATTCTAAAGTTGATGCTATTGAAGAAAATAAGAACCCTAATACCCTCAAGGTAAATGAACTGTCTGGAAATCTTCAGACTTTTGAAGCACACCGTTTGAATAAAGAAAAATCAAAAGAGAAGGATATTGTTTTGAAAGCCATCTCAGAATCAAGAAAGCAGCCTACAAAGAAAATTGAATCTGATTCTGAATCTGATGCTGAAGATGATATGGCTGAGTTTATTAAATGTTACAGAAAATACATGATGATAAAACGAGCCAATAGAAAGAATTCCAAATCTGAGAAGAAGGATCATGCAAAAGGGACAAAGTGTTTTGAGTGCCAAGGCTACGGACACTATGCTAATAAGTGTGCCAACAAGAAAAAAAGTACAAAGCAAAAGGCTCTCAACATAACTTGGGATGAATAATCTTCTGAAGAAGAAAAGGAAGAAGCAAAAGATCTCGAGGATGATCCTTCTAATAATGTGAATTGGAAGTTTATAGCATTCATGGCTGAGTTTGTGTCTGACAATGATACTGATAATGAAGATGAGCCGTCAGATCAAGAGATAGATTGGGAAGAGTTAAACCATACAACCTATGCTGATTGTGTCAAGATGACCAAGTTTGGTAACAAGATCACTATCAAGTACAAGGCTGCCCAAGAAGAAAATTCTGCACTAAAGACTGAATTAGTGCAAGCACTAAAAGAGGTTCATCTCTTGAAAAGTCAGAAAAACTGTTTGGCTAGAAACTTGACTACTGATGGTCAAAAACTTGAAAAGGCTGAAAAAGAAGTCCTGCATTTAAAGCAAGAGATAATAATATTGAAAGCTGAAAATCAAGACCTACAACGAAGACTGAAGATCACTCTGTCAGAGCTTAAAGTGAAGCAAGCATCTCTAAACAAGATGAACACTAGTTTGAAGACTCTTACAAACATCTTGTGTAGTCAGAAGTCTCCTTTTGACAGAAGCGGTCTTGGTTATTATCATGGTGAATCCACTTCAAATGCTAAAGGTAAAACAATTTTTGTTTCAAGTGTTGCACATGCTACTCCACATTCTACACCTTCAAATAATGTGTTGAGTAGTTTCAAGAAGAATGTTTCACGCACTGCACACACATCCATTTGTCATCATTGTGGATTAAAAGGATACATTCGTCCCCATTGCAAGAAGCTGCAAAGTCTACCTACGACCAAGCAATGGAGGAAAATTTTTTCTCCACCCAAGATGGCTCAAATTTGGGTTAGAAAATATAATTTTCCTAAGGAGTTGGCTCACACTTTGCTAAAAGAACAAACTACACAAGTGTGGGTGGCTGCATGTGACAAGCCCTGATCACAGAGGTTAAGCTTGAAAGTCCGGGGATCCGAACCCTAGAGGGGGGGGGGGGGTGAATAGGGTGAGCTTCAATTATGACCAATTTTAACCAATTTTAACTTCTTTAAATTAAACTAGTCACAAGTGATGATTATCAAACAAAATGCGGAAGCTTAATAAAAACAATCACCACAAAGCAAGCACCATCACACAAGGATTTATAGTGGTTCGGCCTCAATGCCTACGTCCACTACCGGCTTATGATCCAACACCCCACCGAATTTCCACTATTTATGCTTTTCAATAGGCTAAGCAATAACCTTTACAATGATGTTTTTCAAGGCTTAACATCAACCTATACATTATGCTTTTCTTAGGTTAAACAATAACCTCTACATTATGCTTTTCTTAGGCTAAGCAATAACCTCTTCAACCAAAGGTTGGTTATCTCTCTAAGTAGTGTCTATAATACACTTGATGGAGATACAATTTAGCTCATTACAATGCCTCTTAAATAGGCGGATATGAAAGTGAAAAACTAATTCATACACACACACACTATGAATGTAAAGATTAATGCACAATATGTATTTATGATGTCCTCAATCAATTTTAAAATGAAAGCTCATAAATGTATGCCTAAGGCTTTTGAAAGTTTTAGCTCATAAAAACATTTATGATTGAGGAAAGAATGCTAATCATATGTTAAAAATAACTTGTAAAAGATATACATTTGTATCATAAACAAGTTGTGAAATTCTAAGCACAAAACATGTGATGCATAGGGATGTCAATCAAATCAACAATGTAGCTCATAAAACATAAAAATAGATTTGATTGAAATTAGGGGACAAATCATATGTAATTATAAATACAACTTGAAAATGATATACCTATCAAAGCAAAGGAAGTTGTGAGACTTTAAAACAAAGATACATATGATTTGTGAAGTTGTTGAATCCAAAACATAAGATAGATTTGAAAGTGATTTTCTTATGATGAAAAACAACAACCAAAGATTCAACCAAGTATAGAAATCATGTTACATATAATTTCAAAGATGTTTTCATTAACATGATTTACTTAGATATACCAATTTAAGTACTACTTGGATTGAATCAATGGTGATGCATCCAAAACAATAAATCAATTCAAAACATAAACATGTTAAGGACACAACAAAACATAGTTTATCATGCTAGAAAACATTTACCAATGATAAAGCAAGGCATGACAATATATGGTTAAGGAAAGTAAACCTTACCTAAAGATTTAACTTCATTAATCCAAGCTTTTGCTTTCCTAATGACCCCTTTCATCCCTTAGCTCATTCCCCTTTGATTTGCCTCAAAACCTCTCAAGGAATGCCTAAAAATCCTTAACTTTTGGCAAAGGAATGAACTAGTATTTATAGCCAAAATTGCCCAACGGCTAGTCCCAGGTCGACCCCATGACCCCCGGGTCGACCTGGCCTTCACAACGGTCATAAAACTGACTGTTTGACAGGAGCCAATGGCACTTTCCCGGTCGACCTGCGTGGGCTCGGTCGACCGGGTCCCCTGTTGCGCCGGTCAACCAAGCCCACTGTGGGTTGACCTAGGCCTGGGACTAAAATTCCCTAATTTTGCATTTTTTTAAGGTATTATCTTGAGGGAACTGTTGGGTCATTGAATCTAGCTTGGAAACATGTTTTAAATCAAACTAAGTGGTTTAAAAACATGAAACATAAAAAGCCTAAAAAGATTTGAAAGATTTAAAACATAGGCTAGCTTGATTTGATAAAATTTATTTTAAAAAACAAATGCATCCAAGTTTAAAAACAAAACATGCAAAAATCAATACTTTTACAAATCTTAAAAATAATGCATGTATAAATCAAGATTTCAAGTTTTTCTAAAACAATGCATGTGTGAAAATTCAAATGATGCTAGAGTGAAAATGCATCCATCAAATTGCAATACACAAAATTCCTAACAAAGCTCCCATCCCCAATGCTACTATGAAGATATTTTCAAGGGGAGTTTCTATTGAGGGGGAGTTATTGATCCTAATTGACAAAAAGTTGCATGTTCTTATCTTTAGCTTTGTTAATTTATGGACAAAAAGGGGGAGAAAGGTGACAGATCAAGGGGGAGATCAAGAAGTTTAGAGAGACCGAGTCAGAGACATTGCAGATCTACATTTGCTGATTGTAAATTTCTTTGCTGATAGTCAATTCTTTAAAATTCAATGTATTTTGGGTTTCTTTTTCGTAGATCAATCTGTATTGTCTTAGGGAGTTTTGTCCATGAATTGCCAAAGGGGGAGATTGTTAGAATTTTAGTGTTGGCTAAATTCATGGGTTGGATAAAACTCTAGGTCTTTTGAATTGTGATTCTTTTTTAGAAAAGGACTCTGAAGATAGAAGATTGGAAGAATTAGAAGAAGTTTGCTGGAGAAAATATGCTGAATTTCCGGATCAATCCAGAGAGGGGTCCGCTCAAGAGAATAGAGTCAGAATAGCCATTGCTGAAACAGAACCTCATCCACTCGAGCAGACAAGGCGGCAGAGTCCAAGTTTATTTAGAAACTACTTTTCTAATTGTGCTCAAACTGCTTGTTTTAATCCTAATGAAGTTAGGCAACCTTGAGCACGACCTAAGGGCTATTTGAAGGACTCAAGGGCTATTCCAAAGATACCTCCTCACCTCTCAAAGTTCCAAGTTAGAGATTTTCATTGAGAGAATTCTTTTCTAGAGATTTATTAAGGAGTTGTGCTGAAAAGTACTCTAGAGAGCCAGTTCTTCTGCATCCTTTATAGAAGATTATCTTCTTGTGAGAAGACTTGAGGAGTCAAGCGCTGGATTGAATATGTTGCAATCAATGGTGTGAAGTCATTGAAGCGTGAAGCGACACAAGGTAACTTCAGTCCTTGGGTGGGGGATATCTGGGGAAGAGATATGAGTTTCTTGTAATTGCGAAATTCATAGTGTTTGATTTGATCCAGTTTGGATCGATGGTTTTTCACCCGGTTAGGGTTTTCCACCTTAAAATTGGTGTCCTTGTGGTGTGTGCTTGTTTATTTTATTTCCGCTGCATATTGTTTATTTCTGCACACTTTTGGGTTGATGTTTGATTAGACCAATCTAGAAATCACGGACCCCATTAAATATCTTTTTCAATGACTTTTCAACCATTGACAATGATGGATCTATTCCTGATCCAAAGTTGCTGCATATCAGAAATGTGGATGCTCGAGATGCACAAGTGGACGATCGGACTGCACCATGGTCGGCCTTGGTTCAACATCGAACTGATCCTAATCCGAAGATGCATAAGGTTGCACACGTGGATGCTAGGACTGAAAGGAGGTCGGCCTTATTTCAACATCACACAGATAGGTCAAGGGACTTGCACCGCCATGAGCAACCTTCAAAGGATCCGAACCACACATAGAATTTGATAAGGAAGACTCCTCGGCAGCTGCACAAAACTGGGGGTAATGCCCTGGTAGGCTATTTTATTGGTAATTCTCCTCCCATCTTTGAGATTAAAAATTGCCTTTCAAAAGCCTAGAGAACAAAAGATTTAGAGATTATCCATATGGCTGAAGGTTTTTTATTGTTCAAATTCCACTCTTATGATGTTGGCCAAAGTATTCTGGATGAAGGTCCTTGCTTTTATGGGCATCCTCTGATTTTGAGACGATGGTCGGAACATATCACAATGTATAGGGAAAATCTTGAAACCATTCCAGTATGGGTTCTATTAGTTTGTATGGTCCCAATCCATCAGATGAAGTAATGAATTGATTAATTTCTTTATTTATTAATAAAATTATGCTTTCCTTTCATGAGATGAATGATGTTTTATTACTTTATGCACTGACCAATACATATGACATGATGATTCATGAGATGAACCGTGTGACATTAATATATTAAAGGTGATATATGTGTATGGATGAGATCCACATACGGGAGACATGTGTCACAAATCTTATACTTAAATATCTTCACAACCAGTGATGAGACTAGGCATCTCATTTGATAAGGTTGCAGCATTTTGATCACTATGAGATAGTGTGATTATCTCGATCATCAGAATGTAAGATTCTTGATCATGGTGTTGGTACATTGGAATGTATTGAAGGACCATGAGAAGCACCTTATGGAATCCTGTCTTTATTTTAAGGTCTACTCTCATAATTCCCTACGCTCTCAATCTTAAGACATTGATGAACTCAAGTTTCTGTCTATTCATTTGCTTTGAGTCACCAATGAGTGAGGCCAACTGTAGGTCAACACATCGGTGTCTTAGGTATGTGATAGTAGAAATGTGAGAACATTCGATGGTCAAGATGAAATCTATATATATTATCCCCTTGTGCCAATTAATGAATTTATCATTAGTAAGTGTGCACCCATCTTGATTAAGAGTAATTAGATGGTACTGATGATCACTGTGATTAATTGGGGCTCCAGGATAATAAGATGTAGATCTAAGATTAGAAGGGACATATTTAATCCAATTGATCCATAGATATTGATAGAGGGGTCTACTTGTGGTAATTGAGAAGTTTAGGTTTTATTTGTAATTTATTCCTAAGACTGGAGTGCAATTGCATTTATATAGTGTTGTTATTTGCAATTAACTGTTGGCCTGGATTGCACATGAGATGTGGGGTCGCGGTGTCCCAGTTGGAGCCAACTTCCTATGGAATCTCTAGTAGTCCTCATGCTAGCCCAAGTTATTAGAAAGATACTAATCCTACTTGAACTCTAAAAAGAAAGGAATTAGAAAGTTACTATTTCTATTTGAAGTGAGACTTCTAATAGTAATAGTAAGTCACTGATTGTTGTGGAAGTGAGACTTCCATAATAATTAGAAAGGAGAAAGTTATTAATTCTTATTGGAAGTTGGACTTCTATTTTAATTAGTAAGGGAGGTTGCCAAGGCTATAAAAGGGGAACACCCCTTGGACGTCCCATATGGAAATCCACGCCCAAGCTCCTAAGTGCAAGTGTTGCACGAATTTCTCCTCTTTCTCTTCTAGTTCTCTTCTAATTCCTTTAGACCTTCTAGTTGTTTTCTTTAGGAGATCCCACCCATCTCCTTTAGAGAAGAGATCTGATACGAGATATAGCGTGGAAGACTAAGAGGTCTTGGAGATCCTAAGTTGCTTACAAAGAAAGAGTTTCTTCATCAAGCAAGTCTTCTTCTCCATTAAAACACAACCGAGCTCCAAAGGTATAATCTATTTCATTGGATTTTGTGAATTTTTGGTTGCTTCTTTGTTGCTGATTTCTATCTTCTAGATAGAGTTTATTGCTGTACATGATTGATGAGATAGAGGGATTGCATCCTGGATGTGGTTTATGGCCTTATGGGTACTTGATCTCTGACTCAAGTGGGTCAAAAAGTTTTGAAAACCTATCCACGAGGCCCACCTACTTCCAATAGGTTCTCCTCTCAAATTTGAACTTCTACTTTCGAACACACTTTGCTTTGAGTAAAATTGCATCTATTATAGGAAACCCAATATGTACGGATCATGCTACTGCGACGGGTACTCGTTATGCCTTTGTTCGAATTTGTGTTGAAGTGAAAGTTGATGCTGAGTTCCCTTCTAAATTGCGCATGAAATATAAAGACAAGACTATCAGTCAAAAAATTGAGTATGCCTGGAAACCAAGCCATTGTAAATCATGTAGAACTTTTAACCATGGTGATAAATACCGTCCGTTGAAAGCTGATGTGAGTGGTCCAAAAAAGGTCTGGGTACCCAAGAAGAGACAAGTTGAAGACCCACAATCTGATTTGATTGAACAAAGTGTGCAGCTTCCTCCGGTTACTAGCGACCATCAGCATATAGACGGCCAGCAACATATTACTCATGGGGAGGATTGGAATGTTGTTAAAGGGAAGAAATGTTCAGATCGAGCCACATCTCCTCCAAAGAAATCTTTGAGCAGTCCTCCACAAAAGACATCCCCAGGTATTTCTTCAAATAAAGAACCAAATAGATTCCTTAGTCTTTCAAATCTTAAGGGTGATTCCAATGTTTCGGCTAAAGAAATTGCTTCCACTACAACATTAGTTATCAAAAGTTCTGATGAAGTAGTTCAACAAACTAGTTCAGGTGACCAGCAAAAGAACTTTCCATCCATTCACCAACTAGATAAAAGTGTCCTTGTAAGAATGCCAAGCACAAGTGCCAAAATAAAACCAGGTGCTATTGGGCTCAGTAGATAAGGCCACTCACAAAAACCATTCCACATGACAATCATCGTATGGAATGTGAGAGGTCTTAACAGACCCTCAATGCAATCAAACATTAGGAATAAAATTCAAAAGTTAAAGCTTCAGTTAGTTGTTTTGTTGGAGACAAAAGTAAAATAGTCCTCTTACACCTATATTGCTAATTCAATCATTCCAACTGGATGAAGAGAAATGTCAAATATGGAGGATGGGTCATCTGTTAGAATCTGGATGATGTGGAACCCGCAAGTGATTCATGTATCATGTTCCTCTAGGGATGCTCAATGTATTCATTGTGATGTGAAGTATGGGAATGTGGATTTTCTTCTATCAGTTTGCTATGGGTTTAATACTTACATGCAAAGAAGAGACCTCTGGAGCTCTATTGTTGAGAAATCGAAGAGTAGTGTGTCGCCATGGATTGTTGCATGTGACTTCAATACGAACAGATGGAATTATGAAAATTCGGGGGGGAGGGGGGGCGGATTCCCAAGGGCTGCTGGTCTCATTACATTTAATGATTGTATTCAAGAAGCAGGTCTGTCGGAATTCAATTTAATAGGGTCGTCCTTCACATGGTCAAATTCTAGCATCGGAGATTTGAGAATTGAATGTAAACTGGATAGAGTTTTAGTTAATGCAGAATTCTATCAAACTAGCCCATTTAAAGGAGAAGTTCTTCTTCCAGGTATATCTGATCACTCTCCTATATTTATCTCTTTAAATGAGAGATCTCAATTCAAAGCTCCATTCATATATTATAACTATTGGGCCAAAATGCCGAGGTTTTTCCAAGTAGTGAAAAAATCTTGGGACATTAATATCTATGGCACTCCACTTTATAAGGTGAGTCGAAACCTCTTAGTTGTAAAGAAGAGCCTTATTGAATGAAAAAAATTACATTCTTCTCTTCCAACAAAGTTATCAGAAGCAGCTCTAAATTTAGAAAATTTGTAGTAGTATTTGGTGGATGATCCAGGCAATATGGATATTCAGAGCAAGCGTGTATGACAAGATTTGAGCTTGATCACCTTTTAAAGGCTGATGAAAGTAATAGATGGAAGAATGAGAGATCTAGGGGAATCTACACAAAAGTCTAAACAATCTAACTTAGTGGAATCCATATCAAAAGTATTCAAACAAACACAAATCTAGGGTTATAAACTCTAGGTTTTTACACCTAATCAAGAGTTCCAAACACTTGATCCTAAAAGATAGAGCACGAGGCTCTGATACCAATTGAAAGTCCTTGGATCCTAACCCTAGAGGGGGGTGAATAGGGTGTGCTACAAAATATGACCAATTTTAAATTCTATGAAGATAAACAAGTCACAAGATGATTTACCAGACAAGATGCGGAAGATAAGAAAACAAGCACCACAAGCAATCACCACTACACAAAGGTTTATAGTGGTTCGGCCTCAATGCCTACGTCCACTACCGGCTTATGATCCAATCACCCCACCGGATTTCCACTAATTATGCTTTTTACTAGGCTAAGCAATAACCTTTACAATGTTGTTTTTACTAGGCTCAACAACAACCTTTACAAGATGCTTTTCAAGGCTAAGCAATAACCTTTACAAAATGCTTTTCTAAGGCTAAGCAATAACCTTTACAAAAGAAGATTTTTCTCTAAGAAGGTGTCTCTTCAAGAACACTCTAAGAGATACAAATTAAGCACATATAAATTGCCTCTAAATAGGCTAATGTGAAAGTGTAATACAAATTACAAACATACACTCAAATATGCTAAAGTGTGTGCACAAGTGTATGAATGTGTTTCTCCAATCAATTTCAACAATGAAGCTCTTAATTGTATGCTTGATGCAATTTAAAATCAAAGCTTAGAAATGGATGATTGAAGATGAATGCTAATCACATGAAAGTTTCAACAACCTTGAAGAAATGAACTAAACAAGTTGTATGAAAATTAAAGTCTAAGAACACATGTGATTTAGTCAAGAGAGTTTGCAAATCATTCTAATATTCCAAAGATGATAATGAGTTTGCAAAACAACTCTTTAACAACTAGAAATCATGCATAAATGGAAATACAAAGATTTAAACATGCATTGATTCTAATTTGAATGGAAATAAAAAAGAAAAGTATGATATACCTTTTTAAAACTCAAGCATTTGATTTCCAACAAGCTTTCTAGCCTTCTCACCTTGTTCCCCTTTCTTAGGCTCCAAAAAGGTCTCAAAAGTTCATCAAAAAGCCCCTAGAAAGGTTGGAAACAATTGGACTTTAAAGGGAAAAACAGTCAAACGGCTATAATTTTGGCCCAACGACTATATACCAAGTCGACCTGGGTCAGGTAGGTCGACCTGCTACACTGGCCAATTTCAGCAGGACCAGTTTGACAGGTCGACCTGGCAAGAAGGGGGTGGGGGGTCGACCTACCACACAGGCCAGAATGAGTTTCTGAATAGATTTTCAAAAATCCTAATATGCGACTTGAAACTCATGGCCAAGGTAGCTTATGCATACTAAAAAGATTCTAAAAATGATGAGAGTATGCAAGGAACAAACCTAAAACCTTAATTTGATTTTTCAAGAATAAAACACAAGGAAATAGGTTTTCAAAAGAGTTTTGGATTCTAAAACATGCATGAATCAAATTCATTTCAAAACATGTGCAAATGCAAGATAGAATCCAAGATCCAGAAGTCAAAAACCTAAGAGCTCATGTGTGTGATCATGTGACAGTTAAAGTGAGTGAATCCATCAACAACTGCAACAACCAAGGGCCTAACAGTATTTTTATCGTCTTATGTGAAAGAGGCAAACTCAGTCTTATATATCTCAAATTACCGATGCGGAAGGAAACATCTATAATGAACCATCAGGTATTGCTGCAACTTTTGTCTCTCATTTCCAAAAGATCCTAGCACCTATGGTTGATGACCATTGTCCTGATCTTTCTCTTGTCACCCCCCATGGTTATGTCACTGAAGAAGATGCATTACTCTTTATGAAACCAGTCACAATTTCTGAAATTGGAGAGGTGATTAAGGGTGCAGATCCTAATAAAGCTCCTGGGCCTGATGGATACTCACACTTCTTTATAGGAAAGGATGTTTGTGACAGCATCAAAGATTTTTTTTCAACATGGGTCCATGTTGAAACAGCTTACAAACACTTTTCTAGTGTTAGTGCCAAAAAATGAAAATGCAAACACCCCAGATAAATTTGGGCCTATTGCTTTGACAAATGAGCTGTACAAAATTATTAGTCGAATTCTGGTGAACCGGCTTAAAATAATAATTGCAAAAATTGTGGGTCCAATGCAATCGGCTTTGTTCCTAGAAGAAACATCAAAGATAATATCCTCCTTGCTCAAGATCTTATTCATAACTTTCATAGGCATCAAGGGATTCCTAGAATGTGTATCAAGCCTTGATCTAGCAAAAAGCTTATGATAGTGTCAGATGGGATTTCTTGAAGGCTACTATGAAGTGTTTATAGTTCCTGGACCATATTATCAAGATACTTATGGAATGAGTATTAGGCGCGAAGTTCTCAGTTTTGGTTTATGGTGGTGCAAAGGGTTTCTTCCAAGGAACTCGACGATTGAGACAGGGCTGCCCGTTGTCACCATTTCTATTTGGTATAGTTATGTAATTCTTTTCTTTAATGACGAATCAATATGCTTCCTCCAATATGATTCCTTCGTCATATGTGAAAAGGGAGGCATCTATTTATCACTTAATGTTTGTTGATGACTTGATTGTGTTCAACAAGGCTTCTGAAGTTGTAGCAGCAAACCTTAGATGCTTCCTTCATCATTTTAAAGAATTTACTGGGCTTAGGGTTAACTGGCAAAAGAGTGCTATTCTTTTTGCAAATTGTGAAATGGAAACTCAATGTATTATATCTTCATTGCTGAATATTCCACAGGAAAAGTGTCCAATCAGATATTTGGGAGTTCCTTTATCCTCAAAGAAGCTTAACTTCAATGACTGTCAAGCTCTATTGGTCAAAATTCAACAATGTATATCTGGGTGGAAATCCAAGTTCTTATCTTATGCAGGTAGACTGGAGCTGATTAAATCTACTCTATCTTCGTTTATCTATTCTGGGCGACTGTCTTCCTTCTTCCTTAAGCTACTTTGCATGCTTTAGATTGCCAGGTCAGAGATTTCTTTTGGAATTGCTGATCTTCTAATTACATTCACCCAATAGCCTGGGACTCCATCTGCTAGCCGATTGCTTTGGGAAGGCTGGGCATTCGTTCTAATTATGGAGTTGCAAAAGCTACATTTTTAATGCAAGTGTGGAATGTTGTCGCAAATAAACAAACTTGCTTGAATATTTAGGTTAATGCAAGATATTTGCATGGATGTTCCCTTTGGGATGCTCCCATCAGAAAATATGCCTCTTGGGGGTGGAAAGGCATTTTAGCTCTTAGACATGTTGCTTGATCTCATATTAAATTTCTCGTTGGGAATGACCATCTAACTAAGTTCTGGACTAATCCTTGTCTCAATGGTGGCCGTTTAAAGGATTGCTATGGTGATAGAGCAATCTATGATATGAGATTGGGTAATGATATCAAGGTCAGTTACTGTATTCAAAATGAAGACTGGAATTTTCCTACTCTTACTTCGAATAACATGATGGATATTTTTCAAATTATCCCTCATGAGGTTCATCTGTGGGGTGATTTTGATGATGAAATTGTTTGGACTCTTGAAGATCATGAGAAATTTTCTCTAAAGTCCTCTTACAATTTAATATGCAACTTCTGTAACCAGAGCCTACATTGGCCTTCTGCAATATGGTTTAAAAGATGTATAAAAAAACATTTGATTTGTGCGTGGATGCTACTAAGAGGAAGACTCAAAACTAAGGACTTTCTTCTTTAGAGAAATGTTGACTATGACTCATGTTGTGTACTTTGTGACTACATGTGGGAAACATCTTCTCATCTTATGATCCAGTGCCCTTATTCTAAAGAAATTTGGAAATCAATTCTTCATAATCTGAATTTGGTGGCAGTCAATTATGGTAATGTGATGGAACTATTAGAATCAATCTACTCTCGCCTAGATCATCAAGAAGAAGGAGCTTTAATGTCAGACCCCGACCCAGACCAATTCGATTACTGTGCGATTAGTATGTGTTTAGTCCTAAGTGGGTTTAGTTATTGTTGGGTTAGAAGTAATTAGTTTAGTCTTGGACATAGCTTCGGGAATTTTGAGAACGTTTAGTATTAGTCAGACACACTCAGGAAGGCCTGAGTGCCCGTGTAAGCTTGGGAAGTTCGTATTGATTTCCGTGTGATTGTGATTTGGATTTCATTTGAATGATTTTTCTATGTGTTACAACTTTCGTCTTAAGCCCATTCATGTTTGAAGCCCAAAAACCCAAGTTTTGGCCCAAAGAGGGTAAAATTGTCTTTTATGCACAAATCTGGACACAATTTTCGGGATCTCAAAACCATGCCAAAAATATACTTTTTGAAAACTAGATATTTCGATGATCATTTTATCCTTCTTCGTCGAAGTCATCCGAGACCCACAAGACCATGTTTTAGTCATCTCGAGGTTAAGTCATTTGGGGGCCCATTATCATCACTTAAACCCCCAAGTCTCATCTTCTTCATTCATTTCCCCAATCTCTGCAATTTCTTTGACCTAGGGCTGGAAAATCCCTCTTTCCTTTCTATCTTCCTCACATTGCATGCTCTAGCTATAGATCTCCAAAGAAGATTCTAAGGATATCATCTTCTTCATCTCTTTACAAGCTCTCTATCCATTCAAGTTTCTTGGAGCTTCTTGTGGAACAAACTCTACATTTTCTTCATTCCTTCTTGTGTGGCCATTGCTAGGTAAGAGCTTCAATCCATACTTTTCATGAAGCCTTTTTGGTTCTAAAAGATCTTGCTTTTCATGTTACAAAACCCTTTGGTAAAATGGGTTTCTTGTTTTCAAGATTTTGTGGAGTTTGATTGGTTTTCTCTTGGGTTTCTTGTAGTGTGGGAATAGCTTGAGTGAAGTGATTGAGAAGGATTGTTAGCATTGGGCAAGGCAAGTAATCTTTATAGATTCAATGTGCATGTGTATTTTGATTTCATTGTATTTTTGAAATTGTGCATCTAATTTGTTTACAAGTTTCATGGTTATGTTTTATTGGATTTGGATGTGTGAAATGGTGATAAATGAACCCTTGGTGAGCATGAAGGCTCAAGGGATTGTATGTGATTGATGGATGAGAAGAAGGAGAAAAATGTAGTGGAGGTTGGACATGAGAAAGGCAGTTTCTGCACTCTGCGAATTCAGGCAGAAGCTGATTCGCTCGAGCAACCAAGCCTCTGTTTGGTCCGAGCGCAGACAGAGAGTTGTCCGCTCGAGCGACCCTATGGTCCGTTCGAGCGAACTGCCTTCTGTATAATCTGGAGCAAGACAGAGAGCTGTCCGTTCGAGCACATCTTATATCCGCTCGAACGAACTGTCTAGCTCGAGCGAAGTGTCATCACCTTATAAAGTTCGCTCGAGCGAACCTGCCAGATTCAGGAAGAAGAATTATTTCATTTTTTGTATTTTCTTGAAGGTTGAAAAACAAGACTATGTTAAGGGTTTTGACTTGACATTGTGTAAATGGAACTTCGAAATGCAACCCAACTTCGGGGACACCAATTCTTGTATATTCCGACATTTGGGGTCCCAATTACACAAAGGTCAATTAGCAGCCTTAGCACATGCTTGTCAGATTTCGTGTTTGAATTCCGTTTTGGTACGATAAGTACCATCGTGTACTAGTTTTGGATTTCAAGTATAAGCTTGTTTTGAAGAATTGTTTCAAGAAAAAGGGGATCACTTCCTAAGCGTGTTATGCATATTAATTATGCCTTTGCTAGTCGTGTTCATCGTGTTTTGATAAGTGATTTCCCCCTTTTTATCTTGACATGTTTTGATAGTGTTTCGCGTGTTTTGTGCATTCATGAATTAAGTAAACACCACTGAGCTTGGACTGCCCTTTCAGTTTGATCCATTGTCTGGGGGTCCTTAAACATGTGGACTGTCTGCAGACTGGTCGTGTATTTATTACACATCGTGCGTGTCCGGTTCCGCGGCCGGAGTTCCCATCTTTGTGGGAAATCGTGTCATGCTTATATTATGTATATCGTGCTTTTCGTGCGTGCTTGCTCTTTTCATTATATAAATGATAGAGAAAGGATGGGCTCTTTGTGGATTGTAACTATTCATGATAAATTATGTACTCATACTAGTTTGTTTTAGTATCTCAGTCATTATAGTATTTCAAGTTAAGGATTACTTATATGTTTTCTTAAACGTTATTGGTTCATGCTTGCACCTAAATTGATTGCCTGCCAAACCGTTGTGTTTGACCCTTGTTTGTTGGTGCCCAGGTGCGGGAGATGTTGCCTTTGAGGAGGAGCGTTAGGAGGAGGCTTGTGAGCCAACCCCTGTGAGAGAGTGGCAGCCCGACGATGTTATCTAGACGTCGGGCGGGTTCTTGAGTCTCGTCATCATTTTGTTGGGGTTTCTTTTGATTACTTTTGGAGAAGTGTATTGGCCTCTGTTGGCCTCTTAGGGATTGTACCTAAAACTTAACTTACTTTTGTGTTAGTCTCATAACTTGAATTATAATGGGAATGCCATGTTAACTTCTTCTTTTGATACTATGTCTTGTTACTATTTGTCATGGCACTTAAATATTTTATTGGTGCTTATCGTGAATGTGTCTTACTACACGCTTCCGCATACTTGATCGTGTGAGTCAGATTCCGTGTGTCTTTGGGAATCCTCACCGCGGGAACCTGTGGGAAAGCAAAATCTTCAATAGCAATGGTAACTCAACCACGTCGCGGGCCCGGGACCCGTTCCGGGGTCGTGACATTTAACCCTTGGGAAACTTCTATTTAATGCCTTTGTTTGGCATATTTGGGCAGAAATAAATGGCAGGATCTTCAAGAATATTTCAAATCCAAGTACTTCGATTATGAAGAAAATTATTCAAGTAGTGACCACCAAAATTCTTTACCTTGGTATCAGCCTACCAACTACAATTCAATGCCATTGGAATGTTCCACCTCACGTCCATGTGCATCATGCTCATCTGATTGTTGAAAGGCACACAGGTTGGAGATTATCAATAGTTCCAACTAGACAAGTATTAGTTGGAATTATGTGGAGAGACATACATCAACCGCAATATGGCCGCATTATGCAGGTGATTAACTATTAAGAAGGAATCTTACAGCTATTGCAGCTCCTCCCATATAATGAAGAATCCATCACCATTGAGACTGAACTATCCATCCAGCAACTCCTTCTTAACCCAACCCAATCTGATTGGGTTGTGCGGTTTCAAGCCAGACAATTACATGCAGTCATTAAGAGATTTCACCAGGTGTCGTTTTCCTTGTTACATCCTTTGGTCGTACGGCCAGACAATTACATGCAGTCA
Source organism: Cinnamomum chago (assembly GCA_038049695.1). Lineage (NCBI taxonomy): Eukaryota > Viridiplantae > Streptophyta > Magnoliopsida > Laurales > Lauraceae > Cinnamomum > Cinnamomum chago. The sequence continues at coordinate 70,613,279 of CP142454.1, read as the reverse complement.
TTAAGAGATTTCACCAGGTGTCGTTTTCCTTGTTACATCCTTTGGTCGTACGGCTCAGTAAAATCGTCAATCGAAATGCTAGAACACCTTCAATAATTATTGGTAATATTGAGCAGCTGTATAACTCTATTCGGGAGTAGGATTGGAAAATTTTAAGGGGTGTGCATGATTTCTCTATGTGTCTATAGCTCGGGATGTGGGTGGGGATCCTTTATTTTGGGATTATCCCTTGTGTTTTATTTCTTTTGATTATGATTTGATTGTTATAATGGGGTATGCCCCTTTTGGAGGCTCTGAGACTTTTTGAGTTTCGGATCTCCTTTCTGTACTTTATTACTTTATAAAAAATGAACAACAAACTTATTATTCAAAAAAAAAAAATTAGCGAAAGGTCCCTCATAGAGGTCTTGTAAGGCCTCAAGTCCATCAACTTTTCCTCCAAGGCCTGCATCCATGCAGCTGGGCATATTTTGGTGAGAGGTCCTTAGATACGACACCTCATGGCAAGAGGTCCATAGATACACTGCCTCATACATTTTCATGACTGACTTGCCCTTTCAACTGATTATGCATAAAAATTTTAAATTTTAAATCTTCCACTATCCCTCTTCTTCTTCTTCTTCAATTCGGTTTTGTGCTGCCCTCGCTATTAGGCTGGAGAACGAGATGCAGACATCGATGCCAGTCCCAACACTAGATAGTGTGACACTATCCACTGGTGCCTCTTGGCTACTTTTACATAACTGAAATTGTTCCAACCCTTTGGTCTTTCCCGAACGACACTTGTCATCCTAAGTGATGAATCAGTTCGACCCACAAGGGGGAGTTGGTCATTTGTCCAAGAGGCGCTCATCCTTATTCAGGTAGATCGATTGGTAAGGTAGCAAGACAATTCTATGAATTAATAATAAAAAATCAATCAAAAGAAATTCTCCTCCTCAAGGAAAATCTTATGTGGAGGCACGTCAGGTTCTGTTACAGAACCCAATTGAAGAAGACGAGCAATGAAGAGATTGGGTTCCACCTAAAATTTAAAAAGGATTTCGAAGCAGTTGCAATCGCACAATATGAACCATGCTGCATCAATATTCAGACTAGAGGATTCTGGACCCAGGTTCGGTCATTGATCGAAGAAGTTGCAGAGAACAAGGCAGATGGGTTTTTCGTCGCAGTTGGTTTCTAGAGAGGATAGTAGTCTCTGGGGTCAGTTTGGATCTTACAGTCACAAGAGGATTAGACCTATTCGTTGGATTAATTCTCTAATATCTTTGAACCAAAGAGAGAGGTTTGAAGTGGAACTGGAGAATAGCAAGACAGTGAGGTGAAGATCCGGACTCTACGCTGATTGAAGTGGAGAAGAAGAAGATGAGCTTTGTCCGTAGACGTAGGTGTGAAATCACCGAACACGTAAATCCGTGTTCTTTTTGTGTGGCTTTGATTTGTTTACTTGTTGATCGCACGCTTCCGCACACACGATCACAACAAATTGGTATCTTTGTCAAATTTTTCTGAGTTTTTTTATTTTTTGTCAAATGTATTTGAGTTTTTCGCAAATTTATCTGAGTTTTGAAACAAATTCATTTGAGTTCTATATAAATCTATCTGAGTTTTTCATTTTTTTTCCAAATTTATCTTAGTTCTGAACAAATTTCTCTAAGTTATGGACAAATCTATCTAAATTTTTGGTTAATTTATTTGAGTTTTGGAAAAAATTTATCTGAGTTATGGACAAATCCAACTAAGTTTTTGGAAATTTTTTCTGAAATTTGGAAAATTAGTTTATCTTAGTTTTGGAAATTGTAATTGTTTTTTTTAAATTTATTTACATTTTTTAAATTTTATTTACGTCTTTTAAAATTTATTTCCGTCTTTTGAAATATATTTACATTTTTTGAAATTTATTTGGATATTTTGAAATTGATTTTCATTTTTTGAAATTTATTCATATTTTTTGAAATTTATTTGGATCTTTTGAAATTTATTTGCGTCTTTTATATTTATCTGCGTTATTTTGAAATTTATTGTGTCTTTTGAAATTATTGAGTTTTTTGAAATTTATTTTCTTTCTTTCGAATTTATTTGTATTTTTTTAATTTATTTGCAATTTTTAATTTTATTTATATATTTTCAAATTTATTTTCATATTTTGGAATTTATTTACATTTTTAAAAAACAAAATTTGGATCTTTTGAAATTTATTTGCATCTTTTTAAATTTATCTGCGTTCTTTTGAAATTTATTACTTTTTTTAAAATTTATTTGTGTGTTTTTAGAATTTATTTGAAAAATCTCATTAATGAGATTCCATTAATTGTGGCCAATTAAATGGTAGTTGACCATTATTAATGTGATATCCTACAAATCATGTGATATGATTTTAAAAAAGGGTAAATTAGATATATCAGGTATGAAAATCTGTTAGAGGACCTTTGGCTGCATGACTTTTTTTTGTGGACCGTTTGCAACAAAGTCATACTTTGAGGAGCCTCCGACCAAACACCCCAAAAAAAAAACAAGATTTGATTTGGTGGAATTCAAATAAAAGAAGTGTCCAAGGAGGTTATATTGACATTAAGACATATAAAGAGGTAACAAATGTAATAATTACTTATAAAGAGATATGTTAGTTTTTAATGACCATAAGCCTACATTAGGGCTCACCTTCAAACCTCTATCTCTTTGGCTTTGAACATTGATAAGTTACAACTTATATTTACGAGGCAAACCTTAATTGGTGTATATTATTTGTAGATGATATGATGTTGGTGGATCCAAATGTAATTGGGACAGGCTTTGAGGATGGTGGTGGTGGATGAATCAAGAAATGGCGTGAATACGAAATGTAAGAGATGATGGAAGACTTTGAAATCGAAGGACTTTAAAATAAGTAGTACAAAGATGGAGTATATAATTCCAACTCTAACAGAGATGTGAGATGTAACTTATATGATAGTGGAAGTTTAAGAGACAGAGATGTATTATAATACTTAGCTTTATAATTAGTAAGGATAGAAACGTTTAGTAGGAAGTCGAACATAAGATAAAAGTTGAATGGTTGAAGTAGAGAGTTGCTTTTGGAGTACTTTATGATCAGCACATACAAACAAAATTGAAAAAGAAATTTTACAAAACAACAATATAGTTATGAACTATGTGTTAATGTGAATTAAATCAGCTCATGCTCATTTATGCTAATCCATCAAGATTGGCTTAGTTGTATAGTATCCCACATGTGGGAATTGGTCAAAGATTGTACAGATCTGGATAATATCCCACAAGTGGGAGTTGATCAAAGATTGTATAGATCATGGTTTCTTTATTACGAGATTTATTAGACTATTCTTATAATATATTGATTGTATCATAATTGTATAATTGATTGTGATAGCTTTGATTAATGCAATTTCAATTCTAAAAGGAGACCACTCAATTCAATCCAATATTTCTCTTATTTTAATTCAACTTTCTCTTCTGGTTTGGTTTCTAACGAATGTTTTGGTATCAGAGCCCATTCGCTAGGGTTTTATCTTCTCATCTCTTGAACATCCCAATATCTCAGTATCTCTGATCACCTTCTTAACGATCTGGCCCCAAATTGTGGTATATAGGTTGTTGTGATCAACTGTGACCCACTTAGGATCATCATCTCATCATTAGAAATCAACACAGATCTGGTCGCCTGGATTTCCTAAGATATTTGATGATTTTCTCAGAATTTTTGGAGGCTCAATGGTAGGCATTCTAATCGTTTATGTGCTCATCCAATTTTCTTAAATAGTTTTTTATCAAAATCGTACAAAACTGTGGATACATACTGTGTTTTAGAAATTCATCTTCTAGAAGGAAGATAATTTGAGTCTTCATCTCATCAAGAACTCTGATCTAGACTGTAATAAGAAAGTGGGACCCACGTGCCCATCTTAGCCCCATTTTCAAGGTTGCCTGGGCCAATTTTTTGTAATTTTTTGCAATCTGGTTGCATATTAGTAACCAATTTATTTGTTCATTCTTCACATCATCAACTATATTTGTTCTTAAGCATGGTGTTCTGTCTTGGAGTATTTTACATATTCTCTGGATTTCATCTAGCTTTAAGATTCTAGAATGTGTTTGTGTGAAGACAGTAGTCTGTGCTTCTATCTTAAAGCATCCAGTAGAGTGTTCTTCTCTCTTGAGTTATTAATAGTATTGCCATGAAAAGATCTTAAGTTAATCTCATTTCTTTTATTGGTCAAAATTACACCACATGGGTATTTTAGTTCAAACTATATCTTGAGGCCAAGGAGTTATTGGGACATGTCTACGGATTTGATCCAAAACCAACAGATGATGCAAAGAAGATTGCCACATGGAACACAAAGGATGCTAAGATAAAAAAGCTTGGATTCTTGGATCTATTGAACCTCATTTAATTTTGAACCTCAAGCCGTATAAGACCTCCAAAGAATATGGGACTCTCTGAAGAAAGTGTATCATCAGGATAATTCTGCTCCCCAATATCATCTTGAATGTAAGATTGAAAATTATGCGCAAGGAAAATTGTCCATCCCAGATTACTAATCTGGTTTTCGAAATCTATGGGTTGAATATGATGGAATTAAATATGCCGACGTCACTGATGCAATGCTTCTTGTAATTCAAGACCTTTAGGCCTCCGGTCAGAAAGACCAATTTCTAATGAAATGAAGTTCCAACCTGGGTTTGAGAATATTCGATCTTCTTTGATGAGTCGAAAGCCATTGCTATCTATAGATAACTGCTTGAATAAACTTCTTTGATAAGAATAATGGCTATTGACAAAAGCTGATTTGGAGCAATAGAGGACGGTGGACTTCACTGTAGCTTACGCTGCCAAAGGAAAACCTCAGGCCCGGCTTCATCTCGTGACATGAGCAAAGTGCAATGTCATTGTTGCAAACAGTGTGGCCACATTGCATCATAGTGCACACAGAAGGTCTACAATTATTGCAAAAGGGTGGGCATCTCATTACTAAATACTGTAAGCGTCCCCCTTAGAGGTCTCACTTGTATGTTGCTGCTTCTATGCCATCCGCCTCCATTGTTGATGCTGCATCCACATTTATGCCATCTCACCTGGTTCTTCAACTCCTCTAACTGCAGAGTTAGTTCAATAAATGATTGTCAGTGCACTTTCTACATTTGGAACTTTAGGTAAATCTAAACCTTCTTCACCCATTTGGTACATTGACTCAGGGGCATCTAATCACATGACATCTTCTAGCACCCATCTCTCGAATTTGAGAGCATATGATGGAAATCTTAAAATCCAAACTGCTCATGGCGGAAAATTCTAATCACTTCCATTGGAGATATCCCTAGTTCGATACCATTGAATCATGTATATCTTTGTCCAACAATTGGTTAAAAATAAATATAACATTACCTTGTCTTTTCTAATTATGTTGTGCAGGACTAGATGACTGAGAAGGAGATTGTGAGGGGGCCTAAATGGGGTCGTTTATTTCCACTAGATTTGTCTGCATTTCTTAGGAACAAATTAACAAATGTGCTTTGTTTTTCTGCTGATCAAGACAATTGTCACCTGTGGCATAATAAACTTGGTCATCCCAATTTGAAAACTCTTTCTCTCATGTATAATTCTAGTTTGCTAAATAATATTGTTGTTTCATCTAAGTGTGCTACTTTTGATTGTGCTACTTGTAAAATGGGCAAAAGTAAAAAAACTCTTCAATTTCCCACATCCACTTCTCATAGCTCAAAATATTTTGAGCTAGTCCACAATGATGTATGGGGAATTGCTCCTTATCTCTCTCATGCTAATTATAAATATTTTGTGACATTTATTGATGATTACAATAGATTTACATGGTTGTATCTTTTACACTCTAAATCTGATGTCTTTAGTGTTTTCAAATTATTTTTAGCATATGTTGCGAATCAGTTTTCTACGTGCATTGAGACTTTACGTTCTGACTCAGGGGGGAGAATATATTTCAAGTGAGTTCCAAAATTTCTTACAACAAAATGGGATCATCTCACAAAAATCATGTCCATACACGCCTCAACAAAATGGGGCAATCGAATAGAAGAATAGATAGCTACTTGATATCACTCGCTCCCTCCTCCTATAATCTTCCGTCCTAACCTGTTTTTGGACAGAAACCCTCTCCAAGACAGTCTACTTCATAAATCGGCTGTCGTCTTCTTCCATAGAATTTCATAGCCCATATTATCGTTTATTTCAAAATTATCTGTCATATGATAATCTTCATGTTTTTTGTTTGGTATGTTTTGTTCATTTTCCTTCTATTAAGTGTAACAAACTAACTGTTCAATCAGTCAAATGTCCATTTGGCTCATCAAAAAGGGTTTTTGTCTTACAATCCCCTCGTTCGTCGTATTCGTGTTTGTCAAAATATTATTTTTTTTATAAATAATATTTCTTTTAACATAATCTTGAACCTCCTAATTCAGCTACTACCGTGTCTTTCCTTGTTAGACCCCGACCCAGACCAATTCGATTAGTGTGCGATTAGTATGTGTTTAGTTCTAAGTAGGTTTAGTTGTCGTTGGGTTAGAAGTAATTAGTTTTAGTCTTAGGCATAGCTTTGGGAATTTTGAGAACGTTTAGTATTAGTCGGACACACTCAGGAAGGCCTGAGTGCACGTGTAAGCTTGGGAGGATCGTATCGGTTTCATGTGATTGTGATTTTGATTTCATTTGAATGATTTTTCTATGTGTTACTACTTTCGTCTTAAACTCATTCGTGTTTAAAGCCCAAAAACCCAAGTTTTGGCCCAAAGAGGGTAAAATTGTCTTTTATGCACAAATCTGGACACAATTTTCGAGATCTCAAAACCATGTCAAAAATATACTTTTTGGAAACTAGATATTTCGATGATCGTTTTATCCTTCTTCGTCGAAGTCATTCGAGGCCCACAAGATCATGTTTTCGTCGTTTCAAAGTTCAAGTTAATTGGGTCCCATTTGCTAAGGTTTTAAGCCAAACCCTCATCTCTTTCATTCACTTTACCAAAATCCTGCAACTCTCTTAACCTAGGGTAAGAAACCTTCTTTCCCTTCCACTTCATTTCCTCTTGCATGCTCTAGCTATAGATCTCCAAAGAAGATTCCAAGGTCATCATCTTCTTCACCTCATCTCAAGCTTCCTATTGATATCTTCTTCTTGAAAGCTAAAGCTGGAAAAGATCTCCATTTGTTTTCATTCCTTTGTTTGGGCATTTTTAGGTAAGAGCTTCAACCCATATTTTCATAGAGTTATTTTGGTTCCTTAAGATCTTGTTTTTCATTTGAAAACCCTTTTTATGAAAATGGGTTTCTTGTTTTCAAGATTGAGTGAGTTTTAAATGATTTTCCTTGGGTTTATTTGTAGTGTTGGCTTAGCTTGTGAGTAAAAGTTCTTGAAGAGGAGTGTTTAGCATTTGTGCAAGGCAAGTAATCTTTATAGGTTCAATGATGCATGTGTATTTTGATTCCATTGTGTTTTAAGAATTGTGCATATAAACTTGTTTACAAGCTTCATGATTATGTTTTTATTGGATTTGGATGTGTGAAATGGTGGAAATGAACCCTTGGTGAGCATGAAGGCTCAAGGGATTGTATGTGATTGATGGATGAGAAGAAGAAGAAAAATGTAGTGGAAGATGTGCAAGAGAAAGGCAATTTCTGCACTCAGCGAGCACAGGCAGCAGCTTGTCTGCTTGAGCGACCCTTGGGTCCGCTCGAGCGACCAAGCCTCTGTTTGGTCCGAGCGCAGACAGAGAGCTGTCCGTTCGAGCGCACCTTATATCCGCTCGAGCGAACTGTCTCGCTCGAGCGAAGTGTCATCACCTTATAAAGTTCGCTCGAGCGAACCTGCCAGATTCAGGAAGAAGAATTATTTCATTTTTTGTATTTTCTTGAAGGTTGAAAAACAAGACTATGTTAAGGGTTTTGACTTGACATTGTGTAAATGGAACTTCGAAATGCAACCCAACTTCGGGGACACCAATTCTTGTATATTCCGACATTTGGGGTCCCAATTACACAAAGGTCAATTAGCAGCCTTAGCACATGCTTGTCAGATTTCGTGTTTGAATTCCGTTTTGGTACGATAAGTACCATCGTGTACTAGTTTTGGATTTCAAGTATAAGCTTGTTTTGAAGAATTGTTTCAAGAAAAAGGGGATCACTTCCTAAGCGTGTTATGCATATTAATTATGCCTTTGCTAGTCGTGTTCATCGTGTTTTGATAAGTGATTTCCCCCTTTTTATCTTGACATGTTTTGATAGTGTTTCGCGTGTTTTGTGCATTCATGAATTAAGTAAACACCACTGAGCTTGGACTGCCCTTTCAGTTTGATCCATTGTCTGGGGGTCCTTAAACATGTGGACTGTCTGCAGACTGGTCGTGTATTTATTACACATCGTGCGTGTCCGGTTCCGCGGCCGGAGTTCCCATCTTTGTGGGAAATCGTGTCGTGATTATATTATGTATATCGTGCTTGTCGTGCGTGCTTGCTCTTTTCATTATATAAATGAGAGAGAAAGGATGGGCTCTTTGTGGATGATGACTATTCATGATATATTATGTACTCATGCTAGTTTGTTTTAGTATCTCAGCTCAATTAAATATTTTTATAAATGTATCTCAGTCATGGTAGTATTTCAAATCAGGGATTTGCTTTTATGTTTCTAAAACGCTTATTGTTTCATGCTTGCACCTAAATTGATTACCTGCCAAACCGTTGTGTTTGACCCTTATTTGTTGGTGCCGAGGTGCAGGAGACGTTGCCTTTGAGGAAGAGCGTCAGGAGGAGGCTTGTGAGCCAACCCTTGTGAGAGAGTGGCAGCCCGACGATGTCATCTAGACGTCAGGCGGGTTCTTGAGTCTCATCATCATTTTGTTTTGGGGGTTATTTTAATTATTTTGGAGAAGTGTATTGGCCTCTGTTGGCCTCTTATGGGTTGTAACAAAAACTTAACTTACTTTCGTGTTAGTCTTATAACTTGAACTACGTTGGGAATGCCATACTAGTTTCTTTCTTTGATACTACGTCTTGTTATTATTTGTTATAGCACTTAAAGATTTATTGGTACTTATCTTGATGTGTTTTGCTACACGCTTCCGCATACTTGATCGTGTGAGTCAGATTCCGCGTGTCTTTGGGAATCCTCACCGTGGGAGCCTGTGGGAAGACAATGGTAAACACAACATATCAAGGTCGCGGGTTCGGGGAACCGTTCTGGGGTCGCGACATCCTTGGCTTTTCAAACAATGACATACAAGTTAAGTTTAGAACTAATTTTGTTTATCATAGGTGGTGCAATGAGACGGCCACAGGAGATCTCCCCCTCCCGATTCCTCAACTGCATCTAGTCCACCTAGAAGTCTCATCTTGTGACATGCCACTCGTTTTACTTAACATCCTGATTGGTATGACTTCTCTCATACTTCCTTAATGGCCACTCTTTTCACTACTTCTATTCCTCATTCTTATTACCACAGCATGAATGTTGGAAAAAAGCAATGCAGGATGAGTTTAATGCCTTAGAACAATTGGATGAAAGTGGATTTATTCTCTCAAACTAAAGCTAGATGGTTTATTGGATCGATATAAGGCTCGTCTTGTCGCTTTTAGCAATTGTCAAGAATATGGGATTGATTATGATGAAACGTTTGCTCCTGTTGCCAAGATTACCACGGTTCGAAAAACTCTTGCTATAACAGCTTTTCAATCCTAGCCTCTCTATCAAATGGATGTGAAGAATGCTTTCCTCCATGGTGACCTCAAGGAAGAGATCTACATGCGCCTTCCCCAAGGCATTCCGCTTGCCTCAAAGGGTAGTGTTGCCAAACTTCGCTAGTCTCTCTATGGCCTTAAAGAGGCCCCCGAGCATGGTTTGAAAATCTTCAAGATGTGCTTCTTCACTTAGATTTTCATCGAAGTCCTTATGATCCCTCTATGTTTTTGCACCATGCACACACGGGGGTCATTGTTCTATTGGTATATGTTGATGACTTCATCATTACTGGCACAAATACTGACAAGATTCATAAACTTTAGGCCTATCTTCATCGGTCATTCAACGTGAAAGTTCTAGGACCATTAATCTATTTTTAGGTCTTAAGGTTCATCAATCCAAGTGAGGAATTGTTCTCAATCAGCAAAAATACACACTTGATCTCATTGAAATGGTTGGACTGCAACATTCCACTCTAGTAGACATTCTTATCGAGGTCAATATCAAGCTATGTCAAGATGAAGGTGGTCCCCTTCCTAACTCAACGATCTACCGACAGTTAGGTGGTAGCTTGATCTATTTAATTATAACTCACCTTGATATATCATATGCTGTTAACTTGGTGAGTCAGTTCATGACAGATCTTAGACAACTTCATTTGGCTGTTGTCCGACGCATTATTAGATACCTTCTTCAGACACAGACCTGTGGCTTATTCCTTTTAGCAGGCACCTCTCTTACTCTCCAAGCTTATTTTGATGTCGATTGGGCCGACTGCCAACATACGTGGAGATCCACCATCAGTTGGTGCATGTTTCTGGGAAATAGCTTGATCTCCTAGAAATGTAAGAAACACGATAAAGTCTCGAAATCTTCCACCGAAGTTGAATACCGTGCTATGTCTATTGTGTGCTCTGAGATTCTTTAGCTTCGTGGGTTGCTTTCTGATTTTGGCTTTCCTATGGATGGACCTACCCCTCTCTATGCTAATAATACAAGTGCAATCCGAATTACAAAAAACCTTGTCTTTCATGAGCGGACAAAACACATCAAGGTTGATTGCAATTTCATTCATGATGAGTTCAAAAGAAAGGTCATCAGCCTTCCTCATGTGTCATATGGTTTTGAACTTGCTAATATCTTCACAAAATGCCTCCCACGACCTCATCATCAGTTCTTGGTCCGCAAATTGAAGCTCATTGACTCTCCCATATCAATTTGAGGGGGTTGTTAATGTGAATTTATTTAGCTCATGCCTATTTATGCTGATCCATTTAGATTTGTCCAGTTGTATAATAATATCCCACATGTGGGAATCGGCCAAAGATCGTACAGATCTGTATAATATCCCACATGTGGGAATCGGTCAAAGATCGTACAGATCTGTATAATATCCCACATGTGGGAATTGCTCAAAGATTGTACAGATCACGGTTTCTTTATTAGGAGATTTATTAGACTATTTTTAGGATAGATTGATTGTATCATAATTGTACAATTGATTGTGATAGCCTTGATTAAGGGAATTTATCTTATATAAGGGAGGGTCAATCCTCCAAGGAGACTACTCAATTCATTCCAATATTTTTCTTATTTTAATTCAGCTCTCTCTTCTAGGTTTCTAACAAATGTTACTATAGAGCCTAGTGTTGACTATGTAGAAAACAAAACATTCAGAAAATGAGTATACCAAAGATGAGAATGCGGAAATGTGTGGAAAACTTTGAAAAAACAGAATAAGAAATAAGTGCATTGAAGAGCATCTAGGGGTAGCATCAATAGGTGATAGATTAAAAGGATTTGTTAAGATGGTTTGGACATGTCCATAGGTCAATGATGGTGTCAGTGACAAAAAGTTTTTCCATCTAAGCTGATGGTTTTTTAAAGAAAATGAGTAAGCTACAAAGAACATGTATGAAATGATATATTTGAAGAAGTACAACCAGTCCAAGGATTTGACCCAGTATAACTGGCACAAGGCTTAAATGATGTCGACTCTCCCTTTTTTTGACTAATTCTTCTTGGAGAAAACTCAAATGACTCAAATAATGGTTTTTCCGAAATGCCCTTTTTACATACACTCTCTTTTGGACTTTCTTATAAGGGGCTGACCTTTTATCAATCCAAACCCTTCACATGTACGTAGACCCTTAATTGGAACCGATCCCATTTATCACATTTTGGACATTATTCACTATTGGGTTTTATCTCAAGAAGATTATACAAAATATAGCCATTAAACTTTGATTACCTAAAACTAAATGCTAATATCACTTAATGGGCTTGATATTACAATAAAGCCTTAATCCACCTCCAAGCCTTTCCATGATCATCGTGCATCCAAAGTGTGGCCTTTGTTAATCATTCGGTCATTTGCTAAGTTTAAACAAAAGGGCAGTTTTTGTTACTAGTTTATAAAAACTAAGTCCTTTGTTTCACCATTAGATTAGGAAGCTTTTGATATAAGTACAAAATATAAGGTCCTTTGAGGTTGCCTGAAAATGGATTAGGGGGACACCTTGAAAAATGGTATCCATCTACTCAGAATTCCTTGCATAAACATGCACTTAGGCCACGTTTCAGAGAATTGAGAGGATTCTGCACTCTACACAGATTTCCTTTTTCAGAGAAATTCTGCTATCCTACCTCTTCATAGTAAATCCAACCCTCTTAAAGATGAAGAAGAAGAAGAAACCAATTCACTTTCTTTCTTTTCTTTTCTGTCTTGAGTCACAATTGAACATGGCTAGATCCCCATCTTTCAGCAATCTAAAACAGAAACTCATCATCTTCGACGTTTGAAAGGGAGTATGACTGCCAAAATAACAGAATACAAAAGACCCAACAGATCTAGGAGAAACCATTTAACACCCATCAGATCAAAAGAGACTAATATCACACAAAATATAAACAGAGCCATGAGAACAGAAGAGGCTAAGATCCCACAAAATATAAGGGTTTGTTTGGCAAATGGCCCATTGAGAGGACGATATGGGCTTGAAAATGGAGAAGATCCACCAACGGCTCTTCTTATTAGTTAGAGGGACACAGTTGAAGATTTCAACCTTAGAGCCGACTCCACTGCTGGAATCAGCATAAGCATAAGAATTTTGTGGGTTTCAACCAGATAATAGAAATTGGGCCTTCCTTGGCCATCAAAGTTTGACAAGTTGGCCAAAAACTCACTAATGGGCAGATTGCAGTCCTTGACTTTCAGGTCCATATCTGAATACATGCCTTAATATTAGATTTGATAACTAAATGGGCTAGGCTAGATCTGTTTTAGACCTGGATCATGCACAATTGTAATGGCAGCTTCTTATCAAATCATCTCTATTATTTGATAAATGAAAATAAAGCTGGATCAATAATAAGATACAGTCCCATAATAACTAATTTTGAGAACAGTACAAATATTACAACATTCAGTTTCACCAAATAGTCCAACATCCTGCTTACAATGACATCTGAATACATTGATAAAACAGATAAGACTAGTAATGTGAGCATCATCAAATCTTTCAGTTTTCAATGCCGAGCAAGCTCATGAAAGCCTTGGCATCAGCAAGATCTGCAAGGATAACTGCATCTCCGGAGCTTGCTTGAATCAGCTCTTCTTTGGTAAAAACACCTGTGCATACTCCTACTGCCAAAGCTCCTCCAAACTCAGCAGCTCGTATATCATTTGGCTGGGCAGAAAACAAAATGAGCACATTTTAAAGAGCCGTGCTACAACACCCGACTGGGGGTCGGGCGGGGTGGACTTTCCCAATTTTAAAATATAGGATAAAGAAGTTGCATGTCAGTACAGATTTTGTTTTCAAGAAATGGCTTGACAATACAGTTAGATGAGGCCCAGCTAGACGTAAGATGACCAAGGGAGACATGAGAATGGAAAGGCTCGGGTGTGGATTCGGAAAATATATCAAGCTGCTCAAATGATTCTAGCACAAAGTTTTACGCCGTAAAAGTTTGACGGCTATAAATTGTGTTAATTTCTTGGAAATCCAATGCTGAATCACGTCCAGAATAGTGTGAAATGGGATTGGTTCCAATAAGGTTCCTAGCATGTATGAATGGGCTGGACTGATCATAGGTGGGCCTCATATGTGAAAGCCCCAAAAGGAGCTTTTGTGAAAAGAGGCATTTCAGCAAAAATCATAATTTAAGTCATTTGAGTTTTTTTCAAGGGTAAAGAGGTTAGAAACAAAACAATTTGGATATTGTAGTTACTTTTGTATAGTTTGACTGTTAATCAAAGGAGGTTTTAGTAAAAACAGTAAATATAGGGGCCATTTTGAGGTGTGTGAAAAATGTAAGGGCCTTTTTGTAAAAAGACTCTGAAGAAAATGGCATGACCAATGCTTATATTCATATTAGAAATGTGAAAACACCTTAACATCCAGAAATGATTAAAATCTTATTTGAAGTTACGTTCTTATGGCAGCAACATTGATATACTAAATAGTTCTGGAGTATCTATGATTCTGATCTTATAGACGCATATTTTGTATTTAAATGGTTGAATTAAAATATATAGGGATATTTCTTAGAGAAAAGGAATGCCATTATGACGTTTAATCCATGCGGCTACATAGCACAACTACTACAATACTATATATATATATATATATTATTAAAAAGCTCCCAACAGAACAACGGCAAACTTTACATACCGTATCTCCCACATGCACTCGCAAATCAAATCCTCTAGGAAATATCCACTCAGCTCTATCTGCTGCAATCTTCACAAGCTGTCCTCGATCTATGTGATCACTTCCGAACCTAATATGAGATCATGAAGAGGGGAGATTTAATAAACATGAAGATATGCATTATAAACCAACTTGTCAACTCACCCTCCAAAATTAGGAACTGTGAAATACTTCTTAATGCCCAGGCCCTCCATCTTTAACCACGCTATGTCTTCTAAGTTACCTGTAACCTAAAATAATAAACACGGAAAGTTGCAGGCAAAGGGATAAATGCGTCGTAAATGAACCAAGAGACTAGAATAAATGGAGAATTTTATGCTGGTCAAGGTATGTCTACAAAACTTGAGAATATTTGTTGGAAATTGTAGGGGATTGAGTAGTTATCAAGCATGCAATTATTAAATGATAAGAGTGCTGGATGGAATGAAACATATCATTCAGCGATCAGGTGCATCAAATATAGAATCTTTAAGGTGTATAACCAAAAATGGGCACTTCCATGTCTACAGATATTATAAATGGTCCCAAATCAATAGCTGCACCAATATCTCAGAGTGCTGGATGCTCATCGAAAGCGGAATTAATTTGGGGCAGCAAAGGAATTGGAAACCATAAGAGTTCGGATATCATTGTTCTGTCATTTTCCCCTAAATCAGTATCCATTGAGTTTCTTGTCCAGTCTGAAATGTAAAGGTAGATTTGGTGCCAATGCATGCCACTGGCTCACCTCTACCAAGGGACAACCTATTGTATCACAAAGTTTGATCACTTTCCCAATGACAGCAAGAACTTATAGAGTCAGCACATATAAATACTTTCTGAGTTGAAAAGAAGTAGTTCACAGCGATCGTCTTTAGCTGAACCCACATCCCCCATTGATCAATGGGAACTAAATATTATTTCACTATGTTACGTGGTTCCCTTATCAGATGGTTGTAGGTTAGACACAGATGCAATGGACTTGCTTACATTTGATGTGGACATCATCTTGTATGGTAAGTGGGTGCATTATGGGTGTGGAGGGGTGATTAGTTTTCTGAAGTTAACTAAAGATTATATGCATTGAAATCATCTTACTAATGCTTGTATGGTTTACAGTGAGCTACACATTTGGGGATGGATCTTAAGACAAAATTTTACTCGAGCAATCTCTCCATTTTTTTAGGCTTAAAATGCAATCCTTCCATTTGTTACAACTTACAATAAACATGTGAATATTCCTCTAAAGGGAGCTTGAATGAAGCCTAACTGTTTCCCAATATCTATGTCGCCATCAACAAAATTTCAACCTATAACTATATTTCCCCATGATTTTGGCACCTTTTTTCTAGAAACCTTCAACCCAAGATGCCTCTTTGGCTCCAACTTCCACTTCAGGGGTCTCTATCTTCTACCCAACCTCCTCGGAGTTCACATATGAAGGTATAATAAGAATCACCACTTAGCTGTTACTACTAGTCCCCGTAATTCATCCAAAAGTCCTCAATGATATTACTTCTTTAATGTCCCTCTCTTATGCATAATTAGTCTCAAAGATCGGACTATCGTTAGGGAACGTCTCCACTCATACATATTCCAACCATCTAAGTCTCAGACTTACTTCAATTTGTATACAAACCACGTTTCACTCTCTCCCGCATCAATGGAAATGCATTGACTAATGATGAGCTTGTGGATCACTTGTACATAATCATCATCATCATCATCATTAGCTTGGGGACCCCTTGGACATGATCGCTGGTGAATCGCTTGTACATGACGTTTCCTATTAATACAGATAGCCAATGAGCAGAGACAATCAGAGATACCTGATCATATATAATGAGAAACCTTAATGATAATTAAATTAGAAATAATAATTAAGCATACCAAACCAATGCCCACATTTTCCTTTGAAGACAGAATTTGTAGAAGAGAAGCAACTCCAGGGAGCACCTGCAGTCCTTCACCTATATCTTTCGCATTTTGTGTAGCAAACTCAACCATCTTTGACTTCAGATCTGGTAACTTTTCAAGAGCCACCTAAAAACAAAGAAAGAAAAAATAATTTGTTTCAAATATAGGCACACATGTAAAAATATGGATGTATGTAAACAGAAAAGTAATTAACAAATTCTAAAAATGCACAGAGAAAAACAATCACGAAGATAAGAAAATTCCAGTTTCAAACAGGAAAAGAAATATCAATCATCAGAGCATGAAAACTATCTTAGATATCTAATGAATATAGTATCTTGGTTTTTTTCTCGGCAGACTATTTTTAGTAACCAGGAAGAGATTAGGATTTGGAATACAGAAGTGATACTTCTCAATATGGTTATCAAGTTGTAGCCAATGCAAATACCTAAGGGGTCATTTAGATTTGAGGAAAACATTTTCCCTAGGAAATCCTTTTTCCCTTTTTTGAGGGTAAATAGAAACCCCAAGAAGGGGCAGGAGAAGCTTAGTTTTCCCCATTCTCACCATTAAATACTTTATCTACCTCCAATCTTTTCTCTAGAAAACACCAATCAAGAAGAGTAGGCAACGAGTAGGGTTTATGCACCTCCAAGTTTCTCGTGAATTCTCCACCTTGTAGGGAAAGCTTAGTTTTCACTACTAATATTTGAGGAAAGCATTTTCCCTAGGAAATCCTTTTTCCCTTTTCTGGGGGTAAACAAAAACACCAAGGGAAGCTTAGTTTTCTCCATTCTCACCATTAAATACTTTATCTATCTCCAATCTTTTTCTAGATTGCATGAATCAAGAAGAGTAGGCAATGAGTATCCACCTCCAAGTTCCTCCTGCATTCTCCACCAAGTAGGGAATCCCCACTTTTCACTTTTCCCCCATCCAAATGCCCCCTAAAAGATCTATAGAAACCAATTAAAAAATACAAGAAAAATTAAATTAAGGAAATGTAAGAATTCTCAGAAAAGAGAAAAAATGAAAACCAGAATTGATTTGAGGAAGATTTTTCTTAATCCTTTCTCTGGATCATTTCTCATTATATAGCAGTCGCATTGCCTTATCAATGGCTACATTACAGTCATTACAGATCAATCAATATAATCTAATCTCTCTAACTATGGTAACAATGGTTGGCTTCTGACCCAGCCCTTATCTTACAAGATACGTACATTACAACAGGGCCACGTGTGTTAGACTATATGGATCAGCCCAGGCCCATATGTCTACAAGAATAAAATAAGTAAAAAACTTGAGAGGCATATCTTGATAGTGTAGTCAATATTGTAAATCTAATGAGCATTGCCTTTCTATCAGTTGTTTTATTTTTCAATTTAACACTCTTGAAGATCGGAAAGGAAGGAAAAGTTTAGACTCTAAATGTTCCAGCTGAAATGTCATGGTTGAGGTGAAAGCTGAAAATGTCTTAAATTGGATGGAAGCTTTGGATTGTATAAATAAAACCATGAGTAAGTAATATATAACCTTATGGTAGAAACTTTTGGGGTCACTATAAAGGATAGATAATAGAGAATGTAATTGAAGATTAAAGGATTTTTTTTTTCAAATGATGAGGGTAAATTAATATAACTGAGGGAATCAGCAACACCCGCTCCCATAGCCCCTGCTAGGGATCGATCCTTGGCAGGGTGGTTTAAACTTCCCTTTCTTGGCCAGTGGGCCAACTTAGCAAAAAAAAAAAGTAATATAACTGAAAAATGGATATTACAAATGCATTCCCAAATTTATTACAAATAATTCAGCAACTACGAAAAATACCTAATAAAAATTTATCAGTGAACCCTAGTGATTGCTGAAGTAATTTTCTGGTAATAAAAACAAATTATCACAGCGAACCCTAGTGCTTTATGAAGTAAGTGGGGCTACACCTTGAGGGTTGTCTCGGTGCAAAGCGTCCCAATAATGTCCCGAGGCTCAAGTGTGAAATATTGTTGGTATTTGGGACTTACACCTTGCTATGATGCTGCATATTTGATATGTACGCCCAAGATGAAACATGCGCTTTAATCATGCTTCATATGGGGGTGTACACTCCATCAACTCATCTTGTTTATAAGAAATTTTTTTAAGGATGTCTTTTTTTTTTTAAGAAAAAGAGGGGAGTAGTTTGAAATTTAAAAACTTGACTGTCTTGACATTTTTTTTAAGACTGTCATCATAAGATAGTTTGGAATTTAAAAACTTGACTGTCTTGACATTTTTTTTAAGACTGTCATCATAAGATTTAACATGAGTCAACCCTCGCCAACTCATTAAGGCTGAAAATAGCCACACTCTTATAGCTTTACTTTATTGAGACTGAAAATAGCCACACTCCTATAGCTTTACTTATACCAGCATATTTTACATTTTATTTCATTTTGTTCATGAGGCCTGGAACTTAGCAGTGGGGAAGGCAGCAGCAGGGCGGGGGGAGGACATGGACTCACAAAAGGAAAAAAAAATAAAAAAAATCGTTGTTCGTTTGTTTTACATATGGCCCTTGCAATGGAGAAACAAAATTCATATAGCCGACTCCAATATAGTTGAGACAAGACTTTGATGATGACGATGATGATAAGCAGTGCGTGATTCTTACATATGAACATGATTAATGAAGCTGACAATACTGCATTGGAGCCTGGAGGGATCCATGCTTTACTAAAAACCAAGTATCATATGAAATGTGTTATATATGAGCAATGAAAAAATTATGCCTTCCAAAATGCAACCATAGTTCCATCCCTAAAGTGATAATATCTCAACAGAACAAAATCAATCATTCCAGATTCTGTAAATTATATTTCGCAGATCAAAGAAAAAACATAGTTCAGAAAGGCACTCGATATATTTTCAGAAGTGCCAACCACCATTCAAAACAAATATTTAAATTCCTAATAGATTTGATCATTTGAATAACTTTTTCAAGTGTTGAAGCTACCGACTTCAGAGGGTATGCCATAGTGCACAAGAGTATTCACGATTACTGCTGGATCTGTTTGGCCATGATGCTGCAAATAGAAAATACAAAACATGTCAATGGAACCACTATAAATTGTATTACTCCAGAAGTGAAAGAAAATAACATATCAGCAGAATGATAAACCTTCTAAAATTAGTAAGACATGGGGTTATATGTGCACAGACATCTCTTGATACAACACTGATGCCTCTAAAAGTAAATCCTTTGGATCTGCTAATTATTTTAGCAAAATCACATAATATGCCTAGCCCATCCAAGAGAAATAACTTATGCTTCATACTTATAAAAAGCTAAATCAACTATATCTGAAATCAATTCTAATTAATTCCCTAGAAATAATGATTAGTTACAAAAAAAAAAAAAAAAAAAGATAAAAGAACCAATTCAATTGATCCTCAAAGATTCAGAAAGGGCATCGAGTTAGCCCACAATTGGAAAATTACAAGTTATGAGGATACAGTGAACATCCAACTGAACCATATTAAATAATGAGAAGAAAAAGTGATTATGTACATAACCCTGATTTTAAATTGGAAAAATGGGAATCTAGTAAGCTAAGGGTAGCAACCTTAAATTAATACAACCAAACACAAGCTACATATTGCAAACCAACACCTCTTTCTAAAAATGAAAGATAAGAAATCAAATCTTGCACAAACTGATGAAAATCATGAAATGGGTTTTCTAACCACAACCCAATTCAAAGGAAAACAAAAAAAGGATTACACTTTGCAGTAAGAGAAAATCATACACCCAGAAATATCAAGAAGATTTATCAACAAAAACATATTTTTTTTCTTTATTTGATCAAAATGAGAAGTAGTATTGTCAAGAGATTGAAGGGATAGACCTGAATGGCATCGATGGTTCCATCAATGCCGAAAACTTCCAGGAAAGCGTGGGAGAAAGCACGACGATGCAATCGGTTGGATGCAGTTCCTGAGCTTTGAATCAGAGTCCCGTCAATGTCAAAAGTCACCAGGATTCTCTTCTCCGTAGATTGCTTGCTTTGAGATTCGCTTCTTTCCATCTCTCTCTCTCTCTCGCTCTCTCTCTCTGCCTGTCTTAATGATGATCTAATCTAATCTAAACTGATTTTGGTTGTCAACGGGCTGGGTTTGGGCTGGACCCACCCGGGCCCAAGTGTGTAATGAGCCTAGAATTAGATCCTCCATCGCAATTCGTATACGCTTATCCTGAGTGGACCACTCATGGTGAGCCAATTCACTATAAAACACATGCACTTGCTTTCATTCGAAAATCACATGCTAGCTATAAGTGGTTTTTGTGGTGATGTAGCAGACCGTGAGTGGTCCACTAATGATGAGTGTATACCAATTGTGATAGAGGATTTCGATTCTTGTTATAGAAGGAAAAACCTTCTATTTGTGCTTGCAATTTCTTTCACGGGTTTTAGTCAGCACTTTCTTGCAGAAAAAAAAAGAAGGGAAAAATGCACTTTTTTCCTCGAAGTCCATAAATTTTTTTTTTTTTTTTTTTTTTTGTTATTAGGAGGGTTAGAAATCCCTTTTTATACTACACTGGAGAAAAGAAATTATACTCCTATAAAATTTCAGTGTTGCACAAATGCAGTTTAAATTCGGAGCATGTTTGTATTAAGGTTGTGTTTCCTTTCTTATGAAAAAGGATTTTCAGTCGAACTTTACTTTCCTCTTTGGCTGGAAAAAAATGTGCTTGCTTTCATTGACTTTTTTTTCCTAATGAAATGGGTCATAGGAAACAACTAAAAGGGCATAAGGATCAAAGGCAGATTTTTTCTTTGGTGGAAATAGGGTGCAAAAAAGGGAACTAAAAGACAAACTGCGGAAATTGTCAATCAATTAATTATAAAAATAAAAAAATTTGATAAAAAAAAAAGAAAGGAGCAGAAGGAATTGGTAGCCGAAGCATGTCACAAAGAATGCTTTCTTTAGATTGATTGGATTGATTGGAGATCCCATAAAACGGGTTCAGTGGGAAAAAAAAAAAAATTTATCTTAGGGTGACACTATAAGAATACTTCAAACCTCACGTGTCAAACTCATTTCTATGATGTGAAGTGTTGAATTCATATATAGAAGTTGGTATAAACTCTGTCCTTTAAATGAAGATCCAACTTACTTTTCAAAAATAAAAAATAAAAAAAAGGGTGTCATATGGAAACACCTTTGATAAAGCAAACCTATGAGAGTGTGAAAGCCAGACCACTTCCCTCTTGGTTTAAGATCTTAGTTCACCATAGAGTTTGGGTATTTTAAAATTTTCTACAGTAAGTTAAGATTCAAGACATAGTTTACCTCCATTTTTGCAGTCTCACCAAACTACGTTGGAGCATCAATTTTTCTGTCCTACGCTATAATAATATGTGCAAGTTTATTAGTGGTTTTGTACATTATTGCATAAGTTATTTTATATGTACATTTTGAACTCCTATAGGTTAGGCCCACTACCTTCCCCCTAGCCCAACTCATTTTTTTTATAGCCGTTGTAGAGTTATAATCCTAGCCATTGTGGAGTTATGATGCATAACCATCATGGAATTATGAGACTAGCTGTTTTGAAGTTGTGGGGCTTGAAATGCAACCACTTGCACTAGTGGTATGTCACCGTTACCGTGGTTATAATGTGTGATAAGTGACATTACCGTTGGGGCTCCTAAGTGGCCGGTGGATCTACGATTTTCGTTTAAGAGGGGCTTGAAAAATTAATCCTTTTGGATTTAAAATGATAACTTGAAAGATGAGTTTTAGTGACGGAAAAATAGAAACGTATCACCTAAGTTTTAACGAATGAACCCAAGACAACCATTGGCCCGCTATTCTTAGCTATTGCATATAACTAGGGGTGTAAAAGAAAACCGGAACACCGTCTAACCGAACCGCAGTTAATTAACGTCTTTCACGGTTCGATTACGGTTACGGTTATTAAAATCGGAAAACCGCGCTTCATGGTTCGGTTATGGTTTTCAATATTGACTCTCGGTTATTAATCAAACCGAATCGTAAAGTGCGGTTCGGTTAACCGGCACATGGTTAACCATATCGTTATTCTAATAAATAATAAATAAAGGGCCTAAATAAAATATGTATATAATTCTTAACAGTTTTTAACGGTTAACCGTATTAACAAAACGATTTTTAATCGTTTTTTCGGATACAGTTCGGTTACGGTTTTTAACGGTTAATCGCGGTTTGGTTTTTAACGAATTTTCTGGTTACGGTTATGGTTTTCAAAAACCGTAATTCACAGTTCAATTAACGGTTCTCTCAAAATGAATGGTTAACCGAACCGTTACACTCCTACATATAACTAAATAAAAATAAAGAAAATGACCAAAAGAAATGTGTCAATCAGTAGGGTTGAACTATAGTCCCAATTACTAAAGTACTTAAATAAATAAAATTAGATTTGTGTCCAATATTCAAACCCATTTTAACTTAAGTTGCATTTTAACTTAAGTGGGGCTTGGCTGGTTGGACTTTAGAGAACTTGTGGGAGGTATTCCAGTTGGGTGGGGGCTTCAGCCCCCAGACCCCGGTATGTGTGTCCGCCCCTGGGGCTCCTCTATATAAGATAGTTTGTGGGTAAAAGTCCAACACACACCGCACAACTCTTTTTTTTATTCTCTTTATTTTCTTTTTCCCTTCCTGTTTTGCTACTGTTAAATTGTGTGGTCTCAATCCATCAGTTGATGTAATAAATTGATTAATTTCTTTATTTATCAATAAAATCATGCTTTCCTTTGATGAGATGAATGATGTTTATTACTTAATGAACATGACCAATACATATGACATAATGGTTCATGAGATGAACCGGGTCCCATTAGTATATTAGATGTGATATATGTATATGGATGAGATCCACATACGAGAGACATGTGTCATAAATCTTATATTTAAAATATCTTCACAACCAGTGATGAGACTGGGCATCTCATCTGATAAGGTTGCAGCACTTTGATCACTATGAGATAGTGTGATTTATCTCAATCATCAGAATGGAAGATTCTGGATCACGGTGCTGGTACATTTGATGTATTGAAGGACCACGAGAAGCACCTTATGAAATACTGTCTCGATTTAAGGGCTGTTCTCATAATTCCTGTCACGCCCTCGAACCGGAACCTCGGGGGCGGGAATGGGATTTAGCATAAATATATTTTTCTCCCAAGATCCGCGTGTGTGAAGACAACACATTCCAGCACATTCTGAATATTTTGCGGAAGCTTTTGTGGCGTTGCGACCCGAATTCCGTGGCCATCGGATTCCGCGTCGCACTCAACCTTTAGCATATAGTTATCATATCAAGAATCATATCAGACTGGAGTAAACCATCACAATAAACTACAGAGCTGACAGTAACAGGATATTACATTCCCATATATGTTCAAGTTACAATTATCAATGTACATTAATTAAGAATCCCAAGAAAAGGCTAATAAAAGCCATACGACAATAAGCTATAATCACTACCCCAAATTTGACGTAGCTCCGATGTCAAGCTCAATGTCTACATGACATAGCCGACAAAACAACCTGCAAAACATGGCTCCACCGCCAACTCAAGCACTCAACTCGGGACGAAGAAAACTGAACCTGAGTACCAAAAGTAGTGGGTCAGACACGACGGTCTGGCAGGTGGATGAAAAGATAACAAATATATTGAAGAATAAAACATAAGATAAATCATGATACTCGATCAAATGCTGCATATAATTAAACGGGTGCAAAAGTCGGGAATCTCGGGGAAAACCTGTATTCATTTCAAGCATGGGTAAAACATGAATATCTAATAAAACACGTGTTCGTTTACATCATCTATAATCATAGATATTTGACAATCGGGTGTTCGTCTAAAACATGTATAAATATAGCGGTATGGCAAAACAACATTCATTTGAAACTTAAGTAAAAACATGAGTATACAACAAACCAGGTATTCATAGCAATCTAGCAAAACCAATGTCCATTTGAAACCTATGTAGAAATACGGATATTTAACAAATCGGGTGTTCATTTAAAACATGTGAAATCACATAAATCTAGTAAAACCATCGATCGTGTGAAACATATGTAAAAGCATGGGTATTATCCCAACCGGCATTCATTTAAAACATGTGCGGGTACAAAGAACAGAAGGCAATATAATAATAACTGAATTTACATTGGAGAATATTAACACTTGTTTAAATAACAACTTTCATAAAGGAAACGAATCATTTATCGGAAAGCAAGTAAGCAATATAAAACATGTCGGGTATCCAAGGAATCGGGAACTGGCAAGATGGCAATCACAAGAAGCTAAGTCCTCTATCACCGAAGTGACAAGAGTATAACGGGACGTTGGTCTCAGTCACACAAGGTGAGGAGACTCAACGTAAATCATATATACAATATAAATATACGGGAACGGGACCACGGTAGCGAACCGGGTATCTGGACGGGACCACGGTAATAACCGGGTATCGGGATCCAAACTGCAGCTGGCGGGATGGGAGAGGGATTTCCAAGTCGGTGGATCAAACCGACAAGGTATCCAAGCTTAGTGATGCCGACTCATAGGTCAAATAACAAATCGGGACATATGCAAGTAAATCAAGTACAATAAATAAACGGGTAAAACGGGGGTGCTCAAGGGCACACTGTCACTTCATATCGGGCAATACATTTCGGGACAAATAACTGTTACCAGTGTAACTTCAATGCTTTCGGGAAACAAGTCATGTGATGCAAATCTCGGGAAAAGAGGTGGAACAATGAACTATAACAATTTCGGGTAAAAATATCGGTTCCAAGATCTATTTAAGTGAATAGGGGTCCCGTATGTCGATTATAATAATTACTTGGTACTCCTTGAGTTTGAAGACATTCCGGGCTCCTTATGCACTTTTCGATTTTTCCAAACTTAAAATGAGCTTATGGGTAGTACTAGATGTTACAATGGCAAGAATCAAGATTATAAACGGTCCATCCTAGGCATGACATTAATTCGGAAACATCGAGCAACCTATTCAGTCACCGAAAGGAATAGAATCCGCGATAACCAAGGGAAAGACTTGTGTTTAGATATAAAGAAGATATCGCGTCGTTCCATCCCATTCAAGATTGAAATGGATTGAACTTCGATGCCACCGAACCAACCGTGAGGCGTGTCGGCTCAAGACATTCTCACACATGGTCCACACAGTCCAAAAAGGGTAGCCAGGGTCCCACCTAAAACCAAGAATTAGTGTCTAGATCATCACCATTCTTTCCTTTTAGTTCCCTAGTCTTAGAGACCTTAGATTAGGGTATAATTGGTCTTAACACTAAGGTATATACCCCTAGGACTCATAGAAAGCCCAAAGGTTTCCAAAAAAAAAAAACAATATCAAATTTCACTGGACTCAAACCGAAATTTCTGTACCAGTTATACACAGAGTCCGATCGATCGGCTCAAAAGGCCTTACAGTTAAAGACAGACCGATCGATCGGCCTGTAGGTCCGATCGATCGGACCTGGGCGTGCAGCTGGTCCGGGACACTGATTTTTCTTCCCTTTTTCCCTTCCTTTTTCCTTTCCTTTCCAACACTTAAATAATCACATAGAACTATAAACAAGAAGACTAAAATACATGTTTCCAAGACAATAATATGAGCTAAAGAGCTCCTCATTTCAAGTTTCTCCCTTTCCATTCTTTCCATTCACAACAAATCTCAAGGTGGAGAAAACTCATTCATGTGAAACCATTTGAAACCTTGCCAATATGATGCATACATTTTCCAAGCATGAACAAGAGGGAAATAAACTCATCAATAAGCACATTTCGAAATCAATATTAATCATAGTAAAGACAACTACTAAAATCACCAAAACCCTTAATGAAACAAGATTTTTCTCACAAAATATGTTAATAATCAAAACGATCCAATTATCCACTTGCCTTTGACTCTAATCAAGCAAATCAAGCTCCTAATCACATCTCAAGCTCAAGATCCACAATCTCTACAAAAACCCCCAAAACAAACCCTAAAATGGGTTAAACCATGAAATGACAAGGAAACCTTTCAATAATCAAGGTGGAGCTTCTCTAAGGCTAGAAGATTACAAATCTAGAAGATGAAGAAGAACACTTACTTGCAAGGTCCTCTAATGGACAAGGTAAGCTCAAAGGAAGTCTTGTGATGGAGGGTTCTCTTCACAATTGGTATCAATGGAAAGCTTGCAAGATGAGGAAGAGGTTGGTGATCTCCATTTCTTGATTGATGAACTCTTGGTGTGGCTTGGAGATGAAGAAGCAAGAAGAAGAAGAGAAACACAAGAGAAACCCTAGGTTGCTGGTTTGTGCTGGAAAATGAAGAGTGAAATGAATGAAGGAGATGGGTTCCTCTTATAAGCAAGTGAGGTTTGGGTCCCACAACTTAAAGAACTTGGGTGGCTGAAATCATCTCTTTCGGGACCTCAGATGAATTCGACGAAGAAGGAAGAAATGATCGCCGAAATTTCTAGTTTCCAAAAAGTATATGTTTCGCAGATTTCGGGGATATCGAGTTTTGGGTACAGATTTGGTGTGCAATGACTGTTCTGCCCTCAAGGCCAAGAAATCGGGTTTCGGGTTCTCAAATGGATACGGGATCAACATGAAAGTTGTAGGATTCCTCAAGATGAATGCAACGGGCCAAAAACACAATACGAAACAAATCGGGAAAATCTCACAAGTAAATGCAAAGCCGAAAAGGGAACCCCCAAAGGGCCCCACAAGCTACCAAAGCACTCAAAAGCCCAAGACTAGAAGAAAAACCATTCTAGCTCACAAACTCAACCCAACAAATACTAATCCCACTAAAAGAAACTAATCCACAAATAAAACAACACTAATCCAAGAGATTAGGGGTCGGGTTCTCACAATTCCCTAACAATAGGCTCTCAATCCTGAGACATTAATGAACTCAAGTTTCTGTCTATTCATTTGCTTTGAGTCACCAATGAGTGAGGCCAACTGTAGGTCAACACCTCGGTGTCTTGAGTACGTGGTAGTAGGACTGTGGGAACATACAATGATCAAGATGGAATCTATCTACATTATCCCCTTGTGCTAATTAATGGATTTATCATTAGCAAGTGCGCACCCATCTCGATTAAGAGTTAATTGGATGGTATTGATGATTATTGTAATTAATTGGGGCTTAAGGATAATAAGATGTGGATCTAAGATTGGATGTGACAGATTTATTCCAATTGATCCATGGATAATGATAGAGGGGCCTACTTGTGGTAATTGGGAAGTTTAGGGTCTTCATTGTAATTTATTACTAAGACTGAAGTGCAATTGCATTTATATAGTGGTGTTATTTGCAATTAACTGTGGGCCCGGATTGCATATGAGATGCGGGGTCGCGTGTCCCAGTTGGAGTCAGCTTTTTAAGGAATCCATAGTGGTCCCCACGCTAGCCCAAGATATTAGAAAGTTACTAATCTTACTTGAACTATAAAAGGAAGGAATTAGAAAGTTACTATTTCTATTTGAAATGAGACTTCTAACAGTGGTAATAGTAAGCTACTAATTTGTGTGGAAGTGTGACTTCTAATACAATTAGTAAGAGAGAAAGAAAAGGAGTTTTGAGGGCTATATAAAGGCGAAGAATCCCCTTTGGACGTCCATCCTTGATATTCACGCCCAAAACATCTCTTGTGCAAGAGTTGCACATCTCTCCTATTTCTCTCTCTCTTGTAGTTCTCTTCTAGTTTCCTTAGAGTTTCTAGTAGGATTTTCTCTTGGAGATTCCACCCATCTTCTTGAGAAGAGAGATCTGATAGAGGGTCATAGCGTGGAAGACAACTGAAAGTCCGGGGATCCGAACCCTAGAGGGGGGGTGAATAGGGTGAGCTTTATTTATGACCAATTTTAATCAATTTTAACTTCTTTAAATTAAACTAGTCACAAGTGATGATTACAAATAAAATGCGGAAGCTTAATAAAAACAATCACCACAAAGCAAGCACCATCACACAAGGATTTATAGAACGGCCTCAATGCCTACATCCACTATCGGCTTGTGATTCAACACCCCACCAGATTTCCACTATTTATGCTTTTCAATAGGCTAAGCAATAACCTTTACAATATGCTTTTCAAGGCTAAGCAATAACCTCTACATTATGCTTTTCTTAGGCTAAGCAATAACCTCTTCAACCATAGGTTGGTTATTCACTAAGTTAGTGTCTATAATACACTTGATGGAGATTCAGTTATGCTCATTACATTTGCCTCTAAAATAGGTGGATATGAAAATGAAAATCTAACTCACACAAACACTAAATGAATGCAAAGATGTATGCTCATGATGTGTGTGTGTGATGTCCTCAATCATTTTGAAAATGAAAGCTCATAAATGTATGCCTAAGGCTTTTGAAAGTTTTAGCTCATAAAAAAAAACATTTATGATTGAGGAAAGACTGCAAGTCACATGTTAAATGACAACTTGTAAAAGATATGAAAATCAAAGGCTCACAAGTTGTATGAAATTAATTAGCTCTAAACATGTGATGCATAGGGATGTCAATCAAATCAACAATGTAGCTCATAAAACATAAAAATAGATTTGATTGAAATTAGGGGACAAATCATATGTAATTATAAATACAACTTGAAAATGATATACCTATCAAAGTAAGGCAAGTTATGAAACTTTAAAACAATAATACATATGATTTGTAAAGTTTGTTGAATCCAAAACATAAGATACATTTGAAAGAGATTTTCTTATGATGAAAAACAACAACCAAAGATTCAACCAAGTATATGAATCATGTTACATATAATTTCAAAGATTCTTTCATTAGCATGATCTACTTAGATTTACCAAATAAAGTACTACTTGGATTGAATCAATGATGATGCATCCAAAACAATAGATCAATTCAAAACACAAAACATGCTAAGGACACAACACATCATAGTTTAACATGCTACTAAAGATTTACCAAAGATAAAACAAAAACATAAAAACATATGATTTGTAAAGATGTTGAATCCAAAACATAAGATAGTTTTGAAAGTGATTTTCTTATGTTGAAAAACAACAACCATAGATTCAACCAAGTATAGGAATCATGTTACATATAATTTCAAAGATTCTTTCATTAACATGATCTGTTTAGATTTACCAAATAAAGTACTACTTGGATTGAATAAATGGTGATGTATCCAAAACAATAAATCAATTCAAAACACAAAACATGTTAAGGACACAACAAATCATAGTTTATCATGCTACAAAAGATTTACCAAAAATAAAACAAAGCATGAAAACATATGATTAAGGAAAGTAGAGCCTACTTGGTGATTTAACTTCATTAATCCAAGCTTTAGCTTTCCTAATGATCCCCTTCATCCCTTAGTTCATTTCCCTTTGATTGGCCTCAAAACCTCTCAAGGATGGCCTCTTGATCATCAATTTTTTCAAAGGAATGAACCACTATTTATAGCCAAAAAGTGCCCAACGGCTCTTTCCCGGTCGACCTGGCCCATCCCCGGTTGTCCTGGCCTTCACAACGGTCAAAAAACAGACCGTTGACAGGAGCCCCAACGGCTCATTCCCGGTCGACCTGCTTGGGCTCGGTCGACCGGGTCCCTGTTGGGCCGGTCGACCGGGCCCACTACCGGTCGACCGAGCCTGGGGACCCAAATTCCCTAAAATGCATATTTTGCATATTTTTCAAAGTTTCTCATGAGGGAACTTTTGGGGCCACTGAACCAAGCATGGAATCATGTTTTAAATCACACTAAGAGGGTTAAAAACATGAGACACAAAAAGCCTAAAAAGATTTGAAAGATTTAAACCATAGGCTAGCTTGATTTGATAAAATTCTTTCCAAATAAAAATGCATCCAAGATTAAAAACAAATCATGCATAAATCAATATATCTTCAAGTCTAAAAACCATTGCATGTGAAGATCAAGATTTCAAGATATTCTAAAACAATGCATGTGTGAAAATCAAGATTTCTAGATTTTCTAAAACAATGCAAGTGTAAATTCAAATGATGTTAATATGAAAATGCATCCATCAAATTGCAATATACAAAATTCTCTTAATCTTTGATCTAATTAAGATTGGATTCTTCACTTTGTTTTCAATCCAAGTTGTTTTTAAATCTTCCTTAATCATGCTTAGCCTAAATCTTTGATTTTTTTTTATATAGCATGATTCATTTTCTTGGTTGAAACATTGCTTGTTGTTTTCATTCATTTAAACCTTAGTCAAAATTTTTTTTTTTTGAAAACAACATTGCACATGCATCACATGTTCTAAGTTAGTCATTTTCATACAACTTGTGAATCTTTGATTTTCATATCATTAACAAGTTATTTTTCATACATGTGATTTGCATCAAACTTCAATCAAATCTTTTATGAGCTTTAAAGTTTGAATTGCGTTAAGCAATATATTAATTGAGCCTTCCTTTTAAACTTGATTGAAGTTATCACACACACACATCAATCTCCCCCTTTGCAATTTGATGGCAACTCACTAACCACTAAATTTACACACTAAGTCTTCAGCTCCCCCTAAGTTGGACAAGTCTTGAAATCTTCTTGGATGCTTCTTCTCTTAGCTTGGGCTCTTAGGCTTTTTCTTCAAACTTCTTGATGTTTGGTGCTTGATCAATCTTCAAGCTTTCTTCTTCATTTTCCTCTCTATGGCCAAGCATCTTCTTTAGCTCCAAGCTTTCTTTCTTCTAATAGCTCTCCCCCTTTGACCATGCCTCTCTCTCCCTTTGGCAAGATATGCATTCTCTCCCCCTGTAGAAGATCATACAAAATCTCCCCTTAGGAAGCTTGGACATTCTCTTCCCCTTTAGAGAACTTGAATGCTCTCTCCCCCTTTGACATTAAATTACAAAGGTACCTACACACATGAAATAAAGAAAATACCTTTTAGTAGCACCTGTTAACAATAGAAATCGAAAATGAAATACATAACAGGCTATCATGTATGGAAGTAGTCTCTAAGGGTTCAAAGTCAATCCAAGGGTGAATTTGATCAAAACTAATACTTCGTATGAAGGTTTACACTCCCCCTCAATCCATTCTCTCCTTTTGTCAAACTTTTGATAAAGATATAACTATTTGGTTCAAGAAGAAGATGGTTTTACCAATTGAGGGTCAACTTCAAGAGAAGGATTAGATTCGTTTAACTATAAAGCTCAATATGATCAAATCACCAAAAGAGAGCAAGGTCAAGGAGAAAAGCAATCATGGATATCAATTGGAAAAACAAATAATACCAATTGAGATTCAAAGATAAATCTATTAAAACAATCACTCTAAAATGGATTTAAAAATATAACTATTAGGAAAAATCCAAATTAGAGCTATCCATGATAAAATGGGGTTTACTTAAACATAGCATTAAATAATTTAACTATGAAAATCATATGCTATGAAAGTTTTGAAATTATTTCATTCAATCAATAAATATGACTATTAAGTGCAAGATGAGTGAAATGACATTCAAACATGAAGCCTACCTCAACAATTAACCAACCAATATTATGAACACATAAACATGGTGGTCATGAGATTTACCTATTTGAGCAAAAGAGGTGGCAACATGAAAATTATGATGCTAATGGAATGTGACATGGAATGTAAACATATTACTATCAAGTTCAATCAAATGTACACAAGGTCTATCACATACACAAGATAAGATATCAATTGGATATGAAATCAATGGAAAGTTATACCAAATGAAACCAATTGAATATGACAACATGATTAATAGCAAGGATGTGACAAACACAAAATTCCATCAAGCGTCATAAATGGATATTCATCACTTTGAAAGATATAACTAATGAGCATAGTGATGAACAAGGTAAATTGCAATGTAAAAAGATATAACTTGGTAATGCATGCAATTTTCGAAGTGTCAAAATCATATGAATTCAACAACTAAGATATCCATCAAACATATAGATATATGAGGAATGGATTTCAAAGAGTTTCATATGATCAAGAACACTACTATGAAGTTGAAACATGTATAAGAATGACATCACTTAGAGAATACACATGAATCAACATCATAACCATCCAAAAAGAAATGACTAGAATGCATAGAGGATGGATTTGGGTTCTAGTATGGTTTCTACAAATATAACTAATATCACAACCATACATGGAACCAATAGACATTTGCATATAAAAAGAATGTAAACAAATAAGTAAGGATGCAAACAACATTCATTTCCATTTCTAAGATAATGAAACCAAAAGAAAAGGAAATGAGAACATGGAACATGCTTAGATGATTATAACTAATGATGTTATAGAGCATTTCCATTCAAACAATCTTCAAATCATTTTGATAAACAAAATCCAACAATGAGCATAAAAAGAATGATTTTGAAGATCAATTTTCAACATTGTATTTTAAAAGATATAACTTAAATGAAACACATACAAGTTGATTTTTTAAAACAATGATTTTCCATATAAAAGTATAACTTAGAAATCCATGGAAAACTTAAGTCGATTCAAATCATTTGTTCAAATAATCTTACCATGACATCTACACAAATGATTTTGCAACAACAATTGATCATGAATAATCTAGCTATGAAACCTTTTGAAATCACAATCAATTGATCATGTAAAGAAATGCAATGCAAGTCATGTAACTCAATGAGTGCAAAAAGCAAATCTAACATGATGAAATTATAATCAAAAGATTTTGAAAACCATGATATGTAACTAGAATGGTGCATGAAAACAAAATCAATTGATCATAAAGAAACAATGCATTTTAAGAAATGTAACTAAGAAAGAACAAAATGCAAATGCAACATGACCAACAATATGATTTAACTATTAAAGAATAGGTTGGTCAAGGAGGTACAAGGCCTTAAGGTTGGTCTAAGTAAATAACTTTAGGAATCCACCTAAGGTCTTGAGATGATTGATCTTTGAGGTCTTGTTTTGGAGTCCCACCAACTATAGGAGATTTGACTTGATATATTTTCAATTTGAACTTATCACCCTGATATTTAGATTTGACTAAATTTAGCTTAGATTGGTGATTAGTCTTTTGAGGTTGGTGGGTTTATTTCTTAGGGGATTTGTTCATTTTTCTTTTCTTCTTATATTCTCCCTTTATTTGACTTTTGAATTTTAAATTTAACTTTGTTACTTTATTCAAAAGTTCTTTCATGGGTTGATATAAGGGAGATAGGTTGAGAAGCTTTTTGTTTATAGATTCTTTTATACTTGGTTTAACTTGTTTAAACTTTTTAGAATCTATTTTAGGAGACTCCATTTTAAATGATTTAACTTGTTTAATCTTTTTGGAGTCTTCTTTGGTTTTTAGTGTCTTACCCTTCATAGATTTAGATTCTACCTTTTTGGGTTCAAAAATGGGTTTAGACACATGGCTTCTTCTTAGTTTGCACTCAAACCTAAAATGCCCTTCAATGCCACAATAAATAAATTTGGATTTGGGCAAAGGAGAAAGAGTGCTAGAGAAAGAGGACTCACCTTTCACAAAAGTATTGGTGAATTTAGGGTCATATGAAGTATACTTATCAAAACCAAGACCCGTCCTATCTCCATGAGGTTTACCCAATTTAAATAACTTTTCAAGTCTTTCTTCACTTTGGGTAAACTTGCACTCATACTTTTGTTTATACCCTTCAAGTTGAGTGACTTTGGTTATAAGGATTGAATTTTCATTTTTGACTTTTGAAAGTTCATTTTCAATTTCCTTATATTTGCTTAGCTCTTCATTGGCAAGTTTTAGTTCAAGTTTAAGTTCATTAACAACATTAGATCCAAGTTCTAAGGTTTTTAACTTACTTTGAACATTTGACATGTTTTCCATAGAAATTGTCAACTTGGATTCTAAATTGATAAAGTCTTTGTCTTGCCTTTTTAATTGATCTCTTAGGTTTAAATTTTCCTTTTTAAGATTATCATAACTTATCTTAATCTCATTTTGTTCATCTTTGATATTGGATAAGTTATTTAAAGAGATCATGAACTTAGAGTCTAAACATTTTATAACTTCTTCTTTTTCTCTAAGTTCATCTTTTGAAGAGACTAGTTCTTTGTTTAGTCTTTTAGATTCTTCTCTTAACTTTTTGTTTTTCTTTTCAAGCTTTAAGGATAATTCATATAATTCCTCAAAGGCTTGTTGAAGATCTTCTCCATTTTCATTATAATCTTCTTCTTTTATGTCACATTGAGATTCATTAGTTTGAGAGTTTGAATCTCCAATAGAAGGAAGAATGAGGGGTCTAGAAGAATCTACAAAGTCTAGCATAGTGGAGTCCATTCTAATGATTTTCATAAAAGCACAACACTAGGGTTTTGACTCTAGGTTTTTACACCTAATCAAGAGTTCCAAAAACACTTGATCCTAATATAGAGCACTTGGCTCTGATATCAATTGAAAGTCCGGGGATCCTAACCCGAGGGGGGGGGGGGGTGAATAGGGTGTACTACAAATATGACCAATTTAGACCAATTTTAATTTCTTAACATAAACTAGTCACATGTGATGATTTAATCAAACAAAATGTGAAAGCTAATATAAACAATCACCACAAGCAAACACCACTACACAAAGATTTATAGAAGAATGGATTCATCACATCATAGTTATCATGCTCAAAATCATTTACCAATAACTTAAACAAAGCATATAAACTATGATTAAGAGAGGTAGAGCTTACTTAGAGATTTAACTTCATTAATCCAAGCTTTAGCTCTCCAAATGACTCTTTGGTTTCTCTTAGTTCATCCCCTTTTCTTTGTCTCAAAGCACCTCAAAAGAGTCTTCACATTCTCCAACATTTGAAAAGGAATGAACTTCAATTTATACTCAAAAAGTTGAGTTCCTGCGTGCCCCCGGTTGACCTGCCCTCACCCCGGTCGACCTGGCCTTCACAACGGTCATAAAAATGACCGTTTGAAAAAGGGCAACGGCTCTTTGGCCGGTCGACCGGGTCCCCTGGGCCGGTCGACCGGCCACACTGCAGGTCGACCCCTTGGGACCAAAATTCCCAACTTTTGCATATTTAAAGGTTTTTCTTGGAGGGGATTTTTGGGCCATTAAATCAAGCTTGGAGACATGTTTTAAATCAAACTAAGATGTTTAAAAACATGAAACACAAAAAGCCTAAAATGATTCGAAACTTTAAATCCAATGACTTTCTTGATTTGATAAAACTCTTTTCTAAAACAAATGCATCCAAGTTTAAAAAACAAATCATGCATAAATCGATACTTTTACAAATCTTAAAAGCAATGCATGAATAAATCAAGATTTCAAGTTTTTATAAATCAATGCATAAGTGTGTAAATCAAATGATGCTTGAATGTTAATGCATCCATCAAATTGCAAATACAAAATCCCTAACAACAACAAGGTCTTGGAGATCTCTAATTGCTTCAATAAGAATTCTTGTTCTAGTTGATTGTCTTCTCCTCGATTAGAGCACTACCGGGCTTCAAAGGTATAATCTGCTTCTCCTCTTGTGGTAGATTATTTTGTTGCATGTAGTTGCTAATTTCTATCTTATAGATAGTATTCTTGCTGTACTTGATTGATGAGATTGAGGGATTGCATCTTGGATTGGGTTATAGCCTTTTGAATAGTTGATCCCTGAGTCAAGTGGGTCAAAAGTTTTGAAAACCAATCCACGAGGCCCACCTACTTTCAACAATTGGTTTCAGAGTCATATCTCATCTCTAATCATGTTAGATCAGCGATCTAGATCTAATCTTTGCATGAGATGAGAAGAGGATAGACCTAGGGCTATGTAAGGATCAGTTATGATTGAGTTTACTTACTTTTTGTAGTAAATCCGTTTGGAATGTCATAAAAGGGTTTAATCATGATGGAAGGATGGTAGGAAGCCATTAGATGGTA
The DNA here is from genome assembly GCA_038049695.1 of Cinnamomum chago. Lineage (NCBI taxonomy): Eukaryota > Viridiplantae > Streptophyta > Magnoliopsida > Laurales > Lauraceae > Cinnamomum > Cinnamomum chago. The sequence continues at coordinate 70,576,989 of CP142454.1, read as the reverse complement.
TTTGGAATCATTTGAAAGAGTTTGGGATTAGTTGGTTATGATTTAACAAAAATCCAAAATTTTGGGTTTGTCATGTCGGGTAGCCGACTGCAGACAGAATTTTCTAGTATTCTTTTATCTGAATTTTTTGGTCCGGGGGCGTTGCTCCCGAGCCACCGCCGGGTGCGTTGCCCACTGGGCCCCTGCGAGCTAACCGGGCAGCTCGACCCCTGTCGGGGGACACCCGCAGACCCCCTCTGCGAAGTGCATGTATTCAAAGGGTAGCTACTTTTGACATCTTGTTTTTCCATTGTGGTTTGGTAACCTGGTTTTGTGAGATGCTTTATTGTATGAGATACTAACTTGCAGGTGAAAATGTCCTCTCCATATGGCCCACAAGTCTTTCACTTTTTTTTTATGGTTATTGGTTTATTTGAGGCTAAGTGTAAAAGGCATCATGGTTTCCTTGGTTTCCCGCGAAAGGGCAAGGCATGATGAATTTTCCTATAGCCCTTTTATTTTCATGTTTATATTACCACGTAATTTTTTAAAATTTATAAATTCTGGAGATGTCCAAGACGAAGAAGGGAAGTGAAGATGGACTCCTAATCAAAGAGTTTGAAAACTACCAAAAGGATCTTGGAGATGCCCAAAGAGTTTGAGGATTCTCAAAGTTTTGGAAAGTCTAGAAGTTCAAGAAGTCTATTCCGCATGGGCCATGTGGAGGAGAGGACTAGTTTCTAATTTTAGCTTTTTCTATTTATGGATGAATGCTTAATTTAGAAACTTTCCAAATCTGATCCGAACATAGCAATTACCAAAATTGGTCAAATCAAATTAATTTTTGGAAAGAGTTCTAAGTAGAGTTGATGGGCCCATGAGATGGATCCATTGGTAACACTAATTTAAGAAACTAGACTTTCCATAAAATAACTTGACTTGGAACCAATCATTGGTCATATCATGAGATGATTTGATATCTATATTTGTGGGCCCAAATACCTAAAAGGAAATCCTCAATTCTAAAATATTAAGTGGGAGCGAGGCATTTATAATAAGAAATCCCCATGGTTTTCCACCATAGGTCCATTGTAAGGAAAGCATTAGCCTCGCGCCATCTTGAGAATGACCGTGCCCCACGGAGGGCTTTTATTTGTCTGGTTACTAGATATGGATCTCCTATGGATAGTGTTGGTGAGACGGAGAGGGGGCCCACTCCCCAAGGAGGAGCTGCCCACAACAGTTGTCATGCAATGCTAGTTGGTGGGTCACACTTAACTAAAATAATGATGTAGTTTCCCTAAGGATTTGCCTCATGTGTTTTAGAAACCGAAGCTAATCAGGAGTCATTCATTATTTGGTATGAGATACCCAGATAATAATGAATGAAGGGGATCATGGATAGTTAGTCTTAATCCTAGTTTTGACAACTTTGATCCACACTAATCTAGGTCGTATTCGCACTCCCAAAGGAGGCATACCCTGGAGATTGGGATTCCGATGTATTCTAAATTTTAGTGGTTATGAGGATTCCCACATAAATTTGGTAGAATACTACACCCTAATGTCATTTAAATTCATTAATTGAATGTATGGTTATGTGCTACAGTATTTCATGCATGAATTCAAATACTTTCAATCCACTTGCAACCATCCTCAACCAGAATAAATTGGTGGGATCCAACTATGTAGACTGGAAACGGAACCTGGATATTGTCCTGACTGCTTCATGATATAAATATGTCCTTACCAAAACCTCCCTTGATGAGCATGGCACGGATGCACCGAAAGAAAAAAAGGAACTTTACACCAAATGGGCCAAATACGATGATGAGATGCTCAGATGTTACATTCTAGCATCCATGTCTAGTGTTTTGCAACACCAACATCAATCGTATAAGACTGCATACGATATTATATCGAACTTAAAGGAGATGTTTGCGGAACATGGCATGCTTGCTAGGCAGGCAGCTATGAGGGTGCTCATTAGCACCAAGATGGCTGAAGGTACATCAGTACAAGAACACATGTCATTAAATGAGTTAGATGTACTGGGAGCTGCAATTGATGCAGAATCGTAGATCGACATAATCCTTGAGTCATTACCAGAGTCATTCAACAATTTCAAGGTTAATTACAATATAAATAAGATGAATTTGACTCTGGCTGAGCTGTTAAGCCAACTGATGGTGACTGAAGGGATTATGAAGAAGAAGCCAACTGCCCTAATGACAGAAAAGTCAGATGCCAAGTCCAAGTCGAAAGGCAAAGGGTGGAAAGGCAAAAAGAAATCAGTTCCGAAAGGTCCTAAGGTGGAGAATGGTCCTAATGGTGGCGTGGCCAAGGCTAAGGGTTCAGGGTCAAAAGGAAAGTGTTTCCATTGTAGCAAGACAGGACATTGGAAAAGGAATTGTCCAGAGTATCTGTCTAAGAAGAAGACCTCGGGTATGATTGAGTCACTTATTTCTGAAGTTAGTTTTGTAACTGGTACTTCAGAATCTTGGTGTGTGGACTCCGGGGCAACTAATCACATATGTAATTCGTTGCAGGGGTTCAGGGAAACCAGAAGGCTCAGTGACGGAGAAATCATTGTTAACCTAAGATCTGATGCTCAGGCAGAGGCAGTTTCAGTAGGAGTTATTACTTTATGTTTTTTGAATAATAAATTGATTTTGTCAGACACATTATATGTACCGTCTTTACGGCGGAATTTAATTTCAGTTTCTATTTTGGTCAATAAAAGTTATTCCATTACTTTTGGTACTGAAGTTGTCATAAAGAGGAATGATACTTTTATATGTTCTGGCAAGGTAACCAATGGGCTTTATTTGTTAACTCCTACAATGTATGAGATACATGATATTGAAACAATTAATAGACCATCATTGAAGAGAAAGTCACCTTCATCTAATCCAACAAAACTTTGGCACTTGAGGCTAGGTCACATAAACCTAAACAGGATTGACAAACTAGTGAAAGATGGTATCTTACCTTCATTGGTTATAGAACTAATGCCCGTTTGCGAGTCCTGTTTGGAAGGTAAAATGACCAAAAGACCCTTTTCATCTAAGGGTAATAGGGCCAAAGATTTATTGGAATTAGTGCATACTGATGTGTGTGGACCCATTAATGTCAGGGCTAGAGGAGGATATGAGTATTTCATCACTTTCATAGATGATTACTCAAGATATGGATACATATACCTTATGCACCGCAAGTCTGAGGCTTTTGAAAAGTTTAAAGAGTTTCTAGCGGAATCGAAAAAGCAATTAGATAAGAGTATCAAGACTCTTCGATCGGATCGAGGAGGGGAATATCTCTCTGTTGATTTTATGGGATACTTATCAGAAAATGGGATTCTATCCCAATTGTATGCTCTTGGTATGCCTCAACAAAATGGAGTAGCAGAAAGAAGAAATATGACTCTTTTAGATATGATCAGGTCTATGTTGAGTTTCTAAGGATTACCTGTATCCTTTTGGGGATACGCCTTGGATACTGCGATGTACATACTAAACCTCGTACCATCTAAGTCTGTACCTAATACTCCCCGGGAGTTGTGGTCCGGGCGAAAGCCTAGTCTACCCCATTTACACATTTGGGGTTGTCCGGCACATGTGTTAAAGGTTAAGACGGATAAGTTGGAAGTGAAGTTGGAAGTATGCACATTTGTAGGATATCCTAAAGGAACTAAAGGTTGGTTATTCTATAATCCCAGATAGCAGAAAGTGCTGGTGAGCACTAATGCGGTTTTTTTGGAGGAAGATTATATGATAGACTGGAAATCTTTAGGAAAGGTGATCTTGGAAGAAATTCAAGAGCAAACAATTCCAAACCCAAGTATGACCGAACCTGAGGAAGAAGCGCCCTTACCGGATCCAGTAGTTACACCAGTGCCTCGTCGTAGTGGGAGGATTGTCAGATCCCCTGAAAGGTTCTCGTTCTTGGGAGAGTCTTACGAGTCAGTCCCGGAAGAACCAGAACAAGATCCCTGTAACTATGATGAAGCAATTAATGACATAGATTTTGGGCGTTGGGAAGATGCTATGAAAGCTGAGATGGAGTCTATGTACTCCAATCAGATCTGGACACTTGTGGACTTGCCTGCCCATATTAAACTTATTGGGTGCAAATGGGTCTACAAGAGAAAACAAGGACCAGATGGTAGAGTGGAGACCTTTAAGGCCAGGCTTGTTGCGAAAGGGTACACTCAGAACAAGGGTATCGATTATGAGGAAACCTTCTCGCCGGTAGCCATGCTTAAGTCCATCAGGATACTCTTATCCATTGCGGCTCATCTCGATTATGAGATTTGGCAAATGGATGTCAAGACGACGTTTCTCAACAGCCATCTTGAGGAAGACATCTATATGGTGCAGCCAGACGGTTTTATAGCTAAAAAACCAAGAGCAAAAGGTTTGCAAACTGCAGAGTCTATTTATGGACTGAAGCAGGCATCCCAAAACTGGAACATCCGTTTTGACCAGGCAATCAAGTCATTTGGTTTTTGTCAAAATCCGGATGAGTCATGTGACCATCTGGGTATCTCATACCTAATATGTCCTTTTGTCTCTGCTCCCTTAGCCTTGCCAACACCACCATTAGGATCATTCTCCACCTTAGGACCATTAGGAACTGATTTCTTCTTGCCTTTCCGCCCTTTGCCTTTCGGTTTGAACTTGGCAAATGACTTTTTTGTCATCAGGGCAGTTGGCTTTTTCTTCATAATGCCTTTAGTCACTGCCAGCTGGCTAGATAACTCAGCCAGAGTCAGATTCATTTTATTCATGTTGTAATTGATCTTGAAATTATTGAATGACTCTGGTAGTGACTCAAGGATTATGTTAATCTGTGATTCTACATCAATTGCAACCCCCAGTACATTTAACTCATTCAATGAATCCATCATTTTCAACATATGGTCCTGTACTGGTGTGCCTTCAGCCGTCTTGGTGTTTATAAGCACCCTCATAGCAGCCTGTCTAGCAGGCCTACCCTGTTCCGCAAACATCTCCTTTAAGTTTGATATAATATCATATGCAGTCTTAAAGGATTGATGTTGGTGTTGTAAAACACTAGACATAGATGCCTGTATGTAACATCTGGCCATCTCATCGTCTTTGGCCCACTTGGTGTAAAGTTCATTTTCTTCCTGTGATGCTTCTGGCAATGGCTCATCAAGGGGGGGTTTGGTAAGGACATATTTATATCCTGAAGCTGTCAGGACAATATCCAGGTTCCGTTTCCAGTCTACATAGTTGGATCCCACTAATTTATTCTGGTTGAGGATGGTCGCAAGTGGATTGAAAGTGTTTGAATTCATGCTGAAAATACTGTAGCACATAACCATACATTAAATTATGAATTTTAAATGACATTAGGGTTTAGTATCCTACCAAATTTATATGGAATCCTCATAACCATTAAATTCAGAATACATCGGAATCCCAATCCCCGGGGTATGCCTCCTTGGGGAGTGCGAATACCACCTAGATTGATGCGGATCAAAGTTGGTCAAAATTAGGATTAAGACTAACTTTCCATGATCCCCTTCATTCATTATTATCTAGGTATCTCATACCAAATGATCAATGACTCCCGATTAACTTTGGTTTCTAAAATAAATGAGGCAAATCTTTGGGGATACTACATCATTATTTTAGTTAAGTGTGACCCACCAACTAGCATTGCATGACAACCGTTGCGAGCAGCTCCTCCTTGGGGAGTGGGCCCCCGCCCCGTCTCACCAACACTATCCATAGGAGATCCATATTTAGTAACCAGACAAGTAAAAGCCCTCCGTGGGGAACAGCCATACTCGAGATGGCGTGAGGCTAATACTTTCCTTACAATGGACCTATGGTGGAAAACCATGGGGATTTCTAAATATAAATGCCCCGCTCCCACTTAATATTTTAGAATTGAGGATTTCTTTGTAAGGTATTAGGGCCCACATGTATACATATGAACATTAAATCATCTCATGATATGATCTAAGATTGGTTCCAAGTCAAGTTATTTTAAGGAAAGTCTAGTTTCTAAATTAGTGTTACCAATGTGTCCATCTCATGGGTCATCAACACTAAATAGAACTCTTTCCAAAAATTAATTTGATTTGACCAATTTTTAGTAACTTGCTATGTTTGGATTAGATCTGGAAAAATTCTATTTTAAGCATGCATCCATAAATAGAAATTGCAAAAATAGAAACTGAAAGTCCAAGACCGAATCCTAGAGGGGGGGGGGGGGGGGTGTGAATAGGATGAGCTCTAAAAACCTAGACCAATTTGAATTCTTTTAACTTTTAAGTCAATTAAGATTTGATGAAGATTAATTATCTTATGATAGATAGGAATCTCTAAGATAAGCATACACAAGGAATCATCAACTATAATCTTCATACAACCAAAAGTAAATCATTCATGTAAAGAGAGTAAAAGATCAATCACCATGACAAGGTCATTTATAGTGGTTCGGCCAAATTGCCTACATCCACTCCCGATACACTTATCGGTATTCACTAACTTCAATTAAGGTTTAGGATCACCTCAAACCTTACAAACAACACTATGCTTTTCAAGGCTAAGCACAAACCTTTACAACATATGCTTTTCAAGGCTAAGCAAAAACCTTTACAACATACAATTTTTCTCTTAAGAAATATGCCTAAGAATGCATGGATTAAGAGAGCAATGAAGTGCAATGGAGTGCCTCTAAATAGGCTAATTAGAAAGTGAAAACTCAACTCCTAGAAATATGCATAACAATGACCAAGTCTATGAATGATGCATTTTCTAGAAATAACTCTTTCTCTTTGAAAAGATAAAACCTTGAAAGATGCAAAGATGTTAATCAAATATATGAGAAAGAGTTGTATGTCTAACACATGTAATTAACAATGAAAAATAACTTGTTTTCAAAAAAGGGATGTTCTAAAGTCTAACAAGTTGATTTTGAAAACAAGAACACAAAATCATGTGAAACATAGACAATATGTTGTATTCATAGCATATGAGATTACTAAAGTATTAAGCATGTTATGAAGGACAACATTTTAATAGGAAAGCAACTTGTTAATCATGTATTGAAAGAGATCAAAGATTTGAAACAAAACATGATTTTAAAAAGACTAGGATTAAAGAAAGCACACCCATTTGAAGATCAAAGGTTGACTTAATGGAATGGCTTCATAATCCCTTTGAAAATGCTCTTGAGAAGTTGCAAACAATTGGCCTCAAAAGTCCCTCCAAGATCAGCAACTTTCTTCAACCAAAAAGCCACTTTTTATAAAGAAAAAGTTGTCAACGGCTAGTCCTCGGTCGACCTGCACACAGGCCTCGGTCGACCGGGAAAGCACAACGGTCATATATCTGACCGTTGGAAGGCTCTGCTCAAAACTGCATTTAAAAGTTGCAGTGTTCCCGGTCGACCGGCAAGCTTGGCCCGGTCGACCGGCAACACTGGCAGATGCCCAGATTTTTGAAAAAAGAGTGAAACATGAAAATTTTGAGGGCATCTTCCAGGGGACTTTGAGACACAAATACCAAGCAATAAATCATGACTGAAAGAAGATGAAAACTAAATTTTTTAAAGCCATGAAAACTCCAAATCAAAATAATGATTTTAAAGATAGAAACTTTGGAAAGCTTGGATGATTTTTGAAACCAAAAACTCCATGATCTTAAGAGATAAACTGAAATGAAAACCATGCATATCAAATGATAAATACAAAGATCAAGAATGAGAAATATGCATGATGATCCTATGAATAAGACCATGAGTGAATGAGAGGACAAGCTTTATGAAATTGAATGCATCCTATCAAATTGCAACAAAACAAAAACTCTAACAATCTCCCCCTTTGCAATTTGATGGCAACTCTTGAAGCTTGAACTCTCTCTCAATCTCCTTTAAATCTTGAACAGCAACAACTTTGGATATTTATGGAGCTTTGGATAATTGAGGAGCTTTGGATATTTGGGAGCATTTGGATCTTTTGGAGCTTTGGATTTTCCTTGTGAGAGCGACGGCAAAGACACCAACCTAAACAAGATAACACTCTAGCCAAAGCTACTCCCCCTCAACATAAGCAACCCTTGAATCTTCTCCCCCTCAACATAAGCAACCCTTGAATCTTCTCCCCCTCAATTGGAGAACTCTCTCCCCCTTTGACATCTAATTGCAAAGGAGCCTGCCCACTAAAGATAAAACACACAACCTTGTTAGTAGCACCTGTTTATAAGAGATATAAAAATAAAATGTGGAACAGGTGATTAGCCAACAAGAATTTAAAAATCAGGGCAAGGGCCAATGCCCAATTGATGTCTCAATTTTATGAAACGATCATTTCCAAGGGGTTTAGTGAATAAGTCAGCCAATTGGGTATCTGTAGGGACAAACAATAACTCAATAGTGCCTTGTTCAGTATGATCACGCAAGAAATGATAGCGAATGTCAATGTGCTTAGTGCGAGAGTGCTGAACAGGATTTTTTGAGATACTGATGGCACTAGAGTTGTCACACATGATAGGCATGCATTGTTGTGGAACATTATAATCTAATAAGGTTTGTTTCATCCACAATAGCTGGGCACAGCAGCTACCTGCAGCAATATATTCAGCTTCTGCAGTAGACAAGGATACAAAATTTTGCTTTTTGCTATGCCAGGCTACTAAACAGTTCCCTAAGAAATAACAGCAGCCACTAGTGCTTTTCCTATCATCTATTGAGCCTGCCCAATCTGCATCACTATATCCAATTAATTGCAGAGTTGAGTCATGAGGATACCAGATACCATAGTGAGAAGTCCCATTAATATATTTTATGATACGTTTAACAGCTTTAATGTGAGACTCTCGGGGGTCAGATTGATACCTAGCACATATTCCAACGCTAAACGAGATATCAGGGCGGCTAGCAGTGAGATAGAGAAGGCTTCCTATCATGCTCCTATAAAGTTTTTGGTCAGCTTTCTTACCCTTAAGGTCACTAGATATTTTAGTAGTGGAGCCCATAGGATTGCAACTAGTCTTAGATTCTCCTAAGCCAAACTTTTTCACTATTTCTAGGGCAAACTTGGATTGACTAAGGAAGATACCATGGTCAGTTTGACTAACTTGTAATCCTAGAAAGAATTGCAGGGGACCGACCAGACTCATCTCAAAAGTGGAGCTCATTAATTCTGAAAATCCTTGAGCTAGCTTCTCTGAAGTAGATCCAAATACGATATCATCAACATAGATTTGAGCTACAAGAATGTTTTGATCAATCTTCTTGATAAACAGAGTCTTATCAACTTTCCCACATTCAAAATCATTTTCAATCAGATGATTCGTAAGCTTTTCATACCATGCCCTAGGTGCTTGTTTTAATCCATAGAGAGCTTTCTTGAGCTTATAAACATACTCAGGATGATGAGGGTCTTCAAAGCCTTCAGGTTGAGTAACATAAACATCTTCTTCAATTTCTCCATTCAAGAAGGCACTTTTGACATCCATCTAAAATAATTTGATCCTCATGCTACTAGCATAACTCAATAGAATTCTTATAGACTCCAAACGGGCTACAGGAGCAAAAGTTTCTTCAAAATCAATTCCTTCTATTTGAGCATAACCTTTTGCTACAAGTCTAGCTTTGTTTCTCACAACATTTCCAGATTCATCTGACTTGTTCTTGAAAATCCATTTAGTGCCTATGGGATTTTTCTCTGCAGGCAATGGGACAAGATCCCAAACATCATTTTTCTTAAATTGATTCAATTCTTCATGCATAGCTTCCATCCATTCAGATTTTGATTCAGCTTCAGTAAAGTTCTTAGGCTCGATTTGAGAGACAAAGGAGTAATGAGCACATAGATTTTGAACTTGTCTCCGGGTCATAACCCCACTGCTGATATTTCCAATAACATTATCCAAGGTGTGATTTTTCATTAATTTTGTTAGGACAATGGCTTTGCAAGGAATGCTCACATCACTATCTTTTGGATTAGATTGGTCAATATCCATTTCAATTTCATCATCATCTTGAAGGATTCTTCCAACTTGATTCGCGTCATCAATGACAACATGAGCTGACTCCATTATGGTCATGGTTCTATGATTAAAAACTCTATAAGCTTTGCTCCTTTCAGAATAGCCTAGAAAAATTCCTTCATCAGATTTGGGCTCAAATTTTTCTAACTGCTCCCTATCTCTTAGAATGTAACATTTGCTTCCAAACACTTTCAAATACCCCAAATTTGGTTTTCTTTCAAAATAAAGTTCGTAAGGGGTTTTGTTGGTATTCTTAGTGAGATAGACTCTGTTGATGAGATAACAGGCAGCATTCACAGCTTCAGCCCAAAGATTTCGAGAGAGATTCTTTTCATTAAGCATGGTCCTAGCCATTTCTTGAATAACTCTATTTCTCCTTTCAGCTACTCCATTTTGCTGAGGAGTTTTAGGAGCTGAGTATTGATCATTAATTCCATGACTCTCACAAAATCTAGCAAACTTTTCATTTTCAAATTCTCCCCCCATGATCACTTCTGATCTTCTGAATTTTGCAGTCTCTTTCTACCTGAATCTTATTGCAAATTCTTATGATATTGTCCACCGCATCCGATTTGGCATGAAGAAAGGCAACCCATCCAAAACGAGAATAATCATCGACCATAACCAGGATAAATTTCTTTCCTCCAATACTTTGCACTGGTGCAGGTCCAATTAAGTCCATGTGGATTAATTCAAGAGGACGAGAAGACGATATATCCTTTAAACCTTTAAAGCTCTTCTTGATTTGTTTTCCCAGTTGACAAGCCTTACATAGTTCAGATTTTTCATCACTTAACTTGGGAATCCCTTTCACAATTTCATTCTTAGACAAGGTTTTCATCAATTTGAAATTTATGTGACCCATCCTTTGGTGCCATAAGTAATTCTCTTGATCTTTAGTTATCAAGCACCTAGATTCATTGTCATCACATTCTTCTATAATGTAAATGTTTCCTTTTGTCCTTGATCCAGTAAGAATAACTTGATGGGTTTTATCATTTACCACTTTGCACGATTGACTGTCAAAGACTACCTTGTTTCCTTTGTCACATAGTTGGCTAATGCTAAGAAGATTATGTTTCAATCATTCCACAAGAAATACATCATTTAAAGTAGGTATTTGATCTCCTTTCACACTTCCCTTGCCAATGATTTGAGCTTTACTATTATCTCCAAACGAAACATTTCCTCCATCATACTCCACTATAGAGCTGAATCTAGATCGGTCTCCTACCATGTGTTTAGAACAACCACTATCTAAGAACCAAGTAGGGTTTTCCTTTGCTTTTAAAGCGGTTTGAACTAGGAGACTCTCAAAGTTTGTTCTTTTTACCATCCAAGTAGATAAAGGAGATTTATAGGGAATGGTTTTGGGGACAAATTTGAAGGGTAATCTAGAGGGATTTTTGAGAGACAACCTAATTTTGTATGGGCAATTAGGGACCAAATGTCCACTACGATTGCAAAAGTGACAAGTCCATCTAGGTGTATAGTTTCTCTCAACTATAGGTTTGTGGGGACTCTTAGTAGAGGTTTGAGAACTATTCTTCATGTTACTAGGGGAACCTTCAAAACCTATTCCACTCTTGTCACCATAAATTTTATGCATGCCCAACATTTGATAAAATTTGTCATTTCCCAAGGTGAATTTGTCAACAATGAATTTTCCTTTATTAAGTTTTATTTGGAGAGAGCTTGTTTCAAGTTGACTAGATTCAAGTTTGGATTGTAAATTATGAATTTGTTTTTGAGCATGAGTTAAATCTTCATTAAGAGTGGTGACTTGATGTTCCAAGTTGTTTTTCTCATTGATTGTTAATTTCAATTCATCTTTTATGATACTCACTTCAGTTACAAGCTTTTTGGAATCTTCTTTTAAAATTTTATTTTTCTTAAGTAAGATTTCCCAATTTTCATATAGTTCATTATAAGCTTGTTGGATTCCATTATACTCATCTTCTTCATTCGTTTCTTCTTGCCCTAATGTGTCATCTATTAATGCATTATGCTCATTAGGATCTTCAATAGAAGAGAGTAGAAGCCAATTAGGGTAATTTTCATCTTCATCATTAAAGGATTCATTTTTGTCACACTCTTCATCTTCCTCATCCCAAGTTATGTTTAAAGCCTTTTTTCCTTTCTTATCTCCTTTTTCAAATTCTTTAGGGGTGGAGCAATTTTGAGCAATGTGTCCAAACCCCTTGCAATTGTAACATTGCACATCCTTTTTAATAAAAGATCCTTTGGGATTTCTTGGGAATCTAGGACTTTTGCTTTCATCAAACTTTCTATTGCTCTTGTTGTTCTTAAAGAAACTTTTAAATTTTTTAACAAATAAAGCATTGTCCTCATCACTATCAACATCACTTTCATTTTCTTTAGAATGAGAGGAAAAAGCTACTCCTTTCTTTTTGTCTTGAACTTCAAAGTCTAATTCATATGTAAGGAGATTTCCTCTTAGTTCTTCAATTTTGATTTTATCAACATCCTTGCTTTCTGTTATGGCAACAATTTTAGGTTTGAATCTTTTTGGGAGAGATCTTAAAATTTTTCTAACAGCTTTAGATTCATCCATCTTTTCTCCTAGACCTATAAGAGAATTGACAATTTCCATGAATTTAGAGTAGAATTCATCAAATGTTTCTTCTTCAAGCATCTTAATGTCTTCTAATTTAGAGGTTAACATTTGAATTTTGGCTATCTTGACTTGATCCGTGCCTTCATGGGTGATCTCTAGGGTATCCCAAATTTCCTTAGCAGTGTTGCAATTAACTACTCTATTAAACTCTTCTTGAGATAGAGCACAATATAGAGAATTTTTAGCCTTAGCATTTAAGTTAGCTCTATCCTTTTCTCCTTGAGTCCAAGTATTTTTGGGTTTGGTTTTTATGGATATAACATTCCCTTCAGAGTCTTTTTCTATGGTAGTGGGAGGATGATAGCCATCTTCAATGATGTTCCACACATCTAAGTTTTGGGATTCTAAGAACACTTGCATTCTAATTTTCCAATAGCGATAGTGTGTTCATTAAACAGAGGAGGTCTATTGGTGGCATTTCCTTCACCCAATTGAGATTGCATGGTGGCAACAAAAGAAAAACACTCACTAGGATTCTAACACTAGGTGGTTAAACCAAAACAAGAGCAACCTTGCTCTGATACCAATTGAAAGTCCAAGACCGAATCCTAGAGGGGGGGGGGGGGGTGAATAGGATGAGCTCTAAAAACCTAGACCAATTTGAATTCTTTTAACTTTTAAGTCAATTAAGATTTGATGAAGATTAATTATCTTATGATAGATAGGAATCTCTAAGATAAGCATACACAAGGAATCATCAACTATAATCTTCATACAACCAAAAGTAAATCATTCATGTAAAGAGAGTAAAAGATCAATCACCATGACAAGCTCATTTATAGTGGTTCGGCCAAATTGCCTACATCCACTCCCGATACACTTATCGGTATTCACTAACTTCAATTAAGGTTTAGGATCACCTCAAACCTTACAAACAACACTATGCTTTTCAAGGCTAAGCACAAACCTTTACAACATATGCTTTTCAAGGCTAAGCAAAAACCTTTACAACATACAATTTTTCTCTTAAGAAATATGCCTAAGAATGCATGGATTAAGAGAGCAATGAAGTGCAATGGAGTGCCTCTAAATAGGCTAATTAGAAAGTGAAAACTCAACTCCTAGAAATATGCATAACAATGACCAAGTCTATGAATGATGCATTTTCTAGAAATAACTCTTTCTCTTTGAAAAGATAAAACCTTGAAAGATGCAAAGATGTTAATCAAATATATGAGAAAGAGTTGTATGTCTAACACATGTAATTAACAATGAAAAATAACTTGTTTTCAAAAAAGGGATGTTCTAAAGTCTAACAAGTTGATTTTGAAAACAAGAACACAAAATCATGTGAAACATAGACAATATGTTGTATTCATAGCATATGAGATTACTAAAGTATTAAGCATGTTATGAAGGACAACATTTTAATAGGAAAGCAACTTGTTAATCATGTATTGAAAGAGATCAAAGATTTAAAAGAAAACATGATTTTAAAAAGACTAGGATTAAAGAAAGCACACCCATTTGAAGATCAAAGGTTGACTTAATGGAGTGGCTTCATAATCCCTTTGAAAATGCTCTTGAGAAGTTGCAAACAATTGGCCTCAAAAGTCCCTCCAAGATCAGCAACTTTCTTCAACCAAAAAGCCACTTTTTATAAAGAAAAAGTTGCCAACGGCTAGTCCTCGGTCGACCTGCACACAGGCCTCGGTCGACCGGGAAAGCACAACGGTCATATATCTGACCGTTGGAAGGCTCTGCTCAAAACTGCATTTAAAAGTTGCAGTGTTCCCGGTCGACCGGCAAGCTTGGCCCGGTCGACCGGCAACACTGGCAGATGCCCAGATTTTTGAAAAAAGAGTGAAACATGAAACTTTTGAGGGCATCTTCCAGGGGACTTTGAGACACAAATACCAAGCAATAAATCATGACTGAAAGAAGATGAAAACTAAATTTTTTAAAGCCATGAAAACTCCAAATCAAAATAATGATTTTAAAGATAGAAACTTTGGAAAGCTTGGATGATTTTTGAAACCAAAAACTCCATGATCTTAAGAGATAAATTGAAATGAAAACCATGCATATCAAATGATAAATACAAAGATCAAGAATGAGAAATATGCATGATGATCCTATGAATAAGACCATGAGTGAATGAGAGGACAAGCTTTATGAAATTGAATGCATCCTATCAAATTGCAACAAAACAAAAACTCTAACAGAAACTAGTCCTCTCCTCCACATGGCCCAAGTGGAATAGACTTCTTGGACTTCTAGACTTTCCAAAACTTTGGAATTCCTCAAACTCTTTGGGAAACTCCAGAACTCTCTTGGTAATCTTCAAACTCTTTGATTAGGAGTCCAACATCGCTTTCCATCTTCGTCTCGGACATCGCTAGAATTTACAAATTTAAGAAAAAATTACATAAATTCCTATGCCTCAATTATGAGACTTACATGGTAATCTAAGCATGGAAATAAACGGGCTATAGGGAAATTCATCATGCTTTGCCCTTTCATGGGAAACCAAGGAAACCATGATGCCCTTTACATTTAGCCTTAAATAAACCAATAACTATAAATAGAAAGCAAAAGACTTGTGGGCCATATGGAGAGGATATTATCATCTGCAAGTTAGTATCTCATACAACCATACAAATCACAAAAATAGGCTGCCAAATAATGCTGGAAAAATAGGAAGAAAAAGTAGACCCGAAACTTGAAAAATCAGTTTCTGCAGCATTCTTCACAGAAGGCCCGGTCGACCGGCTGACTTGCAGGCCGGTCGACCGAGCACGGGGCCAGGTCAACCGGACTGACGAATTTCTGCAACTTGGGTATTCTGTTTCGTGTCCATTCTTCCCCAAATCACTTCCAAAGTGTTCCAATGGCTTCCTACCATCCTTCCATCATTATTAAACCCTTTTGTGACTATCCAAACATGAATTTACTGTCAAACCAAGCAAATCCATTAAAATTGATCCTTACATAGCCCTTACTTCATCTTCTTCACATCTCATGCAAAGATCAGAGCAAGCTTGCTGGTCTAACATGATTAGAGATGACGTTATGCTCTGATACCAATTGTTGGAATATAGGTGGGCCTTCCGGACAGGTTTCAAAACTTTTGACCCACTTGATGCAGGGATCAATTGTCTAGAATGCAACAAACCCAATCTAGGATGCAATTCCCTCAATCTCATAGCCATGTACAACAACATATACTATCTATAAAATAGAAAATAGCACATAAACATGCTACCATGAAATCCACAACATGCAAGGATGTAGATATACCTTTGGAGCTTTGTTGTGCTCTAATGGAGATTTGAGTTCTTTACTTTGATGATGAACAATTTCACAATCCAATTCAGAATCTTCAACTCCTTTTGATCTTCCACGCTATGTCCCATATTAGATCTCTTTTTCTCAAGAAGATGGTGGAATCCTCAAGAGAAAACCCTACTAGCAACTCTAGGGAACTAAAGGTGAAAGAGAAGGGAACTTTGAGAGGAAGAGAACTTGTGCAACTCTTAGACAAAGGGGCTGAAAGTGCTCTATGTGTTATGCACGAATTTAAGAGGATTATTCCTCTATTTATAGCCCTCCATAACTCCTCTTTTCCTATTTGAAATAGAAGTTTAACTCGCATTACAAATTAGTAAACATCTCCCTTAATTGTTGCCATAGAAGTCTTACTTCTACAACAATTAGTAGCTTTCTCCTTTCTAATTAAAATAGAAGTCCTACTTCAATTAATAATTAGTAGCTTACCATTACCACTATTAGAAGTCTCACTTCAAATAGAAATAGTAACCTTCCTTTTATAGTTCAAGTAGAATTAGTATCTTTCTAATAAATTGGGCTAGCGTGGGGACCACTAGGGATTCCTTAGAAAGTTGGCTCCAACTGGGACACGCTGTAGACACCTCATTTTGCCCCCCTATGATAGTCTTAAACACTTATCATATATGATGATGCCCCCATTTCACCCATAATTGAATGGTTAATGGCATAATTAAAATTAATTAATGACGATGAAGATGCTTGTTGATAATTTTAGACTTAGTTCGACAATTCATAGAAATTGTGAGAGAAAAGGCCGAATCGCGTTGAGATCTCGAGTTCAACCCACTACTCATACCAGGCATGGACTACAACACTATTCCAAGCCCCTTCCAGACTACATAGAAGACACTCAGGTTATTCTTAAAGAAACTACACATAGTTTGCCTAAGTACGATATGATTAACATGAATTAGGAGGTTGGGATCATTGATCCAAGTATCCCTTATTTTCCTGACCTCTGACCATTAGGATTTACAGACCACAAGATTCTACGCTTCGAGAGCTTTCCAACGATATATAGAACATCCAAATCCGACCAACGGGTCGAAAATTATGAACTTCCGAAGTTAAGGAATGGCAAAATCTGTTTTGGTGGCGCCCCACCCACTGAAAACCACATAGACGCCCTGGGCTGGGCGTCCACAGCTCCCAGAATCACATTGGCACCCTAGGCTGGGCGCCCACACTTTCAAACCCTAATTTGCCCTAACGTCGCCCGATTAGCCTAAGTTACGGAGCCGGTTCCATTGGTCCATAGGTTCCCCCCCTTTTTCTAGCACCTAATCACCAAGACATTTGGACCATTGGATTCTTGACTCCGAGAGCTTTCCGACGATATATGGAACGTCCAAATCCGATAAGCGGGTCAAAAGTTATGAGCTTTCGAAGTTTGTCCCAAGAAGATGTCAAAATCACCTAGGCACCACCCATGTGGCGCCCAGGCTGCTGAATTCCACATAGGCGCCCCATGCTGGGCGCCCATACTGCCCAGGGCCACCTAGGCACCTCATGGTGGGCGCCCACCCTCTAAATTCCACTAGTTGGGCTGAAAACAGACCTGGGCCATTCAACGTAGGGACCGAACTCCAAAAATGAATCGACTCCACTTAGGCGCCACATGCCCTACTGAATTCCACATAGGCACCAGCCCTGTGGTGCCCACACTGTTCAAGTCATCTAGGCACCCCATGGTGGGTGCCCACCTTCCAAATTCCACTAGAATGGCTTGAAAGTAGCCCAGGACCGCCAAACATAGGGACCACGCACCGAAGACGAACCGAACCACCTAGGCACCACCCATGTGGCGCCCAGCCCTGAGTTCCACCTGGGCGCCACCCTGTTGGCGCCCAGACTGCACAGTCCACTTGGGCGCCACCCCATGGGCGCCCACCCTCTCTCAAACCTTATTCACCCTAAAACAACTTGTCGCGACCCCGGAACGGATCCCTGGGCCCGCGACGTTGGTTTGGTGATGATTACTACTATTGAAGATTTTGTTTTCCCACAGGTTCCCGCGGTGAGGATTCCCAAAGACACGGGATCTGACTCACACGTACACGATTGCGGAAGCGTGTAGCAAAACACACCAATATAAGCACCAATAAAATATTTAAGTGC
The DNA here is from genome assembly GCA_038049695.1 of Cinnamomum chago. NCBI lineage: Eukaryota > Viridiplantae > Streptophyta > Magnoliopsida > Laurales > Lauraceae > Cinnamomum > Cinnamomum chago. Next base: position 70,558,932 of record CP142454.1, on the reverse strand, counting down.
TATAACATTTAATAACAAGACATAGCATCAAAGAAAAGAGTTATCATGGCATTCCCAAACATAGTTCAAGTTATAAGTTTAACACGAAAGTAAGTTAAGTTTAGTACAGCCCATAAGAGACCAATAAAGGTCAATACAATCTCAAAATAACCAAAAGAAACCCCAAGACTAAAGGTGACGAAACTCGAGGACCAGTCCGACATCTAAATGACATCGTCGGGCTGCCACTCTCTCACGGGAGTTGGCTCACAAGCCTCCTCCTGACGCTCCTCCTCAAGGGCAACGTCTCCTGCACCTGGGCACCAACAAACAAGGGTCAAACACGACGGTTTGGCAGGTAATCAATGTAGGCATGAACATGAACAATAACATTTAGAGAAAACATGTGAGCAAATCGTTGGTATGAAGTACTATCAAAACTGAGATACATTTTCAAGAATACGAACAAAGCTGAGATACAAAATAAACTAGCATGAGTACATAATATACCATGAATAGTTACAATCCACAAAGAGCCCATCCTTTCTCTATCATTTATATAATGAAAAGAGCAAGCACGCACGACAAGCACGATATACATAATATAAGCACGACACGATTTCCCACAAAGACGGGAATTCCGGCCGCGGAACCGGACACGCACGATGTGTAATAAATACACGACCAGTCTGCAGACAGTCCACATGTTTAAAGACCCCCAGACGGTGGATCAAACTGAAAGGGCAGTCTAAGCTCAGTGGTGTTTACTTAATTCATGAATGCACAAAACACGCGAAGCACGATCAAAGCACGTCGAGATAGAAAGGGGGAAATCACTTATCAAAACACGACGAGCACGACTAGCACGGGCATAATAATTATGCATAACACGCTTAGGAAGAGATCCCCTTTTCTCTTGAAACAAAACTCCCAAAACAAGCTTGTACTAACACTTCAAAACAAGTTCACGATGATATTCATTTTATCAAAACTAAAGCACGAACACAAGGCTTATCAAGCACACGTAATGACCTTTGGATGGTCGTTGTTAAATCGAAGCCCCGATGTTGGAAATTAAATAAAATTGGTGCCCCAGAAGTTTAAAGACATCTTGGGTTTCGAGTGCACAATATCAAGCTAAAGGTCACTTAACATGTTCTAGTTTTTCATTCTTGCAAAACTCTTCAAAATACACAAACAGTGAATTTCGGTCACCTCGCGGTCAGGTGTCGGCTAGCCGAACTGGGACATGGCGGCTAGCCGCAAGGTGACCGATGGAGAGCAAATCGAACTTAGCTCTCGGGAAAAGGAACCGTATTGCGCGGTTGGCTTGCGGTTAACCGCGAGTGGGACTGGCGGTTAGCCGTGAGCTGACCGCGGAGCTGACCATGAACCACAATCGAAATGCCAGCTTCTGGAGAAGAAACCGCAGTCCACGGTTGACTTGCGGTTAACCACGAGCGAGACTGGCGGTTAGCCGTGAGCTGACCGTGGTGCTGACCGCTGATCCCAGATGAAAATGCTAGCTTCTGGAAAAGTAACCGCTGAGTTCGGTCAGCTTGCGGTTAGCCGCAGTGTACACAGGCGGCTAGCTGACCGCGGAGCTGACCGCCAATGCACGGGTGTGCGGTTCAGTGCAGATTTCACATTTTTCCTTCCTCATTTCCATTCCTTCTCATTCCTCTTGTATTCCCTGAGCATATAGGCTCTTCAAGGGTAGAACACACATCCAAAAACCAACAAAACGCAATCATGAAGCTTGTAAACACATTCATATGCAAAGTTTCCAAAACAACAATGTAGCTAAAATAACATGCACAATGATCCTATAGAGATTACTTGCCTTGCCCAAATGCTAAACACTCCTCCTCAAGCACTTCACACAAGTTATCCCACACTACAAGCAAAACCAAGAAAACACACAAAACTCACTCAAAAATGGAAACAAGGAACCCATTTACCAAGTAGGGTTTGAAAACATGAAAAACATACTCTCAAGGAACTAAAATGACTCAATGGAGAGTATGAGTGGAAACCCTTACCTAGAAATGGCCAAACAAGAGGGAGGGAAAGAAATGGAGTTCTTGCCCAACTTAAAAACTCAAGAAACTTGTATCAATGGAGAGCTTGCAAGGAGGTGAAGAAAATGGTAATCTTAGAATCTTCTTTGGAGCTCCCTAGCTAGATCAAACAAGGTGGGGAAGATGGAGAAGAAAAGAGATTTTCCCTTGCCCTAGATTCAGAAATTGCAGAGATTTGGTAAAGTGAGTGGAAGAAGAGGGAAAGGGGGATTAAGTGACGACTCATGGGCCCCATGTGACCTGAACTTGAAATGGCTAAAACATGATCTTGTGGGCCTCGGATGACTTCGACGAAGAAGGACAAGACGATCGTCGAAATATCTACTTTCCAAAAAGTATAATTTTGACATGGTTTTGAGATTTTGAAAATTGTGTCCAGATTTATGCATAAAGGACAATTTTACCCTCTTTGGGCCAAAACATGGGTTTTTGGGCTTCGAACACGAATGGGCTTAAAAACGAAAGTTGTAACACATAACAAGATCATTCAAATGAAATCAAAATCACACTCACACGAAAACCGATACGATCTTCCCAAGCTTACACGTGCACCCAGGCCTTCCTGAGTGTGTCTGACTAATACTAGACGTTCTCAAAATTCCCAAAGCTATATCCAAAACTAACTAATCACTTCAAACCCAACAACAACTAAACCCACTTAGAACTAAACACATACTAATCGCACACTAATCGACTTGGTCTGGGTCGGGGTCTAACATCCTCCACCCCTTAGGATATTTGGTCCACCAAATAAATCAAACAATTACCTCTGGTAAAAGCTATGGATACTTCCTCTGCACTTGCTCTTTCAATTCCCAGGTGGCTTCCTCTGGTTCGTGATTTTCTCAAAGTACCTTGACCCAATGAATAGTCCGGTTTCTCAATTCTTGCTCTTTGGTGTCAATGATCTTGATCGGTCTTTCCACATACGAGGCATCTTCCCGAATCTCTAAAGGCTCATGTTGTAGAATGTGTGCAGGACTAGAGACATACTTCTTGAGCATAGAAACATGAAAAACATTGTGTACCCCGGAGAATTCCGGCAGTAACGCAAGTCTATAAGCTACATCTCCAATCTTGCTCAAAATCTCATACGGACCAATAAACCTTCTGGACAACTTGCCCTTCTGTCCAAACCTCAAGGTTCCCCTAGTTGGTGAGACTTTCAAAAACACCTTGTCACCCACCTGAAATTGCAATTCTCTTCGGCGAGTATCTGCATAACTCTTCTGCCTACTTCGGGCGATCTTCAACCGTTCCTGAATCAGCTTGACCTTGTCACTTGTCTCTCCAACTATCGTCGGTCCATGGAAACTACGTTCACCGACTTCTTCCCAGCAAACCGGAGTTCTGCATCTTCTACCATAAAGTGCCTCGAAAGGTGCCATACCAATGCTCGAGTGGTAACTATTGTTATAAGCAAATTCACAAAGAGGTAAGCACTCATCCCACTGAATCTTGAAATCCAATACACAAGCACGCAACATGTCTTCGAGAGTCTGTATCGTCCTTTCTGACTGACCATCGGTCTGAGGATGATAAGCTGTGCTGAATTGGAGCTTGGTACCCATCGACTCATGAAGAGTTTTCCAAAACTTTGAAACAAATCTACTGTCTCTATCTGAAGTAATGGAGACGGGTTGACCATGCTTACTAACAATCTCATCAACAAAAAACTTCGCAAGTGGTGCCATATGCATCATATTCCCGGTCTTCATCGGAATGAAGTGAGCAGACTTTGTCAGACGATCTACAATGATCCAAATTGCATTATTTCCCTTCTTAGTATTAGGCAAACCGGAGACGAAATCCATGGTAATGTGCTCCCATTTCCACTCCGGAATTTCCAAAGGCTGTAACAAACCTGGAGGCTTCTGATGTTCTGCCTTGATCAACTGACAAGTTAGACAACGAGACACAAAAGCTGCTATCTCTCTCTTCATGTTGTTCCACCAAAATCTATTCTTCAAGTTGTGGTACATCTTCGTGTTACCCGGATGCATAGAATATCTCGTGCTGTGAGCCTCATTCATTATCTCATTCTTCAAATCATCCACATTTGGCACACACAACCGGTCACGGAAATACAAGATTCCATTCACCATCTTGAAATCGGGGCGTTCTGCAATAACTTCTATTATCTTGGCCAAGTCTGGGTCTTGCAACTGATTTTCCTTAATCTTCTGGATGAAGGTAGGTTCTGAAACTGTCATATTCGCTAACATTGCACCCAATCTCAGGGTTTGTACCTCTACACCCAACTCTTCGAACTGCTGTAAGACACCCATTCCTCTCAAATTAGCCATGACTACTGATTTTCTGCTCAACGCATCTGCTACCACATTCACTTTGCCTGGATGATACTTGATTGGAAAGTCATAATCTTTGATATACTCCATCCACCTTCTTTGCCTCATATTCAAATCCTTCTGCGAGAACAAATATTGCAAACTTCGATGATCTGAGTGGACCTCAAATTTCTCTCCGTAGAGATAGTGTCTCCACATCTTCAATGCGAAAACAACTGCTGCCAACTCCAAGTCGTGAGTCGCATAATTCTTCTCATGGTCCTTCAGCTGTCTCGAGCCATAGGCAATCACCTTGCCATCTTGCATCAATACACAACCCAGTCCCACATTCGAAGCATCTGTATAAACAATAAATCCGCCGTTGCTCGAGGGTAATGTAAGAATTGGGGCTGTGGTTAACCTTCCTTTCAACTCTTGGAAACTGGTTTCACACTGATCGGTCCACACAAATGGAACATTCTTCCTAGTCAATTTTGTCAAAGGGGCTGCGATGGACGAAAAACCTTGGACAAATCTTCTGTAGTAGCCTGCTAACCCCAAAAAGCTTCTAATTTCTGTCACACTGCTTGGCCTCAACTGCCTCTATCTTCGCTGGATCAACTGCTAAACCTTCTCTGGAGATGATGTGGCCTAGAAAAGCAACTTGTTCTAACCAGAATTCACACTTACTGAGTTTCGCATATAACTGGTTGTCTCTCAAGAGCTGCAACGCTGTCCTCAAATGTTCTTCATGCTCCTTCTTACTCTTAGAATATACCAGGACATCATCAATAAACACTACCGTAGAGTGATCCAAATATGGTGCAAAGACCTTGTTCATCAAAGCCATAAAGACTGCTGGTGCATTCGTCAAACCAAAGGGCATCACTAAGAACTCATAGTGCCCATATCTTGTTCTAAAGGCTGTCTTCTGAACATCTGAGTCTCTAACTCTCAACTGATGGTACCCTGACCTCAAGTCTATCTTGGAAAAATAGGCTGCTCCTTGCAATTGGTCAAACAATTCGTCTATCTTTGGCAAAGGATACTTGTTTTTCACGGTCACATGGTTCAACTTCCTATAGTCAATGCACATTCTCAAACTTCCATCCTTCTTTTTCACAAACAACACCGGTGCTCCCCACGGTGAAACACTTGGCCTAATAAAACCTTTGCTCAACAAATCCTGCAATTGGAGCTTTAGCTCACCCATTTCTGCTGGAGCCATCCTGTATGGTGCAATCGAGATCGGAGCTGTCCCTGGAAGGAGTTCAATTGTAAACTCAACTTCTCTAATTGGTGGTAAACCCGGGATTTCTTCTGGAAAAACATCCGGAAATTCACACACAATGGGGATATCCTCCACCCCTTGGGACTGTTTATCCTCCGTGATAAACGCAATAAATGCCTGACACCCACTCTTCACTAATCTGCTTGCCTTCAACACTGAAATAAACCCTGCCTGAGATTTCCTCCTGTTCCCCTGAAATATCAACTCTGCCTGTGGTCCTTGGAATCTGAATGTGATGGTCTTACTAAAACAATCCATAGTGGCATGATATGCTTCTAACCAATCCATGCCTAAAATGACATCAAAATCATGCATGTCCAAAACTATGAGGTTGGCCGGTAGATTAACATCTCCTAATAACACTGTACACTTAGGGTAATGGTTTCTACACACAACTTGTTTCCCTACTGGAGTGGTCACTACTAGAATGTAATCCAATTCACTACATGGTGCATCAATCAACTTAGCAAAACTAGGGGATGAAAAAGAGTGAGTGGATCCGGGATCAAACAAAATCTGGGCTTCTACCCCACAAACAAGAAGTTTACCTTCTACCACGTCTCCTGCAGCTTCAGCATCTGCACGGTTGAGATAGTACAAACGTCCATGCATCTGTAGTCTGTTCGGTACTTGGTTCTGCCTTCCTTGGCCTTGTCTGTTCTGTTGTGGAGGACGAGCATTCTGATTCTGTCCTGGTGGCCTAGCCTGCTGCTGCTGAGGTGGTCTCATCTGATTCTGAACTGGTGCTTGATTCTGAGGAGCTACTTGTCTCTGCTGCTGGTTCCTGTTCCCTTGATTCTGAAGTAGTGGGCAATCCTTGATTGAATGATTCATAGCCCCACACTTGAAACAGGCACCCATGGCCTTCCTACATTCGTGAGTTTCATGATTCTTGCCACAATGTCCACAACCCTGCCTCACATGACCTTGCTCTTGCCTTGGCTTCTTGCCCTGTTGTTGCCTCTGATTTTGCTGCTGATACTGCTGCTTCCTGTCCTGAACAATCATATTGTTAATATCCTCAAAAGTATAAGCCCGCTTGACTGCCTCATCATATGTAGCTGGAGGCACTACTCCTATGACATCCCTCATAATGATGGGGTTCAACCCTTCCAAGAACTTAGTGATCTTCTTCCTTTCCGTGTCAATCAACTCGGTGGCATACCTCGCCAATCTCTCAAATTTGGTGACATAATCCAACACTGTCATGCTACCTTGCTTGAGTTGCTGAAACTCAATAGCCTTCTGCCTCTTGACATGAGAGGGAATGTACTTGTCTTGAAACTGTATCTTGAATGCTGCCCATGCCTCATCATCTGCCATCATTGCATAAGGATCCTTGACTGTTTGCCACCACCTATCTGCGAGCCCATAAAATAATGAAGCTGTGAGGTTGACCTTCTGTATACCCGTGCACATGAAGACATCAAAGATCTTCTCCGTATTGACTAGCCAGTCATCTGCCACTAGTGGGTCCTCATTACCCGAAAATTCTTTCGGTGCTCTCTTCCTAAACTTCTCAAATAGAGCATTAGGGTCAGGATCCCTATTCTGAATAACAATCTGTGGACCTGCGGGTGGTGCTACATTCCTGTTCTGGAGAACTTCTAACAATTGTCTCTGAACTTGTGCCATTTCATCATCCTTCTTAGCCAACTGTTCTTGAAATCTGGCTTGGTTCTCATTAGCCTGCCTTTGCTGTGCTATCATGGCTTGCATAAGTTCCTGAAACTGTGTGGCTGTCGGTGTCTCAGATGCATCTGACTCATTCTGGTTACTGCCTGAAGCATGATGATTTGGAGCTTTTCTTGGAGGCATATTGCTGTAGAACAAAGAGTTAGAAACAATAATCATGGTACAAGGGTTTCTAAGATCCTATACGAACGAATCTATCGAACTCACGAATCCTCGCCACGTTCCTAAGATCTTTCTAGTTTCTTTTAAGTGCCTGAAACATGTCTCGCTCTGATACCAGTCCTGTCGCGACCCCGGAACGGATCCCCGGGCCCGCGACGTTGGTTTGGTGATGATTACTACTATTGAAGATTTTGTTTTCCCACAGGTTCCCGCGGTGAGGATTCCCAAAGACACGGGATCTGACTCACACGTACACGATTGCGGAAGCGTGTAGCAAAACACACCAATATAAGCACCAATAAAATATTTAAGTGCTATAACATTTAATAACAAGACATAGCATCAAAGAAAAGAGTTATCATGGCATTCCCAAACATAGTTCAAGTTATAAGTTTAACACGAAAGTAAGTTAAGTTTAGTACAGCCCATAAGAGACCAATAAAGGTCAATACAATCTCAAAATAACCAAAAGAAACCCCAAGACTAAAGGTGACGAAACTCGAGGACCAGTCCGACATCTAAATGACATCGTCGGGCTGCCACTCTCTCACGGGAGTTGGCTCACAAGCCTCCTCCTGACGCTCCTCCTCAAGGGCAACGTCTCCTGCACCTGGGCACCAACAAACAAGGGTCAAACACGACGGTTTGGCAGGTAATCAATGTAGGCATGAACATGAACAATAACATTTAGAGAAAACATGTGAGCAAATCTTTGGTATGAAGTACTATCAAAACTGAGATACATTTTCAAGAATACGAACAAAGCTGAGATACAAAATAAACTAGCATGAGTACATAATATACCATGAATAGTTACAATCCACAAAGAGCCCATCCTTTCTCTATCATTTATATAATGAAAAGAGCAAGCACGCACGACAAGCACGATATACATAATATAAGCACGACACGATTTCCCACAAAGACGGGAATTCCGGCCGCGGAACCGGACACGCACGATGTGTAATAAATACACGACCAGTCTGCAGACAGTCCACATGTTTAAAGACCCCCAGACAGTGGATCAAACTGAAAGGGCAGTCTAAGCTCAGTGGTGTTTACTTAATTCATGAATGCACAAAACACGCGAAGCACGATCAAAGCACGTCGAGATAGAAAGGGGGAAATCACTTATCAAAACACGACGAGCACGACTAGCACGGGCATAATAATTATGCATAACACGCTTAGGAAGAGATCCCCTTTTCTCTTGAAACAAAACTCCCAAAACAAGCTTGTACTAACACTTCAAAACAAGTTCACGATGATATTCATTTTATCAAAACTAAAGCACGAACACAAGGCTTATCAAGCACACGTAATGACCTTTGGATGGTCGTTGTTAAATCGAAGCCCCGATGTTGGAAATTAAATAAAATTGGTGCCCCAGAAGTTTAAAGACATCTTGGGTTTCGAGTGCACAATATCAAGCTAAAGGTCACTTAACATGTTCTAGTTTTTCATTCTTGCAAAACTCTTCAAAATACACAAACAGTGAATTTCGGTCACCTCGCGGTCAGGTGTCGGCTAGCCGAACTGGGACATGGCGGCTAGCCGCAAGGTGACCGCTGGAGAGCAAATCGAACTTAGCTCTCGGGAAAAGGAACCGTATTGCGCGGTTGGCTTGCGGTTAACCGCGAGTGGGACTGGCGGTTAGCCGTGAGCTGACCGCGGAGCTGACCATGAACCACAATCGAAATGCCAGCTTCTGGAGAAGAAACCGCAGTCCACGGTTGGCTTGCGGTTAACCACGAGCGAGACTGGCGGTTAGCCGTGAGCTGACCGTGGTGCTGACCGCTGATCCCAGATGAAAATGCTAGCTTCTGGAAAAGTAACCGCTGAGTTCGGTCAGCTTGCGGTTAGCCGCAGTGTACACAGGCGGCTAGCTGACCGCGGAGCTGACCGCCAATGCACGGGTGTGCGGTTCAGTGCAGATTTCACATTTTTCCTTCCTCCTTTCCATTCCTTCTCATTCCTCTTGTATTCCCTGAGCATATAGGCTCTTCAAGGGTAGAACACACATCCAAAAACCAACAAAACGCAATCATGAAGCTTGTAAACACATTCATATGCAAAGTTTCCAAAACAACAATGTAGCTAAAATAACATGCACAATGATCCTATAGAGATTACTTGGCTTGCCCAAATGCTAAACACTCCTCCTCAAGCACTTCACACAAGTTATCCCACACTACAAGCAAAACCAAGAAAACACACAAAACTCACTCAAAAATGGAAACAAGGAACCCATTTACCAAGTAGGGTTTGAAAACATGAAAAACATACTCTCAAGGAACTAAAATGACTCAATGGAGAGTATGAGTGGAAACCCTTACCTAGAAATGGCCAAACAAGAGGGAGGGAAAGAAATGGAGTTCTTGCCCAACTTAAAAACTCAAGAAACTTGTATCAATGGAGAGCTTGCAAGGAGGTGAAGAAAATGGTAATCTTAGAATCTTCTTTGGAGCTCCCTAGCTAGATCAAACAAGGTGGGGAAGATGGAGAAGAAAAGAGATTTTCCCTTGCCCTAGATTCAGAAATTGCAGAGATTTGGTAAAGTGAGTGGAAGAAGAGGGAAAGGGGGATTAAGTGACGACTCATGGGCCCCATGTGACCTGAACTTGAAATGGCTAAAACATGATCTTGTGGGCCTCGGATGACTTCGACGAAGAAGGATAAGACGATCGTCGAAATATCTACTTTCCAAAAAGTATAATTTTGACATGGTTTTGAGATTTTGAAAATTGTGTCCAGATTTATGCATAAAGGACAATTTTACCCTCTTTGGGCCAAAACATGGGTTTTTGGGCTTCGAACACGAATGGGCTTAAAAACGAAAGTTGTAACACATAACAAGATCATTCAAATGAAATCAAAATCACACTCACACGAAAACCGATACGATCTTCCCAAGCTTACACGTGCACCCAGGCCTTCCTGAGTGTGTCTGACTAATACTAGACGTTCTCAAAATTCCCAAAGCTATATCCAAAACTAACTAATCACTTCAAACCCAACAACAACTAAACCCACTTAGAACTAAACACATACTAATCGCACACTAATCGACTTGGTCTGGGTCGGGGTCTAACATCCTCCACCCCTTAGGATATTTGGTCCACCAAATAAATCAAACAATTACCTCTGGTAAAAGCTATGGATACTTCCTCTGCACTTGCTCTTTCAATTCCCAGGTGGCTTCCTCTGGTTCGTGATTTTCTCAAAGTACCTTGACCCAATGAATAGTCCGGTTTCTCAATTCTTGCTCTTTGGTGTCAATGATCTTGATCGGTCTTTCCACATACGAGGCATCTTCCCGAATCTCTAAAGGCTCATGTTGTAGAATGTGTGCAGGACTAGAGACATACTTCTTGAGCATAGAAACATGAAAAACATTGTGTACCCCGGAGAATTCCGGCAGTAACGCAAGTCTATAAGCTACATCTCCAATCTTGCTCAAAATCTCATACGGACCAATAAACCTTCTGGACAACTTGCCCTTCTGTCCAAACCTCAAGGTTCCCCTAGTTGGTGAGACTTTCAAAAACACCTTGTCACCCACCTGAAATTGCAATTCTCTTCGGCGAGTATCTGCATAACTCTTCTGCCTACTTCGGGCGATCTTCAACCGTTCCTGAATCAGCTTGACCTTGTCACTTGTCTCTCCAACTATCGTCGGTCCATGGAAACTACGTTCACCGACTTCTTCCCAGCAAACCGGAGTTCTGCATCTTCTACCATAAAGTGCCTCGAAAGGTGCCATACCAATGCTCGAGTGGTAACTATTGTTATAAGCAAATTCACAAAGAGGTAAGCACTCATCCCACTGAATCTTGAAATCCAATACACAAGCACGCAACATGTCTTCGAGAGTCTGTATCGTCCTTTCTGACTGACCATCGGTCTGAGGATGATAAGCTGTGCTGAATTGGAGCTTGGTACCCATCGACTCATGAAGAGTTTTCCAAAACTTTGAAACAAATCTACTGTCTCTATCTGAAGTAATGGAGACGGGTTGACCATGCTTACTAACAATCTCATCAACAAAAAACTTCGCAAGTGGTGCCATATGCATCATATTCCCGGTCTTCATCGGAATGAAGTGAGCAGACTTTGTCAGACGATCTACAATGATCCAAATTGCATTATTTCCCTTCTTAGTATTGGGCAAACCGGAGACGAAATCCATGGTAATGTGCTCCCATTTCCACTCCGGAATTTCCAAAGGCTGTAACAAACCTGGAGGCTTCTGATGTTCTGCCTTGATCAACTGACAAGTTAGACAACGAGACACAAAAGCTGCTATCTCTCTCTTCATGTTGTTCCACCAAAATCTATTCTTCAAGTTGTGGTACATCTTCGTGTTACCCGGATGCATAGAATATCTCGTGCTGTGAGCCTCATTCATTATCTCATTCTTCAAATCATCCACATTTGGCACACACAACCGGTCACGGAAATACAAGATTCCATTCACCATCTTGAAATCGGGGCGTTCTGCAATAACTTCTATTATCTTGGCCAAGTCTGGGTCTTGCAACTGATTTTCCTTAATCTTCTGGATGAAGGTAGGTTCTGAAACTGTCATATTCGCTAACATTGCACCCAATCTCAGGGTTTGTACCTCTACACCCAACTCTTCGAACTGCTGTAAGACACCCATTCCTCTCAAATTAGCCATGACTACTGATTTTCTGCTCAACGCATCTGCTACCACATTCACTTTGCCTGGATGATACTTGATTGGAAAGTCATAATCTTTGATATACTCCATCCACCTTCTTTGCCTCATATTCAAATCCTTCTGCGAGAACAAATATTGCAAACTTCGATGATCTGAGTGGACCTCAAATTTCTCTCCGTAGAGATAGTGTCTCCACATCTTCAATGCGAAAACAACTGCTGCCAACTCCAAGTCGTGAGTCGCATAATTCTTCTCATGGTCCTTCAGCTGTCTCGAGCCATAGGCAATCACCTTGCCATCTTGCATCAATACACAACCCAGTCCCACATTCGAAGCATCTGTATAAACAATAAATCCGCCGTTGCTCGAGGGTAATGTAAGAATTGGGGCTGTGGTTAACCTTCCTTTCAACTCTTGGAAACTGGTTTCACACTGATCGGTCCACACAAATGGAACATTCTTCCTAGTCAATTTTGTCAAAGGGGCTGCGATGGACGAAAAACCTTGGACAAATCTTCTGTAGTAGCCTGCTAACCCCAAAAAGCTTCTAATTTCTGTCACACTGCTTGGCCTCAACTGCCTCTATCTTCGCTGGATCAACTGCTAAACCTTCTCTGGAGATGATGTGGCCTAGAAAAGCAACTTGTTCTAACCAGAATTCACACTTACTGAGTTTCGCATATAACTGGTTGTCTCTCAAGAGCTGCAACGCTGTCCTCAAATGTTCTTCATGCTCCTTCTTACTCTTAGAATATACCAGGACATCATCAATAAACACTACCGTAGAGTGATCCAAATATGGTGCAAAGACCTTGTTCATCAAAGCCATAAAGACTGCTGGTGCATTCGTCAAACCAAAGGGCATCACTAAGAACTCATAGTGCCCATATCTTGTTCTAAAGGCTGTCTTCTGAACATCTGAGTCTCTAACTCTCAACTGATGGTACCCTGACCTCAAGTCTATCTTGGAAAAATAGGCTGCTCCTTGCAATTGGTCAAACAATTCGTCTATCTTTGGCAAAGGATACTTGTTTTTCACGGTCACATGGTTCAACTTCCTATAGTCAATGCACATTCTCAAACTTCCATCCTTCTTTTTCACAAACAACACCGGTGCTCCCCACGGTGAAACACTTGGCCTAATAAAACCTTTGCTCAACAAATCCTGCAATTGGAGCTTTAGCTCACCCATTTCTGCTGGAGCCATCCTGTATGGTGCAATCGAGATCGGAGCTGTCCCTGGAAGGAGTTCAATTGTAAACTCAACTTCTCTAATTGGTGGTAAACCCGGGATTTCTTCTGGAAAAACATCCGGAAATTCACACACAATGGGGATATCCTCCACCCCTTGGGACTGTTTATCCTCCGTGATAAACGCAATAAATGCCTGACACCCACTCTTCACTAATCTGCTTGCCTTCAACACTGAAATAAACCCTGCCTGAGATTTCCTCCTGTTCCCCTGAAATATCAACTCTGCCTGTGGTCCTTGGAATCTGAATGTGATGGTCTTACTAAAACAATCCATAGTGGCATGATATGCTTCTAACCAATCCATGCCTAAAATGACATCAAAATCATGCATGTCCAAAACTATGAGGTTGGCCGGTAGATTAACATCTCCTAATAACACTGTACACTTAGGGTAATGGTTTCTACACACAACTTGTTTCCCTACTGGAGTGGTCACTACTAGAATGTAATCCAATTCACTACATGGTGCATCAATCAACTTAGCAAAACTAGGGGATGAAAAAGAGTGAGTGGATCCGGGATCAAACAAAATCTGGGCTTCTACCCCACAAACAAGAAGTTTACCTTCTACCACGTCTCCTGCAGCTTCAGCATCTGCACGGTTGAGATAGTACAAACGTCCATGCATCTGTAGTCTGTTCGGTACTTGGTTCTGCCTTCCTTGGCCTTGTCTGTTCTGTTGTGGAGGACGAGCATTCTGATTCTGTCCTGGTGGCCTAGCCTGCTGCTGCTGAGGTGGTCTCATCTGATTCTGAACTGGTGCTTGATTCTGAGGAGCTACTTGTCTCTGCTGCTGGTTCCTGTTCCCTTGATTCTGAAGTAGTGGGCAATCCTTGATTGAATGATTCATAGCCCCACACTTGAAACAGGCACCCATGGCCTTCCTACATTCGTGAGTTTCATGATTCTTGCCACAATGTCCACAACCCTGCCTCACATGACCTTGCTCTTGCCTTGGCTTCTTGCCCTGTTGTTGCCTCTGATTTTGCTGCTGATACTGCTGCTTCCTGTCCTGAACAATCATATTGTTAATATCCTCAAAAGTATAAGCCCGCTTGACTGCCTCATCATATGTAGCTGGAGGCACTACTCCTATGACATCCCTCATAATGATGGGGTTCAACCCTTCCAAGAACTTAGTGATCTTCTTCCTTTCCGTGTCAATCAACTCGGTGGCATACCTCGCCAATCTCTCAAATTTGGTGACATAATCCAACACTGTCATGCTACCTTGCTTGAGTTGCTGAAACTCAATAGCCTTCTGCCTCTTGACATGAGAGGGAATGTACTTGTCTTGAAACTGTATCTTGAATGCTGCCCATGCCTCATCATCTGCCATCATTGCATAAGGATCCTTGACTGTTTGCCACCACCTATCTGCGAGCCCATAAAATAATGAAGCTGTGAGGTTGACCTTCTGTATACCCGTGCACATGAAGACATCAAAGATCTTCTCCGTATTGACTAGCCAGTCATCTGCCACTAGTGGGTCCTCATTACCCGAAAATTCTTTCGGTGCTCTCTTCCTAAACTTCTCAAATAGAGCATTAGGGTCAGGATCCCTATTCTGAATAACAATCTGTGGACCTGCGGGTGGTGCTACATTCCTGTTCTGGAGAACTTCTAACAATTGTCTCTGAACTTGTGCCATTTCATCATCCTTCTTAGCCAACTGTTCTTGAAATCTGGCTTGGTTCTCATTAGCCTGCCTTTGCTGTGCTATCATGGCTTGCATAAGTTCCTGAAACTGTGTGGCTGTCGGTGTCTCAGATGCATCTGACTCATTCTGGTTACTGCCTGAAGCATGATGATTTGGAGCTTTTCTTGGAGGCATATTGCTGTAGAACAAAGAGTTAGAAACAATAATCATGGTACAAGGGTTTCTAAGATCCTATACGAACGAATCTATCGAACTCACGAATCCTCGCCACGTTCCTAAGATCTTTCTAGTTTCTTTTAAGTGCCTGAAACATGTCTCGCTCTGATACCAGTCCTGTCGCGACCCCGGAACGGATCCCCGGGCCCGCGACGTTGGTTTGGTGATGATTACTACTATTGAAGATTTTGTTTTCCCACAGGTTCCCGCGGTGAGGATTCCCAAAGACACGGGATCTGACTCACACGTACACGATTGCGGAAGCGTGTAGCAAAACACACCAATATAAGCACCAATAAAATATTTAAGTGCTATAACATTTAATAACAAGACATAGCATCAAAGAAAAGAGTTATCATGGCATTCCCAAACATAGTTCAAGTTATAAGTTTAACACGAAAGTAAGTTAAGTTTAGTACAGCCCATAAGAGACCAATAAAGGTCAATACAATCTCAAAATAACCAAAAGAAACCCCAAGACTAAAGGTGACGAAACTCGAGGACCAGTCCGACATCTAAATGACATCGTCGGGCTGCCACTCTCTCACGGGAGTTGGCTCACAAGCCTCCTCCTGACGCTCCTCCTCAAGGGCAACGTCTCCTGCACCTGGGCACCAACAAACAAGGGTCAAACACGACGGTTTGGCAGGTAATCAATGTAGGCATGAACATGAACAATAACATTTAGAGAAAACATGTGAGCAAATCTTTGGTATGAAGTACTATCAAAACTGAGATACATTTTCAAGAATACGAACAAAGCTGAGATACAAAATAAACTAGCATGAGTACATAATATACCATGAATAGTTACAATCCACAAAGAGCCCATCCTTTCTCTATCATTTATATAATGAAAAGAGCAAGCACGCACGACAAGCACGATATACATAATATAAGCACGACACGATTTCCCACAAAGACGGGAATTCCGGCCGCGGAACCGGACACGCACGATGTGTAATAAATACACGACCAGTCTGCAGACAGTCCACATGTTTAAAGACCCCCAGACAGTGGATCAAACTGAAAGGGCAGTCTAAGCTCAGTGGTGTTTACTTAATTCATGAATGCACAAAACACGCGAAGCACGATCAAAGCACGTCGAGATAGAAAGGGGGAAATCACTTATCAAAACACGACGAGCACGACTAGCACGGGCATAATAATTATGCATAACACGCTTAGGAAGAGATCCCCTTTTCTCTTGAAACAAAACTCCCAAAACAAGCTTGTACTAACACTTCAAAACAAGTTCACGATGATATTCATTTTATCAAAACTAAAGCACGAACACAAGGCTTATCAAGCACACGTAATGACCTTTGGATGGTCGTTGTTAAATCGAAGCCCCGATGTTGGAAATTAAATAAAATTGGTGCCCCAGAAGTTTAAAGACATCTTGGGTTTCGAGTGCACAATATCAAGCTAAAGGTCACTTAACATGTTCTAGTTTTTCATTCTTGCAAAACTCTTCAAAATACACAAACAGTGAATTTCGGTCACCTCGCGGTCAGGTGTCGGCTAGCCGAACTGGGACATGGCGGCTAGCCGCAAGGTGACCGCTGGAGAGCAAATCGAACTTAGCTCTCGGGAAAAGGAACCGTATTGCGCGGTTGGCTTGCGGTTAACCGCGAGTGGGACTGGCGGTTAGCCGTGAGCTGACCGCGGAGCTGACCATGAACCACAATCGAAATGCCAGCTTCTGGAGAAGAAACCGCAGTCCACGGTTGGCTTGCGGTTAACCACGAGCGAGACTGGCGGTTAGCCGTGAGCTGACCGTGGTGCTGACCGCTGATCCCAGATGAAAATGCTAGCTTCTGGAAAAGTAACCGCTGAGTTCGGTCAGCTTGCGGTTAGCCGCAGTGTACACAGGCGGCTAGCTGACCGCGGAGCTGACCGCCAATGCACGGGTGTGCGGTTCAGTGCAGATTTCACATTTTTCCTTCCTCCTTTCCATTCCTTCTCATTCCTCTTGTATTCCCTGAGCATATAGGCTCTTCAAGGGTAGAACACACATCCAAAAACCAACAAAACGCAATCATGAAGCTTGTAAACACATTCATATGCAAAGTTTCCAAAACAACAATGTAGCTAAAATAACATGCACAATGATCCTATAGAGATTACTTGCCTTGCCCAAATGCTAAACACTCCTCCTCAAGCACTTCACACAAGTTATCCCACACTACAAGCAAAACCAAGAAAACACACAAAACTCACTCAAAAATGGAAACAAGGAACCCATTTACCAAGTAGGGTTTGAAAACATGAAAAACATACTCTCAAGGAACTAAAATGACTCAATGGAGAGTATGAGTGGAAACCCTTACCTAGAAATGGCCAAACAAGAGGGAGGGAAAGAAATGGAGTTCTTGCCCAACTTAAAAACTCAAGAAACTTGTATCAATGGAGAGCTTGCAAGGAGGTGAAGAAAATGGTAATCTTAGAATCTTCTTTGGAGCTCCCTAGCTAGATCAAACAAGGTGGGGAAGATGGAGAAGAAAAGAGATTTTCCCTTGCCCTAGATTCAGAAATTGCAGAGATTTGGTAAAGTGAGTGGAAGAAGAGGGAAAGGGGGATTAAGTGATGACTCATGGGCCCCATGTGACCTGAACTTGAAATGGCTAAAACATGATCTTGTGGGCCTCGGATGACTTCGACGAAGAAGGATAAGACGATCGTCGAAATATCTACTTTCCAAAAAGTATAATTTTGACATGGTTTTGAGATTTCGAAAATTGTGTCCAGATTTATGCATAAAGGACAATTTTACCCTCTTTGGGCCAAAACATGGGTTTTTGGGCTTCGAACACGAATGGGCTTAAAAACGAAAGTTGTAACACATAACAAGATCATTCAAATGAAATCAAAATCACACTCACACGAAAACCGATACGATCTTCCCAAGCTTACACGTGCACCCAGGCCTTCCTGAGTGTGTCTGACTAATACTAGACGTTCTCAAAATTCCCAAAGCTATGTCCAAAACTAACTAATCACTTCAAACCCAACAACAACTAAACCCACTTAGAACTAAACACATACTAATCGCACACTAATCGACTTGGTCTGGGTCGGGGTCTAACACAACTTAAGCCGCCTTGGGATGCGTGAGACCTTCTAGAAACACAAATTAATGAAGCCCTAGCCCTCCTAAACTCGTCCCAAAGCTTCTATATAATCCCTCTTAACCCCATTTGCAAGAGGGAGCTACCCTAAAAGAAAAGAGAGAAAATAGAGAATAAGGAAGGAGAAGAAGAGGTAGCCACCATTAGAGAAAGAGTTTCAGATCTATAGAAGAAGAAGAAGAGGTAAAGAAGAAGGCTTTCATATCTTCAACTGGGGCTACGTGACTTCGCGAAAGCTTCATTCTAGGAACTTGAGAAACGCGTCATATACCGGTATTCCTAGATCTCCCCTTTCTTTTACTGCATTCCATTGGTATAAATGCTTAGAAATATGTTTAGGATCATTTGAGCATCATAGATCTATATTAGATTGTGTTAAAACTGATATTAGCATCTCATCATGCTAGAAACATGTTTAGGTTCATCCTAATATAGTAGATCTGCATTAATTTCATAATTCTAATTGCATAACTAGGTTAGATCTCGCATTAACAGTATCATTGTTATCATTCATATCATAGAGATCGCGAAAAACCCTTGGCAGAAAGGTTGGGCGCCACCCCCTAGGCGCTTGCCCTCTCCCGGACAGGCTGGGCGCCACCCCCTGGGCGCCTACCCTTCTGAGACTGGGTTCGGGTTCTAAACCTTCGCCCGTTGCATTGTTTTCTCGTAGATTTGCTAGCTGCATCATTAGTAGTGAAAGATAATGCATTACTGATCTGAACTCATACTCAAGAGGACGTCCATGGCTGCCTTTGATTTTCAAGTTTTAAAAAACTAGAATTCAGATCTATTTCAGCCATGAAAACATGCATATAACTCCATGAAATCATTATCAACATGTGTCTAAATGTAAGGAGATGTTAGAGGACTAATACCTTGATGATTTGAGTGCCTCTAAACTCTGAAAAGAAAGCCTTCAAAGGTCTGAACTCAGCCTGCAATCAGCAATACAGGTGCAGGAATTTGTTGCAGAATTTTTCCTTTGATCTTCTCTCCTATACCACTTCCCAATCTGATTGGTGTTGATGGTGGGATCAAACTATGGAATCCTAAGAAGGGTTTTCTGAACTACACTTTGTGGAATCAAGACAAGGACCTGATCTCCTCTCCAATGAAGAAGAAGAGGGCAGCAAGGGTTGGGCGTGAGTTAGCTTCTCCTTGCTCTTGGGCGGCCAATGTATCCTCCTAGTGATTCACGCCCCTAGGGTTTTAGAATCCCACTTGATTTCTGATGTCTGATGTGTTGCACGCCCAAGGGGAATGCCCTATATTTATAAAGCTTTGATTCCAATAAGGAATGCTCTTTCTAATAGGAATGTCAATCCCTAAAAAGACTAGCAACCTTTTCCCTTTAGTTGTGCAACACTTACTAATCAAAGACACTAAAATTAGTAACCTTTAATCAATGGAATTCTTACCCAAAGAGGAGTCTTTCCTTCCAAGTAAAGATACCTAATCAAACTTGGAAACCTCACACAAGGGGCTCCACTTATGGCTGGCCCACAAGATAGCTAAACACACCATGGCCCACTAGTCAATAATTTAGCTAGAGTTAAATTCCTATATGCCATCAAGAGCCTAATAGAATTTAAACTCAAAATTATTCTTCCACAAAATAATTCAACCACATATCATCTAATTAAATTAGGAAACCATGCCAATATAGGAAAGTGGCTAGAAGAGGGACCAAAAGACATATTTGCCCTTGGCTCCCAAAATGACCAAAATGTCCATGCTAACCCCATAGCAACATTAAGATCATTTTAACCCTAACTCATTCCACTAGAGAGTTATGGTTGCACTCCAGGGACAAATATTAAATTACAAATAAAGCTCATCATAAATAGACGATTGTCTTTGACCTACCAAGTATAATGACCAAAATGCCCCTCTATGTAACATCCATAATCAAGTAGGTTAACCGATGTACTATCTACCTTCTTGATTACATCTTATCCTTAGAATTTCATACCCTTGACTTAATCATCATCCGGATATCATTCTCTTGATCCAGGGAGCGACCCACAAGTTCAATATCCATATGGAACATCCATATACTAAGATCTTAGATTCTGATGATTAATCGGATAATTCTAAGGGGACGATCATTCCATTACACAATGGCATAGATTCCATATTGCATTTGCACGTCCCAACTAATCAAGCCCAAGCACCCAAAACACAGAGCTGTTGACCCATGAACAGGATCTCACCCATAGTGAATTAAAGCACAAGAACTTGACTTCGTCAGTTCATCCACAAATGCTCAAGATTAAGAGCACTGGTCACTCAGTAGCAAGAGGTGAGTTGATCTCTCTCTGTGATAGTACTATTTTAGAGATCACACCTTCAAGTGGTCCTGTTCAATGCATGACACATGCACTAATGAGATAAATCCGGAAAGACCTCCGTGACTAAGGTAAGTCACCCTGAATACAGGAGAGTATCTCATTATAACTTATACCAAGATGAAGTGTCCAACTCCATCTCTCAGTTATGAACATGTTTAATGTTTCAAGTGTCCATGACTCAGACCTTACTGTGTGTAGCCACTACACACCTGAGTCATTTACTAGAAAACAATGGGCCTTACACAACCATACATATACACAAGTATAAAGAGAAAGATGTCATTCCATTAAATAACCAATAAATATCCAGTTACAGAGATGTGAGTGCAGTCAGTGGGCTTTAGGGCATACACCAATCCCAACAATCTCCCACTTGCACTAAAGATCACTACGACCTAACCTGACTCCCATAGACTCAACATGTGAAGTAAAGACTTTCTCAGTAAGAGTCTTAGTAAATGGGTCAGCTAAGTTATTTGCTGAGGCAATCTGCTCTACCACTATTTCTCCATCCTGGACAAATTCCCGGATTAAGTGGTACTTTCTCTGAATATGCTTGCCTTTCCTATGATTTCTGGGCTCTTTGCAGTTAGCTACTGCACCAGTATTGTCGCAGTACATGACAATCGGTTTTTGCACTGCAGGAACTACTCCCAATTCCAATAGGAATTTTCTGAGCCATACTGCTTCCTTCGCAGCTTCCGATGCCGCCACATACTCTGCTTCCATGGTAGAATCAGCAGTACAATCTTGCTTGACACTTCTCCATGATATAGCCCCTCCTGATAGAGTAAAGACGTATCCCGAGGTAGACTTTCTGCCATCTACATCCGACTGGAAATCAGAGTCTGTATACGCCAGTGGCGTTAGATCATCTGCTCTGTAGACTAGCATATAATCTTTCGTTCTCCGAAGATACTTGAATATATGCTTAACAGCTGTCCAGTGCATAGGTCCAGGGTTTGATTGATATCTGCTAACCATGCCAACGGCAAAGCAAATATCTGGTCTAGTACTCAACATTGCATACATGAGGCTTCCAACAGCTGATGCATATGGTACTCTCCTCATGCTTTCTATCTCCTCAGGTGTCTTCGGACATTGATTCCGAGATAGTGATACTCCATGTCTAGAAGGTAGCAAGCCCTTCTCGGAGTCATGCATGTTATACTTGACCAATATCTTCTCAATATACGAAGATTGGGATAAGGCTAACATCTTGTTCTTGCGATCTCGCAAAAGCTTGATCCCTAAGACATAGCTCGCCTCACCCAAATCCTTCATCTGAAATTGAGATGATAACCAAACCTTTGTAGATGACAAGATGCCAAGATCATTTCCAATGAGTAATATGTCATCCACATATAGGACTAAAAATGCAACTGCGTTTCCACTCCCTTTCTTATACACACATGGTTCATCAATATTTTGATCAAAGCCAAAGGATTTGACTGCCTGATTAAACTTGATGTTCCATGCCCTAGATGCTTGCTTAAGTCCATAAATGGACTTCTTAAGTTTACAGACCATGTTCTCTTGGCCACCAGCAATGAATCCCTCTGGTTGCATCATATAGATGCATTCGTCAAGACTTCCATTTAGAAAAGCTGTCTTGACATCCATTTGCCATATCTCGTAGTCATAATGACATGCGATGGCTGAGAGAATCCTTATGGACTTGAGCATGGCTACTGGCGAAAATTTTTCCTCATAATCGATACCCTCTTTCTGAGTATATCCTTTCGCCACCAGTCTTGCTTTGAAGGTTTCAACCTTCCCATCCACTCCTCTCTTTCTCTTGTAGATCCACTTGCACCCTATGGGTTTGATCCCTTCAGGTGCATCCACAAGTTCCCAGACTTGATTGGAATACAGAGAATCCAATTCAGATTTCATCGCTTGCTGCCACATGTCAGCATCTATGTCCGTTACTGCTTCATCGTAACTAGTAGGATCCTCAACCAGATCCTCGGAGTCTGTCATGAAAGACACTCCCAAGTATCTATCTGGTGGTCTAGTAATTCTCCCACTACGACGAGGCTCCGGAGTGTTAAAAGGAATGTCTTGATTTTCTACAATCTCAGGATCTGGCACAGATGTTGTAGGAGTTTCTGAAAGAATCTCCTCAAGTGTTTCTTTACAACCAAGCTCTTGGTGCATCATGCAATCATCCTCCAAGTATCTAGCATGAGTGCTGATAAGCACCTTTTGCTCCTTTGGATGATAAAAGATGCCTCCTCTCGTTCCCTTAGGATACCCAATGAAGTAGCACATTTCCGATCTGGGCTCTAGCTTGGTAGCTTTATCGTTCAGTACATAAGCTGGACAACCCCAAATGTGGATATGTTTTAAACTGGGTTTTTGACCTGTCCACATTTCTTGAGGTGTCCTAGGTACTGATTTAGAAGGTACCAGATTCAAAATGTATGCTGCTGCTTCTAGGGCATATCCCCAAAAAGATATGGGTAGGGTTGCATGACTCATCATGGACCTTACCATATCAAGAAGGGTTCGGTTTCTTCTCTCTGCCACACCATTTTGCTGGGGTGTACCCGGTGCAGACAACTGAGACACAATCCCATGTTGTGTGAGGTACTCCTTGAACTCACCCAGGAGGTATTCGCCACCTCGATCAGATCGAAGAGCTTTGATATGTTTCCCTAGTTGTAGCTCCGCCTCAGCCTTGAATTGTTTGAACTTATCAAACGCTTCAGCCTTGCGTCGCATTAGGTACACATATCCATACCTAGAGTAATCATCAGTGAAGGTGATGAAATACTCATAACCTCCTCTAGCTAGTTTGTTCATAGGACCACACACATCAGTGTGAACCAATTCTAACAACTCCTTTGACCTCAGTCCCTTTCCAGAGAATGACCTTTTGGTCATCTTTCCCATGAGACAAGATTCACACTGAGGAAAAGGTTCGAGATCTAATGAGCTCAGAAGCCCATCCTCTACCAACCTCTGAATCCGTTTTAGGTTAATATGACCCAAACGTAAGTGCCAAAGATAAGTGTCATTGGACGAAGATACCTTCCTCTTGAGGGAAGATGAGCTTTCTAGTTGTACATTATGCAGTGAGGGAGCAATAGGATATATATAAAATAAGTTATCATGCATTCTACCGGAACATATAATATTTCCATCTCTACTGATATCAACACCAGAATGGAAAGAAACTGAATAATTAAATTCAATGAGTCTAGAAACTGAAATTAAATTCTTCCTTATGTCCGGAACATAAATAACATTGTTTAAAACTAATATCCTATCATGCGGAAAATGTAAGGTAACTGCTCCCACTGCAACAGCCCATATCTTTGCTCCATTTCCAACTCTAAGGTCAAACTCCCCTTTCTCAAGCTTTTTCATTATCTGAAACCCCTGCAATGAATTGCAGATATGATTAGTGGCTCCAGAGTCTACTATCCAGGAATCAGTAGAATCAACCACATGACAGGTTTCAATGTAGTAGGAAAGAGATATACCTTTCTTATCTGAGCCTAGGAGCTTGGGACAATCTTTCTTCCAGTGACCTTTGAGGCCGCACTTAAAGCATTTCCCTTTGGGCTTTTCACCTGTGCCTCTGTCCTTCTTCCCAGCATTGCCCTTTTTCTGTCCTTTTCCCTTACCCTGCTTCTTCTTGAACTTTTTCCCTTTCGGGTTGAGTTTAGAGGAAAACTGGGAAAAGTGAAGTTGGCCTTTAGGCTTCATGATGGCCTCTGCCGCCTGGAGTTCTTTCATTAACTCAGAGAGAGTCATGTCCATCTTGCTCATGTTAAAGTTGAGCTTGAACTGGTTGAAAGACCCCGGCAGAGTTTCGAGAATCATATCAGTCTGACTCCCTGCATCAATCTCAGCCCCTAGGATCTCAGCTTCATTGAAACAATCCATCACTTTGAGCATGTGCTCTCTGACAGGTGTTCCCTCAGCCATCCTAGAATTCATGATTGTCCTTAAAGCAGCTTGCCTAGCTGGCCTGCTTCTGTCTGCGAACATCTCAGACAAGGACAACATGATATCTGAAGCTGTGTCCATTTGCTCATGCTGCGTTTGCAACACGTTGGACATGGAAGCAAGCATGTAGCATTTGGCCATGCTATTCGCCTTTTTCCATTTCTTTTCAGCCTCTAGTTGGTCATCTGTAGAATAATCATCAATGGTAGGACAGGGTTCCGACAAAACATACTTGTACTCCTCAGCGGTGAGTACTATGTTAAGGTTTCTTTTCCAGTCTACGTAATTTGGGCCAGTCAATTTGTTCTCACGCAGAATACTCATCAACGAGCTAAAGGAATCCTTCCCCATCTCTCTGGATATATATAACAGGTTATAATTAGACAGGCAGTATATATGTAACATGTATATTGTGCTTGTAATAAAAGGAAAAAACATGCACAAGACTTTTTACATTATTTAACCCTAATAATAATGTATCAGTGTCTCAACCTCCTCATAGACCCTCCATCGAAGGGATGGCCGAGCCTACAGTCACGTTGAGTTAAGGTCTGCTTATTTGGATCATCACTGTCTGGATACGCATATCCAGTGATAGTCCAATCACTGATTGGTTTGGCCTCATATGACAAACAACTCTAACTCCTAGGGAGAGGTCATTACCGTCTTATGTCAAGTGTATTACCATCTTTTATGAACGTTCCCAGAATGTCTATGACTTGAGTCCTCCGAAGGGAAGTGACTCCAATCAACCCTTGAAGTGAACCTTAGTAAAGAGCTCCACCGAAGGGATGGCCGCTCCCACCAACACTTCATTGACATTCTATAGAAGTGATCTTTAGTAAATAACTCCACCGAAAGGATGGCCGCTCCCACTAACACCTCATTACGGATATTCACATTATTAGTTCACCCACTATCCCATCGAAGCGATCTTTAGTAAAGAACTCCATCGAAGGGATGGTCGCTCCCACTAACACTCTAATGAGATAGCATGAACCTAAAATGGAAGGCCGTGGGGTTTTTCCAAACCCCTCTCCCACTTGATTATTTAACACTAGGGTTTCGAAAAAACTCTTTTTGACCTTTGCATCGTTACTCAAATCTTGTTTAAATCTAGCAAACTTAGTTAACATTTTCATGACTCAATTGCTTAAGTCATCTCAAAAAATAAATAACCTTTGCTTTAAAACATATTGAGTAAAGGTCTTGGGACCTGAGGGTTATGGGCCCACTAGGGTAGCAACATATTAGATTTTAGTTTGGCCTCTCTTGGAAACTTAGGGTACCAAGATAAACTAAACCCTATCCAATTTTAAACCTTAGACAAATAGAAGGTGCTGGTCTAAGATCCGTTTAAAACAATTTGCCAAACAAAAACAATCCAATATAGAAAGATGCCAATTTTAAGAACCTAGTGGTGGCCATGTTACTAGGTGATAAACATAGCAATTATATAAAGCATTCAACCATGCATTCCATATATAAAAGCAAATTAAAGAATGCAATCCTTGATGGCTCCCTGCTCTTCGGACTTCAAATCCTTATCCAACTAGGAATCCTTATCCAACTAGGAATCCTAATCCAACTAGGATACTTGGTTAAGAGTCCTATTCGTACTAGGACACCTTCGTTGCCTCCACCACCATGGAATCCTCCTCTACTTGCAACCTTGCAATCTTTGAAGCTTTCTTCTCCTTGCTTGTTACAATAAATTAATTTATACAAGCAAATCCATGAAAAGCAAAAACCAAAAAATACATTGGAGATCCCTATGCTTTTCAAGAAAGCTTACATCAAGACTAGTTGAAATATAAACAAGGAAAAGATTACAACTTCCTATGATTGCTAACCGCGCAATCGTACACTTTCCAACTAATTAAAAACATCCAAATCCACACTCATACATGCGAACCATCAAGGATGCAATTATATGGCTGCAACAAAGAGGTTAGTGCATTCAAAGTGCTATGTACAGCACTATTCATCATCCTGAAATTATTCCAGCAGTCTTTAGTGCATTCATAGTGCATTGGGAAGCACTATACAACTTCTGAAATTATTCCAGCAATCTGGAAAAAATCCCTTGACTCCAAACATGCACTAAACTGTGTTCTTGATAAATTCCAGCAATCAGAAAAAATTCCTGCACACACTTTATGCAGGAAAAAACATCCTAAAGGGCGCCACCTGGCCCTTAATTAATCTAGGAATGTAAACCACACAACATGGGATCATGATTAATCATGGAGTGGCTCTGATACCATTGAAAGATAATGCATTACTGATCTGAACTCATACTCAAGAGGACGTCCATGGCTGCCTTTGATTTTCAAGTTTTAAAAAACTAGAATTCAGATCTGATTTCAGCCATGAAAACATGCATATAACTCCATGAAATCATTATCAACATGTGTCTAAATGTAAGGAGATGTTAGAGGACTAATACCTTGATGATTTGAGTGCCTCTAAACTCTTAAAAGAAAGCCTTCAAAGGTCTGAACTCAGCCCGCAATCAGCAATACAGGTGCAGGAATTTGTTGCAGAATTTTTCCTTTGATCTTCTCTCCTATTCCACTTCCCAATCTGATTGGTGTTGATGGTGGGATCAAACTATGGAATCCTAAGAAGGGTTTTCTGAACTACACTTTGTGGAATCGAGACAAGGACCTGATCTCCTCTCCAATGAAGAAGAAGAGGGCAGCAAGGGTTGGGCGTGAGTTAGCTTCTCCTTGCTCTTGGGCGGCCAATGTATCCTCCTAGTGATTCACGCCCCTAGGGTTTTAGAATCCCACTTGATTTCTGATGTCTGATGTGTTGCACGCCCAAGGGGAATGCCCTATATTTATAAAGCTTTGATTCCAATAAGGAATGCTCTTTCTAATAGGAATGTCAATCCCTAAAAAGACTAGCAACCTTTTCCCTTTAGTTGTGCAACACTTACTAATCAAAGACACTAAAATTAGTAACCTTTAATCAATGGAATTCTTACCCAAAGAGGAGTCTTTCCTTCCAAGTAAAGATACCAAATCAAACTTGGAAACCTCACACAAGAGGCTCCACTTATGGCTGGCCCACAAGATAGCTAAACACACCATGGCCCACTAGTCAATAATTTAGCTAGAGTTAAATTCCTGTATGCCATCAAGAGCCAATTAGAATTTAAACTCAAAATTATTCTTCCACAAAATAATTCAACCACATATCATCTAATTAAATTAGGAAACCATGCCAATATAGGAAAGTGGCTAGAAGAGGGACCAAAAGACATATTTGCCCTTGGCTCCCAAAATGACCAAAATGTCCATGCTAACCCCATAGCAACATTAAGATCATTTTAACCCTAACTCATTCCACTAGAGAGTTATGGTTGCACTCCAGGGACAAATATTAAATTGCAAATAAAGCTCATCATAAATAGACGATTGTCTTTGACCTACCAAGTATAATGACCAAAATGCCCCTCTATGTAACATCCATAATCAAGTAGGTTAACCGATGTACTATCTACCTTCTTGATTACATCTTATCCTTAGAACTTCATACCCTTGACTTAATCATCATCCAGATATCATTCTCTTGATCCAGGGAGCGACCCACAAGTTCAATATCCATATGGAACATCCATATACTAAGATCTTAGATTCTGATGATTAATCGGATAATTCTAAGGGGACGATCATTC
The DNA here is from genome assembly GCA_038049695.1 of Cinnamomum chago. Classification (NCBI taxonomy): domain Eukaryota; kingdom Viridiplantae; phylum Streptophyta; class Magnoliopsida; order Laurales; family Lauraceae; genus Cinnamomum; species Cinnamomum chago. The sequence goes on along the minus strand of CP142454.1, from coordinate 70,530,492 downwards.
CATTACACAATGGCATAGATTCCATATTGCATTTGCACGTCCCAACTAATCAAGCCCAAGCACCCAAAACACAGAGCTGTTGACCCATGAACAGGATCTCACCCATAGTGAATTAAAGCACAAGAACTTGACTTCGTCAGTTCATCCACAAATGCTCAAGATTAAGAGCACTGGTCACTCAGTAGCAAGAGGTGAGTTGATCTCTCTCTGTGATAGTACTATTTTAGAGATCACACCTTCAAGTGGTCCTGTTCAATGCATGACACATGCACTAATGAGATAAATCCGGAAAGACCTCCGTGACTAAGGTAAGTCACCCTGAATACAGGAGAGTATCTCATTATAACTTATACCAAGATGAAGTGTCCAACTCCATCTCTCAGTTATGAACATGTTTAATGTTTCAAGTGTCCATGACTCAGACCTTACTGTGTGTAGCCACTACACACCTGAGTCATTTACTAGAAAACAATGGGCCTTACACAACCATACATATACACAAGTATAAAGAGAAAGATGTCATTCCATTAAATAACCAATAAATATCCAATTACAGAGATGTGAGTGCAGTCAGTGGGCTTTAGGGCATACACCAATCCCAACAATCTCCCACTTGCACTAAAGATCACTACGACCTAACCTAACTCCCATAGACTCAACAAGTGAAGTAAAGACTTTCTCAGTAAGAGTCTTAGTAAATGGGTCAGCTAAGTTATTTGCTGAGGCAATCTGCTCTACCACTATTTCTCCATCCTGGACAAATTCTCGGATTAAGTGGTACTTTCTCTGAATATGCATGTCTTTCCTATGATTTCTGGGCTCTTTGCAGTTAGCTACTGCACCAGTATTGTCGCAGTACATGACAATCGGTTTTTGCACTGCAGGAACTATTCCCAATTCCAATAGGAATTTTCTGAGCCATACTGCTTCCTTCGCAGCTTCCGATGCCGCCACATACTCTGCTTCCATGGTAGAATCAGCAGTACAATCTTGCTTGACACTTCTCCATGATATAGCCCCTCCTGATAGAGTAAAGATGTATCCCGAGGTAGACTTTCTGCCATCTACATCCGACTGGAAATCAGAGTCTGTATACGCCAGTGGCGTTAGATCATCTGCTATGTAGACTAGCATATAATCTTTCGTTCTCCGAAGATACTTGAATATATGCTTAACAGCTGTCCAGTGCATAGGTCCAGGGTTTGATTGATATCGGCTAACCATGCCAACGGCAAAGCAAATATCTGGTCTAGTACACAACATTGCATACATGAGGCTTCCAACAGCTGATGCATATGGTACTCTCCTCATGCTTTCTATCTCCTCAGGTGTCTTCGGACATTGATTCCGAGATAGTGATACTCCATGTCTAGAAGGTAGCAAGCCCTTCTTGGAGTCATGCATGTTATACTTGACCAATATCTTCTCAATATACGAAGATTGGGATAAGGCTAACATCTTGTTCTTGCGATCTCGCAAAAGCTTGATCCCTAAGACATAGCTCGCCTCACCCAAATCCTTCATCTGAAATTGAGATGATAACCAAACCTTTGTAGATGACAAGATGCCAAGATCATTTCCAATGAGTAATATGTCATCCACATATAGGACTAAAAATGCAACTGCGTTTCCACTCCCTTTCTTATACACACATGGTTCATCAATATTTTGATCAAAGCCAAAGGATTTGACTGCCTGATTAAACTTGATGTTCCATGCCCTAGATGCTTGCTTAAGTCCATAAATGGGCTTCTTAAGTTTACAGACCATGTTCTCTTGGCCACCAGCAATGAATCCCTCTGGTTGCATCATATAGATGCATTCGTCAAGACTTCCATTTAGAAAAGCTGTCTTGACATCCATTTGCCATATCTCGTAGTCATAATGACATGCGATGGCTAAGAGAATCCTTATGGACTTGAGCATGGCTACTGGCGAAAATTTTTCCTCATAATCGATACCCTCTTTCTGAGTATATCCTTTCGCCACCAGTCTTGCTTTGAAGGTTTCAACCTTCCCATCCACTCCTCTCTTTCTCTTGTAGATCCACTTGCACCCTATGGGTTTGATCCCTTCAGGTGCATCCACAAGTTCCCAGACTTGATTGGAATACAGAGAATCCAATTCAGATTTCATCGCTTGCTGCCACATGTCAGCATCTATGTCCGTTACTGCTTCATCGTAACTAGTAGGATCCTCAACCAGATCCTCGGAGTCTGTCATGAAAGACACTCCCAAGTATCTATCTGGTGGTCTAGTAATTCTCCCACTACGACGAGGCTCCGGAGTGTTAAAAGGAATGTCTTGATTTTCTACAATCTCAGGATCTGGCACAGATGTTGTAGGAGTTTCTGAAAGAATCTCCTCAAGTGTTTCTTTACAACCAAGCTCTTGGTGCATCATGCAATCATCCTCCAAGTATCTAGCATGAGTGCTGATAAGCACCTTTTGCTCCTTTGGATGATAAAAGATGCCTCCTCTCGTTCCCTTAGGATACCCAATGAAGTAGCACATTTCCGATCTGGGCTCTAGCTTGGTAGCTTTATCGTTCAGTACATAAACTGGACAACCCCAAATGTGGATATGTTTTAAACTGGGTTTTTGACCTGTCCACATTTCTTGAGGTGTCCTAGGTACTGATTTAGAAGGTACCAGATTCAAAATGTATGCTGCTGCTTCTAGGGCATATCCCCAAAAAGATATGGGTAGGGTTGCATGACTCATCATGGACCTTACCATATCAAGAAGGGTTCGGTTTCTTCTCTCTGCCACACCATTTTGCTGGGGTGTACCCGGTGCAGACAACTGAGACACAATCCCATGTTGTGTGAGGTACTCCTTGAACTCACCCAGGAGGTATTCGCCACCTCGATCAGATCGAAGAGCTTTGATATGTTTCCCTAGTTGTAGCTCCGCCTCAGCCTTGAATTGTTTGAACTTATCAAACGCTTCAGCCTTGCGTCGCATTAGGTACACATATCCATACCTAGAGTAATCATCAGTGAAGGTGATGAAATACTCATAACCTCCTCTAGCTAGTTTGTTCATAGGACCACACACATCAGTGTGAACCAATTCTAACAACTCCTTTGACCTCAGTCCCTTTCCAGAGAATGACCTTTTGGTCATCTTTCCCATGAGACAAGATTCACACTGAGGAAAAGGTTCGAGATCTAATGAGCTCAGAAGCCCATCCTCTACCAACCTCTGAATCCGTTTTAGGTTAATATGACCCAAACGTAAGTGCCAAAGATAAGTGTCATTGGACGAAGATACCTTCCTCTTGAGGGAAGATGAGCTTTCTAGTTGTACATTATGCAGTGAGGGAGCAATAGGATATATATAAAATAAGTTATCATGCATTCTACCGGAACATATAATATTTCCATCTCTACTGATATCAACACCAGAATGGAAAGAAACTGAATAATTAAATTCAATGAGTCTAGAAACTGAAATTAAATTCTTCCTTATGTCCGGAACATAAATAACATTGTTTAAAACTAATATCCTATCATGCGGAAAATGTAAGGTAACTGCTCCCACTGCAACAGCCCATATCTTTGCTCCATTTCCAACTCTAAGGTCAAACTCCCCTTTCTCAAGCTTTTTCATTATCTGAAACCCCTGCAATGAATTGCAGATATGATTAGTGGCTCCAGAGTCTACTATCCAGGAATCAGTAGAATCAACCACATGACAGGTTTCAATGTAGTAGGAAAGAGATATACCTTTCTTATCTGAGCCTAGGAGCTTGGGACAATCTTTCTTCCAGTGACCTTTGAGGCCGCACTTAAAGCATTTCCCTTTGGGCTTTTCACCTGTGCCTCTGTCCTTCTTCCCAGCATTGCCCTTTTTCTGTCCTTTTCCCTTACCCTGCTTCTTCTTGAACTTTTTCCCTTTCGGGTTGAGTTTAGAGGAAAACTGGGAAAAGTGAAGTTGGCCTTTAGGCTTCATGATGGCCTCTGCCGCCTGGAGTTCTTTCATTAACTCAGAGAGAGTCATGTCCATCTTGCTCATGTTAAAGTTGAGCTTGAACTGGTTGAAAGACCCCGGCAGAGTTTCGAGAATCATATCAGTCTGACTCCCTGCATCAATCTCAGCCCCTAGGATCTCAGCTTCATTGAAACAATCCATCACTTTGAGCATGTGCTCTCTGACAGGTGTTCCCTCAGCCATCCTAGAATTCATGATTGTCCTTAAAGCAGCTTGCCTAGCTGGCCTGCTTCTGTCTGCGAACATCTCAGACAAGGACAACATGATATCTGAAGCTGTGTCCATTTGCTCATGCTGCGTTTGCAACACGTTGGACATGGAAGCAAGCATGTAGCATTTGGCCATGCTATTCGCCTTTTTCCATTTCTTTTCAGCCTCTAGTTGGTCATCTGTAGAATAATCATCAATGGTAGGACAGGGTTCCGACAAAACATACTTGTACTCCTCAGCGGTGAGTACTATGTTAAGGTTTCTTTTCCAGTCTACGTAATTTGGGCCAGTCAATTTGTTCTCACGCAGAATACTCATCAACGAGCTAAAGGAATCCTTCCCCATCTCTCTGGATATATATAACAGGTTATAATTAGACAGGCAGTATATATGTAACATGTATATTGTGCTTGTAATAAAAGGAAAAAACATGCACAAGACTTTTTACATTATTTAACCCTAATAATAATGTATCAGTGTCTCAACCTCCTCATAGACCCTCCATCGAAGGGATGGCCGAGCCTACAGTCACGTTGAGTTAAGGTCTGCTTATTTGGATCATCACTGTCTGGATAGCATATCCAGTGATAGTCCAATCACTGATTGGTTTGGCCTCATATGACAAACAACTCTAACTCCTAGGGAGAGGTCATTACCGTCTTATGTCAAGTGTATTACCATCTTTTATGAACGTTCCCAGAATGTCTATGACTTGAGTCCTCCGAAGGGAAGTGACTCCAATCAACCCTTGAAGTGAACCTTAGTAAAGAGCTCCACCGAAGGGATGGCCGCTCCCACCAACACTTCATTGACATTCTATAGAAGTGATCTTTAGTAAATAACTCCACCGAAAGGATGGCCGCTCCCACTAACACCTCATTACGGATATTCACATTATTAGTTCACCCACTATCCCATCGAAGCGATCTTTAGTAAAGAACTCCATCGAAGGGATGGTCGCTCCCACTAACACTCTAATGAGATAGCATGAACCTAAAATGGAAGGCCGTGGGGTTTTTCCAAACCCCTCTCCCACTTGATTATTTAACACTAGGGTTTCGAAAAAACTCTTTTTGACCTTTGCATCGTTACTCAAATCTTGTTTAAATCTAGCAAACTTAGTTAACATTTTCATGACTCAATTGCTTAAGTCATCTCAAAAAATAAATAACCTTTGCTTTAAAACATATTGAGTAAAGGTCTTGGGACCTGAGGGTTATGGGCCCACTAGGGTAGCAACATATTAGATTTTAGTTTGGCCTCTCTTGGAAACTTAGGGTACCAAGATAAACTAAACCCTATCCAATTTTAAACCTTAGACAAATAGAAGGTGCTGGTCTAAGATCCGTTTAAAACAATTTGCCAAACAAAAACAATCCAATATAGAAAGATGCCAATTTTAAGAACCTAGTGGTGGCCATGTTACTAGGTGATAAACATAGCAATTATATAAAGCATTCAACCATGCATTCCATATATAAAAGCAAATTAAAGAATGCAATCCTTGATGGCTCCCTGCTCTTCGGACTTCAAATCCTTATCCAACTAGGAATCCTTATCCAACTAGGAATCCTAATCCAACTAGGATACTTGGTTAAGAGTCCTATTCGTACTAGGACACCTTCGTTGCCTCCACCACCATGGAATCCTCCTCTACTTGCAACCTTGCAATCTTTGAAGCTTTCTTCTCCTTGCTTGTTACAATAAATTAATTTATACAAGCAAATCCATGAAAAGCAAAAACCAAAAAATACATTGGAGATCCCTATGCTTTTCAAGAAAGCTTACATCAAGACTAGTTGAAATATAAACAAGGAAAAGATTACAACTTCCTATGATTGCTAACCGCGCAATCGTACACTTTCCAACTAATTAAAAACATCCAAATCCACACTCATACATGCGAACCATCAAGGATGCAATTATATGGCTGCAACAAAGAGGTTAGTGCATTCAAAGTGCTATGTACAGCACTATTCATCATCCTGAAATTATTCCAGCAGTCTTTAGTGCATTCATAGTGCATTGGGAAGCACTATACAACTTCTGAAATTATTCCAGCAATCTGGAAAAAATCCCTTGACTCCAAACATGCACTAAACTGTGTTCTTGATAAATTCCAGCAATCAGAAAAAATTCCTGCACACACTTTATGCAGGAAAAAACATCCTAAAGGGCGCCACCTGGCCCTTAATTAATCTAGGAATGTAAACCACACAACATGGGATCATGATTAATCATGGAGTGGCTCTGATACCATTGAAAGATAATGCATTACTGATCTGAACTCATACTCAAGAGGACGTCCATGGCTGCCTTTGATTTTCAAGTTTTAAAAAACTAGAATTCAGATCTGATTTCAGCCATGAAAACATGCATATAACTCCATGAAATCATTATCAACATGTGTCTAAATGTAAGGAGATGTTAGAGGACTAATACCTTGATGATTTGAGTGCCTCTAAACTCTGAAAAGAAAGCCTTCAAAGGTCTGAACTCAGCCCGCAATCAGCAATACAGGTGCAGGAATTTGTTGCAGAATTTTTCCTTTGATCTTCTCTCCTATTCCACTTCCCAATCTGATTGGTGTTGATGGTGGGATCAAACTATGGAATCCTAAGAAGGGTTTTCTGAACTACACTTTGTGGAATCGAGACAAGGACCTGATCTCCTCTCCAATGAAGAAGAAGAGGGCAGCAAGGGTTGGGCGTGAGTTAGCTTCTCCTTGCTCTTGGGCGGCCAATGTATCCTCCTAGTGATTCACGCCCCTAGGGTTTTAGAATCCCACTTGATTTCTGATGTCTGATGTGTTGCACGCCCAAGGGGAATGCCCTATATTTATAAAGCTTTGATTCCAATAAGGAATGCTCTTTCTAATAGGAATGTCAATCCCTAAAAAGACTAGCAACCTTTTCCCTTTAGTTGTGCAACACTTACTAATCAAAGACACTAAAATTAGTAACCTTTAATCAATGGAATTCTTACCCAAAGAGGAGTCTTTCCTTCCAAGTAAAGATACCAAATCAAACTTGGAAACCTCACACAAGAGGCTCCACTTATGGCTGGCCCACAAGATAGCTAAACACACCATGGCCCACTAGTCAATAATTTAGCTAGAGTTAAATTCCTGTATGCCATCAAGAGCCTATTAGAATTTAAACTCAAAATTATTCTTCCACAAAATAATTCAACCACATATCATCTAATTAAATTAGGAAACCATGCCAATATAGGAAAGTGGCTAGAAGAGGGACCAAAAGACATATTTGCCCTTGGCTCCCAAAATGACCAAAATGTCCATGCTAACCCCATAGCAACATTAAGATCATTTTAACCCTAACTCATTCCACTAGAGAGTTATGGTTGCACTCCAGGGACAAATATTAAATTGCAAATAAAGCTCATCATAAATAGACGATTGTCTTTGACCTACCAAGTATAATGACCAAAATGCCCCTCTATGTAACATCCATAATCAAGTAGGTTAACCGATGTACTATCTACCTTCTTGATTACATCTTATCCTTAGAACTTCATACCCTTGACTTAATCATCATCCGGATATCATTCTCTTGATCCAGGGAGCGACCCACAAGTTCAATATCCATATGGAACATCCATATACTAAGATCTTAGATTCTGATGATTAATCGGATAATTCTAAGGGGACGATCATTCCATTACACAATGGCATAGATTCCATATTGCATTTGCACGTCCCAACTAATCAAGCCCAAGCACCCAAAACACAGAGCTGTTGACCCATGAACAGGATCTCACCCATAGTGAATTAAAGCACAAGAACTTGACTTCGTCAGTTCATCCACAAATGCTCAAGATTAAGAGCACTGGTCACTCAGTAGCAAGAGGTGAGTTGATCTCTCTCTGTGATAGTACTATTTTAGAGATCACACCTTCAAGTGGTCCTGTTCAATGCATGACACATGCACTAATGAGATAAATCCGGAAAGACCTCCGTGACTAAGGTAAGTCACCCTGAATACAGGAGAGTATCTCATTATAACTTATACCAAGATGAAGTGTCCAACTCCATCTCTCAGTTATGAACATGTTTAATGTTTCAAGTGTCCATGACTCAGACCTTACTGTGTGTAGCCACTACACACCTGAGTCATTTACTAGAAAACAATGGGCCTTACACAACCATACATATACACAAGTATAAAGAGAAAGATGTCATTCCATTAAATAACTAATAAATATCCAGTTACAGAGATGTGAGTGCAGTCAGTGGGCTTTAGGGCATACACCAATCCCAACAAGTAGTTTGCATTAGGAATTCGTATCAGTCGCTGAATATCGGAAATTATGTCGAAAATATTAATATTTTTTGTGCATTCATTGTGATCCATTGAAAACCTTGACTGAGCAGGGTAGGCGCCACTCAAGTGGATTTTTTCCACCTTCGTGCACAACTTCTGATCTTCCGCATTTAGTTTACCTAGAAATTGTTTGATAATGATATGTTTGGCCGTTTGATGTGTTCTGATCTCCGAATTACAATCTTTGTCACACTTGACATCATATCATTTGAATCGTAAAATCATACAAAAAACACAAAAACATCATAAAACATAAAATCATTTCTTCTCTTTCCTTACTCTTTAGTAAATTAGAGGGGAAACCAAAAACAAATTAAAAAGATATCCAGAAAAACCCAAAAATAATAGTTAGATAGTCTAGGTTATCGAATTTAGCACCTAAGTAGGATAAACCCTAAGATTAATTAGAACATCATAATTAATTAATTTAAAAACCATCAAATCATTAAGAACACCTTTAATTCCTTTAGAGGCCTAATTAATTCGGATTAAAAGCAACTAAGAACATCAAACACTTAAAACCCAAAACACAGTCACCTGGGTGCCACCCCCTGGGCGCCCAACCTCTTCATTCTCTAAGACACCTCGGTTAAAGCTTAAACCAATTAATTAAGACCTTAAATTAATACGAATCAACACAGTAAAACATTTCAAACTTGAAATAACTAAAACCCTAATCAACTCAACCTTTAATTAACTCAAAAACACAAGACCAACACGAAACCAAAACCAGACACCTAGGCGCCACCCCCTGGGCACCCAGCCTAACAGTCCACCTGGGCGCCACTGTCGCGACCCCAGAACGGATCCCCGGGCCCGCGACGTTGGTGATGATGTTTATGCTCAATGGTTCATTATTTTCCCACAGGTTCCCGCGGTGAGGATTCCCAAAGACACGCGGAATCTGACTCACACGTACACGATTGCGGAAGCGTGTAGCAAAACACATCACGATAAGCACAATCAAATCTTTAAGTGCTATAACATTTAATAACAAGACATAGCATCAAAGAAAAGAGTTATCATGGCATTCCCAAACATAGTTCAAGTTATAAGTTTAACACGAAAGTAAGTTAAGTTTAGTACGACCCATAAGAGACCAATAAAGGTCAATACAATCTCAAAATAGTCAAAAGGAACCCCAAGACTAAGGGTGACGAAACTCGAGAACCAGACCGACATCTAAATGACATCGTCGGGCTGCCACTCTCTCACGGGAATTGGCTCACAAGCCTCCTCCTGACGCTCCTCCTCAAAGGCAACGTCTCCTGCACCTGGGCACCAATAAACAAGGGTCAAACACGACGGTTTGGCAGGTAATCAATATAGGCATGAACATGACAATAATACTTTGGAAAAACACTTGAAATCGAATACTTGATTTGAACTGTCACAATAGCTGAGGTATCAAAACAAACTAGCATGAGTACTAAATATATCATGAAAAGTTACAATCCACAAAGAGCCCATCCTTTCTCTATCATTTATATAATGAAAAGAGCAAGCACGCACGACAAGCACGATATACATAATATAAGCACGACACGATTTCCCACAAAGACGAGAATTCCGGCCGCGGAACCGGACACGCACGATGTGTAATAAATACACGACCAGTCTGCAGACAGTCCACATGTTTAAAGACCCCCAGACAGTGGATCAAACCGAAAGGGCAGTCTAAGCTCAGTGGTGTTTACTTAATTCATGAATGCACAAAACACGCGAAGCACGATCAAACACGTCGAGATAAAAAGGGGGAAATCACTTATCACCACACGACGAGCACGACTAGCACGAGGCATAATATTTATGCAAAACACGCTTAGGAAGTGATCCCATTTTTCTTAACAAAACTTCAAAACAAGCTTGTACTAACACTTCAAAACAAGTTCACGATGATGTTCATCATATCAAAAACCAAAGCACGAACACAAGGCCTATCAAGCACAAGCAAGGACCTTTGATTTATCTTTGTGCAATTGAGACCCAAATAGTAGAATTTTAGGAAAGGATTGGTGCCCCAGAAGTTCAAAGACATTTTGGGTTTCGAGTGCACAAAATCAGGCTAGAGGTCACTTAACATGTTCTAGTTTTTCCTTCTTGCAAAACTCTTCAAAATAGGAAACTTGTCAAATTCGGTCACCTCGCGGTCAGGTGTCGGCTAGCCGAACTGGGGTCTGACGGCTAGCCGCAAGGTTACCGCCAGGCTGACCGCTGGAATGAAATTCTCTGTTTAGCTCTTGGGAAAAGGAACCGTAATAATTTCGGTTGGCTTACGGTTAGCCGCAAGGGAACTGGCGGCTAGCCGTGAGCTAACCGCAGGGCTGACCGCAGGACCCTGAAGCAAAAGTCAGCTACTGGAAAAGGGACCGCTGATTTCGGTTGGCTCGCGGTTAGCCGAAATGGGAATTACGGCTAGCCGCCAGCTGACCGAAACTGCACGAGAAGTACAGTTCAGTGCAGATTTTCCATATTTCCTTCTTCTCTTCTTCTTGTTTTTCATTCCACCTGCACTCCCTGAGCCTCCATGCTCTCCAAGGGATAAAATACACATTTCTCATAATCCCAAACATCCAATCCAAGGAAAACATGATCATGAAGCTTATAAACATTTTCATATGCAAAATTTCCAAGAACAACAATGTAGCTTAAAACAAATATGCACAATGATCCTATAAAGATTACTTGCCTTGCCCAAATGCTAAAAATACTCCTCCAAGCACTTCTCACAAGCTAATCCCACACTACAAGAAAAACCAAGAAAACCACACCAAACTCACTCAAGCTTAAGACAAGAAACCCATTTTACAAATAGGGTTTGTAAATATGAAAAACATGATCTTGAGGAACCAAAATAACTCTATGAAAGACATGAGTTGAAGCTCTTACCTAGAAGGGGTCAAACAAGAGAAAGAGAATGAAATGAAGCTTTTGCCCAACTTAGAACCTCAAGAAACTTGCATCAATGGAGAGCTTATGATGAGAGGAAGAAATTGGTAGTCTTAGAATTTTCTTTGGAGCCTTCTAGCTAGATCAAGTAAGGAGAGGAAGATGGAAGGAGAAAAGAGGTTTTCTCACTTGCCCTAGACTCAAAAGTTGCAGAGATTGGGAAATGAATGAAAAGGGAGGGGAAAGGGGATTAAGTGATGACTCATGGGCCCCATTTGGCTTGAAGTTGAAGTGACTAAAACATGGTCTTGTGGGCCTCGGATGATTTCGACGAAGAAGGATAAAATGATCGTCGAAATATCTAGTTTCCAAAAAGTATATTTTTGACATGGTTTTGAGATCTCGAAAATTGTGTCCAGATTTGTGCAAGAAAGACAATTTTACCCTCCTTGGGCCAAAACATGGGTTTTTGGGCTTCAAACATGAATGGTCTTAAAAAGAAAGTTGTAACACATAAAAAGATCATTCAAATGAAATCAAAACCACACTCACACGGAAAACGATACGATCTTCCCAAGCTTACACGTGCACTCAAGCCTTCTTGAGTGTGTCTAACCAATACTAAACGTTCTCAAAATTCCCAAAGCTATGTCCAGGACTAAAGCTAATCACTTCTAGCTCAACCACAACTAAACCCACTTAGAACTAAACACACACTAATCGCACACTAATCGACTTGGTCTGGGTCGGGGTCTAACATCCTCCACCCCTTAGGATATTTGGTCCACCAAATAAATCAAACAATTACCTCTGGTAAAAGCTGTGGATACTTCCTCTGCACTTGCTCTTTCAATTCCCAGGTGGCTTCCTCTGGTTCGTGATTTTCCCAAAGTACCTCGACCCAATGAATAGTTCGGTTTCTCAATTCTTGCTCTTTGGTATCAATGATCTTGATCGGTCTTTCCACATACGAGGCATCCTCCCGAATCTCTAAAGGCTCATGCTGTAGAATGTGTGCAGGACTAGAGACGTATTTCTTGAGCATCGAAACATGAAAAACATTGTGTACCCCGGAGAATTCCGGCGGTAACGCAAGTCTATAAGCTACATTTCCAATCTTGCTCAAAATCTCATACGGACCAATGAATCTTCTAGACAATTTGCCCTTCTGTCCAAACCTCAAAGTCCCTCTAGTTGGTGAGACTTTCAAAAACACCTTGTCACCCACTTGAAACTGCAATTCTCTTCTGCGAGTGTCTGCATAACTCTTCTGCCTACTTCGGGCGATCTTCAACCTTTCCTGAATCAACTTAACCTTGTCACTTGTCTCTCCAACTATCGTCGGTCCATGAAAACTACGTTCACCGACTTCTTCCCAGCAAACCGGAGTTCTGCATCTTCTACCATAAAGTGCCTCGAACGGTGCCATACCGATGCTAGAGTGGTAACTATTGTTATAGGCAAATTCACAAAGAGGTAAGCACTCATCCCACTGAATCTTGAAATCCAATACACAAGCACGCAACATGTCTTCGAGAGTCTGTATCGTTCTTTCCGACTGACCATCGGTCTGAGGATGATAAGCTGTGCTGAACTGGAGCTTGGTACCCATCGACTCATGAAGAGTTTTCCAAAACTTTGAAACAAATCTACTGTCTCTATCTGAAGTAATGGAGACGGGCTGACCATGCTTACTAACAATCTCATCAACAAATAACTTCGCAAGCGGTGCCATGTGCATCATATTCCCTGTCTTCATCGGAATGAAGTGAGCAGACTTTGTCAGACGATCTACAATAATCCAAATTGCATTATTCCCCTTCTTGGTATTAGGCAAACCGGAGACGAAATCCATGGTAATGTGCTCCCATTTCCACTCCGGAATCTCCAAAGGCTGTAACAAACCTGGAGGCTTCTGATGCTCTGCCTTGATCAACTGACAAGTTAGACAACGAGACATAAAAGCTGCTATCTCTCTCTTCATGTTGTTCCACCAAAACCGATTCTTCAAATTGTGGTACATCTTCGTGCTACCCGGATGCATAGAATACCTCGTGCTGTGAGCTTCATTCATTATCTCATCCTTCAAATCATCCACATTTGGCACACATAACCGGTCACGAAAATACAATATCCCATTCACCATCTTGAAGTCTGGATGTTCTGCAATAACTTCCACTATCTTAGCCAAGTCTGGGTCTCGCAACTGATTTTCCTTGATCTTCTGGATGAAGGTAGGTTCTGACACTGTCATATTCGCTAACATCGCACCCAATCTCAAGGTTTGCACTTCTACACCCAACTCTTCAAACTGCTGCAAAACACCCATACCTCTCAAACTGGCCATAACCACTGACTTTCTGCTCAAAGCATCTGCTACCACATTCACTTTGCCTGGATGGTACTTAATTGGAAAGTCATAATCTTTGATATACTCCATCCACCTTCTCTGCCTCATGTTCAAATCCTTCTGCGAGAACAAATACTGTAAACTTCTGTGATCTGAATGGACCTCAAATTTCTCTCCATAGAGATAGTGTCTCCACATCTTCAATGCGAAAACAACTGCTGCCAACTCCAAGTCATGAGTTGCATAATTCTTCTCATGGTCCTTCAACTGTCTCGAGCCATAAGCAATCACCTTGCCATCTTGCATCAACACACAACCTAATCCCACATTCGAAGCATCTGTATAAACAATAAATCCACCGTTACCCGAAGGTAATGTAAGGATTGGAGCTGTGGTTAACCTCCCTTTCAACTCTTGGAAACTGGTTTCACACTGATCAGTCCAAACAAATGGGACATTCTTCCTAGTCAATTTTGTCAACGGGGCTGCAATGGACGAAAAACCTTGAACAAATCTTCTGTAATATCCTGCTTGTGAGAACCCGACCCCTAATCTCTTGGATTAGTGTTGTTTTATTTGTGGATTAGTTCTTTTAGTGGGATTAGTAGTTGTTGGGTTGATTTTGTGAGCTAGAATGAGTTTTCTTCTAGTTTTGGGCTTTTGAGTGCTTTGGTAGCTTGTGGGGCCCTTTGGGGGTTCCCTTTTCGGCTTTGCTTTTCTTGTGAGATTTTCCCGATTGGCTTCGTATCGTGTTTTTGGCCCGTTGCATTCATCTTGAGGAATCCTACAACTTTCATGTTGATCTCGTATCCATTTGAGAACCCAAAAACCGATTTCTTGGCCTTGAGGGCAAAACAGTCTGTTCACACCAAATCTGTACCCAAAACTCGATATTCCCAAAACCCGCGAAACATACACTTTTTGGAAACTAGATATTTCGACGATCATTTCTTCCTTCTTCGTCGAATCCATCCGAGGTCCCGAATTAGATGATTTCAGCCACCCAAGTTCTTTAAGTTGTGGGACCCATTCTCACTTGTTTATAAAAGGAGACCCTTCTCCTTCATTCACCCCATTCACCATTGTTCCAGCTGAACCTAGGGTTTTCCCTTGTGTTCTTCTTCTTCTTCTTGCTTCTCCATCTCCAAGCTACACCAATCTTGCACCAACATCAAAATGGAGACCACCATTCTCTTCTCCACCTTGCAAGCTTTTCATGGATGCCATTAGAAGAGAAATCCACCAACATTGAGACCTTCCTTGAGCTTGTTCTTCTCATTTGAAAGTCATCCAAGTAAGTTCCCTCCTCAAATCTTCTAGATATGTGTTCTTCTTGCCCTTGAGAAGCTCCATTTTCATTATTGGGAGTTCTTTCTTCTTCTTCATTGTTTAACCCATTTTTGGGTTGTTTTGGGGGTTTTGTAGAGATTGTGGATCTTGAGCTTGAGAGGTGATTAGGAGCTTGATTTTCTTGATTAGAGTCAAAGGCAAGTGGTTGATTGGATCGTTTTGATTATTAACATGTTTTGGTGAAAATCTTGATTTCATTGATGGTTTTGGTAATTTTAATAGTTGTTTTTGATATGATAAATATTGATTATGAGATGTGCTTATTGATGAGTTATTCTTTCTTGTTAAGCTCTTGAAAGTGCATGCATCCTATTGTCAAGAATTTCAAATGGTTTCACATGAATGAGTTTTCTCCACTTTGAGTTTTATTGTGGATGGAATAGCTGGAAAGGATGGAAATGGAGGAACTTGAAATGAGGAGCTCTTTAGCTCATTTTAATGTCTTGGAAACATGTGATTAAGTCCCCTTGTTTATAGTTTTATGTGATTGATTATATGTTGGAAGGAAAGGAAAGAAAAATGAAGAAAATCCAAGTCCCGGACCTGCACTGCGCCCAGGACCGATCGATCGGACGTGCAGACCGATCGATCGGACGTGCAGACCGATCGATCGGTCTGTCAGTAACTGTAAGGGTTTTTGGACCGATCGATCGGGCCCTGTGTAGAAATTTCGACCGATCGATCGGTCCCTGTTCAGAAAATTTTGGCCGATCGATCGGACCGAACGTGGATTTTGAGATTTTATTTTTTTTCTTAGTGCTAGGTGGGACCTTGGCTACCCTTTTTGGACTAATTGGACTATGGGTGAGATGTCTTGTGCCGACGCTTCTCACGGTTAGTTTAGTGGCATCGAAGTTCAATCCGTTTCAATCTTGAACGGGATGGAATGACGCGATAACTCCTTTATATCCAAATATAAGTCTTTTGCCTTGGTTATCGCGAATTCCATTCCTTTCGATGACTGAATAGGTTGGTCGATGTTTCCGAATTAACGTCATGCCTAGGATGGACCGTCTATAACCTTGATTTTTCCTAGTGTGGAATCTAGTACTACCCGTAAGCTCATTTTAAGTTGTGAAAATAGTAAAAGTGCATAAGGAGCCCGGAATGTCTTCAAACTCAAGGAGTACCAAGTAATTATCATAATCGACATACGGGACCCCTATTCACTTAAGTAGATCTTGCAATCAATATTCTTCCCGAAATGGTATAGTGCATTATATTTCCTCATTTCCCGAGATTTGCATCACATGATATGAAATGACAGTGTGCCCTTGAGCACCCCGTTTTACCCGTTTATTTATTGTACTTGATTTACTTGTTTCCCCGAAAGCATTGGAGTTACTTTAGTAACAGTTATTGTCCCGAAATGCATTGCCCGAGATGAAATGACAGTGTGCCCTTGAGCACCCCCGTTTACCCGTTTATTTACGTGCCCTTGAGCACCCCCGTTACCCGTTTATTTACTGTACTTGATTACTTGATATGTCTCGATTGGTTTTATCCTATGAGTCGGCATCACTAAGCTTGGATACCTTGCCAGTCTGATCCACTGACTTGGAAATCCCTCTCCCGTCCCGCCAGCTGCAGTTTGGATCCCGATACCCGGTTATTGCCGTGGTCCCGTCCCGATACCCGGTTCGCTACCGTGGTCCCGTTCCCGTATATTTATTATTGTATATGATTTACGTTGAGTCTCCTCACCTTGTGTGACTGAGACCAACGTCCCGCTCTTGTCACTTCGGTGATAGAGGACTTAGCTTCTTGTGATTGCCATCTTGCCAGTTCCCGATTCCTTGGACACCCGACATGGTTTATATTGCTTACTTGTTTTCAGTTAAATGATTCATTGCTTTTATGAAAGTTGTTATTTAGATAAGTGTTAATGCTCTCTATTGTAAATTCAGTCACTATTATATTGTTTTTATGTCCTTTGCACACGTACATGTTTTACAGGAATGCCGGTTGGGTAAATACCCGTGCTTTTACATATGTTTCAAACGATAAATGATTTTGCTAGATTTATATGATTACACGTGTTTTAAGGGAATACCCGAATTGTTAAATACCCGTGCCTTGTTTTAAAGGACATTTGGTTTGTCAGATATCTATGTTTATACCTGTTTTTAAATGAATACCCGAATTGTTAAATACCCATGCTTTGAAATAGGTTTCAAATGACACTTGTTTTGCCAGATTCCTACGTTTATACCTATTTTACATGATACCCGATTTGTTTAAATATCCATACTTTGGAATAGGTTTAAGTGAACATTAGTTTTGTCAGATTTCCTTGGTTACACTTGTTTTAAATGAACACCCGGTTTGTTAAATATCCGTATTTTTCACATATGTTTCAAATGGACATTGGTTTTGCTAGACTGTTATGGATACCTGATTTGTTGTATACTTGTGTTTTACTTAAGTTTCAAATGAACGTTTGTTTTGTCAAACCACTATATTTATACATGTTTTAGACGAATACCCGATTGTCAAATATCTATGATTATAGATGATGTAAATGAATACAAGTTTTTCCCGAGATTCCCGACCTTGCACCCGTATAATTATATGCAGCATTTCGAGCAAATAGCATGATTTATCATTTGTATTATTATTCGCTATATTGTAATCTTTTCATCCACCTGCCAGACCGTCGTGTCTGACCCACTACTTTTGGTACTCAGGTTCAGAGTTATTCGCCCCGAGTTGAGTGTTTTATTGGCTATGGAGCCATGCCTTGCAGGTTGGTTTGTCGGCTATGTCATGCAGACATTGAGCTTGACATCGGAGTTACGTCACATTTGGGTAGTAGTTAATAGCTTCTTGTTGTATGGCTTTTGTTAGCCTTTTTCTTGGGATTCTTAATTAATGTACATTGATAATTGTAACTTGAACATTTTTGGGAACGTAATATCCTGTTACTGTCAGCTCTGTAATTTATTGTGATGTTTACTCCAGTCTGATATGATTCTTAATATAATAGCTATGGGCTAAAGGTTGAGTGCGACGCGGAATCCGATGGCCACGGACTTCGGGTCGCAACGCCACAAATGCTTCCGCAAAAAATATTCAGGATGTGTTGTCTTCACACACGCGGATCTTGGGAGAAGTAAAATATATTTATGCTTAATCCCATCTCCCGCCCCCGAGGTTTCGGTTCGGGGGCGTGACACTGCTAATCCCAAAAAGCTTCTAATCTCTGTCACACTGCTTGGCCTTGCCCAACTAACAACTGCCTCTATCTTGGCTGGATCAACTGCTAAACCTTCTCTGGAGATAATATGGCCTAGAAAAGCGACTTGCTCTAACCAGAATTCACACTTACTGAGTTTTGCATATAGCTGGTTGTCCCTCAAGAGCTGCAACGCTGTCCTCAAATGTTCCTCATGTTCCTTCTTACTCTTGGAATACACGAGGACATCATCGATAAACACTACTGTAGAGTGATCCAAATGGGGTGCAAAGACCTTGTTCATCAAAGCCATAAAGACTGCTGGTGCATTCGTCAAGCCAAAGGGCATCACTAAGAACTCATAGTGCCCATATCTTGTTCTAAAGGCTGTCTTCTGAACATCTGAGTCTCTGACTCTCAACTGATGGTACCCTGACCTCAAGTCTATCTTGAAAAAATAGGCCGCTCCTTGCAATTGATCAAACAATTCGTCTATCCTTGGCAATGGATACTTGTTCTTCACGGTCACATGGTTCAACTTCCTGTAGTCAATGCACATTCTCAAGCTTCCATCCTTCTTCTTCACAAACAACACCGGTGCTCCCCACGGTGAAACACTTGGCCTAATAAAACCTTTGCTCAACAAATCTTGCAATTGGAGCTTTAGCTCACCCATTTCTGCTGGAGCCATCCTGTATGGTGCAATCGAGATCGGAGCTGTCCCTGGAAGAAGCTCAATTGTGAACTCAACTTCCCTAATTGGTGGTAAACCCGGGATTTCTTCTGGAAAAACGTCCGAAAATTCACACACAATGGGGATATCCTCCACCCCTTGGGACTGTTTATCCTCCGTGATAAACGCAATAAATGCTTGACACCCACTCTGCACTAATCTGCTTGCCTTAAAAACTGAAATAAACCCTGCCTGAGTTTTCCTCTTATTCCCCTGTCTCTGAATGTTATGGTTTTCTAAAACAATCCACGGTGGCATGATACTGTAAAACAAGGTGTTAGTACACAATAATCATGGCATAAGGGTTTCTAAGGTCCTATACTAACGAATCTATCGAACTCACGAATCCTCGCCACGTTCCTAAGATCTTTCTAGTTTCTTTTAAGTGCCTGAAACATGTCTCGTCCTGTCGCGACCCCAGAACGGATCCCCGGGCCCTCGACGTTGGTGATGATGTTTATGCTCAATGGTTCATTATTTTCCCACAGGTTCCCGCGGTGAGGATTCCCAAAGACACGCGGAATCTGACTCACACGTACACGATTGCGGAAGCGTGTAGCAAAACACATCACGATAAGCACAATCAAATCTTTAAGTGCTATAACATTTAATAACAAGACATAGCATCAAAGAAAAGAGTTATCATGTCATTCCCAAACATAGTTCAAGTTATAAGTTTAACACGAAAGTAAGTTAAGTTTAGTACGACCCATAAGAGACCAATAAAGGTCAATACAATCTCAAAATAGTCAAAAGGAACCCCAAGACTAAGGGTGACGAAACTCGAGAACCAGACCGACATCTAAATGACATCGTCGGGCTGCCACTCTCTCACGGGAATTGGCTCACAAGCCTCCTCCTGACGCTCCTCCTCAAAGGCAACGTCTCCTGCACCTGGGCACCAATAAACAAGGGTCAAACACGACGGTTTGGCAGGTAATCAATATAGGCATGAACATGACAATAATACTTTGGAAAAACACTTGAAATCGAATACTTGATTTGAACTGTCACAATAGCTGAGGTATCAAAACAAACTAGCATGAGTACTAAATATATCATGAAAAGTTACAATCCACAAAGAGCCCATCCTTTCTCTATCATTTATATAATGAAAAGAGCAAGCACGCACGACAAGCACGATATACATAATATAAGCACGACACGATTTCCCACAAAGACGAGAATTCCGGCCGCGGAACCGGACACGCACGATGTGTAATAAATACACGACCAGTCTGCAGACAGTCCACATGTTTAAAGACCCCCAGACAGTGGATCAAACCGAAAGGGCAGTCTAAGCTCAGTGGTGTTTACTTAATTCATGAATGCACAAAACACGCGAAGCACGATCAAACACGTCGAGATAAAAAGGGGGAAATCACTTATCACCACACGACGAGCACGACTAGCACGAGGCATAATATTTATGCAAAACACGCTTAGGAAGTGATCCCCTTTTTCTTAACAAAACTTCAAAACAAGCTTGTACTAACACTTCAAAACAAGTTCACGATGATGTTCATCATATCAAAAACCAAAGCACGAACACAAGGCCTATCAAGCACAAGCAAGGACCTTTGATTTATCTTTGTGCAATTGAGACCCAAATAGTAGAATTTTAGGAAAGGATTGGTGCCCCAGAAGTTCAAAGACATTTTGGGTTTCGAGTGCACAAAATCAGGCTAGAGGTCACTTAACATGTTCTAGTTTTTCCTTCTTGCAAAACTCTTCAAAATAGGAAACTTGTCAAATTCGGTCACCTCGCGGTCAGGTGTCGGCTAGCCGAACTGGGGTCTGGCGGCTAGCCGCAAGGTGACCGCCAGGCTGACCGCTGGAATGAAATTCTCTGTTTAGCTCTTGGGAAAAGGAACCGTAATAATTTCGGTTGGCTTACGGTTAGCCGCAAGGGAACTGGCGGCTAGCCGTGAGCTAACCGCAGGGCTGACCGCAGGACCCTGAAGCAAAAGTCAGCTACTGGAAAAGGGACCGCTGATTTCGGTTGGCTCGCGGTTAGCCGAAATGGGAATTACGGCTAGCCGCCAGCTGACCGAAACTGCACGAGAAGTACAGTTCAGTGCAGATTTTCCATATTTCCTTCTTCTCTTCTTCTTGTTTTTCATTCCACCTGCACTCCCTGAGCCTCCATGCTCTCCAAGGGATAAAATACACATTTCTCACAATCCCAAACATCCAATCCAAGGAAAACATGATCATGAAGCTTATAAACATTTTCATATGCAAAATTTCCAAGAACAACAATGTAGCTTAAAACAAATATGCACAATGATCCTATAAAGATTACTTGCCTTGCCCAAATGCTAAAAATACTCCTCCAAGCACTTCTCACAAGCTAATCCCACACTACAAGAAAAACCAAGAAAACCACACCAAACTCACTCAAGCTTAAGACAAGAAACCCATTTTACAAATAGGGTTTGTAAATATGAAAAACATGATCTTGAGGAACCAAAATAACTCTATGAAAGACATGAGTTGAAGCTCTTACCTAGAAGGGGTCAAACAAGAGAAAGAGAATGAAATGAAGCTTTTGCCCAACTTAGAACCTCAAGAAACTTGCATCAATGGAGAGCTTATGATGAGAGGAAGAAATTGGTAGTCTTAGAATTTTCTTTGGAGCCTTCTAGCTAGATCAAGTAAGGAGAGGAAGATGGAAGGAGAAAAGAGGTTTTCTCACTTGCCCTAGACTCAAAAGTTGCAGAGATTGGGAAATGAATGAAAAGGGAGGGGAAAGGGGATTAAGTGATGACTCATGGGCCCCATTTGGCTTGAAGTTGAAGTGACTAAAACATGGTCTTGTGGGCCTCGGATGATTTCGACGAAGAAGGATAAAATGATCGTCGAAATATCTAGTTTCCAAAAAGTATATTTTTGACATGGTTTTGAGATCTCGAAAATTGTGTCCAGATTTGTGCAAGAAAGACAATTTTACCCTCCTTGGGCCAAAACATGGGTTTTTGGGCTTCAAACATGACTAGTCTTAAAACGAAAGTTGTAACACATAAAAAGATCATTCAAATGAAATCAAAACCACACTCACACGGAAAACGATACGATCTTCCCAAGCTTACACGTGCACTCAAGCCTTCTTGAGTGTGTCTAACCAATACTAAACGTTCTCAAAATTCCCAAAGCTATGTCCAGGACTAAAGCTAATCACTTCTAGCTCAACCACAACTAAACCCACTTAGAACTAAACACACACTAATCGCACACTAATCGACTTGGTCTGGGTCGGGGTCTAACAGCCACCCCCTGGGCGCCTATCCTACCCCCATTCCCTTGGAGACCATCAATCAAAATTAAAACTTAACTAATTAGACCCGAATCAATATATTAAAACACTGCCAATTTAAGAAGACTTGAAACCTCAATCAATTTGATCTTGAATTCACTCAAAAACATAAAACCAATTCGAACCATAAAAACAGTCCGCCTGGGCGCCACCCCCTGGGCGCCCATCCTTCCGAGACACCTGGGCGCCACCCTCTGGGCGCCTATCCTACCCAATCACTAGGAAACCCCACTTGAAACTAAACCCGAATTCAATCATAATCAACACTTCAGAATTCCATTGAATTTAAAACAATTGAAGTCAGAAGTCCGACTTCAAGTTAACTTAAAGATCATTGAACCAACTCAAAACTTAAAAAACTATCCACCTAGGCACCACCCTCTGGGCGCCTAGCCTCCCGAACCGCAAAGAGACCTAATTAATTGGAACCTAATTTAATTCTAACAACACAGCAAAAAACTTTTATTTTAAAATACATCAAACCATAAAAGTTCAACCTCAAATCAACCTAAAAAATACAAAACCGACCCGAACCACAGAACAGTCCACTTGGGCGCTACCCCCTGGGCGCCTATCTCCCATTTCCACCTGGGCACCACACCCTGGGCGCCCAGCCTACCTGTTTTCATAAAAACCCCGACCAACAACTTAGCCTAATTAATTAACATTCAAACCAATCCCAATCCACATATTAAAACACTTTTAACTTAAAATACTTAAGACTTTAATCGATTCGGACTTAGCACCAAAACCCTTACGAACCAACAAACGACCACCTAGGCACCACCCCTGTGGCGCCTATCCTACACTTTCACCCCGACCTACTACCTCGACCAAAAACAAATAACTAACACCTTATAACTTAAATTAACAACAACCAGAACCCGACATAATCCCTAGACCCCAAAAAACCGAAAACTTAGTCCCATCTGGAATACCTGAAGATCACAAGCCATCACCTGGGCGCCACCCCCTTGGCGCCTATCCTTTAATTTGCACTAAAACACGGATTCTTGGGTTTGCTTCAAAATCCGGATCCGAATAATTTTGACATTTGAACACCAGAGAACTAGAACAATTTGGAACATTAAAATTCATCAAGTAAGAATCCCCGGGATTCCGAAGATAACAACGATACCACCGCCACTAGCCAAACCACCAAGAAACAGCCACTTGGGCGCCACTGCCTAGGCGCCCAAGTCACCAGAGTGACCTAGGCGCCACCCCCTGGGCGCCCAAGTCCTCCACCAACCCTGTTCGTCGGTTTCGACATCATTTCAGTTCTCGAATTAAAACTTGGAATCCCAGAGCCTTAAACGACTTAAGCAGAACCTTAAAACATCACTAAATCACTCTTCATCAACTCATAACTTAAAACAAACCGAATCGACTAAAACCTTAATTAACCAAATTCTTTAGGCAGAGTTATCAAGCTTAAGCTATTTGCACCCAGGATTATATCAGATTTCCTCATTAGATAGATTAGAGCATTAGGCTTCGTCCCATCACTTTTCCTGTTCCGTTAGGGGACCGGGAGAGCTGATGTGGGCGGTCTAGGACCTTAGGTTAGGGTTAATCCGATGATCAGTAATAAAGCATTAATCACGTAAATCCAAGTAGAATTCCCTAGGTAGGCCCTTCTAGCCCTAATATCAAAAATCCATAAAAACTATAAAACCTACAAAATAAACCCAAAAAGATTTTTCCTTTATTCTTCCTCCACCTCAGGTGCCAAATATTTAATTGAACTTAATGATAAAAGGGAACAAAGAACTGACTTCTAAAACTGAATAAATGAGAATAATTAGATGAGATGAGTGATTTCACACACTTTGCATATTTTTATTTCGGCCCATCGGCCACCCTAAATCAATCACGGCCCATCGGCCCTCTAAAACAAACACCGGCCCATCGGCTTTTCACTTTATCACTCGTGTATCGCACACGAAAAACACAGAAATCATAAGTCAAAGTCTCATTTGCATCATCATTTTGATTTAAAAGTCAGCCTTTAAACCCTATTTTGCCAAGGGATTAGAAGGGGGTACCCGGGAACGGGGCCGATCCTCTTCTTAAATATCTGGCTCCTCCCCCCCTTTTATTTTCTTCATTTTAATTATCTTATTATACTTGGATATACTATGATCTTGCTGTGTGAGGATTAATCTTATTTGGACTCTGACTCATGACCCTGAACTGACCCAATATTAAAGAGACCCAAAGAGACCCAAGTTAATGTGACAGGAAAACCGTCGTGTGTTGCCGGCAGCACATTAGACGAGAGAAGAACCCACCCATTTATTTTCTCCCATTTTTCTTCGGCTTATGTCGAAGAACGGTGTTACGGCCGTTACCGTAGCTGGCGATCGTGATCCGTCGATTTTGAGGGTAGTCGGAATCCTCATTTTTGATGTAAAAATTTAAATAGCACAAATAGATGAATGGCGATTCCCCTCCCCCTGGGGGATCAAAATTCACATCCGACAGCCTGGCGATCGTGATGGGACGTCTTGTGTTTTCCTGTCAATCACCTGGGTCTTTTTGGAATTTTATTCTAAGACACGAACATCCAATCAAAGATTAGACGTCCGTGTCCCAATCAGTTTAGGGTTATTATGAGTCTAGTCTGAAATTAGACCTGAGGTCCAATTAGACCGCCCACTAAGCCTTCCCTAATTATAACATAATAAAAAAAACATCATTAAAACTTTCCCCTTTCATCATAAAAAAAACAAAACAAAACAAAAAAAAAAACTTTCTCTCCTCTTCCCTCCCTTCTATTTTGAACCAAAAAAATTATCTTGGTGTTACATGACAGTGTTTGATAATTGCTTTGGAAATCAAATATAAGATGGCTTATCAAAATCCACATCGAACAATTACATCCTAAACATCATAAATGCTCGACTCAAATTACCAATCTTAACGAACCACACGACTCAAGATTTTCAGAACATAAACAACTCATACACGAGTTTAAACCAACACTACCATAAGGAAACACTAAATTATCAATACCTTTCCAACCAAACTATAATAACTGAAGCTTCTCCCTTTAGATCTAGACGACACTTTTACGCAAATGAAGACTTAAACAATCACACCTTTTACGAACACGCGAGACCAAACCATGGCCCGATCCATAATCCCCAATCATGTCAAACTACTTCCCAACCAACTCGACAATATTACACTCAATCAAATCAAAACACAATGCACACAAATTTAAACAATCAAAACATTAATCATGACATAAATCAAAATTTAAACCTTAATAATCAATGAATCTACATCCAAAATACACAGTATATAACGGTGAACCAAATCCTAATCCATCCCGATCAAGACTACCAATCCTTTCAAACCATCCCATCCAATCAAACTCCTTCGTCTAATCAAACCAACCAATCCATCCCAACCATCTCACCCAATCAAACTCACTCACCAATCCAAACCATCCGATCCAATCAAACCTAACAATCCATTACAACCATCCCATCCAATCAAATCCCTTCACCAATCCAAACCATCCAACCTCATCAATTCAACCAACCTATCCAACCTTCCATGACCAAGCATCCTTATCCGACCTATCAACCATTCCAATCCACGCCATCCAATGAAAGCCATCACCCCACCCAACCCTCACCATTCAACCAAACAACATCACCTACCATGATCGTTGACCCATTCCAGCCACACCCAACCATGCCATCCAACTCAATCCATCCACCAACCTAATCTCCAACGATCATAAATCAACAATCCACTCACGCTCCGACCGACCAACTTAGTCAAACATCCAATCATAACCATGACAGAAACTCAACCACAGATGCTAGAACACAAAATCCATTTTTACCACGCAAAACAAAAATATCTCGAAAATAGATCCAGGAAGAGTTTGCTAGAATGGTGGACATAAGTGAGCTAGAGTTGCCCGACCTAGACTGGTTTAAGAGTATCACTCCAAAGAATGATCCATATGCAAACACAGGGAAGCCCCTAGGAGAACAATTTATAGGTGGTGAATATCTAGAATGGGAACTTGGATTAATCTCAGAAACTCTAAGAAGACTTATGACCGAAGAGATCAAGATCCCAACATTATGGAAAGGCTACGAGGTAGAAGAGGGGATACGAATTCTTAGAACATATTTTGCTCCCTTCCATCAACTCGAAAACGAAAAAACCATAGACACGCCATATACCATAATTAATCCCCTAATAGATCATGTTCTCAAGAATTGGACCTATGATCCTCCATATTTGACAACTTTAGCTCCTGAAGTAACCTACGATCCACCAAATGACCAAACTTCCGAATCTTCCAATGAGATTTACGACCCCATCTTTAAAGACATGCCTCCTGAAGACTTTTATGATATGCTTAATGAAGATTACGAACAACATGAAACACCTTGGGATGATAAAAGCCAGATCACTACGCATCAAATGAACGAACTAGATCAATCACAAACAATCATCCAATCAAAAATACCAACGCCACAAATGCTACCCCAAACACAACCAAATGAAGATCATTCAATACAACAAATAAAAGACATAACGATTCATTCTAAGACAGAAGAGACAGTACAACCTAATGACCCACACGAAGAATCTGAATTCACGACGACGATGAAGATACTTGACCATCAAATGGATCGAGTGGATGAATTAATTAAAGATTTTGATGTCATAAGATCTGAAACACATGAACCAGTTAGGTTTGAATCGAATGACTTAGAATCAAGTGTGAAAACTCATAGACTGGTTAAACTGTCTTCATTTGAAATAAAGCACCAAACACAAATGAACAAAATCATATAAGATCTAGAATCTCAATCTAAGACGAATACCACTAAAAGACATAGACTGCGTTACAAACGAAAGAACTTGAATTCCAGACCATCATGCAAAACCCAAATCATGATCCAAAGACAAATAAACATGCAACCAAATGATGAACAAGACTTTCCTAAACCCAAACCAATGCATCTTGACCCCATTCCAATACCAGCTGAACCAAGAAAGGTTGACAAAGAGTATGGATTTGAATTCCTAGATACGAACATGTTTAACGAATTACAAGAGGACATAGAGAAACTCAAATTCGAGGTTAGAAAGATGCCAATTAGGTCAAGCATGCCATTAGAACGAATAAAGCCATCCGAATCTATCATAGAAATCAAAGCACCGCCTAAGAATCAACACCAAGAGACTATTAGGCCTATCATTGAAATCCAACAAGGAAGCCCTCAACTAGACCCTAACTACTCAGTAGAGGAGGAACCACAATCAAATGATGTCTTGACTAGTGAGCCTCATATGTCAAACCCTCTTAGAAGATCAAAGGATAACGATATAATTAAATCAACCTTAGAGGGCAAACATGACTTCCACAATGAGATAGAGCCTAACGTGTTCTAGCCCTGATTAAGGCCCATCTAAATGCGAGACTAAGACTTTAGAGTATTCTAAAAGGTTTACCATGCCCGCCCCTGACCAATCCAATAATCATGAGCCAAGATTACATAGAATACTTTGAGAAGAGACAACTACCAAGAGTTGATCCAACTCCGATCCTTCACCTAGAATGGTACCCTGCCCATAAAGAGCAAAATCCAAACACAACAACAGAGATCGTTCCCAAATTAGAAAGCCAAAGAGAGTTTGGTCCAATTAGTTTCCACGAAAGAATTGAGACCACTCCCAAAGCTCTAGGAAAGACTTTCGGAGATTTGACTATAGAAGAACTTTCAGGTGTTAACCCAAACGTGCCACCTAAGATTCCGATAGTCCCAAAGAACAATGTAAAAATCCACACAACTGAAGAAGTTCTTATCCCACATGACCATCCAGTAGTGACACTACCAAAACTTCAAGATTACACCCTTGCTCAAAGACTTTCACGATGTAAGTCTGCTAGGTTACAAAGAAAATTTAGAGCACACCTTCCAAAACATGGACGAACTACATTTAAGGAAGCTAGACGCACTACAACAAAGCCTAGAGCCCAAAGAAAAAGGAAAAACCATACGGTTCACACAAAAGATGAGGGTCGAACAATTAGGAAAACAAAAGACCGGAGATCATCAAGTAAAAATAGGGAATCATCATTCAAAGATCACAAATCTCCTAATTGTTCAAACTCTTTGAGACCAAGGCCCAAATGGCGGAGGTCCAAAACATTTCAATGCTCTCGTTTTCGGCGAGAGCAAACTAAAGGTCCCAAATATAAGAGCCTTATCTTAATGCATCAACGAGCGAAGTCATATCCACGTTCTCAAAGAAATCAACATAATGAGACACATATGAAACTCTTTAATATGAGACCAAGGCCCAAATGGCTGAGGTCTAAAATATTTCAACGGTCTCGTTTTCGGATGAACCAAAATAAAAACTTATGGACTAAATACATCATTTTAGGACCTGAACTACAAATAACAAATCACAGGTTTCAAAGAAGACACCATAATAAAATACAAGTGAGATATGTTGTCATCAGACCAAAGCCCAAATGGTGGAGGTCCAAAACATTTCAACGCTCTCGTTTCCGAAGAGAGCAAAATGATAAGACCCAGACCAGATATTCACTAATAAAAACACGTAGGTCAAGAGGTCTTAAACGCGCACGCTTTCGAATAGTCAAAATATTCAAAATGCGCAACACATCACTAGCACACACAATGGAAAATCACAATCATGCTAGGCCGACCCTAGGCTTCATGCCAATGAAGGGTTGCAAATTCAAGCAAGCCCAAATGAATTAGTTACTACGTAGGATTATGCAACAAAAAAAAAAAACCCTAAAAACCCAAAAAAATAAAAAAATCACAAACCCAAAAAAGAAGAAGTATAAACAATATAAAAACGCAATTGTCTGATCATCATAAAAGGCATAGGCAAGCCAAAGAGGTGGAAAATCCCTCTAGTAGAACAATCGCGACTAGAAAAGGTCACGAGTAGAATTAGTGAGATCGGTTGCAAATTTTGCCTAATGTTTCAAAACCGGGACTGCTCTATGAACCACGATTATTAATGATGAATGGATGTCTCTAAATTAGTGGGTACTAGAGAGGGTAGCTTGGTTGACCATATTAGGAGATTTAAGAACTGCCCAAGGCATTCATATTAATAGCTACAGAATATTACACTAAATGGACAGAAGCAGAGGCATATGTTAATATTAAGGCTACCTCTGTAGTTAAATTCATCAAGAAGAATATAATAGCCAGGTTTGGCATCCCTAC
Organism: Cinnamomum chago; assembly: GCA_038049695.1. NCBI lineage: Eukaryota > Viridiplantae > Streptophyta > Magnoliopsida > Laurales > Lauraceae > Cinnamomum > Cinnamomum chago. Next base: position 70,500,874 of record CP142454.1, on the reverse strand, counting down.
GCTATTCATAATAGACAATGGCCCCCAATTTATATCTCAACAAATGAATGAGTTGTGCACAAAATATGATATAGAACTGCATCATTCAACCCCGTATTATCCCCAAGCCAATGGTCAAGCCGAAGCAACCAACAAGACCTTACTGAAGATTATCAAGAAGACTGTGCGAACCGCCAAAGGTAATGATTGGCCAGACCGGTTGGTTGAAGCGTTGTGGGCGTACCGGACTTCTATAAGAATTCCTACAGGAGAAACCCCATACTCTTTAACCTACGGAACAGAAGCAGTCCTTCCACTCGAGGTCCTTCACCCGTCACTGCGTGTCCAGTTAAATGAAGATGTAACAGAAGACCAGAGGGGAGAAGCACTACTACTTCAACTAGACCTACTCGACGAGAAAAGAATGAAGGCGGCAGAGCATGCGCAAGTGTATTGGAGGCGGATTGCTAGAGCCTATAACAAGCATGTCAAAGAACGAATATTCAAAGTTGGTGATTTCGTGCTACTCCATCCCAGCTTCCGCATCCCAGAGGTAAATTATGACCCAATTGGGAAGGCCCTTATGTAATTAAAGAAGTATATTCTGGAAATGCATACAGACTAGTAAATGTAGAAGGGGAAGAGCTCCCCGATCCATGGAATGCTATATACCTGAAAAGGTACACAGTTTGACCCTTCCCTACTTCTTGCGGGATATGACCCTCCTTGCCCCTTAGCGTAGTTGAAGAAATCCCGTAGGAGGACCGAAGAGATGCACTCTGATCAAACTTGGAACTCAAACACACACCAGCACCTAAAAACACACAAAATGGTGAGTCTACCCCACACAAATTTCGCACGGCTAAAGTCACCCAATGTAAGGGTTTGAAGGTGGGATCGCCCGTTTCATGAAAGCGTTTTGATTTCAAAAAAAGAAAAATCGTGACTAGTTTGGGTTTGTAGCCTTTTTAACCCGAGCCAGTAAGCCCGTAGAGGTATTTACATACCCAGTGCCCTAAAGCCACCTGGTTTGGGAGTCATTGGCTGAATGCTCGTTACATGGGTTAATTAGAAAGCTTAAGAGACTTAGGCATTGCACAGTCACATGTTAAAAAAAAAGGAAAAAAGAGAAGAGAAATATTTAGTTAGAAGTCTTGAAAAGAATAAAAGTCTTTTGACTAGTTTGGGTTTGTAGCCTTTTTAACCCGAGCCAGTAAGCCCGTAGGGGTATTTACATGCCTAGTGCCCTAAAGCCACCTGGTTTGGGAGTCATTGGCTGAATGCTCGTTACATGGGTTGATTAGAAAGCTTAAAGGACCCAGGCATTGCACGGTCACATGTCAAAAAAAAAAACAAAAAACAAAAAACAAAAAAAATACAAAAAACAAAAAAATAAAAAAAAAAAAAAACAAAAAAAAACAGAGAAGAAAAAAATTCTATTAGAATTAGGCTCGCTGAAGTGACATGGGTACTCATCGGGCGAACTAAGCAGAAGGTGGTCGAAAACCACAACACTAAGGTAGCACGGTGACTCACCACCCCACGCACGAACATTACTCACAAATGAGCCCCGAAGGCAGTCAAGTGCGCTCCAAAGGTCAACCGTAAAGACTAAACAGCTACAAAAGGGGGCCCGTGAGGGTTCGACCTCCAAAGGAAAGTTAGGGAGGATCACATTACCACTAGAGTGAAAATCATGGATCGAGAAGCGAATCTTCCTTCGCGCCCTTACCCATGGCTAGAATAAACACTAGTCTTATGCTGGGGCATTTTTTTTTTCATACGAATATATGTTTATTTCACACGGCTTCCCAACCTGGGTCCTCATCGCATACACAATTGCCACGAGCACTCTCTAGCCCCCACAAACGCACCTCATGCATGCTTTTACGTCATGTGCACATTAGTCCCATCACACATACATCTTGTTAGGGATTTTGTATTTGCAATTTGATGGATGCATTAACATATTCACATCATTTGAATTTACACTCATGCATTGTTTTAGAAAATCTTGAAATCTTGTTTTATACATGCATTGTTTTTAAAGAGTTGTAAAAATCTTGTTTTATGCATGTTTTGTTTCTAAACTTGGATGCATTGGTTTTAGAATCCAAACTCTTTTGAAAACCTAATTCTTTGTGAATTATATTTGGAAAATCAGTTTGAGAATTTAGGTTTGAGCATTGCATACATTCATCATTTTCAGAATCAGTTTTGTATGCATTCTCATTTGAAAAGAGTTTTAGAAATCAAGCTAGCCTATGAGTTTTAAATCTTTCAAAATGTTTTAGGCTTTTTATGTTCCATGTTTTAAAACTCTTAGAATGATTTAAAACATGTTTTTAAGCTTGATTTAATGGCCCAAAAAGTTCCAGAAAGAAATTCTTTGAAAATTGCAAAACTGAATTTTGGGGCCCTGGCAGTGTCGCCGGTCGACCGGGAACACTGTCGGTCGAGTGTGCAGGTTTTGAACTGAAACCTGCCAACGGTAAAAAATATGACCGTTGTGCTTTCCCGGTCGACCGAGACCTGTGTCTAGGTCGACCGAGGACTAGCCGTTTGGCATTTTTGGCTATAAAAATGAGTTCTTTCCTTTGTCCAAAGTTGGAGATTTTTAAGCCTTCTTTGAGAAGCTTTGAGACAAGACAAAGGGGAGGAGCTAAGAGAGACCAAAGGGGTCATTAAGTGAAGCTTAAGCTTGGATCAACTAAGTTAAATCTCCAAGTAAGTTTTACTTTTAATTAATCATTTGTTATGTGCTTTATTTGAAACTTTGGAAAATGATTTCAAGCATGATAACAATGATATGTTGAATCCATTCTTCCCTTCATCTTTGATATTCAAGATTGGATTCATCACTTTGATTTCAACCCAAGTTTTGTTTTAAACTTTCTTAATCATGCTTAGCCTAAATCGTTGATTTCTTTTATTGTATGATTATTTCACTTGGTTGAAACTTCCCTTGTTGTTTTCATTCATTTAATCTTTAGTCAAATTAGTTTAGAAAACAACATTGCACATGCATCACTTGATTAGGCTTAAACACTTTCATACAACTTGTGATCTTTAGATTTTCATATCATTCACAAGTGTGTAATTGTTGAAGTGATTTGCATTGAACTTCAATCATATCTTTTTGTGCCTTAAACTTTCGAATTGCATTAAGCATAAATTGATTGAGCTTACTTTTAAACTTGATTGAAGTATTCACACACACACTTCATAAGCATACATCTTGGCATTTCTTTGAGTGTTTGTGTGAGTTAGTTTTCATTTTTCATATCCGCCTATTTAGAGGCAAATTAATTTGAGCTTAAATTGTAATCTCTTAGAGTGATCTTTTGTGAAGACACTTTCTTAGAGAAATCTTTATCTTGTAAGGTTATTGCTTAGCCTAAGAAAAGCATTGTGTAAAGGTTATTGCTTAGCCTTGAAAAGCATCTTGTAAAGGTTATTGCTTAGCCTATAAAAGCACATTGAGAGGTTGTTGTTTAGCCTAGAAAAACAACATTGTAAGGGTTATTGCTTAGCCTAGTAAAAAACATACATAGTGGAAATCCGGTGGGGTGATTGGATCACAAGCCGGTAGTGGACGTAGGCATTGAGGCCGAACCACTATAAACCTTGGTGTTGTGGTGCTTGCTTTTGTGGTGATTGTTTATTTTAGCTTCCGCATATTGATTGATTTATCATCACATGTGACTAGTTTTTGTTAAGAAATTAAAATTGTTTTAAATTGGTCACAATTGTAGCTCACCCTATTCAACCCCCCCCCCCCCTCTAGGGTTAGGATCCCAAGGACTTTCAATTTGGTATCAGAGCCTCGTGCTCTACATTTTAGGATCAAGTGTTTGGAACTCTTGATTAGGTGTAAAAACCTAGAGTCAAAAACCCTAGGGTTGTCCTTGCATGAAAATCATTAGAATGGACTCCACTATGCTAGACTTTGTAGATTCTTCTAGACCCCTCATTCTTCCTTCTATTGGAGATTCAAACCCTCAATTAAATGAATATCAATTTGATTCAAAAGAGGAAGAAAATGAGTATGATGAAGATGATCTTCAACAAGCCTATAATGAATTATATACATTATCTTCTAAGCTTGATAAGAGAAATAAAAAGTTAAGAGAAGAAGCTATAAATCTAAACAAACAATTAGTCTCTTCAAAAGATGAACTTAGAGAAAAAGAAGAAGTAATAAAATGTTTGGACTCTAAGTTCATGATCTCTTTAAATAACTTATCCAATATCAAAGATGAACAAAATGAGATTAAGATAAGTTATGATGATGTTAAAAAGGAAAACTTAAACCTAAGAGATCAAGTAAAAAGGCAAGACAAAGATTTTATCAATTTAAAATCCAAGTTGACAATTTCCATGGAAAACATGTCAAATGTTCAAAGTAAATTAAAAACTTTAGAACTTGGATCTAATGTCATTAATGAACTTAAATTTGAATTAAAACTTGCAAATGAAGAGCTAAGCAAATATAAGGAAATTGAAAATGAACTTACAAAAGTCAAACATGAAAATTCAATCCTTATAACCAAAGTCACTCAACTTGAAGGATATAAACAAAAGTATGAGTGCAAGTTTACCCAAAGTGAAGAAAGACTTGAAAAATCATTTAAATTGGGTAAATCTCATGGAGATAGGACGGGTCTTGGATTTAATAGGAATATGTCATATGACCCTAAATTCACCAACACATTTGTGAAAGGTGAGTCCTCTTTCTCTAGCACTCTTTCTCCTTTGCCCAAATCTAAATGTAATTATTGTGGCATTGAAGGGCATTTTACGTTTGAGTGCAAACTAAGAAAAAGAAGCCATGTGTCTAAACCCATCTTTGAATTCAAAAATGTAGAATCTAAATCTATGAAGGGTATGACACTAAAAATCAAAGAAGACTCCAAAAAGACTAAACAAGGTAAATCATTTAAAATGGAGTCTCCTAAGATAGATTCTAAAAAGCTTAAACAAGTTAAACCAAAAATAAAAGGATCTATTAACAAAAAGCTTCTCAACCTACCTCCCTTAAGTCAAAACATGAAAGAACTTTTGAAGAAAATTACAAAGTTAAATCTAAAATTCGAAAGTCAAAGAAAGGGAGAAAATAAGAAGAATAGAAAACAATCCCCTAAGAAGAAGAATCACCAACCTCAAAAGACTAATCACCAATCTAAGATTACATTAGTAAAATCTAAATATAATGGTGATAAGTCTCAATTAAAAATTTATCAAGTCAAATCTCCAAAAGTTGGTGAGACTTCTAAGATAGACCTCAAAGATCAACCATCACAAGACCTTAGGTGGATTCCCAAAGTTTTATACTTAGACAAACCTTAAGGCCTTGGACCTCATTGACCAACCTATGCTTTATAAGTTAAACCTTTTGTTGGTCATGTTGCATTTGCATTTTGCTTTTATATAGTTACATTCTTTAAAATGCATTGTTTCTTTATGATCAATTGATTTTGCTTTCTTGCTCCATTCCAAGTTACATGTCATGGTTTTCAAAATCTTTTGATTATAATTTCATCATGTTTGATTTGCTTCTTGCACACATAAGTTTTGCATTGCATTTCTACATGATTAATTGATTGTGTTTTTAAAAGCTTTCATAGCTAATTTATTCATGATCAATTGTTGTTGGATCATTTGTGTAGATGTCATAGTAATATTATTTGAACAAATTGTTAGACCCCGACCCAGACCAATCCGATTAGTGTGTGATTAGTATGTGTTTAGTCCTAAGTGGGTTTAGTTATTGTTGGGTTAGAAGTGATTAGTTTTAGTCTTGGATATAGCTTTGGTAATTTTGAGAACGTTTAATATTAGTTAGACACACTCAGGATGGCCTGAGTGCACGTGTGAGCTTGGGAAGATCGTATCGATTTCCGTGTGATTGTGATTTTGATTTCATTTGATTGATATTTCGACATGTTACAACTTTCGTATTAAGCCCATTCATGTTTGAAGCCCAAAAACCCAAGTTTTGGCCCAAAGAGGGTAAAATTGTCTTTCTTGCACAAATCTGGACACAATTTTCGAGATCTCAAAACCATGTCAAAAATATACTTTTTGGAAACTAGATATTTCGACGATCGTTTTATCCTTCTTCGTCGAAGTCATCCGAGGCCCACAAGGTCATGTTTTAGCCATTTCAAGTTCAAGCCCAATGGGCCCATGAGTCATCACTTAAGTCTCATTTCTTCCTCTCTTTCATTCACTTTCCCCAATCTCTGCAACTTCTGAACCTAGGGCAAGAAAAACCCTTTTTCTCTCCCTCCTCATTTCCCCTTGCATGATCTAGTTAGAGAGCTCCAAATAAAGCTTCAAGTTCATCATCTTCTCCATCTCATTGCAAGCTCTCTATTGGTACAAGTTTCTTGGAGTTTCTTTTGGGACAAGATCTACATTTCCTCTCTTCTCTCTTGTTTGACCTTCTCTAGGTAAGAGCTTCAACCCACATCTTTCATGGAGTCTTTTTAGTCCTTTAAGATCATGATTTTCCTAGTTTCAACCCTTTTTCTAAATGGGTTTCTTGTTTTCAAGATTTAGTGAGTTGTGTGGTTTTCTCTTGGATTTTCTTGTAGTGTTGATTAGCTTGAGGAAGTACTTGAGGAGGAGTGTTTAGCTTTGGTCGAGGCAAGTGATCTTTGTAGGCTTCATGTGCATTGTATTTTGATTCTATTTCGTTTTAGGAATTGTGCATGTGATTTGTCTACAAGTTTATGATTTTATCTTACTTGATTTGGATGTGTGGATGATGATAAATAAACCCTTGGTGAGCATGAAGGCTCAAGGGATGATATGTGGTTGGTGGATGAGAAGAAGGAGAAGAATGTAGTGAAAAATGTGCAAGGAAAGGGGATTTCCGCACTCAGCGAGCTCAGGCAGCAGCCTGTTCGCTCGAGCGACCCTGGGTTCGCTCGAGCGAACAAGCCACTGTCTCCTACGGAGCGAGGCAGTGAGTCGTTCGTTCGAACGCATTTTATTATTCGCTCGAGCCAACATTCGCTCGAGCGAACTGTCTACGCCTTGTAAGGTCCGCTCGAGCGAAGTGTCTCGCTCGAGCGAAGTGTCATCAACGTGACAGGTTCGCTCGAGCGAACCTGCCAGTTGCAGGAAGATGAGTTTCTTTCCATTTTGTGTATTTTTCTTGAGGTCCGAAAACTAGACTATGTTAAGGGTTTTGACTTGACATTGTGTAAATGAAACCTCGAATTGCCACCCAACCTCTAAGGACACCAATTCTTGTATATTCTGACATTTGGAGTTTCAATTACACAAAGGTCAATTTGTAGCCTTAGCACATGCTTGTCAGATTTCGTATTTGAATTTCCGTCTTGGTACTATAAGTACAAACGTGCACTTGTTTTGTATTTCAAGTATAAGCGTGTTTTGAAGTTTTGTTTCAAGAAAAAGGGGATCACTTCCTAAGCGTGTTATGCATAATTATTATGCCCCTTGCTAGTCGTGCTCGTCGTGTTTTGATAAGTGATTTCCCCCTTTTTATCTCGACGTGTTTTGATCGTGCTTCGCGTGTCTTGTGCATTCATGAATTAAGTAAACACCACTGAGCTTAGACTGCCCTTTCGGTTTGATCCACCGTCTGGGGGTCTTTAAACATGTGGACTGTCTGCAGACTAGTCGTGTATTTATTACACATCGTGCGTGTCCGGTTCCGCGGCCGGAATTCCCGTCTTTGTGGGAAATCGTGTCGTGCTTATATTATGTATATCGTGCTTGTCGTGCGTGCTTGCTCTTTTCATTATATAAATGATAGAGAAAGGATGGGCTCTTTGTGGATTGTAACTATTCATGATATATTATGTACTCATGCTAGATTATTTTGTATCTCAGCTTTGTTCGTACTCTTGAAAAATGTATCTCAACTTTGATAGTACTTCATACCAAAGATTTGCTCACATGTTTTCTCTAAATGTTATTGTTCATGTTCACGCCTAAATTGATTACCTGCCAAACCGTCGTGTTTGACCCTTGTTTATTGGTGCCCAGGTGCAGGAGACGTTGCCTTTGAGGAGGAGCGTCAGGAGGAGGCTTGTGAGCCAACTCCCGTGAGAGAGTGGCAGCCCGACGATGTCATTTAGATGTCGGTCTGGTTCTCGAGTTTCGTCACCCTTAGTCTTGGGGTTCCTTTTGACTATTTTGAGATTGTATTGACCTTTATTGGTCTCTTATGGGTTGTACTAAACTTAACTTGTTTTTGTATTAGTTCTATAACTTGAATATTAATGGGAATGCTTGTTAGCTTCTTTCTATGATACCATGCCTTGTGATCATTTGTTATGGCACCCAAATGTTTTGTTGGGCTCATCTTGATGTGTTTTGCTACACGCTTCCGCATACTTGTACGTGTGAGCCAGATTCCGCGTGTCTTTGGGAATCCTCACCGCGGGAACCTGTGGGAAAGCAATTAACAACACCGAATGCAATGCAACACTCGTCGCGGGCCCGGGATCCGTTCCGGGGTCGCGACACAAATGATTTGAATCAACTTAAGTTTTCCATGGATTTCTAAGTTAGACTTTTATATGGAGAACATTGTTTTGAAAAATCAACTTGTATGTGTTTCAATTAAGTTATATCTTTTAAAATACAATGTTGAAAATTGATCTTCAAAATCATTCTTCATATGCTCATTGTTGGATTTTGTTTAGTGAAATGATTTGAAGATTGTTTGAATGGAAATGCTCTATAACATCATTAGTTATATTCATCTAAGCATGTTCCATGTTCTCATTTCCTTTTCTTTTGGTTTCATTATCTTAGAAATGGAAATGAATATTGTTTGTATATTTGCTTATGTATTTACACTCTTTTTATATGCAAATGACTAATGGTTCCATGTATGGTTGTGATCTTAGTAATATTTGTAGAAACCATACTAAAACCCAAATCCATCCTCTATGCTTTCTAGTCATATATTTTTTTTTGGATGGTTATGATGTTGATTCATGGATATTTCCTTAGTGATATCATCCTTTTACATGTTTCAACTTCATACTAGTGTTCTTGATCATATGAAACTCTTCGAAATCTATTTCTCATATTTTCATATGTTTGATGGATATCTTAGTTGTTGAATTCATATGATTTTGACACTTTGGAAATTGCATGCATTTCATAGTTATATCATTGTGCATTGCAATTTACCTTGTTCATCACTATGCTCTTTAGTCATATATTTAAAAGTGATGAATATCCATTTATGATGCTTGATGGAATTTTGTGTTTGTCACATCCTTGCTCTTTATCATATTGTCAAATTCAATTGGTTTCATTTGGTATAATTTTCCATTGATTTCATATCCAATTGATATCTTATCTTGTGTATGTGATAGACATTGTGTACATTGGATTGAGCTTAATAGTTATATATTGTTCCATGTCACACACCATTAGCATCATAATGTTCTTGTTTGCCACCTCTCTTGCTCATATAGGTAAATCTCTTGACCACCATGTTTATGTGTTAATAATATTGGTTGGTTATTAGTTGAGGTTGGCTTCATGATTGAATTTCATTTCACTCATTCTTGCACTTTAATAGTCATATTTATTGTTTGAATGAAATGATTTTCAAAACTTACATAGCATATGATTTTCATAGTTATATTGATTGATGCTATGTTTAGTAAACCCCATTTCATCATGGATAGCTCTAATTTGGATGTTTCCTAATAGTTATATTTTTAAATCCATTTTAGAGTGATTGTGTTTAATAGTCTTATCCTTAAATCTCAATTGGTATTCTTTGTTTTTCCAATTGATATCCATGACTGCTTTTCCCATTAGACCTAGCTCTCTTTTGGTAATTTGATCATTTGAGCTTTATAGTTAAATGAATCTAATCCTTTCCTTGAAGTTGACCCTCATTTGGTTAAACCATCTACTTCTTGAACCAAATAGTTATACCTTGTCAAAAGTTTGACAAAAGAAGAGAATGGATTGAGGGGGAGTGTAAACCTTCATAGGAAGTATTAGTTTTGATCAAATTGACCCTTGGATTGCCTTTGAGCCCTTAGAAATTACTTCCATACATGATAGCCTGTTATGTATTTCATTTTCGATTTCATTTGTTAACAGGTGCTACTAAAAGGTATTTTCCTTGTTTCATGTGTGTAGGTACCTTTGCAATTTAATGTCAAAGGGGGAGAGAGAGTTCAAGTACTCGAAGATCTCCTACACTTCAAAGGGGTAGAGAGCATTCAAGTTCTCAAGAAGGGTGAAGAGAATGTCCAAGCTTCCTAAGGGGAGAGTTGTGTATGATCTTGCCAAAGGGAGAGAAGGGCATGGTCAAAGGGGGAGAGCAAATAGAAGAAGAGAAAGCTTGAAGAATGATCAAGCTCCAAGCATCAAGAAGAATGAAGAAAAGAGCCCAAGCTAAGAGGAGGAGCATCCAAGAAGATTTCAACACTTGTCCAGCTTAGGGGGAGCTGAAGACTTGTTGTGTTAATTCAATGATAAGTAAGTTGCCATCAAATTGCAAAGGGGGAGATTGTTAGGGATTTTGTATTTGCAATTTGATGGATGCATTAACATATTCACATCATTTGAATTTACACTCATGCATTGTTTTAGAAAATCTTGAAATCTTGTTTTATACATGCATTGTTTTTAAAGAGTTGTAAAAATCTTGTTTTATGCATGTTTTGTTTCTAAACTTGGATGCATTGGTTTTAGAATCCAAACTCTTTTGAAAACCTAATTCTTTGTGAATTATATTTGGAAAATCAGTTTGAGAATTTAGGTTTGAGCATTGCATACATTCATCATTTTCAAAATCAGTTTTGTATGCATTCTCATTTGAAAAGAGTTTTAGAAATCAAGCTAGCCTATGAGTTTTAAATCTTTCAAAATGTTTTAGGATTTTTATGTTCCATGTTTTAAAACTCTTAGAATGATTTAAAACATGTTTTTAAGCTTGATTTATTGGCCCAAAAAGTTCCAGAAAGAAATTCTTTGAAAATTGCAAAACTGAATTTTGGGGCCTTGGCAGTGTCGCCGGTCGACCGAGACCTGCTTCCCGGTCGACCGGGAACACTGTCGGTCGAGTGTGCAGGTTTTGAACTGAAACCTGCCAACGGTCAAAAATATGACCGTTGTGCTTTCCCGGTCGACCGAGACCTGTGTCTAGGTCGACCGAGGACTAGCCGTTGGGCATTTTTGGCTATAAAAATGAGTTCTTTCCTTTGTCCAAAGTTGGAGATTTTTAAGCCTTCTTTGAGGAGCTTTGAGACAAGACAAAGGGGAGGAACTACGAGAGACCAAAGGGGTCATTAAGTGAAGCTTCAGCTTGGATCAACTAAGTTAAATCTCCAAGTAAGTTTTACTTTTAATTAATCATTTGTTATGTGCTTTATTTGAAACTTTGGAAAATGATTTCAAGCATGATAACAATGATATGTTGAATCCATTCTTCCCTTCATCTTTGATATTCAAGATTGGATTCATCACTTTGATTTCAACCCAAGTTTTGTTTTAAACTTTCTTAATCATGCTTAGCCTAAATCTTTGATTTCTTTTATTGCATGATTATCTCACTTGGTTGAAACTTCCCTTGTTGTTTTCATTCATTTAATCTTTAGTCAAATTAGTTTAGAAAACAACATTGCACATGCATCACTTGATTAGGCTTAAACACTTTCATACAGCTTGTGATCTTTAGATTTTCATATCATTCACAAGTGTGTAATTGTTCAAGTGATTTGCATAGAACTTCAATCATATCTTTTTGTGCCTTAAACTTTCGAATTGCATTAAGCATAAATTGATTGAGCTTACTTTTAAACTTGATTGAAGTATTCACACACACACACACACTTCATAAGCATACATCTTGGCATTTCTTTGAGTGTTTGTGTGAGTTAGTTTTCATTTTTCATATCCGCCTATTTAGAGGCAAATTAATTTGAGCTTAAATTGTAATCTCTTAGAGTGATCTTTTGTGAAGACACTTTCTTAGAGAAATCTTTATCTTGTAAGGTTATTGCTTAGCCTAAGAAAAGCATTGTGTAAAGGTTATTGCTTAGCCTTGAAAAGCATCTTGTAAAGGTTATTGCTTAGCCTATAAAAGCACATTGAGAGGTTGTTGTTTAGCCTAGAAAAACAACATTGTAAGGGTTATTGCTTAGCCTAGTAAAAAACATACATAGTGGAAATCCGGTGGGGTGATTGGATCACAAGCCGGTAGTGGACGTAGGCATTGAGGCCGAACCACTATAAACCTTGGTGTTGTGGTGCTTGCTTTTGTGGTGATTGTTTATTTTAGCTTCCGCATATTGATTGATTTATCATCACATGTGACTAGTTTTTGTTAAGAAATTAAAATTGTTTTAAATTGGTCACAATTGTAGCTCACCCTATTCACCCCCCCCCCCCCCTCTAGGGTTAGGATCCCAAGGACTTTCACATCTAGCATTGTGCATTGCATCCTATGTCATCTCCATCAATAGAAATTAAAATTGTTATTTCTGCAAATTATAATATTAAGTACTGACAGGCAAGAGAGCAAATTTTTTTTTTTTTTTAGTGTTTGTCCACTGCAGATTTACAACCCAAAAATGAGAACAACAAAAGTGATTCAAACACACTGATGGGGATGAATGACACAAACTTATGCAAATGGACAACGAAAGAAAGCGGCAATGAGCCCCATCGTCGGATTTATGAAAAGCTCTTGAGGTAAGTACACCTAACTATGGATCTTCATGATTTTACCCCACGTCTGGAAATTGAGTCGCCGTAGGCCTCCCTTAAGCGCTTATAATCGGTATGGCAACCATAATATCGTGTTATCACGAATTGCGGTGTTTGCCGACTCAAGTCTTGACGTTGGAGAATGGAATCCGTGTAACTCGAAACTCTCCATGATAAGCACAAAATGATGATTGAATCAATCCCAGGTTCTCATCCAAACTTGGGTGAAGACCAAGATCCCTAGAGAGTGACGGTTATTCCGGTGAACATCTTCCATTAATTTAGCTTTTTCAACGCATACCCGAGTTTCAAAATAAAATCTCTTTTCAAAAAAAAAAAATGCATCTCATTCTCACATGCACCTCACACCATTGCTTGAACTATGTTTGTGATTGCCTTCAAGATCTCCATTATTACTAGTTAGTTTTAACTATGCCTTGAGCATTCAACTATGGATGAAAGTCAAAAGACATTATATATGACAAACTAAAAAAAAACTCTATTGCAAGAACAAATGAAATTCTAATTGTGACTTAACCAATCGAAAGATTGACTTCTGATTCATACCACCAGGACACAGTTCCCACCATCACTTTAAATTAAGCAATCGGGGCACAGTTCCCAACCCGCCACGTGGCAATACCACGGGCACCGAGGCACAGATCTCGGGTTTCCAATCAAATTAGTAGGCACGTAACTTCTTTTTTATTTTTTCCCCTGAATCAGGATCGATCCTAGAAAAGTGAACCTCACCTTTAGGACAAGTTTGCAATTGCATACATCCGTAGGCGGCCACTCCCGCGAGCTCAAAAGCTCCCATGAATCATGAGTGATGTGTCTACTTTCTTTGGAGCACAACTCTCCACGTATTGTTCTCCAAAGAGGGGCATACTGTAGACACCTCATTTTGGCCCCCTATGATAGTCTTAAACACTTATCATATATGATGACGCCCCCATTTCACCCATAATTGAATGGTTAATGGCATAATTAAAATTAATTAATGACGATGAAGATGCTTGTTGATAATTTTAGACTTAGTTCGACAATTCATTGAAATTGTGAGAGAAAAGGCCGAATCGCGTTGAGATCTCGAGTTCAACCCACTACTCATACCAGGCATGGACTACAACACTATTCCAAGCCCCTTCCAGACTACATAGAAGACACTCAGGTTATTCTTAAAGAAACTACACATAGTTTGCCTAAGTACGATATGATTAACATGAATTAGGAGGTTGGGATCATTGATCCAAGTATCCCTTATTTTCCTGACCTCTGACCATTAGGATTTACAGACCACAAGATTCTACGCTTCGAGAGCTTTCCAACGATATATAGAACATCCAAATCCAACCAACGGGTCGAAAATTATGAACTTCCGAAGTTAAGAAATGGAAAAATCCGTTTGGGTGGCGCCCCACCCACTGAAAACCACATAGACGCCCTGGGCTGGGCGCCCACAGCTCCCAGAATCACATTGGCGCCCTAGGCTGGGCGCCCACACTTATCAAACCCTAATTTGCCCTAATGTCGCCCGATTAGCCTAAGTTACGGAGCCGGTTCCATTGGTCCATAGGTTCCCCCCATTTTTCCAGCACCTAATCACCAAGACATTTGGACCATTGGATTCTTGACTCCGAGAGCTTTCCGACGATATATAGAACGTCTAAATCCGATAAGCGGGTCAAAAGTTATGAGCTTTCGAAGTTTGTCCCAAGAAGATGTCAAAATCACCTAGGCACCACCCATGTGGCGCCCAGGCTGCTGAATTCCACATAGGCGCCCCATGCTGGGCGCCCATACTGCCCAGGGCCACCTAGGCAATGGTGGGCGTCCACCCTCCAAATTCCACTAGTTGGGCTGAAAACAGACCTGGGCCATTCAACGTAGGGACCGAACTCCAAAAATGAATTGACTCCACTTAGGCGCCACCCATGTGGCGCCCACCCTACTGAATTGCACATAGGCACCAGCCCTGTGGCACCCACACTGTTCAAGTCATCTAGGCACCCCATGGTGGGTGCCCACCTTCCAAATTCCACTAGAATGGCTTGAAAGTAGCCCAGGACCGCTCAAACATAGGGACCACGCACCGAAGACGAACCGAACCACCTAGGCACCACCCATGTGGCGCCCAGCCCTGAGTTCGACCTGGGCGCCACCCTGTGGGCGCCTAGACTGCACAGTCCACTTGGGCGCCACCCCATGGGCGCCCACCCTCTCTCAAACCCTAATTCACCCTAAAACAACTTAAGCCGCCTTGGGATGCGTGAGACCTTCTAGAAGCACGAATTAATGAAGCCCTAGCCCTCCTAAACTCGTCCCAAAGCCTCTATATAATCCCTCTTAACCCCATTTGCAAGAGGGAGCTACCCTAAAAGAAAATAGAGAAAATAGAGAATAAGGAAGGAGAAGAAGAGGTAGCCACCATTAGAGAAAGAGTTTCAGATCTATAGAAGAAGAAGAAGAGGTAGAGAAGAAGGCTTTCATATCTTCAACTGGGGCTATGGGACTTCGCGAAAGCTTCATTCTAGGAACTTGAGAAACGCGTCATATACCGGTATTCCTAGATCTCCCCTTTCTTTTACTGCATTCCATTGGTATAAATGCTTAGAAATATGTTTAGGATCATTTGAGCATCATAGATCTACATTAGATTGTGTTAAAACTGATATTAGCATCTCATCATACTAGAAACATGTTTAGGTTCATCCTAATATAGTAGATCTGCATTAATTTCGTAATTCTAATTGCATAACTAGGTTAGATCTCGCATTAACAGTATCATTGTTATCATTCATATCATAGAGATCACGAAAAACCCTTGGCAGAAAGGTTGGGCGCCACCCCCTAGGCGCTTGCCCTCTCCCGGACAGGCTGGGCGCCACCCCCTGGGCGCCTACCCTTCTGAGACTGCGTTCGGGTTCTAAACCTTCGCCCGTTGCATTGTTTTCTCATAGATTTGCTAGCTGCATCATTAGTAGTTCGCATTAGGAATTCGTATCAGTCGCTGAATATCGGAAATTATGTCGAAAATATTAAGATTTTTTGTGCATTCATTGTGATCCATTGAAAACCTTGACTGAGCAGGGTAGGCGCCACTCCAAGTGGATTTTTTCCACCTTCGTGCACAACTTCCGATCTTCTGCATTTAGTTTACCTAGAAATTGTTTGATAATGATATGTTTGGCCGTTTGATGTGTTTTGAACTCCGAATTACCATCTTTGTCACACTTCACATCATATCATTTAAATAGTAGAATCATACAAAAAACCCAAAAACATCATAAAACATAAAATCATTTCTTCTCTTTCCTTACTCTTTAGTAAATTAGAGGGGAAACCAAAAACAAATAAAAAAGATATCCAGAAAAACCCAAAAATAATAGTTAGATAGTCTAGGTTATCGAATTTAGCACCTAAGTAGGATAAACCCTAAGATTAATTAAAACATCATAATTAATTAATTTAAAAACCATCAAATCATTAAGAACACCTTTAATTCCTTTAGAGGCCTAATTAACTCGGATTAAAAGCAACTAAGAACATCAAACACTTAAAACCCAAAACACAGTCACCTGGGCGCCACCCCCTGGGCGCCCAACCTCTTCATTCTCTAAGACACCTCGGTTAAAGCTTAAACCAATTAATTAAGACCTTAAATTAATCCGAATCAACACAGTAAAACATTTCAAACTTGAAATAACTAAAACCCTAATCAACTCAACCTTTAATTAACTCAAAAACACAAGACCAACACGAAACCAAAACCAGACACCTAGGCGCCACCCCCTGGGCACCCAGCCTAACAGTCCACCTGGGCGCCACCCCCTGGGCGCCTATCCTACCCCATTCCCTTGGAGACCATCAATCGAAATTAAAACTTAAATAATTAGACCCGAATCAATATATTAAAACACTGCCAATTTAAGAAGACTTGAAACCTCAATCAATTTGATCTTGAATTCACTCAAAAACATAAAACCAATTCGAACCATAAAAACAGTCCGCCTGGGCGCCACCCCCTGGGCGCCCATCCTTCCGAGACACCTGGGCGCCACCCTCTGGGCGCCTATCCTACCCAATCACTAGGAAACCCCACTTGAAACTAAACCCGAATTCAATCATAATCAACACTTCAGAATTCCATTGAATTTAAAACAATTGAAGTCAGAAGTCCGACTTCAAGTTAACTTAAAGATCATTGAACCAACTCAAAACTTAAAAAACTATCCACCTAGGCACCACCCTCTGGGCGCCTAGCCTCCCGAACCGCAAAGAGACCTAATTAATTGGAACCTAATTTAATTCTAACAACACAGCAAAAAACTTTTATTTTAAAATACATCAAACCATAAAAGTTCAACCTCAAATCAACCTAAAAAATACAAAACCGACCCGAACCACAGAACAGTCCACTTGGGCGCCACCCCCT
The DNA here is from genome assembly GCA_038049695.1 of Cinnamomum chago. Lineage (NCBI taxonomy): Eukaryota > Viridiplantae > Streptophyta > Magnoliopsida > Laurales > Lauraceae > Cinnamomum > Cinnamomum chago. The sequence continues at coordinate 70,483,728 of CP142454.1, read as the reverse complement.
GGGCGCCTATCTCCCATTTCCACCTGGGCACCACACCCTGGGCGCCCAGCCTACCTGTTTTCATAAAAACCCCGACCAACAACTTAGCCTAATTAATTAACATTCAAACCAATCCCAATCCACATATTAAAACACTTTTAACTTAAAATACTTAAGACTTTAATCGATTCGGACTTAGCACCAAAACCCTTACGAACCAACAAACGACCACCTAGGCACCACCCCTGTGGCGCCTATCCTACACTTTCACCCCGACCTACTACCTCGACCAAAAACAAATAACTAAACACCTTATAACTTAAATTAACTACAACCAGAACCCGACATAATCCCTAGACCCAAAAAAACCAAAAACTTAGTCCCATCTGGAATACCTGAAGATCACAAGCCATCACCTGGGCGCCACCCCCTTGGCGCCTATCCTTTAATTTGCACTAAAACGCGGATTCTTGGTTTTGCTTCAAAATCCGGATCCGAATAATTTTGACATTTGAACACCAGAGAACTAAAACAATTTGGAACATTAAAATTCATCAAGTAAGAATCCCCGGGATTCCGAAGATAACAACGATACCACCGCCACTAGCCAAACCACCAAGAAACAGCCACTTGGGCGCCACTGCCTAGGCGCCCAAGTCACCAGAGTGACCTAGGCGCCACCCCCTGGGCGCCCAAGTCCTCCGCCAACCCTGTTCGTCGGTTTCGACATCATTTCAGTTCTCGAATTAAAACTTGGAATCCCAGAGCCTTAAACGACTTAAGCAGAACCTTAAAACATCACTAAATCACTCTTCATCAACTCATAACTTAAAACAAACCGAATCGACTAAAACCTTAATTAACCAAATTCTTTAGGCAGAGTTATCAAGCTTAAGCTATTTGCACCTAGGATTATATCAGATTTCCTCATTAGATAGATTAGAGCATTAGGCTTCGTCCCATCACTTTTCTTGTTCCGTTAGGGGACCGGGAGAGCTGATGTGGGCGGTCTAGGACCTTAGGTTAGGGTTAATCCGATGATCAGTAATAAAGCATTAATCACGTAAATCCAAGTAGAATTCCCTAGGTAGGCCCTTCTAGCCCTAATATCAAAAATCCATAAAAACTATAAAACCTACAAAATAAACCCAAAAAGATTTTTCCTTTATTCTTCCTCCACCTCAGGTGCCAAATATTTAATTGAACTTAATGATAAAAGGGAACAAAGAACTGACTTCTAAAATTGAATAAATGAGAATAATTAGATGAGATGAGTGATTTCACACACTTTGCATATTTTTATTTCGGCCCATCGGCCACCCTAAATCAATCACGGCCCATCGGCCCTCTAAAAGAAACACCGGCCCATCAGCTTTTCACTTTATCACTCGTGTATCGCACACGAAAAACACAGAAATCATAAGTCAAAGTCTCATTTGCATCATCATTTTGATTTAAAAGTCAGCCTTTAAACCCTATTTTGCCAAGGGATTAGAAGGGGGTACCCGGGAACGGGGCCGATCCTCTTCTTAAATATCTGGCACCTCCCCCCCTTTTATTTTCTTCATTTTAATTATCTTATTATACTTGGATATACTATGATTTTGCTGTGTGAGGATTAATCTTATTTGGACTCTGACTCATGACCCTGAACTGACCCAATATTAAAGAGACCAAAGAGACCCAAGTTAATGTGACAGGAAAACCGTCGTGTGTTGCCGGCAGCACATTAGACGAGAGAAGAACCCACCCATTTATTTTCTCCCATTTTTCTTCGGCTTATGTCGAAGAACGGTGTTACGGCCGTTACCGTAGTTGGCGATCGTGATCCGTCGATTTTGAGGGTAGTCGGAATCCTCATTTTCGATGTAAAATTCAAATAGCACAAATAGATGAATGGCGATTCCCCTCCCCCTGGGGGGGTCAAAATTCACATCCGACACACGCAACCCCACATCTCATGTGCAATCCGGGCCCACAGTTAATTGCAAAGTACCACAAGTAGGCAATTGCACTCCAGTCTTAGGAATAAATTACAATGAAGACCCTAAACTTCCACAGTACCACAAGTAGGTCCCTCCTTCTATATCCATGGATCAAATGGACCTGTCCACCAAATTAGATTCATATCTTATTATCCTTGAGCCCCAATTAATTATAATGATCTTTTCGTACCAATCCAATTAACTCTTAATCGGAATGGGTGCGCACTTACCAATGATAAATCAATTAATTGGCACAAGGGGATATTAGAGATAGATTCCATCTTGACCATTGAATGTTCCCACAACTCTACTATCAAGTACCCAAATCACCGAGGTGTTGACCTACAATTGGCCTCACTCATTGGTGACTCAAAGCAAATGAGTAGATAGAAACTTGAGTTCATTAATGTCTCAGGATTATGAGCCTATTACTAGGAAATTATGAGAGCAGACCTTAAAATAAAGACAGTGTATATAAGGTGCTTCTCATGGTCCTTCAATACATCCAATGTACCGGCATCATGATCCAGAATCTTACATTCTGATGATCGAGATAAATCACACTATCTCATAGTGATCAAAATGCTGCAACCTTGTCAGATGAAATGTCTAATCTCATCACTGGTTGTGAAGATAATTTAAGTATAAGATATGTAATACATATCTCTTGTATGTGGATCTCATCCTTACACATGTATTACATCTAGTATACTTGTGGACTCCGGTTCATCTCATGAACCATTATGTCATTTGTATTAGTTATGTGCAAGTATATAAAACACCATTCATCTCATGAAAGGAAAAGCATGAATTGTATTGATAAATAAAGAAATTAATCAATTTATTACATCATATACCCTTGGTATTGAGACCATAAACTAACAAAAGTTTGGTTAGCCAAGACTTTTGATATGAAGGACTTGGGAGAAGCTAGCTACATCCTAGGGATCAAACTCCATCGAGACCGGAAAAATAAGATGATTGGCTTATCCCAAGTTGCATACATAGATAAAGTACTAGTACGGTTTGCTATGTAAGACTCTAAAAAGGTTATTACACCTTTCAAGCATGGAGTGCACCTTTCCAAAGATCAGTGTCCTAATACACCTGAGGAAAAGGAGCAGATGAGGTCGATATCATACGCTTCAGCTGTTGGTAGCCTCATGTATGCTATGCTATGTACTAGACCAGATATCTGTCATGCAGTGGGCTTAGTCAGCAGATATCAATCTAACCCAGGACCTGAACATTGGACTACTATAAAGTGTATTCTTAAATACTTGAGAATGACTAGAAATTACATGTTAATTTATGGCAGTGATGAGCTGATTCTAGTTGGATACACAGATTCTGATTTCATGTAAGATAAGGATTCCAGAAAATCCACCTCTGGTTATGTATTTATGCTTGGTGGCGGAGCTATCAGCTGGAGGAGTATAAAACATGAATGTACCGCTGATTCCACCTCGGAGGCTGAATATGTAGCGGCTTGTGAAGCAGCTAAGGGAGCAGTATGGTTCAAGAGATTCCTTATAGAACTTGGGGTGGTACCTTTGGCACGACAGCCGCTCACAGTTTACTGTGACAGCAGCGGGGCAGTTGCTTAGCCCAAGGAGCCCAGAAGCCATAAAATCCAAAAGCATGTATAGAGGAAATATCATTTAGTCAGAGAGATTGTGCAGAGAGGGGATATTTGTTAGACCCAGACCCAGACCAATTCGATTAGTGTGCGATTAGTGTGTGTTTAGTCCTAAGTGGGTTTAGTTGTCGTTGGGTTAGAAGTAATTAGTTTTAGTCTTGGACATAGCTTTGGGAATTTTGAGAACGTTTAGTATTAGTCAGATACACTCAGGAAGGCCTTAGTGCACGTGTAAGCCTGGGGAGATCGTATTGGTTTCCGTGTGATTGTGATTTTGATTTCATTTGAATGATTTTTCTATGTGTTACAACTTTCGTCTTAAGCCCATTCATGCTTGAAGCCCAAAAACCCAAGTTCTGGCCCAAAGAGGGTAAAATTGTCTTTTATGCACAAATTTGGACACAAAATTTGAGATCTCAAAACCATATCAAAAATATACTTTTTGAAAACTAGATATTTCGAGGATCGTTTTATCCTTCTTCGTCGAAGTCATTCGAGGCCCACAAGATCATGTTTTCGTCGTTTCAAAGTTCAAGTTAATTGGGCCCCATTTGCTAAGGTCTTAAGCCAAATCCCCCTCTCCCTCTCTTTTCATTCATTTCCCCCAAATCTCTGCAACTTCCTTGACCTAGGGCTGAAAACCCCTCTTCCCTTTCCATCTTCCTCATCTTGCATGATCTAGCTAGAGATCTCCAAATAAAATTCTAAGGCTATCACCTTCTTCCTCTCATCCTAAGCTTTCCATTGATGCAAATTGCTTGAAGTTCCAAGTTGGGCAAGAGCTCCATTTCCTTCCCTCTCTCTTGTTTGGCCATTTCTAGGTAAGAGCTTCAACCCATGTTTTTCATAAAGTCTTTTTAGTTCTTAAAGATCATGTTTTCCATGTTTACAAACCCTTTTGTAAAAATGGGTTCTTTGTTTTCATTTGTGTGGAGTTTGAGTGGATTTTCCCTTGGGATTCTTGTAGTGTTGGAATAGCTTGAGTGAAGTGCTTGAAGAGGATTGTTTAGCATTTGGACAAGGCAAGTGATCTCTCTAGGAAATGATGCATGTGTATTTTTATTACATTGTCATTTTAGAAATTGTGCATATGAAATTGTTTATAAACTTCATGATCTTGTTTTCATTGGATTGAATGTTTGAAATGGTGAAAAATGAACCCTTGGTGAGCATGAAGGCTCAAGGGATTGTATGTGGTTTAAGGATGAGAAGAAGGAGATGAATGTGTGGGAAGTTGTACAAGAGAAAGGCATTTTTTACACTCAGCGCACAGGCAGAAGCTTGTCCGCTCGAGCGACCCTTGGGTCCACTCGAGCGACCAAGCCTCTGTTTGGTCCGAGCGCAGACAGAGAGCTGTCCGTTCGAGCGCCCTTATTGTCCGCTCGAGCAAACTGTCTCGCTCGAGCGAAGTGTCAATACCTTACAAGGTCCGCTCGAGCGAACCTGCCAGATTCAGGAAGAAGAATTATTTCGTTTGTGTATTTTCTTGAAGGTTGAAAAACTAGACTATGTTAAGGGTTTTGACTTGACATTGTGTAAATGGAACTTCAAAATGCAACCCAACTTTGGGGGCATCAATTCTTGTATATTCCAACATTTGGGGTCTCAATTACACAAAGGTCAATTAGCAACCTTAACACATGCTTGTCAGATTTCGTATTTTGAATTTCCGTCTTGGTACGATAAGTACCATTGTGTACTCGTTTGAATTTCAAGTATAAGCTTGTTTTGAAGATTTGTTTCAAGAAAAAGGGGATCACTTCCTAAGCGTGTTATGCATATTTATTATGCCTTTTGCTAGTCGTGTTTGTTGTGTTTGATAAGTGATTTCCCCCCTTTTTATCTCGACATGTTTTGATAGTGTTTCGCGTGTTTTGTGCATTCATGAATTAAGTGAACACCACTGAGCTTGGACTGCCCTTTCAGTTTGATCCACTGTCTGGGGGTCCTTAAACATGTGGACTGTTTACAGACTGGTCGTGTATTTATTACACATCGTGCGTGTCCGGTTCCGCGGCCGGAAATCCCCGTATATGTGGGAATCGTGTCGTGATTATATTATGTATATCGTGCTTGTCGTGCGTGCTTGCTCTTTTCATTATATATATGAGAGAGATGTTAGGAATTTTGTATTTGCAATTTGATGGATGCATTTTCACTTTAGTATCATTTGAATTTTCACACTTGCATTGTTTTAGAAAACCTTGAAATCTGGTTTTATACATGCATTGCTTTTAAGATTTGTAAAAGTATTGTTTTATGCATGTTTTGTTTCTAAACTTGGATGCATTGTTTTTAGAATTCAAACTCTTTTGAAAACCTAATTCTTTGTACATTACTTTTGAGAAATCATATTGAGTATTTAGGTTTGTGCCTTGCATACATTCATCACTTTGAGAATCATCTTTGTATGCATATATTTGTGAAAAGAGTTTTATCAAATCAAGCTAGCCTTTGGTTTTAAAGTTTCAAATCATTTTAGGCTTTTTGTGTTTCATGTTTTTAAACATCTTCGTTTGATTTAAAACATGTTACCAAGCTTGGTTTAGTGGCCCAAAAATCCCCACAAAGAGAAACCTTCAAATATGCAAAAGTTGAGATTTTTTGTCCCAGGGGGGTGGTCCGGCAGTGTCGCCGGTCGACCGGCCCAGAGGTCTCGGTCGACCGGGAACACTGCAGGCCACCTGGGCCCCTGGAGCCCCAACGGTAAAAAATGTGACCGTTGTGTGATCCCGGTCGACCGAGACCTGTTTGCAGGTCGACCGAGGACTAGCCGTTGGACTGTTTTTCATTATAAAGTCCATTCATTTCCAACCTTCTTTGGGGCTTGAACCATGAACTTTTGAGACCATATTGGAGCCAAAGAAAGGAGAAGAAGTTGGAAAGGCTAGAGGGCTATTTGGAAATCAAATACTTGAGTTTTAAAAAGGTACACTTTACTTGTATTTTGATTTCCATTAAAATGAAATCCATGCATGCTTAAATCTTTGAATTCTCACTTATGCATGATTTCTAGAGATGTTTAGCAAACTCATTATCATCTTTGGATGATTAGAATGAGTTGCAAACTCTCTTAACTAAATCACATGCTTTCTTAGATTTTAATATTCATACAACTTGTTTGTTTCATTTCTTCAAAGTTGTTTGAATCTTTTATGTGATTAGTTTTATCTTCAATCATCATTTTATAAGCTTTGATTTTAAAATGCATCATGCATTCATTTAAGAGCTTCATTGTTGAAATTGATTGAAGAAAAGCATTCATACACTTGTGCACACACTTTAGCTTGTTTTAGTGTATGTTTGTAATTTGGATTAAACTTTCATATTAGCCTATTTAAGAGGCAATTTCATTGAGCTTAATTTGTATCTCTTAGAGTGATCTTTTGTGAAGACACTTTCTTAGAGAAATCTTTATTTGTAAAGGTTATTGATTAGCCTAAGAAAGCATTGTGTAAAGGTTATTGCTTAGCCTAAGAAAAGCATCTTGTAAAGGTTATTGCTTAGCCTAGAAAAGCACATTGAGAGGTTGTTGTTTAGCCTAGAAAAACTTCATTGTAAGGGTTATTACTTAGCCTAGTAAAAAGCATAAATAGTGGAAATCCGGTGGGGTGATTGGATCACAAGCCGGTAGTGGACGTAGGCATTGAGGCCGAACCACTATAAACCTTGGTGTTGTGGTGCTTGCCTTTCTGATGATTTTTTTATTAGCTTCCGCATTTTGATTGATTTATCATCACATGTGACTAGTTTATGTTAAGAATTAAATTTGGTCTAAATTGGTCATAGTTGTAGCACACCCTATTCACCCCCCCCCCCCCCCCCTCTAGGGTTAGGATCCTCAGGACTTTTAATTGGTATCAGAGACTCGTGCTCTATCTTTTAGGATCAAGTGTTTGGAACTCTTGATTAGGTGTAAAAACCTAGAGTCAAAAACCCTAGAGTTGTCCTTGCATGAAAATCATTAGAATGGACTCCACTATGCTAGACTTTGTATATTCTTCTAGACCCCTCATTCTTCCTTCTATTGGAGATTCAAACCCTCAATTAAATGAATATCAATTTGATTCAAAAGAGGAAGAAAATGAGTATGATGAAGATGATCTTCAATAAGCCTATAATGAATTATATACATTATCTTCTAAGCTTGATAAGAGAAATAAAAAGTTAAGAGAAGAAGCTATAAATCTAAACAAACAATTAGTCTCTTCAAAAGATGTACTTAGAGAAAAAGAAGAAGTAATAAAATGTTTGGACTCTAAGTTCATGATCTCTTTAAATAACTTATCCAATATCAAAGATGAACAAAATGAGATTAAGTTAAGTAATGATGATCTTAAAAAGGAAAATTTAAATCTAAGAGACCAAATAAAAAGGCAAGACAAAGACTTTAGCAATTAAAAATCCAAGTTGACAAATTCCATGGAAAACATGTCAAATGTTCAAAGTAAATTAAAAACTTTAGAACTTGGATCTAATGTCATTAATGAACTTAAATTTGAATTAAAACTTGCCAATGAAGAGCTAACCAAATATAAGGAAATTGAAAATGAACTTACAAAAGTCAAACATGAAAATTCAATCCTTATAACCAAAGTCACTCAACTTGAAGTTTATAAACAAAAGTATGAGTGCAAGTTTACCCAAAGTGAAGAAAGACTTGAAAAATTATTTAAATTGGGTAAACCTCATGGAGATAGGACGGGTCTTGGTTTCAATAAGTATACTTCACATGACCCTAAATTCACCAACACATTTGTGAAAGGTGAGTCCTCTTTCTCTAGCACTCCTTCTCCAATGTCCAAAACTAAATGTCATTATTTTGGTAAAGTAGGACATTTCAAATTTGAGTGCAAATTAAGGAAAAGTCATATGTCTAAACCCATCTTTGAACCTAAGAAAGTTAAATCAAATTCTATGAAGGGTAAGACTTTGAATTCCAAGGAAGACTCTAAGAAATTTAAACAAGTTAAATCATTTCAAAAAGAGTCATCCAAGATAGATTTTAAAAAGACAAAGAATCAAAATAAATCTATCAACAAGAAACTTCTCTCTTTTCCTCCTTTAACCTTAGAAATGAAAGAGTTCTTGAAAAAGATTGAAAAGTTAAAATTAAAGTTCAAAAGGCAAAAAGAGGGAGGAAAAGCTAAAAGAAATGAGAAGAATAAAAAGAAAATAAATCAATCCCCTATGAAACAAACACACCAACTTTCTAAGACTAATCATCAATCTAAAATAGTCAAACCTCAAAGATTTGATGTTAAGTCTAAAAGAATTCAATCTCTATCTCCTTTAGTTGGTGGAAGTTCCAAAATAGTCTCCAAAGCCCAAGACCTTAGGTGGATTCCTAAAGTTGTCTACTTAGACAAACCTTAAGGCCTTGAACCTCCTTGACCAACCTATTCTTTTTAAGTTAAATCTCTTTGTTGGTCATGTTGCTTTGCATTTTGTTCCTTCTTAGTTACATTTATTAAAATGCATTGTTTCATTATGATCAATTGATTTTGTTTTCATACACCATTCTAAGTTACACTTCATGGTTTTCAAAATCATTTGATTATAATCTCATCATGTTTGATTTGCTTTTTGCACACATTTAGTCATATGTCTTGCATTGCATTTCTTTACATGATTAATTGATTGTGATTTTAAAAGCTTTCATAGCTAATTTATTCATGATCAATTGTTGTTGAATCATTTGTGTAGATGTCATAGTTAGATTATTTGAACAAATGATTTGAATCAATTCAAGTTTTTCCATGGATTCCTAAGTTATACTTTTATATGGAAAATCATTGTTTTGAAAAATCAACTTGTATGTGTTTCATTTAAGTCATATCTTTTAAAATACAATGTTGAAAATTGATCTTCAAAATCATTCTTTTTATGCTCATTGTTGGATTTTATTTTTCAAAATGATTTGAAGATTGTTTGAATGGAAATGCTCTATAACATCATTAGTTATATTCATCTAAGCATGTTCTATGTTCTCATTTCCTTTTCTTTTGGTTTCATTATCTTAGAAATGGAAATGTATGTTGTTTGCATCCTTGCTTATTTATTTACATTCTTTTTTATATGCAAATGACAATTGGTTCCATGTATGGTTGTGATCTTAGTTATATTTGTAGAAACCATACTAGAACCCAAATCCATCCTCTATGCTTTCTAGTCATATTTTTATTGGATGGTTATGATGTTGGTTCATGTGTTTTCTCTAAAAGATGTCATCCTTGTACATGTTTCAACATCATAGTAGTGATCTTGATCATATGAAACTCTTTGAAATCTATTCCTCATATTTCTATATGTTTGATGGATATCTTAGATGTTGAATTCATATGATTTTGACACTTTGGAAATTGCATGCATTTCAAAGTTATATCCTTTTGCATTGCAATTTCTCTTGTTCATCACTATGCTCATTAGTCATATCTTTAAAAGTGATGAATATCCATTTATGATGCTTGATGGAATTTTGTGTTTGTCACATCCTTGCTCTTTATCATGTTGTCAAATTCAATTGGTTTCAATTGGTAAAATTTTTGATTGATTTGATTTCTTGTGATTGTGATAGACCTTGTGTACTTTGGATTGAGCTTGATAGTTACATATTTGTTCCATGTCACATTCCATTAGCATCATAATGTTCATGTTTGCCACCTCTCTTGCTCTTATAGGTATATCTCATGACCACCATGTTTATGTGTTCATAATATTGGTTGGTTATTAATTGAGGTTGGCTTCATGCTTGAATTTCATTTCACTCATTCTTGCACATTAATAGTCATATTTATTGTTTGAATGAAATGATTTCAAAACTTACATAGCATATGATTTTCATAGTTAAATTATTTAATGCTATATTTAGTAAACCCCATCTCATCATGGATAGCTCTAATTTGGATTTTTCCTAATAGTTGTATTTTTAAATCCATTTTAGAGTGATTGTGTTTAATAGTCTTATCCTTAAATCTCAATTGGTATTCTTCATTTTCCCAATTGGTATCCATGATTGCTTTGCTCATTGACCTTGCTTTCTTTTGGTAATTTGATCATAATGTGCTTTATAGTTAAATGAATCTAATCCTTTCCTTGAAGTTGACCCTCATTTGGTTACACCATCTTCTTCTTGAACCTAAATAGTCATATCTTTGTCAAAAGTTTGAAAAAAGGAAAGAATGGATTGAGGGGGAGTGTAAATCTTCATAGGAAGTATTAGTTTTGATCAAATTTACCCTTGGATTGACTTTGAGCCCTTAGAGATAACTTCCATACATGATAGCCTATTATGATTATCATTTTCGATTTCATTTGTTAACAGGTGCTACTAAAGGTATTTTTCTTATTTCATGTGTGTAGGTACCTTTGCAATTTAATGTCAAAGGGGGAGAGAGAGTTCAAGTACTCAAAGATCTCCTACTCTTCAAAGGGGGAGAGTTGTGTATGATCTTCTTCAAAGGGGAGAGAATGCATACCTTGCCAAAGGGAGAGAAAGGCATGGTCAAAGGGGGAGAGCAAATAGAAGAAAGAAAGCTTGGAGCTAAAGAAGATGCTTGGCCATAGAGAGGAAAGAAGAAGAGAAAGCTTGAAGAACGATCAAGCTCCAAGCATCAAGAAGATTGAAGAAAAGAGCCCAAGAGCCCAAGCTAATAGGAGGAGCATCCAAGAAGATTTCAAGACTTGTCCAGCTTAGGGGGAGCTGAAGACTAAGTGTGTAATTTCAATGATGAGTAAGTTGCCATCAAATTGCAAAGGGGGAGATTCTTAGGAATTTTGTATTTGTAATTTGATGGATGCATTTTCACTTTAGCATCATTTGAATTTTCACACTTGCATTGTTTTAGAAAACCTTGAAATCTGGTTTTATACATGCATTGCTTTTAAGATTTGTAAAAGTATTGTTTTTGTTAGGAATTTTGTAGATTGCAATTTGATGGATGCATAATCATTTAAGCATCATTTGATTTACTCACTTGCTTTGATTTAAAGAAATCTTGAAATCTTGTTTTATACATGCATGGTTTTTAAGAGTTGTAAAAGTTTTGATTTATGCATGTTTTGTTTTCAATCTTGGATGCATTGGTTTTTAGAAAAGAATTTTAAGAAATCAAGCTAGCCTTTGTTTCTAAAGTTTTCAAATCCTTTTAGGCTTTGTGTGGTTCATGTTTTAAAAACCCTTAGAATGATTTAAAACATGTTTTCAAGCTTGATTTAATGGCCCAAAAAATTCCCAACCAAAATTACTTTAAAAAATACATTTTTGGGAAAACAGGACCTTTAGCGGCGGAAAAACCACTTTTACCGGCGGTTTCAGTGTCCGCCGCTAAAAGCAGTTTTTCAAACTGTCACTTTTTTTACCGTTGTGCGTTCTGGGTCGACCGAGACCTTTGTCTAGGTCGACCGGGGACTAGCCGTTGACAACTTTTGGTAGAAAAATGAGTTCTTTCCTTTGTCCAAAGTTGGAGATTTTTAAGCCTTCTTTGAGGAGCTTTGAGACAAGACAAAGGGGAGGAACTAAGAGAGACCAAAGGGGTCATTAAGTGAAGCTTAAGCTTGGATCAACTAAGTTAAATCTCCAAGTAAGTTTTACTTTTAATTAATCATTTGTTATGTGCTTTATTTGAAACTTTGGAAAATGATTTCAAGCATGATAACAATGATATGTTGAATCCATTCTTCCCTTAATCTTTGATCTAATTAAGATTGGATTCATTACTTTGATTTCAACCTAAGTTTTGTTTTAAACTTTCTTAATCATGCTTAGCCTAAATCTTTGATTTCTTTTATTGCATGATTATTTCACTTGGTTGAAACTTCCTTTGTTGTTTTCATTCATTTAATCTTTAGTCAAATTAGTTTTGAAAACAACATTGCACATGCATCACTTGATTAGGCTTAAACTCTTTCATACAACTTGTGATCTTTAGATTTTCATATCATTCACAAGTGTGTAATTGTTCAAGTGATTTGCATAGAACTTCAATCATATCTTTTTGTGCCTTAAACTTTCAAATTGCATTAAGCATAAATTGATTGAGCTTACTTTTAAACTTGATTGAAGTTTTCACATACACACTTCATAAGCATACTCTTTGCATTTCTTTGAGTGTTTGTGTGAGTTAGTTTTCATTTTCATATCCGCCTATTTAGAGGCAAATTAATTTGAGCTTAAATTGTAATCTCTTAGAGTGATCTTTTGAGAAGACACTTTCTTAGAGAAATCTTTATCTTGTAAGGTTATTGCTTAGCCTAAGAAAAGCATTGTGTAAAGGTTATTGCTTAGCCTTGAAAAGTATCTTGTAAAGGTTATTGCTTAACCTATAAAAGCACATTGAGAGGTTGTTGTTTAGCCTAGAAAAACAACATTGTAAAGGTTATTGCTAAGCCTTGGAAAGCATATTGTAAGGGTTATTGCTTAGCCTTTGAAAAAGCATAAATAGTGGAAATCCGGTGGGGTGTTGGATTCATAAGCCGGTAGTGGATGTAGGCATGTTGGCCGAAAAACTATAAGTATTGTGTTGTGGTGATTGCTATGTGGTGATTGTTTTTGTTTAGCTTCCGCATTTTATATGGTTAATCATCACATTTGACTAGTTTATGTTAAGAAGTTAAAATTGGTCTAAATTGGTCATTCTTGTAGCACACCCTATTCACCCCCCCCCCCTCTAGGGTTAGGATCCCAAGGACTTTCAATTGGTATCAGAGCCAAGTGCTCTATCTTTTAGGATCAAGTGTTTGGAACTCTTGATTAGGTGTAAAAACCTAGAGTCAAAAACCCTAGAGTTGTCCTTGCATGAAAATCATTAGAATGGATTCCACTATGCTAGACTTTGTAGATTCTTCTAGACCCCTCATTCTTCCTTCTATTGGAGATTCAAACATTCAATTAAAAGAATCTCAAATTGAATTAAAAGAATAAGAAATTAAAGAAAATGAAGAAGATCTTCAACAAGCCTTTGAGGAATTATATGAATTATCCTTAAAGACTGAAAAGAAAAATAAAAAGTTAAGAGAAGAATCTAAAAGACTAAACAAAGAACTAGTCTCTTCTAAAGATGAACTTAGAGAGAAAGAAGAAGTCATAAATTGTTTAGAATCTAAGTTCATGATCTCTTTAAATAATCTATCTAACATTTGAAAGTCCTTGGGATCCTAACCCTAGAGAGGGGAGGGGTGAATAGGGTGTGCTACAAGTATGACCAATTTAGACCAATTTTAAATTCTTTAAAACAAACTAGTCAAATGTGATGATTTAGTCAAACAATATGCGGAAGCTAAACAAAAACAATCACCACATAGCAAGCACCACAATACAATATTTATAGTGGTTCGGCCAACGTGCCTACATCCACTACCGGCTTGTGCATCCAACACCCCACCGGATTTCCACTATGTATGTTTTTTACTAGGCTAAGCAATAACCCTTACAATGTTATTTTTCTAGGCTAAACAACAACCTCTCAATGTGCTTTTATAGGCTTAGCAATAACCTTTACAAGATGCTTTTCAAGGCTAAGCAATAACCTTTACACAATGCTTTTCTTAGGCTAAGCAATAACCTTACAAGATAAAGATTTCTCTAAGAAAGTGTCTTCTCAAAAGATCACTCTAAGAGATTACAATTTAAGCTCAAATTAATTTGCCTCTAAATAGGCGGATATGAAAATGAAAACTAACTCACACAAACACTCAAAGAAATGCAAAGATGTATGCTTACGAAGTGTGTGTGTGAAAACTTCAATCAAGTTTAAAAGTAAGCTCAATCAATTTATGCTTAATGCAATTTGAAAGTTTAAGGCACAAAAAGATATGATTGAAGTTCTATGCAAATCACTTGAACAATTACACACTTGTGAATGATATGAAAATCTAAAGATCACAAGTTGTATGAAAGTGTTTAAGCCTAATCAAGTGATGCATGTGCAATGTTGTTTTCAAAACTAATTTGACTAAAGATTAAATGAATGAAAACAACAAGGGAAGTTTCAACCAAGTGAAATAATCATGCAATAAAAGAAATCAAAGATTTAGGCTAAGCATGATTAAGAAAGTTTAAAACAAACCTTGGGTTGAAATCAAAGTGATGAATCCAATCTTGAATATCAAAGATGAAGGGAAGAATGGATTCAACATATCAATGTTATCATGCTTGAAATCATTTTCCAAAGTTTCAAATAAAGCACATAACAAATGATTAATTAAAAGTAAAACTTACTTGGAGATTTAACTTAGTTGATCCAAGCTTAAGCTTCACTTAATGACCCCTTTGGTCTCTCTTAGTTCCTCCCCTTTGTCTTGTCTCAAAGCTCCTCAAAGAAGGCTTAAAAATCTTCAACATTGGACAAAGGAAAGAACTCATTTTTATAGCAAAAAGTGCCCAACGGCTAGTCCTCGGTCGACCTGCACACAGGCCTAGGTCGACCGGGACCACACAACGGTCGGATTTCTGACCGTTGGTGCGTCAGGCCACATTTCTGCTGCAGTGTTCCCGGTCGACCTGGCCACAGGGCTCGGTCGACCTGGAACACAGCAATTTCTGGCCCGGGACCAAAATTCCCAAAATTGCATATTTTTTGCATATTTCAAAGTTTTTCTTGAGGGAACTTTTTGGGCCATAAAATCAAGCTTGAATACATGTTTTAAGTCATTCTAAGATGTTTAAAAACATGAAACACCCAAAGCCTAAAAAGATTCAAAACTTTAAAACCAAAGGCTAGCTTGATTTGAAAAAACTCTTTTCAAAAACAAATGCATCCAAGATTAAAAACAAAACATGCATAAATCAAAACTTTTACAACTCTTAAAAACCATGCATGTATAAAATAAGATTTCAAGTTTATCTAAAACAATGCAAGTGTGTAAATCAAATGATGCTTGAATGATAATGCATCCATCAAATTGCAATCTACAAAATTCCTAACAACATTCAAGATGAACTAAGAGAATTAAAGATGGATTATGAAAATGTCAATAAGGAAAATTTAAATCTAAGAGATCAAATAAAAAGGCAAGACAAAGACTTTAACAATTTAGAAGCCAAGTTGATTAAAAGTAAGTTAAAAACCCAAGAACTTGGATCTAATGTTGTTAATGAACTAAAACTTGAATTAAAACTTGCCAATGAAGAGCTAAGCAAATATAAGGAAATTGAAAATGAACTTTCAAAAGTTAAAAATGAAAATTCAATCCTTATAACCAAAGTCACTCAACTTGAAAGCTATAAACAAAAGTATGAGTGCAAGTTTACCCAAAGTGAAGATAGACTTGAAAAATTATTTAAATTGGGTAAACCTCATGGAGATAGGACGGGTCTTGGATTTAATAGGAATATGTCATATGACCCTAAATTCACCAACACTTTTGTGAAAGGTGAGTCCTCTTTCTCTAGCACTCTTTCTCCTTTGCCCAAAACCAAATGTAATTATTGTGGCATTGAAGGGCATTTTTCGTTTGAGTGCAAACTAAGAAAAAGAAGCCATGTGTCTAAACCCATCTTTGAACTCAAAAATGTAGAATCTAAATCTATGAAGGGTAAGACACTAAAAATCAAAGAAGACTCCAAAAAGACTAAACAAGGTAAATCACTTAAAATGGAGTCTCCTAAGATAGATTCTAAAAAGTTTAAACAAGTTAAACCAAGCTTGAAAGAATCTATGAACAAAAAGCTTCTCAACCTATCTCCCTTATATCAACCCATGAAAGAACTTTTGAATAAAGTAACAAAGTTAAATCTAAAATTCAAAAGTCAAATAAAGGGAGAATATAAGAAGAAAAGAAAAGTGAACAAATCCCCTAAGAAACAAACTCACCAACTTCAAAAGACTAATCACTAATCTAAGCTAAATATAGTCAAATCAAAATATCATGGTGATAAGTTCAAATTGAAAATTTATCAAGTTAAATCTCCTTTAGTTGGTGAGAAGTCCAAAATAGACCTCAAAGTTCAACCCTCTCAAGACCTTAGGTGGATTCCTAAAGTTATTTACCTAGCCAAACCTTAGGGCCTTGAACCTTTGTGACCAACCTATTCTTTTTAAGTTAAATCATATTGTTGGTCATGTTGCTTTGCATTTTGTTCTTTCTTAGTTACATTTATTAAAATGCATTGTTTCTTTATGATCAATTGATTTTGTTTTCATGCACCTTTCTAAGTTACATATCATGGTTTTCAAAATCATTTGATTATAATTTCATCATGTTTAGATTTGCTTTTTGCTCACATTTAGTTTTATGTTTTGCATTGCATTTCTACATGATTAATTGATTGTGATTTTAAAAGCTTTCATAGCTAATTTATTCATGATCAATTGTTGTTGAATCATTTGTGTAGATGTCATAGTAAGATTGTTTGAACAAATGATTTGAATCAATTCAAGTTTTTCCATGGACTTCTAAGTTATACTTTTATATGGAAAATCATTGTTTTGTAAAATCAACTTGTATGTATTTCAATTAAGTTATATCTTTTAAAATACAATGTTGAAAATTGTTCTTCATAGTCATTCT
This sequence comes from Cinnamomum chago, assembly GCA_038049695.1. Taxonomy (NCBI): domain Eukaryota; kingdom Viridiplantae; phylum Streptophyta; class Magnoliopsida; order Laurales; family Lauraceae; genus Cinnamomum; species Cinnamomum chago. Next base: position 70,466,616 of record CP142454.1, on the reverse strand, counting down.
TTCTATGCTTATTGTTGGATTTTGTTTATTGAAATGATTTGAAGATTGTATGATTGGAAATGCTTTTTAACTTCATTAGTCATATTCATCAAAGCATGTTCCATGTTTTCATTTCCTTTTTCTTTTGGTTTCATTATCTTAGAAATGGAAATGTATGTTGTTTGCATCTTTGCTTATTTAGTTATTCTTTTTATATGCAAATGACTATTGGTTCCACGTATGGTTGTGATCTTAGTTACATTTGTAGAACCCAAATCCATCCTCTATGCCTTATAGTCATTTCTTTTTGGATGGTTATGGTGTTGATTCATGTAGATTCTCTTGGTGTCATCCTTATACATGTTTCAACTTCATAAGTAGTGATCTTAATCATATGAAACTCTTTGAAATCCATTCCTTGCATTTATGATGGTTGATGGATATCTTAGTAGTTGAATTCATATGATTTAGTCACTTTAGAAATTGCATGCATTTCAAAGTTATATAATTTTGCATTGCAATTTGCCTTGTTCATCACTATGCTTATTAGTTATATCATTAAAAGTGATGAATATGCATTTATGATGCTTGTTGGGATTTTGGGTTTGTCACATCCTTGCTTTTAATCATGTTGTCATATTCAATTGGTTTCATTTGGTATAACTTTCCATTGATTTCATATCCAATTGATATCTTATCTTGTGTATGTGATAGACCTTGTGTACATTGGATTGATCTTGATAGTTAATTGTTTTCATTCCATGTCACATTCCATTAGCATCATAATGTTCATGTTTGCCACCTCTCTTGCTCTTATAGGTATATCTCATGACCACCATGTTTATGTGTTCATAATATTGGTTGGTTATTAGTTGAGGTTGGCTTCATGATTGAATTTCATTTCACTCATTCTTGCACATTAATAGTCATATTTATTGTTTGAATGAAATGATTTCAAAACTTACATAGCATATGATTTTCATAAGTTATATTGATTGATGCTATGTTTGAGTAAACCCCATTTCATCATGGATAGCTCTAATTTGGATTTTTTCTAATAGTTATATCTTTAAATCCATCTTAGAGTGATTGTGGTTAAAAGTCTTATCCTTAAATCTCAATTGGTATTCTTTGTTTTTCCAATTGGTATCCATGATTGCTTTTCCCATTAGACCTTGTTTTTCTTTTGGAAATTTGATCATATATATGAGCTTTATAGTTAATTGAATCTAATCCTTCTCTTGAAGTTGACCCTCAATTGGTTAAACCATCTTCTTCTTGCACCTAATAGTTAAATCTTGTCAAAAGTTTGACAAAAGAAGAGAATGGATTGAGGGGGAGTGTAAACCTTCATAGGAAGTATTAGTTTTGATCAAATTCACCCTTGGATTGCCTTTGAGCCCTTAGAGATTAAATCCACACATGATAGCCTGTTATGTATTTCATTTTCGATTTCATTTGTTAACAGGTGCTACTAAAGGTATTTTCCTTGTTTCATGTGTGTAGGTACCTTTGCAATTTAATGGCAAAGGGGGAGAAAATATGCAAGTTCTCAAAAGGGTAAAAAGAATGTCCAAGTTTCCTAAGGGGAGAGTTGTGTATGATCTTCTACAAGGGGAGAGAATGCATATCTTGCCAAAGGAAGAGAGAGGCATGGTCAAAGGGGGAGAGCAACTAGAAGAAAGAAAGCTTGGAGCTAAAGAAGATGCTTGGCCATAAAGAAAGAAAGATTGAAGAACGATCAAGCACCAAGCATCATGAAGATTGAAGAAAAGAGCCCAAGAGCCCAAGCTAAGAGGAGGAGCATCCAAGAAGATTTCAAGACAGGTCCAGCTGAGGGGGAGCTAAAGACTAAGTGTGTTTTTTCAGTAGTGAGTGTGTTGCCATCAAATTGCAAAGGGGAGATTGTTAGGAATTTTGTAGATTGCAATTTGATGGATGCATAATCATTTAAGCATCATTTGATTTACTCACTTGCTTTGATTTAAAGAAATCTTGAAATCTTGTTTTATACATGCATGGTTTTTAAGAGTTGTAAAAGTTTTGATTTATGCATGTTTTGTTTTCAATCTTGGATGCATTGGTTTTTAGAAAAGAATTTTAAGAAATCAAGCTAGCCTTTGTTTCTAAAGTTTTCAAATCTTTTTAGGCTTTGTGTGGTTCATGTTTTAAAAACCCTTAGAATGATTTAAAACATGTTTTCAAGCTTGATTTAATGGCCCAAAAAATTCCCAACCAAAATTACTTTAAAAAATACATTTTTGGGAAAACAGGACCTTTAGCGGCGGAAAAACCACTTTTACCGGCGGTTTCAGTGTCCGCCGCTAAAAGTAGTTTTTCAAACTGTCACTTTTTTGACCGTTGTGCGTTCTGGGTCGACCGAGACCTTTGTCTAGGTCGACCGGGGACTAGCCGTTGACAACTTTTGGTAGAAAAATGAGTTCTTTCCTTTGTCCAAAGTTGGAGATTTTTAAGCCTTCTTTGAGGAGCTTTGAGACAAGACAAAGGGGAGGAACTAAGAGAGACCAAAGGGGTCATTAAGTGAAGCTTAAGCTTGGATCAACTAAGTTAAATCTCCAAGTAAGTTTTACTTTTAATTAATCATTTGTTATGTGCTTTATTTGAAACTTTGGAAAATGATTTCAAGCATGATAACAATGATATGTTGAATCCATTCTTCCCTTAATCTTTGATCTAATTAAGATTGGATTCATTACTTTGATTTCAACCTAAGTTTTGTTTTAAACTTTCTTAATCATGCTTAGCCTAAATCTTTGATTTCTTTTATTGCATGATTATTTCACTTGGTTGAAACTTCCCTTGTTGTTTTCATTCATTTAATCTTTAGTCAAATTAGTTTTGAAAACAACATTGCACATGCATCACTTGATTAGGCTTAAACTCTTTCATACAACTTGTGATCTTTAGATTTTCATATCATTCACAAGTGTGTAATTGTTCAAGTGATTTGCATAGAACTTCAATCATATCTTTTTGTGCCTTAAACTTTCAAATTGCATTAAGCATAAATTGATTGAGCTTACTTTTAAACTTGATTGAAGTTTTCACATACACACTTCATAAGCATACTCTTTGCATTTCTTTGAGTGTTTGTGTGAGTTAGTTTTCATTTTCATATCAGCCTATTTAGAGGCAAATTAATTTGAGCTTAAATTGTAATCTCTTAGAGTGATCTTTTGAGAAGACACTTTCTTAGAGAAATCTTTATCTTGTAAGGTTATTGCTTAGCCTAAGAAAAGCATTGTGTAAAGGTTATTGCTTAGCCTTGAAAAGCATCTTGTAAAGGTTATTGCTTAGCCTATAAAAGCACATTGAGAGGTTGTTGTTTAGCCTAGAAAAACAACATTGTAAAGGTTATTGCTAAGCCTTGGAAAGCATATTGTAAGGGTTATTGCTTAGCCTTTGAAAAAGCATAAATAGTGGAAATCCGGTGGGGTATTGGATTCACAAGCCGGTAGTGGATGTAGGCATGTTGGCCGGACCACTATAAATATTGTGTTGTGGTGATTGTTTTTGTTTAGCTTCCGCATTTTATATGGTTAATCATCACATTTGACTAGTTTATGTTAAGAGGTTAAAATTGGTCTAAATTGGTCATTCTTGTTGCACACCCTATTCACCCCTCCCCCCTCTAGGGTTAGGATCCCAAGGACTTTCAGTTTTATGCATGTTTTGTTTCTAAACTTGGATGCATTGTTTTTAGAATTCAAACTCTTTTGAAAACCTAATTCTTTGTACATTACTTTTGAGAAATCATATTGAGTATTTAGGTTTGTGCCTTGCATACATTCATCACTTTGAGAATCATCTTTGTATGCATTTATTTGTGAAAAGAGTTTTATCAAATCAAGCTAGCCTTTGGTTTTAAAGTTTCAAATCATTTTAGGCTTTTTGTGTTTCATGTTTTTAAACATCTTCGTTTGATTTAAAACATGTTACCAAGCTTGGTTTAGTGGCCCAAAAATCCCCACAAAGAGAAACCTTCAAATATGCAAAAGTTGGGATTTTTTGTCCCAGGGGGGTGGTCCGGCAGTGTCGCCGGTCGACCGGCCCAGAGGTCTCGGTCAACCGGGAACACTGCAGGCCACCTGGGCCCCTGGAGCCCCAACGGTAAAAAATGTGACAGTTGTGTGATCCCGGTCGACCGAGACCTGTTTGCAGGTCGACCAAGGACTAGCCGTTGGACTGTTTTTCATTATAAAGTCCATTCATTTCCAACCTTCTTTGGGGCTTGAACCATGAACTTTTGAGACCATATTGGAGCCAAAGAAAGGAGAAGAGTTGGAAAGGCTAGAGGGCTATTTGGAAATCAAATACTTGAGTTTTAAAAAGGTACACTTTACTTGTATTTTGATTTCCATTAAAATGAAATCCATGCATGCTTAAATCTTTGAATTCTCACTTATGCATGATTTCTAGGGATGTTTAGCAAACTCATTATCATCTTTGGAACATTAGAATGAGTTGCAAACTCTCTTAACTAAATCACATGCTTTCTTAGATTTTAATATTCATACAACTTGTTTGTTTCATTTCTTCAAAGTTGTTTGAATCTTTTATGTGATTAGTTTTATCTTCAATCATCATTTTATAAGCTTTGATTTTAAAATGCATCATGCATTCATTTAAGAGCTTCATTGTTGAAATTGATTAAAGAAAAGCATTCATACACTTGTGCACACACTTTAGCTTGTTTTAGTGTATGTTTGTAATTTGGATTAAACTTTCATATTAGCCTATTTAAGAGGCAATTTCATTGAGCTTAATTTGTATCTCTTAGAGTGATCTTTTGTGAAGACACTTTCTTAGAGAAATCTTTATTTGTAAAGGTTATTGCTTAGCCTAAGAAAAGCATTGTGTAAAGGTTATTGCTTAGCCTAAGAAAAACATCTTGTAAAGGTTATTGCTTAGCCTAGAAAAGCACATTGAGAGGTTGTTGTTTAGCCTAGAAAAACTTCATTGTAAGGGTTATTGCTTAGCCTAGTAAAAAGCATAAATAGTGGAAATCCGGTGGGGTGATTGGATCACAAGCCGGTAGTGGACGTAGGCATTGAGGCCGAACCACTATAAACCTTGGTGTTGTGGTGCTTGCCTTTGTGATGATTGTTTTATTAGCTTTCGCATTTTGATTGATTTTACATCACATGTGACTAGTTTATGTTAAGAATTAAATTTGGTCTAAATTGGTCATAGTTGTAGCACACCCTATTCACCCCCCCCCCCCCCTCTAGGGTTAGGATCCTCAGGACTTTCAAGAGAAAGGATGAGCTCCTTGTGGATTGTAGCTATTCATGATATTATATGTACTCATGCTAGTTTATTTTAGTACCCCAACTTTATTATGTATTCCCGAAAAATATATCTCAGCCATTGTAGTACTTCGACTCAGGGATTTGCTTACATGTTTTCTTGAAACTTTTATGGTTTCATGCTTGCACTTAAATTGATTACCTGCCAAACCGTTGTGTTTGACCCTTGCTTGTTGGTGCCCAGGTGCAGGAGACGTTTCCTTTATTATTTTGAGAAGTGTATTGGCCTCTGTTGGCCTCTTATGGGATATAACAAAAACTTAACTTACTTTGTGTAGTCACATAACTTGAATTATGTTGGGAATGCCATGTTAGCTTCTTCCTTTTGATACTATGTCTTGTTATTTTGTTATAGCACCTAAAAATTTATTGGTGCTTATCTTGATGTGTTTTGCTACACGCTTCCGCAAACTTGATCGTGTGAGATAGATTCCGCGTGTCTTTGGGAATCCTCACCGCGGGAACCTGTGGGAAAGTATATCTCCAATATACATAGACACAACAATGTCGCGGGCCCGGGATCCGTTCCGGGGTCGCGACAATATTGCTATTACCAAGATAGCCTCTGCGGACAATCTGGCAGATCCCTTCACTAAGCCTTTAACTACCAAAAGTCTTTGAGCAACATGTAGATGGGATGAGCATGAGATGCAACCCTGACTGACATTGAGCCCAAGTGGGAGATTGTTAAATTGTGTGGTCTCAATCCATCAGTTGATATAATAAATTGATTAATTAATTTATTTATCAATAAAATCATGCTTTCCTTTCATGAGATGAATGATGTTTATTACTTAATGAACATGACCAATACATATGACATAATGGTTCATGAGATGAACCGAGTCCCATTAGTATATTAGATGTAATATATGTATATGGATGAGATCCACATACGTGAGACATGTGTCACAAATCTTATACTTAAAATATCTTCACAACCAGTGATGAGACTGGGCATCTCATCTAGTAAGGTTGCAGCACTTTGATCACTATGAGATAGTGTGATTTGTTTCGATCATCAGAATGGAAGATTTTGGATCACGGTGTTGGTACATTGGATGTATTGAAGGACCATGAGAAGCACCTTATGAAATACTGTCTCCATTTAAGGACTGCTCTCATAATTCCTTAGCAATAGGCTCTCAATCTTGAGACATTGATGAACTCAAGTTTCTGTCTATTCATTTGCTTTGAGTCACCAATGAGTGAGGCCAACTGTAGGTCAACACCTCGATGTCTTGGGTACGTGGTAGTAGGACTGTAGGAACATATAATGATCAAGATGGAATCTATCTACATTATCCTTTTGTGCCAATTAATGGATTTATCATTAGTAAGTGTGCACCCATCTCGATTAAGAGTTAATTAGATGGTACTGATGATCACTATGATTAATTAGGGCTCAAGGAAAATAAGATGTGGATCTAAGATTGGATGAGACAGATTATTCCAATTGATCCATGGATAATGATAGAGGTGCCTACTTGTGGTAATTGGGAAGTTTAGGGTCTTCATTGTAATTTATTCCTAAGACTGAAGTGCAATTGCATTTATATAGTGGTGTTATTTACAATTAACTGTGGGCCCGTATTGCACATGAGATGTGGGGTCGCGTGTCCCAGTTGGAGCCAACTTTTTAAGGAATCCCTAGTGGTCCCCATGCTAGCCCAAGATATTAGAAAGTTACTAATCTTACTTGAACTATAAAAGGAAGGAATTAGAAAGTTACTATTTTTATTTAAAGTGGGACTTCTAATAGTGGTAATAGTAAGCTACTAATTTGTGTGGAAGTGTGACTTCTAATACAATTAGTAAGAGAGAAAGAAAAGGAGTTTTGAGGGCTATATAAAGGGGAATAATCCCCCTTGGACGTCCATCCTTGTTATTCACGCCCAAAACATCTCTTGTGCAAGAGTTGCACATCTCTCCTATTTCTCTCTCTCTCTCTCTCTGTTGTAGTTCTCTTCTAGTTTCCTTAGAGTTTCTAGTAGGATTTTCTCTTGGAGATTCCACCCATCTTCTTGAGAAGAGAGATCTGATAGAGGGTCATAGGGTGGAAGACAACAAGGTCTTGGAGATCTCTAATTGCTTCAAGAAGAATTCTTCTTTTAGTTGATTGTCTTCTCCTCGATTAGAGCACTACTGGGCTCCAAAGGTATAATTTGCTTCTCCTCTTGTGGTAGATTATTTTGTTACATGTAGTTGCTGATTTCTATTTTATAGATAGTATTTTTGTTGTACTTGATTGATGAGATTGAGGGATTGCATCTTGGATTGAGTTATATGTTGGAAAATAGGTGGGCCATTCAGATAGGTTTCAAAAAGTTTTGAGCCACTTGATGCAGGGATCAACTATCTAGAAGGCAACAAACCCAATCTAGGATGCAATCTCTCAAACTCATAAATCATGTACAACAATATAACCTATCTAGAAGATAGAAAATAATACCTAAACATGCAACCACGAAATCCACAACATACAAGGATGTAGATTGTACCTTTGGAGCTTTGTAGTGCTCTAATGGAGAATTTGAATTCTTTCTTTGATGATGAATACCTTCACTAATCAAATCAGAATCTCCAATACCTTTTGATCTTCCACGCTATGACTCGTATCAGATTCTCTTTTCTAAAGAAGATGGTGGAATCTCCATGAGATAAACCCTAGAGGAAACTAGAAGAGAAACTAGAAGAGGGAAGTGATGTGCAACAACTTGCACAAGAGAGGAAGATGATGATGGGCGTGAATCCCTAGGTGGAATCAATGCATGGGACGTCCAAGGCACTCCTCTCCCCTTTTTATAGTACTTAAGCAACCACCTCATTCTAATTGAAATAGAAGTCTTACTTCCACAACAATTAGTTGCTTACTAAATCACTATTAGAAGTCTTACTTCAAATATGAATAGTAACTTTCTCTTTTTCTAATTAAAATAGAAGTCTCACTTTCATTAATAATTACTAACTTACTATTACCACTATTAGAAGTCTCACTTCAAATTGAAATAGTAACTTTCTATTTCCTTTTAGAGTTCTACTATAATTAGTATCTTTCCAATATCTTGGGCTAGCGTGAGGACCACTAGGGATTCCTTAGAAAGCTGGCTCCAACTGGGACACGTGACCCCACATCTCATGTGCAATCCGGGCCCACAGTTAATTGCAAATAACTCCACTATATAAATGCAATTACACTCCAGTCTTAGGAATAAATTACAATGAAGACCATAAACTTCCCAATTACCACAAGTAGGCCCCTCCATCTATATCCATGGATCAGTTGGACCTGTCCACCAAATTAGATCCATATGTTATTATCTTTGAGCCCCAATTAATTATAATGATCATTTGGTACCGATCTAATTAACTCTTAATCGGAATGGGTGCGCACTTACCAATGATAAATCCATTAATTGGCACAAGGGGATATTAAAGATAGATTCCATCGTGACCATTGAATGTTTTCACAGCTCTACTACCATGTACCCAAATCACCGAGGTGTTGACCTACAATTGGCCTTACTCATTGGTGACTCAAAGCAAATGCATAGATAGAAACTTGAGTTCATTAATGTCTCAGGATTATGAGCCTATTGCTAGGGAATTATGAGAGCAGACCTTAAAGCAAAGACAGTGTGTATAAGGTGCTTCTCATGGTCATTCAATACATCCAATGTACCAACACCATGATCCAGAATCTTACATTTCGATGATCGAGACAAATCACACTATCTCATAGTGATCAAAGTGTTGCAACCTTGTCAGATGAGATGTCCAATCTCATCACTAGTTGTGAAGATATTTAAGTATAAGATTTGCAATACATATCTCCTGTATGTGGATCTCATCCATACACATGCATTACATCTAGTATACTTGTGGACTCCGGTTCATCTCATGAACCATTATGTCATTTGTATTGGTTATGTGCAAGTATATAATAAAACACCGTTCATCTCATGAAAGAAAAGCATGATTGTATTGATAAATAAAGAAATGAATCAATTTATTACATCATATACTTGGTATTGAGACCATCAAAACTTACAATATAGCCTTCTGGATAGTTGATCCCTGAGTCAAGTGGGTCAAAAGTTTTGAAAATCTATCCACGAGGCCCACCTACTTCCAACAGCTACTGCAAGAAAGTTTGAAATGGTGGTCCTCTGAGGTTCGAGTTATTCATCCATTCGAGTGCACGAGTGGTAGAGATTGTCCGACCAAGAAGCCATTATATCCTGGGGTAGACGTTCGCGAGTCCACTACATAAATGTGAGAGTTTGTGGATTCTATATTCCAAATACTTCAAAAGTATATTGAAATTTGTGGAAATTGCCAAACACCATAAGCGACACTATATAAGAATATAACACTATTTTGTTCTATAATAATAAAATCTTACAATATTTATATTTATTGATATTATATAATGCAGTTATCCAAACACCCCCTTAAGTCCCATATCATTGTCCTGAACAAATACATTTTCCTCATTTACCACAATACCATTTCAATTATTGTCTGTTTTCGGCCTAAGATAATCACACTTGGTCACTCACAACCAGTAACTCTAGTGTTTCCAGAAACTCAAGACACCCAGGTGACAAGGGTGTCACGCCCCCGAACCGAAACCCCGGGGGCGGGAAATGGGATTAAGCATAAATGTATTTTACTTCTCCCAGGATCCGCGTGTGTGAAGACAACACATTCTGAATATTTTGCGGAAGCATTTGTGGCGTTACGACCCGAAGTCCGTGGCCATCGGATTCCGCGTCGCACTCAACCTTTAGCACTAAGCTATTACATCAAGAATCATATCAGACTGGAGTAACCATCACAATAAATTACAGAGCTGACGGTAACAGGATATTACATTCCCAAATATGTTCAAGTTACAATTATCAATGTGCATAAATTAAGAATCCCAAGAAAAAGGCTAATAAAAGCCATACAACAATAAGCTATAAACTACTACCCAAATGTGACGTAGCTCCGATGTCAAGCTCAATGTCTACATGACATAGCCGATAAAACAACCTGCAAGGCATGGCTCCACAGCCAACAAAACACTCAACTCGGGGCGAAGAAATCTGAACCTGAGTACCAAAAGTAGTGGGTCAGACACGACGGTCTGGCAGGTGGATGAAAAGATAACAAATATACTGAAGAATAAAACATAAGATACATCATGCTATTCGATCAAATGCTACATATAATTAAACGGGTGCAAAGTCGGGAATCTCGGGGAAAAACCTATATTCATTTCAAGCACGGGTAAAACATGAATATCTAATAAAACATGTGTTCGGTTACATCATCTATAATCATAGATATTTGACAATGGGGTGTTCGTCTAAAACATGTATAAATATAGCGGTATGGCAAAACAACGTTCATTTGAAACTTAAGTAAAAACACAAGTATACAACAAACCAGGTATTCATAGCAGTCTAGCAAAACCAATGTCCATTTGAAACCTATGTAGAAGTATGGATATTTAATAAATCGGGTATCGTTTAAAACAGGTGTAACCAAGGAAATCTGACAAGACTAATGTTCATTTAAACCTATTCCAAAGTATGGATATTTAAACAAATCGGGTATCATGTAAAATAGGTATAAACATAGGAATCTGGCAAAACAAGTGTCATTTGAAACCTATTTCAAAGCATGGGTATTTAACAATTCGGGTATTCATTTAAAAACAGGTATAAACATAGATATCTGACAAACCAAATGTCCTTTAAAACAAGGCACGGATATTTAACAATTCGAGTATTCCTTTAAAACACCTGTAATCATATAAATCTAGCAAAATCATTGATCGTATGGAACATATGTAAAAGCACGGGTATTCACCCAACCGGCATTCATGTAAAACATGTACGGGTGCAAAGGACATAAAACAATATAATAGCGACTGAATTTACAATAGAGAGCATTAACACTTATCTAAATAACAACTTTCATAAAAGCAATGAATCATTTATCTGAAAACAAGTAAGTAATATAAACCATGTCGGGTGTCCAAGGAATCGGGAACTGGCAAGATGGCAATCACAAGAAGCTAAGTCCTCTATCACCGAAGTGACAAGAGCGGGACGTTGGTCTCAGTCACACAAGGTGAGGAGACTCAACGTAAATCATATATACAATAATAAATATACGGGAACGGGAACGGGACCACGGTAGCGAACCGGGTATCGGGACGGGACCACGGCAATAACCGGGTATCGGGATCCAAACTGCAGCTGGCGGGACGGGAGAGGGATTTCCAAGTCGGTGGATCAAACCGACAAGGTATCCAAGCTTAGTGATGCCGACTCATAGGTCAAAACCAATCGAGACATATGCAAGTAAATCAAGTACAGTAAATAAACGGGTAAACCGGGGGTGCTCAAGGGCACACTGTCACTTCATATCGGGAATACATCTCGGGACAAATAACTGTTACTAACGTAACTTCAATGCTTTCGGGAAACAAGTCAATCAAGTTCAATAAATAAACGGGTAAAACGGGGTGCTCAAGGGCACACTGTCGTATCATGTGATGCAATGCACTTCGGGACAAATGACTGTTACTAGAGTAACTCCAATGCTTTCGGGAAAACAAGTCATGTAATGCAAATCTCGGGAAAAGAGGTGAAACAATGAACTATAACAATTTCGGGAAAAGTATTAATTTCAAGATCTATTTAAGTGAATAGGGGTCCCGTATGTCGATTATAACAATTACTTGGTACTCCTTGAGTTTGAAGACATTCCGGGCTCCTTATGCACTTTTACTACTTTCAAAACTTAAATGAGCTTATGGGTAGTACTAGATGTTACAATAGCAAGAATCAAGATTATCAACGGTCCATCCTAGGCATGACATTAATCCGGAAACATCGAGCAACCTAGTCAGTCACCGAAATGAATGGAATTCGCGATAACCAAGGGAAAGACTTGCGTTTAGATATAACGAAGATATCGCGTCGTTCCATCCCGTTCAAGATTGAAATGGATTGAACTTCGATGCTACCGAACCAACCGTGAAGAGCATCGGCTCAAGACGCTCTCACATATGGTCGAGTGAGTTCGAGGAGGTTAGCCAAGGTCCACGAAGAAAATAAACCTCAAAACCCTTCGGTCCGATCGATCGGCCGAAATTTCTGTACCCGCGCATCAGGCCAGGCAGACCGCATCGCTCGAGCGAATCTGGGAGTTCGCTCGAGCGAACTCATCGTTCGAGCGGTTATTTAAATGCGTTCGAGCGACCAGGCTGCTGGAACGCCCGTATCCCTTTCTGGACAGGTCGCTCGAGCGAACTGTCATGGTCGCTCGAGCGAACTGTCCAGAAACTGAATTCTGGCAGTTCAGTTCCCTTCTTTCTCTTCCTTTTTCCTTTCCAACACTTATACAAATGAGTTTTTCCTTACTTCAACAACATTCTAATTACAATAACACTCCCATCAAGACTTCAATGAATCATTAAATCCAACCTCTTTCTTCACATTCAATCCCCAAACAAGGAGAGGAGTTCCCATCATAGACAAGGGTTCATTTGAGTCAACATTTATAGATAAACAAGGTCTATTGATCACATTTCCATAACCAAAGATGTTTTAGCACAACCCTATAAATGAGTATCATTTTCAAATCAATGTAGCTCATAAACATAACCATGAATAGCCAAACCAATCCTATTCCTTATAAAACCATATGAGTAAACTTGATCAAATGAAATGCATAATTTCCAAGAGATTTAATCAAGAGAGCAAGACCCATAATATGCATTTTCGAAATCAATAGAACTATAGCAAGAAGCATATGTGAAGCTTATATCAAATTATCAAGAACAAGTAATAAATTTAGGAATTCTCATAAAACTTTGATAACATTAAAACCATCCATTCATCCACTTGCCTTGGGTTCCAATCTAGCAAATCAAGCTCCTAATCACTTCTTAAGCTCAAGATGAACAATCTCTACAAAAACCCCCAAAAACAACCCTAAAATGGGTTACACAAAGAATGAAAATGAAAGAGCTTTCAATAATACAAATGGAGCTTCTCAAGAGCTAGAGGGACACTACTCTAGGAGATGGGAAGAATCACTTACTTGGAAGGTCCTCTAATGGCAAGAGTAAGCTCAATGGAAGCCTTGTGATGGAGGGTTCTCTTCACAAATGGTATTAAGGTGAAGCTTGCAAGGAGAGGAAGAGATTGGTGGTCTCCATTTCTTGATTGATGGACTATTGGTGTGGCTTGGAGATGAAGAAGCAAGAAGAAGAAGAGAGCACAAGGAACCCTAGGCTCAATAGTTGCTGATTTGTGCTGGAAATGAAGATGGGGAAGAAGGGAGGTGGGTTCTCTTATAGCAAGTGAGAAGGGGTCCCACAACTTAAGGAACTTGGGTAGCTGAAATCATCTATTTGTGGGTCTCGGATGGATTCGACGAAGAAGGAAGAAATGATCGTCGAAATATCTAGTTTCCAAAAAGTATATGTTTCGCGGGTTTCGGGAATATCAAGTTTTGGGTACAGATTTGGTGTGCAAAGACTGTTTTGCCCTCCGGGCTATGAAAATCGGGTTTCGGGGCCTCAAATGAACACGGGATCAACATGAAAGTTGTAAGAATCCACAAGATGAATGCAACGGGCCAAAAACACAATACGAAATAAATCGGGAAAATCCACCAAGCAAAAGCAAAGCCGAAAAGGGAACCCCCAAAGGGCCCCACAAGCTACCAAAGCACTCAAAAGCCCAAAACTAGAAGAAAACTCATTCTAGCTCACAAACTCAACCCAACAAATACTAATCCCACTAAAGGAACTAATCCACAAATAAAACAACACTAATCCAAGAGATTAGGGGTCGGGTTCTCACAAAGGGTTTCTCATCTCATACAACTACCCAGATCGATCCCAAGGTAGTTAGCCTAGAGGTTATCGCAAAGTTATGTACTACTCACCCACCTACGAAAAAAAAGAAGTACTAGTGTTTCCTCGTGCACTTGGAAGATTTCCCTTGCCCCTGAGACTCCTGGACTTCTTTTGGAGAGCGGTTTGAGACAAACTTCTTACAATGAAACTGCCTATGAATCAAAGAAGGAATGATGGTAAATTATGATGTCGGTAGCGTAAATAATCTATTTCTTCATTGTTAATCTGCATATGTTGTTTTTGGTCTCTTTCAAGTTAATTAACCATATGTTCATAATCATTTAAAATCACTTTAAATAAGATTATAATAAGATCATCAATGTTCATGAACCTTGACTTCCAAGAAGCAGCCATAATTATCCAATAGACACAATGGGATCATTAATGTTCATGAACCTTGACTTCTAGAAGCAGCCATAATTCTCCAACATACACAATGGGATCATAAATGTTCATGAACCTTGACTTCCTCACTACAAGAAAAGTGACAATTAGCGGCGGTTTATAGTGGCGGTTTATTTATCTGTCACTATTGATAAGTATTACTCAACTTACAACGACGGAAATTGTATTTTGCTTTTATAAACATATGTATGTATAGCAGCGGAAAATGTATTCTGCCACTATAAACACTTATTACACATACATACGTATAGCAGTGGAACGTATATTCCGTCACTACATCAAATACACACTATGTATAGCAGCGGAATGTATATTCCGTCACTACATTATACTATGTATAGCAGCGGAAATGTATTGTGCCACTACATCAAATACACAGATGTATAGCAGCGGAATGTAAATTCCGTCGGTATACTATGTATAACCACACATACATACGTATAGCAGCGGAACGTATATTCCGTCACTACATCAAATACACACTATGTATAGCAGTGGAATGTATATTCCGTCACTACATTATACTATGTATAGCAGCGGAAATGTCTTGTGCCACTACATCAAATACACAGATGTATAGCAACGGAATATAAATTCCGTCGGTATACTACGTATAACCACATCGCTATACTATGTATAAATCGCATGGTGCAAATAACCTGTATAACAGCGAAAAGTATATTCTGCTGCCATACATGTAAACCACCGATAGCAGCGGAAACTATATTCCGCTGCTACACCGTTTGTCCATCTGGTGCTGAAGAAGTGAAGTGTTGGATCTCCAGTCCCAAAACGTCTTTCGTCTTCCCCAAAACCCTAAACCCACGTTCAGTCCCAAAACGTCTTCGCTTCTCTCACCTCATTCCTCGCCTTCTTTCCTCATCTTCTAGGGTTTTGATTCTCTCCTCTAAATCCCTCTGAATCCCTCCTTAAAGTTTAGAGCTTCCAAGTGATCGTCATTGCAATCGTCGTCTTCTTCTTCGTCTTTTAAAAAAGGCCAAAGCGAAAAGCCAAAGCTTGTTAGGGTTTCTTGTATCCGAAAGCAAAGCGCTTTGCGTATACGAATTTCATGGGTTTCCCAGATCTATATTTCAGGCTCCAGATCTTGTTTTTCTTCTTCTTACTCTCTCTTCACTGGTTTCTCAATTAGTTTCAGGTAAACTGCAATTTCTCTGCTGTTGTGTTTGGATCTGATTTGTTTTGTTTTGGAATTTCTCTGCCTTTTCAATGTTTTCTTTAGCAGATGTTTGTGTAATTGGGGGAAGATCAGATCTGGTTATTCTTGATTGTTTGGTTGGTTGATTGAGATCTGTTCTGTGGGGATTTGTTTGGTTTTGATCAGATCTGGTAATTATGATTATGGAATGTTAGGAATTGTTGGATTAGAAGATGAGAAATGAAGTCTGATTCTTTGTTAGGTGAGGAGATGAAGGTGATTGGAGTTAGGGTAATGTTTTTGAGTGCTTTTGTTAGGTTTTGGGTTTTGTATACCCATTGAGAGATGAGATCTGATTTCTTATGTCTCTCCTTTTATCTTTTATCTTTTTAAGGGGGAGTTTCAAAAACATACTAAGTTTTTCATAGTTTCAGAAAAGAACAGGCACTAGAAATCGAATGAAAGGAAGTGGGAGGAAAGTTCGAAAATAAAAACCCTAGCCCTCTCTTAAGAAAGGGCTTTTTAGTCGTTAAAAATGTGGTGGAAGGGCATGCCAGGGGCTAGGGCTAGGGTATTTTGCTGGAAAGGACTCAAATTGAAAGAAACATAGAAGACTTGGGGCCCTGTTTTGGTCTCCTTTTGAAAATTTTTTAAAAAATGGGGATGTTTTTCAAAATGAGCAATCCTAACCTTTTCATTTATAATTCAAATTTGGGAACATGTTTTCTTTTAATGTTTTTTGAATGGTGGTAATAAAATCTTTATTTTGGCGTTTCTTTAAGAGTTCACTGTTGCAATAGGGCACTACTACTATACTCTAGTCTAGATCTATATAGCATCTTGGTTTGTTTGTGAGAGATGCATACAAGCTTGTAGCGTTACTGCATAAGGCTGCAGTGAAAGCTTTGGACTTATTTACTAGTTTGTGGGTGGTTTCTTGAAGGTTAGAAAAATCTAAGGAGTGCCAAAACTTTCTTGAGTTTCCTTGGGGCCCTTGTTAATGAGTTGTGTATTCCTGACAGTAAACTAGATATAGATTGTAGATGAACAACTTCGGAATTGTTTCGTGTGCTTAAATTAAAGCCAGTGCAGATATAACATGTGACTATTTGCTTAAATTTTAGGAGTGTTCATTTGGTGGTTGGTTTGTTTTGGCTGAATTTCGCTTGCCTCTTACCAGAAAGGCCCACAACTGTTGCATACCTCTCAAAATAACTTATCTATTGAGACTCACATCTATGATCTCACGCGTGCACACCCCTCCCTAACTAGACAATAAACTGTGGTTGACCCAAAGTCATTTCATGAAAGAACCATTTCATGCTGTTTTTGTAGGTTTCAGATAGAGTTATAAAACCACCACCAATGCTTTAGCATCCATTTGGGAGCCATTGAAACCCACCCTCACAGAAGTCATCACTTGTAATGGTTGGCATATCAATTACTTGAAACACATTCAAGCTAACATGGAGAAATCAGCAGCAGTTATCTCATCCAAACTAAAATTAACACACCCTCAGCCTTACTAAGTAAAAAAATGATGATATTTTCATAAATTCAATGCCATGAAAACCATAATTGGAACTTTTCATATGCTCATACATCTTATCAAGTGCAAATTACAGTAATCAAGCATAAGTTAGCTCAAACATGGAATGTCTGGAAACAGACTAGCGGAAGGCAACTTTTCATATGCTCATCAGCCTATTTCTTCCTGGAACCTGTCTTGTTGCAAATTTCTTTTCATGATTTCTTCATCAATACTTACTAAAAGATTTTCTTTTTCTTTTTCTTCTATACAATGATTGCATAACATTTCACTAATGTGTCCAAGGGGAAACTGGAAATGTTGCGGGGCGTTTGGGTGAAGAGGAAAAGGTCCAAAAAATAGAGTTGCCTACTTCTGTTTACTCTTTTTATTCTTTCTCATCTAAATGGCCCATAGGGAGAAGCCCCCAAACAATAGTGAAAGGGAGAAGCCCCCAAAGGATCAAACCACACCTGATAAAGGGGCATACTAACCAATAATTGGGAACCTCGCCAAGGGTACTTGGAGGACATGAGAAATCACTAATCATTCCAAGGGAACTTGAACTTTCCAACTGGCAGCTTCCCTTTGAAACATTAGCATCCTGATATTATATCACAGAGAACATATTGAACCAAAGCATGGTCCAACAAATTGTATCTTTTGTTTCTCCTCTTGGAATCATGTTTTATTATGTGTTTCTTTTCATTTATCTCTCTCATTTTATTGAATGTTTTCCATTAAAAAAAAAAAAAACCAAAAAAAAAAAAAAATGGATTAAGCTCCCGATACACACACATACTTTCTTGTCACCTGGTACACACACATACTTTCTTGCCATTGTGTGATTGCCAGTAGCTCAACACTTCACTTACATGATTTATAGTGCTTATTGAATGTGTTTGAGATGCTACCATTATAAATGATGATCTGAGGATCCTCACATCTTATTTATTTGGACAGGTTTTTGCTGTGAAAAGTGTTCTTCAAAAGCCAATTAGTTTAATACAGGGACCCCCTGGCACAGGGAAGACTGTCACTTCTGCTGCTATTGTATATCACATGGCAAAACAGGGTCAAGGACATGTAAATGAATGTGCTCATATCTCTTTTTTTGATGAGTGCTGATTCACTATTTTTATATACTCTGTTTTCATCGATGTGCTTATCCTGTTCAGGTTCTGGTTTGTGCTCCAAGTAATGTGGCAGTCGACCAACTTGCTGAGAAGATAATTAAGTACAACCGGGTTAAAGGTAATAAATTCAAACTGTGATATCTTTTCCTCATTCTTTTTGAAGCTGTGAACATGATGAAGTTATTGCCACTCAGAAAAGAAAAGAAGGCAACTTTAAATGACTCATCACTTGTAATGTTGGCTGCATTTTTCTTAAAATTTTCACATGTAAAACTATAGCTTTTGAGTAGTTTTTGTTTTTTTTTCTTTTCAATATGTCTCTTATGCTACTTACCTTTAATAAAAATTCGTTACCACTGAAGAAAAAACTATAGCATTTTTGAAATAGGAAAACTTCATTGGTACAAACATGAATTCTTTCCTTTCAGTTGCATTTTAACTTTTTATCTTATTTTATGATTTTTCTTTGGTTCAAACGAGTGCCATGTTAGTAGGGGACCTTGTGTTACAAAAGGTGTTAGCTATGAATTCCATAGTTGAAGGATGTTTAATTTCTTCAATTTAGTGGGGCTTTGCAGTTGCTACGAATCTTTAGAGGCTAGTGGACTACCTGGCCGTGGAGGGAACTTATTGCATTGCATCTACTTGGATCATTGTTTTTAAGAATCTTTCCATTGGGGCTAATGAGCCTTTTTTTTTTGGGGGTAAACTAGTGAAGCTAGTGAGTTGGTTGATAGGTTGGCTAAAGATGGCGCATCTCATATGTAAGACCCCGACCCGAGTGAACCCGATTAGTGCTAATTAAGTTGCGTTTTAGTGCTAAGCTTGATTAGTGTTTTTGGTCTAGTTGGGTTTGGAATAGCCTTGATTCTAGTTTTGGGCCTTTTGGAGTGATTGATAGCTTGTGGGGCCCTTTGGGGGTTCCCATTTCGGCTTTGCTTTTCTTGTGAAATTTTTTCGACGTGTTTTAAATTGTGTTTTTGGCCCGTTCCATTCATCTTGTGGATTCTTACAACTTTCATGTTGATCCCGTGTCCATTCGAGGCCCCGAAACCCGATTTCATAGCCTTGAGGGTAAAACAGTCATTTCACACCAAATATGTACCCAAAACTTAATATTCTCGAAACCCACGAAACATACACTTTTTGGAAACTAGATATTTCGACGAACATTTCTTCCTTCTTCGTCGAATTCATCCGAGGACCCGAGAGAGATGATTTCAGCCACCCAAGTCCATTAAGTTGTGGGACCCAAACTCCTTTGTTAACAAGAGGAACCCTTCCCTTCTTCCTCCATTTTCATGTTCCAGCACACTTGAGTCTAGGGTTTTGCTAGCAAGTTTCTCTTCTTCTTCTTGCTTCTTCATCTCTAATCCTCACCAATATCGCACCAAACTCAAAATGGAGATTGCCAATCTCTTCCCCATCTCACAAGCTTCATCTTGATACCATTTTTGGAGGAACCCATCAATCTTGAGATCTTCCTTGAACTAGTTCTTCTCATTTGAAGGTCATCCAAGTAAGTGATCCCTCTCATCTTCTAGACTTTTAATCTTCTAGCCTTAGGGAAGCTACATTTGCATTACTGGAAGTTCTTTCAATTTCATTCTTGGTGTAACCCATTTTAGGGTTTTATTTGGGGATTTTGCCTTGTAGCTTGGGCCATTTTCTTGGAGGACTTGATAGAGCTTAATATCATTAATTGAAGACTTGAGGCAAGTGAATGTTTGGATGTTTTTAAGTTTGAAATGGTTTGGAGATGCATTTATGGTTTTCATGCTTTCATTGATTTCTTCATTGATTTTTCCATGGTTGAAATAAATGATCTTTACACATCTTGATAGCCTCATTTAATGTCTTGGAATCATGTGTTTAAGTCTCCTTGTTCATAGTTATTTGTGGTTGTTGAGGTGTTGGAAGGAAAGGAAACAAGAAGGAGAAAAATCAAGATCCCGGGCATGCTTCACGCCCAGTGCCGATCGATCGGACCTACAGGCCGATCGATCGGTCTGTCTTTTAGCTGTAAGCCTTTTTGGGCCGATCGATCGGACCCTGTGTATTTCTGGTACAGAAATTTCGGCCGATCGATCGGACCGAAGTGAGTTTTGAGATTTATTTTTTTTGTGGACCTTGGCTACCCCCCTTGGACTCACTTGACCATATGTGAGAGCGTCTTGAGCCGATACTCTTCACGGTTGGTCCGGAATGCATCGAAGTTCAATCGCTTCAATCTTGAACGGGATGGAACGACACGATATCCTCTTCATACCTAAATGCAAAGTTATTTCCTTGGGTATCGCGAATTCTATTCCTTTCGGTGACTGAGTAGATTGCTCGATGGTCCCGGGTTGACATCCTACTTAGGATGGACCGTTTATAGTCTTGTTTTCCTATCATAATATCTAGTTATAACCATAAGCTCAATTTAAGTTTTAAAAGTCGTAAAAGTGCATAAGGAGCCCGGAATGTCTTCAAACTCAAGGAGTACCAAGTAATGTCTATAATTGACATACGGGACCCCTATTCACTTAAATAGATCTTGAAATCGACATTTCCCGGAATTGTAATAGTTCATTTTATTTCTTCATTTCCAAGATTTCTTTACATCGCTTGTCTTTCTCGAAAGCATTGTCGTACACTTGAAATGGTTACTTGACCCGAAGTGCATTGCACCACTTGATATGTCAGTGTGCCCTTGAGCACCCCCGTCTTGCCCGTTTGATTATACACTTGTACTTGATTTACTTGCATTGTCTCGATTGTATTTGACCTATGAGTCGGCACCACTAAGCTTGGATAACCTCGTTGGTTTGATCCACCGACTTGGAGATCCCCCTCTTGTCCCGCCAGCTGCAGTTTGGATCCCGCTACCCGGTCATTACCGTGGTCTTGTCCCGATACCGCAGATTGCTACTGTGGTCCCCGATGCCCGGCTCGCTACCGTGGTCATGTATAGTATTGTATATGCATATATATTTATATGAGATCCCCTGTTTCTCCTCACCTCGAGTGACTGAGACCAGGGCCTAGTTATTACTCTATCACCTTAGTGATAGAGGACTTAGCTTCGTGTGGTCGCCATCTTGCTTGTTCCTAATTCCTTGGATACCCTATGAGTTTTATCTTGTTTACAAGTTTTTCTAACAAATGATTTATCTATTTTATGAGAGTTCTTGCTTTAACAGATTTTCTTGCTTTTCGAGATATTTCATCTATTGCATGTTGTTGTATCTTCTCACTCTTTTGCCAGACCGTCGTGTCTGATCCTTTGCTTTGGTACTCAGGTCCCGTTGCCGGTTTCCTTGAGGAGGAGCCGGAGGAGGCGGTAGGTGAGCTGCAGCCTCTAGTTGAGTGGCGTGCTGACGATGTCATGTAGACATCGGGTTGCTACCAGAGGCGAAACATTTTGGGAAGAACTTATTAACCATTCTTTTGGGGTTATTATTTTGTAATATTGGCCTTTGTTGGCCTCTAATTTTGGGGAATGTAACTAAATGATATTTTATCTAACTTTAACAACTTTTGGGAAACATGCTATAGATCATTGCTCTTTCTGATACAGTTTTGACATTTGATATTAATGCTTGCATGACTAGAGATAGTCTAACTATTTGATTTGCTACACGCTTCCGCATTAAAAAGAAACATTCATGCAAGGTTGTGATATCCTCACCGCGGACACCTGTGGGAAATTAAATAAATTGTATATTGTGGATGTAGGTAATCATCACCAATTATCATTACACACTAATGTCCCGATCCCGGATTGGGATTCCCGGTCCGGGGTCGCGACAGACTGGTATCAGAGCGAGACGTGTTTCAAGCAATTAAAAGAAACTAGAAATCCTAAGGACGTGGCGAGGATCCGTTAGATCTTTCGTTAGCTAGTATCGTGTGAGCAATGTGTGACCCTTTTATTGGATTATTTTGTGCTAACCATATGTTTTGCAGCATCATGCCTCCACGTAAGAGACCATTGAATGACAACCCTACTGCAAGCAATAGTGAGCATACAGGGCCTTTAGAAGAAGATATAGTTGAGAACCATGGTCATCCACCTAACCAATTCCAGGATATGATGAGGGCAATGCTTGATCAGCAGCGTCAGGCTAATGAAAATCAAGCGAGGTTACAAGAACAAATGCTGAAGAGAGAGGAAGACCATGCTAGAGAGATGCAAGAAATGCAGAGGCAATTGCTTGAGGTCTTGCAGAGGAGACCTGAACCGGTGCAACCCCAACCAGCTATAGTCATAAACCAAAGGCAACATGATCCAAATGCCTTGTTTGAACGGTTCAGGAAAAGAGCTCCAAAGGAATTCCTTGGGGAAGAGGACCCACTAGCTATAGATGATTGGTTGGAGCACACCGAGAACATCTTTGAGATCTTTCAGTGTACGGGAAGTGATAGAGTAAAGCTTGCAACATCCCTTTTTGTTGGCACAGCAGATAGATGGTGGAAGACAGTGAGAGAAGAATATAGAACTATGGCTGATGCAGAAGTGTGGGCCAACTTCAAGAGACAGTTTCATGAAAAATATGTACCCGCCCATGTCAAGAAGCAGAAGGCTATAGAGTTTCAACAGTTGGTGCAAGGGAGCATGACAGTCCTCGAATACCTTACCAAGTTCGAGAGATTGTCTAGGTATGCCCCGGAGTTAATAGATACGGTGGAGAAGAAGATTGCTAAATTCTTTGACGGGCTCAATCCCTTCATTGAGAGAGATGCCACCGGAGTGGTGCCACCGGTAACTTTTGATGAAGCTGTGAAGAGAGCCTACAAGTTCGAAAAATTCCACAACAAGATTCTCAGAGTCCAAGGCAAGGGACAAGTGCAGCAACAACAGAACCACCAGCAAAGGAACCATCATAACAAGAGGCAGAGGACAGGGCCTAATGTGCAGAATCCAGTGGTTTGTATCCACTGTGGGAAGAACCATGCTAGTGCTGAGTGTCGTACCATTTCAGGAGCGTGCTTCAGGTGTGGTTCGATGGACCATAGGATGAGGGATTGCCCAAGGCAGAATAGACAGAATCAACAGCAGCAGCAACAAGGGCCACAACGTCCACCACCACCACCACAGCATGCATTGGCTGTCCAAAACCAGCCTAGGCCACTTCAGCAGCAAGCACCACCGCAGCAACAGTTCAGACAGCAGCAGCAGCCACAACAACAAGCTCGTCAGCAGGGACAACAGCGTCCACCACAACAGAATAGGAATGCACCCCAAGGCAGGCCACAGCAGGCACAGAGTAGGCCCCAACAGCGAGGGCAAATCTACGGAGTCAACAGAGTGGATGCAGAGGCAGCGGGTAATGTTGTAGAAGGTACACTCCTTGTTTGTGGGATTAAAGCTATGATTTTGTTTGACCCTGGCTCTACACATTCTTTCGTGTCCCATGAGTTTGCTAAGTTGATTGATATGCATGCTATAGAACTGGAGTTCATTTTGACTGTGGCAACCCCAGTAGGTAAACAAGTTGTTTGTAGAACCTTTTATCCTAGTTGCACAGTCCAGATAGGAGAAGTGGTTTTAACCGCAGATCTCATTTCTTTGGAGATGTTTGATTATGATGTCATCCTAGGGATGGATTGGCTGGCAGGGTACCATGCCACAATGGATTGTTTCCATAAGACCCTTACTTTCAAGTTGGTTGAGACACCAGCAGGAGTGTCATTTCAGGGAGAGAGGAGGAATCCTCGTGCAGGGTTTGTTTCAGCGTTGAAGGCTGACAGACTTTTGAGAAGTGGATGTGAAGCTTATTTAGCGTTTATCACGGAGGATAAACGGTCCCAAGGGGTGGAGGAGATTCCAATTGTTTGGGAATTCCCGGATGTTTTTCCGGAGGAGATTCCAGGTTTGCCACCTATGAGAGAGATCGATTTCACTATCGAGTTGCTACCAGGGACCGCTCCGATATCTATTGCACCATATAGAATGGCTCCAGCAGAGTTGGGGGAATTGAAGACCCAGTTGCAAGAGTTATTGGACAAAGGTTTTGTGAGACCGAGTGTTTCACCATGGGGAGCTCCAGTGTTGTTTGTTAAGAAGAAGGATGGTTCAATGAGGATGTGTATAGATTACAGAAGATTGAACCAAGTGACCATCAAGAACAAGTACCCTTTACCAAGAATAGATGAATTGTTTGATCAGTTGCAAGGTGCATCGTACTTTTCGAAGATTGACTTGAGATCCGGCTACCATCAGTTGAGAGTTAGAGAAGCAGATGTGTTGAAAACAGCTTTCCGAACGAGATATGGCCACTATGAGTTCCTAGTGATGCCATTCGGGTTGACTAATGCACCGGCAGTGTTCATGGCATTGATGAACAAGATATTTGCAGAGTATCTAGATCAGTTTGTTGTAGTGTTCATAGATGATATTTTGGTGTACTCCAAGACCAAGGAAGAGCATGAAGAGCATTTGAGGATTGCATTGCAACTCTTGAGAGAGAATCAGCTGTATGCGAAGCTTAACAAGTGTGAATTTTGGCTAGACCAAGTAGCATTTTTGGGGCACATTATCTCTAGAGAAGGTTTGGCAGTGGATCCGTCCAAGATTGAAGCAGTAGTGAATTGGGAAAGACCGAAGAATGTGACAGAAATCAGGAGTTTTCTGGGATTGGCAGGTTACTATGGAGGTTTGTGCAGGGATTTTCGTCGATTGCGTCACCTTTGACGAAGTTGACAAGGAAAAACGCACCATACGTGTGGACAGAGCAGTGTGAAGAGAGTTTCCAAGAGCTAAAGAAGAGATTGACTACAGCACCAGTCCTTACTTTGCCATCCGGAAGCGGCGGTTTCACCATTTTTACCGATGCTTCTAATGTTGGACTTGGTTGTGTGTTGATGCAAGAGAGAAAAGTGATTGCTTATGGATCTCGGCAGTTGAAAGAGCACGAGAAGAACTATGCCACCCATGATTTGGAGTTAGCAGCGGTTGTGTTCGCGTTGAAGATGTGGAGACATTACCTCTATGGAGAGCAGTTCGAAGTACACTCCGACCACCGCAGCTTACAGTACTTGTTTTCTCAGAAGGATTTGAACATGAGGCAGAGAAGATGGATGGAATATATCAAGGACTATGATTTTCCAATCAAGTACCACCCGGGGAAGGCCAATGTAGTTGCAGATGCCTTGAGTAGGAAATCAGTATGTTGACACCAAAAATGTCACTTTGCCTCTTCACACCAAAAGCTACATGGAGCCACATCCTACCAAAAGTAGGCAGTCGCCACTTCAAGCATCAAATCTTGTCAGAATCAAACAAAAACTGCAAGGTCATTCAAAACAACCAAAAGAGAGGTACACATGAAGTTTCAGGCCATTCCGACATTATTTGGCCTAGCTTCACTTCTCCAACAGCTAAGCAGCAGCTCCCGGCGGCGGACCACCCCGGGACCATGGCACCTAATTCGGAGCTTGCGGATCATCTCAAAATGACTCCAATAGGCTCCTCGTCGAATTTCAGGTCAATCGGACATCGTTTGACCAGAAGTCAAAGCTCGGCATCTCTCTCGCAGGAGAAACAAAGGCAAGCATTTGCATGACTCCAAATGGCTTCAAAACTCAAACGAAAGCCTATGGTTGGTCTTAACTACTGATGAGGGAGTCACACGTCGAATTTTAGGTCAATCGGACATCGTTTGACCGAAAGTCAAAGTTCGGCATTTCCCTCGCGGTGACATCAAAGGCAAGCGTTTGCATGACCCCAAATGGCTTCAAAACTCAAACGAAAGCCTATGGTTGGTCTTAACTACTGATGAGGGAGTCACACGTCGAATTTCAGGTCAATCGGACATCGTTTGACCGAAAGTCAAAGTTCGGCATTTCCCTCGCGGTGAAATCAAAGGCAAGCATTTGCATGACCCCAAACGGCTTCAAAACTCAAATGAAAGCCCATGGTTGGTCTTATTTAATGCTCAAGAAGCTTCACCTCAAATTTCAGGTCATTCCGACATCGTTTGACCCTGTTTCAACTTCTGGCGGAAAATCAGCAGCTCTGCGCTCGGCTTTTCCCGGAAAATCGGAAAATTTGCAAACCATTTGCAAGGATTCTCATCATGTTTTTCAGAGGGAAATCAAGCCAAAAATGTGGAGAAATGTCATAGAAAACAAAAAAAAAAACGGAAGTGAAAAACGACGAAAAACGG